>CM067760.1:18615000-19865000 GCA_034642375.1 Vigna nakashimae | reverse complement strand
AATAAATGCAGCAGCCGTGGGACATGGTCCTCTTTTATAAATAAAGGCGTATGTGTGGAGTGTAGAAAAAAAAACATGGAGAGATGCCAAAATAATGGAGAAAAAACATGAGTGGGTGGCCTTTCCTTGCTTCCTACGTGGCTTCATTCTTGCCCAAATGAAATGACCAATGGACCCTATGTGTTTATCCAATCAAAATAGCAAGCTTTGGATGTGCCAAAGTCTATGGCCGTGTATCTCTTTTGCTTGGTGGTTCCCTTGCCAAAATTAATTTTTCAATGGACCCTAGAGAATAAATCAATGCAATACAATTTCTTCCATGTAAGTAACACAATGTCTGAATTTTCATCCAAATGTCCTAAATTATATTTCCAAAATTTTTCCTGCAATTACTAGTACAAATAATTAGTTCAGATAATTCAAATTAATCAAAATTAGAATTACTGGTCAATTTAAGCATAATTAGTAAAAACGGAAAAATACCAGACATTTTAGCACAATTCCCTAATTAATTCTAGTACAATAAACTAAGTGAAGTGAAGAAAATATAGATTCATCAGTGAGGTAGGGTACAAGAGTGAGATAGACTATTTCCACTATGGTATTATGGTACGGTGATGCTCATGGTGTTGTTCATGACTGGCATAGTCATGATGGTGGTGTATCTATGATGATGATCATGGTACTTGAGATGCTCCAGGTTATGTTATGTTGATAGTAGTGTTACTATAATGGTTATAGTAAGTAGTTAGCATGGTTCTAATGAATGGATAAACCAAAGGTCTATGTGTGAGATGTTAGTAATGACATCAAGGGTTAGAGATCAAGGATCAATGATCGAAGTTCAAGGATCGGGGATTGATGATTGAGTAATTCAGTATGATTGAGTTGTTTAAGTTAAAGGATTAGAAATTGTATTGTTATTACCACTATGTGATGGAATACCATCAAGAAATCACATTGGACCTCTTATTAGAGCCATAGCTAGGAAGATTTAAGAAGAAGAAAGATCACCTAACATTTTAATTCTATGGAAGGTTACTTATAAAAATCCTTCTTCTCTTAACTAAAGCATTTATACTTTGTTTTGTAGGGACTAATAAAGCTTGGAGACCATGTTTGAGTCATCCAAGTTATTAAATCAATAAAGGAAAGCAAAGGAGCCAAAAAGGGAGGTGCTTGCGGAATGGGAAAGGCACCAGAATTTTTCACGTGACTTGGCTGACTTGGAACGAGGCATGAATCTTGCTGGCTGAGCTGGAATGAGGCATGGACCTTGCTGGATCAAAATGGACATGCATCCTATTTGAATTTAGGAGGGAATTAAATCATAAATTAGGCTTCTCTTCACCTATAAATAAGAGGGCC
This sequence comes from Vigna nakashimae, assembly GCA_034642375.1. Classification (NCBI taxonomy): domain Eukaryota; kingdom Viridiplantae; phylum Streptophyta; class Magnoliopsida; order Fabales; family Fabaceae; genus Vigna; species Vigna nakashimae. The sequence continues at coordinate 19,863,632 of CM067760.1, read as the reverse complement.
TCCTCTTTGTATTTCCTCACTTTTGAGCTTAATGATATGCTGCAAAATTTGCTTTTCAGCTTTTGTGCTCTTAAGTCACCTTTGATTTACTACTTCTTCTTCCTTCCTCAATCTTCCTTCCTCTGTAGGAAGGCCCTCTGAGCTGTGAGGCTTCATCCATACACCTCTTCTCCATTAAAACACTTCAAACCACTGCACTATTTCATCAATCTGCTGCACCTTCAGTTACTGTTGGTTTCTTCTGGTTTGGAGCTTCTGCCTGCTTGTTTCAAGCTACGACTAGTCTCCATCAAGTGGTATCATGAGCTTAGGTCGCCCACGCACCAAGAGCTAAGCTATTCCTCCATCTTTGCACTCTATTTCTGCATTCTGTTGTGCTTCCTGTTTCAGTTTTCCAGTTTCTGTTTTTGAGTATTTTTGTTTCTTCTGTTTTACTTTTTCCAGTCATTAATTTTTGTGTTTCCTGTTGTTGTGTTGTGTGTTTCCAGTGTTCATACATGTTTGTTACTCATTTTAAACGGTGAATCATTCTTGTATATGTCTCTTCCAGCTTTATTTTTCAATTCCAGTTAAGTTTTAGTCTTGTGCATTCCATATTTGCAGTTTTAATTCTGTTTCAGTTTGGTTTTCTGTTCTGTTGTGTTTTTCTTTTTTATTTTGGTTTGCTTGAGTTTGGAGTGTTGGAAAAGCTTTAAATAAACCAAATAAGGCAATGAGAACATGTTCTAGCCTTGGTGATAGAAGCAAAAGCACTAGAAACTAATTCTGGTTTCAAATCTGCTCAAGAAATTCAAATCTGGTTTTAAAATTTCAAATCTATTTCAGCTGCTTTTATTTGATTCTGTTGCTTGGCACAAATTTGTTTCCTATTATTGGAAGTGGCTAAAGGTATCACAAACCATTAAAAGCAAGGAAATGCATCTATCATAACTTGGTTGCCTTAAAAACCAGTAGCCTTTGTTGTCTAGTTTCTCAGTTCCAGCTTGTCACCGTGCTGTCACATCTTGTTTGGTTTATTTTGAGTTTAATCATACTAAGCACTGTAATTCTAGCTTAGTTATGTGTGTTGACACTTCTTTGAGTCATTTTTTCTTTGCTGTCCAACTTTGAATCTAAGGACAACTGAATTTGGTTGGTTTAGTTGATTTATTTTACTGCATAATTTGATATAGCAGAGGTGATTTTTGGAATCTGTTGTTTCTTTGCTTTTGGAAAGCTTGAGCAAGTCTAAATTGATGATTGAAAGTTGCTCATACTGTTCATTTGGTAAACAATTAGTTGATATGCAGATTTACATCTTGAACCAACATCTTTTGAATTAAATTGGAAGTGAACCAGTGATTTTTGGTTGGAATCATTTTCTGAGTTGTTCAAGAGTTTGAACACGCTTAAAATCATCAAGGAAAGTTGTTTGGGTATTCACATGAGTTGTTGAATCACTTCCATTCGTTTTTGAGTTCAAAACCACCATTTTCAGTCACTTTTTCTACTGCAGACTGCTGTTACAGCCACTGTCTTGGTATTGTTGTGCATAATCATTTTTTGGATTGTAGCAAGAGCTGGTTCATTGTTTTAGATTGAAAATAAATGATCAAAATAAGTCAGAACAAGTGCTAAAAAGCCTGTTGAACTGTGCAATCCAGTTTCAAGCAGTTAAACCCCAAAACACAAAATCTGGTTTTCATTGGGGCATTTTAACAAACACTTTGGTAAAATATCAAACAATTTGGTCTGGATGAGTTTGTGATATGCTATTTTCGTTTTTGTTGCTTTCTTCATCTGTTCTAGTGCCATTATTAGGTTCCTTTTGAGTGCTTTCTGTTATTCCATCCCTGTCCCCATTTGATTTCCCCATTCTTGGCTTCCAAATTATCAAACATTCAAAAATCTGGTTTGAAATTCTGGTGCAGTTTGCTAATTATGTTTGGTGTGTTTTGAGTGGAATCTTCAGGTGCTGTGGTAGCTATTGTGAGGCATCCAGGAGCTGAAACCTTCACCTACTGAGGTAGCATATTAGGAAGTGAAAAGGGGGTTGAAGTGGGAACAAAAAGGGAGCTTTTGAGCAACTGCAACTCTGTTATTCTAGCAGCTAGAAATACATCAGAAAAGCTTGAAATGCAACCTGTTTTGGAGTATCAATCTGCAGCAGCAAGAGAGTGAAGCTTACATTAGTTTTAGGCCTTATTTTAAGTTTGTTTACACCACATATCACATAACCTTTGCTGTTTAAAGTTGATTTTCATTTCTTTGACTAAGTGATTTGGGAAAATGCTCTTGAAGCAATTCCAAGATTATATTTAAACATTGTAATAGTGAAATTTCATTTTCTTAGTGTGGAAGTGTGTCAAGGGGCTCCAAGTGTCACTTGCACTTTCACTTAGGGCCGTCTAGCATTTACATTTTGCATCTTTATTGCTTTCTTAAAATTGTTTAATTGATCTCTTGTTTTAAGTGTCTGTGGTATATAGGATTGCATAGCATATAGCCAAAACGTTCTTTTGGTTTTTAGGAGCATTTCATTATTATTTGAAAATATTTTGAAGAATTTCTACTTAGAAACTAAGGTAAAAGATAACTCTAAGGAAACTCTGGCTAAGGAAGAACTTGGTTTCTAAGCTTGTCCAATTGTGACTCACCTCTTCTTCCTGGGAGCTACTTGGAAACAATTTTTACCTCTAGAATCTCTAGAAAATTTTCACCAAAAAAAGGAAAGTTTGTGAAAATTATTTCACTCATTACTTGTGCAAGTCTTTGAAAACCTTGTGAAAATCATTTCTACATACTTGTCAAGAATGAGTCAATCTAGTGTCCAAGGGAGTGTAAAACCTAAAAGTGAGAGCTTACAACTAAGAGAGGAATTTGAGCAAAAGTTCCAACAAAGGGACAAAGAGATTAGTGAGCTCAAGGATATGATTGTTCAAGTTTTGATCAATCAAGACAAGGGTAAAAGGAAAGAAGGGTCTACACATAGAAAAAAATAATACCTTGAAGATACATCCTCTCCACCTAGTGAACCTGAGCACTATAGTAGTCATCACAATGATGACCACTGTTAAATACCTCCTAGGAGAAATCATAGAGTGAGAGAGCATCCCCCAAGGGAACTGATGAGTCAATATTTTCTTCACTTCACTTAGTTTATTGTACTAGAATTAATCAGGGAATTGTGCTTAATCGTCCGTTATTTTCCTATTTTTCCTAATTGTGCTTAATTCGATCAGAAATTCTTATTTTAACTAATTTGAATTATCTGAACTTATTATTCTGCATTATTAATTATGGGAAAATTTTGGATATCTTTTTGGGACATTTGAAGGCTAAATGAGAAATGACAATTGAGCCCAATGCATTTCAGCCACTTCAATTTTCGCTGGTTGCTGTGTGAATTTTGTGTCAACTTGTTTGTCCTCGTTCGAGTTCAATTCGTATCCGTTTTCCATTCAATTTTTTTTCATAGTTTCGTCTGGATGTCTATTTTCACGTATAGTTTTTATTTTGTTCAAATTCATTTTGTGTTGTTCCCAGTATTTATTTTACTCTCCTATGTCAGTCCAGTGATTACTGTTTAAGTGATTTCTAATTTGTTTGCATTGTTTGCTTGTTTTTTTTTTAGTTGTGGTGGCTGGAATTAATTATTGGAAGGTGCTAAGACCTCCCAACACTCAAGAATTCAACACTCATGATGACACATTTTATAGCTCAAGCAAAGGACACATGGGACAAAAGTTTTGGCCATCACGGTTTTATTGAGAAACATTTGTATGAATGGTTGGCAAAGATTCACGTAACAAGCTGAAACACATCTCATTCTCATTGATTATGCTAATTTATTTTGTGGCCCACTTGGTGATTCACTTTCACGTGTAAGAACAATGGCTTGGTGAAAGTATGCTAATTCATTTTCATAAAGAAGATATAGTTATTTAATGGAGGGCCCTTGCTACTTAGTGACAATTGAAGGAAAAGAATATGGATTATTTTATTCGTTTCCATTCACTTCCAGAGGAGATTCAAAACACGGCCTGCACATCATGCATCCAGCACCGGCCACCACACTTGGGACGTTCCAGCAAGCAACATCTTCACGCTCAAAGCAATCCAGCAGCCACATTCGCGGCTGTTCTTGGAAGCCAAAAATGGACAGCAGTAGTTGTTGAAGAAAGAGCAGCACATCACCGTCCACCAACACAGCAAAGACAACTTGGTTGGAGACAAAGCAGCAGCAAGAGAGGTGATGAGATTGGAGAAGGAGGCAGCTGGTTGTTACTGGACGTATAGAGGGTTGTGACGGCCTAGAGTTGGTGCAGCCACCACCTTGGTTGAAGCACCGTGATGCATATAAGAAGGTCTTCAAGGTTGCTGCCATGAGTTGGAGAGGAAGAAGAAGTGAAGCACCTGAAGTCTCCAAGTTGTTGCTACCATAAATTGAAGAAGTCAGCAAGCTAGGGAACAAAAACAAAACGTAAAAGGAATTCACGGGTGCCAGAGAAAAAAAAGACAAAACAATTAAGCTGAATTGGAGGAGAAGTCACGGGAGGGTTTTCTGAGTTTTGGTTATAAATTGGCAGCAGCAGCAAAGAAGAAATTCATTAGATTTGAGGATTGCATTAGAGTAGTGTAGAAGTCACGGCCGTGGAAGAGGCTCTCGCCTCTTCCTCTTTCCTTTCCTTTTCCAGTTCCATTTTCAAACAGTGCATAATGCAATTTCATTTCTGAGCGTGTAGTGTATTCTGAAACAGTTTGTTAGTTTTATTTTGGAATATTATTTTTAAGTGTTAAATCTTTTAATGAATTTCATTTTCAGTTCTGTGCTTTTATTTTATCTGTTGTATTTTATCGTTTAGCAGTTTCTGCATTGTTAAATTTCGTCATTACATTTTAATTTCAAACGTCGTTTTTAATCTGTGATAAATTTTATTTGCGATCAAGTGGTTCTATTTTTACTGTTTTCTATCGTTCAGTTTTTACCGTGGTTAAATTTTATTTCAGTATTTTTAAATTCAGTTGTGCTTAATTTCCAGTCCGCTTTAATTTTTAATTTTACCGCACAAACAAAAATCACATAAACCCCCCCCCACTTTGTGTAAAAAATCTGAGATTGAACCGCCACAAAATTGGTCCTTGAGAGACGACCTAGGAGTCACCTCCTAGTCATATACTGCATTAATTTCTCTGCACATCAAATTTGTATGACCGCGACAGTCGTAACAAATTTTGGCGCCGCTGCCGGGGACCAATGGAGGTTTGGTTTTAGATTTTTGTTGTATAAAGTTTTGTTCTGTTAATATGTTTGTTTTGTGTGTTCTGTCTTGTATATTTCTGTAGGCGACAACGACACCTTCAGCAAATTTTGGCGGCGTTGTCACTTCAGTTCCAGGTTTTTCGTTTTAGATTTTTGCTGTGTTTTTCGATTATGTTGTGTTAATATATGTTTTGTCTTTTATATTTTATTGTGCTGTGTTCTGTATTTAGTTGCTATATTTAAAAAAAAATTTTTTTTTTTTTTTTACTATTGATGTTCTGTCTTGTGTGTGCTTGTAGCATGTATAAATGTGTTTAGTTTAGCTGTTTCGTAATTTTTAGTTTTTAGTTTTTATTTTTATTTTCCATGTCTACCTATTTTAATTTTGTGAATAGTGCTTATTCTACAAGTGCCTGTAATTATGATTCTCTTTCTGCATATTACTCTGATTCTTGTGCTGATTTTAATACTGAGAAAAATATGGATCATCCTCAAATTCCTGAGAGCTCCCTTTGGGAGCCGGTTCCACCAGTTCAGCAATATCAGAGTCAGCAGTATGATGCTCCTGCCCAAGTAGCTTCTCAGCCTTCAACTTCTGAACCTACATTGAAGGAGTTATTGGAGCAGATGACCATGCAGAACATTCAGTTTCAGAAAGGGAACATGCAGTTCAAGCAAGAGAGCATGGAAACTCAAGCTGCCATTCAGAAGCTGACTGATCAGATCGGGCAGATGGCCACTCAACACTTTCAAGATGATAGTGGCATCAACATAGAAGATGGGGAGCAAAGCTATGAGTTTACTACTACACCCACTTTCCTACCTTTCTATGATCCCACTCTTGCACCTGAGACTGTTGATGATTATTTTAAGGACCAGGCAGGTACGAGTAACACTGTTGAGACAGGTAGACCATTTTTATCTTCCACCGTGGAGGTAAACGTACCTCAACTTGAATGTGCAGTTGATGAATTGGAAATTCATGAGAAAATTTATTCTGAGCAAAAACATGTTTATTCTGAAACTGAGATTACAAGCTCTTTACCAGATCTACCTATACATTCAATTGCTTGTGATTTGTTGCACAATGATTCTACAGGTTTTAGGATTGAAACTGATACAGACTTGATTGACAATTCTGAAGTTTTTGATTCAGTATTAGTCTCTGAAACCATTGGTATAAATGTTGTGTTGAATGAACATGATTACAGTGATGAAATTTCCATTGATAATAGCTTTGCACTGAATGTGGATTTTGTTGATGATGCATATGTCAATATTGATTTTGAGACAGGAATTTTGCAGTCGCATAACATGATAGAGTTAGAACAAAACATTGATCTGACTCAGTTTTCTGAGAATTGTGAATGTGATTGTGAATCTGGTTCTTGCCCGATTTGTATTGAAATTGATTATGTGTTACAAACAGATTCTAAATTCATAACAGATGCTATTGATTATGAGTTTGATGACCAGGTTACAAAAGTAAATGAGAATACAGGTACTGACATAGAGGAAACAATGATAGATGAAGGAAAGTATACTGCTATTTCTCTTATTACTCCGGTGTCACAGACTCAACAACTGCTGGTGGACAGAAGGCTCCTGATTTTGTTGATTCAACAACTTGCTCGGAGAAGAAGGAAGAAAAGTCTTGATTTGAGTGAGAGGGCAGTACTGGGCGAGCTGCTCCTGAAGATATCTTCGCCGGATCCTGAGGTGGAAGATATCTCACTGATAGTCCAGAATTGGCAACTGCCACCATGACCAGGGAGCACTCTTTTTCCTCATTATGTACATATTATTTAGCTTTTCTGATGTGTTTTCATGGTTGTGTTTATTTCATTTTTAAATTGTGAGCATGAATTAAAAAAAAAAAAAAAAAAAAAAAAAGTGTTCAAATTCATAAAAATTCATAAAAATAAAATAAAGATGTCCGAGGTTCGATCATTATTGATCGTTAATATTACAGTCCAAATAAAAAAAAATTAAAAACATAAAAAAATTAAGTGTCCTTATTACAGTACTTGTTCAAATTCTGGCCACACTCGGCCAACAAAAACATAAAAATAAAAAAAAAAAAAAAAAAAAAAACATAAAACTTTAAAACTGAAAGAACTCTCGAGCTGGTTGTGGTGGTCTAAGAGAGAGCTCCGTTGAAGGAGCTCTGGTTCGGAATGCGAGCGGAGGCTTTGGTGGAGGAATTTCTCGTTCATTTTTGTCGTCATCGATAATGATCGGGACTGGAAACAGATTCAGCAGCCTCGGTGCCCTCATTATCACCCAGTTTTTTTCTTTCAAACAAAAAAAAAAATAAAATAAAAAAATAAAAAAATAAAAAAATAAAAAAACATGTGTTAATAATAGAAGAGGAAGTGAAAATTTTCAATAAAAATGGAGGTGTGATCAGAGGTCTTACCGTACATGTACAGCGGCAGTTGTGAAAAGAGAGTGCCAGTGGGGTCTATCTCCGCTTGCCAGTGCTTGACCCGATTGCCGTGGTTGTTGAACCAGCAGTGTACGTTGTATTCAGTGGCTTCGCCGAAAGCCCTTAGTCGAGACGCGATCTCGACGACTTGCGCTCGGCTTGGGTGTGTGACCCTATAGTTGAATATTTTGGTCATCATCGTGATCTGATCGTCGGTTGGACGCCACCGTTGACTGGTATATCTCTCTGATTCCGTTTCACTCATCCTTCCTCTCGTAATATACAAATACATAAATAAAAAAAATAAATATAAAAATAAAAAGAACAAAAACATAAAAAAAAAAAACAACAAGAAAAAAATAAACATAAAAAAAAAAAAAAAAAAATAAATAATAATAAAAAGAACTAAAAAAAAGAGAGAAGCATAAAAAAGTTTTAGATTAGTTCTGTGTTTTCTTTATTTGTTCTTGTTTTCCGTTAAATTTATTTTGTCCTGTCTGTCTTTGATTGTTTTTGTGTCTGGTCTCAGATCTGTTTCACGGTCCTTGCAAAGGGTCCTAAACGGATCTACGTCCAGTGTCCTTGTCCATATTGTTCTTGTATATTCAGTTTCTGTGTTTTAGTTTTAAGTGGGGTACGTGGCGTTGTTCTACCCGATTGTCTCTGCAATACCTTCAATCGAAGGGAGATTAACGTCTGGTTTCCAGCCGATATACCCCTTAAGTTTTTAGACAGTTGTGTTTTATGTGTTTAAGTGTTTTCAGTTTCAAAAATAAAAAATTTGATAAGGAGAAGAGAGATCAAAGCAGAAAGAAGATGGAAAGCAGTAAAGAGAGCAGGGCAGAGATGAAAAATAAAGGAAATACTGAAAAGGAAAGCAGGAAAAGTAAAGCAAGCAGAAAGAAAGGGAGATCCTTAGAGAAGAAGGACTTACCTGGGGAAGTAGGCTTGCAGAGCTCCTCGCAGATCTCAGACTCTTCAGATGGCACGGTGGCAGAGGTTCCGCACAGCTCCAGATGCTCAGAGGAGAGGCTCCCTGCAGAGATCCAAACGCTCGAGAGAGTCGAGAGAGTTGAGAGAGAGAGAGAGAGAGCAGAGGAGTAGAGAGAGATTGAGCGTTCAGAAATGGCGCTGGACGCGGAGGAGCAGCCTTTTATAGCAGAATTGCTTTCCACTGTAGCAACAGTTCCGGTCTCTGCCACCGAGACTGTTGTCACAGTACCGGTATAGTTTTTCAAAAAAAAAAAAAAAAAAAAAAATAATAAATAAAAAAAAAAAAATAAAAAAAATATAATAAAAATTATTAGCATCTACTGATGGATGCTAGGTGTTTTAGACATCTGCTGATGGATGTCCCTGATAACATCTACTGATGGATGTTACTGAAAAATTTCTTCCCATTTTTCCTAACTTTTTATTGCACTTGTCTATATTATTTGACTGCTCTGAAATTGATAATCTGATGATTGTGACACACTGAGGACATTGTGTGATTTAAGTGTGGTCTACTGGGAAGAAATTCTGATTTTTCTGTTAGATTGTATTTTGTGTGTTAAATTTTTTGTTTTTGAGTGTTAATTTTTTTTTTTCTGTTTTAAGTTATTTTTATCGAGTTTTGTGTGCAATAAATTTTACATTTTTCTCTTGATTTCTGGATGATGTCTAAGTTGTAGATTTTTCCTTCACTTGATTAATACTTATAGTTTGTAATCCTTGCTTTTCTCTGCCTGGAAAGATGATTATAATGTTTAAGAGGTTGATTTGATTGTGACGAATACCTTGAGTGAGATTTGAGCCACTTAATTTTCTTTCTTGTGTGTGATATGTCTCTTGATTGCTTGCACATATGCCTTGGCTTGATTCTTTCTGATATACTTGATTGATATGCATGTTCAGACGTGATAAAGGCATTTTTGTTCTTGAGCCTCTTTAGCCAAATAAGCCTACCTTGTTATTATCCTTTGATAACCCCTTTGAGCCTATACTGTATATATTTCTTTGTGTTGAAGCTCATACACTGACCCTAAGTGAAAAACCATGATTACCTAAACCTTAGGGAAGTCTGGAGCTATAGAAGTGTTTTGTGAATAAGTGTGGTCTCCTTGGGAATTCTGATGAATTGGCTAGTTGGTTCCTCATCATGTTTTGAAATGATAATTTATATCCTGTTGTGTGATAAAAAAAAAAAAAAATTTAAAAAAAAAAAAAGAAGAAGACAGGATAAAAAAAAAAATGATGATGAGAAAAAGAAAAAAAAATGGAAAAATAATTTTGTAAATAATGGAGTCGAGAAGAGGATTGAATTAGAGGTTTGGGTGAGATTTCACTGTGTTTACATTTTTTCCCTAGTGCACCTCTATTTCTTCTGAGCTATAGCTACTTATCCAAATTTATCCTCCCCTGTCCTTGGCCCCATTACAACCCAGTAAAGACCTTTTGATCTGAAGATGCATATGTTTTAAGTATTGATAATTAGAAGCTTGCCAAGTCTGCTTGTGTTTGTTTTCTTGAGTGCATTGAGTGACATTGATTTACCTTAAACACTTGAGAGAAACACTATGAGTGCATCTGTGAGGTTTTGTTATTTTTGAATCACCTCTTGAGCTGATTAATCATTTTCCGTGTTTTGAATTGCTTGGAAGATTTCTGTAAGTATCTGCTTTATTTGATTTGTGTTGGATAATTTCTATTTCTTTTCTATGTCCAGACGTTTTGAGAACTGTGTAAATTCTGTTTATTTTCTTGCGAGTTTTTATTTTTCTGTATGCTGCAATTGTGTCACGTCCTTTAATGTCCCTGAACTATTCCCTGATTTGCGTCTTGATTTTGCCCAGGAGTGCAAAAGACTAAGTGTGGTCTATTTTGATGAGTCAATATTTTCTTCACTTCACTTAGTTTATTGTACTAGAATTAATCAGGGAATTGTGCTTAATCGTCCGTTATTTTCCTATTTTTCCTAATTGTGCTTAATTCGATCAGAAATTCTTATTTTAACTAATTTGAATTATCTGAACTTATTATTTTGCATTATTAATTATGGGAAAATTTTGGATATCTTTTTGGGACATTTGAAGGCTAAATGAGAAATGACAATTGAGCCCAATGCATTTCAGCCACTTCAATTTTCGCTGGTTGCTGTGTGAATTTTGTGTCAACTTGTTTGTCCTCGTTCGAGTTCAATTCGTATCCGTTTTCCATTCAATTTTTTTTCATAGTTTCGTCTAGATGTTTAGTTTCATGTATAGTTTTTACTTTGTTCAAATTCGATCTGTACCGTTCCCAGTAATTTGTTTACTCTCCTATGTCATCCCAGTGCTGCGTGAATGTTGTGTCAACTTGTGTGTCTTCGTTTGAATACAATTCTTATCCGTTTTGCATGCAATTTTTTTTCATAGTTTCGTCTGGATGTCTATTTTCACGTATAGTTTTTATTTTGTTCAAATTCATTTTGTGTTGTTCCCAGTATTTATTTTACTCTCCTATGTCAGTCCAGTGATTACTGTTTAAGTGATTTCTAATTTGTTTGCATTGTTTGCTTGTTTTTTTTTTAGTTGTGGTGGCTGGAATTAATTATTGGAAGGTGCTAAGACCTCCCAACACTCAAGAATTCAACACTCATGATGACACATTTTATAGCTCAAGCAAAGGACACATGGGACAAAAGTTTTGGCCATCACGGTTTTATTGAGAAACATTTGTATGAATGGTTGGCAAAGATTCACGTAACAAGCTGAAACACATCTCATTCTCATTGATTATGCTAATTTATTTTGTGGCCCACTTGGTGATTCACTTTCACGTGTAAGAACAATGGCTTGGTGAAAGTATGCTAATTCATTTTCATAAAGAAGATATAGTTATTTAATGGAGGGCCCTTGCTACTTAGTGACAATTGAAGGAAAAGAATATGGATTATTTTATTCGTTTCCATTCACTTCCAGAGGAGATTCAAAACACGGCCTGCACATCATGCATCCAGCACCGGCCACCACACTTGGGACGTTCCAGCAAGCAACATCTTCACGCTCAAAGCAATCCAGCAGCCACATTCGCGGCTGTTCTTGGAAGCCAAAAATGGACAGCAGTAGTTGTTGAAGAAAGAGCAGCACATCACCGTCCACCAACACAGCAAAGACAACTTGGTTGGAGACAAAGCAGCAGCAAGAGAGGTGATGAGATTGGAGAAGGAGGCAGCTGGTTGTTACTGGACGTATAGAGGGTTGTGACGGCCTAGAGTTGGTGCAGCCACCACCTTGGTTGAAGCACCGTGATGCATATAAGAAGGTCTTCAAGGTTGCTGCCATGAGTTGGAGAGGAAGAAGAAGTGAAGCACCTGAAGTCTCCAAGTTGTTGCTACCATAAATTGAAGAAGTCAGCAAGCTAGGGAACAAAAACAAAACGTAAAAGGAATTCACGGGTGCCAGAGAAAAAAAAGACAAAACAATTAAGCTGAATTGGAGGAGAAGTCACGGGAGGGTTTTCTGAGTTTTGGTTATAAATTGGCAGCAGCAGCAAAGAAGAAATTCATTAGATTTGAGGATTGCATTAGAGTAGTGTAGAAGTCACGGCCGTGGAAGAGGCTCTCGCCTCTTCCTCTTTCCTTTCCTTTTCCAGTTCCATTTTCAAACAGTGCATAATGCAATTTCATTTCTGAGCGTGTAGTGTATTCTGAAACAGTTTGTTAGTTTTATTTTGGAATATTATTTTTAAGTGTTAAATCTTTTAATGAATTTCATTTTCAGTTCTGTGCTTTTATTTTATCTGTTGTATTTTATCGTTTAGCAGTTTCTGCATTGTTAAATTTCGTCATTACATTTTAATTTCAAACGTCGTTTTTAATCTGTGATAAATTTTATTTGCGATCAAGTGGTTCTATTTTTACTGTTTTCTATCGTTCAGTTTTTACCGTGGTTAAATTTTATTTCAGTATTTTTAAATTCAGTTGTGCTTAATTTCCAGTCCGCTTTAATTTTTAATTTTACCGCACAAACAAAAATCACATAAACCCCCCCCACTTTGTGTAAAAAATCTGAGATTGAACCGCCACAAAATTGGTCCTTGAGAGACGACCTAGGAGTCACCTCCTAGTCATATACTGCATTAATTTCTCTGCACATCAAATTTGTATGACCGCGACAGTCGTAACAGGAACCCAAAATTGATCTTCCTCCTTTCCATGGAAAATGTGGAAGAATATCTGGAATGAGAGATGAAAGTTGAGCAATTGTTTGAGTGTCACCAAATAGATGATGAGAGGAGAGTTACTATGGCCTCCTTAAGCTTTCAAGGCTATGCCTGATATTGGTGGACAAACTTGGTCAAAGATCTGAGATTGAGAAACCTACCTTCCATTAGGTATTGGAATGAGTTAAGGTCTACCTTAAGAAGAAGGCATGTGCCAGCATACTATGATAGGGAGTTAATGGACAAGCAACATAAACTCCAACATAGAAACATGAATGTTGAAGAATATAGGCAAAAAATGGAGTTACTTATGTTGAGAGCTGGGATAAGAGAGGAACCAAGGATAACAATTGCTAGGTTCCAAAGTGGACTTAATTATGACATAAGAGATAAGGTAGAACTCTTACCTTACAATGATCTCAATGAATTAGTCCAACTTTGTGTGAGGGTAGAGCAACAACTCAAGAGAAAAAGCTCTAATAGAAAGGACTACCCTACTAGTTCTAGTCAGAAGAAAGAATACAAGAGGAAGGGTAGTCTATATAAATCAAGGTATGATGGGTCTAGGGAAAAAGAGAGAGAAAGAAAAGGTTAAAAAATCTTCAAGAGACCATAAAAGTAAGGAGACTAAGTGCTTTAGATGTGGGGAAAAAGGACACTATGCATCTGAGTGTCGAAATAGAAGATCAACTTACATTCTTGAGCATGAGAGTGATAGTGAGGGTTCTTCACATAGTGAGTCTGAAACATCCACTTCTGAAGAAGAAGAAACTTTGCCTTGTGATGGTGACTTACTCATGGTAAGAAGACTCCTTGAAAATAAATATTGATTGATGCTTCCTTGGAATACCTTTCCATAGGAGTGGTAGAGTCCTAATAAGAGGCCAATTCCTGATACGCCCCTATGAATCTCCCTGGATATCTTCACTTTCTTCGGACGAGCATCCCTGACATAGCTGCCCTTGATAGAAATCCCCTGGCTTTCCTTACTCAATTCTAAATCAATCCGGCAATCTTCCTTACAGGGATTTTATCCTTCCTTAATAGTCTATCGGAATTTCTCTGAGAAACCCCCGGTAATCCTTACTGAAAAGCCCCTTTATCTTGATTGTTCGAATAGGATGTGTTAAGCAACAACTTCAAAGCCCTTAGCTACCGGTATTGCTTTGAAAAATCCTGGGTTAATGCAGGTTTCTTTGCTTTATTTTTATCTTACGCAATTTATTCATTTCTAAAATCAGGATCTTTCTTCTCTCTTCGTTCCTCTCCTTAGACGTCTAAGTCCTTAAATAGAACATAAAAATAATGGAAAACGGGTCCAAGCCCATGAGGTTGGCGCTCAGCGCCCCACTTATGGCGTCCAGCGGTGTGCGAGTGGCGCTTAGGGTTAGCTTAGAAGGCAAGCAAGCATGGTGCGTCTCGACGAAGTTGCGCTCAGCGCCCTTGAAAAGGGTGCCCGGGCGCGAGCCAGGGGTATCCTGCGCCGAGGGCTCCAGAAAAGGGCACCAAGCGTGAGATAATGTATTGTGGCGCTGAGGGCCCGTAAAGTGGCGCTCAGCATTGTTGCGATCTCCCTTTTTGATGCTTTTCCATATCTTCCTGAGTTCCAGCTCCTTACTACTTCAACTCTTCTTCCAAATCATATCAATTCCTGTGGAAAACACCAAAATCTTGCACAAAGCCATTAAATTCACCTTAAACTCTCTTATTCATTAAAATTATGATTCCAAGCTAGTTTCTAAGTCAAAAAAGGTGTTTTTAGTATCAAAATTAAGTATCAAATAACGGTAAATTCAGTCATAATCAATTGTGTGTTGAGATTTAGAGGAAGGGTACGTGTACCAGTTGATAGTGACTTAAAGCATATGATTCTTCGTGAAAGGCATAAAAGGAGACCTTTTATTGGTCAGTCATGAAAAGCAATATAGCTCAGTATGTAATAGCCTGTTTGACATGTCAGAAAACTAAGATGGAACACCAAAGACTTGAGGGGTTTGTTACAACAATTAGAAGTGCCTAAGTGGAAGTAGGAGAACATTATAATTAAATTTGTTACTTAGTTTCCATAGTCAATAAGGGGCAACAATGTTATAAGTCATATTGGATAACATGTTGAAGAGTGCCCATTTTCTACTCATAAATTGAGAGTGTCTATTGCCAAACTAGCACAAGTATATATCAAGAAGATAGTGAGGTTGAATGGCATCCCCTTCAATGTAGTGTTTGATAGAAATTCTAGATTCATGTCAAGATTTTTACAAGCCTTGCAAGATTATTTGGGAGGTAGATTGAGAATGAACTCTAACTAATATTCTCAAATAGATGGTCTCTCTAAGAGAATAGTCTAGATACTATAAGATTTGTGGAGAGATTATATGTTGGACCATTTAAGCAACTAGGATGAGGTACTACCATTGGTGGAATTCATATATAACAATAGCTACCATGAAATTATAGGAATGGCTCTTTATGAAGGTTTGTATGGTAGAAAGTGCAAAACTCCTTTATGTTGGTACTAGGATGGAGAATCAATGATAATGGGAAATAAGTTGTTGTAACAAACCAATGAGAAGGTGAAACACATACAAGAGAGAATGAGAGTTTCACAAAATAGGAAAAAGTCATATGTAGATTAAAGGAGGGGACTTTTGGAGTTTGAGGTTGGATACAATCTAGTTTTTAGACTAACTCGTACCATTGGTATAGAAATATCTAGTTTAAGAACCTATCTCCTAATTTTTATTAGGTCATACCAAAATCTTAAAAGGATTGGTCCAGTAGCTTGTGAGATTGTTTTACCTTCATAGTTGACAAACTTTCACCCAAGAAAAATATTGTATTGATAAAATAAATAAAAGAGATAAGGTTTATATTTAAATTATTATGTTGACTATAAGACTAAAGGATCTTGTAGCCCAACTGGTTATGGTTTTTTTAGTAAAGGATGCATTGAGTTCAACTTTCACCTAACACTCTTATTAGTTATTATTTAAAATTATTATAGAACGTTCAGCGTGCAATAATATATTAATTTTATTGATGGGACGACTAACCAAAAAGAGAATAGTTTAGAAATAGAAATTTGAAAGGCAATTTGAAACGAAATATAGTTCCAAATCCATGTATTCTTTTTGTACTATCTTTTTTGTACTAACTTCAATTAAATTAGAACAAAATCTTTCATCATTTTTCGAATTCTTCTTTTCTATCTTAGTTGTTTTCATCTTTTTCTTAGATTTGAATTCGAAAAGAGTTATAAGTTAATTAAAAACCCAAAGGAGGATCATCTCCATGGGTAAAGATATCCAAGTATTACACGTAGGGAAAATGTTAGCACTCTATAGTGCCCCGAAGGCGATGCCTTTGATTAAATCCTTACTCCTATGTATTATCATTTAAAATGAGAAATTAGGGTTATGCAATTCTTTTGAAAAAACTATCTAGAAAACTATTTGGAAAATTATTTGATTTTTTAGTAGTGAATCCAACAAGGACGAGTCTTTCTTCTACGTATATCCATTCACAATAGATGATCAGTTCACGTAGTTCTTTGAAAACACTATCTAAAAGACTATTTATAAAATGATTTGTTTTTTTGGAAGTAAACCCGATAAGGATTGACCTTCATAGTACGAATGAAGATTCAGAGACCACGTAGTTTTTTAAAAAATTGTTTATTCGAAAATAGTAATGTCTCAATTTGAAATATTTTGTATTTTTTGAAATTTTTGAGAAAAGAAAAAGTACCAATGAGTACTCAAACGTTATTATAAAGATATCAAATAACGTGAACGATCATACAAATATTAAAAAAAACGAATTTTAAAATTTTCTAAAAACTTTTATGAAAAAGACAATATTAAATACTAAAACAACGAAATCACACAAATACTCATATTTATTTAAGGGATATTAGGCTAGATTCGAAATTTTCTATTAATGTATCTTTCTAGACAAAGATGTTTATAAAACATATAGAAATTCATTAATATATAACCTTAAAATATATTAAAATAAAATTAGGCTGAAAGAAATAGGCCGAGAAAAAAATAAGTATGAAATTAGGAAATAAAATCAAAAGAGAATTACTACAATCTAAAACAATAATATAATAATAATAAAAGATAAATTTGTATTAAATGGTGATTCACATGTGACTATCCCTTCACCCCAACCAAAACATGAAGCCAACGTTTATATGGATATCGTACGTGGTATTTGAATACTTTATCTCATGAAATTTCAAGATTGGTTTCAATTATTCATTTTACAAGCATCATTACATTACCAGGCAAATGGAAGTGCCTAAAATTTCTAGCGTGGGACCCACTGTATCTAAAGAAAATTAATACCAATATTAAGCCAAACTCAAAACTCAAAAGGATATATTGAGTCCATTCACTACAAAAATAATTGATTTTAAGAGGGAATGTTTTCTGGCGGTTTTAGAAACCCGAACAATTATTGACGATTTATCTCTAAAATCGCAATTACCTTTTTTTTATTATTTTTTTAAATTTTTTATTTTTGGAATATTTACGTGACCCATATCTCCTCTCCGCTCCTTAAGTCATTCATTCATCTAATCTAATTCTCTAAAAATATGTAAACTCTAATCTCTCTTTTCGCCTTCGTCAAATTTTCTCCCAAACCATTTCCCGCACCACAATCTTCTCCTACTTGGCTTCGTGTTCGTCTTCTCCTGTTTGGCTTTGTGTTTGTCTTATCTTGCTTGATTGAGCGTCGAAGTGGAGGCGTCGAGGCATTTGTGGGTTGAGCGAGGTCGAGGTGCTCTGGCGCACTCCCGCACTGACCGATCTTAGGTTGAGGTTGAGGTAAGACTGTGTTCAATCTTGACTCTCTAGTTTTGGCTCTCTCGTTCTTTGTACGATCTACTGATGTTCGATCTTTGTGTTATAACTCAAAACATTTCGTCTCTGGTTTTGACTTTCTAGTTTTGGCACTTACGTAAAAGTTAATGAAACTTGTTGAAGGTACCAGGAATCTGTTAGGGCGATTTCTATCACTACATTATAAAATGTTCCGTCTCCAATCCCTCAAACTCAAATCCTCCCTGGTATGTTCATCTTATCCCTAGTTTAATAGTGATTAACGAAGACATTTAATGTTATTACAGCTTGTGAAATGGGTTGTACATCGGTATTAATTGCTTCTTTGTTGTTAGATTTTTGAATGGAGCTTGCAAAATCAAGGTCAAATCCTGTGGTCGAGAGACTGTAGTAGGTATATTCCTAGTTTGGCAGCTTACAATTAATTGTGGTCTTGTGTTTGGAATCTTGAAGTACTTTTCTACCCAAGCCAACCCTCTAATTGGATCACTCATCAAATTTAGGCAATTTAACCCTCTGTCTGCTCTACCTTTCTTTAGCCATCATTGGTTGTTTGAATCCATTCTTTGCGGTAGATTAATTATTATTTTTTATTTCATTGTAATAAGTACATATCTTTGAAGTATATTTTTGAATGAAATTTGTGTAGACAATGGTTATTGTTAGTATTTTAAGGTTGTGAAAGGAGTAGTTGATGGGATAGAGAAAATGTAGAGATAGTTGAATGTAGAAGTAGTAGTTGGAAGAAGTGTTGTAGTTGTCTTTAGTTGTAGTAGATGTTGGTTCATACAAATGATAGATGTTGGCTACATACATCAAATGGTAGAGTTCATGGGTATTTATAGACCCATAGATTATTCTAGAATATTCTATAACTTGTATTACATTTCAATTCTTCTATCTAAGGAGCTTCTACATTCTTCTAGAATTTGCATTACACTTTAATACTCCTCCTTAATGCAAATTCGGTAACTCCAAACATTGTTCATAGTAGTTCAAATCTTTGTTTTGGTAACATATCTTCAATTTGATCTTCTTCCTCCATTGCCTTGACCATAGTTCATGCTTTGATGCTTCTTCATAACAGTTAGGTTCAATCATGGCCATATTGCAAGTTTCATATATGTCTACCAAAGATCTACTCTTCTTGGACTAGATTCAGGTGAAGAATCTTGTTGTGTAGGTGGAGAAAGCGTACCTGAATTTTCTTCCTCTTCTTGAGTTTCTTCTTGAGATTGTTGCACTGGAAGTAGAATGTTGCTTTTAACAACTTTTTCTTCTTCCCAATTCCAAGAAGCATTTTCATCAACTTCAACATCTCGACTGATGATGAGCTTTTTTGTTTGTAGGTTGTAAACTCGATAGCCTTTTGACTGTGTGCTATATCCCAAAAATATTCCTCGTATAGTTTTGTCTTCAAGCTTGTGCCTCCTTTGATCAGGAACATGTATGTAGCAAATAGACCCAAATACTCGTAGGTGTTGACCTGATGGCTTTCTCCCACTCCAAGCTTCAATAAGAGTCTTGTCTTGGACTGCTTTAGTTGGACATCTGTTTAGAATATAAACTGCAGTGTAGACTGCTTCAGCCCAAAAAGTGTTAGGCATACTTTTCTCTTTCAGCATTGATCTTGCCATCTCCATAACTGTGCGATTCTTTCTCTCTGACACGCCATTTTGTTGTGGAGTATATGCGACTGTAAGTTGTCGCTCTATGCCTTCATCTTCACAGAATTTGTCAAACTCGCGAGATGTGTACTCCTTGCCACGATCACTTCTAAGTATTTTTAGCTGTTTTCCACTTTGCTTCTCAACAAGGGCCTTGAATTTCTTGAATACTCCAAAAACTTCTGACTTTGCCTTTAAGAAATAGACCCATGTCATTCTAGAGAAGTCATCAATGAAGAGGATGAAATACCTGTTGTTATGATGTGAAGGTGTTCTGATCGGTCCGCAAACATCGGTATGAATCAACTCCAATAAGTCTTTTGCTCTCCATGCTTTGTCTGTCTTACATTGATTATTAAAATAAAATACATAAAAACATAAATAAAGTTGTTCGATCATTTCTGATCGTTAATATTACACA
This sequence comes from Vigna nakashimae, assembly GCA_034642375.1. NCBI lineage: Eukaryota > Viridiplantae > Streptophyta > Magnoliopsida > Fabales > Fabaceae > Vigna > Vigna nakashimae. The sequence goes on along the minus strand of CM067760.1, from coordinate 19,843,840 downwards.
CCATAATAAATAAAAACATAAAAAAAAAAAATTAATTGTTCAGATTACAGTCCTTAATTCTGGCCACACTCGGCCAACAAAAACATAAAAAAAAAAAAATAAAATAAAACATAAAACATTAAAACTGGAAGAATTCTCGAGCTGGTTGTGGTGGTCTTAGGGAGAGCTCCGTTGAGGGAGTTCTGGTTCGAAATACAGGAGGCTTTGGTGGAGGAATTTCTCGTTCATTTCTGTCGTCATCGATAATGATCGGAACTGGAAACAGATTCAGCAGCCTCGGTGCCCTCATTATCACCCAGTTGTTTTCTTTCAAACAAAAAAAAAAAAAAATAAATAAATAAATAAATAAATAAAAAACTTGTGTTAATAATAGAAGAGGAATGGAAAATTCAATGGAGGTGTGATCAGAGGTCTTACCGTACATGTATAGCGGCAGTTGTGAAAAGAGAGTGCCTGTGGGGTCTATCTCCGCTTGCCAGCGCCTGACCCGATTGCCATGGTTGTTAAACCAGCAGTGCACGTTGTATTCAGTGGCTTCGCCGAAGGTCCTTAGTCGAGACGCGATCTCGACGACTTGCGCTCGGCTTGGGTGTGTGACCCCATAGTTGTAGATTTTGGTCATCATATTGATCTGATCATCTGTAGGACGCCATCGCTGACTAGTGTATCTCTCTGATTCCATCTCACTCGTCATCATTCCTCTTGAAATATTCTAAAACTTAATAAAAAAAAATATAAAAATAAAAAGAACAAAAACATAAAAAAAAAAAGAAAAAAATAAACATAAAAAAAAAATAATAAAAAGAACTAAAAAAAATGAAGCATAAAAAAAAAAAATTAGATTAGTTCTCTGTTTTCTTTATTTGTTCTTGTTTCCTTTTAAATTTATTTTGTCCAGTCTGTATTTGATGTTTCAGTGTCTGGTCTCAGATCTGTTTCACGGTCCTTGCAAAAGGGTCCTAAACGGATCTACGTCCAGTTGTCCGGTTGTTCTTGTCCATATTGTTCTTGTATATTATGTTTATGTGTTTATTTAGTTTTAAGTGGGGTACGTGGCGTTGTTCTACCCGATTGTCTCTGCCATACCTTCAAACGAAGGGAGATTAACGTCTGGTTTCCAGCCGATATACCCCTTAAGTTTTAAGACAATTGTGTTTTATGTGTTTTAAGTGTTTAGCAGGTGAAGAAGAAAGCGAATAAGAGCTGAAAATAAAGAAGGAACTGAAGGCTTAAATGAAAGCAGGAAAAGAAAGCATAAAAAGAAAAAGAAAAAAAAATGAAAGATCTGGAAAAAAGGAAAAGAAAGAAAGCAGGAAAGCAGGAAGGTATAACAGCAGAATGAAAGGAAAAAGCATAAAGAAGATGGAAAGCAGTAAAGAGAGCAGGGCAGAGATGAAAAATAAAGGAAATACTGAAAGGGAAAGACTGGAAAGCAGAGAAAGGAAAAGAAAGCAGTGAAAGATCTGGAAAATGTAAGCAGAAAAAGAAGAAATAGAGATCCAAGGTGCAGAGAACTTACCTGGGGAAGTAGGCTTACAGAGGCTCCTCGCGGATCTCACTCAGACTCTTCAGAAGACGCAGGGACAGGGGCTCTGCGCAGATCTCAGATCTTCAGAAGGCGCGGGGACAGAGCTTCCTCACAGATCCAGACGCTCAGGAGAGAGCAGAGAGAGAAGAGAGCAGAGAGAGAGTTGAGAGAGAAGTAGAGAGGAGAGAGTGGAGTAGAGAGAGAGTGAGGGATCAGAAATGGCGCTGGACGCGGAGGAGCGGACCTTTTATAGCCAGATTTCTTTCCACTGTAGCAACAGTTCCGGTCTTTGCCACCGAAACTGTTGCCACAGTACCGGTCTTCTCCTTTTTCAATTAAAATAAAATAAAAAATAAAAAATAAAAAAACAAATAATAATAAAAAAAAAAAATTATTAATTGGCATCTACTGATGGGTGCTAGGTGATAACATCTACTGATGGATGTTACTGAAAATTTCTTCCCATTTTTCTACTTTTTATTGCACTTGTCTATATTATTTGTTGCTCTGAAATTGATAATCTGATGATTGTGACACGCTGAGGACATTGTGTGATTTAAGTGTGGTCTACTGGGAGAGATTCTGATTTTTCTGTTAAATAGTACTTTGTGTGTTAAATTTTTGTTTTTGAGTGTTAAAATTTTTTTTTTTCTGTAAAGTTATTTTTATCGAGTTTTGTGTGCAATAAATTTTACATTTTTCTCTTGATTTCTGGATGATGTCTAAAGTTGTAGATTTTTCCTTCACTTCATTAATACTTATGGTTTAAAATCCTTGTTTTTCTCTGCTTGGAAGATGATTATAATGTTTAAGAGGTTGATTTGATTGTAACGAATGCCCTGTGTGAGAATTTGAGCCACTTAATTTTCTTTCTTGTGTGATATGTATCTTGATTGCTTGCACATAGGCCTTGGCTTGATTCTTTTTGATATACTTGATTGATATGCATGTTCAGACGTGATAAAGGCATTTTTGTTCTTGAGCCTCTTTAGCCAAATAAGCCTACCTTGTTATTATCCTTTGATAACCCCTTTGAGCCTATACTGTATATATTTCTTTTTGTTGAAGCTCATACACTGATCCTAAGTGAAAAACAAATGATTACCTTAACCTTAGGAAAGTCTGGAGCTATAGAAGTATTTTGTGCATAAGTGTGGTCTCCTTGGGAATTCTGATGAATTGGCTAGTTGGTTCCTCATCATGTTTTGAAATGATAATTTATATCCTGTTGTGTGAAAAAAAAAAAAAAAAACAGGATAAAAAAAAAATGATGAGAAAAAGAGAAAAATTGAAAAATAATTTTATAAATAATGGAGTCGAGAAGAGGATTGAATTAGAGGTTTGGGTGAGATTTCACTGTGTTTACATTTTTTTTCCTAGTGCACCTCTATTTCTTCTGAGCTATAGCTACTTATCCAAATTTATCCTCCCCTGTCCTTGGCCCCATTACAACCCAGTAAAGACCTTTGGATCCAAACATGCATATGTTTTAAGTGTTGATAATTAGAAGCTTGCCAAGTCTACTTGTGTTTGTTTTCTTGAGTACATCGAGCTGATATTATTATTTACCCTAGACACTTGAGAGAAACACTGTGAGTGCATCTGTGAGGTTTTGTTATTTTCAATTCACCTCTTGAGCATATTAATTATTTTGTCATGTATTGAATTGCTTGGATGATTTCTATGAGTATCTGCTTTTCTTGATGGTGTGTTGGATATTTTCTACATATTTTCTCTGTCCAAACTTCTTGAGAACTATGTAAATTCTGTTTACTTTCTTGTGAGTTTTATTTTTCTGTCTGCTGAGTTTTGTGTCGCCTCCCTAAAAGTCTTTTGAACCATTCCCTGATTTGCGTCTTAATTTTGCCCAGGAGTGCAAAAGACTAAGTGTGGTCTATTTTGATGAGTCAATATTTTATTGATTTCACTTAGTTTATTGTACCGAATTTAATCAAGGAATTGTGCTTGAATGTACAGTATTATCCTATTTTTCCTAATTGTGCTAAATTTGATCGGAAATTCTTATTTTAACTAATTTGAATTATCTGAGATAATTATTTTACAAGGAAAATTTGGAGATACAATTTGGGACATTTGAAGGTTAAATGAGAATTGGCAATTGAGCCCAATGTATTTCAGCCATTTCAGTTTTCGCTGGTTGCTGCGTGAATTTTGTGTCAACTTGTTTGTTCTCGTTTAAGTTCAATTCTTATCCTTTTTCCATGCAATTTTTTTTCATAGTTTCGTCTAGATGTCTATTTTCACGTATAGCTTTTCGTTTGTTAAAATTCGTTTTGTTCTGTTCCCAGTATGTTTTTTTACTCTCCTATGTCAGTCTAGTAATTACTGTTTTGAGTGTTCTAAAATGTTTGCATTGTTTGCTTGATGTTTAGTACTTGTGGTGGCTGAAATTGATCATTGGACAGTGCTAAGACTCTCCACAGAGTGTTCACAAGAAGGAGAGCTCAATGGATTTTGCAATGATTTATTCTAAGCAAAGCTTGCAACCCACATACACATCACACGGCCATTGGTTGGAATTTTCTTTGAGAAGTAAATCAATTGGCCACCAAGCAAAGGAAGCTCACGTCCAAGACCTCTAAAATCAAATGCTAAATTCTATTTGGATTGGTATTATGAAGGGAAGCCCACGACCCCATGCATGCCACCTAAGGAGGAAGGCATCTTTCACATATTAGCTCACGGTTACATGTCCTATGCCCATGAAAAAGTCATTTTAGAAAACCATTCAGCAAATACACATAATTGTGATCAAAAGGGACCACCACTTTGAAAACTTACGTGAAAGAGAAAATGGTGTGCATAGTTGAAAGCTATAAAGAATTTCATTCTACTAGTGTGCTTGTGACGTGTTGGGTCCAGCAGCAAAGAACATGGGCATAGGACAAAATTACCCTGAAAGCTTACATACCTCCAAAATTCTTTACTTTGATTTTTAATGAAAAGCAGCCAGCAAGAGGTGCAACTCACGGTTCTTATCCATTTGAAAGATACAAAGTGCTGGGAGAAAGCACATTATGACCCACTTTGGCACTCATTTCAGAATTTTAGAATTGGCTTACAAGAAACACACATCACTCACGGTGTTATACCCCACTCAAGGTTTTATGTTGGCATTTAGTTGATGCCTGGAAGTCTCACGGTCCAGTCCAGAAGCTTGGACGTTCATCACGGCCATTGAAGCAGCTTGGGAAGAACATCACCTTCCAGCAACCCCCATCCAGAAGCAACGCCCAACAGCTGCAACACAAGCACACGTTCACAGTCCAGCATGCAGCCCTTCACCATGGTCCAGCAGCGTGTGTGTGTTTGGAAAATAAAGGAAGTGGTGTGTTGTCATGGTGGCATGAGAATGGTATTACGTCCAGGGGGACGCAGCTGCCACGGTTTGGAATATTTTATTCATTAGCAATGACGTGGTGAAGAGAAATGGAAGTTTTTTTTTCACGTCCACAAGGAAACAAAAGTGGAGAATTAATTGATGAAGAAAGTTGCTAAAAGACAAAATTAAGAAATGGTGCTGGATGGCAAAGTCACGTTCAAGTGTGCACGAAAAGAGAAGTCACGGGAGTAGCTTCAGGAGCTATAAATTGGCAGATTTGGGAGGAGCCAGAGGCATCAGATTTTAGAATGGAGTAGTAGATTTTAGTAGTAGATCTTAGGAGTAGTGTAGACTCTCGGTGCCTCTCTTCCAGAGGTTCTCAGTTTCAACTCCAAACAGTGCAATGTAGAATTTTATTTCTGAAGATGTAGTCTATTACAGCAATTAAAACAGTTTGTCCATTTTATTTTTATCTTCACTATTCAGTCATTTTAATTTAAGTGTTGAAAGTTTTGATGAATTTCATTTCCAGTTCAGTGCTTTTAATTTTACCGTCTCTTCTATTTTACCGTTTAATGTTTTTCTACACCGTTAAATTATGTCAATGTATTTTTCAGATCATTTTATTTTCAAATGTTATTTTTACGGTTTATTTTCTATCAATGTATTTTCACTGATGTTTTTTTTACTTCTACGTTTAATTTTACCGTTTCTCAATTTACCGCTTTTCGTTTTTACCGTCTTTTACCGTTTATTTTTATTGTCTTTAAAATTTATTTCAACGTTTTTTAATTCAGTCGTGTTTAATTTTATCTGCACAAAACATCATCAAACCCCCCCCTTTCGTGTGTAAAAAATCAGAGACTGAACCGCCACAATATTGGTCCTTGAGAGACGACCTAGGAGTTACTTCCTAGTCTATACTGCATATTTTCGTGCAAACAATTTTTGTGAGCGGTGCGACCCGTTCATCAGTCCCTCATTCAGAATCAGATGATTGCACGTCCAACACAGGCTAATGATTGTGCAACACAAATGTAAAAAAAAGAGATAACAAGGGTGCATTTTAGCATTTGATGATGTACATACTCTTGATCTTAGTCCAACAAGGTCAAGATTTATCTGAGGTGTTGAAAATAGAATGACTTAGTTTCAATACCAAGAGGGGGAGGGTGAATTGGTGAAACACAGGAATAATGTTTTCTTTAAATCTTTTTCGCAAAGTAGATGCCTTTAAAAGCTTTCTTGAAACGCAAGGAAAAAGACTTTGTAGTGCAGCGGAATATAGTCGAATGAGTAAAATATAAAGTCGACTGAATGTAACAGAGTAGGGATAGAAAGATCAAACGTTGAGTTTTTATACTCATTCGACCAAGCCTACATCCAATGTCTTTCCACCACAGGAAGCAAATACACTATAATGATCAAGGTTTTTACAACAAGGCTTTTATAGCGACATCCATGTCAAAAATATAAAACACCTCTCTAACCCTCTAATCAAAATATAGGCATATACAACAAAGAACAACAGCAAGATGTCCCCTCTCTTGCAGTCTTTAACACTTTGAACAATCCTCAAAGTCCAGAACGTCGTACGTTCTCTTCCTGTAATCACAACAGGGCAACTCATATCTTCACAAGATTGATTGAAACTTATCATGAAATAGACACCTCAAGTGCAGGTTGATCAAACAGTAAGAGCACACAGATTCTTGCTCGTCAAGCAATAACCAAAGATGAACACCACAATCTTCTTGATGATTTCTTGGAGGTTTCAAACTTTCTGCAAGAGATCAATAATCTGAAAGAAATCAATCAAATCGTTAGAATCACAAAAGTCCTTGCAGAAATCAAATTCGTGTCAATTTATAGCAATTCACAACTCTAACGCATTTTAATCGACTTTACTACTAATGCATTCGAATATAACAAAACAATTATAAAAGTTAGCAACAATCAATGCAGTTAATTGAATGGACAATTAATGTAGTCGAATCAGAATAAATGCTTGGTCAACATATTTTAAAATATAGCCATTGTAACATTTAATTCAAGCATTAACAAAATTTCAAAACTGTAGTAGACTTAGTCGAATGCAGGTTGCATGTAATCGATTATACAACATAGATAAACAAAGTTTTGAAAAACTTTCTCTTCAAAAATTCTCATAGCATACTTTGAAAAAGTTTGTGCAAAGCCACGAGTTTTAATCGACTTACTTCATAATGAAGTCGACTTAAAACTGTTGTTTTGCCACATATTGTGAGTTCAACAAAAGTGCATGTGGTTTTCCTTTTCTCAAATATATGTCATTGATAACGTTGAAAAACCATTATTTTTATACTTAATTTCGATATTAGAAGAACATCCTTTATGACTTGGAAACTAACTTAAAATAATGCTTTTGCTTAAGTTAAGAGAATAAGAGAGTTAGATGGTTTTATTCTTGGTTTTCTTTGTTTAGGCAGGAATTTACAGGAATTGGATGAAAGAAGTTGAAGTAGCAAGGAGTTGGACTCAGGAAAGGAAGAAAAAGTGCACAAAAGAAGAATCTCAGCCACCGCTCAGCGCCATTTTCACCGCTGAGTGCCAAGCTTGATGTTGAATATACTATCTCACGCTTAAGCGCCATCACTGAGTGTCATTCTGAGTGTCACACTTACCATTGAGCACAATTCTACCGCTGAGCGTTGTCTTTTTGGGCTTGGGCCAATTTTCTGTATTTTTAATGAACTATATAAGGGTTTAGTCGACCTAGAGTTGATATCTTTGGACAAAAAGAGGCGAAAACACATTCCTTTCACCCCTCAAAGGCGAATTTTGGATGCGGAAGCTCCGGTCTTCAACTTTTAGGGTTTTATCTTTCATTCTTTTCATTATTTTCATCTAGTTTCACCCTGTCTATGGTGAACTAAACCTCTATTGTTGTTGGGGAAACGATGTAATCCTTTGAAACTTTCATGAATTGAGTTGATTCTTGATTATATATGCTTTACTTCATTAATTGTTAGGGTTTTTCCTCTATACTCTATGCATGCTTTGTTTAAGTCATTCAATTGCATGATCATTAATGTTATCGATATGGACACATATAGGTAAATCTAGAACTGGGAAATTCTCTCGGAAGCAATATTACCTAGACATAGGAATAGGAGGATTGGTTGCCTTTAAGCTTCTGTGCGAATGTAATGCATGATTAATTGGTAGGGAGATAAGACATTGTAAACTTGTAATTAGGATTAGGCTTTCTTCACCGAGACATCGAGTTTAAGATAAATTAGAAAGTGACATTAACATTAATGAAGAAGATGAATTCATAAATACATGAGAGTGGATAGGATAAGTCGTAAACCCCAACAACATAATCATTCCATATTTTACATCAATCACTTTTGCATCTTTCAATCCAATTGATCAACACTTGCATTCATGTTTATTTTCCGCAATATAAACACAATGATTTTGTTTACAAGTCTTATTTAATCAAGAAATCACATAACTGTTTACGTCGTTAGTCTCTTGGGAAACGATACTTGGTCTTACCATTTATTATTACTTGATACGATTCGGTACACTTGCCGAAGTGTTAACAGTCATGCATTCACAAATATAATCTCTTATAAAACACAGTGAATTGCAGCAATGACAGAATCAACACAAAACATGTTCTCAAATAATCATAAACATGAAAGTTATGAACATGTAACACATAAACACATGTGTTATTAATAATGTGTTGTCATCATAAAAAACCAGAAGCTTTGAGATTGTAAGGTTTAGCTAAACCAGTTCTCTTGATAAAGGTTTAAAATATGGTTATCTATGATGTAATTTTGATACTAAATACACCCTTTTTGACTTAGAAACTTGCTTTGACTCATGTTTTTGCTTTAGTTTTGTGAATAAGAGAGTTGAGGTTATACTTGATGATTTTATCACCAAATTCCCTTGATTTTGTAGGCTATTGGAATGATTTGAAGGAAGAATTAAACAACCAAATATTTGGAATGCATAAAAGTCAACAAAAGTGCAGAAAAGTCAACCAAAGTGTAGAAAAGTCAATCAAAAAAGTTAACCGCAAAGCTTGGACGGCCAATAAAGGCTTGGTGATGGACAAATTTATGATCACCAAAATATGATGTCACAAACTTGTTGAACAATCGGCAAGTATGACCGAATCGTTTCAAGTAATAAACTCGGTAAGACCAAGTATCGTTCTCCCAAAGGACTCACGGCCTAGTTTAGTTATGTGATTCTTTGATTAGCTAAGACTTAAGAACGAAATAATTGAGGTTTAATATGCAAAATAGAAAATAAACATGTATGCATGAGGTTTTGATCAATGGCAAAAGCAAAAGACAAGCACTTTCAATGAAATATATATATGAATATGTTGTTGGGGATCAATTTCATCTTATCCACTCTCATATTTTAGGAATTCAACATTCAAATCATCATTGTTAATGCCACTCTCTAAAGTACCTTTCAAGAAGGCTTCTCCCTAATTACGAGTTCATACAATTCCTAGCATTCCTAATAATTAGTTCATCAAGTGCAGGAGCTTAACGACAACCAATATAATATTGGGAGTAATTCCCCGGATCTAAACTTCCCCGTACGTTCCCGTATCGACAAAATCAATAATCATGCATTGAATGAGTTAAACAAAGCAAGCATTATGCAAAGAGGAAAAACCCTAACTAATGATGAAAGAAAGCATAAGTCTTAGATTAAGATGCAAGCACAAATTCCATATATGAGAGCTTCAAAAGATTACATTGATTCCCCAACAAACATACAAGGTTTAGTTCACCATATTCATGGTGAACCTAGATGAACAATAATGAAAGAATGAAAGATAAAACCCTAGAAAGGTGAAGAGGTAGCCTGAGCATCCAAGATCCTCCTTCAAAGGGGTGGAAGAGAGAGTGTTTGCTTCGTTTCTGCCAAAGATACCAACCCTAAGACATCTAGGTCTTTAAATAGGACATAAAAATAATAGAAAACGGGTCCAGGCCCAAACAAATCATAAAATTGCATAAAACTGGCCCAAAACTCGTCTGGTTGACTTTTTTCGTATTCTGGTTGACTGGTTGACTTTTTTCGTATTCTGGTTGACTTTTCTGGTTGACTTTTCTGGTTTCTGGTTGACTTTTCTGATTCCATCTCTCTCCTTCTTCACTTCTTTCACTAAATTCACCTTAAAACCTGCACAAAAACACTGAAATCAAGCATAAACCTGTCCAGCTCTCTTATTTATGAAAATATAGATAAAAACATGATTTCAAGCTAGTTTCTAAGTGTAAAGGTTGCTTTTTGTGTCAATTTTAAGCATGAAAATAACAGTTTTTCAACTGTTATCACAACCCCAAACTTAGAACTTTGCTTGTCCTCAAGCAAACTAAGATGTAACTCAATCTTCAACCAATTCATATGATGGTTCACTCATTCAAAAGTCCTCTTTTTCAAGATAAGTAACAACTTCACTCAAACTTATGACCAAGAGTTCGATCAAGATGTGCACATGCTTTAGTGTTCACAAAGTCATTTAAATTCTAACAAATGCTATTTTTCATGAATGATCAATCAATTAAGCATGGATGTTCATGTGCTTATGGAATATTTCCTCACTAAGTAAAGTGTTTCACTCAACACACAAGTGTATAAGAGGTAAAGTGTTTCACTCATTCACTCCACTATCACAATGTTACATGAATCAACTTTGCCTTTCATTTTACCACAATAAAAAACATTCACAAGCATGCATCATCACAAGGACTTTTCAATGGCTTATAATGTGGCTTGGCTAACAAGAAAATTGGTTTTTCTGGATCACAAAATCCTTGAGTTAAGAGAATCATAACAACACAATTATTCTTATTCATTCCCAACTTTCTTTTGCATTAAGCTTTGTTTTTTCTTTTCGTTTCTTTTCTTTCTCTTTTTCTTTTTCTTTGCATATTCTTACTTTTTAGCTCTTAGCTCAATGCTTTTCCTTTTTTATGTTTTCCTAACAACCCCAACCTTGAACATTTATCAATACCACACAATATCTTCTGCTTAACTCAAGGTAAAGATTTTCAATCAAGGGTTTTCAGTGTATGTTCAAGGCTAAGGGTTCAAAGGATAGAACACAAAGTGTTCTCTTTTAGTGGGCCAACTTTATGAATTTGGCCAATAAAAAGGGTTCCAACAAACGGCCTTGATCACATGATGCAAAACAAGCAATTGATTCAATCATAGAAAACCTGGGCAAAATCAGTCATGCTTCCAAAGTAATAGCATTCACTAAATAACAACTCTGGAGCTCAAAACCTCACATATAAGCTCATTCACATTTGACATACACATCCTGCTTAATTTCACAATCACAATCATGATATCCTGCATTTGTTCACAAAGCTTGTGAATCAGCTGTATAAGCATTTAATGTGCACATCTATCTCAACATCAATCAATCAATAAGCATCATCAAGCATTACTTATCAAACAATCACAGTTGATAGCAAACCATCACACAAACCAGGTTTCCAATAGAGTACATCAAACCCTAATCTAAAACAAAAAATAAATAAGTTTAGAAAACTTAAACCAACAAAAGCATAAGCATATGATAGCATTCATCCGTAAATGCTATCTCAGCTCCTCATCAATATGAGCTGTCCTCTGTATCTTCCTTCTTCTTGGATCTTATAGTCTTGATTCTTTTTGCCCGATGAGGAGGCCATCCCTGCATCAAACATAATTCACAAAACCAAAAGATACATTGTTAAGCATTAGTAAACCACAATGAAGAAATCAGCCCCTTCAATGATGCTCTCTCCCAACCCCAAACTTAGATGGAAAACTAGTGAGCAAGTGAGTGGAAGGGAGATTTTCTAAAGAGGGATGAGGGAAAAGATGTGGAAAACTTGGAGAAGGTATGTGGGAGTGTTTGTGCAGAGAAGAGCCTGAAAGTATGAGCATATGCGCAGCTTAGGGTATAAAAATACCCTAATGGGCTCGGGTTCCGCTAAGGGGAAACTAAAGCCCATCTACGAGAGTACGGCTCAGCGGCACTTTCGTGAAGTGCTCTTCTCCTTCTTTTCTTAACCTACGTGCCTCCTAGACATGCCCCTCATTGGTTCCCTGCAATTCAATGTTTAAAATACTTATGTAAACCTTAACTAAAATAAAACAAACAAAAACAATCAATCAACTGGGTTGCCTCCCAGGTAGCGCTTGTTTAACGTCACGAGCCTGACCCAAAATCCACCAACACCCATCAGTAGGTGTTACAACTTACCAACACCCATCAGTAGGTGCTGAATTTTCTCACCAACACCCATCAGTAGGTGTTACAACTTAGCATCCTTCAGTAGATGCTATGTCAAACTAGCATCCTTCAGTAGATGCTATCTCCAAAAATAATGACAAAGTAATGTTCAACAGATTAAAAATTTACAAACCAAAGAAAAATTAAAAAGTTCTTAAATCCACTGGGTTGCCTCCCAGCAAGCGCTCTTTTAACGTCATTAGCTTGACCCAGTAAAGCTCAAGTTCCTTCTTTATAGTTGATGTTGTCATCCCACCAACTCCTTAGCTGTTTCCTGTGAACTGTTTTGGTACTTCTAGAATATGGAGACTCTATCTCTATCATCTCCTTCTCTTTAAAGCCCTTCACAGCCCACAACTTGTTTTTGATTCTCACAGGTGTACCAAGTTGGGGTCTTCTTTTCTCCCAGTCATCAGGAATTTCTCCTCCTCTTCCAATCTCTTCTGCCTTGTGCACCTGAAACAACAAACAATGGTTACCTGCAACCTTGGGCTTTTCATCTTTATGGCTAGTCATGTGTGCATTTTGAAATGCAGCTTTATAACTAACTTCTTCCTCCTGTGCTTGCGTCTCATCTTTGAAGACGTCTACAACCACTCTCTCCTCTCGGTCCTGGAGCACCACTATACCTTCATTTACATCAATGATAGCTCTGGCCGTTTTCATAAACGGTCTTCCAAGTATGATAGGTATCTTCTCTGTCTCCATCTTCATCACCACAAAGTCTGCCAGGAATTGAAGTTTGCCAACACAAACTATAATGTCCTCTGCAATCTCACATGGCTCCTTTGAAGATCCATCGGCCATTACTAGATTAAACTTTACAGGTTTCACATTAACATTGCCGATTTGCTGCAGTAAAGAGTAAGGTATCATGTTAACACTTGAACCTAGATCAAGAAGAGCTTTCTTCACCCTTTTCTTCTTTATGGTACAAGGGATAGAAAAACTGCCTGGGTCTGTTGCTTTAGGAGGGAATGGCTCTTTCTTAACAGCTATACACTCCTTTGCTTCCTCATCTCTACGTCTTTTCTTTGTAGAGATGTTTTCATCAGATTTAGTGTAAACCGTAATCTGCTGTAAAATCTGCTCCCAAGGTGCATCATTATCCACCATTTTGAATAATTCTGTGAAGTCCAGTTGTTTCCCTTGATGGATTGGAAAAGGAAAAGTGCTTTTGCTCTCTATTTCTCTTCTCTCTTCTGTATCTAACTCAACTTTTTCATCATCAACACTCTCTACCACCTTGCACTCTTCTCTGGGGTTAACCTCAGTATTAGCCCCAAAATTTCTATTTGGCCTTTCTTCCACTTGTTTGGTGATCTGCCCCATCTGAGTCTCCAGATTTTTTATAGCAGCTTCAGTGCTCTTCTGTGTAGACTCAGTCTTCTGTATGAAATTGTTGAGAGTTTCCTCCATCCTCATGGACCTTTCATTAAGCATAGATAACTGTTGCCATAAGGTGGGTTGCTGCTGCTGCTTATTATATTGACCAGCTTGCCCAGTTTGCCCTTGACCAATACTTGGGTGTGGTTTCCACCCCTGATTGTAGCTTCCTTGACGATATTGATTGGTCATGTAGTTTACAACCTCTACGGCTTCAACTGGAAAGGCACATTGACCATTGATATGGTCGCCTCCACACAATTCCCACAACTGGGTTTGTACCTGTGCAGCAGTTTTCAACTCTTTGGGTAATTGAGCAAGAGTTTTGGTCAGAGTCTCTAGCTGCTGAGTGAGAATTTTTTTTTGAGCTAGCAGGGCATCATGTGTCTGTAATTGGAGGACTCCTTTTTGCATAGGAGCTCCTCTCTCACTGTGTAGCTCATTATCACTAGTAGCCATGTTTCCTATAATCTCTTTTGCTTCCTCTGGAGTTTTCCATTTAATATTGCCTCCTGCTGAGGCATCCAGCACCATCTTGGTTTGTGAACCAAGCCCTCCAAGGAAAGTTAAGACTACTTCCTGATCTTCAAAGCCATGCGTGGGTGTTTTTCTTAGCAAGCTTTTATACCTGTCCCATTGATAACAGTTGAAAAACTGTTATTTTCATGCTTAATATTGATACTAAAAGCAACCTTTAGACTTAAAAACTAGCTTGAAATCATGCAGTTTATCTATATTTTCATAAATAAGAGAGCTGGACAGGTTTATGCTTGATTTAAGTGTTTTTGTGCAGGTTTTAAGGTGAATTTAGTGAAAAGAGTGAAGAAGGAGAGAAGTGACATTAGAAAAGACAAGAAAGAGTGCAAAAAGAGAAGACAAAGACACCGCTCAGCGGCAAACTACCGCTGAGCGGCACTCAAGAGGTGACGTTGGAACCGCTGAGGGGCAAAATGGCCGCTGAGGGGAAGAAAGAAGACGCGCAATCACCGCTGAGCGGTAAATACCGCTGAGCGGCACTTTTTGGGCTTGGGCTTTTGTAATCTTTTGTAACTCTAGAATAGTATATAAGGGCTTGCACGTCCTTGGGATTAGTATCTTTGGCAGAAACGAGGCAAACACTCTCTCTTCCACCCCTTTGAAGGAGGATCTTGGATGCTCAGGCTACCTCTTCACCTTTATTGTGTTTATTCTTTCATTCTTTCATTGATATTCATCTAGGTTCACCATGAATATGGTGAACTAAACCTTGTATGTTTGTTGGGGAATCAATGTAATCTCTTGAAGCTCTCATATATGGATTTGTTGAATACATCTTTTAAGTAAGACATATGCTTTCTTTCATCATTAGTTAGGGTTTTTCCTCTTTGCTCAATGCTTGCATAGTTGAACTCATTCCATGCATGATTATTGGTTTTGTCGATACGGACACGTACGGGGAAGTCTAGATCCGGGGAATTTCTCCCAATATTATACTGACAATATTCTATTGGTTGCCTTTAAGCTCCTGCACTCATGAACTAATCATTAGGAATGCTAGGAATTGTATGAACTATTTGATTAGGGAGAAGCCATCTAGAATGGTACATTAGAGAGTGGCATTAACAATGATGATTTGAATGTTGAATTCCTAAAATATATGAGAGTGGATGAGATGAAATTGACCCCCAACAACATATTCATTCATATAATTCATTGAAAGTGTTTATCTTTTGTCTTTGCCATTGATCAAATTTCATGCATACATGTTTATTTTCTGTCTTGCATCTTAAACTTTGAATATTTCGTTTGTAAGTCCTAGCTAATCAACAAATCATATAACTAAACTAGGCCGTGAGTCCTTTGGGAAGAACGATACTTGGTCTTACCAAGTTTATTACTTGAACGATTCGGTCATACTTGCCGATTGTGAAACAAGTTTGTGACATCATATTTTGGTGATCATAAATTTGTCTATCAAGTTTTTGGCGCCGTTGCCGGGGATTCGTGGTTTAACTGGTTAATTTGTGTGATTATTGATTATCTTTGACTTTAATTTTGAATTTCTGTTTTTATTTTTTCTGTTTTTATTTTATTTTATCTTTTTATCTTTTTAGATTAGGTTAGATTTTATTTTTTTTATCTTTATCTTTTTATATTAGGTTAGATTTTATCTTTTTAGATTTTATTTTTAGATTAGATTTTATTTTATCTTTTAGGATTAGAGTTTATTTTATTTTATCTTTTATTTTTTTTTTATCTTTTAAATCTTTTATCTTTCTATCTTCTAAATCTTTTATCTTTTTATCTTTTGAATATATATCTTCTCTTATATCTTTTTGTGCTAACAAATATTTTCTAGGGTTTTGTTTTCTTGTGCATGCAGGAAGCAATTCGAACTAGAAGTAAGAAAACAACAGAACCACTTCTTGAAGGACTAGAAGAGAGTAGAAGGAGGAGAAGAATCAGAACGTCTAGAGAACTTTTCCCTTCTCCAGAAACTCTCTTGCAATCATCACCACAAGGTTCTGTTCATAGCACAGGAAGTATGGAGGGCAATAATGTTAGAAGAACTCTTGCAGATTACACTAATCTTGCTGGACCTCAGCACTTCAATAGCATAGCTAGACCTAGAGTCAATGCAGCCAACATGGAGGTCAAACCAGCACTGATTCAACTGGTGAAGAGTAATCAATTTAATGGGTTGTCTCATGAAAGCCCATATGAGCACCTCACTACCTTTAATGAGATTTGCAATACAGTCAAAATTAATGGGGTGCCAGACGAAGCTATCAAACTTAGCTTGTTTCCTTTCTCATTGGGAGGCAATGCTAAGCTTTGGTTGAACACTTTTCCAGAAGAAAGTTTCACAGAGTGGGAAGCAGTGGTCACAAAGTTTTTAAATAAATACTTCCCACAATCTAAAGTAACTAAAGGCAAGCAAGAGATTTCTTCATTCAAGCAGGGCATGGAAGAATCACTGGGACATGCATGGGACAGGTATAAAAGCTTGTTACGTAAAACTCCCACGCATGGCTTTGAAGATCAAGAAGTAGTCCTGACTTTCCTTGGAGGGCTTGGTTCACAAATTAAGATGATGCTGGATGCCTCAACTGGAGGCAATATCAAATGGAAGACTCCAAAGGAAGCAACTGAAATTATTGAAAACATGGCTACAAGTGATAATGAGCTACACAGTGAAAGAGGAGCTCCTATGCAGCAGAAAGGGGTTCTTCAATTACAAACCCATGATGCCTTGCTAGCCCAGAATAAAATTCTGACTCAACAGCTGGAAACTCTGACCAAAACTCTTGCTTCATTACCTAAAGAGTTAAAATCTGCTGCACAGGTACAAACCCAGTTGTGCGAATTATGTGGGGGAGATCACATCAATGGCCAGTGTGCTTTTCCTGTGGAAGCCGTGGAGGAGGCTAATTTCATGGCTAATCAGTTTCCATACCGTCAAGGGAATTATAATCAGGGTTGGAAACCACATCCAAGCATTGGCCAAGGACAAACTGGGCAGGCTAACCAATATAATAAGCAGCAGCAGCAACCAACCATGTGGCAACAATTATCTATGCTTAATGAAAGATCAACAAGGTTGGAAGAAACTCTTCAGCAATTCATACAGAAAACTGAATCTTCTCAAAAGAGCACTGAAGCTGCTATAATGAATTTGGAGATTCAGATGGGTCAGATTACCAAGCAATTGGAAGAAAGACCAAACAGAAACTTTGGGGCTAATACTGAGGTTAACCCTAGAGAAGAGTGCAAAGTGGTCAAGAGTGTGAATGAAGAGATCATTGAGTTAGAAGAAGGAGAAACAGAAGAGAGAAGAGAAGAAGAAAGAAAAGACATTTTTCCTTTTCCAACAAATCAGGAGAAACCAATGGATTTCAAGATTTATTCAGAATGGTTGATAATGAAGCTCCTTGGGAACAAATTCTACAGAAAATAGCAGTTTACACAAAATCTGAAGAAGGAACCTCTACAAAAAGAAGACGTAGAGATGATGAGGAAGAAAAGTGTAAAACTGTTAAGAAAGAGTCATTCCCACCAAAAGCAGCAGATCCAGGTAGTTTTTCTATCCCTTGTTCTATAGGGAAGAAAAAGGTAAAGAAAGCTCTCCTTGACTTAGGCTCAAGTGTTAACTTGATGCCTTATTCTCTATTGGAGCAAATTGGCCATGTTAAAATAAAACATGTAAAGGTTAATCTTGTAATGGCTGATGGATCTTCAAAGGAGCCATGTGGGATTGCGGAAGACATTGTAGTTTGTGTTGGCAAACTTCAGTTTTTAGCAGACTTTGTGGTGATGAAGATGGAGACCGAAAAAATACCTTTCATACTGGGAAGACCGTTTATGAAAACGGCCAGGGCTATCATAGATGTTAATGAAGGTATAGTGGTGCTCCAGGACAGAGAGGAGAGAGTGGTGGTGGATGTTTTCAAAGATGAGATACAAGCAAAGGAGGAAGAAACCAGTTATAAAGCTGCATTTCGAGATGCACCCATAACTAGAGGTAAAGTTGAAAATCTTGAAGTTTCTGATAACCATTGTTTGTTTTTTCAGGTACCCAAGGTAGAAGAGATTGGAAAAGGAGAAGAAGTTCCTAGAGACTGGAAGAAAAGAAGACCCCAACTTGGCACACCTGTAAGACTCAAGAACAAGTTGTGGGTTATAAAAGGCTTTAAAGAGAAGGAGATGATAGAGATAGAGTCTCCATATTCTAGAGAATCTAAGACAGTCCAAAGGAAGCAGTTGAAAGGTTGGTGGAAGGACAACATCAACCATAAAGAAGATGGAACATGAGCTTTAACAGGGTCAAGCTAGTGACGTTAAAGAAACGCTTGCTGGGAGGCAACCCAGTAGATTTACAAACTTTTAATTTGGTTCTGTAATTTGTAATTTGTGAACATTATTCTGGACATTATTTTGTTGGATTTAGCATCTACTGAAGGATGCTAGGTGGTTAAGTATCTACTGAAGGATACTAAGTTTGTAACACCTACTGATGGGTGTTGGTGAGAAGATTTTGCACCTACTGATGGGTGCTGGTAAGTTTTGGGTACCTACTGATGGGTGTTGGTGGATTTTGGGTCAGGCTCGTGACGTTAAACAAGCGCTACCTGGGAGGCAACCCAGTTGATTGATTGTTTTTGTTTGTTTTATTTTAATTAGGGTTTGCATAAGCATTTTTAACATTGAATTGCAGGGAACCTATGAGGGGTATGCTAGGAAGGCACGTAGGTCAAGAAAAGAAGGAGAAGGGCACATCATGAAAGTGCCGCTGAGCGGCATTTACCGCTGAGCGGTACTATCGCAGATGGGCTTAAGTTCCCCTTAGCGGAACCCGAGCCCATTGGGGTATTTTTAAACCCTAAGCTGCGCGTTTTTACATTCTTTCAAGCTCTTCTCTGCACAAAGACTCCCACATACCCTCTCTTAGGTTTTCGACATCTTTCTACTCTTCCCTCTTTAGAAAATCTCTCTTTCACTCATTTTTTCACTAGTGTGCCATCAAAGTTTGGGGTGGAAGAGAGCATTCTAGTTTGGAAGCATTCTCATATCATCTAGCATCTCCACCCAAGTAAGTAAAATGCATGTTGTTCATTCTAGGGTTCTTGAGTTTGAATGTGATTGTCAAAGCATGAATATTTAGGGGTTTTGATTTCTATGCATGATTTGATGATATATTTGATGTTTGAACCGATTAAACTGCTTGATTATGTACTGGAAAACTGAAAATTGCATTTGGGTGGAGTTAGGAAAGCTTTAAAACGAAATTTGCAAAAATCTGCAGGTCACCGCTGAGCGGCATTTACCGCTGAGCGGCACTCTGCCAGACTTGTTTTTTTTCTGGTGTTTGCGTGTTTGAATGTGGCACTGGTGGCGCTGAGGGGAAATTCTGGCCCTCAGCGGTGGTTTAGCTTCGAAAGGAGTTGTGTTCTGTGTTTACTAATGATTAACATCATGTTCTGTGGTTTTGGATTTGTGTTTGAATGCAGGAATGGCATCGTCTTCAGGAAAGAGATTGAAAACCATGGCAACCAAGAGAAAGGAAAAGGAACCAGAGCAGCCCCATAATGGCAGGTTCCTCTCTAGGAAACATGAGAAGCACTTTAGGGTGGTTCAGGACAGGAGACTTCTAATGGAGAGAAAGGTTGGAATGATACCTAACTTTGCTCCTCAATTTGGAGAGCAAGTGTTAGGGAATGATTGGGGAAAGCTAGCCACTTATCCAGCGCCTGCCAACATAGCTGTGGTGAAGGAATTCTACACCAATGCAAAGAAGATTGGTGATTATCCAGCTGAGAATTATTTGGGCTATGTCAGGGGCCATGCTATCAGGTATGATCCTGATTCCATCAACAACTTCCTGGATACTGTGTGGGCTGGTGAGCAATGCCAGTTTGCTCTTAGCATGGAGGAAGGTGCTGACTTTGAGGATGTTGAGAGAGTGTTGTGCATACCTGGAGGACACTTTCAAAGGAATAGATCTGGAGCAGTGGTTAACATTAGGAGGACAGATTTGACTCCTCTTGCAAAGTATTGGATGGCATTTTCTCATGCCAACATTCAGCCATGCTCACATGTGTCAGATATCACTCTCAGCAGGGCCCTATTCATCTACTGTGCTATCAGAAATTTGAATGTTAATATTGGGCAGGTGATAGCTGATGAGATTAGTGTGTGTGCTAACACCTCAAACAACAAAGCACCACTGGGACATCCTTCTTTGATCACTCACCTTTGCAAGCAAGCTGGGGTGGACACTTCTGTTCCACCATTTGAGAGGCCAAGAAAAGCTATAGATGAGGCCTATTACAGACAGTACTGTGGAGGTGAGGAGGCAGCCCAGCCAGTTCCACCACGCCAGGCTCGTAGAGAGAGAAGGCCAGCACAGAGCAGGACATCTGCTGATACTCATGAGGCAGAACCATTCCAGATGAGGGACATGTATATGTCTCTTATAGGTGCTCAGTTGCAGTCCATCCACAGAGGGCAGGTGGCCACGGCTGAGATGATAGTGGGGATGTATGATACCCCTCCAGCACACAGGTGGACTATGGATGAATTCCATAACGTGGTAGCTTGGCCAGAAGAACCATTGCATGGAGGAGCTGAAGCAGCTGAAGCTTCAGCCAGAGATATGGAAGAAGATGAAGCTGAGGAGGAGGATGCATTTGATGAAGATGATGATGAAGAGGAAGAGGAAGATACAGAGGATAGCTCAGATTGATGAGGAGCTGAGATAGCATTTACTGATGAATGCTATCATATGATTATGCTTTTGTGGTTTAAGTTATCTGAACTTATATGTTTTTGTTTTTAGATTAGGTTGATGTACTCTATTGGACACCTGGTTTATTATGATGGTTTGCTATTAACTGTGATTGTTTGATAAGTAATGATTGAATGATGCTTATTGACTGATTGATGTTGAGATGATGTGCACATTAAAATGCTTATACAGGTGATTCACAAGCTTTGTGAACAAATGCATGATATCATGATTGTGATTGTGAAATTAAGCAGGATGTGTATGTCGAATGTGAATGAGCTTATATGTGAGGTTTTGAGCTCCAGAGTTGTTACTGTTGAATGCTATTACTTTGAAAGCATGAATGATTTTGCCCAGGTTTTCTATGATTGAATCAATTGCTTGTTTTGCATCATATGATCAAGGCCATTTGTTGGAACTTTTTTTTTACTGGCCAAATTCATAAAGCTAGCCTACTAAAAGAGAACACTTTGTGTTCTATCCTTTGAACCCTTAGCCTTGAATATACACTGAAAACCCTTGATTGAAAATCTTTACCTTGAGTTAAGTAGAAGATCTTGTGTGGTATTGACAAATGTTCAAGTTTGGGGTTGTTATGAAAAAGGAAAAGCATTGAGCTAAGAGCTAAAAAGTAAGAATATGCAAAGAAAAAGAAAAGAAAAGAAAAAGAAGCAAAGCTCAATGCAAATGCAAAGGCAAAAGAAAGTTGGGAATGAATAAGATTATTGTGTTGTTATGATTCTCTTAACTCAAGGATTTTGTGATCCAGAAAAACCAATTTTCTTGTTAGCCCAGCCACATTATAAGCCATTGAAAAGTCCTTGTGATGATGCATGCTTGTGAATGTTTTTGATTGTGGTAAAATGAAAGGCAAAGTTAATTCATGTGACATTGTGATAGTGGAGTGAATGAGTGAAACACTTTACCTCTTATACACTTGTGTGTTGAGTGAAACACTTTACCTAGTGAGGAAATATTCCATAAGCACATGAACATCCATGCTTAATTGATTGATCATTCATGAAAAATAGCATTTGTTGGAACTTAAATGACTTTGTGAACACTAAAGCATGTGCACATCTTGAATGAACTCTTGGTCATAAGGTTGATTAAAGTTTTTACTTATCTTGGAAAAGAGAATTTTTGAATGAGTGAACCATCATATGAATTGGTTGGAAATTGAGTTACATCTTGTTTGCTTGAGGACAAGCAAAGTTCTAAGTTTGGGGTTGTGATAACAGTTGAAAAACTGTTATTTTCATGCTTAATATTGATACTAAAAGCAACCTTTAGACTTAAAAACTAGCTTGAAATCATGCAGTTTATCTATATTTTCATAAATAAGAGAGCTGGACAGGTTTATGCTTGATTTAAGTGTTTTTGTGCAGGTTTTAAGGTGAATTTAGTGAAAAGAGTGAAGAAGGAGAGAAGTGACATTAGAAAAGACAAGAAAGAGTGCAAAAAGAGAAGACAAAGGCACCGCTCAGCGGCAAACTACCGCTGAGCGGCACTCAAGAGGTGACGTTGGAACCGCTGAGGGGCAAAATGGCCGCTGAGGGGAAGAAAGAAGACGCGCAATCACCGCTGAGCGGTAAATACCGCTGAGCGACACTTTTTGGGCTTGGGCTTTTGTAATCTTTTGTAACTCTAGAATAGTATATAAGGGCTT
The DNA here is from genome assembly GCA_034642375.1 of Vigna nakashimae. Taxonomy (NCBI): domain Eukaryota; kingdom Viridiplantae; phylum Streptophyta; class Magnoliopsida; order Fabales; family Fabaceae; genus Vigna; species Vigna nakashimae. The sequence continues at coordinate 19,821,335 of CM067760.1, read as the reverse complement.
GCACGTCCTTGGGATTAGTATCTTTGGCAGAAACGAGGCAAACACTCTCTCTTCCACCCCTTTGAAGGAGGATCTTGGATGCTCAGGCTACCTCTTCACCTTTATTGTGTTTATTCTTTCATTCTTTCATTGATATTCATCTAGGTTCACCATGAATATGGTGAACTAAACCTTGTATGTTTGTTGGGGAATCAATGTAATCTCTTGAAGCTCTCATATATGGATTTGTTGAATACATCTTTTAAGTAAGACATATGCTTTCTTTCATCATTAGTTAGGGTTTTTCCTCTTTGCTCAATGCTTGCATAGTTGAACTCATTCCATGCATGATTATTGGTTTTGTCGATACGGACACGTACGGGGAAGTCTAGATCCGGGGAATTTCTCCCAATATTATACTGACAATATTCTATTGGTTGCCTTTAAGCTCCTGCACTCATGAACTAATCATTAGGAATGCTAGGAATTGTATGAACTATTTGATTAGGGAGAAGCCATCTAGAATGGTACATTAGAGAGTGGCATTAACAATGATGATTTGAATGTTGAATTCCTAAAATATATGAGAGTGGATGAGATGAAATTGACCCCCAACAACATATTCATTCATATAATTCATTGAAAGTGTTTATCTTTTGTCTTTGCCATTGATCAAATTTCATGCATACATGTTTATTTTCTGTCTTGCATCTTAAACTTTGAATATTTCGTTTGTAAGTCCTAGCTAATCAACAAATCATATAACTAAACTAGGCCGTGAGTCCTTTGGGAAGAACGATACTTGGTCTTACCAAGTTTATTACTTGAACGATTCGGTCATACTTGCCGATTGTGAAACAAGTTTGTGACATCATATTTTGGTGATCATAAATTTGTCTATCAAGTTTTTGGCGCCGTTGCCGGGGATTCGTGGTTTAACTGGTTAATTTGTGTGATTATTGATTATCTTTGACTTTAATTTTGAATTTCTGTTTTTATTTTTTCTGTTTTTATTTTATTTTATCTTTTTATCTTTTTAGATTAGGTTAGATTTTATTTTTTTTATCTTTATCTTTTTATATTAGGTTAGATTTTATCTTTTTAGATTTTATTTTTAGATTAGATTTTATTTTATCTTTTAGGATTAGAGTTTATTTTATTTTATCTTTTATTTTTTTTTTATCTTTTAAATCTTTTATCTTTCTATCTTCTAAATCTTTTATCTTTTTATCTTTTGAATATATATCTTCTCTTATATCTTTTTGTGCTAACAAATATTTTCTAGGGTTTTGTTTTCTTGTGCATGCAGGAAGCAATTCGAACTAGAAGTAAGAAAACAACAGAACCACTTCTTGAAGGACTAGAAGAGAGTAGAAGGAGGAGAAGAATCAGAACGTCTAGAGAACTTTTCCCTTCTCCAGAAACTCTCTTGCAATCATCACCACAAGGTTCTGTTCATAGCACAGGAAGTATGGAGGGCAATAATGTTAGAAGAACTCTTGCAGATTACACTAATCTTGCTGGACCTCAGCACTTCAATAGCATAGCTAGACCTAGAGTCAATGCAGCCAACATGGAGGTCAAACCAGCACTGATTCAACTGGTGAAGAGTAATCAATTTAATGGGTTGTCTCATGAAAGCCCATATGAGCACCTCACTACCTTTAATGAGATTTGCAATACAGTCAAAATTAATGGGGTGCCAGACGAAGCTATCAAACTTAGCTTGTTTCCTTTCTCATTGGGAGGCAATGCTAAGCTTTGGTTGAACTCTTTTCCAGAAGAAAGTTTCACAGAGTGGGAAGCAGTGGTCACAAAGGTTTTAAATAAATACTTCCCACAATCTAAAGTAACTAAAGGCAAGCAAGAGATTTCTTCATTCAAGCAGGGCATGGAAGAATCACTGGGACATGCATGGGACAGGTATAAAAGCTTGTTACGTAAAACTCCCACGCATGGCTTTGAAGATCAAGAAGTAGTCCTGACTTTCCTTGGAGGGCTTGGTTCACAAATTAAGATGATGCTGGATGCCTCAACTGGAGGCAATATCAAATGGAAGACTCCAGAGGAAGCAACTGAAATTATTGAAAACATGGCTACAAGTGATAATGAGCTACACAGTGAAAGAGGAGCTCCTATGCAGCAGAAAGGGGTTCTTCAATTACAAACCCATGATGCCTTGCTAGCCCAGAATAAAATTCTGACTCAACAGCTGGAAACTCTGACCAAAACTCTTGCTTCATTACCTAAAGAGTTAAAATCTGCTGCACAGGTACAAACTCAGTTGTGCGAATTATGTGGGGGAGATCACATCAATGGCCAGTGTGCTTTTCCTGTGGAAGCCGTGGAGGAGGCTAATTTCATGGCTAATCAGTTTCCATACCGTCAAGGGAATTATAATCAGGGTTGGAAACCACATCCAAGCATTGGCCAAGGACAAACTGGGCAGGCTAACCAATATAATAAGCAGCAGCAGCAACCAACCATGTGGCAACAATTATCTATGCTTAATGAAAGATCAACAAGGTTGGAAGAAACTCTTCAGCAATTCATACAGAAAACTGAATCTTCTCAAAAGAGCACTGAAGCTGCTATAATGAATTTGGAGATTCAGATGGGTCAGATTACCAAGCAATTGGAAGAAAGACCAAACAGAAACTTTGGGGCTAATACTGAGGTTAACCCTAGAGAAGAGTGCAAAGTGGTCAAGAGTGTGAATGAAGAGATCATTGAGTTAGAAGAAGGAGAAACAGAAGAGAGAAGAGAAGAAGAAAGAAAAGACATTTTTCCTTTTCCAACAAATCAGGAGAAACCAATGGATTTCAAGATTTATTCAGAATGGTTGATAATGAAGCTCCTTGGGAACAAATTCTACAGAAAATAGCAGTTTACACAAAATCTGAAGAAGGAACCTCTACAAAAAGAAGACGTAGAGATGATGAGGAAGAAAAGTGTAAAACTGTTAAGAAAGAGTCATTCCCACCAAAAGCAGCAGATCCAGGTAGTTTTTCTATCCCTTGTTCTATAGGGAAGAAAAAGGTAAAGAAAGCTCTCCTTGACTTAGGCTCAAGTGTTAACTTGATGCCTTATTCTCTATTGGAGCAAATTGGCCATGTTAAAATAAAACATGTAAAGGTTAATCTTGTAATGGCTGATGGATCTTCAAAGGAGCCATGTGGGATTGCGGAAGACATTGTAGTTTGTGTTGGCAAACTTCAGTTTTTAGCAGACTTTGTGGTGATGAAGATGGAGACCGAAAAAATACCTTTCATACTGGGAAGACCGTTTATGAAAACGGCCAGGGCTATCATAGATGTTAATGAAGGTATAGTGGTGCTCCAGGACAGAGAGGAGAGAGTGGTGGTGGATGTTTTCAAAGATGAGATACAAGCAAAGGAGGAAGAAACCAGTTATAAAGCTGCATTTCGAGATGCACCCATAACTAGAGGTAAAGTTGAAAATCTTGAAGTTTCTGATAACCATTGTTTGTTTTTTCAGGTACCCAAGGTAGAAGAGATTGGAAAAGGAGAAGAAGTTCCTAGAGACTGGAAGAAAAGAAGACCCCAACTTGGCACACCTGTAAGACTCAAGAACAAGTTGTGGGTTATAAAAGGCTTTAAAGAGAAGGAGATGATAGAGATAGAGTCTCCATATTCTAGAGAATCTAAGACAGTCCAAAGGAAGCAGTTGAAAGGTTGGTGGAAGGACAACATCAACCATAAAGAAGATGGAACATGAGCTTTAACAGGGTCAAGCTAGTGACGTTAAAGAAGCGCTTGCTGGGAGGCAACCCAGTAGATTTACAAACTTTTAATTTGGTTCTGTAATTTGTAATTTGTGAACATTATTCTGGACATTATTTTGTTGGATTTAGCATCTACTGAAGGATGCTAGGTGGTTAAGTATCTACTGAAGGATACTAAGTTTGTAACACCTACTGATGGGTGTTGGTGAGAAGATTTTGCACCTACTGATGGGTGCTGGTAAGTTTTGGGTACCTACTGATGGGTGTTGGTGGATTTTGGGTCAGGCTCGTGACGTTAAACAAGCGCTACCTGGGAGGCAACCCAGTTGATTGATTGTTTTTGTTTGTTTTATTTTAATTAGGGTTTGCATAAGCATTTTTAACATTGAATTGCAGGGAACCTATGAGGGGTATGCTAGGAAGGCACGTAGGTCAAGAAAAGAAGGAGAAGGGCACATCATGAAAGTGCCGCTGAGCGGCATTTACCGCTGAGCGGTACTATCGCAGATGGGCTTAAGTTCCCCTTAGCGGAACCCGAGCCCATTGGGGTATTTTTAAACCCTGAGCTGCGCGTTTTTACATTCTTTCAAGCTCTTCTCTGCACAAAGACTCCCACATACCCTCTCTTAGGTTTTCCACATCTTTCTACTCTTCCCTCTTTAGAAAATCTCTCTTTCACTCATTTTTTCACTAGTGTGCCATCAAAGTTTGGGGTGGAAGAGAGCATTCTAGTTTGGAAGCATTCTCATATCATCTAGCACTCCACCCAAGTAAGTAAAATGCATGTTGTTCATTCTAGGGTTCTTGAGTTTGAATGTGATTGTCAAAGCATGAATATTTAGGGGTTTTGATTTCTATGCATGATTTGATGATATATTTGATGTTTGAACCGATTAAACTGCTTGATTATGTACTGGAAAACTGAAAATTGCATTTGGGTGGAGTTAGGAAAGCTTTAAAACGAAATTTGCAAAAATCTGCAGGTCACCGCTGAGCGGCATTTACCGCTGAGCGGCACTCTGCCAGACTTGTTTTTTTTCTGGTGTTTGCGTGTTTGAATGTGGCACTGGTGGCGCTGAGGGGAAATTCTGGCCCTCAGCGGTGGTTTAGCTTCGAAAGGAGTTGTGTTCTGTGTTTACTAATGATTAACATCATGTTCTGTGGTTTTGGATTTGTGTTTGAATGCAGGAATGGCATCGTCTTCAGGAAAGAGATTGAAAACCATGGCAACCAAGAGAAAGGAAAAGGAACCAGAGCAGCCCCATAATGGCAGGTTCCTCTCTAGGAAACATGAGAAGCACTTTAGGGTGGTTCAGGACAGGAGACTTCTAATGGAGAGAAAGGTTGGAATGATACCTAACTTTGCTCCTCAATTTGGAGAGCAAGTGTTAGGGAATGATTGGGGAAAGCTAGCCACTTATCCAGCGCCTGCCAACATAGCTGTGGTGAAGGAATTCTACACCAATGCAAAGAAGATTGGTGATTATCCAGCTGAGAATTATTTGGGCTATGTCAGGGGCCATGCTATCAGGTATGATCCTGATTCCATCAACAACTTCCTGGATACTGTGTGGGCTGGTGAGCAATGCCAGTTTGCTCTTAGCATGGAGGAAGGTGCTGACTTTGAGGATGTTGAGAGAGTGTTGTGCATACCTGGAGGACACTTTCAAAGGAATAGATCTGGAGCAGTGGTTAACATTAGGAGGACAGATTTGACTCCTCTTGCAAAGTATTGGATGGCATTTTCTCATGCCAACATTCAGCCATGCTCACATGTGTCAGATATCACTCTCAGCAGGGCACTATTCATCTACTGTGCTATCAGAAATTTGAATGTTAATATTGGGCAGGTGATAGCTGATGAGATTAGTGTGTGTGCTAACACCTCAAACAACAAAGCACCACTGGGACATCCTTCTTTGATCACTCACCTTTGCAAGCAAGCTGGGGTGGACACTTCTGTTCCACCATTTGAGAGGCCAAGAAAAGCTATAGATGAGGCCTATTACAGACAGTACTGTGGAGGTGAGGAGGCAGCCCAGCCAGTTCCACCACGCCAGGCTCGTAGAGAGAGAAGGCCAGCACAGAGCAGGACATCTGCTGATACTCATGAGGCAGAACCATTCCAGATGAGGGACATGTATATGTCTTTTATAGGTGCTCAGTTGCAGTCCATCCATAGAGGGCAGGTGGCCACGGCTGAGATGAGAGTGGGGATGTATGATACCCCTCCAGCACACAGGTGGACTATGGATGAATTCCATAACGTGGTAGCTTGGCCAGAAGAACCATTGCATGGAGGAGCTGAAGCAGCTGAAGCTTCAGCCAGAGATATGGAAGAAGATGAAGCTGAGGAGGAGGATGCATTTGATGAAGATGATGATGAAGAGGAAGAGGAAGATACAGAGGACAGCTCAGATTGATGAGGAGCTGAGATAGCATTTACTGATGAATGCTATCATATGATTATGCTTTTGTGGTTTAACTTATCTGAACTTATATGTTTTTGTTTTTAGATTAGGTTGATGTACTCTATTGGACACCTGGTTTATTATGATGGTTTGCTATTAACTGTGATTGTTTGATAAGTAATGATTGAATGATGCTTATTGACTGATTGATGTTGAGATGATGTGCACATTAAAATGCTTATACAGGTGATTCACAAGCTTTGTGAACAAATGCATGATATCATGATTGTGATTGTGAAATTAAGCAGGATGTGTATGTCGAATGTGAATGAGCTTATATGTGAGGTTTTGAGCTCCAGAGTTGTTACTGTTGAATGCTATTACTTTGAAAGCATGAATGATTTTGCCCAGGTTTTCTATGATTGAATCAATTGCTTGTTTTGCATCATATGATCAAGGCCATTTGTTGGAACTTTTTTTTTACTGGCCAAATTCATAAAGTTAGCCTACTAAAAGAGAACACTTTGTGTTCTATCCTTTGAACCCTTAGCCTTGAATATACACTGAAAACCCTTGATTGAAAATCTTTACCTTGAGTTAAGTAGAAGATCTTGTGTGGTATTGACAAATGTTCAAGTTTGGGGTTGTTATGAAAAAGGAAAAGCATTGAGCTAAGAGCTAAAAAGTAAGAATATGCAAAGAAAAAGAAAAGAAAAGAAAAAGAAGCAAAGCTCAATGCAAATGCAAAGGCAAAAGAAAGTTGGGAATGAATAAGATTATTGTGTTGTTATGATTCTCTTAACTCAAGGATTTTGTGATCCAGAAAAAACAATTTTCTTGTTAGCCCAGCCACATTATAAGCCATTGAAAAGTCCTTGTGATGATGCATGCTTGTGAATGTTTTTGATTGTGGTAAAATGAAAGGCAAAGTTAATTCATGTGACATTGTGATAGTGGAGTGAATGAGTGAAACACTTTACCTCTTATACACTTGTGTGTTGAGTGAAACACTTTACCTAGTGAGGAAATATTCCATAAGCACATGAACATCCATGCTTAATTGATTGATCATTCATGAAAAATAGCATTTGTTGGAACTTAAATGACTTTGTGAACACTAAAGCATGTGCACATCTTGAATGAACTCTTGGTCATAAGGTTGATTAAAGTTTTTACTTATCTTGGAAAAGAGAATTTTTGAATGAGTGAACCATCATATGAATTGGTTGGAAATTGAGTTACATCTTGTTTGCTTGAGGACAAGCAAAGTTCTAAGTTTGGGGTTGTGATAACAGTTGAAAAACTGTTATTTTCATGCTTAATATTGATACTAAAAGCAACCTTTAGACTTAAAAACTAGCTTGAAATCATGCAGTTTATCTATATTTTCATAAATAAGAGAGCTGGACAGGTTTATGCTTGATTTAAGTGTTTTTGTGCAGGTTTTAAGGTGAATTTAGTGAAAAGAGTGAAGAAGGAGAGAAGTGACATTAGAAAAGACAAGAAAGAGTGCAAAAAGAGAAGACAAAGGCACCGCTCAGCGGCAAACTACCGTTGAGCGGCACTCAAGAGGTGACGTTGGAACCGCTGAGGGGCAAAATGGCCGCTGAGGGGAAGAAAGAAGACGCGCAATCACCGCTGAGCGGTAAATACCGCTGAGCGGCACTTTTTGGGCTTGGGATTTTGTAATCTTTTGTAACTCTAGAATAGTATATAAGGGCTTGCACGTCCTTGGGATTAGTATCTTTGGCAGAAACGAGGCAAACACTCTCTCTTCCACCCCTTTGAAGGAGGATCTTGGATGCTCAGGCTACCTCTTCACCTTTATTGGGTTTATTCTTTCATTCTTTCATTGATATTCATCTAGGTTCACCATGAATATGGTGAACTAAACCTTGTATGTTTGTTGGGGAATCAATGTAATCTCTTGAAGCTCTCATATATGGATTTGTTGAATACATCTTTTAAGTAAGACATATGCTTTCTTTCATCATTAGTTAGGGTTTTTCCTCTTTGCTCAATGCTTGCATAGTTTAACTCATTCCATGCATGATTATTGGTTTTGTCGATACGGACACGTACGGGGAAGTCTAGATCCGGGGAATTTCTCCCAATATTATACTGACAATATTCTATTGGTTGCCTTTAAGCTCCTGCACTCATGAACTAATCATTAGGAATGCTAGGAATTGTATGAACTATTTGATTAGGGAGAAGCCATCTAGAATGGTACATTAGATAGTGGCATTAACAATGATGATTTGAATGTTGAATTCCTAAAATATATGAGAGTGGATGAGATGAAATTGACCCCCAACAACATATTCATTCATATAATTCATTGAAAGTGTTTATCTTTTGTCTTTGCCATTGATCAAATTTCATGCATACATGTTTATTTTCTGTCTTGCATCTTAAACTTTGAATATTTCGTTTGTAAGTCCTAGCTAATCAACAAATCATATAACTAAACTAGGCCGTGAGTCCTTTGGGAAGAACGATACTTGGTCTTACCAAGTTTATTACTTGAACGATTCGGTCATACTTGCCGATTGTGAAACAAGTTTGTGACATCATATTTTGGTGATCATAAATTTGTCCATCACCCATGCATGCCCTAGTGATTCTTCCATGCCCTGTTTAAATGAAGAAATCTCTTGCTTGCCTTTTGTCACCTTAGATTGTGGGAAGTACTTGTTTAAAAATTTTCTAACCACTGCTTCCCACTCTGTGAAACTTTCTTCTGGGAAAGAGTTCAACCAAAGCTTAGCATTGCCTCCTATTGAGAATGGAAACAGGCTAAGTTTGATTGATTCGTCCGGCAACCCACCCCATTTATTTTCACCGTGTTGCAGATCTCATTAAAAGTTGTAAGGTACTCATATGGGCTTTCGTGAGGCAACCCATTGAATTGGTTACTCTAAACCAGTTGGATTAATGCTAGCTTCATCTCCATATTAGCTGCATTGACTCTTGGTCTTGTTATGCTATTGAAATGCTGAGGTTCAGCTACATTAGTGTAATCTGCAAGAGTTCTTCTGGCATTATTATTCTCCATCTCCTCAGTGCTATGGTCAGAACCTTGTGGTGATGGTTGTAATAGAGTTTCCGGAGAAGGTAAAAGTTCTCTAGATCTGCGGATTCTTCTCCTCCGTCTACTCTCGTCTAAGCCTTCAAAAAGAGGTTCTGAGGTTTTATTGCTTCTAGTTCGAATTGCTTCCTGCATACACAAGAAAACAAATCCCTAGAAAACTTTGTTAGCACAATAAGATATAAAATAAGAGATAAGAAGATAAATAAAAACAGAAAAAAATAAAAACATAAAAATAAAATAAAATAATAACCGAAAAAAAATAAAAACAGAAAATAAAATAAAATAAAATAAAGTAAAATAAAATAATAACCGAAAAATAAAAACAGAAATTCAAAATTCAAAATTCAAAATTCAAAATTCAAGTCAAAGATAATCAATAATCACACAAATAAACTAGTTAAACCACGAGTCCCCGGCAACGGCGCTAAAAATGATGACAAATTTATGAACACCGAAAAACGGCGCCAAAAACTTATTTAACAATCAGCAAGTGTGTGTTACCAATAAGGAGTATTGGTAAATCTTGAAGAAATTTATTTTGATGATGCTACAAGAAGTTTTAGTTGCAGAAGATATTAGAATTAGTTAAAAGCAATTTGTAGAAATTAAATGTAGTAGGAAATTCTTGTAAACCTTGTAAACTTACATTTTTAACTACAATAATCGATTATGATGAAGCAATAATCGATTATCACAAGTCATACTTGAATAATCGATTATCACTTCATATAATCGATTATCACCTTTTTGAAAACCTATAACGGACTTGAATAATCGATTATCACTTACAATAATCGATTATTCATGGTAGTTGGGAGCTGACCTTTGGCATTCAGTGTACTTGGCTATATATTTTGTTTTGGAGAAATTAGAAAGTAACGTTGTTTTTGAGCTGAGAAAGCTTAGAACACTGTGTGTCAGAGGAACGTTCTCAAAAAGCTTTTTGTTCATTGTTCCCTTGCTTGGTCTTGTGAAAGGAGAGGCTCGCGTATCGTGTGTCGATAGTCGGAGCAGACTCTCTTCAAGTTAGCAAGGTGCTCTGCCTGGTCTTGTGAAAGGAGAAGCTTGTGAATCGTTGGTCGATTGCTAAAGCGGTTCTCTTCAAGTTGGTAGAGTGGTTCTATTCATTTTTATTGTTCATTATCTTGTAATCTGTTAAACAATTTTTTAGTGAAAAAGGTTAATCCCTATTTATAAGTGATTAACGACTGGACGTAGAATCTTTTGATTCGAACCAGGATAAAAATTCTGTGTTGTTCTTCTTATTCCCTATACTCATTTTATTGTACGTACATCAACTGTTTGATTAATTTTCTGAAAGAAAATTATTTTTACTAAAGGACCAAATTAAGTTTAATTGTGATCGAATACGCTTTCCGCTCTCTGAGTGTTAATTCCGCTGCGCTATACTCTTCGAAAAATACCTCCACTGATACCATCAATTGGTATCAGAGCTTGCTTTGATAGTTTTTCAAAATTTGCGAAAATGGCTGGTCACAATCAAAACCATGTATATGCTGAGGGTGCTTCCATTAACAGACCTCCATTGTTTACTGGTGATAACTATGCTTTTTGGAAAGTTAGAATGGAGATTTTTATGGGGTCTGTTGATAGAGGTATCTGGGAAGCTGTACAAAATGGTCCTTATATTCCTATGAATATTGTTGATGGTGTAGAGACTGAAAAACCTTATTTTAATTGGACTGCCGAAGAAAATAGACGAGCTCAGTTTGATATTAAAGCTCGCAATATAATTTCATCTGCTGTTGTACTTGATGAATTTTATAGAATTTCAGTGTGTAAGACAGCACAGGAAATGTGGGAAGTCCTCAGAGTCACTCATGAAGGAACAGAGGACGTAAAGCGTGCTAGGAAGAACACTCTCATTCAGGAATATGAGATGTTCAGAATGGAACCTGGAGAAACAATCTCTGATGTTCAAAAACGATTCACTCATATTGTGAATCATTTAACAGGATTGGGTAAGACTTTTGATACTGATGAACTTAATGTGAAAATTCTGAAATCTCTGGATAGGGCTTGGCAACCAAAGGTGACTGCCATCTCGGAATCTCAAAATCTTACTCAGATGTCAATGTCAATCTTGTTTGGAAAGCTCCGTGAGCATGAACTTGAGCTGAGGAGATTAACTGCTGAAGAGGATCAAGGCAAAAGGAAAACTCTAGCTTTCAAGTCTGAAATTTCTAAAAGAAAAAGCTCTAAGAGGATCGAAGAAGATGATTCTGATGATGAAGAAAATATGAGCTTGATGATAAAGAAATTTGCAAAGTTCATGAAAGCAAAGGGAAAGGACAAGTTTCACAAAGATAGGAAAGAAAGTCAAGAATCTCCATCAAACGTAAAGTGCTTCGGTTGTGGAGAAAGAGGGCACGTAAAATCTGAATGTCCAAATAGCAGGAAAAGTGAAGACAAGAAGGAGAGAAAATTTCAAAAGAAAAAGAAAGCATACATAGCTTGGGAGGATAATGCCTCTAGTTCAACAAGTTCAAGTGACACAGAAGAAGAAGCCAATATTTGTCTAATGGCTGAATCAGAAGATACTGGAAGCCAAGTAAGTGATTCCAACTTTGAATCTAGTGAATTAGACATGCAAAAGGCTTTCTATGAATTGTTGATTGAATCTGAAAAGCTTGATGCTGCACATAAAAACTTAAGAAAGAGCACAATGAATTAAAATTGAATTATGAAAAGTTGCTTGATGATGAAGTTGTCTTAAGAAATTAAGTTAGTTCTTTAGAAACAAAATTATCTGATGCAAATGCTACTGTTGAACCTGTTGAATGTTTGTCTTGTAAGAATCATATGTTTGATATTGACATACTTGAAAACTTACTTGCAAAGGAAACCAAGACTAATTCACATGCTAAGACAAACTTTAAGAGAAGAAATGTTAAAAATAGAAATATGCATCAAATAAATAAGTCCAAAGAAAGAAGAACTCGTAGAGTTTGGGTTGAAAAAGGGACTTTTGTTAAAAAAATAAGTAATGCTTGTTGTTTTTACTGTATGAAGCATGGACACACATCAAACAAATGCAACATTAAACATGTTGGTGTTCCAAGTGGCAAATATGCTTGGGTTAAAGTTGTGAGATGATGTAAACTTGCACAAACTAACTCCAAGGACCCATATTGAGATTGGGGACCTAAAATTCTTGCTAACTTGTTTTGTAGGATCAATCTAAGTCCAAGAAGTCACTGTGGTATCTTGACAGTGGTTGCTCAAGACACATGACTGGTGACAAGAAAAGATTCATCTCTTTTGAGAAGAAGAAGCAAGGATTTGTAACTTATGGGGATAACAACAAAGGCAGAATAATGGGTACTGGAAACATTGGAGGAGGAAACACTTTGACAATAAAAGACGTCTTATACGTTGAAGGACTCAAACATAATCTTCTAAGCATAAGTCAACTATGCGACAAAGGTTTCAAGGTAACTTTTGAGAGTGACAATTGTACTGTTTATTTTAAAAATTCTGCTGAAATTGCTTTGAAAGGTGTTAGGCATAATAACATATATTTGATTGATATTGAGAGTGAATGTAGTCATAGTATAACATGCTTAGTTGCTAAAGAAGAAAATCCATGGCTATGGCACAAAAGAGCTGCACATATTCACATGCAACACTTAAATAAATTAATCTCTAAGGATCTTGTGATTGGTTTGCCTAAACTAAAATTTGAGAAAGATAAACTTTGTTCTGCATGTCAGAAGGGTAAACAAACAAAATCTTCATTTTCATCTAAAAGCTTGATTTCTACATCAAAACCTTTAGAACTTTTGCATATGGACTTATTTGGTCCATCTAGAATTAAAAGTTTTGGTGGAAACTACTATGCTCTTGTAATTGTTGACGATTACTCTAGATTTACTTGAACTCTCTTTTTAACTCTGAAAAGTGAAGCTTTCAAAGCATTTAAAATTTTTGCTAAACGTATTCAAAATGAAAAAGATTTGAAAATCAAAACTTTGAGAAGTGATCATGGTGGTGAATTTGAAAATGAATCATTTGAAAAAATTTGTGAAGACTTTGGCATTGCACACAATTTTTCTGCACCTAGAACTCCCCAACAGAATGGTGTTGTTGAAAGGAAAAATAGATCATTAGAAGAATTAGCTAGAACACTTATGAGTGAATCTAATGTGCCAAAATACTTTTGGGCTGATGCAGTAAGTACTGCTTGTTATGTGTTAAATAGGATGCTTATTAGGCCAATTCTAAAATTAACTCCATATGAACTATTGAATGGTAGAAAACCAAATATATCCCATTTGAAAATTTTTGGATGCAAATGCTTTGTATTAAATAATGGAAAAGATAATCTTGGAAAATTTGATGCAAAATCTGATGAAGCAATTTTTCTAGGATATTCTTTGACTAGCAAAGCTTATAGAGTGTTCAATAGAAGAACACTAAAAATTGAAGAATCAGTACATGTTGTCTTTGATGAGATTGTAGACCTTGAGGTAGATCCTCTTAAGTCAAATAGACCCATTGCAGGTGATGAGGATTACTTAAAAGAAGCCCTTGAGGAGATGTATCTAAATGAAAATTATCCTCCGGAACTTCAAGAAACACCACAAGTCGTTGATTCCAAAAGCTATCAACAACCAAGAGGACTATCTTTGGACAACATCATAGGAGATATATCAAAAGGGGTAACTACTAGAAATAATTTAAATAATTTTTGTCTAACTGTTGCTTTTGTGTCTCAGGTAGAACCTAAAAATATAAAGGAAGCTCTTCAAGATGACAAGCGGTGCATTGTTATGCAAGAAGAGCTAAATCAATTTGAAAGGAATGAAGTTTGGGAACTTATTCCAAAACAAGAAGAATTCCAAGTCATAGGAACAAAATGGGTATTCAGGAACAAGTTGGATAAGGATGGAAATATTACAAAGAATAAAGCAAGGCTAGTTGCTAAGGGATACTGTTGATAACAGTTGAAAAACTGTTATTTTCATGCTTAAAATTGATACTAAAAGCAACCTTTAGACTTAGAAACTAGCTTGAAATCATGCCTTTTATCCATATTTTCAGAAATAAGAGAGCTGGACAGGTTTATGCTTGATTTCAGTGTTTTTGTGCAGGTTTTAAGGTGAATTTGGTGAAAAGAGTGAAGAAGGAGAGAGATGACATTAGAAAAGACAAGAAAGAGTGCAAAAAGAGAAGTCAAAGGCACCCCTCAGCGGCAAACTACCGCTGAGCGGCACTCAAGAGGTGACGTTGGAACCGCTGAGGGGCAAAATGGCCGCTGAGGGGAAGAAAGAAGACGCGCAATCACTGCTGAGCGGTAAATACCGCTGAGCGGCACTTTTTGGGCTTGGGCTTTTGTAATCTTTTGTAACTCTAGATTAGTATATAAGGGCTTGCACGTCCTTGGGATTAGTATCTTTGGCAGAAACGAGGCAAACACTCTCTCTTCCACCCCTTTGAAGGAGGATCTTGGATGCTCAGGCTACCTCTTCACCTTTATTGGGTTTATTCTTTCATTCTTTCATTGATATTCATCTAGGTTCACCATGAATATGGTGAACTAAACCTTGTATGTTTGTTGGGGAATCAATGTAATCTCTTGAAGCTCTCATATATGGAATCTGTTGAGTACATCTTCTAAGTAAGACATATGCTTTATTTCATTATTAGTTAGGGTTTTTCCTCTTTGCTCAATGCTTGCATTGTTTAACTCATTCTAATGCATGATTATTGGTTTTGTCGATACGGACACGTACGGGGAAGTCTAGATCCGGGGAATTTCTCCCAATATTATACTGACAATATTATATTGGTTGCCTTTAAGCTCCTGCACTCATGAACTAATCATTAGGAATGCTAGGAATTGTATGAACTATTTGATTAGGGAGAAGCCATCTAGAATGGTACATTAGAGAGTGGCATTAACAATGATGATTTGATTGTTGAATTCCTAAAATATATGAGAGTGGATGAGATGAAATTGACCCCCAACAACATATTCATTCATATATTTCATTGAAAGTGTTTATCTTTTGTCTTTGTCATTGATCAAATTTCATGCATACATGTTTATTTTCTGTCTTGCATCTTAAACTTTAAATATTTCGTTTGTAAGTCCTAGCTAATCAACAAATCACATAACTAAACTAGGCCGTGAGTCCTTTGGGAAGAACGATACTTGGTCTTACCAAGTTTATTACTTGAACGATTCGGTCATACTTGCCGATTGTGAAACAAGTTTGTGACATCATAATTTGGTGCTTACAAATTTGTCCATCAAGTTTTTGGCGCCGTTGCCGGGGACTCGTGGTTTAACTGGTTAATTTGTGTGATTATTGATTATCTTTGACTTTAATTTTAAATTTCTGTTTTTATTTTCTGTTTCTATTTTTTTTTTTCTGTTTTATCTTTTTAGATTAGATTTTATTTTATTTGGTTAGGTTAGATTTTATTAGATTTTATTTTATCTTTTTATCTTTTTATATTAGGTTAGATTTTATTTTTAGATTTGATTAGATTTGATTTTATCTTTTTAGATTTTATTTTATCTTTTTAGATTAGATTTTATTTTATCTTTTAGGATTAGATTTTATTTTATTTTATCTTTTATTTTTTTTTATCTTTTAAATCTTTTATCTTTCTATCTTCTGAATCTTTTATCTTCTTATCTTCTTATCTTCTGAATCTTTTATCTTTTTATCTTTTGAATATATATCTTCTCCTATATCTTTTTGTGCTAACAAATATTTTCTAGAGTTTTGTGCCTAATGTTTGCAGGATGCAATTCGAACAAGAATTTAATAGGCACTCAATTCTACTAAGGTAATTTCAATCACTGGTGGGATCTCACTCAAGCATGGATAATGATCAATTTTGGCAAGCTGTCGAACAATTTAAGAATCTACCACCACAACAAAGGCAGAAAAAACCCTCTCTATCAGGAAGAAGGATAACATTGGAGGAGGCAGTTCAACAGTACATACAGATACCTGATTGTCATCACAAAACCAGTCAAGCTGCCGAAGAATTTGATAGGCCACCACCACAACAATGGCAGCAACAACCCTCTCCATCAGTAAATTTGGATGACACCCTTCAACAATTTTTGAAAAATTCTGACTCTACTCAGAAAAGCATTGAAGAATCATGTAAAAGGTTAGAGATGCACCTTCGTTTCATTAGTCCAAAATTGAATGTTAAGGTTAATACTGAAGTTAACCTTAAGGAGGAAGGTCAAGCCATTGTCACTGAAAGTGACAAGATTTTTGCTGAGAAAAAAATAGAGAGAGATGAGGAAAAGATAGAGAGAGAAGAAAAAGAAGAGTTGAGTGAGAAAGTTAAAGATGATGAAAAAGAAAAAGAAGTGGTTGAGAGAGAAGAGAGGAAGAAAATTTGTGTGAAAATAAAGAAGTTGAGAAGAAAAAGAGAAGGGAAGAAAAAAATAAGAGAAAAGAAAAAGAGAAAATTTGGGGAGAGGAAGCATAAGAAAAAGAAGATGAGAGGAAAGAAGAAGAAATCATATGAAAAATCCCATCCTCATCTAAAGAAGAATCATAGGAAGGAAAAGAAATTTAAGTGCTTTATGGAAATCTTCAAGAAATTGGAGATTAAAGTTCCTATGATTGAGACACTGCAACAGGTTCCTGGTTTGATCAAATTTCTGAAGAAGTTCAGTAGGAAGAAGAAAAAGAAGATGGAACATGAGCTTTATTGGGTCAAGCTAATGACGTTAAAAGAGCGCTTGCTGGGAGGCAACCCAGTGATTTAAAAACTTTTGATTTTGATTTTGGTTTTGTAACTTTTAATTTGTGAACATTATTTTGTGAATATTTTGTTGGATCTAGCATCTACTGAAGGATGCTAGGTGGTTAAGTATCTACTGAAGGATACTAGGTTTGTAACACCTACTGATGGGTGTTGGTGAGAAGAATTTGCACCTACTGATGGGTGCTGGTAAAGTTTGAAACACCTACTGATGGGTGTTGGTGGATTTTGGGTCAGGCTCGTGACGTTAAACAAGCGCTACCTGGGAGGCAACCCAGTTGATTGATTGTTTTTGTTTGTTTTATTTTAGTTAGGGTTTGCATAAGCATTTTTAACATTGAATTGCAGGGAACCCATGAGGGGCATGTAGGGAAGGCACGTAGGTTAAGAAAGAAGGAGAAGACCAAATCACGAAAGTGCCGCTGAGCGGTATTTTACCGCTTAGCGGTACTCTCGCAGAGTGGGCCTTAGTTCCCCTTAGCGGGACCCGAGCCCATTAGGGTATTTTTATACCCCAAGCTGCGTTTTAGGGTTTATTTCCGGGTCTCTCTCTGCACAAACACTTTCACACATCTTCTCCTAGGTTTTCCACATCTTTTCACTCTTCCCTCTTTAGAAAATCTCCTTCCACTCACTTGCTCACTAGTTTTCCATCTAAGTTTGGGGTTGGGAGAGAGCATCATTGAAGGGGTTGATTTCTTCATTGTGGTTTACTAATGCTTAACAATGTATCTTTTGGTTTTGTGAATTAAGTTTGATGCAGGGATGGCCTCCTCATCGGGCAAAAAGAATCAAGACTATAAGATCCAAGAAGAAGGAGAGGAGGAAGATACAGAGGACAGCTCAGACTGATGAGGAGCTGAGATAGCATTTACTGATGAATGCTATCATATAATTATGCTTTTGTGGTTTAAGTTTTCTAAACTTATTTGTTTTTGTTTTTAGATTAGGGTTGATGTAGTCTATTGAACACCTGGTTTCTTATGATGGTTTGCTATTAACTGTGATTGTGTGATAAGTAATGCTTGATGATGCTTATTGACTGATTGATGTTGAGATGATGTGCACATTAAAATGCTTATACAGGTGATTCACAAGCTTTGTGAACAAATGCATGATATCATGATTGTGATTGTGAAATTAAGCAGGATGTGTATGTCAAATGTGAATGAGCTTATATGTGAGGTTTTGAGCTCCAGAGTTGTTATTGTTGAATGCTATTACTTTGAAAGCATGAATGATTTTGCCCAGGTTTTCTATGATTGAATCAATTACTTGTTTTGCATCATATGATCAAGGCCGTTTGTTGGAACCCTTTTTATTGGCCAAATTCATAAAGTTAGCCTACTAAACGAGAACACTGTGTGTTCTATCCTTTGAACCCTTAGCCTTGAATATACACTGAAACCCTTGATTGAAAATCTTTACCTTGAGTTAAGTAGAAGATCTTGTGTGGTATTGACAAATGTTCAAGTTTGGGGTTGTTGGGGAAACATGAAAAAGGAAAAGCATTGAGCTAAGAGCTAAAAAGTAAGAATATGCAAAGAAAACGAAAAAGAAAAGAAAAAGAAGCAAAGCTCAATGCAAATGCAAATGCAAATGCAAAGGCAAAAGAAAGTTGGGAATGAATAAGATGATTGTGTTGATATGATTCTCTTAACTCAAGGATTTTGTGATCCAGAAAAACCAATTTTCTTGTTAGCCCAGCCACGTTATAAGCCATTGAAAAGTCCTTGTGATGATGCATGCTTGTGAATGTTTTTGATTGTGGTAAAATGAAAGGCAAAGTTGATTCATGTGACATTGTGATAGTGGAGTGAATGAGTGAAACACTTTACCTCTTATACACTTGTGTGTTGAGTGAAACACTTTACCTAGTGAGGAAATATTCCATAAGCACATGAACATCCATGCTTAATTGATTGATCATTCATGAAAAATAGCATTTGTTGGAACTTAAATGACTTTGTGAACACTAAAGCATGTGCACATCTTGAATAAACTCTTGGTCATAAGTTTGAGTGAAGTTGTTACTTCTATTGGAAAAGAAGACTTTGAATGAGTGAACCATCATATAAATTGGTTGGAGATGGAGTTACATTTTGTTTGCTTGAGGACAAGCAAAGTTCTAAGTTTGGGGTTGTGATAACAGTTGAAAAACTGTTATTTTCATGCTTAAAATTGATACTAAAAGCAACCTTTAGACTTAGAAACTAGCTTGAAATCATGCCTTTTATCCATATTTTCAGAAATAAGAGAGCTGGACAGGTTTATGCTTGATTTCAGTGTTTTTGTGCAGGTTTTAAGGTGAATTTGGTGAAAAGAGTGAAGAAGGAGAGAGATGACATTAGAAAAGACAAGAAAGAGTGCAAAAAGAGAAGTCAAAGGCACCGCTCAGCGGCAAACTACCGCTGAGCGGCACTCAAGAGGTGACGTTGGAACCGCTGAGGGGCAAAATGGCCGCTGAGGGGAAGAAAGAAGACGCGCAATCACCGCTGAGCGGCACTTTTTGGGCTTGGGCTTTTGTAATCTTTTGTAACTCTAGATTAGTATATAAGGGCTTGCACGTCCTTGGGATTAGTATCTTTGGCAGAAACGAGGCAAACACTCTCTCTTCCACCCCTTTGAAGGAGGATCTTGGATGCTCAGGCTACCTCTTCACCTTTATTGGGTTTATTCTTTCATTCTTTCATTGATATTCATCTAGGTTCACCATGAATATGGTGAACTAAACCTTGTATGTTTGTTGGGGAATCAATGTAATCTCTTGAAGCTCTCATATATGGAATCTGTTGAGTACATCTTCTAAGTAAGACATATGCTTTATTTCATTATTAGTTAGGGTTTTTCCTGTTTGCTCAATGCTTGCATTGTTTAACTCATTCTAATGCATGATTATTGGTTTTGTCGATACGGACACGTACGGGGAAGTCTAGATCCGGGGAATTTCTCCCAATATTATACTGACAATATTATATTGGTTGCCTTTAAGCTCCTGCACTCATGAACTAATCATTAGGAATGCTAGGAATTGTATGAACTATTTGATTAGGGAGAAGCCATCTAGAATGGTACATTAGAGAGTGGCATTAACAATGATGATTTGATTGTTGAATTCCTAAAATATATGAGAGTGGATGAGATGAAATTGACCCCCAACAACATATTCATTCATATATTTCATTGAAAGTGTTTATCTTTTGTCTTTGCCATTGATCAAACTTCATGCATACATGTTTATTTTATGTCTTGCATCTTAAACTTTAAATATTTCGTTTGTAAGTCCTAGCTAATCAACAAATCACATAACTAAACTAGGCCGTGAGTCCTTTGGGAAGAACGATACTTGGTCTTACCAAGTTTATTACTTGAACGATTCGGTCATACTTGCGATTGTGAAACAAGTTTGTGACATCATAATTTGGTGCTTACAAATTTGTCCATCAACTGTCAAGAGGAAGGTATAGATTATGATGAAACGTATGCACCGGTAGCCAGGTTAGAAGCAATTAGATTATTACTTGCATATGCATCTTTGATGAAATTTAAACTGTATCAAATGGATGTAAAAAGTGCTTTCTTGAATGGTTTTATAAAAGAAGAACTGTATGTTAGTCAACCTCCTGGCTTTGAAGATTTTAAATTTCCTGATCATGTTTACAAATTGAAAAAGGCCCTTTATGGTCTTAAACAAGCACCTAGGTCTTGGTATGAAAGACTTAGTACATTTTTAATTGAAAATGAATTTTCTAGAGGAAAGGTTGATTCAACCTTATTCATTAAGAAAGTAGGAAAACACATTTTAATCGTGCAAGTTTATGTAGATGATATCATTTTTGGGTCAACTGATGATTCTTTGTGTGAAGAGTTTGCAAAAATAATGCAAGGTGAATTTGAGATGTCTATGATGGGAGAATTAAACTTTTTCTTAGGACTACAGATAAAACAAATGAACGGTGGAACATTCATCTCCCAAACTAAATACTGTAGAGAAATTCTTAAGAAATTTGGTATGGATAGCTGCAAAGAAGCTAGTACACCCATGGGTACTTCATGTTATTTAGATAAGGATGAAATTGGAAAAGGAGTGAATGAAACCATGTTTAGAGGCATGATAGGATCCTTGCTATACTTAACTGCTAGTAGACCAGATATTATGCAGAGTGTTTGTGTATGTGCTAGATACCAAGCCAATCCTAAAGAATCTCATTTGACTACAGTTAAGAGAATTCTAAAATATCTTAAGGGAACTACTTCATTTGGACTTTGGTATCCCTCTGATGCCTCACCTAGTTTAATAGGATACTCTGATGCAGATTATGGTGGCTGTAAAATTGATAGAAAAAGTACTAGTGGCACTTGTCATTTTCTGGGTTGTTCTTTAGTATCTTGGCATTCAAAGAAACAAGCTTGTGTAGCTTTATCTACTACTGAAGCTGAATACATTGCTGCTGGCAATTGTTGTGCCCAAATCTTGTGGATGAAACAGCAACTGGAGGACTTTGATATTTTCCTTGATCACATTCCTCTGAAATGTGATAATACTAGTGTCATCAACCTAACTAAGAACCCCATCATGCACTCAAGAACTAAACACATTGAAATTAGACATCACTTCTTGAGAGATCACATTCAAAAAGGAGATTGCCAAATTGAATACATTGACACGTTACATCAATTAGCTGATATCTTTACTAAAGCCCTGCCTAAAGATAGATTCTATGAGCTTAGAAGAGAGTTAGGGGTATTAGACATGTCTTAGACTCCACATTTATGGTTCTTTGCAAATTTTCGTAAGATTAGCGTTAATAATCGATTATCATCAGGTCATAATCGATTATTCCAAACCTGGGATACATCCTTTACACTAAGATAATCGATTATCCCACCCAATAATCGATTATGAATCTTCAAATTTATCTCTGGAAAATCATGAGAAAATAATCGATTATCTTCATACATAATCGATTATCGCACAATTTCTGGAAAGTGATCAACGAGCAGATAATCGATTATCACTTACGATAATCGATTATCACGCTAACAGTTTCAAAAATAAAGCCGTTGGAGACTCCCATAACGGCTCAAAACGGCCATAAACGGCTAGTTCTTCCCTTCTTCTTATAAATAGGCCTCTATAATCGATTGTTAGCCATCTCTTTGCACCCAGAAACTACTGAAATCAAAATCTTGAGCTTCCAATCTCTCCAAATTTACTCACTCTCTCAAACTATCACTCCCTCAACCTTTCTCCATGGCAGATTCAAGGAGACATCGCCGCAGAGCTGTTGGAGCATCCTCTTCCTCTCAACCACGTCCGGCAACGATTGATGGATGGATTTCAGATCAAGAACAACATGCGGACTATGTTACTTCCTGGCAAGAGAGACGAATCATGGCGGTAAAATATATTCGCCTTGATTTTTTCCGTTTCTATGGATTTCAATTTCCAGCGTTGTTTAATGATCAAGGACTCTCAAATCTGGTGGAGCAAAACGGTTGCATTTATCCCGATCTCATCAGAGTGTTCTATTTCAACTTGAGATATCGAGATGGGATTATTTCCACTAAAGTCAAGGGTGTCCGTATAATTTTAGATGATGATGTGTGGACCAACGTTGCCCAACTACTGATAACAGTTGAAAACCTGTTATTTTCATGCTTAAAAGTGATACTAAAAGCAACCTTTAGACTTAAAAACTAGCTTGAAATCATGCTTTTATCTATATTTTCATAAATAAGAGAGCTGGACAGGTTTATGCTTGATTTAAGTGTTTTTGTGCAGGTTTTAAGGTGAATTTAGTGAAAGAAGTGAAGAAGGAGAGAGATGGAATCAGAAAAGGAATCAAAGAGTGCAAAAGGAGAAGCCGAAAGCACCGCTCAGCGGCATTTTACCGCTGAGCGGCACTCAGAAGGTCACGGGAGGTCCGCTGAGGGGCAAACTGGCCGCTGAGGGGAAGAAAAGGGAAGCGAAGTCACCGCTGAGCGGTATTTACCGCTGAGCGCCATTCTTAATAATGGGCTTGGACTTGTTTTCTGGCACTTTTATGGGCTTGGGCTTAGATCTTTTGTAATTCTAAAATAGTATATAAGGACTTGCACGTCCTAGAATTAGTATCTTTGGCAGAAACAAGGCAAACACTCTCTCTTCTCACCCCTTTGAAGGAGGATCTTGGATGCTCAGGCTACCTCTTCACCTTTATTGGGTTTATTCTTTCATTCTTTCATTGTTCATCTAGGTTCACCATGAATATGGTGAACTAAACCTTGTATGTTTGTTGGGGAATCAATGTAATCTCTTGAAGCTCTCATATATGGAATCTTTGCTTGCATCTTTTAATTAAGACTTATGCTTTCTTTCATCATTAGTTAGGGTTTTTCCTCTTTGCTCAATGCTTGCATAGTTTAACTCATTCCATGCATGATTATTGGTTTTGTCGATACGGGCACGTACGGGGAAGTCTAGATCCGGGGAATTTCTCCCAATATTATACTGACAATATTATATTGGTTGTCGTTAAACTCCTGCACTTATGAACTAATCATTAGGAATGCTAGGAATTGTATGAACTCGTGATTAGGGAGAAGCCATCTAGAATGGTACATTAGAGAGTGGCATTAACAATGATGATTTGAATGTTGAATTCCTAAAATATATGAGAGTGGATGAGATGAAATTGACCCCCAACAACATATTCATTCATATATTTCATTGAAAGTGTTTATCTTTTGTCTTTGCCATTGATCAAACTTCATGCATACATGTTTATTTTCTGTCTTGCATATTAAAATTTAAATATTTCGTTTGTAAGTCCTAGCTAATCAACAAATCACATAACTAAACTAGGACGTGAGTCCTTTGGGAAGAACGATACTTGGTCTTACCAAGTTTATTACTTGAACGATTCGGTCATACTTGCCGATTGTGAAACAAGTTTGTGACATCATATTTTGGTGATCATAAATTTGTCCATCAACTACCCATCTGGGATGAAGCTGTTAAAGTTCATCTCGGACTCCAAGATTTCGATCGATTATTGACCTTCCAATCCTTCCTACGTCACCCTGAACAACAGACTAATCGAAGGCAATTGCTTGTTGGAGGTTTCAAGGTTGAAGAAAGGATGATTCACTACTTACTTGTCTGGATCCTATGTCCTAGAGCAACCAATCATGCTCAATGCTCTGAACAGGATCTACTTCTTCTGTATGGGATCCTAAATCACATACACATCGATTGGCCTGCTCTCATTGCTGACACTATGGTAAAAGCTAAGAAATCCCATTCTTATCACCTTCCTTATGCTCTTCTTATTTCTAGAATCTTAGAGTACAAAGGTGTCAATGTTGAAGGAGAACTTGTCCAAGCCACTCAAGTTGTTGGCTCGGAAATTGGCGATACTACCTTTCATCAGATGGGATTCATTACTAGAGGCAGAGTCCTTATTCACAAAGATGATGATCATCCTAATGTCGATGAAGATGATGACATGGACACTCATATGGCTGACCCAGTAAGTGTTGCTGCTCCATCTGATGCTGGACCATCCAACATACCCTCTTCTTCCTCAACTTCTATGGAAGAACATTTTGCAAGGTTATCTAAACAATTGGAGGATATGAGTATTGCACAAAAGACTCACTTTGAGGAGATTTATGATTGGCAACGATCTGTTGATGAGTACATGGTTGATCAATTTCTTGATCTTGATGTTCGCCTATCTAACATCGAGCATCATCTCAACATTCAACCTCCCGAGAGATCTCCTAGTCTTGAGTTTTAGATGTAGGTTCTCTGTTAGACTGTTTTGTTGTTTACTTGTCATTTCATCTATGTTATATTTCAGTCTGTTATGTGTCTTCTTCCAATGTAATCTTTATTTTCATAAATAAAATGATCTCTTGATTATATGCATCCTTTGATTAATTGAGGGGGAGATCATATTTAGAGGGAGCCTTTAACATCTGTTCTTTTTGCTTCTGATCAAAAAGGGGGAGAAGAATAATACAAGGGGAGAAGTATAAATTATTACAGGTATTGCTAACCTTGTTGTTTGTTAGCTTGTATGTTTTGCAGGTAAGCCAAACTTGCTTTTAAAATTGAATTTTTGATCATCATCAAAAAGGGGGAGATTGTTACCAATAAGGAGTATTGGTAAATCTTGAAAAAATTTATTTTGATGATGCTACAAGAAGTTTTAGTTGCAGAAGATATTAGAATTAGTTAAAAGCAATTTGTAGAAATTAAATGTAGTAGGAAATTCTTGTAAACCTTGTAAACTTACATTTTTAACTACAATAATCGATTATGATGAAGCAATAATCGATTATCACAAGTCATACTTGAATAATCGATTATCACTTCATATAATCGATTATCACCTTTTTGAAAACCTATAACGGACTTGAATAATCGATTATCACTTACAATAATCGATTATTCATGGCAGTTGGGAGCTGACCTTTGGCATTCAGTGTACTTGGCTATATATTTTGTTTTGGAGAAATTAGAAAGTAACGTTGTTTTTGAACTGAGAAAGCTTAGAACACTGTGTGTCAGAGGAACGTTCTCAAAAAGCTTTTTGTTCATTGTTCCCTTGCTTGGTCTTGTGAAAGGAGAGGCTCGCGTATCGTGTGTCGATAGTCGGAGCAGACTCTCTTCAAGTTAGCAAGGTGCTCTGCCTGGTCTTGTGAAAGGAGAAGCTTGTGAATCGTTGGTCGATTGCTAAAGCGGTTCTCTTCAAGTTGGTAGAGTGGTTCTATTCATTTTTATTGTTCATTATCTTGTAATTTGTTAAACAATTTTTTAGTGAAAAAGGTTAATCACTATTTATAAGTGATTAACGACTGGACGTAGAATCTTTTGATTCGAACCAGGATAAAAATTCTGTGTTGTTCTTCTTATTCCCTATACTCATTTTATTGTACGTACATCAACTGTTTGATTAATTTTCTGAAAGAAAATTATTTTTACTAAAAGGACCAAATTAAGTTTAATTGTGATCGAATACGCTTTCCGCTCTCTGAGTGTTAATTCCGCTGCGCTATACTCTTCGAAAAATACCCCCTCCGATACCATCAGTGTGATCGAATCGTATCAAGTAATAAAACTCGGTAAGACCAAGTATCGTTCTCCCAAATGACTCACGGCCTAGTTAGCTATATGATTTGTTGATTATTTAAGACTTGTTAACAATTGATTGTAGGTTTTAAATGCAAGAGACAATAATTAAACATGTATGCATGAATTTGATCAATGGAAAAGAGGAATACAAACACTTTAATGAATTAGATGAATGAGTATGTTGTTGGGGTTATCAATTTCATCTTATCCACTCTCATATACTTTTAGGAATTCATCATTCTTTTCATCAATGTTAATGTCACTCTCTAAATCACCTTGCAAGAAGGCCTATCCTTAATTACGAGTTCACACAATTCCTAGCATTCCTAATAATTAATTCTGAAGCGTAGAAGCTTAACGGCAACCAACCGTCATATTCCTATGTCTAGGCAATATGCTATTGGGAGAAATTCCCCGGATCTAGATTTCCCCGTACGTTCCCATATCGACAAAATCAATAATCTTGGCAATGAATGAGTTAAACAATGCAAGCTTTAAGCAAAGACAAAAAACCCTAACTAATGATGAAAGAAAGCATGTATCTTAAAATAAGATGTTAAAACATAGATTCCATAGATGAACAATAATGAAATAAGGAAAGATAGAACCCTAGAAAGATGAGTAGGTAGCCTTAGCATCCAAGATCTTCCTTCAAGGGGTGGAAAAGTGAGTGTTTGCTTCGTCTCAACCAAAGATACAAACCCTAGGAAGACCTAAAGCTTATATATTGTTCGTAATATTACAAAAAATTAGGCCCAAGCCCAAAATAGTGCCGCTCAGCGGTAAACTGCTGCTCAGCGGTAGTTGCGACTTCTTCTTTTGCACTTTTTGAGTTCTTTTCTGATTCCATCTCTATCCTTCTTCACTTCTTTCACCATAATCACCTTAAAACCTGCATAAAACACTGAAATCAAGCATAAACCTGTCCAGCTCTCTTATTTCAAAAAATATGAACAAAAGCATGATTCCAAGCTAGTTTCTAAGTGTTAAAGGTTGTTTTTAGTATCAATTTTAAGCATGAAAATAACAGTTTTTCAACTGTTATCATCCTCCTAGAGCTGAAGCAGTGAAAGAATGGAAAGCTCCTAAGAATGTTTCTACCAACAACATTATTGGAGACATTACAAGATAAGTTTCTACTCGGCGACAACTTAATCAATTTTGCATGAATGTTGCATATGTTTCAAAGATTGAACCCAAGAATATTGAAGTTTCTCTTGTTGATGAGAACTGGATGATGGCAAACCAAGATTAATTAAATCAGTTTAAGAGGAACAATATGTGGGAACTTGTTCCAAAGGCAAAAACTCAACAAGTTATTGGTACAAAGTGGGTGTTCCGGAATAAAATGGATGACTGTTGTGAAATCATCAAGAATAAGGCCAGATTAGTTGTAAAGGGCTATAAACAAGAAGAAGGAATCGATTACGATGAAACCTATGCTCTAGTGGCCAGATTGGAAGCCATAAGAATACTTCTAGCCATTGCTTTGATGATGTTATTTAAATTGTATCAAATGGATGTAAAGAGTGCATTTTTTATTGGGTACATTAAGGAAGAAGTATTCATTGAACAACCTCCTACTTTTAAAGATTATGAGTATCTAGATCATGTATTCAACATGAAAAAGGCTCTATATGGATTAAAACAGGCGCCAAGGTCATGGTATGAACGACTAAGTGAGTTCTTAATCAAGAAAGAATTTACAAGGGGTAAAGTTGATTCAACTCTCTTTATCAAAAATTCTGGAAAGGATAAATTGTTTGTACACATTTATGTTGATGATATTATATTTGGTTCAACTAATCCCATATTATGCAAAGAATTTTCCAAGACCATGTAGCATGAGTTTGAGATGTCCATGATGAGAGAACTCACCTATTTTCTGGGACTTCAAGTCAAACAAGATGATAGTGGAATTTTTATTCATCAATCGAAGTATTGTTCATACCTGTTTGTTAAAAAAGAATGGCTCAATTTGTCACACAAAGAGGTGGGGTGAATTGGTGAAGTATAAAATTTAAAACTTTCAAAATCTTTTTCACCAAAAGAGGTGTCTTTATACTTTTCTTAAAACACAAGTAAAACGATTTTCAATGCAGCGAAAATTTAATCGAATGTGTAAAGATTATAATTGATTGAATGTATCAGAGTAGGGATAAGAAAGATCAAACGTTGAGTTTTTATACTAGTTTGGCCAAGCCTACATCTAGTGTCCTTCCAACCACAGGAAGCCAATGCACTATAATGATCAAGGTTTTTACAACAAGGTTTTTATAGAGACCTTACGTCAAAAATATAAAACACCTCTCTAACCCTCTAATCAAAATATAAACAGTATATAAACAGACTAACAGCAAGAATGCCCTCTCCTGCGGTCCAACCCCTTTGAGGCACCCTCACAGTCAAGAACGCAGCACGTCCTTCTTCCTGTAATCACAACAGGGAACTCAACCCAATCTTCAGCAGATTGTAGAACCTGATCTTGCAGTAGACACCCAAATGTGCAGATAAATCAGACTTTGAAAACTCAGCAATCTTGCTCTTCAAGAAATCACACCTAGTTGATCACCACGGTCAAACTAGTTTCTTGGGGCTCTTCATCACCTGATTCTCCTTCAGTTGCACCCTCTTCATCTTGATTTTTCAACTTCAGATGTTCTTTTATTTCAACAATATCATTTATGGTCTGCTGACACATGATCTTAGGAGATTTCAATTCTCTTAGTAGAGTCCTTTCAAACTCTGACCTAGCCCTATATGGAATTTAAGGAGATCCTTCTGCTTCTTCAGCAGTCTCATTCTTGAACACCTAGCCCTCTGTAGTATGTTGCATGCCCATTTTATGTAGAGCAGACTTGTTAATCAAGTTGTTTATGTTGTATGTTGCACTTGATTCATCAACACAATCAACTCCAAAATGAATGAGAATCTTGGAAATGAAAACACAATAAAGCAACATTTTTTATTCCAGTCTGGTTACTTTTAACATGTTGTCCGAAATAGCTGCAGGCCAGTTTACCTAGATATTTTCTTTAAAAGCCTTCAGTAAGTACAACTCTTCAGTTGTGGCCTGTGCATGGTTACTTCCTCTAGGCATTAATATCTAAGAGATAACAAAATCAGTTAGTCGATCATCCTTCTTCATTCCTCCAATCTTGTAATGAGAGTAATCACAGACATCTTCAGGGTTTCTCAAACTATCCTGATATACAAAGAATTTATGATAGTCATCCATACCCAAATGACATGTTTCTCCTTCTATTTTGAAACCTGCTATATCACTCCATATTTCATATGTAAGTTTGATGTCTACTCCTTTAACTCTTGAGCATATCATCCCTTCACTTATCTTTAGATTGCAATAGAACACCTTTACTAATTCTGGATACCAAGGATGAGTCATCTCAACAAATTTCTTCAGCCCTTGGTGTTTTAGCCAGCCTTGAAATTGGTTACATCATTCCCTAACAACAAATAGAGTTTAGTTCACCATTGACATGGTGAAACTAGATGAATAATGGAAAAAGAATGAAAGATAAAACCCTAGAAATTGAAGATAGGAGCTTCCGCATCGAAATCCATCTCCGAGGGATTAAATAGTGTGTTTTTGTGCCTATTCCATCCAAAGATATGAACCCTAGGACATCCAAGTCCTTAAATAGAACATAAAAATAACATAAAATGGGTCCAAGCCCACGAGACTGGCATTCAGCGCCCCACTTAGGGCGCCCAGGCGATGTGCGGGGGTCAAAACTAATGCTCAGGGTTAACTCAAAAGGCATGCAGGCGTGGTGCGACTCGAGGAAGTGGTGCTCAGCGCTCCTAAAAAGGGAACCCAAGCGCGAGCTAGGGGTATCCTGCGCTGAGGGCTCTAAAAAAAGGGCAGCCAAGTGTGAGATAGTGTACTCAGGCGCTAAGGGCCCCTAAAGTGGCACTCAACGTTGTTGCGATCCTCCTTTCTGATGCTTTTCTAGTTCTTCCTGAGTTCCAACTCCTTACTACTTCAACTCTTCTTCCAAATCATCTCAATTTCTGTTGAAAACAAGGAAATCTAACACAAAACCATTAAATTCACCTTCAACTCTCTTATTCACACAAAACTATGATTTCAAGCTAGTTTCTAAGTCAAACAGGGTGTTTTTAGTATCAAATTTAAGTATCAAATAACAATAAATTCAACCGTTATTAAACACCAACATGTCTGAAATAGCAGTTTCTAACATTATGACCAATTGTCTTGTAGTAAAAGCATGCATTAGTAGTAGGTTTACTCAAATCAATAAGTTTCTTTGAGTTTATCCTATTACTTTTAGCCTTATAATCAATACCTTATCTGTAGATAGCTCCTCCAGATGATCTTAACACATCATCAAGATTGTCTTTGCCTTGAGTAAATTTGGCTAATGTGTTGGTTAAGTAGTCAATTTTCTCAACGTGTACAAGACAGTTACCACATTCGATTTTGACTGTCTTTGAAGATTTGAGGACAAATCATTTTTCAAGAGGGAGGGTATGATGGAAACCTATTTAGGGCATTCCATTCAAAGGAGTACCAACTTAAGTTAAGGCTAAGAAAGGGAAGTTGAAGAAGGACTTTTAGAAGCTCTTTCTTGATTTTCTTTCTCTAAGTCTTGGAAGGATTTTTTTTAATACATATATGGTTGTTTTGTAGGGTCTAATAAAGCTTGGAGATAATGGTTGAGCCACCCAAGAAGCATGGGAAGCCAAGGGAAGCAAAGGAGCTAAAAAGGGGAGAAAAAGAAATCACTTCCGAATTGGAGAGCTTTGCTTCCGGATTAGAATCATGAAGGAAAATACCTTCCGGATTCTGAAATGGCCCAGCCAAAAACTTGCCTGGCCCAGCCACTACGTATCAGATTTTTAAATGCACATGCTTTCATTTGAATTTTGGAGGGAATTTAGACCAGATTTGAGGCCTCTCTTCACCTATAAATAAGAGGGTCTCTCCATTGTAAACTTCACTTTTGAATGTAATGAAATGATGTAGAATTGTTTCCTCAGCTTCGTATATCCCTAAGTCACCTATGAATTTATAATTCAGCCACTCTCTTCTACCTTCCTTCCTTAGTACGAAGGTTTTCTGAGCTTAGAGGCTCCAAACACACACCATACTTTCATTTACACTTTCATCAAACACCATAAATGCATGATTGCTTCATTCTTCATTCCGCTGCCACTTTGATTTGAGGAAAGTTGTCCTAGTGTGATGCCTAGACGTGCTTCCATCATATGTCTTATTTTTCAATAATATTAGTAACATGTAAACCATTTTTCACTTTAGAACCACTCAAGATGGATCGTTTACTAATGAGAAGTCCTCGTTTTTGCGTATCCTCAATCCAACCAATGTTTTGATTCCATTATTCCACCTTAAGGAGAAGCTTAACAAGTCAATTACAAACCTAGAAGCTATAAGAAAACAAGTTAACAATCATTGAATTTACTAGTTGAATTCTCTACATTATACTAAGCAATTTTCCATTCCAAGAATAAAGTTCATTACAAAACTTATCAACCAAAGCCTGACAAAATCGCATCTTATGAGCTCCCACAAAAATTAGCATAACCAAATAGGTAAAAGGAAGATATCTTTGATTACAAGATAGTTGCCTCTTAAGATGTCTAATAAAAGAAGAAGCATCAATACTGTAAAAGTGACTTTTAGTATGACTCACCTACTAATTAGAGAAAGTGTCATGCGCATGTAGGAAATATGTCAAATGTTCTAGGGTTCTAGCATCTCCTATATCGGAAACAAATATATCATTACCATAAAACGTATGAGAAGAAAATTGCATCCTCAAGGTTCAACCATGGGAAGCATAAGCTTCTTATAAATAAGATCTAAACCTCCTCTATACAACGCCTTTATAAAAAAATCTTGGTTATATAAATATTGATGGTTACATTATTATCTTTGACCTTTATAGAAAGCAGATTAACAACTTTAGAAGGAATAAAAATACAATCCTTAACACTCTTCCCTTTAATGGAATCATTATGATTAGAGGAAAGCATCCTACTAGCAATCTCTTCAAGCTTATCTGTTAAAATTTTTGCAATGATTTTGAAACAAAAATGTTATTGTTATAGGATGAAAATAAGTGATTTGTTCTGCCTCGTCAAATTTAGGAATAAGAGAAACAACAACATTTGAATTCATACTAGGGAAGATTCAACTCTGCTAAAATAATTGTTTGACAACTTGACAAACATTAACACCAACAATATCCTAAAAAGAATGATAAAAACATTTGTCAAAGCCATTTAGACCAAGAGCACTATCACCATTAAGAAAAAAGAAATGCATTGTTGATAAGGGGAGCACATGTGATAATTGAACCCAATCCCTGTTATGTTGGCTTTATTTGATGACAACATACTAATAATAACAACACATGAATATTGTCAAGTCATAGGAGAAAGGAGTTTATGCGTGTTATATCAATACATATGTTGATTTGAAATTACATAAAATGTGTGATAAATGCATATGTTGAACATATTAATGTGACTGCATACTATCGTGTTTATGATATGATTATATCTGTGTATGAACAATGTATTATTCTGTGTAATGAATACCACATGAATAAAAGGCATATCTCAATGACAAAATTGATTACAGTGTTGTGGTAATCAACTAAGGTCATCAAACAGCTTATGGATTTGAAATGTGGCAAAAAAACTAGTTTGAATCGATTACATTAGTTGTTGAATCAATTAAAACTTGTGTGCTTACATATATCTTTTTCAAATGTACTATGATGAGTCTTTGCAAAGAAGAGTTTTCAAAATTTTGTTAAGTGTTGAAGCATAATCGATTACATGCTCTGTGCATTCAATTAAGTATGTAATGTTTGAAAATTGATTTCTTGCTAGTCATAATTGCTATAACAATCATATTTTTAAATGTGTTTGACCAACATTTAATGAAAATCGATTACATTAATTATGGATTCAATTAAGAGCTAAGTTTGTTGTAATTTTGTTACATCTGTTTAATGTAACCATTTACATAAGTTTAGTAATTGATTGCATTGCGTCAAGACTGATATAAACTATATATTGACGTATTGTTTGAAAATATGTAACGATTGATCATACTTACACTTTCATATCTGATTGATTTCATTTGAGAGGTTTTACAGAGTACTCAAAAGCTCAAAGAATCACGAATGAGAAGAATTAGATCATCTTGAAGCATTCTTCAGAAGCAATTGACTAGACTACATTGACTTATCGCTTTAGCACATCTGAAGGTGCATCTTTATTGATAAGGAGAGAAGACTTGCAATCTTTAATTTTTTGTTTCCCCTGGATGTGCGCGTCAGGAATAAGAGTGAGGAGCTCTTGACTTTGAGAGGGAATTCTCAAAGGGTTTTCTACAACAAGGACGAGTGGTTATGTGTTTACAGGTGTTTTTATTTCTATATTTGATTGAGAGTTTGTGAGATTTTTCATTTGAGAGTTCCTCTGTAAAGCCTTAGTTGTAATACGTTGATCATTATAGTGAATTACTCCCCGATCTAAGGTTGATTGGGAGTGTGACTGGATGTAGGCATTGAGGTCGAACCAGTATAAAAATGGTGTTTCTTTTTCTCTCCTTTATCTCTTTACATTTTCAATGTCAATGCATATACACATATTGTTTCATTGCACACATATTTGCATATTGCACACATTTTCATATTGCACAAGAAAGATTTCAAAAACCTTATAGTTTGCAAAAAAGATTTAAAAAGTGCAAGTTTTCATAAAACACCAATTCATCGCCCCCTGATGAGTCAATATTTTCTTGACTTTACCTAGTCTATTGTGCTAGAATTAATCAAGGAATTGTGCTTAAATGTCCAATATTTTTCCGTTTTTGTTAATTATGCTTAATTTTACCAAAAATTCTTATTTTAATTAATTTGAATTATCTGAGTTAATTATTTTTATCATTGACTGCAGGAAAATTTTGGAGATACATTTTGGGACATCAGGAAGAATGCAAATAAATTCAAGACTCTCCACATAGGCATCTAGAATTAATTAAATTGTAATCTAGTAGTGTAGAATGTTTTTGGATTAACTTTAGTAGATTTAGCCAATTTTTGGCAAAATAAACTAGACAAAAAATGAGGGTGGATGACTTGGCACCCTAGGGTTTTATTGTGTGGACCCCACCCTCATTATAAGAAACTCACGGCCTTGGAGATGCCAAGGGCCGCCACTCTCTCACTTTTGGGTTTTTCAGAGGCTTTTGCTTTAAACGTTTTTGAGGAATGTAAGAACTAGGGAGTGTATTCACGCGGATACGATTTATAGAATGGAAGAAGAACACTCTTGCCTTTTCATTTTGGGTTTTTTTTTATGCAGTGTTGATTGAATCCTTTTATTGTTTCTATGCTTGAATGTTCATGTTGTTTGAGGAAGAGAACGAAGAAATGCCAACAGGGCCAAGTGGTGAATGAGAGAAGCACCCTTCCTTTATTGCGCTGATTCTTGTGTGGGGAGATAGAACTCCAAAATTGTAATCTTAATCCAGGAACGCGGAGCAAGGAGAGTGGTGATTTACTTAGGAGAGAATTTTATGAGACACATGCGTTGATTCGTGATGCCTGGAATGAATGAATTTTTTATTCATGGGCAGCGGCACACCACATCACAGCATGGGTTGAGAGAAAGCACACGGTGCATTCATATCTTAGAAGAAGATCTCGGTGATTTAATTGGGATGTGTATAAGATAAGCGGTGATTTATTCTAGCAGTAGTAATGCTTTCCTTTAGCTTTCTTTAGATAATAGAATGGTGATTTTCATTTGGCTGTGTGCGGTGACGTGCTGGAACACTTGAACCAAGGAGGCGCAGATTTATTTTTTTTTTTGAGAGACAAGGACGATGAGTTGGAATGGTGGCAGCAAGGTGTCACGTCTCGGTTACAGCAGCACCTTAAAGGGTTAAGGTTTCTTTTATTTAATTCAAGTTGCACAGTATTGGATGGAGTGGAGCAGTGTAAGGAAGCACATTCAATCTCTTTTACACAAGCGCATATTAATTCACTTTGAGAGAGGACGGAAGGGCAACTGCACGTTGGAAGGAGAGGAAACATTCTTTTAATGGAGTGACGGTTGGAGAGTGTGTCCATGGGTGTCACATCCAGCTCAGGTGCAAGGAATTTTCTTTAATTAATACGGGAACTCATTCACTTGGAAACAACTGCCATGTCCTTAATGGAGGGTGCCAAGGGGTTTTAGTTTGCTTTACTTCTTCAAGTATTTAATGTTAAAAATGTTCTTTAAGCATTCATTTAAATTGCCCGCCATCCTCAGTTTGCATTTAAATTGTTTAGCTCAATGTTGCACTTTTAATTTGGTTAAAGCGCTTTTCATTTTGATGTTCTCTATTTTTTGTGGTTGTGATATTTTAGTTACGATCTTAGCTTAAGTGACCAATCATTTTAATTATGTGTTTATATCTATGTTTACATCTGTGTTTATGTTCGTGTTTTAATTTAGTTTACTCGCATTCACTTCACAAAACCCCCCACTACGTGTTTGACCTAAGACTCGAACCACATTTGGTCCTTGAGAGACGACCTAGGAGTCACTTCCTAGCATTGTACTACATTAATTTTTGCAATCAACTTTTGTGTAAGGTGCGACCCTCTCATCACCCCCACCCCCCACCCCCACCCTCTTGGTGTTGAGAAACAAAGTCCATCAATTCTAACAATTGGCAACAGAGCTGGTTTTCAAAATTTATTTTGAAAAACAAATCCATTACACTTGTGTATAATTGATCATTCGATCCTGAAATGGTTTTTCTTTCTCAAACCATCGGTGAAGGTGCATCCACAAATAGACCACCTCTATTTGCTGGCGAAAATTATGCTTTTTGGAAAATCAGAATGCAAATCTTTCTTAAGTCAGTGGACAAAGATGTATGGGATGTTGTTCTGAATGATCCCTTTCAACCCACTAAATTAATTGATGGAAAATCTGTTTTGAAATATTTTTTAGTGGAGCCAAGAGGAAAACAGAAGAGCACAATATGATGTTAAAGCTAGAAATGTTATTGCCTCTTCTCTTACTATGGATGATTATTTTAGGGTTTAACAATGCAAGAGTGCGAAAGAGATGTGGGACATACTTGAAGTTTCACATGAAGGAACGGATGAGGTAAAGAGAGCAAGAAAGAACTCCTTGGTACAAGAGTACAAAATGTTCAGGATGAAGGCTAGAGAGACCATATATGATGTGCAAAAGAAGTTTACTCACATTTTCAATCACTTAATGGCTCTCGGCAAATCTTTTGAGAAGGAGGAAATCAACATCAAGATCTTAAAGAGTCTTAACAGGAGTTGGCAGCCAAAGGTAACAGCCATATCTGAATCTAAAGATTTAACTAACAGGAATATGGCTACACTGTTTGGTAAGCTCTAGGAACATGAGCTCGAGCTTTGTAGATTGAAAGAAGAATAGGAGATTGAATAGAAATAATCCATTGCACTCAAAGCTACCAGCAAGAAGATCTCCAAAAAGGTTGAATCAGACACAGATTCTGAAGCAGACATTTCAGAAAAAGATGTTATGAACATGATGGTAAAGAAATTTAAAAAATTCATGAAAAATAGAAATGTTGCAACTGACTTTGCATGTAACTCCAAAGGAGGAAAAAGGAACTCAAAGATCACCACTCTCACTTCTTATGAGTGTGGAAAGGATGGTCACGTCAAGCCAGAGTGTCTAGAACTGAAGATTAAGCAAAAGGCTGATGCAAATTATCCTCAGGACAAGAGAAGAAGTAAGTAGAAAAAGGCTTACATTGCTTGGGAGAACAGTGATGGTGACACATCAAGTGATGATGATCAAAGCATAGAAGAAGAGTCAAATTTGTGTTTCATGGCAGGTTTTGTATGCTTTGAAAGCAGTGATAGCAATTTCGTGAATGAGCCAATTGAAGTCAAGTATCATCTGTTGCTGGACGTGTTTCAAGAGCTGCATGCAAAAGCAATGAGTCTACAATACAAGGTTAATCGATTAAACTCTGAAAGAAAAGACTTTGAATATCGAATCAATAACCTTGTGGATGACAATGATAAACTTAAAAAGGAACTTGATTTTGCTTTACATTCTACTAACAATGTTAAAACTGAAATTAAGATTGTAGAAAAGGATTGTGTTAATTGTCATGCTCATATTGAAAAAATAGAATATCTGACCAGTAATTTAGCAAAATATACACTTGGTAGAGAGAATTTGGATGTTGTATTGAGGTCACACAGAAGAGCAATTAATAGGCAAGAAATTGGTTATAAGGCTAAGACTGAAAAAATAATATCTAAGAAATTTATTGACTTAAGCAAACCTGTAACCAATGCTTGTTTTTACTGCAATACAATTGGTAATACTATAAAGAATTGTTATTGTAGGATGGTTGGTATTCCTAAAGAAAGATACAAATGGATTCCTAAAGAACAACTTCTGTTACAAACAAAAAAGGCCCCAAGTTTATTTGGGTACCTGCAACAAAAGCATTTCAATATTTTACAGGAAAATAAGTTGATCATACAGCAGACGAGTGCTCAAGGATGAAGTGCAAAAGGAATATATCAGAAATTCTTGAGTAACATTGTGTGGTACCATCCAATATTGTTTCATGCATTCATGCATCATTATATCTATTTGTGAATGTATGTTGTGTGTATAAATGATATGTGCTTGTCTGTGTGATAAATTTGAATGAAAAACAGTTTTTCACGAATTGTAACCGATTACTTTATTAGTGAAATCGATTAAATTTTTGCGTGTTTCTCTATTTTTAGTAAAACTGTGAAACAAAACTAAATTGATTCCAAGATTAATAAAATCGATTAAAATGTTTCATTTGGGGTTTCTTCTTCTGAAATTTTAAATGGGCTTGATACAAAATTGAATGTGTGATCTGTTCAATCGATTGTATTGACTAGCCCAAAAACTCAAATTTTAGGGTTCCCTCTAAATTTAAAATCTTGGTCTATATAACCTAATCTAAGCAATTTGTCACTCACATTTTCTCTGCAAACTCTACACTCTTATTCTCTTGGGTTATTTGGAAAGTTTGGTCTCTATATACTCTTGGTCATGGCATTTTCATCAACTCAAAGGAAGAGGATAAAGACTATTGGAAAGAAGAATATGTATCGGGGTACTAATCTTGATGGGTGGATTAGCGATGATAATGCGCAAATCAACTTTGTGGACAATTGGAAAATGAGGAACATTTTTTCTACTCCAATTTAAAGATCAGAGATGGAACATTTTTTCTAGAGTAAAAGGTATTGACATAATGTTAACTAATGAAGTTTCGACAGAAATTGCAAGCTTTCGATTAGGAGGTGAGCAATGTCATCTGGGCATGGAAGATTTTCACAAGTTCATAGTATATAAAGATTGTTTAAGAAATCCAGATGAAGTAAGGGATTACTCCTACTACAAAATAGGCGGAATGAAGAAAGATGATTGTTTGTGTGCCTTCATCATCTCTTGGATTCTGATGCCAAGAGGAAGCAATCATGCATAGGCAACAACTCAGGACTTGTGCCTTCTGAAAACTCTCAAAGAGAATATCCAAGTTGATTGGATAACTATTGTATCTGAAAACATGCTTCAAGTCACTAGGCTTGAATCTGCTAGCCTACCTTACTGTGTATTTATTTCTAAACTACTGATTCATTTTGGTGTAGAATGCGTAAATGAGTCTAGTGAATCCTATGGGAAAAGTAATTTGATTGATAAATCTGCACTACGTCACATAGGACTCCAGCACGGTCCAGATGGTTGGATGTTTAAAGATGAATTTGTTGGGGAAGAAGAAGAAGTTGCAGGTTCAGTGTCAGCACCCTACAGGCCTCACTCTAAATTCGAAAAGCATATGGTGAGGCAGATACACTCTTTAACCATTCTCTGTCAAACCATCAGTCAAGATGTAAGTGTTATCAAGGAAAAGTTGCAAATGGATGAACCTGATGACGAGAGTGAAGAAGATGAAAATGATGAAGAGAGTGAAGAAGAGAGTGAGGCAGATGAAAGTGGTGATGATGATGATGACTTACTGATTTGTGATACGAAGAAAAATAAAAATAAGAAAGGATCATAGGCATAGATAAACTTTAATCAATATCGCTTGTGTTTCTGTTCATGTTTGTTTTTTATTTGTTATCAGTGGCTTTTAAGCCATATCTCGTTGCTCCAATTGTAATCATCCCTTAATATCAAATGAAATGAAATTATGTTTTTAGTAATCAATTAGTGAACTGTGAATGGTGATTTTTTTGATTGAATCTGATTTTATCACTTGTATGATAGCAATAGAACTATTCATGGTTACATCATTACAATTGCATATTCATACTTTAATCTGTGTTAATGATTCTTTCTCAGTTATATTGCATATGTTCTAACGCTTTATCTAGATGAGATGAAAGGATTATGCAAGTGATATCAGTCGATTGAGTGTACATTGAGTTGAAAAGAAAATTCAACAATACTCTGCTGCATTGAATCGATTACAAAAGAGATAAAATTGATTGTGTTTCACAAAGTTTGGTTTGATGTTTCTAACCATCAAATTTACTTACTATGAATCATTATTTTATAATCATATTTATGAGAATTAATCATAAATCTCATTGGTTTTAATCCGTTGTGTATCAAATTGAGAATATGAATAGTTAACATTGTCTATGATAGGTTCAAGTTGTATCTGCATTACTCTTATATATGTCATATTTCGTGATACATTGCTTGAAACTGTGTTTGATAATACATACTCTATAATATCTCTATCATACAACTCTGATACTGAAATAGGATATGCATAATGATAGAGGGAGTTTTGTATTTTGTTATATGATTTGTTCACATGTTAAAGTAGAAAGAATTTTGAATCATGTGAAGTGAATATTGTTGATAGGGGGAGCGTCAACTTTTTATATTTATATATACTGATGCATATCTGTAATGTCTCAATATCTCTGAGTTTTCAATTATTTTGTGCTATGAATCCTTTTTGCTAATGCCTAAAGGGGAAGAAATAATTGAACTTGTATAAGATAGTTGAATATGTGTTTCTGTTTGGAACTGCGTGAAATAATTTTTTATTTATGTATTGTGTACATTATGGTTGGTTTATTAGTCATGGTTGTGCATCATAAAAAAAAGGGGAGATTGTTGATAGGGGAGCACATGTGATAACTGAACCCAATCCCTGTCATGTTGATTTTTGATGATGACAACAAATTGATAATAACAGCACATGAATGTTATCAACTTACACTAGAAAGGAGTTTTTGTGTGTTATATCAATACATATGTTGATATCAAATTGCATAAAATGTGTGATAAATGCATATGTTGAACATACTAATGTGATTGCATACTATCGTGTTTATGATGTGATTATATTTGTGTATGCACAATGTATGATTCTGTGTTATGAATACCACATGCACAAAAAGCATATCTCAATGACAAAATCGATTACAGTGTTGTGGTAATCAACTATGGTCATCAGATAGCTTATGGCTTTAAACTGTGACAAAATAACTAGTTTGAATCGATTACATTAGTTGTTGAATCGATTAAAACTCGTGTGTTTGCATATATCTTTTTCAAATGTGTTGTGATGAGTCTTTGGAAAGAAGAGTTTTCGAAATTTTGTTTAAGTGTTGTGGCA
Organism: Vigna nakashimae; assembly: GCA_034642375.1. NCBI lineage: Eukaryota > Viridiplantae > Streptophyta > Magnoliopsida > Fabales > Fabaceae > Vigna > Vigna nakashimae. Next base: position 19,780,490 of record CM067760.1, on the reverse strand, counting down.
AAATAACTAGTTTGAATCGATTACATTAGTTGTTGAATCGATTAAAACTCGTGTGTTTGCATATATCTTTTTCAAATGTGTTGTGATGAGTCTTTGGAAAGAAGAGTTTTCGAAATTATGTTAAGTGTTGAAGCTCAATTGATTACATGCTTTGTGAATTGAATTAAGTATGTTATGTTTGAAAATTGATTTCGTGCTAGTCATAACTGCTATAAGGGTCATATTTTTAAATGTGTTTCACCAACATTTAATGAGAATCGATTACATTAATTGTAGATTCAATTACGAGCTAAGTTTGTTGTAGTTCTGTTACATTTATTTAATGTAACCGATTTCATAAGTTTAGTAATCAATTAATTGCTTTGCGTCAGAACTTATATAAACTATATATTGATGCATTGTTTGAAAATCTGTAACGATTGATCATACTTACACTTTAATATCTGATTGATTTCATTTGAGAGGTTTTACAGATTACTCAAAAGCTCCAAGAATCATGAACGAGAAGCATTGGATCATCTTGAAGCATTCTTGGGAAGCAATCGACTGACTACATTGACTGATCGCTTTAGCACATATGAAGGTGCATCTTGATTCATCACGATAAAAGACTTGCAATCTTTAATTTATAGTTTCCTTGGACGTGAACGTTAGGAAGAAGAGTGAGGAGCTCTAGACTTTGAGAGGGGATCCTCAAAGGGTTTTCTGCAACAGGGATTCATGGTTCTATGTTTGCAGGTGTTGTTGTTTCTATATTTGATTGAGAGTTTGTGAGGTGTTTACATTTGATAGTTGCTCTGTAAAGCCTTGGCTGTAATACTCTAATCATTATAGTGAATTACTCTCTCATCTAAGGTTGATTAGGAGGGTGACTGGATATAGGCATTAAGGCTGAACCAGTATAAAAATTGTGTTTGTTTTTCTCTCCTTTATCTCTTTACATTTTCATTGTCATTGCATATACATGTACTGTTTCATTGCACACATATTTGCGTACTTTAAAAAGATTTCTAAAGTGCAAGTTTTTATGAAACACCAATTCACCCCCCCCCCCCCTCCCTCTTGGTGTTGAGAAACAAAGTCCATCAATTCTAACATGCATGTTTCACCTCTTCAAGATCAAGGCAAGAAGACCAATTCTCAAGGAAACAAAAATTACAAAAAGCTTTAACAAGTCTTTTATCAATAGAAAGCATACCTCCATGAAAGTTTGATCAAGTGAAGTAGAAGCTAGAAGATGGAGTTGCAAGAAGCTAATTAAAATTAATCTAATATGAAAACTCAACACATGAAATTGGCTAGGGTTGACATTACCTTTCACATCCTCAGCACAAAGAACAACATTAAAATCACCAAGGATACACAAAAAATGATAAAGATTAACAAGAGTACACCACAAAGAGCGACAAACCATGTAAGTAATTATACCATAAATATTGTAATTTAACATTATCAATCATATCAGCGTATGAAATAAATTGACTAGTAATATTGAGAATATCAAATGTGAAGTCAATGTTGATGCCAAGAGGCAGTCAATTTTTGAGCAAGTATATCGTGTAGATGTAGTACAAGTGTCGTATCCACAAGGATTTAGAACATAGTGTTTGAACTAGTTTGACTTGGATAAAATAGTATTTGAATTGTGTGAAAAGTGTATAAAACAGATTTACTATAATAAAAAGTTGAATAAAGACATGATGAAACAAATTTGATTAAAAGGTTGTTACAATATGATTAAGACGTGTTGAGGTTATATTTCACCACTTTACCCCTTACTTGTACAAATCCAATTGTTATTTATAAAGATGCAATTGTTCATGTCATGTGACTACTCTTAAATATAAGTTTAGATTCATTCTTAGACACCTAGAGCCTAAGATCATCAAACATTAGTATGATCCCTAATTAATCACTTGCATTAAGATCAAGACTCTATAACTTGTTAAAGCATTAGATTTATTCCTAGCATCTAAAAGCACCAAAAGGGTCACCCACGTCTGCCTAAACTTCAAAAGAGCATTACCTGCACACATAAACCACGTTTCACGTTTAAGCATCATCCAAATTCCTCAAACCCAAAAAACCCATCACTAGTGAAGTACCTTCTTCATTCAAAGAATAACACAAACCGAAACTCTGAAACAAGAAAAAAACACCACAAGGCCCCTGTCCCCGTGTCGTTTGTCCCTGCGACGTTCCCTTCCTCCTCTGCGACCTCAATCGTCGTTGCCTCTGTCACTTCTCCTCCTCCTCCGCCGCATCCTTCGCGTCCTCCTTCGCCACGTCAATATTCTCCTCTAGCCGCCGCATCTCACCGGAGATTGTCCACTGCCACCGTCGCTGCCGAGTCATCGACACGCTGTCGCTATTCACGTTCTCCTCCGTCACGCGCCGCTCTTCCTCCGCCGTCGTCGACTGCGCGGTCTGCCTCTCCAAGTTCCGCCACCAAATTTGGGGTTGGCAGTGGTGTGACTTAGTTATGGGAGGAACTGGGTGAAGAAGTGAGTAGTAGGGTTTGAGCAATAGGAGAAATGAGCAGTAGGAGAAATGGGCAGTATGAGAAATGAGTAGTAGGGTGCAAGACAGGTCAGGTAAAAAAGGTAGGATTTGACAGAATCTTAGGCCTCGGTTCTGCATTAATTGAGGCATAAACCTACTTCAACACCGGTTCTGTTTAGAACCGAAGCACTAGATCACGTGTCAACCCAAAACGCAGTTTTGCAGAGGGTCAGGTGACTTTTATTACATAGTATTAGGCATCAGTTATGCTTTGAACCGAGGTAATATGCACTACATGCTTCGGTTCTTCACAAACTGGGGCATATAAGTTCGTCTAAAATACAAGATTGCCACCATTTTCGGATATGTTTTGGTTTTTCTTTTACCGAAGCCTATTAGGCGAGTTAAAAAGTTTATTTTTTACCAGTGTAAAAATTTCTAAAAGTGTCTCTCTAAAGTTTGTCTAAAACAAAGGTATAACTCTGTTTTTTATAAATTATCCAATATGGTGCTCAATAGTGCACTTGTGGCTCAGTAGTAGAAGTTTTCTTTCTATGTGGGTTTGTTTTAATGGGTTGGCCTCATGTTTTGATGCTCAAGTCTTAAGATATCTTCTTTGAGAAAGAGTCTTTATGTCAAGTTTGGTGTTTGAGTCTTCAAAGGGGTTTGCTTTTTGTGGCTCAATCTTAATTTTGTTGTTCAACCATAGCAGTCAAGTTGGCCCAAAATTTCTTGAATTTCATCTAGTTTCTCTATTTTCCACTTTGACTTTCTTCTAGTGATGGAAACTACAAAACAAACTAAATTTAGGTGAATTTAACATAATAAAAAAAATGTCAAATTCATCTGAAAATTAACTCAAGTTTGCCACTTATTAGTCACTTCTACCTAGGAATCACATTGTACTAACCTTGGCAGAGGAGTTAGAGACAACCAACAAGTTAAACTTAAAACTATAAAAAAAAATAGCATGAGAATAACTAAAAGAAGTCTTTGTTTAAAACTCATGAGTGCATTTTAGGAGTTCATTCTTTTGAGGATTTAACGTTAGATTTCTTTGGAGGTCTATCCTTGTTAGGTTTCCTAGTAGTTAGAAATGGCGCATCATCTTTCTCAATAGTAAAATCTTCCCCCTTATTCACTATATTAGCCCAATTAAAATCTAATTGCAAGTTGAGTTTCCTCAAACATAAAAGAATTAGGGACCGTTTGAGAATTAGTATGGTGTGAATCAATTTGATGTAAGCCTTGAGGATTATTTTCAACAGGAGTGACATCCTCCAGCCAAGGAGTCAGAATCCACAAGCTCACAATCAGTAGCAATATCAAGATTATACACCAGAGAAGAGTCATCCTTAACCTGAAGAATATCAAGATTAACCACAAAAGGCAAACACGGTGTCGTAAGTTGAATCACAAGTTATGATTAAGCAGTAGGTGACACCACAACAAGATAACCATAGAAAGTTTCACCATAATAGTAGGTTGTACCACAACAACAATTTGTTGCATTGCATTAAAAGGTTGTTAAACGACACGTTGCACTACATGTTGCTTAGATTGCACAAAAGGTTGCACCACAAGCTCCATCATATAGGAACCCAGTCTTAAGGTGCAATATTATCACCCTTGAGTCTATTTGGAACATCAACCACCTTAAGACGATAATGTTGTTGGATTTTTTAACCAACTGTTTTTTCCTCAACCAAAATTGATATTTGCATCTTGTTGCAATATTCTATAATTAGATAAGTCATAATCATTTCATAACTAGAACAAAATAAAAGGCAGTTTTTCATACTCCACATCAACCATGAACGTAAATCTTGACCTATAAACCAAAATTTGATTAGATAAATCAGATAACAATTTAATTTCAACTAAAACATGGACAAAGAAACCATAATACTTATTCATGATGCAATCATCTAAAGAAAAAGGTGTCAATACTTAATTGATTATGTTTTATATCAATTAAGTAATATCTTTGTTAAGATGAGAATTTAACTAAAGTAACACATATTATTATGCATTACAACATCTTAATTAAACTTACGTCTTAAACCACTAACACATAAAAAATTATATTTAAAAAAAAAGCATAAAATAAAAACGTTAAAAATACATTTACATTGTTTGTTCATATATAATTTGGCCTCTACGTGTAATTTTTTTAATTTTCTTTTTTATCATTTCAAGTTATCTACTGCATTGACTGGCTTTTTTATTAAAATATCTTTAATTACTTTTCAATATATATTATATATTAAAATATAAATTATAAAATTATAAAATAGGTGTAATTTTATATGAAAGTTACTAAGATGATTATATTTGTAAAAGAAAGAATGTGTTCCAATATACAAATTTGTTTTTATCAATTTTTTACATCCTTTTAGTCATTTATGTCTTGATTTTTAGTACTTTTTTGAATAGAAGTGTGCGTCCATATTTTCGTTTGTTCTTTTACACAAATTAATTAACTACCTCTAATTACTTTTATTTACTTCAAAGAAGTTCTCACCATAATAATTATTTACTTAAATAAAAAGACACTGAACATCATGAAGAAGAATTGGTCCATATTTAGTGCATCACTCATCAAATTCATGGGTGTTGCTCCCTCCACCACCAACCTTTCTTCCTCCACCTCCCCTTTACTATTTTGTTTCTCACTAAAATTTTATTTTTAGGGTTATTATTTTTTAATTTTACCCATTCACAACATATATCACCAATACGTGGAGTGGTGCAGTGCGTGTTGTGCTTCCTCGTATTCGAATAAACCTTGAAATAAAATCCTAAAATAAAAAACGTAACCTTTAAATGGAGGTGACATCCTTCAACGGATGTCAACATCCGTTTAAGGAAAAACGGATGTCGACATCCATTTTACCTTAAATGGATGTTGACATCCGTTGAAGATGTCACCTCTGTTTAAAGGTTACTTTTTTTATTTTAGAGTTTGTTTTATTAGGAGACATCCGTTGAAGGATGTCACCTCCATTGATGTATACTCCTAACGCTGGTTGATGCTCTAGACGCTCCTCTATGTTCCTCCACACCACGGCGACGACGCTCCTTCACACCACGGCGGCAATGGAAGCTTTCAAACCAAAAAAACACTGGGAAGAAAAAGGAATGGAAGTGCGGGAGGTGCGGAGGTGAAACAAAAATGGGGAAAGGGAAAGAGAGTTCCGTGGGTGGGTGCTGGAAAAGTAAAATTAGGGTTTCAAATTATTTAAAATAAGGTAAAAGTAAAAATCTTTTTAACTTAAGAATATAATTGTATTTAAAATAATGTGGGGAGGTGGAAGAAGTATAGGGTGGTGGTGGAGGGAGCAACACCCCAGATGGATCCTGGTCAACTCTTTTGTTTAGACGAACAATGGTTGCTCCTCTCTTTACTGAGAGAAGGTGACCTCACTCCGACGCTCAAGCCAGATATTTTTTTTCTCAAGGTCTAAAGTAATTAAAATTATGGAAAGTAAGTCTTACTCAAAATTAAACCTCTACTTGCAGGGTTTAAAAGAATCAGACTTATTAATTTATCTTTTAATGGTCATTAATCTCACATTGATCACTCATCAATAGCAATTATCGTATTGATTATGCTTTAACTCTGCTCAACGGTCGTCGTGTCCAATCCATTGAGAAACTCTTTTCCATACATCAATCGGTTGGTGCACTCGACCTAGTATGCAGTAACCTTCTATCGATCAACTCTCACCGTATAGTAACAATGTTGAAACTCAATTTAATCATACATTTTTTTCTTTTATTTGCTTTTATCAACTATTTATAATTTTTGGAAAAATGTATACGAGAGAAAAAAGGTTTATAAATTTAGATTTATATTTGTAAAAATAATTGTTGTAAGAAAGTTAAAAGAAACAATAACAATAAATCAAAAGTCATAATCTTAAAATGACTTTAAAAAAAAAAACTTAAAATAAAAGTCATGCATCGAAATATATTTTTTTTGTCAAAAATAAAATTGAAACTCCTAAACGCAACTTACTCAAAAGTGGTAGAAGAAATTAAACGAAGGAAAAATTGTCTATTAAATACTGACTTTTTATTTTTAAATCGTACTTTTATATATAACTTATTTATATGAACAATGTTTCAAAAATTTTCTCATTTTAATATTGTTCACATAAAATTACGTTTCCTTTATGAATTGTTCATCAAAATCATTCTATTTGTGATGAAGAATGATGAATAACTAATAGAAATTACTTCATTAGGAGAAAAATAATTGCGAAAATGTTTCAACTTTTTAAAAGTAAGATAAATTATTAAGAAAAATGTAATGATACTAATTGAATTTTTCAAAATTTTTGTAATTAAAAACATATTATACGTAAAAACGGAGGTAGTAGTAGTAGTATGTATTTTTTGTATTGGAGTGATCTTTGAAAATGAATTTCTTTCCGAAAATAAGCCCCTTTCTAAAGAAATATTACCTAAATAAACATATTTCCAATTTTAATTTCTTTTCACGTTTAAAATTCAACTTTCCAATTTCGCTTTCCTTTTTTTCAATTTTCAATTAAAAAATTTGAAAAAATTAGGTTAAAATTTTGCTTCTCAGGAACCAAATCAACCAGTACTCACTCCTGACTCTGGAAAATCAGTTCGAATTTAGTTTCAAAATACTAAATTTTGAAAACCATACAAAGAAATCTAATGTTATTTACTATTGAAAATTCAATTCAGTATATACCTAATTCTCCCCTAGTGAAAAATAAACAAATTTAGTTTAAAATAAATTTATATTAAGTATTATTATAAATTTTAACATCTCATTATTAATACGGTAATGTTAATTAATAATTTATTGTCACATAAAAATTTATTAAAATAAAAAAGAAAATAAAAATCACACCAAATTTATAATAAAAAAATCATTTTATAAAATATAAATAAAATATATTTATCATAAAAAATATAAATAATATATATAAAGATAAAACATTAAATCACTTGTTTTTTATTTTATATAAATAAAAGTCAAAATAACTAATTTATATCAACCTAATAATTTTTTTCAAAATAAATTCTTAACTTTAAAATAAATCAACTTAGTTAAGAATTAAAAGGAAGAATATTTTTATTTAAATATTTTTCTCTTAAAGTTAGTATATAATTTTAGAAAAAAAACACCCTTGACATGACATTAAACACTATTTTTTGAATACTTGTTAGAGATTGACACGTATTTTTCATTTCACTTGCCATGACGTAAGTAACAGAAGGATGTGATGCTGCACATAAATAGGAGTAAATGAGGAAAGGAAAGAAGAGAGTTAATTTTTCAATAACGTTGAAATTCATGTTTTAATTTTATTATTCATTTATTAAATAAGTTGAAAATAAAATCAATTTCGAGTAGCTATTTGATCCAATAAATATATTAAAAAAAAATCTAACAAAGATTTATTAAACTTTTTATTTTGAAATAATCCAAGCTATATCTATTAAAAAAATATTTATATATTCACGTAATTAATTTTATTAATTTATAATAAGATATCACGTATTATTGTCTACTTTAAATAAATATTATGTTAATAATGTTATTTAATATTACAATATAAATTTATAATCTATATTAATCTTATAATATAATTAATATTTAAAAAAATATTCAATTCTCTGATAATTACATTCATACAATCTTTCTATCATTCATTTGAAGCGTTTTTAATAACCAATGTTAAAATTTCACATTTCAAAATGTTAATTAATTTTGACATTATCGTTGTTGTACTTCGGATAAGAAGGAGTAAAATGCATCTTATCCAAATAAAATTTATTAGAGTGTTGACCACTTATTAATTAGATTCTTTAATAATTACGTCCAAATTTTATGTATTATTTATGCTTGGTTCCATGGTACGAGTTTAACTTTTATTATAAAGATTTTCTGGCTTGATGGGTAACTAGAATTCATTAATGTTTTGAGAAGTTTCAAACTTTGAATGGTCCACATTTTTATTTACTCTACAAAATAAGAGCTCTTATCATTGCACTTCACTTATATCACCCTGCACCTCCCATTAGTCCTCCCATTAGACTGTTTTGCCCTCCATTTAATGAACTTTTGCATAGGGATTTTACAATAACGGTTGCTGGTATAAACCCTGCACTCCCTTCTTCGTAACTCACTTGTTATTGTGTTATGTTGTTCGTGCGAGAGGTTTTGTGGTTCTGCTTCCATTTTGTGGTGTTGTAGTGGCCCAACGTTTTGATCGTAGGAAGAGAAAGGTGGTGAAGCTGACATTTAAGGTAAGTGTTGAGCTCATGGCACATTTAACCGGCGTTCGAAATACAGTTAAGAAATTGTCAGAGTTCAAACGCCGGTTAAGAGTCACTAAACTTCGAATTACGATAAAACCTTAATCGGCGTTGGAATGTCATACTTTTAACGCCGGTTAAGGTTGTCGAGAGAAAAGAGAGTTTGTGATAGAAAAAAGAAAACACATGATTGTGCTTTTAAGACAATGTCATCAAGAGTTGCAGAAGGAGTAGCAAATTTTGAAGAGATCCTTTTCATCGGGTGCCATGTTTATCACACCTCCAATCAAGGCACTACAAAGCAGATCAAATTTGAGCTACACTCCTTTTGGATATACTTTTTGTTGTTGATGCTAAGGAGCTAGATTTTGGAAGAAGCTTAGTGGACTTGAGTGAGCTGATAAAAGAATCCAATGAGACACAAGCTTTGGCTTATCAGGGAAGGCAAAAGGAGGAGAACTTGTTCTCAAACTGAGTTTCCAAATAATGGACAAAGATGGAAAATAAAAGTTGGAGATGAAAGATGATATAGGTGAGACTCAAGGAGAAGAGCTCACAAAATAAATGTCATCTCACTCTCAATATTGGAATAGTTTTATTAATAGTTAAATATGTGTTTTAAAACTATTTTCAAAATTTATATTTCATTTTTAAATTAAATTATATATTTATTTTTTTTTTGTATTTTATGAATCATACAAAACATCTTCTGGTATTCAAAAAATATTTTTTAATGTGAAATATTATTTTTAGAAATATATAAAATTTTAAAAATACCAAATATATAAAATGTACTAAATTAAAAAAATTATTTATATATCTGTGAGAAAATTTTGGGAAGATCAAATCTCTTAATCTTTAAGCAAACTTTGTTGTTGTTCTAAAGGTTATATTATAATTTATTGTCAAACTTCTTTTGTCAAATGGTAAAAACTGTAGGGTTACGAGTCTTTTATAAAGGATAAGGATGAAAAAGTATAAATGAAACATAATTTTTAAAAAAAAAAATAGGATAAAAAAAGCATACTTAAGCATTCTTTTTCATTCAAAATATCATTACAATTAATTTTAATTATCTGAAAAAACAGATAAAGAATAATGTTGTTAGTTAAAGAATTTGAAAACATTAAAAAATAAAACATAAGGGTGTGAAAAAAATTTAAAATTATGGGGAAAGAAACACAAAAATGATGAACCAAATAAGTTGTCTCATGCATTAGAGAAGTGAGGGAGTAAGGAAACAATATCTTATATATATACCATTAATTGTGTAAAACTCTACTTGCATGTTAAACCTAATCACACTTTGTTGCTTCTTTGATGAACTTGAGCATGTATGCATGTTATTTTGTACTAATAAAAAGACACTCAAAGATTATATCAAGTTAAATTCTCACAATAATAAAAGTTAAATTCAGAAATTTTACATAGGATAAAAACTTATACAAGTTATAATTAAAACATATTCAATCAGGAGTGGATGTTGATATATATATATACATATATATATTAAAAAAAATGAATTTTTTAAATGTTATTTAAATATTAAAATCTGACTAATATTTTTATAAATTTTATACTTTAAAATAAAATTATATATCTTAAAAGAGAAATTTAATTGTTTTATTCCAACAGGAAAAATTTAAATATTAAATATTTTATTTACTCTATTCAAATAAAAATATTTAAAAAATAGAAAGAATTACATAAAATTTTAAATATTGGGTATTTTACAATTGTATTTTTTCAAAATACTACATCAAATTTAAAATATAAAGAAAACAAGATAATATTTATAAAAAATATATTGATTGTAAGTTATTGTATTAAAAATAAATATTATTTAATATTTTTAATATATTTTAAAATCTTTATAAAATATTACCTTACGTAATAGTAATAATAACCTTTAGGATTGCTGGAAAGAATATAACTTGTGAAATAAAGTGTTTTTGTACTATTTGATTAAAAAAATAATAAAAGCATGTATGTGTATGTTTAATAGAAAGTTATAAATAATTATAATTGTAATCATTATTATTATCTATTATTATTATTATTATTATTATTATTATTATTATTATTATTATTATTATTATTATATTATGTAACATCCCAAAATATAATAATTACCATAGATCAGAATTAATTACATTTAACAGTATAATAAACAATCTTTAATATTAATAGAAACCAAGTGTTTCAAAGCCGAACGGCTGCAGTACAAAATAACGAGCGTATCAAAGTACAGGGAAATGAAACAGAACGAACGGTTTTACAAAAGGATTAACCGAACGTCCATAACAAGCTAATATTTACACCCTAACATCTATTAGCGCTCTAAGGCTCGGCCTTTACTTCAACTTCGACCAGATTAGCATCTTCCAAATTTTCTTCTTCCAGCATTTCTTCAAGAGACGCTCCACCATCTGCTCACATCCACACGGATGATCATTGCAAGACAAGACGAACGTACATAGACAGGAGACAACACAATGGAAATGCAAGGGTAAGCTTATATTATTTAATTCATACAACACACATACAGTTCATAATTCAATTCACACATACAGCAAGTAACTTAACATATAATTTAACATAGGAATATGTATATAAGACAGACCGTCCGGACTGTATGAACCATGTAGTTACAAGCGTCCTTGCACCCGAGTGGTGTAGTAACTGATCTAATCTCACAGCTGCCACTCGAGGTTAACCCTATCTGTCCAAAGTACTCAAGAGGACTAGGGCCTCCTGTCATTCCCACACATGACTACCCCCTTCTACTTGAAGAGGAGTATCACGGAATATCAGGATGGACCGCGAGGCTTAACTTATCCATGTTCATACTTTACCAAATTTAATATTTAACATATCTGAGACGTTCCTCCTTGGAACGCTCGTTCAAATTCCACAATCGTATAACCAGTTAATACAGGGTTCGAACATCTTAACATTTCATGTTTATAATATTTTCATTCTATGTTCCACTCTCTGAAAAAAACGAACGTTCAACTTTCTGAAGGAAGAGGACGAACGTTAAGAGTCAGATTTAAAAGAACCTATTAAAATGAGACAGACTCCAGAATAATAAAACCAACTCCAGAATATTTTAAGTACCAAGAGGTCAGACTAACTCAACTTGGATGTAGAGACATCAAGGAGAATACTTAACTACATAAGGAACCTTTTATTCGAAAAGAACTGGCTGCCAGTCAATGACCGAACGCACCAATACTCATCTTACTAAATGTTTGAACGAACGCTATTTACGTTAGGTAAAGAATTAAAGATAAGAACGAACGTGCGGTTTAAGACCAAACACTTTATTAAAGCGAACGCTCGGTATATGACCGAACACCAATCATGACGAACGCTTGGTAACAAACCGAGCGCCTTTTAGAACGAACGTTCGACATAAGGCCGAACGATATTAAGGACGAACGTTCGACATGAGGCCGAACGCTATTAAGGACGAACGCTCGACATAAGGCCGAACGCTATCAAAGACGAACGTTCGACATGAGGCCGAACGCTATCAAAGACGAACGCTTCGGTTAAAGACCGAGCGTTACGTATTTATAAAGTTTCAAATATTTATATATACTGAGCTTAACCGAACGCTCAGACAATCAAATGGGGACGCTCGTTCACGAGCAGAATTCTTTCCAAATGAAAGAATTCCATTCTAAGTTATTTTAAGGAAAAACCGAACGGTCTAAGACCGTACGGTGACGAGCGTCATTTATCAAAAGAAAGATTTAGGTTGCAGATTTCTCAACTTTAACACATTTTCCAGATTTCAACATTTTAACTTATACTTTATAACTGTAAATTCCAAAGTAATTCACATTCAAACTTTATGGAATTCATCATCTTTAATAACTCAACATTTCAGTAATCATCCATGTTTCATACGTATCAAACCAACATGCAGATCAATCAAAATCATGAATCATATTCCATAACAGTGGTCGTCCATACAGCTCAAACATCATACGTTTTATACATGAAATTCAGATCACACAACATGCAAGTATAAATTAAACATATAAGCTTCCCTTACCTGGTCTAGCAGTGAACTCTCTAAACGAATGCTTGTTAACTTGCCCAAATACAATTTCCTACCCGCAACGTGCTTCTCAAGCGTTTCACTAACTCTAACCAAAAGAAACGTAGGAAAACTTAGTGTATATTCTAACATGCAGTTGTATCAAGGTCCGCATGCAACTTAGAAAAGGGTTTCTAGGGTTTGAGAGCTTACCGGTTCAGATCTTAGTTCTGTTTGGTTCAGAACGCTGCTCACGGTGCAGGGAACGTTTCTACGGTATCTGAAATGGATTAGGAGTAGATGATGGTGAGTTATCTTTAGAGTGAAGTTTACTGGTTTTAGAGAGAAGTTGGAGAAGATGAAGGGTTTGGGTTCTGAGGAAGAAGATGAGTGGTGCAGGTGAGAGAAAAAGTTTTCGAAAATCTGATTTTGTTTAACTCACGTTCGTTTGAACGAACGTCTCCCACGCTGACACCTGCATACCAAACTCTGAATTGGAAGCTTCCAACGTGACAAGTGGCGTGTGTGCATGCAGAGTTTAGTGCGTTTTTAATCCCTGCGCGTGTGACGTGGTGCGTTTTCAGTGCACAACAGAGATGAAATCAGAGTTGGGAGTGGGTGTTGATGGAATGATTATTGGTTGGGGTGCGTTGATAACAGTTGAAAAACTGTTATTTTCATGCTTAAAAGTGATACTAAAAGCAACCTTTAGACTTAGAAACTAGCTTGAAATCATGCTTTTATCTATATTTTCATAAATATGAGAGTTGGACAGGTTTATGCTTGATTTAAGTGTTTTTGAGCAGGTTTTAAAGTGAATTTAGTGAAAAGAGTGAAGAAGGAGAGAGGTGACATTAGAAAAGACAAGAAAGAGTGCAAAAAGAGAAGACAAAGGCACCGCTCAGCGGCATTTTACCGCTGAGCGGCACTCAAGAGGTGACGTTGGAACCGCTGAGGGGCAAAATGGCCGCTGAGGGGAAGAAAGAAGACGCGCAATCACCGCTGAGCGGTAAATACCGCTGAGCGGCACTTTTTGGGCTTGGGCTTTTGTAATCTTTTGTAACTCTAGATTAGTATATAAGGGCTTGCACGTCCTAGAATTAGGTATCTTTGGCAGAAACGAAGTAAACTCTCTCTCTTTCACCCCTTTGAAGGAGGATCTTGGATGCTCAGGCTACCTCTTCACCTTTATTGGGTTTATTCTTTCACTCTTTCATTAATATTCATCTAGGTTCACCATGAATATGGTGAACTAAACCTTGTATGTTTGTTGGGGAATCAATGTAATCTCTTGAAGCTCTCATATATGGATTTGTTGAATACATCTTTTAAGTAAGACATATGCTTTCTTTCATCATTAGTTAGGGTTTTTCCTCTTTGCTCAATGCTTGCATAGTTTAACTCATTCCATGCATGATTATTGGTTTTGTCGATACGGACACGTACGGGGAAGTCTAGATCCGGGGAATTTCTCCCAATATTATACTGACAATATTCTATTGGTTGCCTTTAAGCTCCTGCACTCATGAACTAATCATTAGGAATGCTAGGAATTGTATGAACTATTTGATTAGGGAGAAGCCATCTAGAATGGTACATTAGAGAGTGGCATTAACAATGATGATTTGAATGTTGAATTCCTAAAATATATGAGAGTGGATGAGATGAAATTGAACCCCAACAACATATTCATTCATATATTTCATTGAAAGTGTTTATCTTTTGTCTTTGCCATTGATCAAACTTCATGCATACATGTTTATTTTCGTCTTTGCATATTAAACTTTAAATATTTCGTTTGTAAGTCCTAGCTAATCAACAAATCACATAACTAAACTAGGCCGTGAGTCCTTTGGGAAGAACGATACTTGGTCTTACCAAGTTTATTACTTGAACGATTCGGTCATACTTGCCGATTGTGAAACAAGTTTGTGACATCATAATTTGGTGCTTACAAATTTGTCCATCATGCGTGTTAAGTGGTGAGGTGTAAGAATTATCTTTGTTTAATTATCCAGGGTTTCACATATTATATCTTCTCATTAGCGAAAAATATTCATGTATAAAAATCATTCATCTCTCATTATCTTTTACTTTTATGAAAAATATTCAATATTATACAGGTGAAATAATGGATTCAAAATTTTGTTGGGGCTAACTATATATAGAAAATATAACTGCTCATAGTTAATTATCTATTTCTGTGTGATTTTAATGATTTGCAGGTTATTAATATTCAATTAAAAAATAAAATTTATCTTTAACATTTAGCTTGTGAGTTTGTTTATGATAGAATGATTTGGACTGAAGTCATTCATGTTCGATTTCTTAAATCTAAATATCAAAAAAATGTGTTCATTAAATTATCATTTGACATGGTATTAAAGATACATATGATATTGTTCTTGAAAATACTTTTTGGACATTAGGTAACAGTGATTGTATTAATTTTTAGAATGATTGATGGTGTTTTAACATTTACATATCTAGATTGGTTAGAATTCCATATTTTGATAGAGTAAGGTTATAATATGTTGTTAGCTTGGATTGGACATGTACTCATTATCAAAGCTAATTTTGGTGGGGATAAATATTTAGTGCAAAAATACAACAACATTATTGTCTTGAGGGTGACATTTTTGCTTCTTAAGATTTGGTTCCTATGATTCAATATATTCCTGTGGTGTAGTTTGTGATGAAGACTGTAGTGCAACCTTGGGTCAAGTTTGTGGTAGAGCCTATGGTTTAACCACTAGTGCAACCTCAGGTTCAGTCTGTGATTGAGTATGTGGTAGAGCTTGTAGTGCAGCTTCTAGTGTAGCTTGAGGTTCAGCCCGTGCTACAGTCGCTGATGCAACTTGAGGTTCCATTTATGGTGAAACATATGGTATAGTATTTTGTGGTGCAACAATTCGTGATCTAGTCACCAATACAACCTATTATGGTTATGTCTGTTGTGGTGTCGCTTGTTACTCAGTTACAACTTGTTATTATGGATCAACCTAATAATATTGTGTTGTGAATGGATCATTTTTTATTAATAATCTAGATGTTTTTAATGGAAGTGAACCATGGATTTTGATTCCTTAATTGATATGCATTCTCTAAAATATGTCTCTTTCAATATAATTAATTTGTAGGGCTTAAAACAACTTAATTCACATCATAGTAATTTTGAAACAATTCCTAATTATTTCACGACTAAGGAAGCTCGTCTCGTGGAGAAATTCAAATTAGATTTTATATTGATTGATATAGTTCATAAGAGGGAGATTCTAATAGTGAAACAGATGAGGAGATAATTCAAACTATAGAAAATCCTACAAGGGTAGATCACATATGAAAATTAATATTAAATCTTTCAAAGCACAAACTTCTAATAAGCACTAATGTGTTTTAATAAATTGTGATTTCTAGGTAGAAGTTTTACATATTTGATACTATTGATCAGTTTATTTCCTTTGTTGTCATGGTGAATGATTACACTCTACTTGTGATTATGGTGCTACTAATGAGTGAATGTAGAGTTTAAAATTTCTCATGTTCTTTATGAAAGAAATCATTACGAGGATAACTTAGTCATCTTGACTTTCATTCATTAGGAATAGTAGAAGTGATTTCCAAGTATTTATTTAGAATATTTCTAATAATTTCTTATTGATAAGGGCTTGATATTAGTGAATTTCAATGCTTAATTAGCACTTATCTTGTTTTGATTATGCATAAAAATTGTGATAATTACCCCAATTTTACTTGTTTTGCAGAAACACATGAATGCAAGGAGTTAAATCTGCATTTTGATGAAAAGAAGAAGATTTGCATTTATTTTGAAAGAATATGACTTGCCACAATTGGAGCGCCACTTGAGGGCTTGAGCCACAGCCACCAGGGAAGGTTTTCTTAATCCATCAACTAAGGCTTCAGTCATGCGAGAGTTCTTCATTATTAAATAACCTCAGGTAGCTCAAGTCCAGATCTTCATAGCTTGAGCCACAAAGGAAACCTACCAAAGAGGAAACCTCAACGCTGGAGTCTTGAGCCACTACTTGAGTCGTGCTGCGAAAGTCCATAAATACAAGCACATTAGACATATTTTGAAGAGAAGTAGAAAGATCCAGAAGAGAGAACTAGACTTTGGTCTCAGCCATCTCAAGGTGATTTTAGAGAGAGACTCTAATAAGTCTCTCACATAGTCCTTATACTTCAAAGATACATCCTTAAAGGATTAGGAGATATTTTCCTCCTTACCTGTAATTCTTTCTATCTTCATGAGGAGCTAAATCTTAATGTGTTGAAACCTGATGTAACGAATTCAAACTCTCTTGTATTTGGTGACACTTTCATTTATGCAGTTTTCATTTGATTTAAAGTGGTTAGTTGATTTGTGCTTGATCTTGGGATGAACTAATCCCTTATCTTGCTTAACTGGCTTAAGGCGTAAAGACATCTAGTCTTGAGTTGTGGTCCAATAAGTTTTCCTGTGTGTTTCTAGATGAAATAGGCCAGATATGTGTTGGAATAAAATATTATTCGTAATGCAAGTGGGTCATACACAATCACTGATACGTTTCATAATAGGCAGTAGGCAAGATACTAGTCTTCAGGTACCAGAATAAGCTTGGAGTACCATAAAGAGCACTCCCATGACTTGATCACGTGAGGCTGCATTCTTGAAGGAAGATCTAATGCAAGAGAGGATGAATATGTGAAATCAAACTCCAGCACAATTTTAATACTATAATTACTCCTTTGATAACTTAAATTGATTCCTAGATTAACATGATAACGCTCTAACTCGCACACTTTTTTATGTAAAAATAGTCTCATATTAGACCAAATTGATTATAACACTATTATTTCCACTAAATCTCTATGGATATGACACTTGTTTACTACATCAACCCAATATACTTGCTGATAAATTCCTAACCTTACAATAGTCATGCAAACACTTATTTGTCTATGCATTCCTAATATATTTATTTTATTATGAGTTTGATGTATTTTTTCATGTTTTGATTCATTTAATTGTATCACTTTTTTTTATATTTTTTAATAAATTTTTTATTGATGACTATTATTGGGTTTTAGTGTAGTAACTTGATTTCAAAGTGATACTGAAATTTATTTGAGATTAATCCAACTTTTGCTAAAAAAAAAGGTTAATTAAACTTTTCTGTTATAAAAAAAAATCTTATTCAAGTAAATTATTCTAAGTGACATCACTCACTTTTTGATAGATATTTTGAAGGAAGATTTTTACAAAGATTCAACAATGAGACCTCACTCAAACTCTTATAAGAAAATGATATAATTTCTAATTAAAAAATTAAAACAATATATCTATAAGTCTTCTATATTATAAAGTATTCAATTTTCTTAATTGATATGAAATTTATACTCACACTTGTTAATAATTTTTAAAATATGATTGTGGAATAGCCTAAAAAAAATTGAAAAAAGGAAAAACATAAATATGTGAAAGAATGGAAGATCGATACAGGTTTAGATGTGTGGTGTATAAAGAGAAAAGAGGAGAAAGAGAAATATGAATATGTAAAGTAATGAGTATAAATGAATGTTAATTATATAATTGATTATGTTGTTTAAACCATCATTATCTTTTATCATTTTGTTAATCCGTTCATAATTAATTAATCATGAGTGTGCATGTAATTTTTGTTGATTTTTACTATAATAACAATATTAATATTAATAAATATTTTTTCTTATTTTTTAAATAATTACCTTTTCTTTCTCATTTTTTATTTCTTTCTAACTATTGAGAGAAAGTATTCAATATAAATATATACCCAAAACTAACACTCTATATATTTAATTAAGTTGAAAATTCTAAGAAATTTATAATATATAGTTTAATAAATATAATTTTATTATATAATATCAATGTAACTTCAATTTATTTTATTAGAAATTACTATTTGTCTTTGTTTGGATGATATAAGGGAGTAAAAACGAAAAGAAAAAGAAAGAAAATATAATAAGTGACTTTGTTTGAATGGGATGAAAATAAGTAGCCTTAATATTCTATTTTGTCCCCAGTTTTGTTCAAAAATATCACCTTTAAAAAGTGAAATTTACATAAATGAAATCTCTTCCGTTAAATCTGTACATGCGTTAATTATTTTTCTCTCTCTTCTACTTTTTCTACTTTTTCTGTTGCAGGAGCTTCTTTTCTCTCTTCTACTATTCTTCTTATCTCTCTTCTACCAATTATACAATATTTACTACCAAATGTGGAATACCCTTAGGTTTCTTTATAAGTATCACTCTCTTTAAGAAAATAATTTTATTTAATTATTATTTTTATAGTGTCTTTTTTTTATATATTTACACTCTTATTTTTTTTTAATTATATTACATTATAATTAAAAGAAATTGAAAGTCTTTCTAATTAAAAGAAAATTTTTGAAAAATTGATTAAAAATAAATCTAAATATATATTTTTAATTCCTTTAAAATAAGTGAGTTTATAATTTTTTTAAAAGGTATTTATTTCTTAATTACTCTAAAATTAAAAATTAAAAATTTAATTTTTTAATAATTTTATTGTTTTTGTTTAAATTTTATGATCAATATAATTAAGCATGTATTTAGTAAGTGAGTTTATTAAAAAATAATCATTATTAACATATTAATAATTAGTTAATTTTGAAACAATCAATAATTATTTTAAATTTATAAAATAAAAAATATATTTTAAAAATTAATTATATATTAATACTAATTTTACCTTTAATAAATATATATTTTTTTTGGCTTTAATAATATATGTAACACTTCAATTAGATCAATAGAATTCAAAAAAAATTAATAAAAATAAAATTTTCTACTTAAACTTTAATTATAATTATTTATTACATTAAAAATAAAATATATTAATGTTGATGGTATTAAATCGATTATTTATCTAAAAAAATTATAATTACCGTAATCAAATTTAAGTAACTTAAAGAAATTAAAATAAAATTATATTTAAATCTAAATTTTGTTTTTTTATGATATATTTATTATCAGATTTAATAATAAAGTATATAAAAATCTAATTTATTATAAAAATAATTATTAATATAATTGACTGTTGTACCAACTAAAGGATATAATAAATGCACATAAAAACGTTTCACTCTTCTATGCAATGAATATTGTTAAAAAAGTCCTCATCATGTTTTTGAACATAATCCAAAGACAAAAGAAAAGGATCTGAATATAGGCCTGACAAATACTGCTGTTTGTACATAGGAGCATAGAGCATAGGGGAGAGAAAAAAAGTTAACAGGTTTCTATGTACTTAACAGTAGAGACTTGATTGAGGCAAATTGTAGTAAGTGGGGATACAATTGACATTTTTTTAAAAGGAGGGACTTAATTGACACAACTCACCAAAACTAGGGACAAAATAAGCTATTAAACCAAATAAGTAAAAAGAAGATAATTCTACTTCTTATTAATAATTTTATTTATTATTTATTTTTATAATAAAAGAATTAATAAATACTTAAATATAATAGATTATGTTGCATGTTCACGTAAATATTTCATGTTATTAATTAGTCTTCAAGAACAATACTAATATAGATATTAAAATAAAAATTGTTTGTCACTAAACTATATTTGAGAAAAAAAACTTAAACTCATTATTAAAATATTAAAGTGTTGTATAATTAATTTAATTTAATTTTATCATTTTTGTTATAAAATGAAAATGATCATAAACATATTTATGGATAACATAAGTTACATGACACATTCAATATTTTTTTATAAAGTGTATTTTTCTAATCCAACTATTGGATTATTAGAAGTTCCAATCATTTATATTATATTTATAGAAAACTTTTATGGTTCTAAAATTATTTTTTATATTCACCAAAATAGATTAAATATATAAACATAAACTATTTTATCTTTCTAAATATAAATATATATTGAATGTTGAGAAAAAACCCACCATGATCATTAAAAGTTGACCTAAAGAAGATTAATTTAGAGGTTTAAACAGTAAATGATTTTATCTAAAAAGTTGCTGAATTTATTTATAAGAAGAAGTGTATATGAAATGAGATTTTAGTGATATGATATTAGGCAATAAAACCTTTCTTATAAAAATAATATGTTAATTAATTACTTGTATCAACCCTAATCAACCAAAAAGCCTTTTATTATTTGATTATTTGGCACTTTTGTTTCCGAGTTTCCCTTTTCGGGAATTACGTTATACCAAATCACTCGTCACAGCATAAATTTTGTATCCTAGCATTGAATGCTCAATTACATGCCACTCCTTCTATCTTTTTCTCTCACTCTCTTTCTCTCTCCCACCAATATCAATAGATCAGCAATGCCGCTACTCACTCTCGGATAAAACTGCAAATTCTTGTGTGTGAGAGAATCATGAACGAAGAAGAGACCAAGGGTTCTGCTTTTCTGGGCACCAACACCGCTTATTCAGGTCACTTTTCTCTCTCTTGCTGTTTCACTATCTGGGGTTTTACGTTTTTTTTATCATGTAAAATAAAAAATAAAAAACCATGAACTTTCACGTTTTTTACTTTCTTTTCTGTTGTATCTACCTTAAATAAATCGTGGGTGTTCTTCAGTTCACAATGTAGGTTATGAAAGTTTCAGTTTTCGTCATTTGCATTATTGCTTTGATGGTTTGTGTAGTTGGGTGCTTTTACATACCTGTTTTCATCACACAACTGTTGGAAAAATGGGAAATTTGTAAAGGCAAATGGTTTTTCTTTGAGGCCATACTTGACCAGTTATATAAAAATTAAATTTTTTTCCACTTTCCTCGTTTTTTTTTAATGTTTTCCCTCATAAGCGGTTCTGGGTTATGTAGTTACGAAGAAATTAAGGTTTAACATATTTGGATAAATCCCTGAAATCCCGTAGGTGGTTGTGCAAGTGTATCATCCAGATTTTTCTCTCTAGGTTGAGACATCTCTATTCAGTATCTACATATGCATGTCCCAGGTTGTGCCTCTAGTGAATCTCTCTGATGCATGGATTAGGATTATCAATTTCTCCAGTGAATCGTGTGGTTGCTAGCTTCAAGTTTAAGTGATACTAGACGATTTTGGAACTTTGTAATTTTGATCGATAAAATGTTAATGCAGTTGATATAGGGTTGTCTTGAGTTGTTTCATTCTTTTATTTTCAACAAGCCTTTTTTTTTAGAAAAAGTAGACCATAGAAATATGGTTAATTAATTTCTGACTGTTATTCTCTTGTTCCCTTTCTGTGAGGATTAGACTCTTGTGGCACCTCCTTCACTTCTAAAGGCTAAATGTTGTTCGTTTTTATGCCTGCCACCTGTGATGGCGCCCCCTTCATCACATTAACAAATTAGGAATGGGAAATGGAAGTGTGTTTAGCTGCATGCACTGTTAAGTTCATAATAATATTAATAATAATAATGTATTTGGAATTGAAGTGTACGAACTGTATTATAGGTTAATGCAAATGAGAACTCAGTTTTTTAATATTCAGAATGCATAGTGATATTGGCTCAACTACTGGCAGGTTGTTATTGTTGCATTATTTTGAATTAATGTTTGGTTTGGAAAACTATATGTTAAACACAGTATATAACGGTTTATTTCTTTTCTGGATTGCACCTTCTGCATGTGTTATTTTAGTCTTTTCTTTTTGTAAACGTATTATATATTTTTGGCAGGTGATAAATATAGTGTTTAATTCACAAGAGGACAGTCATGCATATTGTAAATTTGTTAACTATATTTCCATATAAGTCGTGTTGAACTTCATTTATCAGCACTTTAGACACGTAATGAAGTTCAAGCTAACAATGTTGTGTTTCTCCACAGGTTTTCTTCTTGACCCTGCAAAATGGGGTGTGCTGAGTTTGCCGGAAAAGCAAAGACTAGTCCATGAGATTGCACGACAGTCAAAAGATGCCTCTACTATGCTTCAGACATTTACACGCAGGGAACTTCTAGAAATAATCTGTGCTGAATTAGGCAAAGAGAGGAAGTATACAGGCTATACCAAGAGCCAAATGATAGAACATCTTTTGAAGATAATTTCTAAGAACTCGAACTTGCACGTAACCGGAAATATGCCATCTCCTACCAGAAGTTGCATTGGATCTAAAAGGAAAAAGAAACCTGCATCTGAGGATTTACACCATGCTCCTCTAGAGAACATTAAAGAGGAAGTAGTGAAAACCTTTTTGTGTCAAAATGTCGCATGCAAAGCTACATTGAATCCAGACGACTCTTTTTGCAAGAGATGTTCTTGTTGCATATGTCATTGCTATGATGATAACAAGGATCCAAGTTTGTGGTTGACTTGCAGCTCTGATCTTCCCAATGAGGAGTCATGTGGAATGTCCTGTCATTTGCAATGTGCTTTGAGTAGTCAAATGTCTGGCAATTTGAAGGGTAGTTGTGGTATTAAGTTAGATGGAGCCTTCTGTTGTGTTTCTTGTGGAAAAAGTAATGAACTGATGAAGTAAGTTGGTTATATACTTTTTCTTTATCAGCATGCAAAAGTAAAATATGCATAGATAATTACATACATACATTCATTCGTAATTTTATAAACCCTATTAATAAATTGTCACCTGTTCACATGTTAATGGGAGAACTTATTAACAAAAGAGGTGTTATTACAAAGAGTCATATTAGTGGTCTGTTGCAGTGTAAGGTGGCTCATATAAGCTACAGTTTTTATTTTATTTTTGTTTTTTGGAATGGATGTTTGGATTTTACAGGACATGGAGAAAGCAATTATTGGTTGCCAAAGAAGCAAGAAGAATGGATATACTGTCTTTGAGAATATCCCTGGCTCACAGAATTCTTGTAGGAACAGAAATGTACAAGGAACTGCAAAAGATTGTAGAAACTGCTCTCAAATTACTGGAGAATGAAGTGGGATCACTCGATCATGTATATGCGAGGATGACTCGTGGAATTGTAAGCCGGCTTTCATGTGGTGCTGAGGTTCAGAGATTGTGCTCAGCTGCAATTGAATGTTTTGATTCAAAGTTTTCTGACCTTTTCTCTGTTTCTGTGGAAAAGAAAGTTGCACCAAGTAAGCTTTTTATTATTTTTTCAATGGTCATTTTATTGAACAAATGGCAAGCAGAACCAGAACTTATCTTGATTTTCATGATAAAATACAGTAGTCTTGAAATTTTGGATCCAGAATAATTCCAAGTATGACTATTCTCAATATGGAGGAATAAAGGAAAGAACTAAATAATTTTACTTTTTCAGTTTTTCTTCAATATGGAGAAGACTTAAATGGTTTAGACATTGGCAATGGCAAGTCTCATTCCATGATAGACAATGATTGAGAATATGAAATTGCATTTCTTCTAAATGATTATATGATATGACAACATCAGAGATCAAATAAAGTAAATCAATTGAACCATTAAACAGTGTTGTTTTTGCATCAGTAAATTTTGCTTTAATTACCAGTACTGATATGACTTTTCTGGTGACTTTATTCGGCAGCATGTTCAATTCGTTTTGAAGAGTGTCTTCCTACTTCAGTGGTTATCGTGCTGGAGTACAATGACAAACTTTTAAAGAACTTTCTAGGCTGCAGGCTTTGGCACAGAGTATCAACTACAGACTACCCTGAACAACCCACCTTCATCGTCTTGAGGCCGGAGAAAAGATTCAGGTTAGAAAACCTGCACCCTTCAACTGAGTACTTTTGCAAGGCTTCTCTGTTCAGCAGCACAGGGATTTTGGGTGCTGCAGAGGCTAAATGGGTGACCCAGTGTGAGCCCACCAATTCTGCAAAAGGAATAAGTTGTGGGGGAAATCGTTTTAGAGTGGAAATGTGTGGTCAGGATCATATAACTGCCGAAACTCATCATCCCACAGAGTCTGCCAACTCCGACATGAAGTTATCATCTCGACAACAACCTGGGAAACCCATGAGTTTGAACATCAGAGGAAGGTTTGAAGAGTTCCTGTCGAAGCCTCAGTGTTTAGAGCCTTTTGCATATAAAAATCTTGCTGCTGCAGTTTCACCTTCGACACCTTGTAAATCCTACGAGATGAGGCAAATTCCTGGTTTGAATTGTAGAAAGCGGTCGAAGGAAAATGACTACGAGTATTCGGTGAGGGTGGTGAAATGGTTGGAGCATCTAGGGCACATAGATGAAATCTTCAGAGTGAGATTTCTGACTTGGTTCAGCCTTAAGGCTACTCAACAGGAGAGAAGGGTGGTTAGTGCTTTTGTTGATGCATTGATCGACGACCCAGCAAGCTTAGCAGACCAGCTCATACACACTTTCAGCGATGAAATATGTTGCGAGCAAAAACCCTTGTGAGGATGGATGCCTTCTACAATACTAAATACTTGTTTTTCTGACTCCACCCATAGAAACTTTGTAACACTTTGTGGGAGTTACAGGGACAGTCCATGGATATCACTTTTTTTCAACTCTTCATTTCTTCTTCCTTCAGGAAGTAGTTTATGCTCTTTTATACCATTTACTTTCCATTATGTACTTACTGGTCAGTGGAGTGATTGTTGGATTATATCACATATCCCCACTTATGCACTCTACCTTAGATTTCTCCTCACACTTTATTACTTATCTAACAATATGAAATCACTTAGGCTATGTTCTTTAAATTTAATTCACATTCTACGCAACGTTGGATTGGAGTTCGGTTGGAAGCAACTTCAGAAGATAGTCAAAAGTCAACTTCAGTATAATTTTAAATGATTGTAACACAATTTATGCTAAATATAAAAATTCTGGAAAAACAAAATTCATAATCAAAGGAATTCGTATGTACTGTCATGGTTTACCCACACAATCCCTATTAATCTAAGCGAAAAAGACTTGATAGTGCAATGAAAAAAAAAAAGAAGGCAAAATTATAGTGAGGGAACATAAAGATAAACAAAAATGTGTTTACTTATCATTAAAAGTTCATTTACGATGATATGAGTTTGCGACTAGAGTGTTTCCATTTTTGTTTGGTATTCTTCGAATTTGTTCACTCACAGATAAGTCATTAGAATATGATTTGCTTTTCTTTTGTTCCGGTAGTGAAGGGTGGTAAAAGTTGTATTTTCATAAAAGATAACGACAGAAGCATTGTTTTTTAACCTATCTAAATTCTACTTTAGCTCTTATTTTTCATTTTAATTATTTTAAATTTTACAAACACTCTTATAAATGATATCTATCCTAACAACTTTTTAAAATAGTCATATTCCTAATAATGATATCATAATAAATGAAATTTACAAGTGTGTATTCCAGCTTGCCCAAATGACAATACTTTGTAGTAGTAGTACAAACACGATTAAAAGCGGTAAAAAATGTGAAAGACAAAGATGTGATGTTAGTGGGTGTAAGTCTAATTAGAAAAACACTTTCATATTAGCAGTCCATTAAATGCTCACTGCAACACAGTATAGGCATGCACATGTCACTTGAGATAAAGCATTTGATCGTAATTTCACCAGGTACCAGCGCCCCACATGTGATTATAATTTTGCAGTTTATACTTTCTAGACAAATTAATGGACTTTTTATCTGGACCGGTACAACTTTAGATAGTACACAATTAATTGGACGCCAACATATCAAACCGTGCGAAGTACCGAACACATCCCAAAAATTTTCTCGTGTTTTAGTACAAATAGTACCTCCTTGGCATTAATCTATGAAGTGACTTGAAATTTATTTGGTTTTTTCACTGGCTGGAAATTCATTCCTCTCTGTAACGTCATGATGGGCCCTTCATGTAATGAGCAGCTGTCATCATACATTTTCTGCATCGTTGGCAGCTTCATTGAATGCAGTAGCCAGGTACTCAGCAAGGCTTGGTTCAGAACGGAACTTGACAGATGCAGATGATCCCTCTCCTATTGTACTCTTTGATTTTGAAATCCAGGGTTTTACTTTCTCAGGTATTCGTGAAGAATGTAAAGAACCATTAATTGCTTCCCATATCTTAGGCTCTAAATGGTTCCATGGATCTTCAACCATGGAGCTCTTGTAAAATCGATTGGGACCAGGACCTGGGTTTTCGTTGGACAAATGACCATGAAAATTAGGTCCTCGTCCACTACCCCGTCCTGAAACAGAGTAACCAGGGTTGTGCCATACACCCCTGCCTCGCCCTTGACCAGGCCTAGGATTGCTCCTGTATCCCGGAGAAGGATTGGGACTGTAACTGGGCCTAGGACTGTTGCTGTATCCTGGAGAAGGATTGGGACTGTAACTGGGCCTATGACTGTTGCTGTATCCTGGAGAAGGATTGGAACTGTAACTGGGCCTAGGACTGTTGCTGTACCCTGGAGAAGGATTGGGACTGTAACTGGGCCTATGACTGTTGCTGTATCCTGGAGAAGGATTGGGACAGTAACTGGGCCCAGGACTATTCCGGTATCCTGGAGAAGGATTAGGACTGTAACTGGCCCGGTGAGCTATGCCCTGTGTAGAGTTATATAATGGACCACCTGATGGTTCGAATCTAGGATTTGGATGTCTACCAACACTTGATGGATGGAATAGGAAGTTATCGTGAGCAGGGCCTCTAGGTCCACTAAAATCCAGGTTTCCATATGCTGGTGCTGATACTTGAAAAGGAGGAGGCAGAGTCATCCGTGGATTTGTTGATTCTGTTATATCCAATCAATGAATAACAATTGTCATTGAGGAATAGATAAAGTAAATCTAGATAGTAGAGCACACGAGAAATTTAAGGTAGTTAATACTAGAAAACATATAGAACTGACTCAAAAAGCAATGCTGCATACTTTTATTCAACAATTATTAACTTATTATATAAAAACAGACCAGGGAAACTTCTCATAGATTACAGAGTAGCATGAAGTTTTAGTCCTTGAAAGATTGGGACTGCGTCATCTGAATCACCCAAAAGTATTTAAATTAACATATAAATCTGTACCTTTAAAAGATCCAAATTGGACTCAACCAAATCCTTTATGCTAAGGAAAATGATACTTGAACAACCATTTTTGACAACATTTAGACACACGCACACGTGTCAAAATCTGAGTGGTCCATTTTCATTTAATTTTTCCAACTGGACCACTCAGATTTTGACACGTGTGCGCGTGTCTAAATGTTGTCAAAAATGGTTGTTCAAGTGTCATTTTCCTTATGCTAAATTGTTATGATTTAAACAATCTTTTGGAGGACTAGATTTCCTTCTTGATTGAGTCAATTTTCAAAACGGTGTAGATTGTTGTTAATCGATGGAAATAATGTGCTGAAAACTTATTCAATGTAAAAACTCGACATTTGAAGGGTAAAAATATCAGCCTACTTGCTAAATAGGTGTCAAAGGGGAAGGGGTGTTGCCCGAATGTGAGGTCCTCATTCCATTATGGATGGACGTAGTATAATATTCACCATAAATCAGGCTTATTATCTTATTGCTTCATGAATCTACAAGACTCTGACTGCATAGCTACTTATACAAATCAAATTAAAGGATACCAACGTCAGGTAAACAGTAATTGGTGAACATATCAGTACCTGGATGTGGGGATGAATATTGTGCCACAGGATAGGGACCAACATTTGGAGGGAAACTATCCGGTGCAGCCTGGATACTGGTATTGTTCCTTTTGTTAGAAGAGAAGGCACTCATCGGATCTGTATAAAAGTCAAACCTTGGAGCAGCATTCGATTTATCCCATGATGGCATAGTTAAAGGAGCTTCAATCAAGGGATTTGAGAGAGAACCGGGCATTGCAGAACCTTCCACAGCACCAGAAACATCAGCATGATCAGCTTGCATGCGCATTTCTCTCAGTCTTTTCTTCCTCTGCTCTGAATCCTCCATGTAACCTGAGAATCCAAAAGGTAGTTACAGGCATAATATAAATAAGCAATAATAGCCACCATAAAATTTGTCACAAACACATCAACTACTGCTCATAAACAGCAAAAAAATAAGCAAAACAAACAACTTCTCATAAACTTATGAAAAGCTGTTAATTTTGAAGGTAATTAAGTAACTTTCAAGTCCCAGATTTTTATTCAAAGCACCCTTTACCTATTTCAGAAAATGCATAAGACAGCATGGTCAAAATTTGAACCTTTTCACTCAAAACACTGGATAGTACATCATAACATAGTTTAACAAACACATACAGGAAACCTGCAAGGACTACAAATATTTACTAGTTCACTTTTAGTATAAAAGAGACAACTTTATGCCTTTCAAAACATTAATAGATAACATCCTGTACAAATTACAATTAGGACAACCAAGTTAACAATCAATTGATTAAAATTACAATTGAAACTTCAATTCAAGCTCAGTAGAACTAATAAATCACCTTGCTGGAACCTATGTTACTGGGTCGTGCTGACTATGAGAAGAAGAGTCTTAATATAAGGTAATATCGAAGAGAGGAAGAGAAAAGTAACAAGACCTGCAACCTCAAACTGAATTTTATAGCAAGTAACTCCATATATCCCATTGTAACCATTTAACTACAAATAGCAGGTGATTTTATTGTTATTAGAAAAGTGATCCAACCGATCTAATACACTGACGAATATACGAAGACAGGGAGGGTGCAAGAGCAAACACACGAGACATTTGAAGAGATCTATAGGCATCCTTGCAGTCAAACACAACCCTTACTCTATCACATTTCTCAATTTTGTATAGTTCTATAACCTTTTAAGTCTGTCTCTACCCACTCTCCAGCTTCAAATAATCTCATCTTATAATCAACACGACAAAGTAATAATGTCATTCTTCTCCAATAACATCAATTTATTCATTAACAATATTGATTCACACTCACCACTCAAATATTGTGTAGTCTATAATAAAGAATTTGTTACTTGTCTCATGACTCTCCTATACCAACTGAAGGCATCAATTTATCAATTTCCCATGTATCTCCCGCATCAACAACTTAGAATTAGCAGCAATGTGTTTGCTTTTATAAACAATATCTCTACATAATTCATGCCTAGGAGCTGGCCTCACTGTTCTTAATTGAAAAAGGGGACTTCTTAATACATTACTACTATACAACTCTCTCGCTGGATGGACATGCTTCCACCAGAAATCATACAGTGCTATTTCCATTACATCCCAATACTCAGCATCACGATGTAACCTGAATAGACTACTACCATTAGGAGTCCAAACATAAAAATCCATCCAATCCCTTCCTAGAATCTCCATTAAACCCTGAGCTTGAGGAATATAGTGAATTGGAATTCGAGACCAAGGGAAAGCTTTACTTAAGTCCCCATTGAAATATGGACACTTTATCTCCAGTACTCCACGAGAAGGCAATTCATGCACTAGACTGTCGATTACACCATCTGGTGAAGCAGCAAGCCAGCTATCTTGTGGGTGTGAATCATATACCTGAAATTCAGGAAACAACACTGTATTTCCAGTTATCAGTTTGTATCTTTCAAGTGCTTCCTCCTCTTTGATATTGCTCCAACAGGTGGCAAGGTTTCCAGAGAAAGGTTCAATAGCACCAATCTTCTCTAACCACAGCTGGACCCTTTGCCGACGCCAAAACCCAATAGCAGCAGCAAAAGTGCTAGCTGTCAATTTGTTTCTCCTAAGTGCTTGCCAGTTTTTAAACCAATGTTGAAGGCAGCTAGCTTGAAGGACTGAATAAGTTTCAACAGAACTGTATTTTAACATATCACCAAGTGCGTGCAATTTTCTAGAAGGTTTTTTGAAGCAAGGCTTAGTTTCTCTAAAAACCAGCACAGAAGCATTACTACTAAAGTTTCTCTTATTACTTAGACATGCAACAAGTGCATCCACATAACAGCAACTTTGGTGCCTGAAACATTGCAGCCAAACATGAGAGAATGCAGGAGCAATTTCACCATCGTTAAAAAAGAGATAACTGTCACTTGAACTTTAGATGTAAGCTAGGCAACAACTGAATGGGTAAATGGTATTTAAGAGAACAACAGTGCATCATGGCAATGGCAAGTTTTCTACAAACATTGAACATGTATATGGTTTCATTCCCAGTTAGCAAAGAGCCATTAGTAGAAAGCTCATCCATTGAAATTCTTAAAATCAAACAGCTTTCCACATTAAAGTTCATAGGAATTTATGTGATAATTGTGGCATTTAATTAAAAACATAATGGCACATGGATTCACAAACCCACAGAAACAGAAAAGACCTAAACCATGGGGAACATTGAAGAGGTGTTGATGTGAGAAAGAAGGAGGTGCAAGATAGGTTTTACCAAAAGTGATTAAGTTGACCTTGGATATGGTGTCTTCATGAATTATGATGGTGATAGACACAGAGAAAGAGAGAACTGGGGAAACGCCCTAGTGTTGTACAACAGTCAGATAGATGAAGTACACATTAATTATTGGTTCTACTGTTGAGTGTTTATTTTTTTTAATATTTTGAGGCGAGAATAAATTTATTTGATTTCAAAACTAAACGGACTTCATTCTCACCTAAAGAAAAATTGAACCCAAAATTCAGCTTCACAAAGCTAACACAGAACAAAATGGGAGTCTCTGAAAAAACCAAATTCCAATAAAACAGTATAGTCTGTTTGAGAAATCTGGCCCAATAGAAACAACGTAAACCGAATAGGTTTTCAAAAAGGCCCTTAACTGAAGTTCAGGCCGGTAACAATTAGCGTGTTTGAACAAAATACGAGAACCGATTCTACCTTATGATAGTGAAACCATGAAAAGGTAGAATGAATTATTTGTTGCTTCACCTTGGCCATGGAAAATTGATTGATTTTTTCTACCGATAATCCATTCCAAAACAAGACAAAATCCAGTGCAACCCAGTTTAGTAAATAATATCCCCAACTAACTTCAATTAACTCAGCGGCTATCATTGAACTCCATTCTCTTACAAAAAATCACTTCAAACAAAAAGGGTTGAAATTCTAAGATATTTTAAGTACGTGCAGAGGTAAATTTTCAGCGAGAGCGCTAAGAGTCAAATCGAACATCACATAATCAGCACAAGAACGATGGAAAAATTCCAAAGAGAACAAACATTAAGTAATTTTTCAATCCAAGTTTAAGTTCCCATCCCCTTTTTGGGCATTTTCCTTCCTAACCTAAAATCAGACATAATTCAGGAAAAACATAATTTCGCGAAAAAGATTTTGAAGTAACTATAAATCGCTCAAAGTAAAACTCACTGTGATTCGGTCTTCTATCCCCAAATCCTTTAGTTGAAAGCTTTCACGCAAACCGATGATAGAGAGTTATGAAGTAAGCGGGAAAAGATTAATATTAGGTTATGGCAAAATAGAGAGTGTGAGAGAAAGAAACACGTACAATTACGGTAGTAACCCTATTATTCACTGACACGGTGGCGTCGAGGAACTTCAGGCACACGTTATCATTTTCCCTTAAAACTAATTAGTATTTAGACACAACAAATGTTTATTTTATATGATTAAAAAATAGTATTTCGAAATATATAAATTATACTATTATTCTTTTATCAGACCAGTTGCTCAATAAATTAAATTTAAAATAGAATTAAACAGAATAGTTTTAAAAGAAAAAAATTAAATATGAAATATGAACTATGACTCAAAATGATAAAAACTTTTACAGTGAGAAAATGGATGATCAAGGAGAACTAATTAAGTTACTTCAACCCATACGTAAATTGTTGTAAATTTTATAATATTCCTTCAATTTCTACAACTAAAAAAATTAAGAAAGTCGATTATTTATATAAACTTTGGAGAAAAATAATTATTAATAAAACTATGTAATGAAAAGTTACTTAAGGGATTGAAAAAACAAAGGTCACTAAATTTTCAAAGTAAATGTCAAATTCTCTAACTTCTATTAAAAAATTGTCTTTGCGGCTTCATGTAGGTTAATTCGAAAGCTTCAATGTCAAATAAAATTGGGTTTGATTATATAACAAAACTTTTTTTAGTATTTTGGGTATTTTATGAATTAAGAAAAATCTCAAACACATTCAAGAATACAATAAAAGTTCTATTTGTATACATTATCCATTATTGATTTAGCTTATAGAACAAAAAACTAATAACAGATACTTATTTTTGTCATACATAATGTCACAAATATATCTAAAGAATGTTTATTGAATTTAAGTTTAACTTGTCGATGACAGTAAACATTTAGAGGGTGTTAGGACTTCCAATTGGTAACTAAAAGTGACATATTTGGCCATTTTTACTTGCGGTGCATCGAGAAACATCTTTCTCTTTGAATATTTTTTTCCATTATAGTTAGTTTCACATCTCATCATTACAATGTGCATTCGTGACTGTTTTTGGGGAACTCAATCATTATTTTGCATGTTCTCCTTGGTTTTTGTAGAATGTGACTTTATGATTTTTGGTTAATATATTAATTTTAGATTTTTGGTTGCGTAGAATGTGAGTTATGTTTGATTAATATTAGATGTTTTATGTTTATATAATTTTAGATTTATTATATGTTTGATTAATTTATAATTTGATTAAATTATAAATTATTATTAGGTGTATTGTTAGTTTATATTAAGGTGCATTGTTAGTTTATACTGAGATCTATAATAACTTTAGATGTAAACGTTAGTGAACCTTAGTTCCCATTTAAGATTTAGTAATTAAACTTTAATCTTTTGTATTAAATTTTAAATTGTTTGATCAAATAATTTAGAAGAATTATTTTTCATAATTTGTTAATATGTGTACATTGTAAGTTTATGCTTAAATTTGAAAACAAATTGGCTCAGACCATTTTGTGTTGTTTTTTCGATGCATATTTGACTGTGGTCATGAGTAACCATTTTCATTTTGTGTACTTCGAAAATTAATGTGAAATGCTACCAAAATTTTATCAAATTAATGATGATAGACTTCTTCATGTAGATATTACCGAATTATGAAAAATATTTTTTTCGAATCAGTATGGTCTCGCATTGTGAGAATTAAAAATTTGAGAATGATGAAGTTTGTTACCAATGTAGCATGGATTGAAGTTGGATGAATGCACCTCATAGTGAAGAGTATGAAGAAAGAGTTTGAGTTCTTGCAATATGCTCAAGAACATGTCATTTTTGTGAACGAGACATATTATTATCCTTGTGTTTGTTGTCTAAATCAAATATGTTAGGATTTTGGAGAAATGTGTGATCACCTACTCATCTTTAGTATGTAAGGAGATATACAAATTGGATTTGACATAGAGAAGTATTAGACAACCTTACAACGTCATGAACATCACAATATGTGGAAGAATGAATGAACGATCATTTAGAGGACATGGTACTTGATTTTATTGAAGAAAATTTTGGAATAGCTCTTTTATATGATACATTAAAGTCTGATTCAAAGAAACATCATGCATTAACTTTATATCATTGTCAAAAATTTTAAAATTGTTCAGTTTAAAAGCAAAAAATGGATGAACCGATAAAAGTTTCACAAAACTATTGGATTACAAGAAAATTCTATGTCTAATGGATTTGGAGTACAAGAAAATACATGCATACTTTAATGATTGTGTATTGTACATAAACGCGTTTGTTGCATTGAAGAGGTGCCCAACATATAGGTTATCACATCTTAAAAATAAAGTTACTGGAAATAATGTTGATGAAAAAAGTGGATGGTCCCCCGCTACGATGTTGTGGTACCTTCTCATAATGAAAACATAGGAAAAACACTAGAGGGGGAGTAGGATAAATAGTATTTTCAAATTTTTTTCCCAAAGTAGTTTATAATGGTTTGTAGCAGATATATAGTTTAAATAAAATGATTAGATGTTGGTTTTTATGAAGAACGTATATGGAAAACGTTTCAAAGATCAAAACAATAAAACACAAATTTTATACTAGTTTACTCAACCTGAGCTACGTCTAGTTCTCCCTTAAGAACTCTTAAGGGGTTCCACCAATCTTCAAGAAGATCACACAAGTTTTACCTCTCCAAGTTTACAACAAGTATTCCACCACTACTGGTTCACCTAGTCCACACGACTAATTTGAGTTTCACTACTTTTGGTGTACAATATTCTAACCACTTCTGGTTCAACCCTAAACAACTTGTCTAGACTATTTAACTCAATTGAGCTAAACACCAAGTGTTTTAACTCTCTTCAGAATCTACAATACAATCAATGTTATGGGCAAATACATATTGATAACTGTCAAAGAGAGGATAGAGACAATACAAATAAATATGAGATATTATTAAGTTTTTTTTTCTCTCTTAGAAAATTTAGTTTCAGACAATCTATGAGCACAATAAGCTTGTTTGAGCATTCACGATTTCACTATCTTATCCTTCTTCTTCTTTTCTTCAAACTTCTTCAAACATCCGTCTATATGTAGCTTTTTTTGAGAGATGATCGTCAGACAAAGAAGTTAACTTCATGTAAAGCATGTAGCCTTTTTGTGAGAAATCGGACTGAAGTCTACTTTGCAGAGATACAAAGCTTAGTCATAGCCTTTTAGAAAAATGTAGCTTGTACGATGTGTTAGAGCAAAAGTATTTAAGGGAAACATTCCCAAAATATTATTCATATCTCTCAACGTTTCTTTCTTGGGTGCAGTGATTCTGATCAAGTCTTTATGCTTTTGTGATCTGCACAAATATCAAGAGCAATATATACAAGTATTAAAGCACTTTATCGTACATGCGTTAAATATTTTGAACATTGATAAGATTTAGGCCGCGTGTTCAAAACATTTTATCATTTGTCGTTTCATTAATAAATGCATCATTTGGTAAAACACTCAACATATATGATCATCAAATGGTGTAAAACATTAGATGCTTTATCAAAAAAATTGTTTGAACTATGCAACGTTTAGCGGTCTTTTGTTAGACGGTACATTTTATAAGACGCTTTATTTGAATTAAAATTGTTTTGAATAAAACATTTTTTAAGCTTTAGTGTTATCATGAGATAGACGTTTTTGTTCATAAAACGCTAGCTTGTTAAGACACTGTTTGTTTAGACGTTTATATGTTGTTTGTAAAACATTGTTTGTTACCTATTTCATTTATAAGATGATTAATTAAGAGAGACATTTCCTTTTATTAGACATTGTTCATAACACTTTATTCATCATACAATATAGTTTAGAAAATGTTATTATGAACTTGTTTTTGTCTATAAAAGATGTTTTAAAATATTTTTCTCTTGTACGTTATTTCTTTAAAACAACATTTCATACAAACAATATGTCATTTAATGTTTTTGTTAAACTTCAAAACCTAAGTTGCTTAGACGATCTAGTCTCTAGACGATCTTGTCTCAGCACATAATACCTAAGTTCAAATGATTGTTTGTCATTAAGGAATATGTAAAGGACTTGACATGCAAATGTAAGAAAATGTGACAACAGGATAAAAGGTGCAAGCCTGCTATTGATGAAGATGACGACATGACGAAAATAGAGGATGATCCTCTTTCAAACCTTGTCAACATATTGTCGAAGTTAAATAGAAAACCAATAAAGATACAATAAAATACTATCGAATATTTGGAATCAAATGTTATGTCCCATTTTATATTGCCCTTTTTGATACATTAGAGGTGGTTGGTGGAGACTATATTTTAAACATTTCTATCATCCAATTGTGCATGTAAGTAGTAATGCGTCTTCTATATTTACTATATTAAAATGATTGAACTTAGAGTATAATTCATTGTCTTAGGTATATGGGCACAATGAGTGTGGAGCTAAGTCGGTCAATGGAGTATGGATTTTTTTTAGCCCAAAGTGTTCAAGGATCTTATAACCGATGCTCAAGCTACATAGTATATGATATCATGGATTACCACCTCACTAAGACATGTTTACTTCACTCCATACATTAAAGCGTTAGTCATACTTATTGAGTTTTTTTTTTTTAAGTTAGTGTAATTATTCAACTAACAATTTCTCATTCATTGTAGGTTTCATTAACAATTAGTCCTTATTCATGAAGAGTCCTTAATTGTCTAGTTTTGTTCTATTCATAAGAAACGAAATAAAGGCCTTTATACATGAGTAATGCTATAACTTTTATAACTTCCAATTAGTATATAACAATTATGACTAACATGTCTTCAATTCAATGTGTGTTATGTTATGACAAACTAATTATTAAATAGGAAGAAACAAGGACAAATTCAATTTATATATCTTAATATTAGATATCACTCTTTAAATTAATTATTTTATGTAAAAGTTGTATGATATTAATTTTTCCTTATGTTATTTTAGTGTAATAAAGAGAGTAGTTCCTTCAAATGTGGATACTACATTATGCATTGAATCAAAATTATCATTAGGACCAACGTCATTGGAAATTGGACAACGATATCTAACTTGTGCATAAATTGTATAGTTTGAGAAACTCTACACATAATAATATTTTATCATTATTTTAGATAATTGATCTATCAACCATATTAAAGGATGACATGATTGAAATAAGTTTAGAGTAGGCAAACATCTCTTCATGTAGAATTAATTAACTTTTTTCTTTTAAGTTATATCACCTCTTTTATTCATTAAATATTTATTTTGATTTCGTAAAATTTACTAGAAATATTATATTTGAAATACATATGTTGTTTTGAATATTTTTTGGTTTTCAGTTTTTGGTTTCATAGCAAAACCAATTCAATTTAAGAAAAAAATTCAAAAATTTACACTTGTTATTATTGTATCATATGTAAATTTGGCGCAAAATATAGAAAAATAAAAACTAACAAATTATGTTTGTTGTCACTGCTTCTGACATAATTATTACAAATTTAAATATGCTATTTTACCAATAAAGTAAATTTATATCGGAAATTTTAACTTGCAATTATATCCTAAAATAGACATAAAAAAGTTAAAAATATTAGACATAAAAAGTCCTTTTATGTTAGTGCAATTATTTTTTATACTAAAATTATAAAAAAATCATAGTTAGAAATTTAAGCATGACTTAGAAAGTTCAACAAGGACTAGAAATAAAAAAGGTAACTGACATATAAGATAGAAGATAATAATAAATGTTAAAAACTAAAATTTTGTGTTGTAAGTTGTCAGGCTTCAGCGTGCACAGTGGAGTCCACGTGGCGAGCACAGAACGCGCCACCTTAGCAGCGCACATGGAGGGAAGCACATGGAGGGAGCAGCGTCTGACGCACCCACTGACAGATGCCAGCTGCCGCACGTTGAAGTGAGTCAGCAGCATCAGTGGAGCGTCAGCTGCCAGGCTGTGAACGTGCGTTTGGCGTAGTGGAGTACACGTGTCCGCTCGGGAGTGGACGACCGTCCGTCATGGGCTGTCAGAGACGTAGTGGAGTACACGTGTCCGCTCGGGAGTGGACGACCGTCCGTCATGGGCTGTCAGAGACGTAGTGGAGTGCGCTGGCGAGTGCAGACGTGCGCTGGCAGGATGGAAAGCAAATCTGAAGAGTGGAACTTATTCTCCACTCCCCCTTCACGTTCCTCTCTTTGCCTCATTTCTGAAAATCCCAAACTCTCTCCTCCTTCTCTCTATGCTCTCTGCATTTTTTCTCTAAGAAACCACCGTTTCACCTCCTCCGTTCTACACTCCGGCCACCTTGAAGGACGAACGACAGCCAGGATTTCAGAGAGAGCGTTCGGCCTGTAAAGCCTGGTAAGCGTTTCCTTTCTCTTTAACGTTCGTCTTTCGCGTACGCAAACTCAATTCTGAGTTGTGCGTTCGTTATTTTAGTATGGGGCAGTTCTGAGTTTTGGTATTTGGGGTTCGTTCGTATAGTTGGAGCGACGAGCGTTGACAGTAGGAGAACCAGTGTTTGAAAGGTCGTGTCTCTGTGGTTGTGGACGTTCGTCATTTCCGGGTAAGGGAAGCTTATTTAATTTAACAAATGTATGTTGTGTGAACGTTCGTTACTTAGCCGTATGAAAATAATGCATGATGAATGAGATGAGTGAATGGTATGAACGTTCGTTATTTGATGGTATGAGTATAATGCATGATATTCGATTTACTGAACTACATGAAAGTTCGTTTTCTTGGTGAAATGAGATGTGTGAATTTACATGAGATGGCCTGTATGAAATGTGGAAATTGATGATTGATGAAGAATGAACTGGAAATGTAAATGAATATTGAACAAGAACTTCCCCTATGATTTTTACGTTCGTACTGAACGGTCTTTGACCGTTCGGTCTCCCTATTTAACAGTCAAGAAATGGGATTCGTTCATTTGGAATGATCCCTGGTCGAGGACGAGCGTCCTCATGTTAAAATGATTCATTTGAGCGTTCGGTCAAGTACTGTGTTTGGTATTCTTTGATAAAAAATTCCCTTCAGTTATATGCATATATACATAATAGTGTATTTTACCGTTCGTAAACACTTCTCCGAAATTAAAGTCCATTATTTTAAAGGCTACTAGCGTTCGGTCTCACTCTGAACGTTCGTTCTGGTGCTCAGTTTTGAACTGAGCGTTCGTCCCAAATGGCTCGGTTTTGAATCGAGCGTTCGTCCAAATAGTACTCCGAATTGAGCGTTCGTCCTGGTGCTCGGTCTCACACTGAGCGTTCGTCCTAAATGGCGCTCGGTTTTGAATTGAGCGTTCGTCCTAATGGTCTCGGTTTTGTTTGATCGTTCGTCCTAAAGGGTGTTCGGTTTATACTGAACGCTCGTCCTAATAGTGCTCGGCTTCCAAATGAGCGCTCGTCCTAATAGTGCTCGGTATTATTTTGAGCGCTCGTTCTCTTTTCCACCAAATAGCGTTCGTCCAATGAACAGTACCAGATTTGGAAATTTCTGAACTTAAACCGTTCGTTCTTTGATTCGAACGAGCGTCCTTTTGGGTCTCATTTATAGCGTTCGTCCTCGGTCTTTGGGGATAGAACGTTCGGTCTTGGTGGTTTTCTTATGAATAGTGGAAAAGGATTATGTATTAATGAATAGTACTTGATGAACAGTAAATGATGAATGGTAAATAATGAATAGTAAATGATGAAGAGTATATGAGATGAATGGAAAGTTGTGACTTTTGAAAGAGCGTTCCGGGGAGGAACGACTCAGAACTTGATTATTGATATTTGTAAAGTATGAATGTGGTAAGCTTAGCCGGTTGATTCATCCTGATATTCCGTGAGTACTCGTCCTCACGTAGAGGCAGTACGTCATGTGTGGGAATGGCAGGAGGTCCTAGTCCTGATGATTATTTGGACAGATAGGATTAACCTCGGGTGGCAGCTGATGAGAGTTCCAGTTACTACATCACCCGGGTGCACGAACACCGAAGCTACACAGAGTTCATACAGTCCGAACAGTCAGTCGTGTTGAGTTTTATTTAGTACGTACGTTAAAGTGTGTTGTTATGTAATAAATGTGTATGTTGAAATATGCTTGTACGTTGAATTGTTTACTTGAAATTGTATGTTGATGCATGAGTTAAATTACATAAGCTTACCCTTGCGTTTTCCTTGTGTTGTCTCGTTTTGTATGTCCGTCTTGTCATTGCAATGATCATCCGTGTGGATGTGAGCAGAAGGAGACGAGCGTTTAGAAGAAGCGCTAAACGAGGAGAACCTGATTGATGTTGAAGTGAAGACCGAGCAGTGAGACGTTTGACTTTTAGTTGTTGACGTGAATGGTTGAGCGATCATCTCTTGTTTTCGTTTAAGTTAATTTGACCGTTCGGTAATTGTTATGTGTAAACCGTTCGGTCAAACTTCTTGTACGTTTGGATTTAATTTGTAACTTTGGTATGGACGTGCGGCTTTACGCGTTCGTTCTTTATTGTTGTAAGACTATATTCAAGGACGTTCTTCTTGAGTGCTCGTCTGGTTTTAAAATTTTTTTTTTTAGTTGGAAAACTGTACTGTTTTATTATTAACTGTGATTTTCTAATTATATGGTTTTTACTGTATTTTTGGGATGTCACATTAGTGGTATCAGAGCAGTTTTGTTCTTTTAAGGACATTGTAGGTTGTGAATACACCATGCTTGTTTTGCCGTGTGCTCAACGTTCTTTATTGAGTATTTTAGACTCCTTGAACTTAATTAATGATCGTTTTCTCTGTTTCTCAGAGAACAAATGGCACCAAGACTTCCTCCTCCACCACCGACCAATGAACATGATGTGCCCAACAACACCAGGTTGTTGGAATCAGTAATTGAAAGACTACAAGAGCAGAATGCTGTTTTGATGCAGCAGAACGCGGCTGCCTTACAGAGTTTGGAGGCCGCTCGCGCAAATTCTGAAGCGACTCAGAGGCAACTGATGGAGATCCTTGCAACTACTAGGGGTACACTTGGAGCATCTGCTTCAAACACTACTCATCAGACTGAGTGGAGTTTAGAGAACTTTTTACAGCATCGTCCTGCAAAATTTGATGGGAAGTGCCTTCCCGACGGAGCTGATCAGTGGATAAGGGACATGGAACAGATTTACGATGCCAAGGAATGTCCGAACGATCGAAGACTGGCATTCACTGAGTATCTGTTGACTGGAGAGGCCAGTCATTGGTGGTCGACTGCGAAGATGATACTAGCAGAATCTCACAGCCCTATTTCCTGGGAAGTCTTCAAGGAAAAGTTCTATGAGGAGTATTTCCCAGATAGTGTTCGTTTCGGCAAAGAGGTGGAATTTCTCCAGTTGGTACAGGGTAATATGTCTGTTTCGGAGTACACCAACAGGTTCAAACATCTGGTTCGCTTTAATACCCTTGCCACCAGTGAAGTGTGGCAGTGCAGGAAGTTTGAAAATGGACTGAGAAGTGATCTTAAGGTATTGATATCCAGCCTCTGCATTAAGTCCTTTCCTGCTATGATTGAGAGGGCAAAAGTGTTAGAGAAAAATGTGGCTGAAGCAGAACGACTGAAGAAGCAGCAACAACCAACTAGAGGGCCGATCATGTCCAGGCCGAATCTGAATCGGAACAGGTTGCCGTATGCTCGTCTAGCACAACCATCTAATTCTCAGGCTATGGTTGTTGCCGGACAGTCTGGACAGAATGGATCAGTCAGCTATTTTAAGTGTGGAGGACCACACTACCGATCGTCGTGTCCTCTGTTGGAGGGGACAAAATACTGCACTCGCTGTAGAAGAAACGGTCACATGGAGCACGAGTGTAATATGGGCAGACGAGCAGTAATGAGGCCGCCAAATGCCGGGAGGATGCAACAGGATCGGGGTGGAAGAGCACAGGCTGTTGGTCGGGTTTATGCGATAACAGGCGCCGAAGCTGCCAGTTCAGGTACGCTCGTTACCAGTACCTGTTTATTGTTTGGGAAGCCTTGTTGTGTGTTGTATGATTCGGGGGCGACACATTCCTTCATTTCGAAGGCGTGCGTTGAAAAATTGGGATTAGCCGAACGCGAGATGCAGTTCGACTTGGTAGTATCAACCCCAGCGGCTGGT
The DNA here is from genome assembly GCA_034642375.1 of Vigna nakashimae. Classification (NCBI taxonomy): domain Eukaryota; kingdom Viridiplantae; phylum Streptophyta; class Magnoliopsida; order Fabales; family Fabaceae; genus Vigna; species Vigna nakashimae. The sequence goes on along the minus strand of CM067760.1, from coordinate 19,738,248 downwards.
GAGGTTAGGACGTCTACTGTATGCGTTAAATGTCCTATAGAGGTTGAGGGGCGTAATTATAAAGTGAATCTCATCTGTCTACCCTTAAAAGATTTAGAAGTGATTCTAGGAATGGATTGGCTGGCTACCAACCGCATTCTCATTGACTGTGGTGCAAAGGAATTGGTGTTTCCAGACGAGTATGAAGTACAGCTATCGGTGACGCTCGGTCAGCTAAAAGAAGACATCGTGGATGGCGCCAGTTGCTTTCTGATCATGACACATTCGGACGAACGGTTTCAGGGATCAAGTTATGAACAATCATCCAATAAGCTGAATGGAGGATGATCAGTCGTGGATGAATTTCCTGATGTATTTCCTGATGAAGTTCCTGGACTACCTCCACCACGCGAGGTAGAATTTACTATCGACCTAGTGTCGAATGCTGGACCCATCTCTATTGCGCCATATCGAATGTCTCCAGCAGAGTTAGCTGAACTTAAAGAACAGATTGAAGAGTTGATGGATAAGAAGTTTATCAGGCCAAGCGTATCACCTTGGGGAGCTCCTGTACTCTTGGTGAAAAAGAAGGACGGTAGCTCTCGTCTTTGCGTTGATTACAGGCAGCTGAACAAGCTAACCATCAAGAACAAGTATCTGTTGCCTAGGATTGACGACCTACTGGATCAATTACATGGCGCGACCATATTTTCGAAGATTGATTTACGGTCAGGATACCATCAGATTCGGGTGAAGGAAGAAGACATCCAGAAGACAGCCTTCCGATCTCGTTACGGACACTACGAATATGTAGTGATGCCATTTGGTGTGACGAACGCCCCAGCAATATTTATGGACTACATGAATCGTATCTTCAGGCCATATCTAGACAAATTCGTGGTTGTCTTCATTGATGACATTCTTGTCTACTCCAAGAGCTATGAAGAGCATGAGGATCACTTGAGGATCGTTCTAAGTGTACTAAGAGAAAAGGAGTTGTACGCCAAATTTTCAAAATGTGAATTTTGGATGAAGGAAGTGCAATTCTTGGGGCACGTGGTTTCAGCAGGAGGAATCTCCGTGGATCCGGCCAAAGTGAGAGCGGTACTGGAATGGGAAAGTCCACGTTCGGTTACTGAAGTTCGCAGTTTTGTAGGACTCGCGGGTTACTACAGACGGTTCATTGAAGGATTTTCCAAGATAGTGGCTCCGCTGACTCAGTTGACTAGAAAGGATCAATCGTTCGCGTGGACCAATCGGTGCGAAGCGAGTTTTCAAGCATTGAAGGAAAAGTTAGCGAGCGCCCCAGTGTTGGTCATTCCTGACACGTCCAAACCATTCGAGGTATATTGTGACGCTTCTCATCAGGGTTTGGGTTGTGTGCTCATGCAAGAGAGGCGAGCGGTATCGTACGCTTCTCGGCAATTGAAGGTTCACGAGAAAAACTATCCGACACACGACCTGGAATTAGCAGCGGTTGTCTTTGCCTTGAAGATTTGGAGACATTACTTGTATGGATCCGTTTTCCAAGTCTTCAGTGATCATAAGAGTCTCAAGTACCTCTTTGATCAAAAGGAGTTGAATATGAGGCAGCGGAGGTGGCTGGAATTCCTAAAGGATTACGACTTCGAGTTACTTTATCATCCTGGTAAAGCGAACGTTGTGGCGGACGCATTGAGCAGGAAGGTGGTGCATGTCTCGTCCATGATGGTGCGTGAGATAAGCTTAGTGGAAAGCTTTAGGGACTTAAGGTTGCAGTTTAACTTAGAGCCGGACAGCATCAAATGCTGCAACCTTAGATTATCCAGTGACGTTTTTGAGCGGATAAGAAGGAAGCAGTTTGAAGATGAAGAACTAATGAAGATAAGAGGCGCGCTCGGCACAGATCAGGCAAAGGAGTTCAACGCTGGGACGGACGGCCTACTACGTTATATGGGTAGGACGTGCGTTCCGAATGATGGAGATTTGAAGCGGATCATCTTAGCTGAAGGACATCACAGCCGTCTTAGCATGCATCCAGGCATGACTAAGATGTACCACGATCTCAAGCAATCGTTCTGGTGGCCAGGGATGAAGAATGATGTCGCACGCTTTGTGGCATCGTGTTTAACCTGTCAACGTGCTAAGGCTGAACATCAAAGACCGGGCGGACTACTGCAACCGTTAGAGATTCCAGAATGGAAGTGGGACAGTATCTCCATGGACTTCGTGACACACTTGCCTCGCACAGTTAGGAATCACGATTCCATTTGGGTGATAGTGGATCGTCTAACAAAGAGTGCCCACTTCCTAGCTGTCAACTTGAAGATGTCCATGACCAATTTGGCCAAGCTTTACATTAAAGAGATCGTTCGTCTGCATGGAGTGCCGTCCAGCATTATTTCTGACCGAGACACAAGGTTTACCTCTCGATTTTGGCAGTCGTTACAAAGCGAGCTCGGTAGCAAACTCCATATGAGTTCGGCTTATCATCCTCAGACGGACGGTCAGTCCGAGAGGACCATTCAGACGCTCGAAGACTTACTTAGGACGTGCGTTCTAGATCACATGGGCGTCTGGGACGAAGTCTTACCGTTGGTGGAGTTCACTTATAACAACAGCTTCCAAGCTAGCATAGGAATGGCTCCTTTTGAAGCTCTGTACGGGAGAAAGTGTCAAACGCCTTTGTGTTGGTTTCAGGAAGGGGAAAAAGTGTTAATAGGACCAGAGCTCATTCAGCAGACGACTGAGAAGGTGAAGTTGATTCAAGAAAGGTTGAAGACGTCCAGGAGTCGACAAAAATCTTACGCTGACAAGAGGAGAAGACCCTTGGAGTTCGATGCAGAAGATCATGTTTTCCTTAGATTGAATCCAACTACAGGAGTTGGGAGAGCCATTCGACCCAAGAAGTTGTCTCCCAAGTTCATCGGACCTTATCAGATCTTGAGGAAGATCGGGCCAGTTGCGTACGAGTTGTCTTTGCCACCTCAGTTATCAAATTTGCATCCAGTCTTTCATGTTTCTCAACTCCGGAAGTACGTAGCCGACCCTTCTCACATATTGGAGTTGGAAGATATTCGTCTTCGTCAAGACCGTACGTTGGAGATGAAGCCAGTTCGTGTTGAAGACGTTCGTACTAAATTACACAAAGGGAAGGACGTTCGGTTGGTGAAAGTGGTGTGGGACGACAAAACTGGCGACTCTACGTGGGAAGTTGAAGATGCCATGAAGGACTTATACCCCCATCTATTCGAGACTCAGTCTTAATTTTCGAGGACGAAAATTTTTTTTGTAGTAGGGGGGAATGTCAGGCTTCAGAAAAACGTGCACAGTGGAGTCCACGTGGCGAGCACAGAACGCGCCACCTCAGCAGCGCACATGGAGGGAAGCACATGGAGGGAGCAGCGTCTGACGCACCCACTGACAGATGCCAGCTGCCGCACGTTGAAGTGAGTCAGCAGCATCAGTGGAGCGCCAGCTGCCAGGCTGTGAACGTGCGTTTGGCGTAGTGGAGTACACGTGTCCGCTCGGGAGTGGACGACCGTCCGTCATGGGCTGTCAGAGACGTAGTGGAGTACACGTGTCCGCTCGGGAGTGGACGACCATCCGTCATGGGCTGTCAGAGACGTAGTGGAGTGCGCTGGCGAGTGCAGACGTGCGCTGGCAGGATGAAAAGCAAATCTGAAGAGTGGAACTTATTCTCCACTCCCCCTTCACGTTCCTCTCTTTGCCTCATTTCTGAAAATCCCAAACTCTCTCCTCCTTCTCTCTATGCTCTCTGCATTTTTTCTCTAAGAAACCACCGTTTCACCTCCTCCGTTCTACACTCCGGCCACCTTGAAGGACGAACGACAGCCAGGATTTCAGAGAGAGCGTTCGGCCTGTAAAGCCTGGTAAGCGTTTCCTTTCTCTTTAACGTTCGTCTTTCGCGTACGCAAACTCAATTCTGAGTTGTGCGTTCGTTATTTTAGTATGGGGCAGTTCTGAGTTTTGGTATGTGGGGTTCGTTCGTATAGTTGGAGCGACGAGCGTTGACAGTAGGAGAACCAGTGTTTGAAAGGTCGTGTCTCTGTGGTTGTGGACGTTCGTCATTTCCGGGTAAGGGAAGCTTATTTAATTTAACAAATGTATGTTGTGTGAACGTTCGTTATTTAGCCGTATGAAAATAATGCATGATGAATGAGATGAGTGAATGGTATGAACGTTCGTTATTTGATGGTATGAGTATAATGCATGATATTCGATTTACTGAACTGCATGAAAGTTCGTTTTCTTGGTGAAATGAGATGTGTGAATTTACATGAGATGGCCTGTATGAAATGTGGAAATTGATGATTGATGAAGAATGAACTGGAAATGTAAATGAATATTGAACAAGAACTTCCCCTATGATTTTTACGTTCGTACTGAACGGTCTTTGACCGTTCGGTCTCCCTATTTAACAGTCAAGAAATGGGATTCGTTCATTTGGAATGATCCCTGGTCGAGGACGAGCGTCCTCATGTTAAAATGATTCATTTGAGCGTTCGGTCAAGTACTGTGTTTGGTATTCTTTGATAAAAAATTCCCTTCAGTTATATGCATATATACATAATAGTGTATTTTACCGTTCGTAAACACTTCTCCGAAATTAAAGTCCATTATTTTAAAGGCTACTAGCGTTCGGTCTCACTCTGAACGTTCGTTCTGGTGCTCAGTTTTGAACTGAGCGTTCGTCCCAAATGGCTCGGTTTTGAATCGAGCGTTCGTCCAAATAGTACTCCGAATTGAGCGTTCGTCCTAGTGCTCGGTCTCACACTGAGCGTTCGTCCTAAATGGCGCTCGGTTTTGAATTGAGCGTTCGTCCTAATGGTCTCGGTTTTGTTTGATCGTTCGTCCTAAAGGGTGTTCGGTTTATACTGAACGCTCGTCCTAATAGTGCTCGGCTTCCAAATGAGCGCTCGTCCTAATAGGGCTCGGTATTATTTTGAGCGCTCGTTCTCTTTTCCACCAAATAGCGTTCGTCCAATGAACAGTACCAGATTTGGAAATTTCTGAACTTAAATCGTTCGTTCTATGATTCGAACGAGCGTCCTTTTGGGTCTCATTTATAGCGTTCGTCCTCGGTCTTTGGGGATAGAACGTTCGGTCTTGGTGGTTTTCTTATGAATAGTGGAAAAGGATTATGTATTAATGAATAGTACTTGATGAACAGTAAATGATGAATGGTAAATAATGAATAGTAAATGATGAAGAGTATATGAGATGAATGGAAAGTTGTGACTTTTGAAAGAGCGTTCCGGGGAGGAACGACTCAGAACTTGATTATTGATATTTGTAAAGTATGAATGTGGTAAGCTTAGCCGGTTGATTCATCCTGATATTCCGTGAGTACTCGTCCTCACGTAGAGGCAGTACGTCATGTGTGGGAATGGCAGGAGGTCCTAGTCCTGATGATTATTTGGACAGATAGGATTAACCTCGGGTGGCAGCTGATGAGAGTTCCAGTTACTACATCACCCGGGTGCACGAACACCGAAGCTACACAGAGTTCATACAGTCCGAACAGTCAGTCGTGTTGAGTTTTATTTAGTACGTACGTTAAAGTGTGTTGTTATGTAATAAATGTGTATGTTGAAATATGCTTGTACGTTGAATTGTTTACTTGAAATTGTATGTTGATGCATGAGTTAAATTACATAAGCTTACCCTTGCGTTTTCCTTGTGTTGTCTCGTTTTGTATGTCCGTCTTGTCATTGCAATGATCATCCGTGTGGATGTGAGCAGAAGGAGACGAGCGTTTAGAAGAAGCGCTAAACGAGGAGAACCTGATTGATGTTGAAGTGAAGACCGAGCAGTGAGACGTTTGACTTTTAGTTGTTGACGTGAATGGTTGAGCGACCATCTCTTGTTTTCGTTTAAGTTAATTTGACCGTTCGGTAATTGTTATGTGTAAACCGTTCGGTCAAACTTCTTGTACGTTTGGATTTAATTTGTAACTTTGGTATGGACGTGCGGCTTTACGCGTTCGTTCTTTATTGTTGTAAGACTATATTCAAGGACGTTCTTCTTGAGTGCTCGTCTGGTTTTAAATTTTTTTTTTTTAGTTGGAAAACTGTACTGTTTTATTATTAACTGTGATTTTCTAATTATATGGTTTTTACTGTATTTTTGGGATGTCACATAAGTTGTATAATGATATCTTATATGTACAAATCATATCTCTAATACAGTGAATTTTCGTAACTTATCTTCATAAAAAAATTCCAACACTAAAAATTCATGTATGAGTTGAAATAACCATATCAAAAGTAAAAACGTTAAAAAACATATAAGTAAAGAAATACCTACAAAAATTGAACATATTTAAAATAAAAAGAAAATGAATGATAATCTTACACACAGAATTCTGAAATGAATGATGGATAGTAAAAAAAGTGTGAAAGTTAAAAATAAAATAATACATAAAATAACACATAGAAACAAAATTGTACGAAGAAAGGTTCTTGACTCTCTTTTCTTTATTTAAACAACTTAACTTTTCACTTTTTTTTTCCTCTTCGTTTCCATCATTTTACAATATTTCAAATCTACGATAAAATATATCAAATATTCTATTAATAAATATTAAAAAATCAAATATTGTGTTACTATAATTTAAATACTATTATATTTTAAAAAGTTACGTTACTCTTTGAAATAATACATCATAATTATTTTTTAAACTTTTTTATATGGTATCAAGAATCAAACACTGACGTTTCTACAATATAGGAATTAATGCTTCTTTATTTCATTGAATATTTCTGATGACTTCTTCCGATAAAAATCAATCGGAGAAACATGGTTTTAAGACTTCTGCTTCTAAGAGCCATATTTCTACTGTTGTTGGATTTGTGACCAAGTCAGATATATTTAACTTTGCTCTTTTTCTTTCTGTTGTTACTAGGGATAGTAATTAGATAATTGATTCAAGTGCTACTGATCATATGACTTGTGATCCTCATAAATTTACTAATTTTTCCCGTCATTGTTTTAAAAGTGTTATTATTAATGCGAATGGGGTCTCATATCCTATTGAAGGTGTAGGTACTTGTTAACACTCGGCAAGTGTACCGAATCGTATCAAGTAATAATAAAATGGTAAGACCAAGTATCGTTTCCCAAAGGACTCACAGCCTAAACAGTTTTGTGATTTGTTGATTAAATTAGACTTGTAAACAAAATCGTGTAGGTTTAGATGCAAATACTGAAAAATAAATATGAATGCATGTGTTGATCACTTGGATCGAAAGAAGCAAAAGTGATTGATGTCAAATATGGAATGATGATGTTGTTGGGGTTTCCGATTCATCCTATCCACTCTCATGTATTCAAGAATTCATCTTTCTTCATTAATGTTAATGTCACTTTCTAATTTACCTTAAACCTAATGTCTCGGTGAAGAAAGCCTACTTCTAATCACTAGTTTACAATGTCTTGTTTCCCTAGCAATTATTCATGCATTACATTCGCACAGAAGCTTAAAGGCAACCAATCCTCATATCCCTATGTCTAGGCAATATTGCTCTTGGGAGAATTTCTTCAGTTCTAGATTTACTTATATGTGTCCATACAAATAACATCAATGATCATGCAATTGAATGAGTTAAACAAAGCATGCATAGAGTATAGAAGAAAAACCCTAACAATTAATGAAAGAATGCATATAGAATATAGAACCAATTCAATACATGAGAGTTTCAAAGGATTACATCGGTTCCCCAACAACAATGAAGGTTTAGTTCACCATAGACATGGTGAAACTAGATGAAAAACAATGAAAGAATGAAAGATAGAACCCTAGAAGTTGAAGAATAGAGCTTGAGCATCCAAAATCCTCCTCCAATGGATGAAGAAAGTGTGATTTCGCCTGTCCAAAGATATTAACCCTAATTCAGCTAAAACCTTATATAGTTTCCTAAAAATTACAGAAAATAGGCCCAAGCCCAAATAAATGGCACTCAGCGGCACTTTTGTCGCTCAACGGTAAGTGCGAGTCTTCAAAATTAATGCTCAGCTGCAGTTTTGACCCTCAGCGGTGACTGCGGGACTTCAGAATGCCGCTTAGAGGTAAAATTGGCACTTAGTGGTGACTGCGGCTCTTCTTTTGTGCACTTTCACTTCCTTTCCTGAGTCCAGCTCCTTACTACTTCAACTTCTTTCATCTAATTCATCTTAATTCCTGCGAAAACAAGAAAAACCAAGCATAAAACCCATCTAACTCTCTTATTTCCAAAACTTAAGCAGAAGCATGATTCTAAGCTAATATCTAAGTCATAAAGGTTGTCTTTAAGGTCAAAATTAAGTATAAAAATAACAGTTTTTCAACTGTTATCAGTACTATATCCCTTTCACCCTTCTTATCGATTCTTGATGTCTTATTTGTTCATAAATGGTACTATAATCTTATCTTCATCAGCAAGCTAACCAAATCACATTTTTGTGTTACCTTGTTTTACCCAATCCATTGTCCTTTCCAAAACATTCATTCGAAGCAGAAGATTGCTAGTGGTAGGGAGAGTGAAAGGACAGTTGATAAATCATTATTTTGTACTATTCACTTAGCTTTCCGTACCAAATTATATTAGTGAATTGTGTTTAATATTTCATTATTGTCTCATTTTCACTAATTGGGCTTAATTTGATCAGTAATTCATATTTTTAATTAATTTGGATTATTTGAATCTAATTATTCTAATTATTAATTCCAGGACAATTTTGAAATTATGATTAGGACTTCAAGAGGGTTGCAACACCATTTAATTTCGTTTTGTAATTTTATTTGTTAGTTTTTAACCAGATTTGACTTTTGGGCCTATTTTTGGTCAATATTTTGTAAGAAGTCCATATAGAGGGCATTTTCGTCTTTTCCCCTTTTAAAACCCCAAATCAGATTTGGGAAACACTCTCCCTCCCTCATTTTCGTTTTTCTTCTTAGGGTTTCAAGGTCTTGGTGCGTTTTCTACCCCTCCCCCTTTTTGGGGTTTTAGGTTTTCTTTCAATTCACTATTTATGTATTGAATCCTCTTTTTAATTGCAATTACATTTCTGTTTTGTATGCTTCTTTCATTCTCGTTTTTCAATTTCGTTTTCTCCCAATTTCATTGCTGCCCATTTATGTTTCCCACTTGCATTTACGTTTTCCAGTTTTAATTTAAGTTGTGTTTTAGTTTGAATTATGTTTTGGTGCTTGTTGTTGTTACGTTTTTGGTGCATTGCTGTTACGTTTTTGCTGTTATTATGGTCTCAATTGCAATTTTGTTTTACTATTTTGAATTCGCTTTAATGGTAGCTTAAGTGTGCTTGGTTGGTCATTAACGAAATTGCATCATTTCCTTGAGATTTTTGAGTTGGAATTGTGATTTTGCTGCTCTAATTTGGCTCAACATTCAATCTATTTTGTGCTTGTCATTGGGTATACCCTTACTTGCCTAATTGGTGTTTAATCTTCACTTAGTTGATTGGACTTCATGGTTCAAAATTGATTGAACTTGTGCATTACATTCGCTTAGTTTGCAATTATGAAAGCATGGTTAGTCTTTGCTTAGTTGGTTAACTTGTGTTCAATTATGAGTTAGAGTAGTGTGTTGTTGGTTAATCTGTGATTGGGAACATTGCATTTGAGTTAATGATCAACCGTTTTAGTTCTGTGTTTAATTTCGTGCATTAATTAGTTCATTTCCTTAAACAAAACCGTCCACAAAACCCCCCACCAAGTGTTCGACTTAATTCCTAAACCATAGTTGGTCCTTGAGAGACGACCTAGGAGTCACTTCCTAGTATTATACTACACTTAATTAAGCATTTATATTGTATCGGGTGCGGCCTCGATCAACTGCATTATCTTAAAAATGTCTCACAACAAACCCATAAAGGAATGTTGGCTTGTCTTACGAATGATCACATACAAAATAAAAACAAAAAGGAAATTTGGTTATGGCATAGACGGTTAAAAAAATTATTTCATAAACTCAATATTGTTTATTTTCTTTGTGAAACTTATGTTAAGGCAAAAAGTCATCGTGTTGTGTTTCCTTCAACCAATAAAAAAATTGATTTTCCTTTTTCATTAATTCACACATATGTTTAGGGCTCTACCCCACAATCTAAACATAATGGAAAAAAATGGTTTATCATTTTTGTTGATGATTATACTAGGATAACCTGGTGTTTCTTCTTAAACATAAAAGTGATGTGTGTGATGTGGCTCGTTCCTTCTATCATATGATCATTACACAATTTAACACATTTATTAAGGTCATTCGATTAGACATTGGAGGATAATATTTTAAGACTGAATTAATAGAGTTCATGAATTCTAAAGGCATCTTGCATCAAACTACATATTCTTATTCACCACAACAAAATGGAGTGGCCGAGAGAAAAATAGACATATATTAGAAGTGGCAAGATCACTTTTGATAGATGGTAATGTCCCATCTCATTTATGGGGTGAGGCAGTAAGTTGTGTCGTTTATTTAATTAATCGAACCCCTTCTAGTGTGCTTAACTTTCGAAGGCTTTCCGATATGTTGTCTTATAATTGTATCCTTCCTCCCATAATTTATTTACCGCCTCATGTTTTTAGATGTGTAATATATGATCACTTACACCCACATCAATGTACAAAGCTTGAAGAACAAGAGATCAAATGTGTTTTTGTTGGGTATGGATCAACTCAAAAAGGTTATCGTGCTTATCATCCACCATCAAAGAAATTTTATATCTTTATGGATGTGACATTTAATGAGCATGAGTTTTTTATGTTGATTCTCCACTACAGGGAGGCAATGAAAGTGAAGTCCATAATCATGATGTTAGTATGTTTAATATCTTAAATATAAAGTTATATTATTGTTAATAGAGGGAGCACATTGTTAGCTAAACCCAATCCCTGTGATGTTTATTTTTTATGATGACAACACATTGTTAATAAAAACACATGTATGTGTGTTGTGTTATGTGTTTTATGTGTTTATGCTTATTGTAAAATATGCACATATTGTGATTGTCACATTTGACATATTGTGTTGATTGATGCATACTACTGTGTTTGTAAAGTAATCATACCTGTGTATGCACAATATATATTTTGGAAATATAAAAACCATATACACAAAAGCATATCTGCATGACTTAATCAATTACAGTGTTGTGATAATCAATTAAGGTTATCAGACAACTTGAGTTTTAAAGTGTGGCAAAACAACCAGTTTTGAATCGATTACATTAGTTGGTAAATCGATTAAAACTCGTGAGTTTGCACATATCTTTTTTCAAATGTGTTGTGATGAATTTTGGAAAGAAAAGTTTTCAAACATTTGCTAAGTGTTGAAGCTTAATCGATTACATGGATTATGTATTCAATTAAGCCTGTTAAGATTTGAAAGCTGACTTATGTTTGTCTAACTGCTATAATGGTCATATTTTTAAATATGTTTGACTAAGCATTTAATGGAAATCGATTGTATTAATTGTGTATTCAATTAAGGAGCCAAGTTGGTTGTAATTTTGTTACACCTGTTTAATGTAACCGATTACATAAGTTGGCTAATCGATTTAATTGCGTCAGGATTGACTTAAACTATATATTGACACATTGATTGTTTTCTATAAGAAGAATTGATTCTAACATTTTCATATCTGATTGTTATTGAGTTTAGAAAGCTTACAGATTACTCAAAAGCTCCAAGAATCAAGAACATGAAAGATTAAAGGATGTTGAATAATTCTTGTGAAGCAGACTACTGTATTGAAGAGACTGATCGTTCTACACAATTGAGGTGCTTGATGTTTGATCAGGAGAAGAAGATTAGCAAACTTTATGTTGTTGTTCCCTGTGTGTGAGGTCAGGAAGAAGAACGAGGAGTTCTTTGTACTTTGAGGGGGTTCTCAAAGGGGTGACTACAGGAGAAGATTGTTCTTGTTGCAGGTTTTTGTATTGGCTATATTAAATTAGTGAAACCGGCTTTGATACAATTGGTAAAGAGCAATCAATTTAATGGACTGTCTAATGAAAGTCCATATGAGCATCTGACTACATTCAATGAGATTTGCAACACTGTAAAGATCAATGGTGTGCCAGATGAAGTTATAAGCTTAGTTTGTTTCCTTTCTCATTGAGAGACAATGCTAAGCTGTGGTTGAATTCTTTCCCAAAGGATAGCTTTACTGAATGGGAAGCTGTGGTTTCAAAGTTTCTGAACAAGTACTTCCCACAGTCCAAAATCAACAAAGGGAAGTAAGAAATTTCCTCTTTCAGGCAAGGTATGGAGGAGACGTTAGGTCAAGCGTTGGATAGATACAAAAGCTTGTTGAGAAAGATGCCCACTCATAGTTTTGATGAAGCAAGAGTAGTCATTCTTTTCCTTGGAGGTCTTAGTTCACAAACCAAATTGATGTTAGATGCCTCAGTTGGAGGTAATATCAAGTGTAAAACTCCAGAGGAAGTGTTTGAATTGATTGACAACATGGCTACTAATGACAATGAGACGCATAGCGAAAGAGGAGCTCCAACTCAACAGAAGGGAATCCTACAATTGCAATCTCAAGATGCCTTGCTTGCACAAAATAAAATTATCACTCAACAGTTGGAAGAAATGACAAAGAAACTTTCTCTATTACCACAAGAAATATATAATGTTTCACTGGTTCAGTGGCAGCAGAAACAATGGCAGCAACAACCTACTCCATGTGAGAAGACCACGAAGCTTGAGGAAACCTTCCAGTAATTCATGAAAATGAGCTTATCTTATTGTAAGAATATAGAGGTTGCATTTAAAAGCATGAAGACGCACATTGGGCAATTGGTCAACAAGATGGAGGGTTGTGAGAGGAATGCAAAAAGTAATCTTAGGGAAGAGTGTAAGACCATTGTTACTAGAAGTGGTATAATGTTAGATGAGAGAAAAATAGAGAGAAAAGAGAAAGAAAATGTGAGTGAGAAAGAAGTAATTGAGCGGAAAGAGAGAATTTAGGGAGAAAAAAAAAAGAAAGAAGAGGTAGATGAGAGAAAAAAAGAAAAAGATGTTGAAAAACCACTTCCTTATACAAAGACTTATTAAAGGAAGGAGAAAGAAAGACAACTTGAGCGGTTCATGGAAATTTTTAAGAAGCTAGAGATTACCATACCTTTCTCTGAAGCATTGCAACAAATGCCTTCGTATGCAAAGCTTTTGAAGGAGCTCCTCACGAAGAAAAGAAAATACATTGAAAAGGAGACTATTGAAATACAAGGTAATTGCAGTGCAATCATACAAATATTATTACCTCTTAATTTTAGAGATCCACGAAGCTTCACCATTCTGTGTACCATAGGAGAGTTGGAAGTTGGAAGAGCATTGATTGATTTGGGAGCTAGCATTAATTTAATGTCGCTCACTATGTTCAAAAGAATTGAAGGTTTGGAACTCAAACCTACTAGAATGACACTCCAATTGGCGGACAAGTCTCTTAAATATCCGTATGGGGTGGTTGAAGATGTGTTGGTGAAGGTAGACAAATTTGCATTCCTAGTGGATTTTGTTATAATGGAGATGTTCCTCTCATCCTGGTGATGGACAAATTTATGATCACCAAAATATGATGTCACAAACTTGTTTCACAATCGGCAAGTATGACCGAATCGTTCAAGTAATAAACTTGGTAAGACCAAGTATCGTTCTCCCAAAGGACTCACGGCCTAGTTTAGTTGTGTGGTTTGTTGATTAGCTAAGACTTAAGAACGAAATATTTGGAGTTTAATATGCAAAACAGAAAATAAACATGTATGCATGAGTTTTTGATCAATGGCAAAAGCAAAAGATAAACACTTTCAATGAAATATATGAATGAATATGTTGTTGGGGGTCAATTTCATCTTATCCACTCTCATATATTTTAGGAATTCAACATTCAAATCATCATTGTTAATGCCACTCTCTAAAGTACCATTCTAGATGGCTTCTCCCTAATCACGAGTTCATACAATTCCTAGCATTCGTAATGATCAGTTCATAAGTACAGGAGCTTAACGACAACCAACATAATATTGGGAGAAATTCCCCGGATCTAGACTTCCTCGTACGTGCCCGTATCGACAAAACCAATAATCATGCATCGAATGAGTTAAACAATGCAAGCATTAAGCAAAGAGGAAAAACCCTAACTAATGATGAAAGAAAGCATAAGTCTTAATTAAAAGATGCAAGCATAAATTCCATATATGAGAGCTTCAAGAGATTACATTGATTCCCCAACAAACATACAAGGTTTAGTTCACCATATTCATGGTGAACCTAGATGAATAACAATGAAAGAATGAAAGAATAAACCCTAAAAAGGTGAAGAGGTAGCCTGAGCATCCAAGATCCTCCTTCAAAGGGGTGGAAGAGAGAGTGTTTGCCTCGTTTCTGCCAAAGATACAAACTCTAGGACGTGCAAGTCCTTATATACTATTCTAAAATTACAAAAGATCTAAGCCCAAGCCCATAAAAGTGCCAGAAAACAAGTCCAAGCCCATTAAGATTGGCGCTCAGCGGTAAATACCGCTCAGCGGTGACTACGCGTCTCTTTTCTTCCCCTCAGCGGCCATTTTGCCCCTCAGCGGACCTCCCGTGACCTCCTGAGTGCCGCTCAGCGGTAAAATGCCGCTGAGCGGTGCTTTCGGCTTCTCCTTTTGCACTCTTTGATTCCTTTTCTGATTCCATCTCTCTCCTTCTTCACTTCTTTCACTAAATTCACCTTAAAACCTGCACAAAAACACTTAAATCAAGCATAAACCTGTCCAGCTCTCTTATTTCTGAAAATATGGATAAAAGTATGATTTCAAGCCAGTTTCTAAGTCTAAAGGTTGCTTTTAGTATCAATTTTAAGCATGAAAATAACAGTTTTTCAACTGTTATCACAACCCCAAACTTAGAACTTTGCTTGTCCTCAAGCAAACAAGATGTAACTCAATCTTCAACCAATTCATATGATGGTTCACTCATTCAAAAATCCTCTTTTTCAAGATAAGTAACAACTTCACTCAAACTTATGACCAAGAGTTCAATCAAGATGTGCACATGCTTTAGTGTTCACAAAGTCATTTAAATTCCAACAGATGCTATTTTTCATGAATGATCAATCAATTAAGCATGGATGTTCATGTGCTTATGGAATATTTCCTCACTAGGTAAAGTGTTTCACTCAACACACAAGTGTATAAGAGGTAAAGTGTTTCACTCATTCACTCTACTATCACAATGTCACATGAATCAACTTTGCCTTTCATTTTACCACAATCAAAAACATTCACAAGCATGCATCATCACAAGGACTTTTCAATGGCTTATAATGTGGCTGGGCTAACAAGAAAATTGGTTTTTCTGGATCACAAAATCCTTGAGTTAAGAGAGTCATATCAACACAATCATCTTATTCATTCCCAACTTTCTTTTGCCTTTGCATTTGCATTGAGCTTTGCTTCTTTTTCTTTTCTTTACTTTTTCTTTGCATAGTCTTACTTTTTAGCTCTTAGCTCAATGCTTTTCCTTTTTCATGTTTTCCCAACAACCCCAAACTTGAACATTTAACAATACCACACAAGATCTTCTACTTAACTCAAGGTAAAGATTTTCAATCAAGGGTTTCAGTGTATGTTCAAGGCTAAGGGTTCAAAGGATAGAACACAAAGTGTTCTCTTTTAGTGGGCTAACTTTATGAATTCGGCCAATAAAAAGGGTTCCAACAAACGGCCTTGATCACATGATGCAAAACAAGCAATTGATTCAATCATAGAAAACCTGGGCAAAGTCATTCATGCTTTCAAAGTAATAGCATTCAACAATAACAACTCTGGAGCTCAAAATCTCACATATCAGCTCATTCACATTTGACATACACATCCTGCTTAATTTCACAATCACAATCATGATATCATGCATTTGTTCACAAAGCTTGTGAATCACCTGTATAAGCATTTTAATGTGCACATCATCTCAACATCAATCAATCAATAAGCATCATCAAGCATTACTTATCAAACAATCACCAGTTAATATCAAACCATCACACAAACCAGGTTTCCAATAGAGTACATCAAACCCTAATCTAAAAACAAAAACAAATAAGTTCAGAAAACTTAAACCACAAAAGCATAATCATATGATAGCATTCATCAGTAAATGCTATCTCAGCTCCTCATCAATCTGAGCTGTCCTCTGTATCTTCCTCTTCCTCCTCATCTTCATCATCATCAAATGCATCCTCCTCCTCAGCTTCATCTTCTTCCATATCTCTAGCTAAAGCTTCAGCTGCTTTAGCTCCTCCTCCATGCAATGGTTCTTCTGGCCAAGCTACTACATTATGGAATTCATCCATAGTCCACTTGTGGGCTGGAGGTGTATCATACATCCCCACTATCATCTCAGCAGTTGCCACCTGCCCTCTGTGAATGGACTGCAACTGAGCACCTATAAGAGACATATACATGTCCCTCATCTGAAATGGTTATGCTTCATGTGTATCAGCAGATGTCTGGCCCTGTGCTGGCCCTCTCTCTCTACGAACTCGACGTGGTGGAACTGGCTGAGCTGCATCCTCACCTCCACAGTACTGTCTGTAATAAGCCTCATCAATAGCTTTTCTTGGCCTCTCAAATGGTGGAACAGAAGTGTCCACCCCAGCTTGCTTGCAAAGGTGAGTGATCAAAGAAGGATGTCCTAGTGGTGCTTTGTTGTTTGAGGTGTTAGCACACACACTAATCTCATCAGCTATCACCTGTCCAATATTAACATTCAAATTTCTGATAGCACAGTAGATGAATAGTGCCCTGCTGAGAGTGATATCTGACACATGTGAACATGGCTGAATGTTGGCATGAGAAAATGCCATCCAATACTTTGCAAGAGGAGTCAAATTTGTCCTCCTAATGTTAACCACTGAGCCAGATCTATTCCTTTGGAAGTGTCCTCCGGGTATACACAGCACTCTCTCCACATCCTCAAAATCAGCACCTTCCTCCATGCAAAGAGCAAACTGGCATTGCTCACCAGCCCACACAGTATCCAGGAAGTTGTTGATAGAATCAGGATCATACCTGATAGCATGGCCTCTGACATAGCCCAAATAATTCTCAGCTGGATAATCACCAATCTTCTTTGCATTGGTGTAAAATTCCTTTACCACAGCTATATTGGCAGGTGCAGGATAAGTGGCTAGCTTTCCCCAATCATTCCCTAACACTTGCTCTCCAAATTGAGGAGCAAAGTTAGGTATCATTCCAACCTTTCTCTCCATCAGAAGTCTCCTGTCCTGAACCACCCTAAAGTGCTTCTCATGTTTCCTAGAGAGGAACCTGCTATTATGGGGTTGCTCTGGTTCCTTTTCCTTTCTCTTGGTTGCCATGGTTTTCAATCTCTTTCCTGAAGAGGATGCCATTCCTGCATTCAAACACAAATAAAAAAACCACAGAACATGATGTTAATCATTAGTAAACACAGAACACAACTCCTTTCGAAGCTAAACCACCGCTGAGGGCCAGAATTTCCCCTCAGCGCCACCAGTGCCACATTCCAACACGCAACAAACCAGAAAAATCAAATCTGGCAGAGTGCCGCTCAGCGGCAGTTTACCCCTCAGCGGTAACTCTGCAGATTTTTGAAACACCTGTTTTAAAGCTTTCCTAACTCCACCCAAATGCAATTTTCAGTTTTCCAGTTCATAATCATGCAGTTTAATCGGTTCAAACATCAAATATATCATCAAATCATGCATAGAAATCAAAACCCCTAAATATTCATGCTTTGACAATCACATTCAAATTCAAGAACCCTAGAATGAACAAAATGCACTTTACTTACTTGGGTGGAGATACTAGATGCAATGAGAATGCTTCCAAGCTAGAATGCTCTCTTCCAACCCCAAACTTTGATGGCACACTAGTGTAAGAGTGAGTGGAAGAGATATTTTCTTAAGAGGAAAGAGTGAAAAGATGTGGAAAACCTAGGAGAAGGTATGTGGGAGTGTTTGTGCAGAGAAGAGCTTGAAAGAATGAGAAATTGCGCAGCTTAGGGTATAAAAATACCCTAATGGGCTCGAGTTCCGCTAAGGGGAACTAAAGCCCATTCTGCGAGACTACCGCTCAGCGGTAGTTTGCCGCTCAGCGGCACTTTCGTGAAGTGCTCCTCTCCTTCTTTTCTTGACCTACGTGCCTCCTAGACATACCCCTCACTGGTTCCCTGCAATTCAATGTTAACAATGCTTATGCAAACCCTAATGATAACAGTTGAAAAACTATTATTTTCATGCTTAAAATTGATACTAAAAGCAACCTTTAGACTTAGAAACTAGCTTGAAATCATGCCTTTTAGTTATATTTTCATAAATACAAGAGATGGACAGGTTTACACTTGATTTAAGTGTTTTTGTGCAGGTTTTAAGGTGAATTTAGTGAAAAGAGTGAAGAAGGAGAGAAGTGACATGAGAAAAGACAAGAAAGAGTGCAAAAAGAGAAGACGAAGGCACCGCTCAGCGGCAAACTACCGCTGAGCGGCACTCAAGAGGTGGCGTTGGAACCGCTGAGGGGCAAAATGGCCGCTGAGGGGAAGAAAGAAGACGCGCAATCACCGCTGAGCGGTAAATACCGCTGAGCGGCACTTTATGGGCTTGGGCTTTTGTAATCTTTTGTAACTCTAGATTAGTATATAAGGGCTTGCACGTCCTTGGGATTAGTATCTTTGGCAGAAACGAAGTAAACACTCTCTCTTCCACCCCTTTGAAGGAGGATCTTGGATGCTCAGGCTACCTCTTCACCTTTATTGGGTTTATTCTTTCATTCTTTCATTGTTATTCATCTAGGTTCACCATGACGATGGTGAACTAAACCTTGTATGTTTGTTGGGGAATCAATGTAATCTCTTGAAGCTCTCATATATGGATTTGTTGAGTACATCTTTGAAGTAAGACATATGCTTTCTTTCATCATTAGTTAGGGTTTTTCCTCTTTGCTCAATGCTTGCATTGTTTAACTCATTCTAATGCATGATTATTGATTTTGTCGATACGGACACGTACGGGGAAATCTAGATCCGGGGAATTTCTCCCAATATTTTACTGACAACATTATATTGGTTGCCTTTAAGCTCCTGCAGTCATGAACTAATCATTAGGAATGCTAGGAATTGTATGAACTATTTGATTAGGGAGAAGCCATCTAGAATGGTACATTAGAGAGTGGCATTAACAATGATGATTTGAATGTTGAATTCCTAAAATATATGAGAGTGGATGAGATGAAATTGACCTCCAACAACATATTCATTCATATATTCATTGAAAGTGTTTATCTTTTGTCTTTGCCATTGATCAATTCATGCATACATGTTTAAATTTTCGTCTTGCATAATATAATCCAATTATTTCGTCCTTAAGTCTTAGCTAATCAACAAACCACACAACTAAACTAGGCCGTGAGTCCTTTGGGAAGAACGATACTTGGTCTTACCAAGTTTTATTACTTGAACGATTCGGTCATACTTGCCGATTGTGAAACAAGTTTGTGACATCATATTTTGGTGCTTACAAATTTGTCCATCACCTAACTAAAATAAACAAACAGAAAACAATCAATCAACTAGGTTGCCTCCCAGGTAGCGCTTGTTTAACGTCACGAGCCTGACCCAAAATCCACCAATACCCATCAGTAGGTGTTTCAAACTTACCAGCACCCATCAGTAGGTGCAAAATCTTCTCACCAACACCCATCAGTAGGTGTTACAAACTTAGTATCCTTCAGTAGATACTTAACCACCTAGCATCCTTCAGTAGATGCTGTATCCAACAAAATATTTACAAAATAATGTCCACAAATTAAAAGTTACAAAACTAAATCAAAAGTCAAAAGTTTGTAAATCACTGGGTTGCCTCCCAGCAAGCGCTCTTTTAACGTCATTAGCTTGACCCAATAAAGTTCAAGTTCCATCTTCTTTATAGTTGATGTTGTCAGTCCACCAACTTCTCAGCTGCTTCCTTTGAACTGTTTTGGTTCTTCTAGAATATGGAGACTCTATCTCTATCATCTCCTTTTCTTTAAAGCCCTTCACAACCCACAACTTGTTCTTGATTCTTACAGGTGTGCCAAGTTGGAGTCTTCTTTTCTTCCAGTCTCTAGGAATTTCTTCTCCTCTTCCAATTTCTTCTTCCTTGGGTACCTGAAACAACAAACAATGGTTACCTGAAACCTCAAGATTTTCATCTTTACCTCTAGTTATGGGTGCATCTCAAAATGCAGCTTTATAACTGGCTTCTTCCTCCTTTGCTTGTGTCTCATCTTTGAAAACATCCATCACCACTCTCTCCTCTCTATCCTGGAGCACCACTATACCTTCATTTACATCTATGATAGCCCTGGCCGTTTTCATAAACGGTCTTCTAAGTATGATAGGTATTTTCTCGGTTTCCATCTTCATCACCACAAAGTCTGCCAAAAACTGAAGTTTGCCAACACAAACTACAATGTCTTCTGCAATCCCACATGGCTCCTTTGAAGATCCATCGGCCATTACTAAATTAACCTTTACAGGTTTCATTTTTACATTGCCAATTTGCTCCAGTAAAGAATAAGGTATCAAGTTGACACTTGAACCTAAAGCAAGGAGAGCTTTCTTTACCTTTTTCTTCCCTATAGTACAAGGGATAGAAAAACTACCTGGATCTGATGCTTTAGGTGGGAATGGCTCTTCCTTAACAGTTATACACTTTTTTTCCTCATCATCTCTACGTCTCTTCTTTGTAGAGATTTCTTCATTAGATTTGGTGTAAACTGTAATCTGCTGCAGAATTTGCTCCCAAGGTGCATCATTATCCACCATTCTGAATAACTCTGTGAAGTTCATTGGTTTCTCTTGATGGATTGGAAAAGGAAACGTGCTTTTACTCTCTATTTCACTTTTCTCTTCTGTATCTAACTCAACTTTCTCATCATCAACACTCTCTACCACCTTGCACTCTTCTCTGGGGTTAACCTCAGTATTAGCCCCAAAGTTTCTATTCGGCCTTTCTTCCAATTGCTTGGTAATCTGACCCATTTGAATCTCCAAATTCTTTATAGCAGCTTCAGTGCTCTTTTGAGAAGATTCAGTTTTCTGAATGAATTGCTGAAGAGTTTCTTCCAACCTTGTTGATCTTTCATTAAGCATAGATAACTGTTGCCAAAAGGTTGGTTGCTGCTGCTGCTTATTATATTGATTAGCTTGCCTAGTTTGTCCTTGACCAATGCTTGGATGTGGTTTCCACCCCTGATTATAATTCCCTTGACGGTATGGAAATTGATTAGCCATGAAATTAACATCCTCCACGGCTTCCACAGGAAAAGCACATTGGCCATTGATATGATCACCCCCACATAATTCGCACAACTGGGTTTGTATCTGTGCAGCAGATTTCAACTCTTTAGGTAATAGAGCAAGAGTTTTGGTCAGAGTCTCTAGCTGTTGAGTTAGAATTTTATTCTGAGCTAGCAAGGCATCATGTGTTTGTAATTGATGAACCCCTTTTTGTTGCATAGGAGTTCCTCTTTCACTGTGTAGCTCATTATCACTAGTAGCCATGTTTTCTATGATTTCAGTTGCTTCCTCTGGAGTTTTCCATTTAATATTGCCTCCTGCTGAGGCGTCCAACATCATCTTGGTTTGTGAACCAAGCCCTCCAAGGAAAGTTAAGACTACTTCTTGATCTTCAAAACCATGCGTGGGAGTTTTACGTAACAAGCTTTTATACATGTCCCATGCATGCCCCAGTGATTCTTCCATGCCCTGCTTAAATGAAGAAATCTCTTGCTTTCCTTTAGTCACCTTAGATTGTGGGAAGTACTTATTTAAAAATTTTGTGACCACTGCTTCCCACTCTGTGAAACTTTCTTCTGAAAAAGAATTCAACCAAAGCTTAGCATTGCCTCCCAATGAGAAAGGAAACAAGCTAAGTTTGATTGCTTCGTCTGGCACCCCATTAATCTTGACTGTGTTGCAAATCTCATTAAAGGTAGTGAGGTGCTCATATGGGCTTTCATGAGATAACCCATTAAATTGATTACTCTTCACCAGTTGAATCAGTGCTGGTTTGACCTCCATATTGGCTGCATTGACTCTAGGTCTAGCTATGCTGTTAAAGTGTTGAGGCCCAGCAATATTAGTGTAGTCTGCAAGAGTTCTTCTACCATTATTGTTTTCCATACTTCCTGTGCTATGAACAGAACCTTGTGGTGATGATTGTAAGAGAGTTTCTGGAGAAGGGAAAAGTTCTCTAGATGTTCTGATTCTTCTCCTCCTTCTACTCTCGTCTAGACCTTCAAGAAGAGGTTCTGTTGTTTTCTTACTCCTAGTTCGAATTGCCTCCTGCATACAGAAGAAAACAAAACCCTAGAAAATATTTGTTAGCACAAAAAGATATAAGAGAAGATATATATTCAAAAGATAAAAAGATAAAAGATTCAGAAGATAGAAGATAAAAGATTCAGAAGATAGAAGATAAAATAAAATAAAATAAAATCTAATCTAATCTAATCAAATAAAATAAAATAAAATAAAATCTAATCTAATCAAATTAAAACCGAAAAAATAAAAACAGAAAATAAAAACAGAAATTCAAAATTAAAGTCAAAGATAATCAATAATCACACAAATTAACCAGTTAAACCAGAGTCCCCGGCACCAGCGCCAAAAACTTGATGGACAAATTTATGATCACCAAAATATGATGTCACAAACTTGTTTCACAATCGGCAAGTATGACCGAATCGTTCAAGTAATAAACTTGGTAAGACCAAGTATCGTTCTCCCAAAGGACTCACGGCCTAGTTTAGTTGTGTGGTTTGTTGATTAGCTAAGACTTAAGAACGAAATATTTGGAGTTTAATATGCAAAACAGAAAATAAACATGTATGCATGAGTTTTTGATCAATGGCAAAAGCAAAAGATAAACACTTTCAATGAAATATATGAATGAATATGTTGTTGGGGGTCAATTTCATCTTATCCACTCTCATATATTTTAGGAATTCAACATTCAAATCATCATTGTTAATGCCACTCTCTAAAGTACCATTCTAGATGGCTTCTCCCTAATCACGAGTTCATACAATTCCTAGCATTCCTATGATCAGTTCATAAGTACAGGAGCTTAACGACAACCAACATAATATTGGGAGAAATTCCCCGGATCTAGACTTCCCCGTACGTGCCCGTATCGACAAAACCAATAATCATGCATCGAATGAGTTAAACAATGCAAGCATTAAGCAAAGAGGAAAAACCCTAACTAATGATGAAAGAAAGCATAAGTCTTAATTAAAAGATGCAAGCATAAATTCCATATATGAGAGCTTCAAGAGATTACATTGATTCCCCAACAAACATACAAGGTTTAGTTCACCATATTCATGGTGAACCTAGATGAATAACAATGAAAGAATGAAAGAATAAACCCTAAAAAGGTGAAGAGGTAGCCTGAGCATCCAAGATCCTCCTTCAAAGGGGTGGAAGAAAGAGTGTTTGCCTCGTTTCTGCCAAAGATACAAACTCTAGGACGTGCAAGTCCTTATATACTATTCTAAAATTACAAAAGATCTAAGCCCAAGCCCATAAAAGTGCCAGAAAACAAGTCCAAGCTCATTAAGATTGGCGCTCAGCGGTAAATACCGCTCAGCGGTGACTGCGCGTCTCTTTTCTTCCCCTCAGCGGCCATTTTGCCCCTCAGCGGACCTCTCGTGACCTCCTGAGTGCCGCTCAGCGGTAAAATGCCGCTGAGCGGTGCTTTCGGCTTCTCCTTTTGCACTCTTTGATTCCTTTTCTGATTCCATCTCTCTCCTTCTTCACTTCTTTCACTAAATTCACCTTAAAACCTGCACAAAAACACTTAAATCAAGCATAAACCTGTCCAGCTCTCTTATTTCTGAAAATATGGATAAAAGTATGATTTCAAGCCAGTTTCTAAGTCTAAAGGTTGCTTTTAGTATCAATTTTAAGCATGAAAATAACAGTTTTTCAACTGTTATCACCTGGGGAGACCATTTATGAAGTCTGCTAGAGTTTTAATTGATGTGGAGGATGGCAAGCTTAAAGTGAGAGTGCAAGATGAAGAAGTGATTTTTGATGTATTCAAAGCCATGACACACCCTAAAGATGATAAAGCTTGTTTCTAATTTGATATGCTTGATGAAGTTTGTATGGTGCAAGAGAAGATGGTACGTTGTTCTTCTCCGTTAGAAAAAATTCTTATTGATGCATGTGAAGATTTGAATGAAGAGGAAGAGAAATTAATTGATGAGTGTATGACGAATTTGGAGACGTTAAAGGAAATCCTAGTGGAGGAGGCTAATATTGAAATGATTGATACCAAAGAAGAAGTCAAAGAAAAGAAGTTGGAATTAAAGATGTTACCATCACATTTGAAGTATGTTTTCTTAGAAGAAGATGGAACAAAAACCAGTCATCATTAGTAATTCTTTGCTTCCTGAAGAAGAAGAAAAGTTGGTAGAAATATTGAAAGTCAATAAAGAAGCTTTTGGATGGTCAATCTCAGATCTCAAAGGTATAAGTCCAACTTATTGCATGCATAAAATATTTATAGAGGATGACTATAAACCAAGTGCTCAACCATAAAGAAGGTTAAATCCTGTGATGAAGGAGGTGGTTATCAAAGAAGTACTGAAGTTCCTGGAAGCTGGCATTATATATCCAATCTCTAATAGTGAATGGGTGAGTCCAGTACAGGTAGTGCCAAAGAAAGGTGGGATGACAATAATTTATAATGAGAAGAATGAGCTTATTCTTACTAGACAGTTACTAGGTGGCGGATGTGCATTGATTATAGGAAGTTAAATAAGGCCACTAAGAAGGATCCATTTCCCCTTCCTTTTATGGATCAAATGTTGGAAAGATTGACAGGTCAAGCTTTTTACTGCTTTCTAGATGGATATTCCAGATATAATCAAATTGTGATGGATCCAAAAGATCAAGAGAAGACGACATTCACATGTCTATTTGGTGTATTTGCTAACAGAAAGATGTCATTTGGGTTATATAATGCTCCAGCTACGTTTCAAAGGTGTATGCAGGCAATTTTTGAGGATCTCATAGAAAAGTGTATTGAAGTTTTCATGGATGATTTTTCGGTGTTTGGAGATTCTTTCCAAAGGTGTTTGGCGAATCTAGATATTGTCCTCAAGAGATGTGTTCAAACAAATCTTGTGCTTCATTGGGAGAAATTTCATTTTATGGTAACAGAAGGAATTGTGTTGGGTCATAAGCTTTCTGCTAGGGGGATTGAAGTGGATAAAGCCAAAGTAGAGGTCATTGAGAAACTTCCACTACCAACAAATGTGAAGGAAATTAGAAGATTTTTAGGCCATGTTGGGTTTTATAGAAGATTTATTAAAGACTTCTCAAAGATTGCTAAACCATTGAGTAATTTGCTGGTTAAAGATGTACCTTTTGTGATGAATGAAGAATATTTAAAAGCCTTTGACATCTTGAAAAGCAAATTGGTTTCAG
The DNA here is from genome assembly GCA_034642375.1 of Vigna nakashimae. Classification (NCBI taxonomy): domain Eukaryota; kingdom Viridiplantae; phylum Streptophyta; class Magnoliopsida; order Fabales; family Fabaceae; genus Vigna; species Vigna nakashimae. The sequence goes on along the minus strand of CM067760.1, from coordinate 19,712,761 downwards.
CCCCAATGATTGTAGTTCCAGATTGGAATCAAAATTTTGAATTAATGTGTGATGCCAGTGTTATGCAATAGGTGTTGTGCTGGGTAAGAGAAAAGAGAAAGTATTTCACACTATCTATTATGCAAGCAAGGTTTTGGATGAAGCTGAGTTGAATTATGCCACCACAGAAAAAGAATTTCTTGCTATTGTGTATGCTTTGAAGAAATTTAGACCTTATCTCATTGGGTCTAAAATGATCATCTACATAGATCATGCAGCTATAAAGTATTTGCTAACCAAGCCGGATTCTAAGCCGCGATTGATTAAATGGGTGCTTTTACTACAAGAGTTTGAAGTGGAAATTCGTGACAAGAAGGGAAGTGAAAATGTAATTGCTGGTCACTTATCTAGGTTGGTTAACAGTGAAGTTACAAGCAAGGAAGATGAAATATGAGAATCTTTCTCAGATGAAACACTCATATATATCCAACAAAGGTCATGGTTTGCTGATATGGCTAATTTCAAAGCTGTAGGAGTAATCCCAGAATATTTGGGATGATCCTTACTTGTTCAAGATTGGAGTTGATAACCTTCTGAGGCGGTGTATGACAAATGAAGAAGTAGAAGGAATTCTCTGGAATTGTCATGATTCACCTTATGGGGGACATTTTAATGGAGAAAGAACAACATCAAAAGTTCTCCAGTCAGGATTTTATTGGCCTACCCTGTTTAAAGATGCTCATAATCATGTCAGAAATTGTGATAAATGTCAAAGGACTGGGGCTATTTCAACACGTCATGAAATGCCATTACAAGGCATTTTAGAGGTTGAAGTCTTTGATTGCTGGGGTATTGATTTTGTGGGACCCTTTCCACCATCTTTCAACATACTGGTGGCGGTGGATTATGTTAGTAAGTGGGTGGAAGCCCTGTCTTATCCTAAGAATGATGCTAGCACTGTGATTAAATTTCTGATGAGGCAAGTTTGCTCACGGTTTGGAACTCCAAGAGTACTTATTAGTGATGGAGGATCTCATTTTTGCAACTTTCAGCTTGCAAAATTACTCAAACATTATGGTGTAAGACATAAGGTGGTTGCACCTTATCATCCACAGACAAATGGGCAAACTAAGGTGTCTAACAGGGAGATAAAAAGGATCTTGGAGAAAACAGTTGCTTCGTCAAGAAAGGATTGGTCACAAAAATTGGATGATGCTCTCTAGGCATATAAGACGACAATGAAGACATATATGGGTTTATCACCTTTCCAGGTAGTCTATGGGAAAGCATGTCATCTGCCAGTGGAGATGGAGCATAAAGCATTCCTATGATACTTAGAATAAACGCAGAAGACAGATATTGGAGCTTGAAGAGATGTGGTTGCATGCATATGATTCATCCAGGAATTGTAAAGAAAAGGTAAAATTTTATCATGACAAGAAGCTGATAAAAAAGGTTTTTAATCCAGGGTAGCTGGTGTTATTGTTCAATTCATGTTTGAAGTTGTTTCCTGGGAAGTTGAAGTCAAAATGGTCAGGACCATTTGTAGTAAAGGGTGTCCATCCCCATGGAGCAATTGAATTGGTTGATGCAACTGCTAGTGATCCATAAAGAAGTTAGGTAGTGAATGGTCAACGTCTCAAGCATTATTTGGGAGGAGAAATGGAACGTCTATCCACAGTGATGAAGTTGGTGGATCCATGAGCTTATTGGGTCAAGCTAGTGACGTTAAAGAAGCGCTTACTGGGAGGCACCCCAATTTTCTAAACTCGTTTTTTATCTTTATTTTGCTTCTGTTTTTAGAATAGGTGTTGATGTACTCAGTTTGAAACCTATATTTGATGTGATGGTTTGATATTGATTTGCATGTGACGAGTATTTCTTGATGATGCTTTGATATTGATTGATGTTGATATGTTGCACAGGATGCTTGATATACAGGTGGTTGTTCACAAACAGTGTGAATAGATGCATGATGTTATGATTGTGATTATGATGCTAAGCAGGATGTGTATTTGGTGTATGTGGAACATTGAATTAGCTTGTGTGAGGTTTTGAACTGCAAAGTATTTGTTTGAATGATTGTTATTCTTTTGAAAGCATGAATGATTTTGCCCAGGTTTCTATGATTGAACTACTTGCTTGCTTGTGTCACATGATCAAGGCCATTTTTTATTACCCTTTTTCTTAGCCAATGCATGATTTTTACCCAAATGAAAAAGAGCGTGAAGTGTTCTACCATTTTTGAACCTCAAGCCTTAAACAAATCCTTTGTGAAAATCTTTACCTTGAGTTAAGTTGAGAATCATTGTGTGGTATTGCTAAATGTTCAAATTTAGGGTTGATTGGGAGAATTGAAAAGGAAAGTAATGAAAAGCATTGAGCTAAGTTTTGAGCAAGTATGAAGTATGAGAAAAGAAAATAAAATGCAAGGAAAGAAAAGCTCAATGCAAAAAGGGGAAAGTTGGGAATGAGTGAGATTGGTTTGTCTAAAGAGAGATTGTACTTGAATGATAAATTTATAAATGGCTCTCTTAACTCAAGGATTTTGTGATCTTGAAAAACCAATTTTTCTTCTTAGCCCAACCACGTTACAGGCCATGGAAAGTCCTTGTGATGATACTTGTTTGTGAGTAGGATTAATTGTGTGAAATGAAAGGAAATTTTGTTCTATGTGACATTGGGATAGTAGAGTGAAGGAGTGACCTTTATATACACCTGTGTGATTGAGTGAAACACTTTGTCTGGTGAGGAAGAGTTCCATGAATACATGATTACATCTATGTTTAGTTAATTGATCATTCATGAGAACTTGTAAACAACATGATGAGTGATCAAGGCATGTGCACATCTTGACTGAATTTTGTTTGATGAGCTGATTTAAGTAATAACTTGTCTTGGAAGAAAGAGTTTTTGAATGTGTTGAACCATTGTATTGATTGGTGAAAGACTGAGTTATATCTTGTTTGCTTGAGGACAAACAAAGTTTTAAGTTTGGGGTTGTGATAACGGTTGAAAAACCGTTATTTTTATACTTAATTTTGATATTAGAAACACCCTTTATGATTTAGAGGTTAGCTTGAAATCATGCTTTTGATTAAGTTGTGAGAATAAAAGAGTTGAATGGGTTTTATGCTTGTTTTTCCTTGTTTTGACAGGAATTAAGATGAATTGGATGAAGAAGTTGAAGTAGCAAGGAGCTGGAGTCAGGAAAGGCTAGAAAAGTGGCACATAGAAGAATCATAGATAGCGCTGAGCGTCAGTTTGGGGCGCTGAGCACCAATCCGGAGGTGAAAGCACTGTTTCCCGCTTGGGCGCCACCTCTGAGCGCCAGTCTGGTAGTGCAACCACTGTTTCACGCCTAGGCGCCACCGTTGAGCGTCAGTCTGATAGTTCAACCACTGTTTCACGCCTGGGCACCACCGCTGAGCGCCAGTTGGTTTTGAAAGCATTGTTTCACGCTTGGGCGCCACAGCTGAGGGTCATTTGAGTGTCGTAGCTACCGTTGAGCACCTTTTTGGGGCGTTAAGCGCTGACGACGTGGGCTTGGGCCATTTTGCTTATATTTTTCTAAACTATTTAAGGTTTTGGACGACCTGGGGTTCATATCTTTTGACAGAAAGAGGCCAAAACACACTCCTTTAACCCCTCGGAGGGGGATTTTGGATGCAGAAGCTCCGATCTTCAACTTTTAGGGTTTTATCTTTCATTCTTTTCATCATTTTCATCTAGTTTCACCATGTATATGGTGAGCTAAACCTCCATTGTTGTTAGGGAAACGATATAATCCTTTGAAACTCTCATGTATTGAATTGATTCTTATTATAAATGCTTTACTTCATTAATTGTTAGGGTTTTTCCTCTACACTCTATGCATGATTTGTTTAACCCATTCAATTGCATGATCATTGATTTGTTCACTATGGACACATATGAGAAAATCTAGAACTGGGGAAATTCTCCCAAAAGCAATATTACCTAGACATAGAGATAAGAGGGTTGGTTACCTTTAAGCTTCTGTGCGAATGTAGTGCATAATTAATTGCTAGGGATACAAGACATTGTGAACTAGTAATTAAGAGTAGGCTTTCTTCACCGAGACATCGGGTTTAAGGTAAATTAAAAAGTGGAATTAACATTAATGAAGAAGATGAATTCATAAATACATGAGAGGGGATAGGATAAGTCGGAAACCCCAAGAACATAATCATTCCATATTTTATATCAATCACATTTGCATCTTTCAAGTCAATTGATCAACACTTGCATTCATATTTATTTTTCATAATATAAACACAATGATTTTGTTTACAAGTCCTAATTAATCAAGAAACCATATGAATGTCTAGGTCGTGACTCTCTTGGGAAATGATACTTGGTCTTACCATTTACTATTACTTGATATGATTCAGTACACTTGCCGGAGTGTTAACAGCAGCAAACCAAGATTGGTCTCTTCTACAATTTGATGTGAAAAATGCTTTCCTACATGGAGAAATTTTAGAAGAAATTTATATGGATTCTCCACCAAGCATGGAATATTCAATTGGAATGAAGGTTTATAAATCAAAGAAGACTCTATATGGATTAAAACAATCCCCAAGAGCATGGTTTGGAAGGTTTACCAAGTTTATGAAGGCTTTTGGCTATAGAGCAAGTAACTTTGATCACACCTTATTTTTGAAGAGAGGGAAAAGAAAAATTATAGCTTTGATTATGTATGTAGAGGACATGATTGTTACAGGAAATGACCAAGATGAGATTTATAGTTTACAACAATACCTTGCATCTGAGTGTAAGATGAAACAACTTGAAAACCTCAAATAATTTGTGGGTATTGAAGTAGCTAGATTAAAACATGATATTTTCGTATGCCAAAGAAAATATACTATTGACTTACTATCAGAAACTGGGCTGCTTAGGAGTAAACTAGTTGATATACCAATTGAACAAAATCATAAACTCTTTCAATGCTCAAATTCAACAAGCATAGAAAGAGAGAGAGATACCAAATGCTGGTAGGAAAATTAATTTATTTGTGACATATACGTCCAAATATTACCTATGCAGTGAATGTTGTTAGTCAATTAATGCATGACCCATGAAAGCTTTATATGGATGTTGTTGAGAGGATTTTGAGACATTTGAAGTCCGCTCCTGGAAAAGGAATTTTGTTCTCAAATCATGGAATCTTAAAGGTAGAAGGGTACACTGATGCAAATTGGACATGTTCAAAAGATGATAGAAGATCTACCTCTGGATACTTTACTTTTGTAGGAGGGAATCTTGTAACTTGGAGGAGGAAAAAATATCCTGTAGTAGCAAGATCTAGTTCTGAAGTAGAATTCAGAGGCATGACACTGGGTATATGTGAACTTTTGTGGATTAAAAATGGGTTATCAGATTTGGGCTTTAAACCAAATGAAACTGAGTTTGTACTGTGACAATACGTCGACTATAACAATTGCTCATAATCTTGTGCAACATGATAGAACAAAGCATGTGGTGATTGATAGACATTTCATCAAAGAAAAGCTTGAAGCTGAAATAATTTCTTTTCCTTTTGTAAGATCAGAATTGCAGTTGGCTGATGTTCTCACCAAAAGAGTGTCAAGAAGATTGTTTAATGAGTCTCTATTCAAGCTGGGAATGTGTGATATCCATACACCAACTTGAGTGGGGTGTTAAAATATGTCAAATATTCTATTAGTAAGTACTAGGTGATGAAATATTGTGTTGGCTATAATTTAGGCATTATTATATTTTGTGGAGTTTTCATTCCTGTAATAAATGAGGAATTATAGGACCCACTCCCCCACACACACAGACACCCCACCACACAAACACACACACAAACACAGACACACACAGACACACACACACACACAGACAGACACAGACACACCCCCCCCTCACACACACGCAGACACACAGACAGACACAGACACACACAGACACACACATACAGACACACACAGACACAGAAAGACACAGACACAAACACAAAAAGACACAGACACAGACACAGACAGACACACCCACACACAGACACAGACACACACACAGACACACCCACACACTTTAGTTATGATTGAAGGAAAAATTAGTTGGTATTTTTAATTCATAACAATGATTATTGTTAAATAAAATTAATTATTGTGATTACTTGGTTTATTTATAGTCTATAAAAAGTGTAAGTTGTATATCGATGATTATGTTGAACAAATACTAAATGTTTCATAAAGTTTGTTCTCTGATTATATCTACTCACATGAAAATATTTTTATTTTTCATGAGATGTTAGTAACGAAACATATATATGTTTGGTATCATTGGGTTTTGTTATCTCGTATTCTTTTCTTTGTTGTATAACTGGACTTGCAAAACTATTTCGTGAATTGAGGTGTTCATGTACAAGGTGAGTCATGATGTTTTCCATAAAACTCTAATATAAAAAGTTAACTTTATATTCACTTTCAAGGTCTTCATAGTGTCTTGCACGCTATGTACGAAGTTGGTCTTTGTTTTAGTGTAATTATTTTGTAGTTTTTTTATATAATATTAGATGCTAAAGTTTGTCAATCTTTAATAGAATGAATTCTTGTCACTTTTCACTATTTTCTATTCACTAATAATTCATTTATGGATGAAGGAAAAAACACTTTATTTTTAATACTCAATATTGTATGTAAAAGAAAACTAATTACCTTTATTTTCTTATTTATTGTGATCAAAGTCTCACTATCTTAGCAAACTGTTTTAGATTTTTTTTTTCAATGAAAACTTTAAATTAGTTAGTAATTCTATTAAAATACTACATTGTCATGTCAAATTTAAAATATTTAACAATTTTATTCTAAGTAAATTTTAAAAATTGTTTTAAAAAAATTATGTTATGATTATTAAGTTTATTAAAAAAAGTATGTGGTTGTTCGATGTTCAATTAATTAGCACATAATTCCCTATAGATGAGAATAAAACAATTGTTAACATAAGTGTTTGGTATCATTTTCTCTCTTATTTTCCATCTTTCATATTCACCATCACAATTTCTGAAATATATATATATATATATATATATATATATATATATTTCAACACTTTTGCAATGTCATGAGAGATTCTCATGAAGGGGTAAGTCATTTTCAATACAAGTTATTTCGATATCAAACACTTTTATGGTCTCCCTCTTGTACCTTTGCTAAGTTGTCACTTTAAAAACTCTTATACTAGTTGATTTTTTCAAGATTTTCATGTCATCTTCTTGAATAAAAAGTTATAGAATGAGAAATGGTAAGAGATTATTTGAATCTATTATCATTATGAAATAAAGGAATTATCATGAGTACGACAGTAATACTTTCACATGATGTCTTCTAGCATCAATTGTTATATTTGTCTTTACAGTATGTCCACTCAATTTACACAAAAATCTCACCTTAATACAATTTTCTAAGAATAAAATAATTGTCGACATAATTGTTTGGTTATTATTTTCTCTCTTGTCTTTAGTCATTTCATATTCACTTTCAAGATTTCTAAAGTATATATATCCTACATACTCTTTGCAATGTCCTTTGAGAGATTCTCATGAAAAGTTAAGTCATCTTTAACGTGTGTTGTTTCAATATCAAACACTTTATGGAGTCTCTTTGATACCTTTAGTAAGGTGTCACTTTAAAAACTCTTCTATTACTTATTTTTTCTTGGGATTTTCATGTCATCTTCTTGAATAAAAAGTTATAGGAATATAAATGATAAGAGATGTATTGAGTGTATTATCATTATGAAATAAAGGTCTTCTCATGAGTACAAAAACAATATTTTCACATGACATCTTATGACATCAATTATTATATTTACCTGTATAATACGTCAATTCAATTTGCACAACACATAAGTCTCATCTTAATACAATTTTATAAAAATAAAATTATTGTTAACATAAGCGTTTGATATTATTTTTTCTCTCTTATTTTTCATGATCTCATATTCACCTTAAGATTTCTGAAGTATATATATTCTACATACTTTTACAATGTTCTTTAAAATATTTTCATGAAGGGACAAGTCATCTTCAATGCAAGTCATTTCAATATCAAACACTTTTATGAAATCTCTTCGTACCTTTCTTAAGATGTCTATTTGAAAACTTTTTTGCTAGTTAATTTTTCCAAGGTTTTCATATCCTCTTAAATAAAAACTTATAGGAAGAGAAATAGTGAAAAATAGCCTAAGTATATTTTGATTATGAAATAAAGGTCTTATCATGAATATGAGGACAATATTTTCACATAACATCTTCCCTCCATCTATTGCTATATTTACTTTTATAGTTTGTTCATTCAATTTATACAAAAATTCCACCTTAATACAATTTTATAAGAATAAAATGATTGTTGACATAAGTGTTTAATAGTATTTTTTTTGTCTTATCTCACACCATTTATTTGTCATACAATTAGACCTAGAAACCTAATTTGACAAATAGGATACTCATTTATTGTATATCCCAGTGATGTTGTGTACAAAATTTTAATATAAAAAACTTAACTTCAAATTCACCTTTAATGTAATTAAAGTATATGGTATTTGTAATGTCCTATGAGAAATCATAAGTTATCTTCAATATAAATTGTTTTAATATCATATGAAAAGTCTTGTCTTTTTAAATGATCTTATCTCAACATCAACCATATTAAAGGAGGACATGACCCAGACAAGCTATCTCTTCAAACATGTAGAAGATTAGGTTTTAATTAACTTGTTTTCTTTCAAGTTATATTACCTTTTTTATTCATTAAATATATTTTTTTACTTTGTAAAATGTACTAGAAACGTTATATTTGAAATATATGTTATTTTGGATAATTTTTGGTTTTCAGTTTTTGGTTTCATGCCAAAACCAATTCAATTTAAGAAAAAAACTAAAAGCTATACTCTTGTTATTGTTATATCAAGCATAAATTTAGCACAAAATATAGAAAAAAAAACAACAAATTATGTTTGTTGCCACTACATCTACATCAGAGGTAATTAATTATTACAAATGCAATACATAAATTTACCTGTTATTTTGTCAACAAAAATAAATTTACATCAAAGATTTTAAACTAACATAAATTTACATCTCCTACAATTATTTCTAACCTAAATTAGACATATAAAAGTCGAAAATATTAGACATGAAAGAAAAAAATTATGTTAGTGCAACAATTTTTTATAATCATAGTTAGGAATTTAAACTTGAAAGTTATATAAGGAAAATTTTAACTCACATATAATATAAAAATAATAATAAATGTTAAAATATAAAATTTTGTGTTGAAAGTTGTATAATGATATATTATATGTACAAATCATACGTCAGATATAGTGAATTTCGTAATCTATCTTTATACAAAATTTCCAACATTAAAAATTCATGTATGAGTTGAAATAACTATATCAAAAGAAAAAAAAAAAGTAGAAAACATACAAGTAAAGAAATACCTACAAAAATCGAACATAATTAAAATAAAAAGAGAATGAATGACAATCTTACTCTTGATATATTTAGTCTTTATTTTATGTTTAACTATATGTCAATCAAGAAAGAATAATTTAGAAAGCGTTCCCAAATGTGTGATGGATAAATAGTAAAGAAAGTGTGAAAGTTAAAGAATAAAATAATGCATAAAATAACACATAATAAGAAAAATGTGGGAAAGGTATTCACTTTTGTTTTTATTCAAACAACTTCACTTTCTTTTTTTTTTTTCTCTTCATTTCCATCATTTTTTTATCTTTCAAATCTACTCCCTAATCCTAGTCCAAGCACATCCTTAGTTATGATTGAAGAAAAATTAAGTTAGTATTTTAACTCATAATATTGATGGTTAAATAAAATTAATTATTGTGATTACTTATTTTAATTCTAGTCAATAAAAAAATTTAGGTTGTAAATTTTATGTAATTCATCATAATAAACTTTGATGATTAGGTTGAATAAACATTAAAAAAAAATGTTTCATAAAATTTTGTACTATAATGATTAGTTTTTTTATTTAGTGTTATTTTCTTTATTGTATAACTGGACTTGTAAAACTATTTCCGGAATTGAGGTGTTAATGTAGCAGGTGATCCATGATGTTGTCCATAAAAAGATTAACTTTATATTCACTTCAAAATGTTTTGCACGATGTATTAAGTGGTTTTGTTTTAGTATAATTATTTTGTAGTTATTTTTTAGATAATATTATATTCAAATATTAGTTAGGAAAGTTTGTCCATCTTGAATACAATGAATTCTTGTCACTCTTCACTATTTTTTGTTCACTAATAATTATGAAGTAAAAATCACTTTATTTTTAACCAATAATCAAGATTGTAGGTAAAAGAAAACTAATTACCTTAATTGTCTTTATTTATTGTGATCAAAATCCCATCTCCTCGTCTCTCTTAGTAAACCGTAAATGTTTTAGATGATTTATTTTTTAATTAAAACTTTAAATTAGTTGGTAATTCAATTAGAATACTACATTGTCATGTCAATATTCAATCAATTAGTACATAATTCCCCATATAAAAGAATAAAATAATTGTTGACATAAGTGTTTTGTACTATTTTTTCTATCTTATTTTCTATCATTTCATATCCACCTTTAAGATTTATGAAGTATATATATTTTAGGTACTTTTGCATTATTCTTTTGAGAGATTCTCTTGAAGAGAAAAGTCATTAGTGCAAGTTTCTTCAATATAAAAGCACTTTATTGGAGTCTCTCTCATACTTTTTTTAAGGTGTCACTTCAAAGACTCTTATACTAGTTGTTATAGAAAGAGAAATGGTAAGAGATGATTTGAGTGTATTATCATTATGAAATAAAGGTATTATCAAGTATGAGACTAATATTTTCACATTATGTCTTTTAGTATCAATTGTTATATTTGTCTTTATAGTATGTCTATTCAATTTACATAGAAATCTCACCTTAATACAATTATCTAAGAATAAAATAATTGTTGGTATAAGTGTTTGGTACTATTTTCTATCTTTTATCTTCAATAATTTCATATTCACTTTTAAGATTTCTAAAATATATATATATATATATATATATATATATATATATATATTTATATATATATATATATACATATATCTTACGCACTCTTTACAATATTTTTTGAGAGATTTTCGTGAAAGATCAAGTCAACTTCAAAGTAAATTGTTTCAATATCAAACACTTTTATGGAGTCTCAATCATACTTTTGTTAAGGTGTTGTTTTAAAACTCTTCTATTAATTATTTTTTCGATATTTTCATGTCATCTTCTTGAATAAAAAGTTATAGGAAGAGAAATGGTAAGAGATGTTTTAGTGTACTATCATTACAAAATAAAAACCTTTTCATGAGTACAAAAATAATATTTTTACATGATATCTTATGACATCAATTCTTATATTTATCTTTATAATATTTCCATTTAATTTGCACAACACACCAAGCCTCATCTTAATAGAATTTTATAAGAATAAAATAACATAATTTTATAAGAATGAAATAATTATTGATATAAGTATTTGGTATTATATTTCCTTTCTTATTTTTCATCCTCTCATATTCACCTTTTAGATTTACGAAATATATATAATGAATTCTAAGTTTTAAGATTAAGGATATTTTAATAATTTTCATTCTCAAAACTAAAAAAAAAAAAAAGAAACCCTAAAACCCTTACTGACCTCTCTCATTCCTCTCAACCCTTTCTCTTTCATCTTTCTCACTCCAATCTTTTCTCTGTCATCCCTATTGTAACCCTAATTGAAAAAATTTGAAACACTTGCCATTAAACAATCTTAAAAAAAAAATGATTTTATAATGAGTTTTCATCTTATAATTTTTGTCTTATCTAATTTTATCCAATTTTCACAAGCATAAAAGCATTGGTAATTGACTTGGAAAAAAATCATAAATACTCACTCTCAAACAATTTCTTACAAAAATGATTTTATAATGAGTTTTTATTTTATAATTTTTGTCTTATCTAATTTTATCTAATTTTCACAAGCATAATGACATCAAAGAAATTGGTAATTGTCCTGGAAAAAATCAGAAACACTCGTTGTTAAACAATTTCTTATAAAAAATGACTTTATAATGAGTTTTCATTTTATAATTTTTGTTGTATATAATTTTATCTAATTTAGAGAGGTTAGTGAAGATGGTGAAATTGAAGAGATCTTGAATGAACCTTCACCTGAAGGTGAATATGTCAATGACTCAACTCTTTACAAAGGTAAATTGTTTAAAGACAAGTGTTTTTGATTTTTTCAATTGGGGCTACAGTAGGAATGACACAGAAAAAGTTGGAGTGAGAGAGATGAAAGAGAAAATATTAAGAGGAATGAGAGAGGTAAGTAATATTAAGAGGAATGAAAATTATTAAAATACACTTAACCTTAAAACTTAGAATCCATATATATAAGGATATTTTTGTCTACTAAAATCCAGTACACATTGCTAAAATGTACTAACTCAAAAACTTAGCAAACCTCATATATATATATATATATATATATATATATATATATATATATATATATATATATATATATATATATATATATATATATATTCCACTTACTATTACAATGTTGAACAATGTTATTATGGAGATTTTCATGAAGAAACAAATCATCTTTAATACAAACGATTTCAATATCAAATATATGAAATTTCTCTCCTACCTTTTTTAAGCTATTTTTATTTAAGAGGACATCAAAATCTTGAAGAAAAATAACTAGCAAAAAAATTTTCAAATAAAAATAGCTTAAAAAAGGTAGGAGAGAAATTTCATATATTTGATATTGAAATCGTTTGTATTAAAGATGATTTGTTTCTTCATGAAAATCTCCATAATAACATTGTTCAACATTGTAATAGTAAGTGGAATATATATATATATATATATATATATATATATATATATATATATATATATATATATATATATATATATTCCACTTACTATTACAATGTTGAACAATGTTATTATGGAGATTTTCATGAAGAAACAAATCATCTTTAATACAAACGATTTCAATATCAAATATATGAAATTTCTCTCCTACCTTTTTTAAGCTATTTTTATTTGAAAATTTTTTTGCTAGTTATTTTTCTTCAAGATTTTGATGTCCTCTTAAATAAAAATTTCCTCATTTTCATTATAAAATAAATGTTATATAAAGACAAGATTTTCCTATAATGTCTTCCTGCGTCCATTATTATATTTATATTTTATAATATGTTCATTCAATTTGGACATAATTTTCACACTAATACAATTTTATTTATAAGAATAAAATTACTATTCACATAAGTATTTATAGTATTATTTTTTCTTATCTCAGACCATTTATTTGTCATCATTTATTTGTCATACAATTGGACCTATAAAATTTTAGTATAAAAATTTAACTTCAAATTCACCTTCAAGGTATTTTAAGAATCTGACATTTGTAATGTCTTTTGAGAAATTCTTATTATCTCCGATGTAAATTGCTTCAATATCAAACACTCTGATAAAGATTCTCTTGTTCTTTTTCGTTTAGACTTAACTTTAAAACCTCTTCCGTTAGTATTTTCTAAATATTTTCAAATCATTTTTTTTAAAGAAAGAAGAGTGATAAATAATGATGTGATGACATTGTGAAATAAAGTTCTTGGAAGGAATTCAATGATAAAGAATTTTATAAGATGTTTCCAAGCATGTGGTTGTTCTCCATGTGAATAGATTTTACAAGACACAACTTAATATTGATGCAAGAAAATTTGTTAATGTTGAATAAATTTATTTAATAAAATTCAATATATTATCTGCACGATCACAAGATATATTATTTTTGATAATTTTTGTCCATTTAAATATTCAGATTCGGTGATTTCATCAAAGGTGAAAGTGAAACAGAAATAAAGGATCGCCAGAACTTAAACCTAAACCAAAATCTCTTCCAATTTCAAAGATCACAAAAACACCATCGAATTAGCAAGTGTGAATTGTAATTGGATCTAAAGGTGTTGCGGAGAGATGAAACTGTAACTCGAACAAGATAAAAAACGGTTCAAGATCTCAATTGGTTTTGGGCGAAGAATCCAACCTGTGTAGGGCTTGTTCAGCGACGTGCAATTGGGGTTTCAATTCGAGAGCCTGCTGGTAAGCCTTAACGGCGTCGTCGTTCATCTTCTTCCGCTCCAAGCAGTCTCCGAGGGAGAAGAAAGCGTTCGCGTTGTTGGGGTTGAGTTTGACGGACTCGGAGAGATCGGCGAGGGCCGAGTCGACCCGGGCACGCTGCGTCGAGGCGAGTCTGAGTTCGGCGCGTTTCAGGAGCGCGTCGGCACGCTCGGAGGGGGAGAGGGAGGTGGCGGCGAGGGGGGAGAGGGCGTCGTCGAGGGAATCGAGGGCGGCGGAGCGGAGGCCGAGGAAATCGAGGGCGAGGGCTTTGAGGAGGTGGGGGGCGGCGTCGCGGGGGTCGAGGGCGATGGCACGTTGGGCCTGGGCCTGGGCTTCTTTGGCGAGGGCCTTGGATTTGGAGGCGCGGGCTCGGGCGAGGAGTTGGGCCCCTTGGACGAAGTGGCGCTTGGCTTGGATGTCGGCGCGGTTGCGGAGACGGAGGTCAGACCAGAGCTTCTTGGGGACGTTGTGCATGAAGAGGTAGAAGAGGAACATGACGAGGAGCATTCCGACCTGCAAAACGATGTCGTTGGAGGCCCAGTTCTCTTTGGATTTATCCATCGAGCTGCAGAGAAGAAGCTCTTCTTGTGTACCTGCCTCTGCTGGCTTTCATTTATACTTGAACAACAAAATTCTTTGTCAAAAGACTGAAAAACCTCCATAGCCATTTAAAAGATTATCTGAAGAAATAATAATTAGTCAAAATTACTAATAAAAAATTAAGGTGCAAATGAAGGAAGATGGAGGAGTTAGACATGAATTACTTCGTTTATATATATATATATATATATATATATATATATATATATATATATAATAGCTGTGAGATAATAGTATTTGAAATATATTTCTATTTTGATAAATAGATGTAAATTCATAAGTTGAATATTGATTGAGTGGATATTTTGTAGGATGTTTGGATCCACGTGTATACCATGGAAGAAAAGAAAATATGACTGACATAGATTAAGCACTCTTCATTTTTGGATTTAGAAGTTTGAGTAAAGAAATGTGAGATAAAAAGTGTGGGGGAGGCCGAGGGGTGTTTCCTTTTGTGTGTGAAAAAGAAAATCAGATTTTTGTTTTAATACTGTTTTTCTGCAGTACTTTAAAAATATATTGATTTTAATATATTAAAAACTTCTTTATATATATTTTACAATATAAAAATTAAAGTTAATGTATTTCAATGTGTTAGGAAGGCTTAAAACTCACCGAAATCCATTATAAATATGTTTTAGTAGTAATTAATATTTTTCCTTTTGTTACTTTGACTTTCTTAATGATGTAAAATGTTTTAGGAGAATATGTTTTTTATTTCATATTTCTTATCTTTTAAGTGTTAGAAGATTTATCTGATTTATATTCTAAGAGAGAAAAAGAGGACAATTTTTCTAAAAATTTTATTAAAAGATTATAATGTTCTTAATGAAGTGGGAAGAAAGAAAATTAGTTTTAATATCTTTAAAATAATTCTCACGAAATCCATTTATAATTTAATAATTATTAAATTATAAATTATTTATACCAAAATCTTTATATAAATTATATGAATTAATATTAAATTTTAAATTCTATTTGAAGATTTAATATTAAATTTTAAATACACATTATATATTAAATTTATCATGTCATTATCCTTCATTGAATTTTATTAGAAGATTCGATCACTTGCAAGTTATCTAATAACAAAATTTCTTCTATGTATCACAAATTATATTACTTAACTTTAATTAATGCTATAATATATTTCTTTAATTTTCTTTTAAAGATACATAAAGTCATTTCATTACACAAAACAATAATGTATATCATACCATGCAATCTGAATGTGAAAATAAATAAAAGTATCTTAAAATCATAACTATCAAGTAAAATAAACATTATGACCATAATGTTTATATACACCAAACTACATTAACAATGTCTTATCCATTAAGCTCATTCTTTCAACATGACCAATGAATGTACAATGAATGTCTTGGGTGATAAACCTTTAGTTAACCAATTTGCTATCATTAATCTTGTATCAATATTCTTAATCAACATCTTTAATTAATGTATTCCACTTTAATTAATAAATATTTCAAATTTGTGTTTTTTTTCATTAGAGTATTTATCATTCTTAGAAAAGAAAAGGATTAGAGAATCATTACAATAAATCCTTACTGTTTAGTTATACTACCAACGATATCAAACCCTAAAGTAAAATTTCACAAACAAAATACTAGAATTGTGACCTCAAAGCATGCAACAAATTTAGTCTCCATAATAGGACTGAGAATCACAACTTTGTTTTCACTTTTTCACGATATTTCTCCTCTAGCCAAAAGAAAGATGTACCCAAATGGGGATTTCCTTAAGTCCACACATCTAGTAAAATCTGAATATGAATAGTCAATTACTTCAAGATGATATGACCTTCTATACGTGAGCATGTAATCATTTGTGCATTGTGAATACCAAAGAACTTTCTTTGTAATTTATAGTACTTTTATGAGAAAGCTAATGTTAGCCCAATACATATTTAATCATACATTAAACTCTTAACCACTAAAGCATAAGGAATAAATTTCATTTCGTTTCGCTAAATCATTTCTTGGACATTGCATTTGATTAAACTAGTAACCTTTTGAATCTGCAAAGCACTTTTCCATTTTGAATTTCTCTAATACTTTACTAATTTATGTTTTTGAGACAATATCAACTGTCCTTGTGATTTGACACCCAGTACTTCTATTCCTATGACATATGATGCATCCCCCATATCTTCCATTTCAAAATTATTAGAGAGAAAATTCTTTACAACATGTATCATATGGACATTATTAGTAATAAGTAAAATTTCATCAACATATAAGATTAAAATTACAATCTTGCCCCAACTAACCTTTATGTAGATACACCGATCAAAAACATTTTCTACAAAACCATATGACGTGATGATATCATTAAACTTGAGATAGCATTGTCTACAAGTCTGATTTAGTCCATATATTGACTTCTTTAATTTACACATCACGTTTTCCTTTTCTTTGGAAAGAGACCTTCAAATTTGTCTATATAAATTTCTTCCTCTAAGTCATCATTTAAAAATGTAGTTTTTACATCCATTTGGTGAAACTTTAAATCATAATGAGCTACTAAAGTCAAAACAATTCTCATAAAGAACTTCTTGAGAAATAAGTGAGAATGTCTCTTTATAATGAATGCCATCTTTTTTAGTGAAATCTTTAGAAACTAATCTAACTTTGTTCTTTTCGATATTGTCTTGTGAGTCATGTTTGGTCTTAAAGGCCCGTTTACAATTAACTCTCTTTAAACCTTTAGGAAATTAAACTATATCTCATACTTTATTGTCACCCGTTTTTCAACTCTTCTTTCAAAACATTCAATCACTTTTATGAATTGTCACTTTTCATAAATTGTTTAAATGAAATTGGATACTCAATACTTAATTCACATTCATTTTCACTATCTTTCTACCTCATCAACTGGAAAAATCATTTATAAAGGTAACATAATACTTTTCATCACTCTAAAATAGAATGTCAAAAAATCCAAAAATATCAATATGTATTAATTTTAAAAGTTCATTGCTTTTAGTAGCAAAAAGTTTAGAAATTTGTTTGGTTTTCTTTCCTTTAATGCAATCCAAACATATATTTCAGTCACCAAAATTCAATTTAGGTAAAATTTTATTTTATTTATTAACCTCGTTATTCTTTCTTTGGATATGTGACATACTCTTTAATGCCAAAAATAAGCATAATTATTTTCATGCACATGCTTACTACTAATAACATATTTATCATGAAACAAGGATTTCATTCTTTACATTAAGATTGAAACAATATACACTAGTGCAAAAACAACATATTACGTCGGTTATTTTTGGCTTTTAACAATGAATTAGAGACCGACGTCATAGCGGGTGACGTAACTTTTATGTCGAATATCACTAGACGACGTTAATAGGACAATTTCACATCGACTATATCAAGATTTGACGTAAACCTAACGTCAACATTGTGCAACAACGTTAGGTTACGTCAGTTAGTAAAGAGATTGACATTCAATATTTGAATAAATATTTATATTTATAGTAAGATTTGTCATCTTATGTACGAGGGAAGTGACGTAAACTTAACGTCAATGCGGAGGATAATGGACGTAATGTTCACGACGAAGTTCAAAGAAGACGTCAATTTTTGAATAATATTTGAATAAATATTTATATTTAAAAGAATATTTGACGTCAAGTATAAGGGGATGGACGTAAGGTTAACATCGAAGTTGTCTATATGGGACATTACTCTCGATATTTAAACGTCAAATGGTGTATACTTCGACGCTACCTTCAGTGTTTTTTTTTGGATTTGATTCGGTTTAGCTCATTCAATCAAACCTGAAATACAGAAACCAGTTTTCCAATTCATATATATTCACAGAATTAATTAATTTAAACCATGCTATCATCAATTCATCAATTCCAATTAAATAGTAAAACTAAAAGATGCTAATGCTATCATCAAAACTTTAAAGAACCCAGTTTTCCATTCATCTATTCACAACATTCATCTATTCACAATAATCTATTAACAGTTTAAAAGCTGCACAAGTAAGCAAATGCTACTATCATGAAAGGAAAAACCTAAAGTTATAGCTATTTAAAATGTTTATTCAAATATCGTGCCCAATCCTTTCTTATCGTCATTATTACTGAAGTGGACAATGAAGAGGTAGTGTTGAACCGCAGCATAATCAAGGAAACTTTACTATTATATTCATTTTAATGTCAAAAGTTTATTGATATTTGTAAGATTTTCAAATGTAAATTTTTACCTCAGTCCATTCCCCTTTGATTTCTGCTTGAATGATTGCCTTCATCCATGACATGATGTAGTAATCACATGCCCATGAATCATTCTACTTATTACACTAAACATGTGAAAGAACTTAGTCAAATGTAATGGTTTAAATTTGACTACGAAAATTAAAGGTTAAAGATCAATGAATTCTAACCTTAGGATATATAATTTCAAGTTGTTGTGTCCTTTGGTCCTAGACACAACTCTAAACAAATTTGAAACATTTGAAACGTAAGTTAATATATTAATATCATAATGAATTGATAAGAATGAATGTAATACTTACGTTTGTATAAAGGACTTCAACTCCGCTTTAATCTTCCTATGAAGAGAACAAAACCATACAACTTGTGCTTTTTTTGGAATGATCACCATGAGTTGCCAATGGTCCCTGTCATGTACCAACAACTAGTGAGTTAGTTTATTGATTAAAATTTGATAAAAGTTGACAATATTGGGAAACACATACGCATCAATGTATGGCGCGATATATATCTCTTTGTTAGACTCAGTCATCCATGTTTGAATATATGATTTTCTGAAATGTAATGTGTTTCCAGATGGTTGAATGGTCTGAGGTTCAAGAAAGCCTTAAATATTTAGGGTTTCTTAGGGACTTGGCAATGTTGAGAGAGGATTCTTTTGGTTCTTGGTTCTCTGATTTTTATCAAAGATTAACATCTTTTGGCAAATATTTAATTTAGGGTTTCTTTGGTGTCTTAAACATTTATACCTATACTGTGGCATTTCCATCTTTGTCTATGAACCATAAGTAAAATTTAAAAAAGTTGAGACGGATGGGCAAGGTCATCAAAGAGATTTGTCATAATTTTAGGAACAACTAAAATTTTCTTAGGGACCAACGATATGTTAACAAAAATAAATTGTATTTTTCTTATCAAAGATTAACATCTTTGTGGCGAATCTTTCTTTTAGGGTTTCTTAGGGTCCTTAAACATTTATACCTATATATAGGGGCACCAAATACATATGTACACATTTTGGAAGTCATAAATTTGCATTTGCAATGTTGATTGCGGATTCTTTTGGTTCTTGGTTCTCTAATTCTTATCAAAGATTAACATCTTTGTGGCAAATATTTCTTTTAGAGTTGCTTAATTAGGTGCCTTAAACATTTATACCTATATTGTGGCGTTTTCATCTTTGTCTTATGAACCATAAGTAAAATTTAAAAAAGTCGAGACGGACAAGCAAGGTCATGAAAGAGATTTGTCAGAATTCTAGGAAAAATAAAAATTTTTTTAGGAACCAACTATATGTTAACAACTTTTTTGACAATATACTATGTCACTATTTTATTGGTTTGTACATTTGAAACGGAGTGATCACGACTACCACATAAGCATTTATAAAAAAAGTCGAATTTAAAAAGTCAACGACGATCAAAGATCAAACGAACTCTCAAAACAACTTTTATTTGCCACATTGAGATAAATTATTTTGAATAATTTAATAATTATCATTAGTTATTAGTATAAATGATTATGATATAAAAAAATAGTATGAATAACATTATTAGAAAAATACTGAATAACATTATTTGCATTTATTAATTTATAACGCTTTGAATCGATTCTTTATTACTTAGAATCGATTATATTAACTTAGCAAAATTGAGAGTGGAATTATATGAATATGGGGTCACATCAAACCTTTTTAACTTCAAGCCCTCCAAATCTCACATTGTTCGCGGGTGATTCAAAAGTAGACAATTTCTGGGGAGCGGAACATCATTTTGTTTTTAAATGAATCAAACGAAATTTATTGATTTTTTTTAATGATGTTTGAACATCGAATTCGGTGGGGCTAAAACGTTCATACAAGAAGGTGGTGTGTGGTAGTTACTAAGCATAATTACACGATGTGCGTCATCAGTTCATCTATAAATATAGCTTGAATTTCACATAATCCTTGCCTCCTGTTTCCGTATTTGATATTATGATTCATGTTTTTTATCTCCTTTTCATTTTCTTTTCCATAGATATCTAAACATGTTTTTTCTTTAAATTGCAATTTGCTCGGTTGAATGTCAAAGTGCTTCATTTATGTCTCAGTTCATATGAAGGTGGCCTTTGATATTCAAGTGGACAAATTTTTTTTTACAGTAAAGAAATGATTAAGTTATCTTACTGAAAGGAAAGTGCTTGGGAAAAAGAAATATGGTTCACAATATGTTTAATGCTGAAATAATTTTATGATCTAAAATAATTATATAAAGAAGATGTTCAACTTCAACATTCAACTATGTATGAATCGTTTTTTAAATTGTCTTGGAGTTGTCTTTTACCATTAGATTTCAGAGCTATTTGATTTCTTATGGTGGAAACAACTCCACAAAAAATTATATTTATAATGTTGACGTCATTTGTTGAGTGCATTCGATGCGAAAGACTGTTGATGGTTGAACGTCATTTTCAGAGGGGACTCGAGGTTCAGACAAGATAGTCAGTAAGCATAATTACACGATATGTCATCGGTTCATCTATAAATATTGCATCCATCACGTAATCCCATGCTTCTTGTTTCCGTATTGAACATTAGGATTCATGTTTTTTTATCTCCTTGGCATTTTTCTTTCCTTAGATTTCGAAACATGTTTGTTCTTTAAATTGCAATTTGCTCGCTTGAATGTCAAAGTGTCTCATTCATGTCTTAATTCATATGAAGATGGCCTTTGATATTCAAGTGAACAAAATGCTTTTTACAATAAAGAAATGATTAAGATATCTTACTGAAAGGAAAGTGTTTGGGAAAAAGAAATATGGTTCACAATATGTTTGATGCTGAAACAATTTTATAATCTAAAATAATTATATAAAGATTTTCAACTTCAACATTGAACTATGTATGAATCGTTTTTTAAATTGTCTTGGAGTTGTCTTCTACCATTAGATTTCAGAGCTATTTGATTTCTTATGGTGGAAACAACTCCAAGACAAATTAAATTTATAAATTTGACGTTGAATATTGAGTGCATTGGATGCGAGAGACTGCTCAATGACATGTCTACGTTTAGTCAGCAAGGAGTTCAGAAGAATCCAAAGAGATTTTTTACTTATTCAGTGAATGATGATTAAATGTCGTATTCGGAGGGGCATCGACGTTCAGAAATTTAATGTAAAATATTTATGATCGAGGACATCCTATATCATATTCATCACAGAAATATCTACGTTTAGTCAGCAAGGAGTTCTTAAGAATCCAAAGAGATTTTTTACTTTTTCAGTGAATGATGTTTTAACATCGAATTGTAAGCGTCTTTGACGTTCAGGATATTGATGTCAATTATTTGTGCTCGAGGAAGTCCTATATCATTATTCATCATAGTAATGTCTACGTTTAGTCAGCAAGGAGTCTTAAGAATCCAAAGAGATTTTTTACTTTATCATTGATGTTTTAACATCAATTGAGCAGGGCTTGGACGTGCAGGATATTAATCATGTGTAATGCTTTTAAAATGATTTAATTTTGCTACGTGGATCATCTCATTTTTAGTATTTTTTCTTTTTAATTTTTAATCATTCAATGGCGCGTCCGACTGTGTGGAGCGGTGGGACATTAATGGTGTGCATTTTCCAACGATATTTTTAACGTCATTTGTTGGGGGCTGGACGTCAATTAGTTCTTATGGTGGAAACAACAAATATATAAA
The DNA here is from genome assembly GCA_034642375.1 of Vigna nakashimae. NCBI lineage: Eukaryota > Viridiplantae > Streptophyta > Magnoliopsida > Fabales > Fabaceae > Vigna > Vigna nakashimae. The sequence continues at coordinate 19,690,022 of CM067760.1, read as the reverse complement.
TTAAATTTATACGATTGACATCGAGTATTGATGGCAAACGATGCAAAGGTCTGGAGATTGGGTCAAATATTTGTGATCAATGACGTCTTATTTCATCATTTATCATAGAATGTCTTCGATTAGTCAGTAAGGAGATAATATCGAATCCAAAGAGATTTTTTACTTTTTCAGTGAATGATGTTTGTACGTCGAATTTGGAGGGGCTCCGACGTTCATACAATATCAGAATCTAAAGAGATTTTTTACTTTTTCAGTGAATGATGTTTGAACGTCGAATTGTGCAGAGCTTCGACGTTCATACGATGTGGCAATTTCTAATCATAATTCCACGTCCGACTCTGTGAAGTAGTGGGACAATGTTTCCAACGATGTTTTTCACATCTATTGTTGGGGGCTAGATGTCAATTAGTTCTTATTTGAATAAAAATAAATGTATTACTTTCCACTGAATGATGTTTGAACGTCATCATTTCATCTATAAATATAGCTTAAATTTCGTGTAATCCCTACCATCCTATTTCTCTGTTGAACATATTAGGATTCATGGTTTTTATATCCTTTGTGTTTTCTTTTCCTTAGATTTTGAAGCATTTATATTCCTCAAATTGCAATATGCTCACTTGAATTTCAAAGTGTCGCATTCAGGTCTCAGTTCATATGAAGGTGGCCTTTGAAATTCAAGTCAACAAAATGCTTTTTATAGTACAAAAACTATTAAGTTATCTTATTGATGAACGGGTCGCACCGCTCACAAAAGTTGTGCATAAAATAATGCAGTATAGTATAACTAGGAAGTGACTCCTAGGTCGTCTCTCAAGGACCAATATTTGTGGTTCGGTCTTAGATTTAACACGAAGTGGGGGGGGTGTTTTTGTGATTTTTGGTTATGGAAAAATAACTGGACTGGAAATTAAATACAGCAAAATTAAAAATGTTGAAATAAATTTTAACGACTGTAAAAGCCTTACGGTAAAAACGGTAAAATTAGAAAATGGAAAATTACGCAGTGTTGAAATTGACCAAAAACATCAGTAAAAATAAACCGTAAAAACAATTCTTGAAAATAATATGAACGTGAACAGTAAACCACAATAACATAATTTAACAGTGTAGAAAATACTAAACGGTAAAATACAACAGAATAAAAGTGAAATTCATTAAAATAAAATTACTCAACAGTACAGATAAAATGAAATAAGACAACTGTTCTGTGACATACTACAAGCTTTCGGAAATAAAAACTACATTGCAGTGTTGGGGAAAAATGGAAAATCAGAGAGAGAGCTCCTGGAAGAGAAGAACCGAAACCTCTTCCAGGCCTCAAGGCCGTGGCCTTCCTTCTGCTATTCTACCCCTTTTATTAGCCCAATAATTTTGTCTTACTCCCGTCAATAGTTTTCCCGTGTTGTTATCTCCCAACAAATTTCCTGAATTTCCTCTTGACGTTGTAAAACATGAATAAGGTTGGGCCCCCTTAGTCTTGTCTTCTTCTTCAAGCACTCTTTGCTGACGGCTTCTTCTGCTGTTGGAGATTGAGTTTGTGGTGGGCTCCTTCTCTTTCATTTCCAACAACCACCGTGAAACCTAAGTGCTGTTTCAAAACGTTCCAGCAGCTCTCCCAAACATTCTCTTCCATCATGAAGCTCCAAGGCTTGTTGGATATGCATCACTACTGGACCACCGTGAGATGTTGGAGTTGCTTGTTGGTGGAGGGCGCGGATTGGTGCTGCTCCTGCATATTTTGCTTCTTCTTCCACCAAAGAAAGGTGTGGCATGGTGGACCAACTACTTCTTCTCCCAAATGAAGATCTTGCTGCAACGTTGATTTATGCACACGTCCCAGCTCTCCCTCTCGGTAGCTGCAGCCACCGTTCCAGCCCTTCACGGCTCCTTCTCCACTGCACCGTCCTCCTGGTCTTCAACCAAATTCCTCCTTTAGGTGGCGGCTCCAAAACACATCCCAGCTCTCCCCCGTGAAGCCCACCAACATCACTCCTCTATGGTCTTGCTTCTTTTCCATCTACGTTGGACCTCTGTGTGAAGGCTCCTCCTAAGCTGGATGTGGCTGTTGCTTTCCCTTCCAGCACCTTCTCCCCTCCGGTGATGGCTTCAAGCTTCCATGGGACGTGAGTTTTCTCTCATCTCCTCCCTAGCTTGCTCCAAACTGAACCGTGAAGTGGTACAGGTGGCTGGCTCAAGACGTGACACCACTAGCTTTTCTGCTGTCAAGAGAGTTCCTAGAAGAAAAGAGAAAAAGAACTCTTTTCAGCCGTGGCACATGTTGCCTCCAACGTGTAGTGGCCTCTTAATTCAAAAAAAATGGAATGCACCCTTTCCAATTGCACTTTTCAGTTGCACATCACGTGCACACCAATTCCAATTTTCCAATTGTGCAGCCGAGAGTTCTCCATGGCCATGACCGTATGCTATTATTGAAAATGAAATATACACCTCTTAATTAATTGTTTTCCGAAAGAATTTAATCCCTAAATTTTATCCAATAATTTCCCTACAATCAATAATGAAAATAATTAGCTCAGAGAATTCAAATTAATTAAAATAAGAATTTCTGATCAAATTAAGCACAATCAGTAAAAACGGGAAAATACTGGACAATTAAGCACAATTCCCCGATTAATTCTAGTACAATAAACTAAGTGAAGTGAAGAAAATAATGACTCATCAAAATAGACCACACTTAGTATTTTGCACTCCTGGGCAAAATCAAGACTCAAATTAGGGAATGGTTCAAAGGACATCAAAGGAGTGACACTAATGCAGCATACAGAAAAACAAAGACTCACCAGAAAACAAATTTACAGAGTTCTCAAGAAATCTGACAATAAAAAGGTGTAGACAATCCAACACAAAAAGAAAGCAGATACTTACAGAAATCTTCCAAGTAATTCAATACACGGAAAAATAATCAATCAGCTTAAAAGGTGATTCAAAAATAACAAAACCTCACAGATGCACTCACAATCAGTGTTTCTCTCAAGTGTTTAAGGTAAATCGATGTCACTCAATGCACTCAAGAAAACAAACACAAGTAGACTTGGCAAGTCTCTAATTATCAATACTTAAAACATATGCACGTTCAGATCCAAAGGTCTTTTCTGGGTTGTAATGGGGCCAAGGACAGGGGAGGATAAAATATGGATCAGTAGCTAAAGCTCAGAAGAAATAGAGGACAAATGGGGTACAAGAGTAAATACAGTCAAATCTCACCCAAACCTCTAATTCAATCCTCTTCTCGACTCCATTGTTTACAAAATTATTTTTCATTTTTCTCATCATTTTTTTCATCCTATCTCTTTTCTTTTCTTTTTTTTTTCTTTATCACACAACAGGATATAATTCATATTTTCAAAACATGATGAGGAACCAACTAGCCAATTCATCAGAATTCCCAAGGAGACCACACTAATTCACAAAATACTTCTATAGCTCCAGACTTTCCTAAGGTTAAGGTAATCATTTATTTTTCACTTAGGATCAGTGTATGAGCTTCAACACAAAGAAATATATACAGTATAGGCTCAAAGGGGTTATCAAAGGATAATAACAAGTTAGGCTTATTTGGCTAAAGAGGCTCAAGAACAAAAATTGCCTTTATCAAGTCTGAACATGCATATCAATCAAGTATATCAAAAAAAATCAAGCCTAGGCATATGTGCAAGCATTCAAGATACATATCACACACAAGAAAGAAAATTAAGTGGCTCAAATCTCACACAGGGTATTCGTCACAATCAAATCAACCTCTTAAACACATAATCATCTTTCCAAGCAGAGAAAAGCAAGGATTTCAAACCATAAGTATTAATGAAGTGAAGGAAAAATCTACAACTTTAGACATCATCCAGAAATCAAGAGAAAAATGTAAAATTTATTGCACACAAAACTCGATAAAAATAACTTTACAGAAAAAAAAAAAAAATTTAACACTCAAAAACAAAAATTTAACACACAAAATACATATTAAAAGAAACTAACAGAAAAATCAGAATTTCTCCCCAGTAGACCACACTTAAATCACACAATGTCCTCAGTGTGTTACAATCATCAGATGATCAATTTCAGAGCAGTCAAAAAAATATAGACAAGTGCAATAAAAAGTAAGGAAATGGGAAGAAATTTTCAGTAACATCCATCAGCAATTGTTATCAATGACATCCATCAGCAGATGTCTAAATCAGCTAGCATCCATCAGTATATGCTAAATTTTTATTTTTTTATTTTTTATTTTTTATTTTTATTTTTTTTTTCTGAAAAAGGAGATGACCGGCACTGTGACAACAGTTTCAGTGGCAAAGACCGGAACTGTTGCTACAGTGGCAGAGCTTTGGCTACAAATAGGCCGCTCCTCCGCGTCCAGCGCCATTTCTGAACGCTCATTCTCTCTCTACTCCTCTGCTCTCTCAACTCTCTCTTCTCTCTGCTCTCTGCTCTCTTCTCTCTGCTCTCTCTCTACTCCTCTCTTCCTACTCCTCTTCTCTCTCCCACTCTCTCCTCTGAGCATCTGGAGCCTGCGCGGAGCCTCTGCCATCGCGCCTTCTGAAGAGTCTGAGATCAGCCAGGAGCTCCTCTGCCAGCCTACTACTCCAGGTAAGTCATCTGCACCTAGATCTACCTTTCTTTCAGCTTTCATTTCCTTTCTATGCTTTCCAGTCTTTCCCTTTCAGTATTTCCTTTATTTTTCATCTCTGCCCTGCTCTCTTTACTGCTTTCCATCTTCTTTCTGCTATGATCTCTTGCCTGCTCTCCCTCTTCCTTTTCAATTTTTTTTTTTCATATTTTTGAAACTGAAAACACTTAAACACATAAATCACAACTGTCTAAAAACTTAAGGGGTATATCGGCTGGAAACCAGACGTTAATCTCCCTTCGATTGAAGGTATTGCAGAGACAATCGGGTAGAACAACGCCACGTACCCCACTTAAAACTAAATAAACACATAAACATAATATACAAGAACAAGGACAACAGGACAACTGGACATAGATCCGTTTAGGACCCTTTGCGAGGACCGTGAAACAGATCTGAGACCAAAAACTGAAGCATCAAAGCATGACTGGACAAAATAAATCTGAAAGGAAACAAGAACAAATAAAGAAAACACTGAATTAAGAATTTAATGTTTTTATGCTTTTTTTTTTTATGTTATGCTTTTTTTTTCTTTTTTTTGTTCTTTTTATATGTATTTATTTTTTATTTATGTATTTGTATATTACGAGAGGAAGGATGAGTGATATGGAATCAGAGAGATATACCAGTCAACGATGGCGTCCTACAGATGATCAGATCACGATGATGACCAAAATCTACAACTATGGGGTCACACACCCAAGCCGAGCGCAAGTCGTCGAGATCGCGTCTCGACTAAGGACCTTCGGCGAAGCCACTGAATACAACGTGCACTGCTGGTTTAACAACCATGGCAATCGGGTCAGGCGCTGGCAAGCGGAGATAGACCCCACAGGCACTCTCTTTTCACAACTGCCGCTATACATGTACGGTAAGACCTCTGATCACACCTCCATTGAATTTCATTCCTCTTCTATTATTAACACAAGTTTTTTTATTTTTTTTATTTTTTATTTTTTGTTTGAAAGAAAACAACTGGGTGATAATGAGGGCACCGAGGCTGCTGAATTTGTTTCCAGTTCCGATCATTATCGATGACGACAGAAATGAACGAGAAATTCCTCCACCAAAGCCTCCGCTCGCATTCCGAACCAGAGCTCCCTCAACGGAGCTCTCCCTTAGACCACCACAACCAGCTCGAGAATTCTTCCAGTTTTAATGTTTTATGTTATTTTTTTATTTTTATGTTTTTGTTGGCCGAGTGTGGCCAGAATATGGACAAGGCATGTAATCTGAACAATCATATTCTTTTATGTTTTTAATTTTTTTTTTTTTATGTTGTTTTTGTTTTTTATTTGGTTTGTAATATTAACGATCACTAAAGATCGACCCCCGAACATCTTTTAATTTCATATATGAATCTACTGCAATTTCATTTTCAGATATGTTAAATCTCCAATTTTCCATTACTGTAATTTTTGCTCTTATGACCGAATGAAATCTTTCTTAGTCAAATTTTTCAATCAATAATCTGTATGCACACAACTAAGAAATTATATTTACAGTGAAGGAAAATAAGGAAAAATAAGATCTGAAGTGAAAAATTTTTATTGGTATAAAATAATAAGATACTGAGGGTCGAAATAAAATCAAGGAATACGCAAAACAATTTTTGAATTTTTGATTTTTCGAATTTTTTTTTTTTTTAGTAAAAACACTAAAAATCACGAAGCAAATAAAACACAGAACACATTTTTTTTTTCTTTTTTTTTTAAATATATGAAAAATAAATATATGTACATCTCATAACAATTAAATTTGAAAAGAAAAATTTTTTGCACACTTAAAAAAAAAATAATTATCACAAATAAATTTTTTTTTTTTTTAAATAATAACTGGAAAACTAATAAAGAAAAATAAAAGGAAAAATAAACAATATTTGATGAACGGGTCGCACCGCTCACAAAAGTTGTGCATAAAATAATGCAGTATAGTATAACTAGGAAGTGACTCCTAGGTCGTCTCTCAAGGACCAATATTTGTGGTTCGGTCTTAGATTTAACACGAAGTGGGGGGGGTGTTTTTGTGATTTTTGGTTATGGAAAAATAACTGGACTGGAAATTAAATACACCAAAATTAAAAATGTTCAAATAAATTTAAACGACTGTAAAAGCCTTACGGTAAAAACGGTAAAATTAGAAAATGGAAAATTACGCAGTGTTGAAATTGACCAAAAACATCAGTAAAAATAAACCGTAAAAACAATTCTTGAAAATAATATGAACGTGAACAGTAAACCACAATAACATAATTTAACAGTGTAGAAAATACTAAACGGTAAAATACAACAGAATAAAAGTGAAATTCATTAAAATAAAATTACTCAACAGTACAGATAAAATGAAATAAGACAACTGTTCTGTGACATACTACAAGCTTTCGGAAATAAAAACTACATTGCAGTGTTGGGGAAAAATGGAAAATCAGAGAGAGAGCTCCTGGAAGAGAAGAACCGAAACCTCTTCCAGGCCTCAAGGCCGTGGCCTTCCTTCTGCTGTTCTACCCCTTTTATTAGCCCAATAATTTTGTCTTACTCCCGTCAATAGTTTTCCCGTGTTGTTATCTCCCAACAAATTTCCTGAATTTCCTCTTGACGTTGTAAAACATGAATAAGGTTGGGCCCCCTTAGTCTTGTCTTCTTCTTCAAGCACTCTTTGCTGACGGCTTCTTCTGCTGTTGGAGATTGAGTTTGTGGTGGGCTCCTTCTCTTTCATTTCCAACAACCACCGTGAAACCTAAGTGCTGTTTCAAAACGTTCCAGCAGCTCTCCCAAACATTCTCTTCCATCATGAAGCTCCAAGGCTTGTTGGATATGCATCACTACTGGACCACCGTGAGATGTTGGAGTTGCTTGTTGGTGGAGGGCGCGGATTGGTGCTGCTCCTGCATATTTTGCTTCTTCTTCCACCAAAGAAAGGTGTGGCATGGTGGACCAACTACTTCTTCTCCCAAATGAAGATCTTGCTGCAACGTTGATTTATGCACACGTCCCAGCTCTCCCTCTCGGTAGCTGCAGCCACCGTTCCAGCCCTTCACGGCTCCTTCTCCACTGCACCGTCCTCCTGGTCTTCAACCAAATTCCTCCTTTAGGTGGCGGCTCCAAAACACATCCCAGCTCTCCCCCGTGAAGCCCACCAACATCACTCCTCTATGGTCTTGCTTCTTTTCCATCTACGTTGGACCTCTGTGTGAAGGCTCCTCCTAAGCTGGATGTGGCTGTTGCTTTCCCTTCCAGCACCTTCTCCCCTCCGGTGATGGCTTCAAGCTTCCATGGGACGTGAGTTTTCTCTCATCTCCTCCCTAGCTTGCTCCAAACTGAACCGTGAAGTGGTACAGGTGGCTGGCTCAAGACGTGACACCACTAGCTTCTCTGCTGTCAAGAGAGTTCCTAGAAGAAAAGAGAAAAGAACTCTTTTCAGCCGTGGCACATGTTGCCTCCAACGTGTAGTGGCCTCTTAATTCAAAAAAAATGGAATGCACCCTTTCCAATTGCACTTTTCAGTTGCACATCACGTGCACACCAATTCCAATTTTCCAATTGTGCAGCCGAGAGTTGTCCATGGCCATGACCGTATGCTATTATTGAAAATGAAATATACACCTCTTAATTAATTGTTTTCCGAAAGAATTTAATCCCTAAATTTTATCCAATAATTTCCCTACAATCAATAATGAAAATAATTAGCTCAGAGAATTCAAATTAATTAAAATAAGAATTTCTGATCAAATTAAGCACAATCAGTAAAAACGGGAAAATACTGGACAATTAAGCACAATTCCCCGATTAATTCTAGTACAATAAACTAAGTGAAGTGAAGAAAATAATGACTCATCACTTATTGAAAGGGAAACGCTTAGGAAAAAGAATAATGGTTCACAATATGTTTAATGCTGAAACAATTTTATGATCTAAATTAATTATATAAAGAAGATGTTCAACTTCATCATTCAACAATGTATGAATTGTTTTTTAAATTGTCTTGGAGTTATCCTCTACCATTATATTTCAGAGCTATTTGATTTCCTATGGTAGAAACAACTCCAAGACTAGTTAAATTTATAAAGTTGACGTCGAATATTGGATGCATTTGACGCAAAGGCCTGGTGATTGACGTCTACTTTTTTGGACAATCGACGTCCTATAACTTAGAGGATTTCAAAAGGAAATACCCTCTTACAAAACACTTAATCTAAAATGAAGACCAAAGATGGTGGAAGACATTATAACCAAAACCAAGAAGTAAAAAAAACAAAGGAAAAAGTTAACATGAATTTGGTTGCGAAAGTAATGTAGGATAGGTTTTGAAAGGGTCTACTTGAAATTCATAAGTGTTAATTTCTTCTGTGTTTTCCCCCCATGCCTTCATGGTTAACAAAGAAATGTCTTTGTTTAGTAAAGGAAAAGAAGGAAAACACAAGAAAAAAGTTAACATGAATTTGATTACCGAAGTTATGTAGGATAGGTTTTCAAAGGGTCTACTTGAAATTCATAAGTGTTAACATTTTCCTCTGTTTTAGCCCTTTGCCTTCATGGTTAACAAAGAAATGTCTTTGTTTAGTAAAGGAAAAGAACTAAAACAGTTGAGAAAAGTTAACATGAATTTGATTATGGAAGTAATGTAGGATAGGTTTTGAAAAGGTCTACTTGAAATTCATAAGTGTTAACTTTTTCTGTGTTTTCCCCCATGCCTTCCTGGTTAACAAAGAAATGTCTTCGTTTACTAAAGGAAAAGACGAAAAACACAAGAAAAAAAGTTAACATGAATTTGATTTAACGAAGTTATGTAGGATAGGTTTTCAAAGGGTCTACTTGAAATTCATAAGTGTTAACATTTTCCACTGTTTTAGCCCTTTGCCTTCATGGTTAACAAAGAAATGTCTTTGTTTAGTGAAGGAAAATAACTAAAAGAGTTGAAAAAAGTTAACATGAATTTGATTACCGAAGTTATGTAGGATAAGTTTTTAAATGGTCTACTTATTTATCGACGTGAAGGGCATTGGAGTGGTTGGGACCACTAATTGTGTGAACAGAATGTTACGTCAAATTCAGCTGGTATTGGACGTTTTAATCTTCATCCAAAAGCAAAAATTCACTCCATTTTTTATTACTTTTTCTTTTTCCTTTTAAACTCTCACTTTAACATCCAAGCTTTGTAGATCTTCGACGTTTTTTTCATCAGAAGCACCAGAGATTTTTTTAGTTTTTCATTGGATTTATTTACGACAATGCCATTGGTTATTGTTTACGTTGCCTGTTATTTTATTTGACGTTGAACGTGTGACGTTGCACACCCTTATATACAGTGCATATGAAAATTTTATGTACACTGAGTTGTTTCTATATTGGTAAACCCTAATATTGAGGAAAATTATCTGGTATCTAAATTCAAATGGCTTCTTCATCACATCCTTCAATAGACAGAGGAAATGATGTTGTGGCTGTAAGAAACGCTTATCTCTCCGGGTGGATCAGTGATGAGGAGACTCGTCTAGAGTTTTTTAGGTGGACGAAGTTTAAACATATTGTTCCTCACAAATATCTGAACCTCGAATTATTTGAAAAGAAGGGATTTCGCTTCCAGGAATGGATTGAAACTCAAGGTCTCTCTACACCCTTCCAGATGAAGGGTGATTGGTACCCTGACTTAGTAAGGGTCTTCTACAACAATATGAGAAACATAGATGGTGTCCTTCATTCTTGAGTAAAAGGAGTAAATGTTCACATTGAGAATGATGTTTGGTTTCAACTTGCTGGGTTAAAAGCCGAAGGGTTATTCTCTCACTTACGGTACTCATAAACAAACAAATGGCTGAAGAAAAAGGACGTGTATAGTAACTGGTTAAGGTTTCCTAGGAGATACACTATTGAAAGATTATATGTGCATGAGGGACTGAATAAAGAAGAAAAGATAACAACACACATTCTTGCTTGGGTGATTTTACCTGCTAGACTTGTACAAGTACAAGACAGAATGACAACTGAAGATATTTTTCTGCTGTATGCCATCAAGAATGATGTTCCTACCAATTGGGTGGAAGTAATAAAAGATCATATGATTGATGCAGGAACCAAATATGCACGACATCTACCATATGCTATGTTTATCAGCAAAATCCTGACCCTTTAAGGTGTGGATGTTAGTGGTGAAAAGAAATGCTCTTGTAACTGCTCAAATGTTATAAATCGAAACACCTTGACTTCCATTGGCCTTGTGAAGACCACAAAGGGATGGTGCTTCAAGGATGAAGAGAAAATGGCTCAAAGTTCTGGAAGCATACCTACACTAAATGAAGATCGCACCAACTTCGTCCCTGAAACGAATTTTGAAAGATTTGTTGTTGAAAAACTCAGGAGACTCGAACAGAAGATAGACGCTCTGCATGAGAAAAAGAATAAAATGATTCTCCAACTGAAGATTCAAGTGAAGAGTCTAGTGAGGAGGATTCAATGGAAATATTCTGAATTAGAATAGAAGCTTAGAATTTTAGTATGGAGTCGGTTTTGTGTTTTTGTTCTATGTTTGTTTTGCTTCTAATCTGATTGTAATCACAACGAAAATGAATGAAATTGTACTACTCGAAACGAAATCCAAATTGTTAACTTATTTCTTATGTTTTCTATAACTCTTCCCTGTGTCACCCTAACTTTTGTGATGACCTAGGAAGAGCTATGAGGAAACATAAATAATATGATATCAGAGTACAAGTTACGACTAAATTATATAAGTGGAGGACTAGATCAAGGATGCGCAAGTGTATTTATAAAAATGGACTTGATCTTTGATGTCGACTTTTACAATATGCGACGTAACATTCATTTTTTTCCTATTTTTTTTTTTAAAAAACCATAATAACATTAAACAAAGGAAAAATATGAAAATATAACCACATAAGTATATATTAAAATTTCAAACAGAGTTCAAACATACAAAAATATACTAAAATATTACATTAATTCAGAAAAATAAACTAAAATGGACTATTCTTCCTAATCTGAGTCAGATGTCTCCATAGACTCAACTTCTGTTGTGTCATCTTCATCATCAGATTCACTTGCTGAGGGAGTTATGAGTGCATTGTCTTCATCTGATTTCTTGTGAATCATTATCAGAGACTTTACAACTTTTGAAATTCTTGTTGAAAGCATTCGAAATTGATCCACAACAAATCTTTTAAACTCAGTCTGTGGAGTGAAGGTAGAAGGAGTTTCATCAACATCCTGAAGCACCCAACCATCTTTTGTTTTCTTTAGACCATTATGTCTCAGTGTCGCTTTTTGTATTTCATTTGATTCGGTGCACCAAATTTTTTTTCCATCAGTAAGATCAACTTGATGATGCTTCAATACACAACTGATAAAAACACCATATGGCAGAATATGTCCATGACTACTTGCAAGTTCAATCATGTGCTCACTCATGACAGCAACCCAAATGGTTGGTATCCAGTTTTTTATGGCATGAACGAAAAATAAATTTGCAGTAGTTAGACGATCACGTAAACATCTTCCAGGTAGTATTACCCAAGTAAGTACAAAAGCACACATTTTTTCTTCCATTTTCAAACCATCAAGTAGATACGACGTGTATACCTTTAGCCCTGTTGGACTTCTCAGATATTCCTTATATATTTTCTTCATGTTGGTCCATTGGTTGAGTTCAAAATTTCTTTCATGAGACATGAAGCCTTCTGCTTTGAGACCAGTAAAAGATAGTCATATCTCGTCATCAATTTTAATATCGACACCTTTCACCCGAGAGCATATAACACCATCGACAACCTTCAGATTATGGTAGAAGACCTGAACCAGGTCAGGATAGCAATCACCTATCATTTCTATAAATTTTAGAAGACCAACATCTACAAGCCATTCTTGAAAGATAAACCCCTCCCTTCTAAATAATTCCACATCTAAGAACTTGTGAGGGACCACCTTGAAGAGTTTTCTATAACATTCAAATTTGTATCATTCTTCGTCATCCCTAATCCACCCATTTGGACTAGCATTTCTTAGAAGTGCAGCCTTGTTTCCACGCCGTGAAGATGAAGATGCCATCTGAGAACAGGATTTAGACATTTACAGGAAGGGTTTAAGAATTTTGTTTCTCACAATGATACATGATAGATTTAATCAAACTATATGACGGTTTATTTTCCTGCATAAGTATTCATTTTTAAACCTTAAAGTTTGTCGTCGAATTCGATTTCTATTCGACGTTCTATATCTTTTACTTGAACAAGAAACTACATTAAAAAAACCACAAGAATTAAATAAAAAAACAGAGAAAAAATGGAGAATGTTTGTGAAATTCATAACTGTTAACATTTTCCTCTAGGTATCCACCATGCCTTCATCATTAATAAAGAAATGTCTTCGTTTAGTAGAGGTATTGATGGAGACCCTAAGGAAAAAGTTAACATGAATTTGCTTACGGAAGCTCTTTAGTGTAGGTTTTCAAAGAGTAGTTCCAAAAGATCCAAAACTGTATTTAAAGAAAATGTTGGGAGCCACTAATGCTCCCTACTACTCTAGTGCCCATCTAGTCAATTCTTATATTGTCAGAGTTCAATTTCAATCGCATAATAAAACATCGAACCCTATAGAAATGTGTCGCCCATCAAGACAATCCTTATATTGTCAGATTTCAACCGCATAATAAAACGTCGAACCCTTTTGACATTCGTCATTGATGAAATTATTTTAATGGGATATATAAAATTGAAAACTTTAGTTGGGCCTGAAACTGATAAGAAGTGATGCACAACTTTATAAATACTAGATTTCAAAACGCACTCAGTGTTTTCTAAACTGAAGAGTTACATACCCTAGAAATGTGAAAGACATTCCAGAATATGATTAGGAATGGCTTCTTCAGCATCATCAAGAAGAAAAATGAAGCTTGCCTGGATTTCAAGGAATGGTAATCCTACAGGTTGGATTAGTTATGAAGACATTCGACGGAAGCTTTTTAGTCTAAGGAAGATCCAAACCATGGTTTCTCACGGATATCTGAAACTGGTGACCGTGTTCTACTCCAACTTAAAGATGAGTGATGAAACATTTTGTAACACAGTCAAGGGGGTCGATATGAAGCTGATCAAAGAGGTTTGGATTGGGATTGTCGTTTATCAATCGATCAGTAAAGAAGGCTTTCTCTTTCAAATTTGGATTGGTCATCAAGGACTTATTGGATTCACCAAGATAAAAAATGATGATCATCAACAAGTCTTTCCCATATCTGATTCGACAAAACAGATTCGACAAAAACTGAAGAAGATGAGTGGGCTAGATGGTTATGCGGTGAAAATAGATTGTATGTCAGAATCACTCAAAAAGATTCTTGGGGCTCAAGTAAATTGAAAGCTGACTACAACAGAAAAATATGGATTTTTGTTCTGCGATTTTAATTTTGTAATCAGTGGCTTCTTAAGCCATCTTTTGTTTTGCTAGTTGTAATAATCTTTGTATGTCATAATCGCTAAAAAGATTCTTGGGGCTCAAATAAATTGAAAGTTGACACAGTCGTTGACAAAGACTCTAAGGATTGAAAACTCACCGACAAAATGGAAAGGAAGGTGATGTGAACAACCAGAAAGGGATCAACAATAATTCTGCAACAGAAGAATATGGATTTTCGTTGTTTGATTTTAATTTTGTATCGGTGTGATAACAGTTGAAAAACTGTTATTTTCATGCTTAAAATTGACACTAAAAGCAACCTTTATACTTAGAAACTAGCTTGAAATCATGCTTTTATCCATATTTTCAGAAATAAGAGAGCTGGACAGATTTATGCTTGATTTCAGTGTTTTTGTGCAGGTTTTAAGGTGAATTTAGTGAAAGAAGTGAAGAAGGAGAGAGATGGAATCAGAAAAGACATCAAAGAGTGCAAAAGGAGAAGCCGAAGTCACCACTCAGGAAGTCACGGGAGGTCCGCTGAGGGGCAAAATGGCCGCTGAGGGGAAGAAACGAGACGCGCACTCACCGCTGAGCGGTACTTTACCGCTGAGCGGCACACTTATGGGCTTGGGCCTAGATTTTCTGTAATTTTAGAATAGTATATAAGCTTTAGGACGTCCTAGGGTTTGTATCTTTGGCAGAAACGAAGCAAACACTCTCTCTTCCACCCCTTTGAAGGAGGATCTTGGATGCTCAGACTACCTCTTCACCTTTCTAGGGTTTTATCCTTCATTCTTTCATTATTGTTCATCTAGGTTCACCATGAATATGGTGAACTAAACCTTGTATGTTTGTTGGGGAATCAATGTAATCTTTTGAAGCTCTCGTATATGGAATTTGTGCTTGCATCTTAATCTAAGATTTATGCTTTCCTTCATCATTAGTTAGGGTTTTTCCTCTTTACTTAATGCTTGCTTTGTTTAACTCATTCAATGCATGATTATTGATTTTATCGATACGAGAACGTACGGGGAAGTCTAGATCCGGGGAATCTCTCCCAACATTATATTGGTTGTCGTTAAGCTCCTGCACTTGATGAACTAATTATTAGGAATGCTAGGAATTGTATGAACTCGTAATTAGGGAGAAGCTTTCTTGAAAGGTACTTTAGAGAGTGGCATTAACAATGATGATTTGAATGTTGAATTCCTAAAATATATGATAAGATGAAATTGACCCCCAACAACATAATCATCCATATATTCCATTGAAAGTGCTTGTCTTTTGCTTTTGCCATTGATCAAACTCATGCATACATATTTATTTTCGTCTTTTGCATAGTAAAATCCAATTCTTTTGTCCTTAAGTCTTAGCTAATCAACAAACCACACAACTAAACTAGGTCGTGAGTCCTTTGGGAGAACGATACTTGGTCTTACCAAGTTTATTACTTGAAACGATTCGGTCATACTTGCCGATTGTAAAACAAGTTTGTGACATCATATTTTGGTGATCATAAATTTGTCCATCAAGTTTTTGGCGCCGTTGCCGGGGACTCGTGGTTTAACTGGTTAATTTGTGTGATTATTGATTATCTTTGACTTTAATTTTGAATTTTTGTTTTTATTTTTCTGTTTTTATTTTTTCGGTTTTTATTTTATTTTATTTTATCTTATTTGATTTGATTAGATTAGATTTTATTTGATTTTATTTTATTCTATCTTATTTTATTTTATCTTCTGAATCTTTATCTTCTCCTATATCGTTTTGTGCTAACAAATATTTTCTAGGGTTTTGTTTTCTTGTGCATGCAGGAAGCAATTAGAACAAGGAGCAAGAAAACAACAGAACCTCTGCTTGAAGGTCTAGACGAGAGTAGACGGAGGAGAAGAATCCGAACATCTAGAGAACTTTTCCCTTCTCCAGAAACTCTCTTACAATCATCACCACAAGGTTCTGTTCATAGCACAGAAAATATGGAGAACAACAATGTTAGAAGAACTCTTGCTGACTACACCAATATAGCTGGACCTCAGCACTTTAACAGTATAGCTAGACCTAGAGTCAATGCAGCTAATATGGAGGTCAAACCAGCACTGATTCAACTGGTGAAAAGCAACCAATTCAATGGGTTATCTCATGAAAGCCCATATGAGCACCTCACTACCTTCAATGAGATTTGCAACACAGTCAAGATTAATGGGGTGCCAGACGAAGCTATCATTACATTGAATATACCATTGCACTCTTTTTGTTTTTTTTTTCTTTTAGAACACCAATAGTACGTCGATTAGTAAAGCTAATCGACGTAATAGTAATAGAAAAGTTATGAAACGAAGAGGTTAACGTCATTCTTCAGACTTCGACGTATTTCTTGGGCATATGATGTATTATTCGTTAACTAAAACCCAAAGGTCGCTCCCTTTTTGTATTTATCCTTTTTCAATTCAAATAGAACGTCCCACTTTATATGGGAAAATATAGTTGGTTGGGCTTGATAAATGTTGTGTTAGAAACGAAGAGATTCACGTCATATACTAACACCACTAGACGTCCAGGTATATGGGAAAAGACTGTTGGCAGGGCATGATAAATGCTAGGTTAAAACGAAGAGATACACATCTAATATTGACACCACTTGACGTCCACGTTATTTGGGAAATACATAGGGACGTCAATTTTCCTTCAGTATTCGACGTAAAATTATTTGAAGGATTTCGAAAAGAATAACTGCTTAGAGCCAAATTAATGTGCCTAACTACTCCAATGGAAATCACGTCGGAGTCCAAAAGAGTTGGACGTTTTATGGTTGGTTTAAAAGAAAAAAGGAAACATAATAAAAAAGAGATTAACCTTTTGGCTTCTGACTGGTCAATAAAACGTCGAAGCCTCAGAAGAATATGACGTGTAATTGAGTTACTTTATGCACATAATAAAACGTCAATAGGAAGTGGTTCGTCGTTAATATTCAGTAGGACGTCACAATAGAGATTGTTTTTTAAATTAATAAGTGTTAACATTTTCCGCTGGTTTTCTACCATGCCTTCATCGTTAACAAAGAAATGTCTTCGTTTAGTGAGAATGCATTTTGTGCTGTTACTAGAGGTTTTGAATTGACTCTATAAATATAATGTTTAACTCTATATAATTGCACAGTTTGATCGGTTTTGAATAATTCATTTTATTGGATGGTTTAAAAGAAAAAATTAAAAACATAATTGCAAAAGAAACGTCGTTATATGCCTGATGTCGGTCGCTCCTTTTTTTTATTTTTATCTTTTTTGTTTTTCCTTTTTAACCTCCAATAACACGTCTATTTTGAAAATATTGGACGTCCTCTATGGGGTCTGTTTTTGAAATGATTTGAAGAAGTTTATGAATTTTATGAATGTTGTAGCGTTTTGAAAGGCCTTGGAGTTGTTACAAGTTAACACAAAGAAACCTTAGAGTTGTTAAAAGAAATTTTATAAATGGATGTCTACATAAATAATTACTTTTGGGAAAGCCCTGATATGAGCCTGATATGGGCTTGAAATGGGCTTCAATAATAAAAGACAGTCTACGTAAATGATATATGGGAAAATGCAGTTTGCTACGAGAAACGAAGAGGTTGTCAATTTCTTTAGACTTCCAAATTGTCTTTTTGGTTTAATTCTTTTTTCTTTTTCCTTTTTAAATTCTCATAGAACGTTTAACTCTAGGGGGGTTCGACATGAAAGGAATTGGAGTCATTGTGAGCATTAATTTTGTGTTGTTACCAAAGGGACGTCTACGTTATTTGGGAATTACATAGGGACGTCATTTTTCCTTCAGTATTCGACGTAAAATTATTTGAAGGATTTCTAAAAGAAAACCATTATTACATAGGTTATAAATGGAAACGAAACAAAGGACAAACATAATAACACTAAACATATGAAAAAAATGAAAATCAAACCACGAAAATATTCGCAGGATTATTAAAATGTAGAAAGAAGAATTTTTGTGAATGGAGGTTGGAGCGTTTTGAAAGGGTGCAAAATCAAAATTTTTCACCCTTTTTCTTTGTTAAAATGTAGAAGGATTTTTTTTTAATAAAGTTTGTTTTAAATTCATAAGTGTTAACATTTTCCTCTGGTTTGCTACCATGCCTTCATCGTTAACAAAGAAATTTCTTCGTTTAGTAGAGGAAATGACAGCAAACCAACGGAAAAAAGTTAACATGAATTTGTTTACAGAAGTTTTGTAGTTTAGTGAAGGAGGAGTAACATTTTGAAAGGATGCGAAATTCATATCTAGCAACCTTTTCCTTTGGTTTTTTATACTCCTTCAAGCTTTTTTGTGTCCTTGAAGGAGATAACAGAAAACAAAAAGAAAAAATTTAACAGATGGAGTTCATAGCAAAAATTTTATAAATGGATGTCTATAGGTTATCTAAGACTCCAAAACTGTATTTATAGAAAAAAAGAATAACTGCTAGCTGAAATATACAACGTCCTTCTTTTGTTACGGTTGACCTCATATTAATTAAATCAATATTTAGTATTTATTTATTTTGTATTGAACGTCGACGGCTTTCTTACTAACGTTATGTGATTACGACAATCACGTCCAACCCCAACTTGTTCGACGTTCTATATTGTTTTAAACGTCGACCCACCCATAAAGTTTGGGACATTATATTTGGTTTATAAGAGAAAGGAAATAAAGAATAAAAAATGGATTTACACTTTGGCTTCATGTTGCCATATAAAATGTCGAATATTTGTCACTGTTGACGTCAAATGTAGGTAGGAGTAATATTGCTGGAAGCAATCCACTATTTCGTTATTTTTTTATTTTAAATTGAACGTCAGATGTTTCTTAAGTTGACGTTATGTGATTCTAAGGTCATTGTTTTATGGCGATGTTGGCCTTATTTGACGTTTGACGTTAATACATTTTAGACAACACATAATATTATTAATTGACATGGAGCAAATCAATTTATTTACGAAAATGCCACCGGTCATTTTTAACGTTAGATATTTAGTGCTACGACGTTAAACGCATGACGTTATACGTTATTTTTCCACTAGTGATAAGTCATTTATTAAAGTATCAAATACATAATTTTAAATAAAAAACAAAAACATTGTGTCCAATCTTAAAATAGAATCCTACTTTATCCAACTTTCTAATAAAATATAAATTGGCTAAAATCATTTTTTATTCAATACTTTTATTCAATTTAGTCCCCTTTATTTATTTATCTTTTGTTTCAATTAAATATTATTTTATGTTATATAGATTTAATTTAATCACTTTCGTGACGTATCACATTTCAATTCAGTGTCAAGTGTAAATTTAAGTATCATGTATCAATGTCAAGTTTACATGATAGTATTTTGGGTTCAATTTACTTTCTATGTCTATTTAGTTTTACTCAATTGAGTCTATTTCTTTTTCAAGAAAAAAGAATAAATAGCATACATCACCAAGATAGCTTGATTAGGAGCATAACCAGATTAGATATAATATATAGAATTATATAAACTTGTTAAGCAAAAATGCAAAACCTACAATACAAAGAACTCTAGTGCTTTTACTCATCAGGCGAGTTTTTTATAAGTAAAAGTCAAGAGATATACTCGTTGAACAAGTGAAAGTATGATAAAAATATCAAAATCCAGAAACAAATTATATACTTAACTCACCGAACGAAAAAGTCTCACTAAATAATATATATATATATATATATATATATATATATATATATATATATATATATATATATATATATATATATATATTGAAAATACAACTATGTATAGTGATATGTGAAGTGTTAATGTATTTTTTATTTTATTATATTAATATGAAATTTAATAAAGAAAAACATTTAATTATAAAAGTCGATATATATAAGATTTAAATTTACCTTATGATATCTTTAATAAAAAAATGTGTATTTGTGATACTTTTCAGACTTTGATAATTGAATGTGTGACTTTTGACAAGATGTATGATTCTTAAAGTCCCGTACTTAAAAAAAAGTAATATAATATAAAAGGTCTAACTTATTTTGTGTTTTGTTGTAGATTTGGTGTCATTCTGTTATGATTGTGTGTATTACGAAAATATAGAATAATACAAAACCCAAAGAGAAGCATCGAGAGTGTGTAATTGAATTTAGAGTTTAGATATGAATATTTATGATATGTAATAGTTTGTTCTTTATCTCTTTTGAAAACTTAAGGACTGCACTTATAATTTTCTGTCCATTATGAATAATTCGCGTGATATGAATAGGTAACTTATTTGGTAATATAATTGGGTCCTTACATTGAATTCATATTTCAAAACTACGCATAAGTAAACATAATTATTAAGTTATGTTTTGAAACAATATCGATTTGTGGTCAATATTGAAAATATTTATAAATAAAATTAGTTACACTTAAAACGAAATATGTATGAACTTTCTTTACAAATCTGCGCAGTGTTACGAGGAGTTAGAGTTATGCCAATTGTTCAGCATAATATGATTTTCAGAAGAAATCAACAAGTTTAGCACTGGAATGAATTAAAAGCTACATGGAAAGATCATAGCTTTTCCAGATTTCAACCTAAGGTATGAACAGGAGAACAAATAAAATAATACACAAAAATACAGAACCTAATGCACAGTTAATGACTCCATGTAAAATTTCAGACACACTCAAAAATACATCATCAGCCAAAATAACCAATTTTCATTTGAAAGATTAAGTAGGAGTCTAATTATAGTACTTACCTAATAAATAGAATAAGTGAGGGAACGAATTAATTATGTACTTTCTGTCCTCTCAACTTATTCTTCTTTCTTTATTTTCTATCTCCTCTGTATGTTCTGCATCTCTACATCGATGTAATAGTGTACTTTCCTTGTAAGAAATTTAATGAAGTAATAACATTTCCTTGTAGATTATCACCTTACAGACAAGATCAAATTACAGAATGCCAAAACGATCATTACATATTTACAATCTGAAAAATAAAAAAACAGAAATTCCAAGTCGCAAAATATTTCATTGATCTCAAAGCTGTAGATAAAAGAGCTTGAGGTCATCATTTAAAAGTTACTACAGACTTGATTGTTGCCCATACGAAATGGGTTGGCATGAATGAACCGATCGATATACAATTGCAACAAACAATCAAAAGGGCTTCATGCCATCATCAATAGGAGTATATGAGCAAGGGAGGGTTAGGTTAAATTTCATCAACAAAAATCCTCAATCATGGGCAGCCTATACCTACGTTATTTCCCACCCATTTTAATCGCATCAGCTGGTGACTTCAGTAGCTTCTTTAGAGAATCAACTATGCTTGCAAATGATGGGCGATCAGCAGGTTTACTGTGCAAAAATTACCAACCGTCAGAAACAAATAAATTTTACAAAATGTATCCAATCGATGAGGTTAGCAAGCCATTTTTTTCCCTAGGGAGTAGAAGTTCCCGATATAGAAAGTGAAATTGTAAATCAGAAGGTCCTGTAAACGGCTAAACTCAAAATACTAACCCAATACTCAACAATTCCAAAATGAAATTCATTCACTCAACTAATTAAATACAACATAAGCGAATGCAATAACGCACAAAAAAGCCTGTTAATATTAATGTAAATGAGTTATTGGTTATTCGGAAATTTCAATAGACAGAAGAAATGGCAAATATAACACTTACTCAGCCCAACAAGCTTCCATGAGAGAGGCCAACGCTTGGGAAATGTTTGGAGGGATAGCAAGCCTCCTATTCTGGAAGGCGACAGCTCCAACTACCTGAACGCACACATAAAGATGACTTTAAAAAATTGACCAATATACTTAGCAGGTTTCGTTTTGCCAAATAGCTTGTTTGAATTACGTAAGTTTGCATTACACCTCTTTCCGTTATAGTTCCTGCTACGTTTTAAATTTTATAATTTCTTGTGGTGATACCTCACATGAAAATATTAAGCAAGAAAAATCAACTTTAAGCATAACAAATTCAGACCTGAATGCTCATAAAAAATTACCTGGGCATGACTAAGTCCATTCCACGGTTGTTGCAGGGTCACAAGTTCCCACAGGATAACTCCAAAACTGTAAACATCAGACTTCTCATTTGAAGGTTCCCCACGAAGAAATTCTGGAGCCATCCACTCAGGCTGAAAATAAAATTAAGAGAGTTACACACTTATTGAGGATGTGGCACCGTGAAGTGAAAGTTCAACCTGCAAAATATTAATAGAATGACCACTTTGTTGAAAGAAAATGCATCTATCTACAACAACGTGCACAACCTACTAAACCAGATAATTTGCTTGACAAAAAATTGCTTCCTCAAAACACACCTGAAAATAACACATTATCCCCACCCAAAGACCGAACTGTCATCAAACAATTGACAACCATACAAACTGGTATCTAAATTACTATTATATAATTGAACTAAGCACTAACACCAGCTTATAAAGGAAACGTTGATAAGAAATGACAGAACTGTTGTCTATTTGAACAAGGAGCACTCATGTCAGCGACATTAGTTGAACTCTTTACTTCAAACCTGAAATTGCTACTCAAATAATTTTCAAACCTAACGTGCATAATTCTTTTGGTTATGACCATGCTTATGTACAAAATCTGAGAACAATAAACTTACAGTTCCAGCAACAGATTTTGATGACAAGAAAGTGTTCGCCTTAAATCTGGACAATCCAAAATCACACACCTGAGCAAGAAATGAAAAAAAAAAATCATTTATTAGCACAATTATTTTACAAAAATTCAGTGAGAAACTCGTCTGATCAATCTTTTCCATTATACCTTGACAGTCCAATTTCTGTCCACTAACAAGTTCGGGGTTTTGAGATCCCAGTGCACAATTGGAGGCTTCAGACAGTGGAGATAATTTATCCCTTTAGCCTACGACCAGATAAATTATGTATCATACATCACAATATATAATATCCAATTGATCAGAGAAAAATAACAATATCTGGCAGGCACAAACCACGTCTAAAGCCATCCGTAACCTTCTCCTAGGATCTAGAATTTCACCAGATGCTGGCTTATGTATTAGGCGGAATAAACTGCCCCTGTCATAAACGCACCAGGAAACAACCATAAGACACTCAACTCAAACCATTATGACAGAAAATTCAATATAATTTTACTCTAAAAAGGGGTTGGATGGCTTACCTAGGCAAATATTCTGTTACTATAGATAGATGTGGACGTTTAGTAACCGCACCCATGAAAAGTACCACATTTGGATGACGAACTCGTTTCATTATTGCAACCTAAAAATCATGAAAATATCAACTTGAATATTAACTTGCTTCATTTGCCCCATTACATAAGGAGCCAGAGGAGTTTTGCAAAATGTATTCCCAACATTATTGTACTCAACTTAAGGACACAAAAAGGGATATAAGTCAGGGTCGACGTGACACTTACCTCTCTCAGAAATTCTTTCAACTGATCATCCTGGAAATCCTGAACTGTTAAAACCTTGACAGCAACATCCTGCAATTTTAAAACCACAGTAAAATACAACATTACGAGTGAAAATTATAATAGACAAATAATAAGCTGCATTGAACATATTTATTCAAGGAGGCCATACAAGATAAGTCAATGGTTTGACACAATAAAGTCATCATGCAATCAAAAGCAATCAATCAGACTTAAGAAATTAGGGACTACAAAAACAATACGAAGCAACATTCACAAAGGTGTTTGTGCATAAGTACGTATTAAAACTTACCGATCCATGCCATTCAGCACGATACACTGTCCCAAATGATCCTACACAGAGAGAAGATAAATTAGATTCGAAGTCACCAGGCTAGTCGCGTGCTCTGAAAAAAAACAGGAAGCAGAAAATTTACCAGCACCAACACGCTCTTTGATTCGTAAATCGTCCCAGGGTATCTCAAGCCAGTCCATTGCAAGTGATGGTTCAAGATTCAAGTATCTTGGAATATTACCAGCATCCTGATTTTCAAGTTTATTTTTTACGTGTTCCTGTTCTGATTCGGTGGATGAGCTCAGTATGGATTGCTTATAGATGCTTTTTACCCCAGAACTCCCCTTTACAACGATCTCTTTGGAAGCTTCTATAACTACAACTGAATCTTTACAGAGCCTGGGGTATTCATGAATCGATGCCCCAGAGACTTCGTCAAGATCTTCAGAAACACCTTCATAGATGGGAGGAAAATTTAATAAACCCAGAACAGCACATTCCTTATCATTCCCTTTCAAGCCACAAGGAAATAGAGGTTGCTCTGTACCTCCACGAGTTTGATCTATTGCAGAATAAATAGAGCCATTATTATTTTTCAGTCGATCAGTTTCGTCAACTCGTTGATCTTCATGTACAAAGCCTGCAAGATATTGAGTAACAACTAAGAAAAACTTCAATGGAAAGGAATGGCCTCTGAAGGAGTGTATCGAGATTAACGGTTACATGGATTATGAATTTGAAATAAGGAGTAGGAAGACCAAATTTCCAGGTATATATAAAGCACAACACACCTGAATAAGTGTTATCAAGAGATTGAGAACATGCTGTAACATCCACATAAGGAGATTGGGATTCTTTCAAATGAGAAATTTGAAATGGGGAAGGTATTGATGACGCATATGCTCCGTTAATTGAGGAATCTGGCCCAAGGATATTTCCTGGCTCCCCAACCAGATCAACTACATATTCTCTGTAGAAAATATGAAATAAACGTCAGGCTGTTTATAAGGTGATCTAGAAGACTATAACAGTTAATTGAATGATCTACAATCTGTATAAATCATTAGTCTCGAGCCAAAATTTTGAAACGAGCAAACTAAACAGAAAGGTAAAACATACAACTTAACAATCCACAAATTTGTAAGGACAATGAAGCCCGGAAAATCTAGATAATTATGAAAAGGTATAAGTAAAATTAACAATAGAACTCTAGGGCAAGAAAAAGTAAAAATGATCATAAAAACTGAAGTGACCCGCTACGATTATCGCCAAAGAAGAAGTACGTGGGCAGAGACATATTTTGTTTAACTTCAGTATCAAAACAAAAATCAGAAGAACAAAGCAAAGAAAAGGACCATTGCGCTAACCTTGAGAGCTGTCTGTCATCTTTAATCTTGACAAGGCAAGACGATCTATGATCTGAAACACAGTACCTACAACCTCGAGCAATGCGGCATGGCAAACCAATGTAATCTGCCAATCTCTACATCCGCAAAACCCAAATAAAAAGGAATTATTTGAAAATAGTAAATATAGATTACAAAAATCAATAGGAAAAGACTAACACTTGCTCCTCTTTCAGTATCCAAATGATACAACAACGAAGAAACATATTCTTCACCTTGAAGAGAATCGCGCGATGTCTACAGAGTCCACTGGATAAGCTACCAACAGGTAGGACAACACATTGGTGAAAGTTTCTCAACCTCTTGCTAACCAACTTCCACCGCTTGTGTAGATCTCCTTGCTCCACAGGGAACGTACCCCTTCACACACCCCATCCCACACCAAATAAGCAAACAGACAGCAAAAAACAATAATAATAATCACAGAAGGACGTAAAAAAAGTAAAAAGTACGGTGTATCGTATTCTTACGATATTATCTTACCCCATGCATATGGCAACGAGTTTTCCGAGTTTCTCCACCAGCACCGACGCGTTCTCCGAAGCAGAATACAACTCCTGAGCTTTATCTTGAAGCTCCTTAAGCCGAGAGTCCTCGTGTCCATCGAAAAGAACTACCTCTATGGAGGTCTCGCTTGGTTCAACCGCCTTAAGCGCCATCAGCGTCGGTAAACGCTTCCCTTCTTCCTCGACATCATTGCACATCACCCAAAGGTACGGATTCATCCCCAATATGTTGTAAAAACCATCAGATATCTTGTCCGTGTACGACAAACATCCACTCACCTGAAAATCAACCAAAAGAACAAGTTACTAAACTATAACCTACAGCTGCCGCAAGTGTAGTTTCATTTCGTTGTCGTTAGTAAGTACGTACCCATAAACGATACGAAACCGATTCAGCGTCCCAGGTTTCGGGACCAGCGTCGAGTGCGAGAACAGGTTCAGAAGCGAGGCTTGCTAAACAAGAGAGTCTCTGCGCCAAAGCCATTTGCAGGTAGTACCTCTCCTTATACTTCTGCGTCGTATTGCGTTTTACGTTTTCTTCCTCTTCTTTCCTTTTTATCGCGTCTTCTTCAGTAAAAACTTGAAACGATGACGTTTCGTCTTTCGTAACGTCGCTGGAGAATGTGGCGGTGCCGTCCAGCGTGAACAAGCTCCCGGCGTAGCTGCTCCCGCTGGACAACCGCGGCAGCGAAACCTGCCGGTCGAAGCTCCGGTCAACAGCATCCTTCACCACCTGCGCCGCCGCCGCCGCCGCTTTAGGCGGCGGCGGAGGAAGTAGATGCTCACGTTCATCTTCTTCGTCCTCGTCGTCGTTAGGATAAGTTCTTAAACGGTGACTCGGTCGATTGAGGTCCTTCTTTTTGTCGATCAACCAATCGCAGAAGGCGGCGATTTGCTTCTGTTTGGTGCGGAACTTGTCGGCACCGGTGAAGAGGTCGGAGACTGCGGATTGCTTACCGGATGAGAAAACGACGTCGTCGTTGTCTTTAGCAGCACGCGTGGGAACCGGTGCTGGCTTTTTCGGCGCGTCGCTTTCATATTCAAAAGTTGTATCCGATGATTTGATAGAATTGACGATTTTTCTCTTTTCATGATCCAATCTCTGCTTCGAAGACTCATCCAAAGTTCTCTCGGGGAACTGCCTCGGGAAAAAGTAAGTCGCTCTGTGAGGCATGTTCAGAAAAATCTCACTGTTCCTTCACTCAAAAACCGTGATCTCAACAACCACGACCACAAAAACAACCTTTCTTCTTTTAACACACACGATGGAGGTGCAACCTCTCACGTGCGAAGACGAACTACTCTTCTCCGTCGCCGTCGCCTGTCTCGCTGAAGCAAAACCAAAGACACTATTGCCTTATAACAGTAACCGCCATGGAGCTCGGTTTGTCGCGTATTCCAGTTCAGTCAAGAAGTTGCGGATTGGATGATATACTCAGTTCAAATCTGGCACGTGCGTCCAAAGTCGATGACGACGAGGCCAGCAGCAATTGACCCCTCGCAGAACGTGGAGGCAGCGTGAGTTCCTAAACGTAGTTTTTTAATTCAAACAACAATAAAATAAATAAAATAATGATAAGAAGAAGCAGCAGAACCGAATTCAGAAATGGCGTTTACGAGGCGGTGGAAAGCGTAACAGAAAGAACGAGAGAGAGAGAGAGAGTTAAATTTGGTGGAAGCTATGGTTGTGAGAACCTTGTATTTTATGCAGAAGAAAGGGTTGGCATGCTAGTTGAGGGATCATGGAATGCTGCACCGGATGGGGAATCCAAAAGTGTGAAGTCAGTGCTAACGTACACTGCTGGAGTTAGTGCGCACCTTCGTCATGTTGCGCCACGTAAACCACTCACCAATGGGATTTCTACACGTAAACCGAACGCACGTGCTTTTCTTTTGGGCAAACAATAAACTAAATTTTAAATAATGAAAAATACGAAAGATAACACTTAGAATATTATATTATTAACTTAAGCTAAACTTAGATTGTGTTACTAATAATTCTTTTAAGTAGCACTTAACAATTTTTTGTGACGCTAAATAAGTGTTACTAAAGATCGTTTTGATTTGATTTTATACAATAGTGGCATGTGAGGAGTGTAACACTTTTGGGAGATACGAGTGTGACATTGATGGTTGGATGAATGTCTTGTATGTGTGCTGTAAAGAGTATTAGGGTTACTATTTTGGAGTTGAAATTTTTATTGTTTTTCCTCTTTCTGCTCCTTTATTCACTTGCTCTGCGTGAACCAATCCACATCTTAATCTAATTCAAGCTTTTCTAATTGTTTTTTCGTTAAACAGGTATCCTTCCTCGTGCTTAGATTTTCTTTCCCTTTTTGTACACTCTCTCTGCCGGATTGTCGTATCTTTGGCTTTATGTTCCACACCGTTAAAAACTATAATCCCCTATTTTATTATATTATATATTTATATATTTTTTTTTCATATTGACCACTCTTATTCTTTTATTTACGTAAAGACTTTAACATGAAGCTATGGTAATAATATTATTTCAAAACAGTTGGTGTGTTTTGAGGCGATTTGTTTTTTTTGAAAAAAAAAAAATTAAACTTGAATATGAATCATAGATCTATACTTAACTTGATTTGACACAAAAGGAACTTTATATCATTCAATATATACCAAAAGAAGTTGTGATTTTATGAAAGAGATATGATAACATGTGACCATAAACTCGTGTACATATAATTGTGTCCATATACTTCGAATATGCTAAGGAACCGTGACATACTTTTATGTATACACTGAAGATTTTCATTATCTTACAACAAAATTTCAAAAATTGCCTAATGATTTTTAATCAAACTTTTCAATTGAATAGTTGATGTAACGCATTTCCTAGAATCTATCTACCTCAATCGTCTACAGTAGTATACACAATTTAGACCATCTATAAATTAACTCAGCTTACTTTTTAAATTCACTAATATAATTATGTTGTATTTATTAGAAATTAAATGAGTTGAAATTCTTATATAATAAAAATAAGTTTTTAAAATACTTGTCTCTCACGTTTTCATATACATGTTATAATTTACATTACTTGAAAATTTTCCATTGCACCATAGAAGTTTGTGCAACATACCTCTTATTAAGTTCTTAAGAAATCATATCTCAATTAAATCTAACAAAGTTAAACTTTTTTATTTTTTATGTATATACTTCACATTGATAATATATAAATATAGTTATTACATATCTACTACATAAAAGAGTTCTTTTTAAAAAAAAAAAATTGATTAAAAGCACATAACTAATGAATACAGATGCCACTTAAAAGTTGGAAATGTATTGTGTTTGTAGAAGAATAAAATCTTTAACTATAACATATATGTGTAAGAATATCTTAACATATACGCTTCATTATCTTATAGATATTTGAAGAAAATGATTAATAGCACCAATTGTCTCGATAAAATGGTTTTTTTAACTATACTAAACTTGCTAAAGAATCAACTTTATTAAAGTGAAAGAAAATTATAAGACGAGCATATAGAATAACATGATTGATTAATATTCCAACAACAAAAAATATACTACAAATAGAGTGGTATGTGGAATGAATCGCTCCAATACATGTCTTCATAAATTGAAAATTAATATACTATGTAATTATACAAATGAAATAATTAGCATGACTTGCAAAATATTATAATGTATATGGGTAAACTTTAACGTTAGTCATAACGAAAAAGACACTTGTAGTAGTTACACTTTTAAAGTCTATATTGGTTTCTTTTGTTTTTATGCTATTAACTATTTATCTTGAAGGTTCTATATAAACTCTAAATTTAAAATTTTGTGATTGAATTGTTAAAGATTTTAAATATATGTATAGAGACCAAATTAATTATTACATAATGTTTTCTTTAGTTATAAGAACACATATTGTTTAATCTTAAAGATTTAAATTTATCATGTAAGATGTTTGAACCTTTAGAAATTTGTTCCAATATATTAGGAATTTGCATTCCACACAACTGGGTATTTTAAATTATGTAATATTTGAAGATTGAGTGGTTAACATAAAATCTATCAAATCAAATGATTTTGATGACAAACAGATCAAATATATCTGAATTAACTTGATCCGTTTATTCTTTTTTAATGTTTCTATCATTGTCATTTTATAGTTAAAAAAGACTAAATAAATAGAATTTTGTAAAAGTAAAAGACAATAAAAAATAAATAAATCTTAAAAATGGAAATGGCGTGTCTGAAAGAAAAAAGTTGTAGTAGAAAAATAAATATCTGATTCATGGATTGATTAAAAAAACATGAGAGAGAAAGGGATCTTCACGAGCATGTCCAAGTTCTTGATTCAATGTATGGTTCATTTTGACATTAAATTAAAAAGAGAAGATAGCGATCATTCAATGAAAAACAGACAACAAACAACATTGGACATAAAATAATTACTGAAAACTCTAGATTGTTTAATTAATTACTAGCATAAACAGCAAGTTTGGTTGGCTAATCTTCAACAAAACATTTCATGCATTGACTTGATTAGCAAGAGTATGATTTATAATCCCACTGTTTTAACCACTGCGTTGTGCTTTGGTTTGCCTATGATACAGTAATCTATTGCTATATACTTTATAAATTGGCCAATGGTGAAGAGTTCCTAAGTTCATAGAAAATTTCCACTATCACATGATGGGATTGTCTTTTAGGGACAGAAGGAACATGCCCAATGGCCACATCATTTTCTATATCAAGAATGTCCATTATATTATATAATATTATCCACATCTATTTATTATTGCTTTATAGGAAGTTGTTTACAATGGGTATATGACAAAATAGGTTTATAATGTAGAGTGCTATCAATTTATAGCCACTCAAAAAATGAAAACAAAAATAAAAATTCTTATATATAAAAAATATTGAAAGAGTCTTAGGAATTATAGAGTATATTGAAAAAATATGTTTTCTAAAACTTATTATAAGATAAAAGTTATTGTATTTTATGTATCTTTCATAGTTGAATTAAAATTTTTATTATTTCAATAGTTAAATTTTTAGTATATGCCGTTAGACATTCTACATTAATTAAAAATAAGACTAAATTATATAAATAATGATAAATTTTATCTTAGTAAATATAATTGAGTTAAATTTAATTTATTTTCTTAATATAAAGTGATATCAAGATTTAGTAGGACTCAATTAAGATAAATTATTTGAATTTGATTATTTTAAATAAAGTTTTATGATTGAGTTTTACAGATAGAACGTATTTAGAACAATCGATTAGGATATTTAAATTAATTATTCGTTAATAAAATATTAAAAAATGAAAGAGTAAACTATGTCAATCACCATCCCTTTCTTTTAAGAAAAGCAAATGAAACTTTCTTGGAAATGTAAGCCAATAATGATATTTATTCTTTTATGGGAATTGCTTACATATAAAATAATCAAAATATTTCCATTCAAAGATAGTTTATTAACAGCATAATCATTGTCACAATTATATAATGCAATGACTAGAAAATAATAATTTCCACCAATCTTTGATTGATTCGATGAGTTCTTTATATCCATCCAAAGTTTAATCAAAAGTATTTATAAAAGTAGAGAGATTTTAATTTGATATAATTAGTGTGAAATTTGTTCCAATATCTCTTAATTTTCTGTTTTATAAGTATATGACATTTTTTTTAGTTTTGTGGGTTGAGTCTCAATTAGTTTATCCTTATATTGAAGTTTACAATTGTTTGATAATGTTTTACTGTCCCTATAGGATTTTAGTGTCACCTATCACTTCTATAATTATTTAGTTTACAAGTAATTGTCAACTAAGGGAAATCACGTTTAAAGATTATTACATTAAGTTTATTCAAGGAAACGAATATTTGTTTTAGGATGTTCATGAGTGTATATATATGAGTAATTCAAGTATTAGATGTTATTTTTTGCTTTGAGTGAGTGTTTTTGGACGTTGGAGTAGAGAATCATTCTAAATTAAGGTTCAATTTAGTCAACAAATCTAGATTAGCTTAATGAATCTCTGACATTAGAACAAATTACGATCATTTCTTAATTTTATTTAAAACATCTCTATATTCCATAATAGTATTATAAGAAATTTTACTTAGTATAAATAACTAGGGAGTTTTCCGTTCATATTTTCAAGACACCCCACACTTTTAAATGTGGTTCTCCTTTTCTTTCATAACTCATACTGAATTTTATTACAACCTTTATAAGGAATTATATTTGAGAATATGACAGGAAAAATATAAAGTTTCACCATATATATTACTAACTTTATTATATATAAAAATGATATAATTCTAGTGTCATTACCAAAAACAACACATGCCAATCCCATTTTATGTTGTCATAGTCAACCTTTGCTACAATTTTTTTTCTACGCCAAAATATTGTAAATTACACTCATTCCCCTGTACACATTAGTTAAATCATAAAGTCCAAAAAAAAATCATTCGCTGCCAAGACATAAATAAATTAGCAAACCTGAAATATTAAAACAACATCTACATCATCTAATATAACGCTCACATGTTAATTTCTCAAAAATATATTTATATAATTATACATTTTGGATACTTTATTTTCACATTATTTTCTTAAATCAATGAAATATTTAGCGATGAAATCACTAGTGCAGCGAGGGGCTTTTACCGCGGTTCATTTTTCCTATACGTCGCGGTTCTTGAACCGCGGCATATACAGCCGCGGTAGTAAGTCAGACACTTTAGGCCGCGGTTATAACCGCGGTATATAGGTTGCGGAATATGCCGCAGTTGTCGAGGGAACCGCGGCCTAAATCCATTTTTTTTAAAAAAACAAAAAAAAGTACACTATATGCCGCGGTTCAACCGCGGCAAAAGAGTGAAGAATATGCCGCGGTTAGTGTCAAAACCGCGGCCATATGTCTCGTTTTTAAAAAAAAACGAAGCACTATATGCCGCGGTTGTGGTTAGAACCGCGGCATATTCCCCTGCAGTTTTTTAAACGAAGCACTATATGCCGCGGTTGTGGTTAGAACCGCGGCATATTCCCCTGCAGTTTTTTAAAATTGCAGGTCTGTTTTTGTGATATCCACTACCACAAAAATAGACCTGCATATAAAAACATGTACACAATCTCAATTTCAACATAACAAACACGTGTTCAAATGTATTTCAACATCAAATAAAGTACAAAGTCTAAGAAAATTCTATCTAATCAAATGCATTGTTTAAATCTAAGAGCTATTGTATAATCTAACTATATACTTCGCAGCAGCGTTCCTCATGAATAGTAGTGACTTCTCAGGAACTGGTGTAGTAGTCTTGAATCTCTGCAAAAGACAATTCATTTTAATTAGTGTATATGAATTCAACATTTGGGAAAAAATCAAAATTTGTTAAAGTTAAATATTACCGTTTCCCAGCGACTTGTGATGTGAGAACGAACAATATGGGCCATCCAATACATTACATAGTATCCGCACTCATATGACCCATTTTGTCTGTTACACTACAATATATCATCACAGTTGATAATAGTTAGTGAATAACATTAAAATAAAACAATTATAACAAAGTATGTCTTTAGCATATGTCAAACCTTGAGAGAAATCCAAGCAATCTTTCTACTATTAACAATTGATCTCCCACCCATCATCATACTTGCTGGAATAGAACTGTATATAAAAAAAGGTTTTAGCATTCATTTATATAACAAAGAAAGTCCAAACATTGAGGTTCTTACCAATCAATTGCTTGTTTGAGTTGTGCGGGAGGAGGCCTGTGCAATGAGCAGAACCACAAAGCATAGTTGTCTTGCATAGACATAACAAGAAGTTGCCAATGGCGCCTGAAATTCATAATAACGTAACTATTAAATATTAAAATCACATATGGAACATTATTATGTTAACAAAGTTCACTTACCCGGATATATAAGGCAAAAAGTATATTTTCTTGCCCCTTCCAAAACTGTTTATCAGACTCATGTTGATATGCTCAAAATCATTTGATTGATGAATTGATTGGGGATCAATGAATCCATAATCATCAGAACGCCCCAACTTATTACTGACCCCAGACATATACCTGAAATCAAAAATTAACTTTGATATAAGGATACTTGATATATAAATCAAGTATATATATAAATAATTGGTCATAGACTTACATCGTCCATAGTTGAATAATTGAAATATTCAACTCTTGTGTTCCCGACGCAAGCTCACGGACATCTTGGCTATTAAGGTATATTGGGACCTCAGAAGAATGTCCAAATACATTAGCATCATACTGATAACAGTTGAAAAACTGTTATTTTCATGCTTAAAAGTGATACTAAAAGCAACCTTTAGACTTAAAAACTAGCTTGAAATCATGCTTTTATCTATATTTTCATAAATAAGAGAGCTGG
Source organism: Vigna nakashimae (assembly GCA_034642375.1). Classification (NCBI taxonomy): domain Eukaryota; kingdom Viridiplantae; phylum Streptophyta; class Magnoliopsida; order Fabales; family Fabaceae; genus Vigna; species Vigna nakashimae. The sequence goes on along the minus strand of CM067760.1, from coordinate 19,655,910 downwards.
ACAGGTTTATGCTTGATTTAAGTGTTTTTGTGCAGGTTTTAAGGTGAATTTAGTGAAAGAAGTGAAGAAGGAGAGAGATGGAATCAGAAAAGGAATCAAAGAGTGCAAAAGGAGAAGCCGAAGGCACCGCTCAGCGGCATTTTACCGCTGAGCGGCACTCAGGAGGTCACGGGAGGTCCGCTGAGGGGCAAACTGGCCGCTGAGGGGAAGAAAAGGGAAGCGCAATCACCGCTGAGCGGTATTTACCGCTGAGCGCCATTCTTAATAATGGGCTTGGACTCGTTTTCTAGGACTTTTATGGGCTTGGGCTTAGATCTTTTGTAATTCTAAAATAGTATATAAGGACTTGCACGTCCTAGAATTAGTATCTTTGGCAGAAACGAAGTAAACACTCTCTCTTCCACCCCTTTGAAGGAGGATCTTGGATGCTCAGGCTACCTCTTCACCTTTATTGGGTTTATTCTTTCATTCTTTCATTGTTATTCATCTAGGTTCACCATGAATATGGTGAACTAAACCTTGTATGTTTGTTGGGGAATCAATGTAATCTCTTGAAGCTCTCATATATGGAATCTTTGCTTGCATCTTTTAATTAAGACTTATGCTTTCTTTCATCATTAGTTAGAGTTTTTCCTCTTTGCTCAATGCTTGCATAGTTTAACTCATTCCATGCATGATTATTGGTTTTGTCAATACGGGCACGTACAGGGAAGTGTAGATCCGGGGAATTTCTCCCAATATTATACTGATAATATTATATTGGTTGTCGTTAAGCTCCTGCACTCATGAACTAATCATTAGGAATGCTAGGAATTGTATGAACTCGTGATTAGGGAGAAGCCATCTAGAATGGTACTTTAGAGAGTGGCATTAACAATGATGATTTGAATGTTGAATTCCTAAAATATATGAGAGTGGATGAGATGAAATTGACCCCCAACAACATATTCATTCATATATTTCATTGAAAGTGTTTATCTTTTGTCTTTGCCATTGATCAAAATTCATGCATACATGTTTATTTTCTGTCTTGCATATTAAACCTCAATTATTTCGTTTGTAAGTCTTAGCTAATCAACAAATCACATAACTAAACTAGGCCGTGAGTCCTTTGGGAAGAACGATACTTGGTCTTACCAAGTTTATTACTTGAACGATTCGGTCATACTTGCCGATTGTGAAACAAGTTTGTGACATCATATTTTGGTGATCATAAATTTGTCCATCACATACTCAACCTCCAAAGGCTTATCATCAAGGATGTCAGCAAGTAGATGCAATGAAGAAAGAGGGTCATCCTCAGATAGAGGAATCTTCTGTTGTGCCTGCGTCTGTTGTTACATGAAAATATAAGATAAGTTTTGACATCAAAAACCTTTAAAATTGAGAAGTGTAAAGAAGAATTTCAACGGTGAGTTTAAACGGTGAAAAACGCAAAATCTGAGATGATGGGTGGTTCGGAGGAAGAAGAAACGCGAAAACAGTGAGAACGCGCGAGGAAGACGACACTGTTCCAAGTTTTAATTTTTAACTCTGAATAGGGGAATCTACCGCGGTTCACTACTTAACCGCGGTATAATATAGGTATATGCCGCGGTTTCACGCCCAACCGCGGCATATACTGATTAAATAAATAATCTTAAATGGCATTTTTGAAATTATTTTTAAACTATATGCCGCGGTTGCCCGCTGAACCGCGGCATATACCTCGAAATATTTCAAATTCATATTAAATTAATTTCAGATAGGAGAATATGCCGCGGTTGCTCGTAGAACCGCGGCATATACCCCTATAACTTGCTGAACACAACTGTCTCCCCAACTGCCTTTTGGGGAATTTCAGAAGTTACAGGGGTATATGTCGCGGTTGTCCAGAGACCCGCGGCATATACCCCCTGTAACTTCTGAAATTCTCTGACTGGCAGAGAATTTAAAACGTTACAGGGGTATATGCCGCGGTTGTCCAGAGAACCGCGGCGTATACCCATGTAACGTTTTAAATTCTCTGACCAAGTCAGCACCTGCAATAAGTTGGCATGGGTATATGCCGCGGTTCTCTGGACAACCGCGGCATATACCCCTGTAACGTTTTAAATTCTCTGACGAAGTCAGCACCTGCAATAAGTTGCATGGGTATATGCCGCGGTTCTCTGGACAACCGCGACATATACTCATGTTATTTAATTTTTTAGTCACACGTGGCGTCAAAGGGGATGGTTGACCGATGTATATGCCGCGGTTCAGAGGGGAACCGCGGCATATGTGTTCGATTTATTTACAAAACTGCCACCGCGCACCATTATGCTGCGGTTTCCTGTGAACCGTGGCATAATGTGCGCTGTAAAAACCCAAATTTTTACTAGTGAATAAAGAGACTTCATTCTTCTAATAGAATTTAAATTTACGTGAGCTAGTATAATTAACATGCCACGTATCACAACTTTCAACATCTATAATAATCAAAGAAGAATTACTAGATATTTTATTTGAAGATAAAGGCATAAGCCTTAACTTAAATAAATCATCACAAATGTATTCTTTGACAACAAAAACACAATGTCTAAAAATAACAACCCTATTCTACTTAAAAGCCACTTAGTAATAAACAAAAACAAAAATCTTTTATTTCTATTATAAACAAAATAATTTGTTATTAGCATACACATAAACATTAGCCTTGTCTATAAACCAATAGTTTGAGTTAAAAATGTGAAACCCCATAAAATGTTATTTTAGAAGTTGGGTAGTCTAAAAATAGTGAGACTCGATTATTTTAATATTAAACGGTTTTATTATAAATAGTTTTGTTATAAACGAATTTTATTATTTTAAAACGTATCATCTCTCTAGAAACTACCTTTCTAGAGTTCTCTACCATCTCCCTAACCTTTCTCACTCTTGGATCATTTGTTCGACGATCAAGAGGTGCCTAGATGATCACGACGTCGAGGTCTACCATTCTATCCTATCAATTCGCTGTTAAGAGCAAGTAAGTTAGAAACTCCTTTCTTTGGTATTTTAGGGTTCCTGATTCGGTAGAGCATTTTTGTTTTGCATGTATCAAGTGATCTTCTTCCTTGATTATTGGTTTGTTTGTGGTTCTAAGGTTGGTCTCCAATCATCAATCGGTAATTTGTAGGTTTTCTAGAAGTTCCTTGTGCCGCAAGAAATCTATGGATCGTTTAAAGGTTTTGGAGCTGTTGAGTCGAGGTAAGGGGAGCTAGATTATTGCTTTAATTAGTAGTTTGACATGTAAGTGTGATGAATTATGTGTGGTGGTGCTGATTTAATTAACTTTAGGTTTTTGAGTGGATTAAGTTGCATGTAAATTTGACTACTTGATTGTGACATTGTGAAATGATGTTTATGAACTAAATTGAATGATGTGTAATCTGTAATTGATCATACTATATATGGGTAATCTGTTATGAGAGTGATTAGATAGAGATTTAAGTGAATTATCTTGTTTTAAGTTAATCTAGAGGAAGTGAGGTAGTGAAAATGAGAAATTGGAGTTGAGGGCTCAATTGGTCTGTTGGGACAGTTTGGGTAAGTCAAATGTGACTTGTTTAAGTCATCAAATTGGTCAAAAACATGTTCAAAGTGGTAGATTGTGTTTTGGGTCCCTAAGTTGATAATTTTGATGTTCTAGAGTAGGAATTGATCCATAAACACTTTAGATTGAGGTTAGAAAGGTTTAGAATCACTTAATCAAGTCTAATTAGGTATATAACACAATTTAGGAGTGTTAGAAGTTGGGAAAATAGTTAGAATTGGTAAACTTGGGTTGGGTTGCTTAATTCTGCAGAATTCGTGCCGCAGAATTATGCAGACTCGCTGTGCGAATGGATTCACACAACGAGTGGTCTTAGTGAGTTACTTTCTGTTTGAGCATTTCGCACAACGAGAGGGTGCGTTGTGCGAATGATTATGGGGTTTGCTCTCTGTTTGATGATTCGCACAGCGAATCATTTAGCTGAGCGACTGGAGGTGGTTTGGGGTCATTGCCAAATTAATTCGAATAGCGAAAGGTGTCACATAGCGAATGTTTAGGGGGTCTAGGCCACTGTCTAGACTTTCGCATAGCGATTTGGGACGCTATGCGAGAGGGTTGAGATCTGGTACTACTAGAAGTTTATTCACACAACGAGATTGGGTCACTGTTCTAGAAACCTCTGGTTTCGCTATGTGAGAGGGTGCGCTGAGTGAATGGTTCAGGTTTTAGTTTACTCTTTAATCCTTTGTTCTAGTTTGATTTAAATGAATTTTTGAGATCCATTGGGAAACATGTATGAATGTGTATTAAGTTATATGATTGATCATGTCATGAGTTATGTTACAAATGAAAGGACGTAATTCCTTAATCCTCAATGAGAGGTTACAAACCATGACATTAAATATCTTTATCGGAAACAACATATATAACAGATTAATTAATAGCTTTATATATCAATGAGCCAAAATTTTATTTATTATTACAAGCATAAAAAAAATTACCTATAATTTTTTCAAGTATACATGAAAATGACTTAATCATATTCATGACAAAAATATTATATAGCATTATCTTTTACTTTTACAAGAAAAAAAAATAACGATGAGGTAAAATAAAATTAATTTTCTCTCTCAAAACGTTAGGAAAATAAAATTAATTTTCTCTCTCAAAATGTTAGGAAAATAATCAAACTAAATAATAATAATTAGGTTTAATGTCTCTTTAGGTCCCTATTTTCGTCTAGAATCTCAAATAGGTCTTCTTCTTTTTCGACGTCTCAATTGGGTCCTTATTTTTGTAAAATTGAATCAAATAGGGACTTTCCGTCAAATTGAGAAGACGTTGCTAAGGAGGGTGTTACGTGGCATGCTGATAGTGTCTTTTTAAATGATGTGGCATTAAAAATGTGTGTGAAGTGTATTTTTTTAATTTTTGAATTAAAAAATGAAGAGTAAAGAAGAAAAATAAAATTTAATGGGCAAAGTGGTCATCTCATTTCATAGAACACATGGAAATGTCCAAAAACACTGCCAACACCAAACATTGCTCCTGGAATGTCATCCTTCATCTTCTCCGATAACTAAATCATGCTTGCATGGCAGCCACCGTAAACAAACTGCAAATTGCAGGAACCCAATTACGAGTTCGCCAAACATTTTCATCATTGTGAGACAAAATCAGAACTTGCTAAAATCCCCAAATCAAAAACTAGAAAAACTCCTAATCACGAAAACCCTAACTCGCACAGATGAAAAAGGGGGCAAATGAATGAACGAGAGCGCTGGGAATATTGGAATCTTAGTTCGTTTTTTTATTTTAATTTTTAGCGGTGGAAATTCTTCGTGAATTACATCTTATTCCATAAATAGGAATAACATATGGGTAAAAAGTAAACGTTTCGGAGCAAAGCAGCTTACTTTGTTTCTGATTTAGCCACTGTTCTTCTCACCAAGCTTACAAAATGGGTGGATTTCACAGTAGGGATAGTAAATACACGGACGAAGGACATCGCAGCATTGATATGAAGCACATTGTGAAGGAGCCTGTGGTCGTGGCTGTGGCTGATCATCATCTGCCTACAATTTTTGAGCCTTCAATGCTCGTCTCCAATGGTTTGAGGGATGTTGTGTATGCTTTACTTCCAGCGATTCTTCATAGCCAAAAATGACTGCTGCTGTACAGGTATGTATGTCTAAGGATGAATGTGAAGGCATTTGGAACTTTTCTTGTTGATTGTGTTGTTCTGAGGATAAGTTTGAAACTCTTCTTGTTGATTAGTGTTTGTGCAGCACTTCGAAGCATGATATATCACTTTCAACTCTCTATCGGAAAAGCATGCTTAGGTCTGGAGTGAGTTTGCTGGTAAAGTTTTAAGAGAACATTTTGTTCTTTATCTGAATGCCAGAATGGAAGGAGAGGAAGAAGTCTCCGGTGGAACTTTAGGGGAGATGCCTAACTTGTGAAAGAAGAAGATCTGCGGTGGGTGGTGATCGTGAGGCTCTTAATTTTAAAATAATCAAAATCCACAATATAATTCATCGTGCCACGTCAAATATACATTAACGTCATTATATCCAATTTAATAGTAAGGGCCTATTTGATTCAATTTAATAAAAATAAGGATCCAATTGAGAAGTCGAAAAAGAAGGGGACCTATTTGAGATTCTGGACGAAAATAGGGACCTAAAAAGACATTAAACCTAATAATTATATAAGAATAAGAAAATAACATAAATAATAGAATATTTATTAAGTCAAACAAATAATAACAAAAATATGATACAATCATACAAGAAATAAATATAAATAGTTTGACATGAAGCACGCAAAACAATGTCTTTAAAGAGAAAATGTCTTCACGATATAAAACAAAATACAATTATGTATGCTTCTCTTTTAAGATACAATAACTCTTCAGATTGATCGAGTTAAGCGAAGAATTTCTGAACCTTTTAAATATCAATGTCTTAAAAAATAATACAGAAACATGTTTCTTTTTCTATATAAATAAGCGATATTTATAGAATTTTATTTTTATTGTTTATTTTTTAAATTATATTAAATATTTTCAATAATTTAGAATCATTTAATTTATACATTAAAAAAAACATGGTTGATAGAGTGAATAAAAGGTTTCAGAATGAAAGTCTTGTCTTGTTGAGTGATATTTAAAAAAAATTGTACAACCAATTTAACAAAATAACAAGTTGTATGGTTGTTAATTAATAAATTGATGAGGTTATGAAATGATGATGACGATTTTATTTGAAGTATGATCCCACGTGATGATAAGAGGCTGAGTCTCAACTATCCAAACAAGAAAGCTTCAATGAAGTCACATTAAGTATTTTGGAGCCACTTGATATTTTGAATCAAACTTCAACTTCACGTATGAATATTTCGAAAACAATCACATCAAAAACCTTTGACTGTGTTTTCTTGCTCCTTGCCATTTGTTTATGAAACCTAAAAGGTAATGGGAAGAACACCAACCATGCAAATCAATGGAAGCCACGATATATGGCTACGGTAGCTGCTTAGTAGCTTTAGGTTAACTTTTTATAGGAAAGAAAAATAATACATATATGAAAGTAAAACATATATACATGCATGTACAATTTAGCTTTTTCTTAAGTTAAAGATAATTTATACATAAACTAATTCATTAAAATTCTCTAGAATATTTTTTCTAAATTTTTATTTTGAATTTAGAGTAACTTTTAACTTTTATGAAAGTTATATTTTTTTTCTTCATTTTTCTTAAATTTGAAAATTATCTAGTCCCGTGAAATTTTTGCTTGTCTAGAAATTCCACTCATGATTTAATTATAAAACACTTAATGAGTTAGCACATAAATTTACATATTTAAAAAGTGTCTCATTTCTTTTCCACCTAACTATTATCATCTCTATGTGCTTTTTAGTTTCTTTAAAATTAAAATTTCTAATCCTTGGGAAATGTATGAACTTTCGTTTTAACTTTTGAAAAATATTATTCTATTTTTTAATCTTCCAAAGTTTGAAACCACTAATCTCAATCTTAACATTCATTAGTTACAGGATAGATAACATAATATTTGAAAACATGAAGCAATTATTTAAATTTGTCATTTAGCTTTCCCTTTAACACATAATCGGTTAAAAACTATCACATAAATATGGGAATAAATAATAATAATTTTGGATTTTAAAAAAACTTAAATAAAAAATAATAGAATCCAAAATTAAAATACACACAAATAATATATTTACGTAATTCTAATTTATAACAATAACAGAGAATATTACTTTAGTTACTCATTACTTCTTCTACAATTACTACAAACTATTATTTTTGTCCATTTATATAATTACACATAATTTTAACTTCTAGTCTCTTGAACTTCCATTTAAATAAAATTATTCTTTATTTTTTTAATCAGAAGAAAAACTAAATAAAAATAAGATATTATCCAATTCTTCACAAATAATAAAGAAAAAATACTTTTAAATAATAATCAATTATTAAAATAAAAGTCAATATTAAATTATAACTTATTTAACAAAATATATTTTTTCTTTTAATGTTGAAAAGATGTGGATGATACTTGGACCCATTAATGGAACCGAAAGCCGAAGCATACTTTTTTTAAAAAATTTAATATTCATGGCATTTTCTTATAATTAGTCTGCGCTGCCTAACAACCAATAGTTATCTCAATCTTTTCTCTTAAACTATTAATCCCCTATTATTTCTATAAACATAAACTAAACAATTCCCACATTGGCATTAGATTCAATAAACTATGGAATTAAGACATTTCTAATCAAGATTATAGTCAATGATAATAAGTTTAAGATATAACATATTGTAAAATTTGATTAAAAGATACTAAAAATAAAATTTTAGATACTAAAAAATTTAATTAGCGTTTTCATGGGTCAGAATATCTGAAAATTTGTAACCCGTGTGGAAGGAAAGGTGCACATTATAAGTTCAATTAATTAGGATGGTTCCATAACCACATTTTGTTGACTCTTATGTCTTATCAGATTAACTTTCTATTTTTTAAAAATGTTTTAAAATTTTTTGTTTTTAGTTTTGTAAATTCTCTTCATATTATTTGTTCTACACCATTTCAAATAATAATACAATAAAATAAATTAATTTAGAAAATATATATTTATTGTATTCTATATTTTTTTTAATATTTTTATTTTGATTATATATTGTATTATATAATATAATGATATATAGTAATAAAAGAATGATATATATATATATATATATATATATATATATATATATATAACATAATTAATTATGATTTTAACTTAGTCAATTATTTAAGTTCATAACCGATTAAAATCGGTGTGAATATTTTTCTTTGTAAATTATTTAGGAATATTTAATTCACAATTTTGTTTTTTATTTTTTAAAATCACTTTATTTCGTTGAGTTTTCTTTTTTCTGCGGAAATTGTGTTTATCCATTTTATGCCTTAAAAAATAACAGTTTTGTATTACAAATCTGGTCTAAATTTTCAGAGTAAAAAATAAAGAGTAAATAATTATAATACAATTTTAATAATTACATGATTATTTAAAAATAAATAAATATTTAATATCTTTCAAATATTACTAAAATAATTAAACCTTTAAATTCTCTTACCTTTGCTTCCAACTTATCATTAAATCACTTTATAACTCCTATAATATAAACTTATATATGAAAGTATAAACATTTAACGATATTCTGATTTTTTGAACGATATTAGATTAGTTGTAACCCCGAACCTCAATAGTTTATTACTTGTACAATTAAAATGACGGAAAAGAATATACAAAACTTACTATAACTTATAATTTGTTGATCGAATCTATTACTTGTAATTATTCAGATTGAGATGTTCAACTATTCGTCTTATTATGTTTGGGATCAAAATAATTAGAATAAATCCCGTGATACATAAATAAATAGTATATATTATTATTATCCAAGCAGGTTAGAAATATTAATATAAGATAATATATTTATAAAGATATTTAGTAAGTGAATGTCTTTGATCTTAGACTCCAAAAATCTAAAAATATAATCAATTTTTACACGTTCAATTCATTTAATTCTTAAAAATTTTACTAACTTAATAATGAAAAGTCTTTTATAAATTGTACGTATGCATGGTGAATCTATCATTCATTAACTGATCGGTCTAATTTTAAAATTGATTACATTTTTGGCCGAACATTTATGGTTGACCACGTTTGGTTGCATATGTTTCGTTGACTCCATGACTGATCACATTTTTGGCTGAAAACCCATTATCGACTACATTTGGCCAATTAATATTGACCAACCATATTTAGCCAACTTTAATGGTCAAACACCCATGGCCAATCACATTTGCTTACTACTCAAGGTTGACCGCATTTGTTCGTTCATGCTTTGGTTGACCTCTTGGACGTATCACCCATGGCCAACCACCATAACCAAATCGGTTACAGAATCATCATATTAACATAATTGTCATATTAACATAATGATAATCATGAATCAATGTTGAGTAAGGTATAATTGGATCATTATTAAGTCAACCAAAAAGGTAAAAGCACATAATAACTACGATAAATACAGTTCTAAGATATGACTTTTAGACACATGCATTAGACATGCAACACATACATTACTGCTTTAATACTATACTGATTTGTCATCTACCAACTTTAGCATCAAAGTACCTTCTACAAGTACCATCCAAATAGTTTGGACGCATAGGAGGCTCTTCATACTTAACAACACTTGGATTTGGAAACCACCCGACTGAACTAGAAGACTCGACTTAACACTCATTTAGTCATAAAATGCCGCATGAGCCCTTGAGCGTACAAACAAACAATCCCAGAATCAATAGTACTCGACATTGGAGATCGACTACAAGCCCAACCCATACACCCGAAACATTTTGGTGCCCATCGAGGAACCAAGCGAGTGTATCTCTTAATCACATTGTAACCACAAGGAACCAGATGAGTAGTATAGTGGAAAAAGTCAAACACCCAATCGGTTGACCTCAACTTCCAGGCTTTGTTCAACCTCAACCTCACAACCTCCTTTAGCACCAGCCTGTTGGCTTTGTTCGGCCACAACCCTTTAGTCTCCATCTTGCAATCTCAACAACCTTTTTAGGTTTCAACGTTCCGCTCGTCTTATCTCGATTAGGTGACCTCAACAACCTCTTTACACTTCAACGTTATGCCCGTTCTGTCTCCACTGTGTGGTCTCAACAACCTCTTTAGGCTTCAACGTTTCAGTCGTTAGACTTCGACCATTCGACTTCATCATATCTTTTTTTGGCTTCAACAACTTAGTTGTTGGTCTCAACTTAACCTCTTTTGGCTTCAACGTGCTAGTCATTCGGCCTCTATCGCACAATCTCTATCAACCTCAACATCTCATCCTTTTTTGGCTTCCACATCTTAACTGTCAATCTCAACTTAGCCTTTATCGGCTTCAACGTTTCAGCCGTCTTGCTTCGAACATTTCAGTCATCCAACTTTGACTGTTCGACATCATCATAGCCTTTTTTTTTCTTCAACGACTTGGTTGTTCTGCCTCAAGGGCATCCTGGCCTCTTTCAGCCTCAACCAATGGCCTTCAATCTTGACAAGTTGGTCGTTCAACATCATCGACATCTTGGCCTCTTTCGCCCTTAACCTGTCAACTTTTCAGTCTTAACAACTTCGATGTTTGGCCTCAACATAGCCTCATTTGGCTTATCATCCCAGCCTCTTTTGGCTTCAATAACTCGTTAGTCGATCTCAACTTAACCTCTTTTGGATTCCAAATTGTAGAAATGTGCAGGCCCTATTTCCCAACCAAGAGGGGGAGTGAATTAGTTGTTATTAAAAAATATGTTATTTTGAAAACCTATGTAAATCTTTTGTACTTTCTTGAAACACAAGCAAATAAATATTATAATACAATAGAAAGACAAACACCAAGATTTTTATACTGGTTCAACCTCAATGGCTACATCCAGTCTCTTTCAATCAATCTGAGACTGAAAGCCTCTTCACTATAAAGATTGAGTTATACAACAAGACTTACAGAGACCCTTTCTCAAAGTAATCTCCTCTCCAACTCAATCTAATATAGAAGAATACGAACACAAAAAATGAACAATCCTCTTTCTGTAGAAACCCTTTGAGACACCTCTTAAAGTAACCACAACCTCACGTTCTCTTCCTGGCCACCAACAACAGGGAAACCTCAATCCTCAGATTGCAAAATCAACAAAACTGATCAAATTTAGAACACCTCAAAGTGCAGATGATGATCAGCCAAAGAAAGCACACAAAAATTCCTTCAAGAACCTTAAGATCTTCCAAACATACATTTATTGATTCTTGGAGAATCAACACACCTGCAATCTCTTTCTCAACTCACTTTTTTTAGATATTAAACATCAAAATTTTCAAAAGTTAACAATGCAGAGTGTTATGCGAAAATATATAGTTTTTCTCAAGTCTGAAACATATTAATTGATTACAATACTAATGTAATCGGTTAAGCAATTTTCACTGTTGTACCAGAATTACACTAGAAAGAAAAAGGAAAAGAAAAGAAAGAAAAAGGAAGGCACAATGCAAAAGAAAGTTGGGAAGAAGGAAGAATGGTTGTGTTTAGATGATTCACTTAACTCAAGGATTTTGTGATCTAGAAAAAACAATTTTCTTGTTAGCCCAGTCACATTATAAGCCATAGAAAAGTCCTTGTGATGATACTTGCTTGTGAATGTGTTTGATTGTGGTTAAATGAAAGGCAAAGTTAATTTATGTGACATTGTGATAGTAGAGTGAAGGAGTGACCTCTTATACACTTGTTTGTTTGAGTGAAACACTTTATCTAGTGAGGAAAGATTCCATGAGCACATGATTATATCTATGCTTAGTTGATTGATCATTCATGAGAATAACATTTGTTGGACACTACGTGATTATGTGAACACTAAAGAAGGTATGCATCTTGATTGAATTCTTTGTGTTGAGCTGATTTGAGTAATTACTTATCTTGAAGGAAGGAGTTTTGAATGTGGTGGACCGTTGTATTGATTAATGGAAGATTGAGTTACATCTTGTTTGCTTGAGGACAAGCAAAGTTCTAAGTTTGGAGTTGTGATAACGGTTGAAAAACCGTTATTTTTATACTTAATTTTGACCTTAAAGACAACCTTTATGACTTAGAAACTAGCTTGTAATCATGCTTTTGCTTATGTTTTGGAAATAAGAGAGTTGGATGGTTTTATGCTTGGTTTCTCTTATTTTTGCAGGTTTTAAGATGAATTGAATGGAAGAAGTGAAGTACCCATAAGTTGGAGTCAGAAAAGGAAGAAAAATTGCATAAGAGAAGAGCCGCAAGTACTGCTCAGCGGAAATTACTGTTGAGCGGCACTCTAAAGTCCCGTAGTCACCGCTGAGGGGCAAAACTGCAGCTGAGCGTCAAATAGAAGAACCGCACTTATCGCTGAGCGGTATTTTAATGGGCCTTGGGCCACTTTTCTATAATCTTTAAGAGTCTATATAAGATTTTAGTCGACCTAGGGTTAGGATCTTTTGGCAGAACGAAGCAAAATCACACTTTCTTCACCCCTTGGAGGAGGATTTTGGATGCTCAAGCTCCACTCTTCAAATTCTAGGGTTCTATCTTTCATTCTTTCATTATTTTTCATCTAGTTTCACCATGATTATGAACTAAACCTTCATTGTTGTTGGGGAATCAATGTAATCCTTTGAAACTCTCATGTATTGAATTGGTTCTTTAATTCATATGCTTTCTTTCATTAATTGTTATGGTTTTTCTTCTATACTCTATGAATGCTTTGTTTAACTCATTCAATTGCATGATCATTGATTTTATTTGTATGGACACATATAGATAAATCTAGACATGAAGGAATTCTCCTAATAGTAATATTGCCTAGACATAGGGATAAGAAGATTGGTTGTCTTTAAGCTTTTGTGCGAATGTAATGCATGAATAATTGCTAGGGAGACAAGACATTGTAAACTAGTGATTAGGAGTAGGCTTTCTTCACCAAGACATTGGCTTTAAGGTAAATTAGAAAGTAACATTAACATTAATGAAGAAGATGAATTCTTGAATACATGAGAGTGGATAGGATGAATTGAAAACCCCCAACAACATCATCATTCCATATATTTCAATCACGCTTTGCTTCTTTTGTTCAATTGATCAATACATGCATTCATATTTACATTTTAGTATTTGCATTTAAATCTATAAGAATTTGTTCACAAGTCTAATTTAATCAACAAATCACATAACTGTTTAGGCCGTGAGTCCTTTGGGAAACGATACTTGGTCTTACCATTTATTATTACTTGATATGATTCGGTTACACTTGTCGAGGGTTAACACCTTGCAGTCTTGATAGTTCGGTCGTTCAGCATCATCAGCGTCTTGGCCTCTTTCAGCCTCAACCTATCAACTTTTAACTTTGTATAGCTTCATCGTTCAGCCTCGACATAGCCTCATTCGACTTCATCATCTCAACCTTTTTTGGCTTCAACAACTCAATTATCAGTCTTAACTTAGTCTCTTTTGGCTTCAACATATTGGTCATTCAACCTCTATTGCATGGTCTTAGTAGCCCTCAACATCTCAACCTCTTTTGGCATTAACATCTCGATTGTCAGTCTCAACTTAGCCTCTTTCGACTTTATTGTTTCAGCGATCAACTTCGACCATTCAGCTTCACTATAGACCTTTTAGCCTTCAAAAGCTCAACCTTTTGGTCTCAAAGGAGTAAAGCCTCTTTTAGCCTTAACCTATTGACTTTAGTCTTGACAGCTCGACTGTTAGGCCTCATCGATGTCTCTGCCTCTTTTGGCCTCATAATGAGTGCATATTTATGTCCATATTTTAGATTTAATTTCAAAATTTTAGTGAAATAATTGTGCTTAAATGATTGATTTGAATAAGATTTTACATGATTGGCTTTATCGGGTTTGAGAATTAAAAAGGCTTTAAATGTGATTTTAGTTGCATAAATTATTTTGGAGTCTAATGTTTGTTGATGCAGCTGGAATTAAAGTTTTAATTGCAATTTTAAAAAGAAAGAAAAGACTAAAGTGCAATTAGAAGAAATTTCTAGAATTCTGTACAATTTAATAAAATAAAAAGGGTTGAATTGTAATTTTGGACAAGTTTATTTTAAAAGATAATTTGGGAAAAATGTATCTTTAAGATATTTTATTTGATATTGTTAAATAATTACCTTGTTTAACTATATCAATAAATATCAAAAGATAATATTTGCTAAATCTTTTTAAATCTAGAAAAGATATTATCAAATATTCTCAAAAACCGATTAAATTTGTTGAATATTTGGAAGATATTAGATATAAGATAAAAGATCTTATCAACAAAAGATTTAGAGTCCAAGCCCAATCAAGCCTATATAAAGAGACCTAGGGGAGGCAGAAATCACAACTCATTCATTCTCAAACTCCTCCACTGGAAGCAAGCATCCACCACTCCTCTCACTTTTATTTCATCATGTGTTTCACTCCATTCATGGAGGGATAAGCTTCTAGGACTATTTCACCATAATTTCATTATGGATTATGAGGTTAAGTTGAATTAATTCAATTGTTTCTTTTTATTATTGATTTGAGTTGCTCTCTTTCTATGACTTTTATCGCTCAATCATATTAAAAGCAATGATTTTTGCATCATAACGTGTTTGAATCTACATGCATATTAATCATATGAGTTGAAGGGTTCCTAGGTTTGGTTGAGAATCTACTTTGATTAAATTTAGGAACTTTCATATGATTAAACGTGTTTTTACTATCAATTGAGAATGTACTTTGGCTGATGGTAATAATTTCAACTATAATTAATTGAGAATTTACTTTGATTAATTAGCTTTTAATTTGGGTAGGAGATTTAAGAATGGACATGATTAAACACAATAGAATTTGATTGAGAATGTACTTTGGTTGAATTCATTGTGAATAATCTAGAAAGATCTTGCATTTGATTGAGAATCTACTTTGGTTAAATGCTTGATAGCCCTCAAATTAATTAAGAATGTACTTTAGTTAATTTGAAACTTGAACAATAATCAATTGAACAAAGTGATTAACCAATGATGAGGTTATCTTGGAAAAGCAGTGGAATTAGCCTATTTCATCATAATTGTTTCTAAGTTTCCTCTTTGTTCTTTAAACATTCTTCAAACATTAATTTCATTAGAATAGTTTCTCACTTTCGTTCTTGAGCATTGCATAGCATTCATAAGATTCAAATATTGAAAAATAATTCCATATTTGTTGGGAGACGACTCATGATTACTTTAACCATATCTACTTTCTTGGCTACTAACTTGACAATACTGAAGTTACCTTGAAAAGTAGTATTAATTTGATAGCTTCAACGATATCGTATCACCTCAACTTCTCAACTATTTAGTTTTAACACCTTCATTGTTCGACCTTAACATAGCCTAATTCGGCTTCATCATCTCAACCTCTTTTAGCTTTAATAACTCGAATACCAATCTCAACTTAGCCTCTTTTGGCTTCCACATGTTGGTCGTTCAGCCTTTACTACAAGTCTCAGTCGACCTCAACATCTCAGCCTTTTTCGGCTTCAACATCTCGACTGCTAGTCTCAACTTAGGTTCTTTTGGCTTCAACGCTTCGCCCGTTCAGCTACGACCATTTGGCTTTTTCATAACCTTTTTTGGATTCAACAACTCAATCATTCGGTCTCAATGGCCTCTTGGTCTCTTTTGGAACTTGCCAACTTCAGTCTTGATAGCTCGACTGTTCAGCCTCATCAACATCTTGGTCTCTTTTGGCCTCAACCTGTCGAATTTTCAGTCTTGATAGCTTCGTTGTTCGACCTTAACATAGCCTTATTTGACTTCATCGTTTTAGCCTCATTCAGCTTCAACATCTTATCCTTTTTTGGCTTTAACATGTTTCTCGTTTGGATGTATCGCAGGGTCTTAGTCGACCTTAACATAGCCTCTTTTAGCTTCAACATCTCAACCGTTTGATCTTAACCACTTGACCATTTGGCCAAAATGTAGCCACATTTGGCTTTAACATTTTGGCCTCGACATCTCATCCTCTTCTGGCCTCAACCTGTCGATATCTCGATCATTTGACCTCAACTTCTTGACTGTTTAACCTCCTTCGACCTCAACCTTTCAGTATCGACCTTAATTTATTGACTTTTTAGTCTTGAAAGCTCGACCTCGTTTGGCCTTAACCTCTCATCCTAGTTTGGCTTCATCCCGACCTCTTTCAACCTCAATCGTTCGTCCTACCGAGACAACAAAAAGGTCAATTAAGGAATAGTTCACCCAAGTGAACCCTTACCACAACTTTCATGTGATCTATCAAGGAAGAGTTCACCCAAGTGAATTCTTACCGATGAAGTACCGAAACTGTTAAGGAAAAGTTCATAATGGAACATCTACCGTCTTACAAGTGTTTAGCCTCAACAGCTCAGCCTACAAAGGCGATCAACAAGTCGATTAAGGAAGAATTCAACCAAGTGAACCATTATTGTACCCGTCAAGCAATCGAACAAGGAAGAGTTCTAAAAATTGAACCGCTCACCTTAAAAAATGGTTGAAGCACATCCAATCAATGAGTTATAAGGAATTCCTCCTAATCGTGTTACAACTTTTAGCATAAGCGTCAAGTACTGGACGACCAAATCCAAACCTCTTCACAAATAATTTAGTGATCGAGTTTGGGGGGTCTATGTACCATATGCTTGTTCGGTCAATCTTGGATGATCAAACATCAATCAAACTGTCTAACTCCAAGATTGATCACATTCTTGGTTGGGCACCTACGGCTGACCAAATTTGGACAACTACTTTTGGTCGACTCCAAGACGAATCACATCCTTGGCTGAGCACCCTTGAATAACCACATTTGGTTGAATACTATTGGTTGACCATATTTGGCCGATTCCAAGACCGATCACATCCTCAGTTGAGCACCTGTGATTGACATTTGGCAAACTACTCGAGGTCGACCATCTTTGACCATCCATACTTTGGCCGACCTATTGAACATATAACCCGTGATCTATCACCATGACCAAATGACATGGTCGACCAATTACAACATGGTCAAATTAACATAATGATAATCACGAATCAATGCTGATTAAGGTATGATTGGGTCGTGATTAGACTAGTAAAAATGTATAAGTCCATAACAATCACTATAAATAAAGCTCTAAGGTATGGATTTTAGACACATGCATTAGACATACAACACATGCATCACTGCATTGATACTATACCGATTGGTCATTTTTTGACTTTAACACCAAAGTACCTTCTGCAATTATCATCCGAGCAATTTGAAAGCATGAGAGATTTCTTAGACTCGAACCACTTGGATTTGGAAACCACTTAACTAGACTAGAAGACGCAATCCAACATCCATTCAATTAGAAAACGTGATATAAACACCCAAACAACATGAATAAACCATCTAAAATTCGATAATAGTTAGTTTTAAAGATCAACTACAAGTTCGACCAAAAATACAAATAAATCTTTTTAGATTATTAATCACTTAAGGTGTGTTCATTTGAAGGAGATGTTTTGTTAGAGAAAGAATGAATGGATTTTAGAGTAAATTATGTGTTTTTTTTAAGGGATTTGGAGTGATTGAGAGTAAGTTTAAAAATCTAGTTTGTGAATATTTGTATAAGATTTGACGGATGTGATAAATTAAAAAAAAGATTTAATAAATAGAAAATA
This sequence comes from Vigna nakashimae, assembly GCA_034642375.1. NCBI lineage: Eukaryota > Viridiplantae > Streptophyta > Magnoliopsida > Fabales > Fabaceae > Vigna > Vigna nakashimae. The sequence goes on along the minus strand of CM067760.1, from coordinate 19,637,613 downwards.
AATATTAAATGTAATAGTAATATAAAATGATATTTATGAATAATTGATTTTTATAAAAATTGTTTTAAATAATAGAATAAAAAATAATAATTAATACAATATTTAGTGTTTTAGGATATTGAAAGTTTTTTGTTTAAATAATATTTTTTTAAATATAATACATTGTGAGTTTAATACGAATTAAAAAAAAGTTACAAATCTTAATTTTATTTGACTGAATTTAACTTTGAATTAAAATAATACTTTTTAACAAGGGTAAAAGTGGTTTTTGATGATAATTATCCGGAAATCTAAGATGCGATGGAATAAACGATGAAACATCCAAATCCTTTCTTTTTTTTTTTCTAAATTTTTTAAAACGAACAATCGAAAATCCATATAGTGCATCAACCCCAGTCTAACAGTCAGCGCCTTAGAGACATTCGATAAATTCGATTAAAAATAAAATAATTAATTTTAATTTGATTTCTGAGTAGAAGAGTGAATGATGTAACATTTTATCAGGAGACAACAATTATCCATTTATCCATGGAAATAGGTAGTAATGATTTTATATTAAAAAATGAGAAGCACATGGCCAAGTTGTATCTGCTGCATTCTTCACTTTCAGCGCTTTGGTTAACGCGAAATTTAAAGTGTAACAAAACTCTCGTATGACTAATTCAAAGAAGACTAATTCTCCATGCACCTCACCGCCTTTGTCCTGCATCTTCAAAATATATTTTAATTTCAATGATATTTTTCATTTTTTACACACTTAACGAGAATATTTTAAATTTTTTAAAAAGTTAACTATCTGCCGCATCTCAAACTCAAACCCTATACCCCTTTCCAAATCAGTTCTTCCTCTTTTTCTCTCCCTCATTCTGCCATTTTTCTCTGGGCTCCCTGTGCCCAGCTGCGTTCGTGTCGTGCCAAGCGTTCGTCCTTCGTGCTTTGCGTTCGTCGTGGTTCATCTGTAAAACCTTCCATCTGCTTTGTTTGCTGTTCTATGTGCTTGGTTGGGTGTTCGCTTCGTGCGCCGGAGGTTGGTTCGTGTTCGTCGCCGGAGAACTTAAACGTCGTTGGAGTTGCGGTCACAGACGTCCGCAGTGCGGTCAGGTGCACAGAGAAATCGCATTTCGAACTGCGGCAAAGACAAACCGCAGTTCGATCTGCGGAAAGCACAAACCCACCCACCGCACTTCGAAGTGCGTTAGATTTTTAGGGTTTAGTTTTTTTATTTTTTTATTAAGTTAGTATATATTTATCTTATTAGGTTTTATTTTTATTAGGTTAGTATAATAAATTTAATTTTTTATGTTAGTTGTTAAATAAAATTTTTTGTTTTAATATATTTTGAATTATTTTATTTGTTTGTTAAATTTTGTTGAATTTGTTATTTTTCAACATATTATTATTTTCGTAATATATTATTTATTATGTATTTAATTTTATTTAAGTTTTTTAATTTTTTATGAAATTGAAATAATTATTAAATTGTTTATTGAATTAAATAATAATTATTATCTGTAATGCTAAATATTATTTTGGATTTATTTGTAATAATTTAATTATAATATATGTAATCTTTTTGGAATTTGTAACATAAAAACGTGAAACGCACTTCAAAGTGCGACATAAATATATAAACGCACTTCGAAATACGGTTAGGAAACAACATAAATATATAAAACACATTTCGAAATGCGATCACTAGGAAATGCACTTCGAAATGCGGTTAGGAAACAATTAATTAAGTTTTGACTTTTTGTTAAATGAAGGATAAAGAAGTAAAATTGGGAGTGCAGGATGAAGGCAACGAGGTGTAGGAAAAAAAGGTCAAATATTTGACTTTTAGAACATTCAAGTGCAAATCTTAACTGTTGATTTGATTGAATGAATTATAAACATTTTTTACCAGTTATCCTTATATTTAATAAGTTTCTTTATGTAATTTCAAAATTTCAATATTATCAATTATTGGTTTTTAAAATCGATTAAATAAATTCTTTAACTGATTTTCAAAAATTGGTTAAAATATTCTTTTTCATTTTACTTTTTATTTTTTATTTAATAATAATAAAAAAATAATAATAAGAATAATAATAATCTTAGTAATAATAATATTAATATATATAGTTTTTTTAAAAGATTTGTACATGTCAATAATTACATTCAATAATTAATTTAGACAAAGAATATTTCTATAATTTGTATAGATTTATAAGTAATTAAATTTGTGAAAAATGCAAATTAAAACACTTTTGAAGTTTTTTCAAACACTTAGGAGATAGAATAAATTAGAAATGATATGGAAAATTATTGTTAGGCTTAGATTTCACGAACCTCACTTTCATACGTATAATTACTTAAAAACTTTCCAATTTCATGTTATAGTCAATCTAAAAGTTTCCTCAAATCCTAATTCTTTAGCAGTACAAGCCTAAGTTTTTTTATTAAGATTTAATTTCTTAAGTACTTAACAAACAAATTTGCTTTTACAATATGGGATTAAGATGACTAATGAGTCAAGTTTCATTCATAGATACAAGCTTTATTAGATATTTTGTTCCATTTCTACATAAGATATTTTTCTTTACCTAATGAGTCAAATGTCAAGATATGGATAGTCAAACCACAACACACATTCAATAAGAAAACAAAATGCTAACATTGAAAAAAAAAAGTACATGTATAACGATATACATGAGAGTTCAATTGTTTACATCTAACCTCAACCAAATTGGGTTTAGTTTTTCATTGTCATGAAGAGCTAAAAATTGAAAGCTAAACAAAGGAAGAAGATGGAGATTCAAGGAGGAATAAGGTGATGCTCCCACAAGCCCTATAAACCATCTAATTTATCCAAGATGTACTTTTTGTGCTCCACAACACCCAGAAGTAGATTCTCTCTTGATGAAACAATAAGAAATAGAGAAAAAGTGTCACATCTACAAAAGCACTACCTAACACAATCCATTCCTTGTTAGATGCCCTAACAAAACCATGGTCTTTATTCGCTTAGCACTCAACCTTGTAAAGGTGGCATCCAACACGAGTCACTAATGGCAACTGACGCCTAATGCAAGTTAGGTGGCGTCTAGTCCCGTTGTGGAAATTGCTCTTTGTCTTTATGGCATTAATAATCTTTTATGTGATGTCTGTCACCGATGCTCTTTTGTGGTTTCATTCTTTGGCTTTTCATCAATTCTTTTTCGGATTCCAAACTTGATATAAAAACTTCTTGTTTAATATTTAGACAAAAATTCATAGGGATTAGTAGTATAATTATATGAGAGTAACAAAAATCTAATTATTTAAAAAAACAAAATTAGAATGAAAACTAAGTTAAAAGTTAAAGGAAAAATTATTTTGTTAATGTAAAATAACTAAAATAATGGTTAAAATTAACATTATTAAATAACCATACACTGAAGACCATATATTTGAATTATGCAAGAAAAATAATAGTTATTCTAAATTACTTAATCAAAAGTAACCATATTCATATATTACTTAATCTAGAATAACCACGTTCCTAAATAACCTAATTATATTATCATCTAATAAGATTTCTTAACCCTCAATAATGATATTCTTAAACTAATTAATCCATAATAATCATATTATCATATCACTTAACGAAGAATAATCATATTTACATACTAAACAATTTAGAATAACCATATTATCTTATTACTTAATCTGGAATAATCATATTTACATACTAAACAATTTAGAATAACCATATTATCTTATTACTTAATCTGGAATAATCATATTTAAGGAGTAATTAATACAAAATAATCATGTTCCAAGACTAATTAATCCATAACGATAATATTTACAAACAACCCAAATAATCATATTTCTATTTTAGGTAACTTATAATAACCATATTTATGAAGTGTTGTATGTTCTTAAAATTCATTAAAATTTGTTGAATGTTGGAAAACTAGTTTAAAAGGTTATAATGTGTCGTTTGAAAACAAATTCTACACAACAAAAAAGTGTATATATATATATATATATATATATATATATATATATATATATATATATATATATATATAATTTCAAGTAAAATTAAAGAGAAGTATTTGATTTAAATTTTTTGGAGGAGCAAAATTGATTTTTTCAATTCAAGAGCACATAAGTGAATTTCAATACAAAAAAGAAGAATTTGAAGAAGATAAAGAAAAACAAGTTGGTCTTGTAATACCAACACTCAAGTCTAAAAGTGGTGTTAGAATGCAAGGTTGCCATCAACAAAGGAACAAACTTATTCTTCTATAAAGGAGTGAAAGAGGAAGCATGATTTTGTATTTAAAGAAGAAAATATGTTTTAGAGAGTTGAAAACGTAGAGTATAGTGAAAGATGTATAAAACCTTTGAATTTAGAGTTGAAGACAATTCAAATAAAGATAATAAACATTTTAATTTAAAAACATTGGTTTAATTAGTACTTTGGAAATGTATTGAAGTGACCAATTTCAAGTCTCTTTTAAATATTGTACCACCTTTGCATATCAACATGCCAAGTCATTCTAATTTAAACGTCGTTAAGGCTAATGTAACAATAGGATCAATATTGTCCCATTTTAAAGAATATTGGGATAAACTTGAGTCAAAAAATAAAATGGGGAAAAGATGAATATTTGGTAAAAAAAATATAGGGACCAAAGTACTAATTAAACCAAAATATTTTCAATGAGAGTTCAGACTAAAAAATTTTGAATGGGAAAAAACTAATTAGGAATAAAAGATCACATGATCAACGCCCTCACTAGCAGGGGAAACAACTTAATAATAAAAAATATTAAAATAGATGGCAAAAATAATTCCCCAAACTTGTAAGAATACATAAGGAGTAATAAAAATATAAAATGACAACAATAATCACAAAAGAAACACCAATATTTTTAATAAGAGAAAACTCTCTCAATGTCCATAAACAACATAATCAAGTTCCACTAAAATTAAATACATATACAGAGTCAAATCAAATGCATAAACAAGTGTTTACAATCAACCAATACATCAAAACAATAACGCTTTCAAATTTGAAAAACACATAAAAAGAAACATAAAATAAAACAACAATCAAAAACTTATTTATCTAACTACAAACTTCCAATAAAAGATAATAATAGTACAAATGAAGAACAATTTGTAATGAACATGTTGTCTAGTTTTCAACCTAATTCAACTTGGAAACCACAATCTTAATGAAGTTGATAGATGAATATGTCAACTAGTATTTGTGCTCTCTTTCTCTTTCTCTCTCAAAGGTGGAAAAATTAACATTTTTTTTATTTTATTTAAAAGACTCCTCTTCACATGAGTTAAGTGAGACAAAATAAGTTTGACAAATTTGCATCTTGTATGTACATAGTTGAAAACTCAACTCAACACTCACACCAAGTCATTAAGAGATTAATTTGTGTATGATTATGGTGGGAATGGAAAGAGAAAGGAAAAAAAGGAAAAATTAATGAAAAGTGAGTAAAAGAGTTCTAGTAGATTTGATTGATGTGATAGAAAAAAATTAATTAGAAAATATAGTAAATTACAAAAATTCCCTTGATTTAATTTTGGTAAAAATGGGTATTAATTAAGATTTTAAATTGATTAAATAAAATAATTAATTTATAAAATTAAAAATAAGATTTAATTTTTTTGTTAATAACATTTCAAAAAGAAAAATAAATAAATTTAAAGAATAATTAAATTTTTAATATAATTTTATATTTTTATACAAATTTTAATTTATTTTTTTAATACTACTTTTACAAAGAAACAAAATTACTAGTATCAAATAGAGTGATTACAAATTTTAACATCGGTTTAAATCAACAATGAAATATGTATTATGTATATATGAGATCATATGGACCTTCATATAAAATAGTATATTTGAAACCATCTCAATCTTCATATAGACAGTGTATCTAAGATCATCTCGTCTTTTATATAAAATGGTGCATCGGAAACCATAGTGACCTTCAAATAATAACAACATAACCCTACAATGACATTGTAAAACCATGACGACTAAGTGTTCCAAGATCATCTCGGTCCTAATATGCATAATATTTTATGCACATTCTTAACTACTTAGATAAGTCACCTAATATATCACCATCTACCTGGGGCGACATAATGTCAATCCCATCTTAATCGAGATCACTCGATTTGATTTTTTTTCAACACAAACAAAATTAAAGAAAGCTAAATCATTTTATCAACATTATTAGATAAATTAATCCTTGTAATTATCTCTAAAGGTCAGACTCAATTAGGTAAGGATCCATAAATCTAACTTTTACTTTAAATAGCACTTTTTAGGACGTACTTATTACATTAATCATTATTATTAAATTATTGTTACTATATGATGTACGTGGCTAACTTGAGTTATTCAAGTAAGTCAATGCAGGAATAATGACAAATGTATTAATTACTTCATAAACAATGTTATTTATAATAATATTAGGTTTATGATCCTTACGTGATTGAGTCTGACCAGTGTAGATAACAACCAAGATTAATTTGCCTGATGATGTTGATAAAATGGTTTAGCTTTCTTTAATTTGGTTTTTGCTAAAAGATAATTAAGTTGAGATGACATCAACTAAGATGTGAGGCCAACATGACATTGCTCATTGTTGGTCAACATGATGACATCCTTGTAGACCAACATGATGTTGCCTCTTGTAGATGATGATATATTAGGTGTAACATGCCTAAGTGATTAAGAATGTGCATAAACTATTACGCATGTTAAGATTAATATGATCTCGAAATTTTAATCGTCATTGTTTTAGGACACTATTATATGATGCATTAATGATATATAATCAATTTGGTGTATAATTATGAAATGCAATTAATTTTTAATAATAAAAATACTTTACAAATTTTAAATTGTTGTAATAAAAAGTTCAAATTTTCAATTTTAACTAATGAAATTTTAAATTTTTATATACAGAAATCAAATAATATTACATGGATCATTGTAGAGGTTATAATCAATTATACACAAATCCATAATAGATTATACATCCTTTATTTATGACACGTACAAGGGCAAAAGCGAAAAATGATACTCATAATTTTTTTATCTCTTTCTTTTCTTCACATATAGGAGCACCCCTTTTCCCTCTCTCGTCTTTCTTTCCCACCTTTTATGTTCAAACAACATGAACAAAGTTTCATCTTTCTCAATACATCTCTAGATCCAAATACACCATAAAAGTTTGTTATCAGAACAATTTTTAATTCAATTTTGAATAAATTAAGAAAAAAATGTTATAATAAGTTTATTTGTAGTTGTTAGTAGATTAATTGGTTCCAAATTTTGTTATTCAATTATGAATAACAACTCCTAATGTAGCGAGGTTTCTATTAATTATTTCATTATATTTAAATACAAATTGAATAAAATTATATTTCAAAATATTTGATATTTATTTCTTATTCAATTTCGTTTATCTTAAAAAAGTTATATAATTAAGAACAATAAAAAAATTATTGAAATACATTTAACACGATTTTAACACAATTAAGTTCGGATGATTATATTTATTATTTTTAAAAGTTAGAATATGAACAAATTTCAATTTACATCAATGTTTAAGATTTAAAAATATATTTAACATTTTTTTTATTTTTAAAATTTGTTAAAATTTAATCATATAAATGTCATTTTAAAAATTGATTTATTATACGTTTAAGTATTTCATTATAATGAATAATTGAAATTTAATCTATAAATGTTAATCATCTAAATTATAATATATATATATATATATATATATATATATATATATATATATATATATCATTCAAATAATGATACATAAAAATAAAGCTTTTAAAATATTTTACATTTTAATTTTTAATTTATAAAAAGAATTGATAATCAAAACGAAGATCAAAAGATTGAACTCAACTTGTCAAATGAGACATACTGAACGGCCGATCCAGACTAAAACTCATTTTACCACCTAAAGATATAAAATTGATTAAATATTAAAATTTTAAATAAATTCTAGGTGATATTGAAAAATGTTTAAAAATGATCTTACATAATTTGATTAGATGGTTGGGTTTTTCTTTCTGCAATAACTTAGAAATACTTTTTATGGTTGAGAATAATTTAGAAAGAGTCATTCAAAATGAACTAAAGATGATCGAAGAAAATTGTCAAGTGTAACAAGAAAGGCCTGTAGTATCGTTAGGCTCCTCGATGGATTACTAGATCAGATCCAAATTCTCTTGGTCCAATAAATATTGTTTTGCAACGCACCCCATCAAATTTCTTCATACACTCTAAACGGGATTTTGATTTCCAGAACGCACTTAATTAGTTCTGAAATTTAATTTAGATATCAATTTATATCCTCATTTATTAAGTAACTACAAAATTTTATTAATAATTATATATCAATAATTTTTAACTTAGAAATCAATATCTAACTTAAAATTAATATAATATGTAAGAATCTAGAAAATAAGGTATTAGAGTTAGTAGGTGTATTAAAATAATGAGATCGAATATTTTATTATAAAATAATTTCATAATATAAATAAAATTTTCTAAACTTGTGTCATTACTTAAAACACACTCTATCTCTCTAGAACTCTTTCTCTTTGATTTATCTCACATCTCTCTAAGTGTTCTTTCTCCTAAATCATCTATTTGACGATCAGAAGGTGTCTAGACGATCACGACGTCATGGTCTACAAATCTAACCGATCAATTTCAAGAATATAGCAAGTAAGTTTCAAATCATTTTTCTCCTTCCATTCCAAATTTGTTTTAGAAGAATCTAGTATTGTTGCATGTGTAATCATGTCTCTCCTACACATTATTGGTTCATCTAGAGTTCTAAGGACTCTGTCCGTTTGCAATTTGGTGTCTCGTAGGTTCGTCTAGGTTTTCCTTGCGGTTCAAGTAATGTGCAGAACATTCTTTGAGTTGGGACTGTTGCTTGTGAGGTAAGCGAAACTAGACCTTGTCTTAGTTGTGATTGTAGTGTAAATTTAGTATTTTTGTAATTTATAGATACTTTAGTAAAAATTAGCGTGTTTGGGTAAATTTGATGTATGTTAAATTGGTGTTTTGATGATATAGTGTTATTGTAATTGGTATGATGACATGATTGTTGTTGTATATTGTTGTAATGATGAGTGATAAGGGTATTTTATTGTTTGAAATCGAGTTCTTGTAGTTGTGAAAGTATTGATCAAGTTACTTAGATTTCTAGCTTAAAAAGGGGGGTTTTGGGGAAGTGAAATTTAGAAATAGGCATAAGAATGTTTCGGGGACTGTTTTGGTACTGTCATAAGCTATTTTGAAACTTGTTTGAAGTGTTAAATGGTTAAAAACTGTGTGTAGCAAAAAGAATGGTTTAGAGGAGTTGTTGTCTAGTGTTTTTAGTGTACAAAAAGGGTTTTGGAGTAGTAAAATGTTGAGGTAACTGATACATTCTATTTTGGAGGGTTAGTGTTGGTACCAACAATCGGTATCGTCGATTCGCGCAACGGAATAAAATAGCGATAAGTGTGTTTGGTCAATTAAAATGGTTCCTTTAATTTTCTTACAAAGATATTATCAAACAGTTGATGTGCAGAAAATATAAAGAATGTATGGAGTAGAAAAATCACACAAATGATTTTTATCCTGGTTCGAACCAAAAGATTCTACATCCAGTCATTAATCACTATAAATAGTGATTAACCTTTTCACTAAAATATTGTTCACAGATTGACAATATGATGAAATACAAATAAGAACAGAAAGAACCTTGCTTCGACAAACGAACCGAAAGTGAACTACTCAGCCAACTTGAAGAGAACCGCTCCGACCTTTGACACACAAAGCACAAGCTTCTCCTATTCATAAGACTTGACAATGAGCACGAACTAGCACTTGAGAACTTCCTCAGATTGCACTGTATTCTATAAATCGCAAAGTTACTTTTGAAGGATTTGAAAAAGAGTGTATATATAGCCTACTGGTCTGAAACTAAAACAATATATTACAACTTCCAATGATAATCGATTATTGTAAGTGATAATCGAATATCTGTGAGACTTGAAACAGTTTGAATATTGATTCTTCAAACTAGTCGGCTTCAGTTCTTCAACTCCTTCTACCGTTTGGCTTGAGCCTCGATCACCTTCTACCGTTCGGCTTGGTTCCTTACAGCTTTCCAGCATTCGACTTGATTCCTTACTATCTTCCATCATTCGGTGCAAACTACTCGGTCTCAGTCATACCTCACATGGTCTCGGTCATGCTCTCCATCGCTCACTCTGAACTGCTCTGTCTCGGTCATGCTCTCCACCACTCGATCCTTCTTCTTCTATCTCACAGCTTTCCACCATTCGGCTCAATACTTGTAAACTCTCCAACTCTTAAAATTTTTCTTCTACAGCGTTAGTTGGACACAATATCGTTCAACTTGTGTTTGACGTTGTTAAGTCTTTAATTGTGTTCGGCCTGTGTTCCAACGCCGTTCGGTCTTCAACTGCATTCGGCCAATGATTGTCCTGCGTTCGACTTTGTTTTCTCTTCAACTGTTAGTGACCGTTTAGTCTTTAACTAATTTACACCGTTCAATTTTCTTCGTAGACCAACATAAAGGAATGCTTTTAAACTTAATGCAGTAAGGATCTTCATATTCTTCAGTTTGTAGCATCATCAAAATCATTATCTTCAAAAAAACTAATGCTCCTCATTTGTAACAATCTCCCCCTTTTTGATGATGATAAAAAAAATTCCTGTTTAAAAGCATTTTTGAATAGCTGCACAAATTTCAAACTAACAAAAAAGTTAGTAGTAACTGCACTAGAAGGTTTTTTATCCCTTTTTTATCATAAGCAAAAAGTAAGTAAGGATACTCCCCTTCAAAATGTTCTTCCTCTCAAGAAAACAATGTATGCACTATATTAGAACAAGAAAGTATTTTTTTTATTTTAGGGAAAATGTCATTACCTCAAAATTATCACACTAATTGAAAAATAACAAAAAAACAAACACACATCCTAATTTTAGAATTTTGGACTAGGTGGTCTTTTCGGAGGTTGAAGATTGAGATGATTTTCAATGTTGCCAAAACGAGTGTCAAAATCTTCAAACTTCTCAATCGCATATTCTTCATGAGTTTGTTGCCAATCAATGATTTCATAAAAATAGGCTTGGTGAGCAAGACTCATGTCCTCTAGTTGTTTAGATATATTTGCAAAGTAATATGCCATGGACAAAGTTGATGATGAAGGCATTTGAGAAGGACCAGCATCAGAAGGAGCAACAACTCTTACGGGTTCAGTCATGTGAGCATCCATATCAACATCTTCATCATCCTGGTGTTCATCATCTTTGTGAATAATCACACACTCGCAGGCAACAAAGCCCATTTGACGAAACGTTGTCTCCCCAATTTCAGTGCCAATGGCTTGGATGGCTTGGGTGATCTCTCCTTCTATACTAACTCCTTTGTATTCAACAATCCTAGAGATGAGGAGAGCGTAGGGAAGATGATAGGCATGATACCTTTTGGCTTTCAACATAGTATCTGAGATTAGTACAGGCCAATCGATATGGATATTATTTAAAATCCCATAAAGAAGAAGAAGATCCTGCTCAAAACATTGAGCATGATTGGTAGCAAAGGGCCATAGAAGCCACACTATCAGATAATGAATTAAATGTTCTTCTACCTTGAAGCCACCCACGAGCAGTTGACGACGATTTGTTTGCTGTTGAGGATGTCGTAGAAAGGATTGGAAGGCTAACAAGCGATATAAGTCTACGACCCCAAGATGAACTTTAATAACATCATCCTAATAGCGATAAGCGTGTTCGGTCAATTAAAATGGTTCCTTTAATTTTCTTACAAAGATATTATCAAACCGTTGATGTGCAGAAAATATAAAGAGTGTATGGAGTAAAAAAATCACACAAATGATTTTTATCCTAGTTCAAATCAAAGATTTTAAGTCCAGTCATTAATCACTATAAATAGTGATTAACCTTTTCACTAAAATATTGTTCACAAATATACAATATGATGAAATACAAATAAGAACAGAAAGAACCTTCCTTCGACAAACGAACCAGAAGTGAACTGCTCAGCCAACATAAAGAGAATCGCTCCGACCTTTGACACACAAAGCGCGGGCTTCTCCTATTCACAAGACTTGACAATGAGAATGAACTAGCACTTGAGAACTTCCTCAGATTGCACTGTATTCTCAAAATCAGAAAGTTACTTTTGAAGGATTTGAAAGAAAGTGTATATATAGCGTACTGGTTTGAAACTGGAACGACATATTACAACTGCCAGTGATAATCAATTATTGTAATTGATAATCGATTATCTGTGAGACTTAGAACAATTTGAATATTGATTCTTCAAACCAGTTGCCTTTAGTTCTTCAACTCCTTCTACCGTTTGGCTTGAGCCTTATCGCCCTCTGTTGTTCGGCTTGGTTCCTGACAGCTTTCCAGTGTTTGGCTTGATTCCTTACTGTCTTCCATCGTTCGGTGCAAACTGCTCGGCCTCGATCATGCTCTCCACCGCTCGGTCCTTCTGCTTTTATCTCACAGCATTCCACCATTCGGCTCAATACTTGTATACTTTTCGACTCTTAAGATTTTTCTACAGCGTTAGTTGGACACAATATCATTCGGCTTGTGTTTGACGTCGTTCATTCTTTAATTGTGTTCGGCCTGTGTTCCAACGTCGTTCGGTCTTCAACTACATTTGGCTAATTATTATCCTGTGTTCGGCTTTGTTTGCTTTTCAACTATTAGTGACTGTTTGGTTGTTATCTAATATACACTGTTCGGTTTTCCTCGTAGACCAACATACAAGTATGCTTTTAAACTTAATACAACAAGGATCTTCATATTCTTGTAGCATAATCAAAATCATTATAATAAAAAACCAATGCTCATCATTGGTAACAGTTAGAAGAATGTTATTACAACATTTAGGACTTGTCTAAGTACTAAAACAGGTAAAATTTGTTATGAAATGGTAAATGGCTTCATTAGTTGAGATTTTAGCCCATTTTAGAGGCTTTAAGGGTTAAAAATGAGAAGTAGGATAGCTGAGACAAATATGAGATTTTAAAGAGTGCTTGCAAGTGTATTAGACTTGTTTATGTAGGTTATAAACTTATATAAATGTTTAAAAGTTTAAAATTGAAATTGAGTAGCTTGTAGGAGTGAATTTAGGGTTTTAAAGTGTCAATTTGAGTTTTAGCAGTGTTTTCAGAGTTTTTTCAAGGTTTGGAGGGTCTTAGGGGTCTTTAGAAGTTGTGGGGTAAGTGTAGGAAGTGATCCAGAAAAGTATGGTATCTTCTAATAGCATTAAGCACCCAAATTGGGCGTTGAGCAACCGTTTCCTTAGGCGTCAACGCTGAGCGCCACATGGGCGCTCAAGCGTTGCTAGGCGCTACTTCACCTATTTGGGGGGGGGGGGTTTAGGGTTTTGGATGTCCGTTTTGGACATTCTTTAGGTTGTTTTGGGGGTTTTGGACCCTTCCGGAGCTGTTGGTGAGAGTTTTAGAGTTTTTTTTTCCTTACCTAAATATGATATCAATATGCTATGAAGAAATTGTGTTATTGTATGATTTTTGATGACTTGTATGGGTGTTTCTATTTATTTGATGTATGATCAGTAGTCTCATGTATTGGTGTACTATGTGAATGGATAGTGATCTCAATGGTTTTAAAGGTATGGAAGAGAGTTCCAAGGAGGAACTTCTTAGTGGTGGTTTCAATTATCATTAGTATGAATGAAGATAGCTTAGTCTTGGGGGTTATCCTGACACTTTAATGGTCTTTCATTCTCAAGTAGAGAAGATTGACACATGTGGTGAGAATAACAGAAGAAGGTATTAGTCTTGGGTGCTTCCAGTATGATTTAAGGTGTGGAACAGACTAACCTTATGAGTGTGATAGGGTGAAACTCATTGACAATGGTTTTGCAAAGTAGTAGAAGCCACCACAAGTGCACAACCCGCCATAGTTCGACATTCATTCTAAGTCCGGACAATTCATTCATATTAGTGTCATGCATAAAGTGTTTAGTTGGTTGGTGTGATTTGTGTATCATGTGTATAATGTTTAAATGTTCATATAATATATATATATATATATATATATATATATATATATATATATATATATATATCATTAATTGTTTGTAATCTAGTTTATCCTTACTTTTGTGTTGTTTGTGTGTGTAGGTTTTCTTTTTTGCAATGATTACTTTAATGATGTGGGCTTTGAGAGCATTCTTTATATTTGCTCGAGCAAAAGGTGAGGGTGAAACAGTTGGAAAGTTTGACGATTTTATCGATGTAGATATTTTCTTTTGTAGGTTTGTGTTCTTATAATAGTTCCATTATCATATATGTAATATTTATTTTAGTAGTATTTTACTATTAAAATTGGGATGTTACATAATAACTAATATTTTTGTCCTTAAAATTATTTTTTATTTAATATTTTTTTTAGAAAAGCATCATATTTTTTAACAAAATATTTAATATTAAATTAAAGAAGAAAAAGAAGTAAATCATGGAGATGAAGAGAAAATTTAGAAAAAGGATAGAAGGGATTGAGGAATATGCTACGTATGATCCAAATCATTTATATGGCCAATGGAAAAGACTATGTACGTATGCATCTTTCTTGTATTATATTATTTTCATGTATTGTTTTTTTTTACTTTATTTGACTGTGTTGGTTTTTTTTTTTTACTTTATTTGACTTTATTTTATTATATTTATTACATCTAATTTACTCAATAATGACAAACAAATTGTGACTTTTATTAAAAGGTTTTTTATTGAGTTTTTTATCTTTAAATATGTGATTTTTGAAAAGATATATAAAAATAAATTGATAAATAAGAAATCACTTTAGTCAAACACAATTTATTCTTGATAAAATGATTAAAGTAAATAAGAAATATTAGATAATTAATTGAGGAATGTTAGAAAAATGAAGAAACAAAATTACAAGAGTTAGATGAATATTATCTTATGAGACATTACAAATATTAAATTTGATTCCTAGAAGATCATTTATATTTAAAGAATAGTATCAATACTTTTAAAGAAAATTCACACACTCAGTATAAAGTGTTGTATGCTCATTTTAGTATAATTAGTATAAACAATATGATTGAATAAAATGTCTTTTTTCTTAACTAAAAGAAATATTACAATGAAGTGTCTACTAAATGTCAAATATTCATGTTGAAAACCTTTTGACACAAAAGACAATGCAAAATCATTGAGTTACAACAAATCTTATGATTCTTGTAAATATAATTTTGTCATGCACTTGAAAACAACACATAAATGAAAATGAAATAATGCCACGTTCTTTCATTTTTCAAAAGCTTTTAAGTATTTAAAATAGTTTTTCTTATATAATACTTTGAAAACGAGAGCTTATATTTGTAAATTCTTTTCTTGTGTGAAGTAATCTCCTAGTACAATGAGTGTTTGTATTTGATATTTACTTATTTAAGTGAAAAACCTTCTCTAAATATGTTTTTCTTATTAGGAGACTTTGTGTACTTTGCATGAAAAACCCTTACATATTTGTGTTTAAATTCATGAGGTGTTTAATGGATAGCCTTGAGAGATTTTATGCACTTTTGCAAGCAAAAAATGACAATAAAAATATGTGTAAACATTATATATTAATAAAAATTCAAGTTTTTTTTTTCTTTATCTAATGCATAAGTTATGACTCTCTTGATTATCATTCAAAACTTTTAGAAAAAATTTATGAATTCTTTTATAAAACCATTAGACAATCCCTTATAGACGTCTCAAAAAAAATTTATAGCAAAAATTATTCAAAGTAGTTTTAAAACTCTATTAAAACTCCTATAATTGTTCATGTTATTTTGAAATCAACATATCTAAGTTTTTTTTTTCTAGATTTGTTCAATATAAAGCACAATTTTGGTCAATTATCAAAGAATAAATATCTATTATACTCAACCATTAATATTTTCTTTTTACAAATTTATTTGGTAGGAATGGTCGGGTTAGAGTGAACCATAATTAAAAACCAAAATAGATTGAAAAGAAATGAAATGTCAATTCATAGTCATGCAATTCATCTTATCATAGTTTTCTATGTAATTAAATCAAACTTTTTAACAATTATCCAATTCCATTAAACAAATATCATTAACTAAAATCAAATAAACATATCATTCAATCTTATCTACATTTGTTTATCAAATCAAAGTTCAATGAATTTTTAATTTGATTTTTAAAATCACAAATGCAAATATAAAATTAGAGAGAAAAAGAATAATCTTGGAGCCTTAAACAATAAGTGTAAAACTCAATTTGAATTGTGTTATCTTAATTTCAAGAATTACCATTAAACTCAATTTGAATTGTGATATCTTAATTTCAAGAATTACCATTGATGAAGAATGAAGATAACAAATAAGAAAAGAAGATGAATAGGTAATTCAGAAATTGAGGAAAAATGAGAGGAATAAACAAATTCTAAAACCGAAAACAAAGTAAAAGATTTTAGTATATGTAATAATAGAAAATTTAGGATACATGTGTATATGAAATCAGATTCATAAGTCCAATTACAAAATTTCAAACTAATGCAAGAAAAATCAAATTGGTATAGGTTTCTTATACAAAAATTTAATAAATTTATGCAAACTTTCAAAAACTATATAACATATCATGACACTCCAAATTAAGCAAAAACTATGCCTGTTTAAAAGCATTGAAAATGTAGAATCCAATACAGTTGAAATCAAGTAAAAATAATATTTACAGAAAAAAAATGCACAACCAAAATAATAAGTAAATGTTAAATTAAGTAAAAATGAAAAACTAAAGCAACCATGGATATGAAACATAATTTACTATCGCTCAAAGGAAATGATTTAAAATTTGAAAATAAAAAACATTGAAAGTGTTTTCAATGTACAATAAAACTATAAATGTATATACAAAATATGTATCATCATCCTCTCTTTTTTTAGAGTTAACATTATTTTTTTTAGTTAGTATAAGAGTTAACATTTTGAGATTAGTTCTTTGAAAGACAATAGGAAATTATCCCTGTTGCCATGAAAAATGGACAAGTTGTGAATATACTCCTCTTGCTTAAAGGAAAATTTTTTGACTATTGGAAGCAACACATTATCTCATCCTTTGTATGATATCATAAATATAGTGGAAATGAGAACTACAACCCTATTAATGAAGATAATGAACATGCTTCTGAAGTTCACTAGACTAAAGTAAGGAACACAATGATGTATGCTTTGTTAGAAGAAAAACACCTTCAAGTGTATGCATTTAGAGGAACCAAGGAAATATGGTACACTCTCATGATATCTTATAAGGATTTCATAGAGGTTAATTTCTATAAGTTATGTCTCCTTACTCGTCAATGAGTTATTTAATATGGAATCAAATAAGAACACAAAGTATATTTATAAGACTTCAAACCATATTAAATGAACTCAGCTCTCATGGTAAGCATTACGATTTTTATGACCACATTGAAACAATTTTTATGACCACATTGAAAAAATATTATGTAGTTTGCTTAGTTTTTGCAAATTGCAACTAATAACTATCAAAACATCCAAAAGTTTGTATAACATGTCCATGGAAGAATTCCTTGTCATCTAAAGGGGCATAAATTAAAGTTAGAATAAGATGAAGTAAGAAAGAAAGAAAAATTGTTCACTTTTAAGGCTCACAATTCTAGGTACACCTCTACCAAATCACAAATCCTATAAGAATATTTATAAGAACTTGCAAATGCATACAACTTTGATAAATCACATTTTAGATATTTACAGTTATGATGAATCACGAATCCTCTACCAAAACAATTTTTTTCTATATAAATATTTGAGGGTATACAAAGAATCACATTTTAGATGGTTCGGCGACTACTCAAGTTGTATTTGAAGCTTATAGTGTTTTAAAGCTTAATCATGTGTGGGAATGACCAACCTATGATGCCCTCGATGGAAAGTTAAAAATGGATAATGGAGTTGAGTCTTTTAGGTGTGATATAGTTGATTCTTTAGTGTCTCAACTAACATTAAAAAGAAGTGATTAGTCGAACATTTATAGACTATGGTGAGGGTTACTTAACGAGAGTGAACTTTGTGGTTTAATATTTCGTGTAATGATTCTTTGGTTTCAAAGAATAAAATAAAATATAAAGTATTGATTTTTGTGAAATAACCAATCTTAAAATTGAAGACCATCAAAGGTAAGTGGACAAATGACAGGTGATGGACAAATTTATGATCACCAAAATATGATGTCACAAACTTGTTTCACAATCGGCAAGTATGACCGAATCGTTCAAGTAATAAACTTGGTAAGACCAAGTATCGTTCTTCCCAAAGGACTCACGGCCTAGTTTAGTTATGTGATTTGTTGATTAGCTAGGACTTACAAACGAAATATTTAGAGTTCAATATGCAAAGACGAAAATAAACATGTATGCATGAATTTGATCAATGGCAAAGACTAAAGATAAACACTTTCAATGGAATATATGAATGAATATGTTGTTGGGGGTCAATTTCATCTCATCCACTCTCATATATTTTAGGAATTCAACATTCAAATCATCATTGTTAATGCCACTCTCTAATGTACCATTCTAGATGGCTTCTCCCTAATCAAATAGTTCATACAATTCCTAGCATTCCTAATGATTAGTTCATGAGTGCAGGAGCTTAAAGGCAACCAATATAATATTGTTAGTATAATATTGGGAGAAATTCCCCGGATCTAGACTTCCCCGTACGTGTCCGTATCGACAAAACCAATAATCATGCATTAGAATGAGTTAAACAATGCAAGCATTGAGCAAAGAGGAAAAACCCTAACTAAATGATGAAAGAAAGCATATGTCTTAATTAAAAGATGTATTCAACAAATCCATATATGAGAGCTTCAAGAGATTACATTGATTCCCCAACAAACATACAAGGTTTAGTTCACCATATTCATGGTGAACCTAGATGAAATACAATGAAAGAATGAAAGAATAAACCCAATAAAGGTGAAGATGTAGCAAGAGCATCCAAGATCCTCCTTCAAAGGGGTGAGAAGAAAGAGTGTTTGCCTCGTTTCTGCCAAAGATACTTAATTCTAGGACGTGCAAGCCCTTATATACTAATCTAGAGTTACAAAAGATTACAAAAGCCCAAGCCCAAAAAGTGCCGCTCAGCGGTAAATACCGCTCAGCGGTGGTTGCGCGTCCTTTTCTTCCCCTCAGCGGCCAGTTTGCCCCTCAGCGTGACTCCCGCAACCTCCTGAGTGCCGCTCAGCGGTAAATTACCGCTGAGCGGTGCCTTCGACTTCTCTTTTTGCACTCTTTCTTGTCTTTTCTAATGTCATCTCTCTCCTTCTTCACTCTTGTCACTAAATTCACCTCAAAACCTGCACAAAAACACTTAAATCAAGCATAAACCTGTCCAGCTCTCTTATTTCTGAAAATATGGATAAAAGGCATGATTTCAAGCTAGTTTCTAAGTCTAAAGGTTGCTTTTAGTATCACTTTTAAGCATGAAAATAACAGTTTTTCAACTGTTATCACAACCCCAAACTTAGAACTTTGTTTGTCCTCAAGCAAACAAAATGTAACTCAATCTCCAACCAATTCATATGATGGTTCACTCATTCAAAAATTCTCTTTTCAAGATAAGTAAAAACTTTAATCAACCTTATGACCAAGAGTTCATTCAAGATGTGCACATGTTTTAGTGTTCACAAAGTTTTTTAAATTCCAACAAATGCTATTTCATGAATGATCAATTAATTAAGCATGGATGTTCATGTGCTTATGGAATATTTCCTCACTAGGTAAAGTGTTTCACTCAACACACAAGTGTATAAGAGGTAAAGTGTTTCACTCATTCACTCCACTATCACAATGTCACATGAATCAACTTTGCCTTTCATTTTACCACAATCAAAAACATTCACAAGCATGCATCATCACAAGGACTTTTCAATGGCTTATAATGTGGCTGGGCTAACAAGAAAATTGGTTTTTCTGGATCACAAAATCCTTGAGTTAAGAGAATCATAACAACACAATTATTCTTATTCTTCCCAACTTTCTTTTGCCTTTGCATTTGCATTTGCATTGAGCTTTACTTCTTTTTCTTTTCTTTTCTTTTTTTTTCTTCGCATATTCTTACTTTTTAGCTCTTAGCTCAATGCTTTTCCTTTTTCATGTTTCCCCAACAATCCCAAACTTGAACAGTTAACAATACCACACAAGATCTTCTACTTAACTCAAGGTAAAGAATTTCAATCAAGGGTTCAGTGTATGTTCAAGGCTATGGGTTCAAAGGATAGAACACAAAGTGTTCTCTTTTAGTGGGCTAACTTTTTGAATTTGGCCAATAAAAAGGGTTTCAACAACACGGCCTTGATCATATGATGCAAAACAAGCAATTGATTCAATCATAGAAAACCTGGGCAAAGTCATTCATGCTTTCAAAGTAATAGCATTCAATCATACCAAAAACTCTGGAGCTCAAAACCTCACATATAAGCTCATTCACATTTGACATACACATCCTGCTTAATTTCACAATCACAATCATGATATCATGCATTTGTTCACAAAGCTTGTGAATCACCTGTATAAGCATTTTAAAGTGCACATCATCTCAACATCAATCAATCAATAAGCATCATCAAGCATTACTTATCACACAATCACAGTTAATAGCAAACCATCATAACAAACCAGGTGTTCAATAGAGTACATCAAACCCTAATCTAAAAACAAAAACAAATAAGTTCAGAAAACTTAAACCACAAAAGCATAATCATATGATAGCATTCATCAGTAAATGCTATCTCAGCTCCTCATCAGTCTGAGCTGTCCTCTGTATCTTCCTCCTCCTCTTCATCATCATCATCATCATCAAATGCATCCTCCTCCTCAGCTTCGTCTTCTTCCATGTCTCGAGCTGAAGCTTCAGCTGCTTCAGCTCCTCCATGCAATGGTTCTTCTGGCCAAGCTACCACGTTATGGAATTCATCCATAGTCCACCTGTGTGCTGGAGGGGTATCATACATCCCCACTATCATCTCAGCCGTGGCCACCTGCCCTCTGTGGATGGACTGCAACTGAGCACCTATAAGAGACATATACATGTCCCTCATCTGGAATGGTTCTGCTTCATGTGTATCAGCAGATGTCCGGCTCTGTGCTGGCCCTCTCTCTCTACGAGCCTGGCATGGTGGAACTGGCTGAGCTGCCTCCTCACCTCCACAGTACTGTCTGTAATAGGCCTCATCTATAGCTTTTCTTGGCCTCTCAAATAGTGGAACAGAAGTGTCCACCCCAGCTAGCTTGCAAAGGTGAGTGATCAAAGAAGGATGTCCCAGTGGTGCTTTGTTGTTTGAGGTGTTAGCACACACACTAATCTCATCAGCTATCACCTGCCCAATATTAACATTCAAGTTTCTGATAGCACAGTAGATGAATAGTGCCCTGCTGAGAGTGATATCTGACACATGTGAGCATGGCTGAATGTTGGCATGAGAAAATGCCATCCAATACTTTGCAAGAGGAGTCAAATCTGTCCTCCTAATGTTAACCACTGCTCCAGATCTATTCCTTTGAAAGTGTCCTCCAGGTATGCACAACACTCTCTCCACATCCTCAAAGTCAGCACCTTCCTCCATGCTAAGAGCAAACTGGCATTGCTCACCAGCCCACACAGTATCCAGGAAGTTGTTGATGGAATCAGGATCATACCTGATAGCATGGCCTCTGACATAGCCCAAATAATTCTCAGCTGGATAGTCACCATTCTTCTTTGCATTGGTGTAGAATTCCTTCACCACAACTATGTTGGCAGGTGCTGGATAGGTGGCTAGCTTTCCCCAATCATTCCCTAACACTTGCTCTCCAAATTGAGGAGCAAAGTTAGGTATCATTCCAACCTTTCTCTCCATTAGAAGTCTCCTGTCCTGAACCACCCTAAAGTGCTTCTCATGTTTCCTAGAGAGGAACCTGCCATTATGGGGCTGCTCTGGTTCCTTTTCCTTCCTCTTGGTTGCCATGGTTTTCAATCTCTTTCCTGAAGAGGATGCCATTCCTACATTCAAAACACAAATCCAAAACCACAGAACATGATGTTAATCATTAGTAAACACAGAACACAACTCCTTTTGAATCTAAACCACCGCTGAGGGCTAGAATTTCCCCTCAGCGCCACCAGTGCCACATTCAAACACGCAAAAAGCCAGAAAAAACAAATCTGGCAGAGTGCCGCTCAGCGGTAAATGCCGCTCAGCGGTGACCTGCAGATTTTTGCAAATCTCTTTTTAAAACCTTCCTAACTCCACCCAAATGCAATTTTCAGTTTTCCAGTTCATAATCAAGCAGTTTAATCGGTTCAAACATCAAATATATCATCAAATCATGCATAGAAATCAAAATCCCTAAATATTCATGCTTTGACAATCACATTCAATTTCAAGAACCCTAGAATGACAAAATGCATTTTACTTACTTGGGTGGAGATGCTAGATGATATGAAAATGCTTCCAAGCTGAAATGCTCTCTTCCAACCCCAAACTTTGATGGCACACTAGTGAAAAAGTGAGTGGAAGAGAAATTTTTCTAAAAGGGAAGAGTAAAAAGATGTGGGAAACCTAAGAGAAGATATGTGGAAGTGTTTGTGCAGAGAGGGGCTTGAAAGACTGTAAAAACGCGCAGCTTAGGGTTTAAAAATACCCCAATGGGCTCGGGTTCCGCTAAGGGGAACTTAAGCCCATCTGTGATAGTACCGCTCAGCGGCACTTTCGTGATGTGCCCTTCTCCTTCTTTTCTTGACCTACGTGCCTTCCTAGCATACCCCTCATAAGTTCCCTGCAATTCAATGTTAAAAATGCTTATGCAAATCCTAATAAAACAAACAAAAACAATCAATCAACTGGGTTGCCTCCCAGGTAGCGCTTGTTTAACGTCACGAGCCTGACCCAAAATCCACAAACACCCCTCAGTAGGTGTTTCAAACTTACCAGCACCCATCAGTAGGTGCAAAATCTTCTCACCAACACCCATCAGTAGGTGTTACAAACCTAGTATCCTTCAGTAGATACTTAACCACCTAGCATCCTTCAGTAGATGCTAGATCCAACAAAACAATGTCCAGAATAATGTTCACAGATTAAAAATTACAAAACCAATATCAAAATTAAAAGTTTGTCAATCACTGGGTTGCCTCCCAGCAAGCGCTTCTTTAACGTCACTAGCTTGACCCAATAAAGTTCACGTTCCATCTTCTGTAAAGTTGATGTTGTTTTTCCACCAACTTCTCAACTGCTTCCTTTGGACTGTTTTGGATTCTCTAGAATATGGAGACTCTATCTCTATCATCTCCTTCTCTTTAAAGCCTTTTATAACCCACAACTTGTTCTTGAGTCTTACAGGTGTGCCAAGTTGGAGTCCTCTTTTCTTCCAGTCTCTAGGAACTTCTTCTCCTTTTCCAATCTCTTCTACCTTGGGTACCTGAAAAAACAAACAATGGTTATCAGAAACCTTAAGATTTTCATTTTTACCTCTAGTTATGGGTGCATCTCGAAATGCAACTTTATAACTGGCTTCCTCCTCCTTTGCTTGTATCTCATCTTTGAAAACATCCACCACCACTCTCTCCTCTCTGTCCTCGAGCACCACTATACCTTCATTAACATCTATGATAGCCCTGACCATTTTCATAAACGGTCTTCCCAGTATGAAAGGTATCTTTTCGTTCTCCATCTTCATCACCACAAAGTCTGCCAAAAACTGAAGTTTGCCAACACAAACTACAATGTCTTCTGCAATCCCACATGGCTCCTTTGAAGATCCATCAGCCATTACAAGATTAACCTTTATAGGTTTTATTTTAACATGGCCAATTTGCTCCAATAGAGAATAAGGCATCAAGTTAACACTTGAGCCTAAATCAAGGAGAGCTTTCTTTACCTTTTTCTTCCCTATAGTGCAAGGGATAGAAAAACTACCTGGATCTACTGCTTTTGGTGGGAATGACTCTTTCTTAACAGTTATACACTTTTCTTCCTCATCATCTCTACGTCTTCTTTTTGTAGAGGATCCTTCATCAGATTTTGTGTAAACTGCTATTTTCTGTAAAATTTGTTCCCAAGGAGCTTCATTATCAACCATTCTGAATAACTCTGTGAAATCCATTGGTTTCTCCTGATTTGTTATAAAAGGAAAAGTGTCCTTTCTTTCTTCTTCTCTTCTCTCTTCTGTTTCATCTTCTTCTAACTTAATAATCTCTTCATTCACACTCTTGACCACTTTGCACTCCTCTCTAGGGTTAACCTCAGTATTAGCCCCAAAGTTTCTGTGTGGTCTTTCTTCCAATTGCTTAGTAATCTGACCCATCTGAATCTCCAAATTCTTTATAGCAGCTTCAGTGCTCTTTTGAGAAGATTCAGTTTTCTGTATGAATTGCTGAAGAGTTTCTTCCAACCTTGTAGATCTTTCGTTAAGCATAGATAATTGTTGCCACACGGTTGGTTGCTGCTGCTGCTTATTATATTGATTAGCTTGCCCAGTTTGTCCTTGGCCAATGCTTGGATGTGGTTTCCAACCCTGATTATAATTCCCTTGACGGTATGGAAACTGATTAGCCATGAAATTAACATCCTCCACGGCTTCCACAGGAAAAGCACATTGGCCATTGATGTGATCTCCCCCACATAATTCGCACAACTGGGTTTGTACCTGTGCAGCAGATTTTAACTCTTTGGGTAATGAAGCAAGAGTTTTGGTCAGAGTCTCCAGCTGTTGAGTTAGAATTTTATTCTGTGCTAGCAGAGCATCATGTGTTTGTAACTGAAGAACCCCTTTCTGTTGCATAGGGGCGCCTCTTTCATTGTGCAGCTCATTATCACTTGTAGCCATATTTTCAATAATTTCAGTTGCTTCCTCTGGAGTCTTCCATTTGATATTGCCTCAAGCTGAGGCATCCAGCATCATCTTGGTTTGTGAACCAAGCCCTCCAAGGAAAGTTAGGACTACTTCTTGATCTTCAAAGCCATGCGTGGGAGTTTTACGTAACAAGCTTTTATACCTGTCCCATGCATGTCCCAGTGATTCTTCCATGCCCTGCTTGAATGAAGATATCTCTTGCTTTCCTTTAGTCACTTTAGATTGTGGGAAGTATTTGTTTAAGAATTTTGTAACCACTGCTTCCCACTCTGTGAAACTTTCTTCTGGAAAAGAGTTCAACCAAAGCTTAGCATTGCCTCCCAATGAGAAAGGAAACAAGCTAAGTTTGATAGCTTCGTCTGGCACCCCATTAATCTTGACTGTATTGCAAATCTCATTAAAGGTAGTCAGGTGCTCATATGGGCTTTCGTGAGATAACCCATTAAATTGATTACTCTTCACCAGTTGAATCAGTGCTGGTTTGACCTCCATGTTGGCAGCATTGACTCTAGGTCTAGCTATGCTGTTGAAGTGCTGAGGTCCAGCAAGATTAGTGTAATCTGCAAGAGTTCTTCTAACATTATTGCCCTCCATACTTCCTGTGCTATGAACAGAACCTTGTGGTGATGATTGCAAGAGAGTTTCTGGAGAAGGGAAAAGTTCTCTAGACGTTCTGATTCTTCTCCTCCTTCTACTCTCTTCTAGACCTTCAAGAAGTGGTTCTGTTGTTTTCTTACTTCTAGTTCGAATTGCTTCCTGCATGCACAAGAAAACAAAACCCTAGAAAAGATTTGTTAGCACAAAAAGATATAAAAGAAGATATATATTCAAAAGATTCAAAAGATAAGAAGATAAAAAGATAAAAAATTCAGAAGATAGAAAGATAAAAGATTTAAAAAAATAAAATCCTAAAAGATAAAATAAAATCTAACATAATCTAAAAGATAAAGATAAAATAAAATCTAATAAAATCTAACCTAACAAAATAAAATAAAATCTAATCTAATCAAATCTAAAAAGATAAAATAAAATCTAACCTAAAAGATAAAAAGATAAAATAAAATAAAAACAGAAAAAAATAAAAACAGAAATTCAAAATTAAAGTCAAAGATAATCAATAATCACACAAATTAACCAGTTAAACCACGAGTCCCCGGCAACGGCGCCAAAAACTTGATGGACAAATTTATGATCACCAAAATATGATGTCACAAACTTGTTTCACAATCGGCAAGTATGACCGAATCGTTCAAGTAATAAACTTGGTAAGACCAAGTATCGTTCTTCCCAAAGGACTCACGGCCTAGTTTAGTTATGTGATTTGTTGATTAGCTAGGACTTACAAACGAAATATTTAGAGTTCAATATGCAAAGACGAAAATAAACATGTATGCATGAATTTGATCAATGGCAAAGACTAAAGATAAACACTTTCAATGGAATATATGAATGAATATGTTGTTGGGGGTCAATTTCATCTCATCCACTCTCATATATTTTAGGAATTCAACATTCAAATCATCATTGTTAATGCCACTCTCTAATGTACCATTCTAGATGGCTTCTCCCTAATCAAATAGTTCATACAATTCCTAGCATTCCTAATGATTAGTTCATGAGTGCAGGAGCTTAAAGGCAACCAATATAATATTGTTAGTATAATATTGGGAGAAATTCCCCGGATCTAGACTTCCCCGTACGTGTCCGTATCGACAAAACCAATAATCATGCATTAGAATGAGTTAAACAATGCAAGCATTGAGCAAAGAGGAAAAACCCTAACTAAATGATGAAAGAAAGCATATGTCTTAATTAAAAGATGTATTCAACAAATCCATATATGAGAGCTTCAAGAGATTACATTGATTCCCCAACAAACATACAAGGTTTAGTTCACCATATTCATGGTGAACCTAGATGAAATACAATGAAAGAATGAAAGAATAAACCCAATAAAGGTGAAGATGTAGCAAGAGCATCCAAGATCCTCCTTCTAAGGGGTGAGAAGAAAGAGTGTTTGCCTCGTTTCTGCCAAAGATACTTAATTCTAGGACGTGCAAGCCCTTATATACTAATCTAGAGTTACAAAAGATTACAAAAGCCCAAGCCTAAAAAGTGCCGCTCAGCGGTAAATACCGCTCAGCGGTGGTTGCGCGTCCTTTTCTTCCCCTCAGCGGCCAGTTTGCCCCTCAGCGTGACTCCCGCAACCTCCTGAGTGCCGCTCAGCGGTAAATTACCGCTGAGCGGTGCCTTCGACTTCTCTTTTTGCACTCTTTCTTGTCTTTTCTAATGTCATCTCTCTCCTTCTTCACTCTTGTCACTAAATTCACCTCAAAACCTGCACAAAAACACTTAAATCAAGCATAAACCTGTCCAGCTCTCTTATTTCTGAAAATATGGATAAAAGGCATGATTTCAAGCTAGTTTCTAAGTCTAAAGGTTGCTTTTAGTATCACTTTTAAGCATGAAAATAACAGTTTTTCAACTGTTATCAACAGGGTTATTCGAGGTGGGACAAATACAAAAAATTCACATATCTCCTTTATGTCTCCTTTATGTTTGAGACAAAGAAGGCATTTGGTTGAGGAAAAATGTATGAGAAATGATAAAAACTATTATAGTATACCATATTAAAATAAAGAAAGAGTGAAAAAGTTATGACTAAAAGGAGTGATTATGTACTATATACGAGATGTAGACCTTAGTAATATAAGATGAGAAAAAGAAGAAAAAATTGTGTAAATATACCTACCATGATGCATTGAAAAGATGTGTTTATATTCAAATGATTGTTATAAGAGATGTTTAAAATGACTTCTAATTGGTAAATGAACGTTTTGAGAACTTTATCTACTTCCATAAAGTTTGGTGACTTGAGAAACATATAAAGTAAATTAAGACAAATTATTTTTCAAAAAGAAAATAAAAATATATTTATATTCATTGTTCTTATTCATATATAATATATTAGGCTTCTTGAAACAAGCGCTAAAAACCTAAATCTTTCTTTACTTATGTAAAATGTAAATTATTTAACTTGCTATGTGTTTCACCGGATCTGGATGACCCTCCTAAAACACGTGAATTTGCCGAAAATCGGACGGACATTGCTGAATCCCACGAATCGGAGAAGACCGAGCAACTTCGTCTCTAAGGGGTACTAGAAGCTGGCGAAAACTAGACAGTTACCTCTTGGCTGAGGGTTGGACGCGCTGGGAAGGGTCGAACGAGCTCTCCCGTCTTCCAGTCCTGGTTGTAGTATTCGTTCTCTCCTCGTTCTCCAAGTCAGGCGATTGGGTACCTGTCAAAGGCACTCCGACACTTAAGTCAATAACATGACCGAGTGGTCTGTAATGCATGTATATATTGCATCGTAAGCAATCTGTCCAGAAATCATACCTGGAACATTTATTTATACTGATTGTAATGGGCTTTTGCCTTTCGTGGGCCTGATAACGGCCCAATCATACCTTAATCTTCATTAAGGGCTTTATTGAGTCATTAATGTTTAACCGTGTAGTCGACCTAGTGAGGGTCGGCCGGGATGGCCGGTCAGAAGGGGGTGGTCGGCCAGGGATGTCAACCTTGGTGGGCGACCACTCGGTTCTGCTGATCTGTCACATTGGACGCTCGATCTTGATGGTCGACCTGGATGGGCGACCTTGGAGGACCGTTTGGTCCTTGTATGGTTGGTTCTGGGACGACCTTAAAGGAGTCTGTCGTGGGGGACTTGTCTTGGGGGAGCCACCCGGTCAATCTTGGAAGAGTCGGCCTTTTGAAACCGCTCGGTTTATGGGTCGAGCGGATCGGACGGTACATAAGCCCCTCAAGCCCTAGCATAATTTTATTATGCGAAGGGGTTTTGTCCATGGCCTTCCTGGAAAGACGGGTTCTCTGGTTTGATATTGCTTCTAAGTTGCCTCTGTTAGGAAGCCGAGTACTGATGGAGGCCGAATGCGTTAGGCCTGTGGAGGCCGAATGATGGATGCCGAACTTGGCTAATGGCCAAATGGTTGAGGTAGAAAACTTATCTTGAAGGCCGAACGGCTAGATAGTAAATCCAAATTTTGGCTAAGAGCTCGAGACCAACTTGTGCATGATTGAGCGGAGGATGCCGCGGGTGGTAGAGAAGTGTGGGCCTGTGGAGGTCGATCTTTAGTCGTAGAGGCACCTAAAGGTCGAACGGTTGAAAGCTAATACCAAATGGCCGAGACCATCAAAGGGCACGGCCGAACAGATGAATATGAGAGGCCAACCTTAATAGCTGAGACCTCACGACCAGGCGAAGTAGACAACGGTGTAGATCGAATGGTTGCGGTACGAGGCGTAGCTATTGAGATAGTTTTGTCAGGTTGACGATTGTACTAGAGACCGTACGACCAAACAATCTGATGTCAATGCCAATTTTCCCCATGTACCTGGTGGCCGAGTTTAAGGACGTACCTGATTAGTATGGCTGAACGACAGATGCCTCCGGAGGCTGAGTCCCTGAGGCTAGAATTGGGCGACATGTTGAAGCCTTTGGAAGCCGAATTGTTGGCTAAATATCTGTGAAGCCTGAAAATTCGATGCCAAATCTTGCTAGGTGCCTGAAATGCTAGATTATGGAATTACCTAAGACCAAGGTATGGCCGAGAGGCTAAATCCGGATAGCCAATCACAAGCTTGGGCCTAATGACCGAACGTAATAGGCCGAGTGATCCAATGGTGAAGCCTGAATGGCCGTGCAAACGAGTCCAATCGACACAACGGTTGAGACCAATTTATTGTGTCGACGAGGCCGGGCATTAAAGGCCAAATGGTTGGAAGAGTACCTGTAACGCTAGATTTGAGAATACCTGAGGCCATCGTAAGGCCGATCTGCCGATAGGTTGAGGTTGACCGGTTAAGAGGTCGAGGTCGATGGGCGAAAGCTCGGTGATGAAGGGCCGAATGCTGGATGCCATATTTGGCTAAGTAGCTCAGGCCTTATGGATGAATGATTGAGGTCTAAGACTTGCCTTAAAGACCGAACGACCGAACAGTTAAGCACCTATCTGACTGATAGCTTGAGGCCGAACGGCTTAGGCCTTCTGAGGCCCTGTTGAGATCGAACGTCCGATGCCCGAAGGGTGGATGCCGAACGGTTGATGCTTGATGACAAATTTATGAACATCGAAAAACGGTGCCAGAAACTTGTTTAACAATCGGCAAGTGTGACGGAATCGTATCAAGTAATAAAACAAGGTAAGACCAAGTATCGTTTTCCCAAAGGACTCACGACCTAGTTTAGCTATATGATTTCTTGATTATTTGAGACTTGAGAACAAATTGATTGTAGGTTTAGATGCAAAAGACAATAAATAAATATGTATGCAAGAATTTGATCAATGGAGAAAAACAGAATACAAACACTTCAATGAATTAGATGAATGAGTATGTTGTTGGGGTTATCAATTTCATCTTATCCACTCTCATATACTTTAAGAATTCATCATTCTTTTCATCAATGTTAATGCCACTCTCTAAATCACCCTGCAAGAAGGCTTATCCTTAATTATGAGTTCATACAATTCCTAGCATTCCTAGTAATTAGTTCTTAAGTGCAGGAGCTTCACGGCAACTAATATGCTATTGGGAGAAATTCCCCGGATCTAGATTTTCCCGTACGTTCCCATATCGACAAAATCAATAATCATAGCAATGAATGAGTTCAACAAAGCAAGCATTACGCAAAGAGGAAAACCCCTAACTAATGATGAAAGAAAACATAAGTCTTAAAAATAAGATGTTAAAACAAATTCCATATATGAGAGTTTCACAAGACTACATTGATTCCCCAACAACAATACAAGGTTTAGTTCACCATATTCATGGTGAAACTAGATGAATAATAATGAAAGAATGAAGGATAAAACCCTAGAAAGAAGATGAGGTAGCTTGAGCATCTAAGATCTTCCTTCAAAGGGGTGGAAAAGAGAGTTTGCTTCGTCTCTGCCAAAGATACAAACTCTAGGACGTCCTAAAGCTTATATACTATTCTAAAAAAACAGAAAAATTAAGCCCAAGCCCATAAAAGTGTCGCTCAGCGGTAAACTCCCGCTCAGCGGTAAGTGCGTGAGTTGTTTTCTTCCCCTCAGCGGCATTTTCACCCCTCAACGGATCCAACGTGAGCTCCTGAGTGCCGCTCAGCGGTAAACTGCCGCTGAACGGTAACTTCAACTTCTCCTTTTGCACTTTTTGATGTCTTTTCTGATTCCATTCCTATCCTTCTTCACTTCTTTCACCAAATTCACCTTAAAACCTGCATAAAACATTGAAATCAAGCATAAACCTATCCAACTCTCTTATTTATGAAAATATGACCAAAAGCATGATTTCAAGCTAGTTTCTAAGTGTTAAAGGTTGCTTTTAGTATCAATTTTAAGCATGAAAATAACAGTTTTTCAACTGTTATCAATGCCACATTAGGTGAAGTACCTTAGACCAATGTATCGGCCGAGCGTGCGCAATCGAACGGTTGATGGCTAATACCAAACGGATGCAGGATTTGGCGAAGTACCACCAAGGGGCATGATGTTGAATAGCCGGAGCTGAGGCCGAACGACTGAGATTTCGGGGTCGATTGACCGAGAACTGAGGCGGTATGCCTAGTGGTTGAGGCCAACTAGCTGAACGATCGATGTCGAATGTTGGAAGTTGAGGCCGAATGGCCCGAACTCCAGGCCCAATGGCCGAGCAGACGAATCCGAATGGAAACCCATAAAAGCTAAGGCCTAACGACCGGACGAGCTAGGTGATTAACAAATTTATGATCACCAAAATATGATGTCACAAACTTGTTTCACAATCGGCAAGTATGACCGAATCGTTCAAGTAATAAACTTGGTAAGACCAAGTATCGTTCTCCCAAAGGACTTACGGCCTAGTTTAGTTGTGTGATTTGTTGATTAGTTAAGACTTAAGAACGAAATAATTGAGGTTTAATGCCGCTCAGCAGTAAATGCCGCTCAGCGGTAACTCTGCAGATTTTTGAAAAATCTGTTTTAAAGCTTTCCTAACTCCACCCATATGCAATTTTCGGTTTTCCATTTCATAATCATGCAGTTTAATCGGTTCAAACATCAAATCTATCATCAAATCATGCATAGAAATCAAAACCCCTAAATATTCATGCTTTGACAATCACATTCAAATTCAAGAACCCTAGAATGAACAAAATGCATTGTACTTACTTGGGTGGAGATACTAGATGCAATGAGAATGCTTCCAAGCTAGAATGCTCTCTTCCAACCCCAAACTTTGATGACACACTAGTGAAAAATTGAGTAGAAGAGAAATTTTCTTAAGAGGGAAGAGTGAAAAGATGTGGAAAACCTTGGAAAAAGTATGTGGGAGTGTTTGTGCAGAGAAGAGCCTGAAGAGAAACCCTAAAACGCAGCTTGAGGTATAAAAATACCCTAATGGGCTCGGGTCCCGCTAAGGGGAACTAAAGCCCATTCTGCGAGACTACCGCTCAGCGGTCGTTTGCCGCTCAGCGGCACTTGCGAGAATTGCTCTTCTCCTTCTTTTCTTGACCTACGTGCCTCCTAGACATACCCCTCACTGGTTCCCTGTAATTCAATGTTAAAAATGCTTATGCAAACCCTAACTAAAATACACAAACAGAAAACAATTAATCAACTGGGTTGCCTCCCAGGTAGCGCTTGTTTAACGTCACGAGCCTGACCCAAAATCCACCAACACCCATCAGTAGGTGTTTCAAACTTACCAACACCCATCAGTAGGTGTTACAGACTTACCAACACCCATCGGTAGGTGCAAAATTTTCTCACCAACACCCATCAGTAGGTGTTTCAAACTTACCAACACCCCTCAGTAGGTGTTACAGACTTACCAACACCCATCAGTAGGTGCAAAATTTTCTCACCAACACCCATCAGTAGGTGTTACAAACTTAGTATCCTTCAGTAGATACTTAACCACCTAGCATCCTTCAGTAGATGCTGTATCCAACAAAATATTTACAAAATAATGTCCACAAATTAAAAGTTACAAAACCAAATCAAAAGTTTTTAAATCCACTGGGTTGCCTCCCAGCAAGCGCTCTTTTAATGTCATTAGCTTGACCCAGTAAAGTTCAAGTTCCATCTTCTTTATAGTTGATGTTGTCAGTCCATCAACTTCTCAGCTGCTTCCTTTGAACTGTTTTAGTTCTTCTAGAATATGGAGACTCTATCTCTATCATCTCCTTTTCTCTAAAGCCCTTCACAACCCACAACTTGTTCTTGATTCTTACCGGTGTGCCAAGTTGAAGTGTTCTTTTCTTCCAGTCTCTAGGAATTTCTCCTTCTCTCCCAAT
Source organism: Vigna nakashimae (assembly GCA_034642375.1). Lineage (NCBI taxonomy): Eukaryota > Viridiplantae > Streptophyta > Magnoliopsida > Fabales > Fabaceae > Vigna > Vigna nakashimae. Next base: position 19,604,251 of record CM067760.1, on the reverse strand, counting down.
CTCTTCTTCCTTGGGTACCTGAAACAACAAACAATGGTTACCTGAAACCTCAAGATTTTCATCTTTACCTCTAGTTATGGGTGCATCTCGAAATGCAGCTTTATAACTAGCTTCTTCCTCCTTTGCTTGTGTCTCATCTTTGAAGACATCCACCACCACTCTCTCCTCTCTATCCTGGAGCACCACTATACCTTCATTTACATCTATGATAGCCCTGGCCGTTTTCATAAACGGTCTTCCAAGTATGATAGGTATTTTCTCGGTTTCCATCTTCATCACCACAAAGTCTGCCAAAAACTGAAGTTTGCCAACACAAACTACAATGTCTTCTGCAATCCCACATGGCTCCTTTGAAGATCCATCGGCCATTACTAAATTAACCTTTACAGGTTTCATTTTTACATTGCCAATTTGCTCCAGTAAAGAATAAGGTATCAAGTTAACACTTGAACCTAAATCAAGGAGAGCTTTCTTTACCTTTTTCTTCCCTATAGTACAAGGGATAGAAAAACTACCTGGATCTGATGCTTTAGGTGGGAATGGCTCTTCCTTAACAGTTATACACTTTTTTTCCTCATCATCTCTACGTCTCTTCTTTGTAGAGATTTCTTCATTAGATTTGGTGTAAACTGTAATCTGTTGCAGAATTTGCTCCCAAGGTGCATCATTATCCACCATTTTGAATAACTCTGTGAAGTTCATTGGTTCCTCTTGATGGATTGGAAAAGGAAACGTGCTTTTGCTCTTTGCTTCACTTCTCTCTTCTGTATCTAACTCAACTTTCTCATCATCAACACTCTCTACCACCTTGCACTCTTCTCTGGGGTTAACCTCAGTATTAGCCCCAAAGTTTCTATTTGGCCTTTCTTCCACCTGTTTGGTGATCTGCCCCATCTGAGTCTCCAAATTTTTGATAGCAGCTTCAGTGCTCTTTTGGGTAGACTCAGTTTTCTGTATGAAATTGCTGAGAGTTTCCTCCATCCTCATGGATCTTTCATTAAGCATAGATAACTGTTGCCATAAGGTGGGTTGCTGCTGCTGCTTATTATATTGACCAGCTTGCCCAGTTTGCCCTTGACCAATACTTGGGTGTGGTTTCCACCCCTGATTGTAGCTCCCTTGACGGTACTGATTGGTCATGTAGTTTACATCCTCTACAGCTTCAACTGGAAAGGCACATTGACCATTGATATGGTCACCTCCACATAATTCGCACAACTGGGTTTGTACCTGTGCAGCAGATTTCAACTCTTTGGGTAATTGAGCAAGAGTTTTGGACAGAGTCTCCAATTGTTGAGTTAGAATTTTATTCTGAGCTAACAAGGCATCATATGTTTGAAATTGAAGAACCCCTTTTTGTTGCATAGGAGCTCCTCTCTCACTGTGCAGCTCATTATCACTAGTAGCCATGTTTTCTATAATTTCAGTTGCTTCCTCTGGAGTTTTCCATTTAATATTGCCTCCTGCTGAGGCGTCCAACATCATCTTGGTTTGTGAACCAAGCCCTCCAAGGAAAGTTAAGACTACTTCTTGATCTTCAAAACCATGTGTGGGAGTTTTACGTAACAAGCTTTTATACCTGTCCCATGCATGCCCCGGTGATTCTTCCATGCCCTGCTTAAATGAAGAAATCTCTTGCTTTCCTTTAGTCACCTTAGATTGTGGGAAGTACTTATTTAAAAATTTTGTGACCACTGCTTCCCACTCTGTGAAACTTTCTTCTGGAAAAGAATTCAACCAAAGCTTAACATTGCCTCCCAATGAGAAAGGAAACAAGCTAAGTTTGATAGCTTCGTCTGGCACCCCATTAATCTTGACTGTGTTGCAAATCTCATTAAAGGTAGTGAGGTGCTCATATGGGCTTTCATGAGATAACACATTAAATTGATTACTCTTCACCAGTTGAATTAGTGCTGGTTTGACCTCCATATTGGCTGCATTGACTCTAGGTCTAGCTATGCTGTTAAAGTGTTGAGGCCCAGCAATATTGGTGTAGTCTGCAAGAGTTCTTCTAGCATTATTGTTCTCCATACTTCCTGTGCTATGAACAGAACCTTGTGGTGATGATTGTAAGAGAGTTTCTGGAGAAGGGAAAAGTTCTCTAGACGTTCTGATTCTTCTCCTCCGTCTACTGTCTTCTAATCCTTCAAGAAGAGGTTCTGTTGTTTTCTTACTCCTTGTTCTAATTGCTTCCTGCATACACAAGAAAACAAAACCCTAGAAAATATTTGTTAGCACAAAAAGATATAGGAGAAAATATATATTCAGAAGATAAAAAGATAAAAGATTCAGAAGATAGAATAAAATAAGATAGAATAAAATAAAATCTAATCTAATCTAATAAGATAAAATAAAATAAAATCTAATCTAATCAAATAAGATAAAATAAAAACCGAAAAAAAATAAAATAAAAACAGAAAATAAAATCAGAAATTCAAAATTAAAGTCAAAGATAATCAATAATCACACAAATTAACCAGTTAAACCAGAGTCCCCGGCAACGGCGCCAAAAACTTGATGGACAAATTTATGATCACCAAAATATGATGTCACAAACTTGTTTCACAATCGGCAAGTATGACCGAATCGTTCAAGTAATAAACTTGGTAAGACCAAGTATCGTTCTCCCAAAGGACTCACGGCCTAGTTTAGTTGTGTGGTTTGTTGATTAGCTAAGACTTAAGAACGAAATAATTGAGGTTTAATATGCAAGACAGAAAATAAACATGTATGCATGAGTTTTTGATCAATGGCAAAAGCAAAAGATAAACACTTTCAATGAAATATATGGATGAATATGTTGTTGGGGGTCAATTTCATCTTATCCACTCTCATATATTTTAGGAATTCAACATTCAAATCATCATTGTTAATGTCACTCTCTAAAGTACCATTCTAGATGGCTTCTCCCTAATCACGAGTTCATACAATTCCTAGCATTCCTAATGATCAGTTCATAAGTGCAGGAGCTTAACGACAACCAACATAATATTGGGAGAAATTCCCCGGATCCAGACTTCCCCGTACGTGCCCGTATCGACAAAACCAATAATCATGCATCGAATGAGTTAAACCATGCAAGCATTAAGCAAAGAGGAAAAACCCTAACTAATGATGAAAGAAAGCATAAATCTTAATTAAAAGATGCAAGCATAAATTCCATATATGAGAGCTTCAAGAGATTACATTGATTCCCCAACAAACATACAAGGTTTAGTTCACCATATTCATGGTGAACCTAGATGAATATCAATGAAAGAATGAAAGAATAAACCCTAAAAAGGTGAAGAGGTAGCCTGAGCATCCAAGATCCTCCTTCAAAGGGGTGGAAGAGAGAGTGTTTGCCTCGTTTCTGCCAAAGATACAAACCCTAGGACGTCCTAAAGCTTATATACTATTCTAAAATTACAAAAGCCCAAGCCCATAAGTGTGCCGCTCAGCGGTGATTGCGCGTCTCGTTTCTTCCCCTCAGCGGCCATTTTGCCCCTCAGCGGACCTCCCGTGACCTCTTGAGTGCCGCTCAGCGGTAAAATGCCGCTGAGCGGTGCCTTCGGCTTCTCCTTTTGCACTCTTTGATTTCTTTTCTGATTCCAACTCTCTCCTTTTTCACTTCTTTCACTAAATTCACCTTAAAACCTGCACAAAAAAACTGAAATCAAGCATAAACCTGTCCAGCTCTCTTATTTCTGAAAATATGAATAAAAGTATGATTTCAAGCTAGTTTCTAAGTCTAAAGGTTGCTTTTAGTATCAATTTTAAGCATGAAAATAACAGTTTTTCAACTGTTATCACTAGGCGGGGGAGCCGGATGGTTGGGGAAACGAGGCTGCGAAGCCGAATGGTCTTGACCGAACGATTGAGGATACGCGGCCGAACGGTGGAGACTGAGTTGTTGGGTGTATGAAGCCGAGTGCAAAGGGTTGAACGATGGAAGTTGACGTTCTTTTGAGGTGTCCCTCATTGGTTCCTCGTGGTTACAATGGGGAATACCCACTCGGCCCCATGGTGGGCGCCAAATGTTTCGGCCGGATCTGGATGACCCTGCTAAAACACGTGAGTTTGCCGAAGATCGGGCGGACGTTGCTGAATCCCAAGAAGCAGACCGAGTGACTTTATCTCTAGGGGGCACTAGAAGCTGGCGAAAACCGGACGGTTACCTCTTGGCTAGGGTTGGACGCGTTGGGAATGGTCGAACGGGCTATCCCGTCTTCCAGTCCTTGTTGTAGTATTCGTTCTCTCCTCGTTTTCCATGTCGGGCGGTCGGGTACCTATCAAAGGCACTCCGACGCTTAAGTCAGTAACATGACCGAGTGGTCTGTAATGCGTGTATATATTGCATCGTAAGCAATTCGTCTAGAAATCATACCTGGAACCTTTATTTATCCTTATTGTGCTGGACTTTTACCTTTCGTGGGCCTGATAACGGCCCAATCATACCTTAATCTTCATTAAGGGCTTTAATGAGTCATTAGTGTTTAACCGTGTAGTCGACCTAGTGAGGGTTGGTCGGGACGGCCGGTCAGAAGGGGTGGTCGCCCAGGGATGTTAACCTGGGTGGGCAGCCACTCGATTCTGCTGATCGGTCACATTGGACGCTCGGTCTTGATGGTCGACTTGGATGGACGACCTTGGAGGACCGCTCGGTCCATGTATGGTTGGTCAAAGGACGGACGCTCGGTCTTGATGGTCAACCTGGATGGGCGACCTTGGAGGACCGTTCGGTCCCTGTATGGTTGGTTCTGAGACGACCTTAAAGGAGTCTATCCTGGGGGACTTGTCTTGGGGGAACCACCCGGTCAATCTTGAAAGAGTCGATCTTCTGGAACCGCTCGGTTTATGGATCGGGAGGACCGAAAAGTACACTATGCTTCTTTAGTTAACAAAGCTTTTATATTTTTATTTTTAAGATATCAATATCATTTGTGGAATTGTTATAAAATTCATATAAATGTTTCTTTCTCTTCATCCGATCAGAGACTCTAAAAACTTCACAAATATTTACTGCTTTAACTTTAAAAATATAAGAATAATTTTGGAACCACGATACAAATTATTAAAATAAATTTGTTATTTTTAACAACTTTTCTTAAAAAAAATTGAATTAGTTGCAAGAATCTTATAAATAAAGACCAAATAAGTATGATTCTTGTTCATAAAATATTATTTAGTTTAAGTATTAAAATTTTTAGGTAATGATAGTTACTTTGACCAATATTGGTAGATATATGTTTGTATTACATAATAACTACATTTATGTATGCTAAATATCATTTATGATGTTATTCATCACTTCCGACAAAAATTAGTACATATCAAAGTAATACTTATTATAATTAGGAAAGCTAGTTATTTTGAATTATCTTATAATCATTTTATTATTCTCCTTATTATTTATCTAATCTCATTAATATTATGGTTAATAGTTTGGAAGAGTAAAATTGATGAGTAAACCGCTAAAAAAATGGAATAAGGTTATTTAAAAAACACACACATGAAAGGAATATAACAGAAACAATTAAAGAAAAGAAAAACAATTTAATTTAGTGTGTTTGGTCCGTTATTACTATATGTTAAAACTAATGTTACAAAGGAATTTAATTAGGATCCTGATATTTTGTCAATCACATTTTGACAACTTTTTCTAATGGCACATGTTAGCATTTGATTGGTCCATTTGAAGAATTTATTTAAATAAAAAAATGACGTCGAAATGGGTTGAGAGTTCAATTTTTCATGATTCCAAAAGTACCCTTATTTTCTTATCTATCCAGATTGTGCTTCTTCGGTTTCGTTCACCATTTTCTTTCCATTTTCTCATTCTCCTCTTTCTCGCCTCTCGTCGTTTTGCAAAACCTTTGGCATTCTCCAACTTCGTCCTCCCTCCTGGCTCCTAATTTCCTTCGGCTCCAACGAACCAAAAGGTTTTCATCTTCAAGCTTTGAGCATTTCGATTGATGTTATACTGCGGAATGAAATCCTCCAGTGACGTTGGTGGTTTGAGCAAGGTAAATGGGTTTTTGTCTTTTTTTATTTGCATTATCAATTTGCCTATTGAGTTTTAGTTCTTTGGGGTTTTATTTGTTTATTAAAAATTTTTGTTACCGTTTTTAGGTTTTGCGGTTTTCTTATTTTGTTTTCTTTGATGCAGTTGTGCTTCTGTTATTCTTTTTCAACAAAGTATGTTTGTACTTTGAAGAGAAGAATAAAAGGAGAAATGTAAAAAGTATGCCTCGTGCAGAATCTGACATGAACACTACCTTTGTAAGCCCATGTACAACAACTCACCTAGTGTGCAGAGGTTTGTGAGGGTCAGATCGCAAAAACATTACAAGAGCAAGGCACTTAGAACCCCATACACAGGAAATAGAGCGAAACATGAGTGATTTTTGTATTGAATCCTTATAGGAAGGAATACAAAATTGTACATAGATGAATAAATAAGTTTATTGTACCCAATTTTTTCAATGAAATAAAAGATGAAACTTTACTTAAGTTGGTTATTGTTTATGATAATTGAAGTTTTAATGTCTTTGTTTTTGTCATTGTCAAATATGCTGTTGTTTGGAATGTGAATAAACAAAGTGGCCAATGTGATTGAGTACCATCCATGAATAATGATATCACCAATTTTCATTGCATCTATGGCATGCGTAGCCTATTTTGTTTTTTGTAATCGATTACAATGAGCCTGTAAACGATTACACGAAAAAAATTGTGGTTTTGTACAAAAACCTGTGTTGTAGGAGCTAGTTATGGCCACATAGGTAGCCAAAGGCATTTTACGTTATTTTTTTCATATTTCTTTACAGTTGTTTTTAGTGTTTAAGTGTGACTAGAGAGAGGAAATTGAGGTTTGGGCAATCCATGGTGGAGGAAAGACCCAATGTTGATGTCAAGGACAAGTTGGTTCAAGTTCTAAAACAAGTGCAGACAATTTTGTGTCTTGTAATCGATTACAAAGGCCTTGTTAACGATTACATGAACAAAATTCTGGTTTTATACAAAAATGTCTACCACAGGAGCTAGCTGTGGGCACATAAGTAGCCAAAGGCAATTTGAGTGAGATAATATGTTGTCAACTTTGACCTTTGCTGGTTATTTTAATGATAAATTTTCCCACCGACCTCCAAATGATGCGATTCTTTTTTTATTAGAAAATATACTCAAAAAGCTTTCCAATGACTACTAATTTGTAATTTTTGGACATATGAGTAGGTACAATTTATTCCTTAAAGTTAACGCTTTATATATTCCTGCCAACTCTGACCTTTGCTGGTTGTTTTGCTCATAACCTTCTCCACTGAACTCCAAATGAGTTGATTCTTGTTTTGTTGTAATCTAAACTCAAATACCTTTCAAATTATGCCTTGGTAATGAAGTGTAGGCCTTTTTGGCCATTGTAATCGATTACAAGGATCCTGTAAACGATTACATGAACAAAATTTTGGTTTTGTACAAAAACTTGTGTTGCAGGAGCCAATTGTGGGCACATAAGTAGCTAAAGACATTTTACGTAATTTTTTCATATTTCTTGAATGGATGAGAGTTCTTTTTAATGTTTAAGTGTGAGTGGAGCTTGAAAACTAGATTTTGGGCAGTCCTTGGTGGAGGAAAGACCAAGGTTGGTGTCATGACCAAGTTAACATGCTGTCAATTTTAACCTTTACTGGCTATTTTAGTGATAACTTTTATCATCGACCTCAAAATGATGTGATTATTTTTCTATTAGAAACTAGACTCAAAAAGGTTTTCAATGACTACTAATTTGTAATTTTTGGACATCTGAGTAGGTACAGTTTTTGGCCTTTTTGGCTATTGTAATCGATTACAAGGACCATGTAAACGATTACACGAACAAAAATTTGGTTTTGTACAATGATTGGTGCTACAGGAGCCAACTTTGGGCACATAAGTAGCCAAAGAAATTTTGCATAATTTTTTCATATTTCTTGAATGGATTAGTTCTTTTTAATATTTAAGTGTGAGTAGAGCCTGAAAATTGGATTTTGGGTAGTCATTGGTGGAGGAAAGATCCAATGTTGGAGTCATGACCAAGTTAACATGCTGTCAACTTTGACCTTTGCTGGCTACTTTAATGATAACTTTTCCACCTACCTCAAAATGATGTAATTTTTTTGATTAGAAACTAGACTCAAAAAGGTTTCCAATGACTACTAATTTGTAATTTTTGGACATCTAAGTAGGTACAGTTTATTCCTTAAAGTTAACGCTTTATATATACGTGTCAACTCTGACCTTTGTTGGTTGTTAATCTCATAACTTTTTCCACTGAACTTCAAATGAGTTGATTCTTGTTTTGTTGGATTTTAGACTCAAAGACCTTTCAAATTATGCCTTAGTAATCAAGTATAGGCCTTTTTGGCCATTGTAATCGATTACAAGGACCCTGTAAATGATTACATAAACAAAAATATGGTTTTGTACAAAAACTGGTGTTGCAAGAACCAATTGTGGGCACATAAGTAGCCAAAGCCATTTTACATAATTGAATTGAATCTTTTTTTTAGGCATCTGTGTGATGTGATTCTTGTTTTAGGCACCAACACTCAGCCTATCAAGGTCGCTTACAGAATCAATTTTTGTACCAAACACCCATAACCAAATAAAAGTTTCAATATATATGGTCGAACAACACTAGTAGAGAACATATGGTACTAGATCAAAATTGAAATTTGATTCCTATAATATATTATCAGTACATAATACCCAACATGTATAATCTTGATCTTTTGTATACAAAAAAACATGTACAAGTTCCAACTCGAGTGAAAAATTTCTTTCGATCGAGAGGAAGACCCAATGCTCCAGACAAAGTGAAAATGGTAGAGAGAGACGAAGAAGAGGAAAATGCCGCTAACCCGAAAACAGGAACACACAGAAGGCGAAATTTCTTTCGATGCCCTCGAAAATGAAAGCAATGCTCCGTGAAAATGATGGAGAGAGACGAAGAAGACGAAAATGAAAATGATGAAGAGTAAAAAAGTCTCAAATGAAACTGCAAAATGAAAAGAAAAATCTAAAATGCCTCTCTAAAAATACCCTCCACGACAAAATACACCCTTTTAATAAAATATTACAAACCAACCCATAAAAAAAGATCTCGTTATCAAAAAGTTGATAACTTTGGTTTATGTTTCTTTCCATTTAATTATAATTTAATTGATGTAAACTTTTGCGAACAACCTAGTGAACGAGGAAATGGTTATGATGAAAATGGTATATTGATTACGAATAAATAAATAAATAAATAATTAAATAAGGTTGGGTTAAAGCTTGAGATATTATTATTATTATTATTAAATAAAATAAAATAAAGTCGGTTATTGAAAACTTGAAATTCCATGGGGCAAGTGGCATGCGGCATGCGTATTGGGCCTGGGCTGAAGTGGGCAAGCCTCGTAAATATGAGCATTGACAAGGTCAATTTTTCATTCTCCCTTTTTCTGAATCAATTCGTGTCTTGTCCTTCTCTTCCACCTTCACTCCCTCCATTCCTTCGTTCCTTCACACAGACACTCTCTCTCTCAAAAACACTCACAAATTGGAATCAAATTTAAAATCCCACTAGGTTAGGGTTTCCAACTCCCCTCCAATTCTCCCTGTAATGCACTGTGATTCCCGGGCCCTACAATGGAGCCACCAGCAATGTACGGACACTCCCAGCCACTGAACATGCCTCCGCAGATCTCTGCCGCCGAAAGCAACGGCTCCGGCCCCGACCCCGCCCTCGACGCCCACCACCACATTCACTACGAAACTCACGCGCTCGAAGACGGTGCCGCCGGTGCCATGGTCGTTGTCGAGGATGTCACTTCCGATGCGGTCTACGTCTCCGGCGGTGGAGGGCCCGAAGAGTCCAGTCAGCTTACGCTGTCGTTTCGTGGCCAAGTTTACGTCTTCGATGCTGTTACGCCTGATAAGGTGCAATTTCCCCCTTCCTCGTCCTTATTTATTTTCCCTTGTTTTGGGGTTCCTTTTTTTTTTTTATCAATTTTTCTTTTATTCTTCGTTGATTCGGCGTTGCAATTGTATGATTTTTTATTTTATTTTATGCTTTTTGGTAATTCATTGAATTGATGGACAGGGCGTGAAGTTATTTATTTAATTACTTTGATAAGTTTAATCTGTATCTGGCTTCACGTGGCAGGTTCAAGCGGTGTTGTTACTGTTGGGTGGATGTGAACTGTCTTCGAGTGGTTCGCCATGTGTGGATGCGGTGCCTCAACAGAATCAGAGGGTATTTTCTGATAATAGAAGAATATTATATATTATTCACACCCGCTTGCACTTGTATCGCTTTACAATTGATTTATTAGTAACATCACCTGATGCAGAGTACTTTGTCCCACCAGATATTGATAAAGTGAGACATTGTGATTTGTATATTTATTAACCAGAGTCAGGTAGTAAATACTGAATAGTAACTTTGATGTTCGGTGGTAATCAACTTAACTTGAAGTTATGTTGTGGGCAGACCTATCATTGGTTGACCAAATTTGTTAATATTTGGTCATTAGTGGTAGATGTACTGATATCAGGAGATTATTGTTGCAAGGTTACTTAGTCAATGATAAAGTGATGTGTGGGTATTCATAGTAGAATTTCATTAATGTTTACGTTCTCAGTGTTGGGTAGTGTTTTAAATATTTTTGGGTCCTTCTGCAGGGTTCAATGGAATATCCTGCAAGATGTAGTCTACCACAGCGAGCTGCGTCGTTAGATAGGTTCAGGAAGAAGAGGAAAGAGCGATGTTTTGATAAGAAAGTGAGATATGGTGTACGGCAAGAAGTTGCGCTCAGGTTTGTTTGATAATTAAGATTCTGTGGTGTGCGATAGGAACTTGCGAGTATTAGATTGAACTGTATGAACATGTACATAATTATTTACAATCTGGGTATAAAAGTTTATGGATAACTGAGAGAGTTTACTATGTTGCTACAAATCAAATAATTTACTGGTAGTAAATATAATATAATTGGGAAGTATGCTAAATAATTGAAACGATAGCAAGCTGGATTTTAGACTTTATTTTACAAAATATTGTGTTGGCTTCGAGCTTCATTTTACATAGACTTGTGTTCAACTCGTTGGGAATTGGTGAAGTTACGGCTAGAGCGCATCCATATAATCTGTTCTAATACAGAAATATGTGCTTTTAAACTGCCATCTAGTTTTGAAGTTTGAACTGGCATATAATATTTAGTTACATACATTATATTGAGTGGGTAGTAATACCCAACTGACTCTCTGCCATCATGTGTTGAGGGGAAATTTAACTTGGTAACTGTGAAAGAATCAACTATACAGAATCCTGTCCTTTCTGATTGTGGTGCTGGATTTGAATTTAATGTCTAATCTTGTTAAGCTATGGTTACGTATTAATGTAAGCTGATGTCTAATAAACTTTTGCAATCTCAGAGTGTAATAACTTTGTTAACCTGCAGTAATTTGATTTTTTAAGCTTTTTTTTTTTTAATTTGAAATGAAACTTGCTTTAATTTTATTACAAGATTTCCAAAGCTACTCCATGGTATCTTTTGTAAGTGACTGATTTTGATGCCGAGATTTTAAAATTTGGATGATCTATTTTCTTCTTAAACTTGTGTTCCTATTATTATGAGAAAAATATTGACCCATGGACTTATTTCGGTTAACAAGAAACTTCATTCCTTCTCTACTCGCAAAATTTTAGTTCACCAAGAATTTAATATAATGTATAATGTAACAGCATTACAACTCAGTGAGTTTTTCTTGGACTTTTTATCTCGAAAATGAATCTTTTATAATCTCTTTAATTTTTCAACATTGTAAATGTTTCCCCTTTAGTTTCACTCATCATTTTAACTGTTATATCTTAGTTGTTTCAGTGCCTATTTATACTTATTTGATAAATAAATGTAGGATGCACCGCAATAAGGGGCAATTCACTTCTTCTAAGAAACAAGATGGAGCTAATAGTTATGGTACAGACCAAGATTCAGGACAGGATGATAGTCAATCAGAAACCTCGTGAGTTGTGTTAATTATATTTTCTTTTAGCCATACAATTTGTCGCACTTTATAATTATATAATTCACATTATTAGAGACTTATATTGAGAAGTTATTACTAGATGAAGCTAATTTCCCTTTACTGGGAGGTTTCTAACTAGATGTTTTATCATTTCTTTTTTGTGGCATGTGTCTACAGATGCACACATTGTGGCACTAGTTCAAAATCCACCCCAATGATGCGGCGAGGGCCGTCTGGTCCAAGGTCACTTTGCAATGCTTGTGGGCTTTTCTGGGCAAATAGGGTAGGTATTTTCATCATACTGCTTTTGTTTTCGGGGAAAAATTATATACAAGTTTGAATTAATGTCTAGATGTATATATTCTTATAACTATAGAAATTTATATCAATGGCTGCCTAGTAACGATCAACATATACATTCTCAAGCATAGCATGCTCCTTTACTCCATTTGTATTGGAATTTGGAAGGGTTGATCTATATAAAACCTACAATTTTGTATTTTATTTTTTCTTTTTCTCTATATGTGGTAAGATTTTTAAAATTTATTGCGGCTTTAATGTCCATATTGAAGTGTTTTTAGTTTTATCTGTAGAATATATTTAAGAGCAATGTCTGTTTGTCTGTTATAGATGTTCTAGTATGTACTGTAACTACATATGTAATCCATTAATCAAACTGCATATGACGTGAAATGCATATGATGACCTCAAGCTGTGCCTTTTGGTGCTAATTTTCTTCTACTAGATTCACAGGGAGCCAATTTAACATTTTCCCCTTAATCTTCAAGGCACGTAATCTTGCATTGGGGGAGGTGCAAATATATTGTTCATGAGAATGAATTCAAATTGCTCAATTCTGAATTTGCAATTATCTTTTAGCTGATTGGTTATAGTTGTTGGTGTTCCACCTTTTGACGATGTTATTGTGCAGGGTGCTTTAAGAGACCTTTCCAAGAGAAATCATGAACAGTCTCTTGTACCAGTTGAGCAGGCATGCATTCATTTTTTATCTATTAATCCAAATGGTAATATGTACATGCCCTTACATTTTTCTTGAATCTGATAACCAGGTCGATGATGGTAACGTCTCAGATTGTCGGACTGCCGCCAACCCTGCGCATAACAATCTGGCTGCATACTCAGAGCATGATAATCCTGCTTTGGTAGCTGATCGTAAAGTTTTCCAGTCCCAGAAAATGCTCGAGTAGCTCACTCTGCCATAAGTTGGTCTATAGTAATTCCCTTCAGATTGACAAATAGAATGTACAGATATAACAAACTCCCATCAATGCAACAACTTTGTTTACATGCTTCGATCGGTGGCATTAATAGTTGATCCCTGGATGTATAACCTGAAAATTAAGCTATGACTCTGCGATAGGTCACCCGATCACAATACCTTGAATTTTAATTTTACCTATTTATTTTCGATTCACTTACATTTTCTAACACAGAAACTGTTTTCTTTTACCTTCGGAATTGGCTTTGATTCGAACAACACTAGTTCCATAATGTACTCTAACATTTGGAAGAAATTTTGTGGGGTGAAAGATCAACAATTTGGAGTCCTGAATTAGTTTAGAACAGACGTAGGTCAGGAGATGTCATGCTCCACAGCCCTTGAAGTACCACATACGTTAAGCTGGGAAAAAGATTTTTCGTACTCACGAACTGCCACTCGTGCAACTTATTTGATTAACACCTTTTGCATGCTATGGTGCAAACATGATTTTCTAATAAGAATAAAATTTATTTAGTCTTTAAAAATTTCAAAGTCAACAATAATCCATCAAGAGTAAATCGATTGGATCGATCATTTGTTTCATCCCAAATGACCAAAAATAAATGTGAAAAATATTAGACACTTTTTCTCTTAAATTTCTGACTAATTCTTGTTTACTATAATTTCTAGAATATTCACTTTTTCTTTTTCATTTTTTATATAATTTAACTTTAATTACCGCCACATTTACTTCATTTTCAGTTTTAAGAGTCTTTGCTATCAAGCGTAAAAGTTAAGAAATTATATTTGCTCTCATTATATATATATATATATATATATATATATATATATATATATATATATATATATATATATATATATATAGAGGTTTGCTAATTTGTGTATGTTTTTTCAGTTGGTACATTTTAGTAACGTGTACCAAATTTTAGTGGATAAAAATACATTCATATAGTATGGATCTAAGTTTTAAGGTCGGGTATATGAATAATTTTCATTTTTAAAACTAAAAAGAAAAACAAGAAATCTCCAAATCTTTTCTCGCTTCCCTTATTCTTCTCAACTCTCTCTTTCATATTTCTCACTCCAACATTTTCTATGTCGTCCCTATATCCTCAACTGAAAAAAAATCAGAAACACTCCCTAATCTTAATTCACCTTCCTCACTTATCCAATTTGTTTCTCTTTCAACTCTATACTTTCTCTCATCCACACAATTCCAATTGAAGTGAAATCTTTCGGATAAATCAATGTAATTAGGAGGATTCTTGAAAGGATATCAATTCAAATCCTGGATTTCGAATTAAGAGAGATATTGAGAGAAATCAAGAATTATTTCTATTTCTTAGATTCATGGATAGGTTGGGGCAACAATATCATAAAAAATACTTTAAAAAAATTAAAATATTGGCAATTTGTAACGAAATATAGTTCCAAATTGATGTATTCTTTTTGTACTATCTTTTTTGTACTAGATTCCATTAAATTGAAACAAAATCTTTTATCATTTTTTGAATTCTTCTTTTTTATCTTAGTTGTTTTTATTTTATTTTTAGATTCGAATTTGAAAAAATTTGTAAGTTAATTAAAAGCAATCCGCGACACCGCAATTTGTTGCTCTTTCTCTGCTCATTCATTTGTTTTCCACTTTAATAATAAAATAATTTTGATTATTTTGTTATTAAAGTAGAAACAAATGAACAAACAGAGTAAGAGCAACAAAATGCGGTGTTGCGGGTTGCTGTGTGTGGGTGAGAGAGAGTATGAATATGAGAGAGAAACAAATTGGATAAGTGTTAAAAATATTTTTGATCTCCAGAAACGAAACCAAAAACTTGTTGATGGATCGACAAGTGTATCGAATCGCACAAGTAATATAAAATGGTAAGACAAAGTATCGTATCCCAAAAGACTCTTGACACTAAACAATTACGTGATAACTTAATTAATTAAGACTTAAAAGAAACGAGATCATTGATTTAAAATGCAAAGACAAAAAATTAAATATGAATGCAAATTGATGAATAGTTGAGTAATACAAAGATGAACGAATGTTGTTTAATATGAGATGAATATGTTGTTGGGGTTAGATTTCACCAAGTTCCCTCTCATGTATATAAGAATTCCTCTTTATGCATTAATGCTAACGTCACTCACTAAAGTACTTAGAACCCAATCCCTTGGCGCAATCAGCTTGCCTTAATTCCTAGTTCGTGCAATTCCTAGAGTTCCTAGAAAATTAAGTCTGAAGATCAAGAGCTTAAGACGACCAAGTACTCATTCCCTCATCCCTGAGAAGTATTATCCTTGGCAGAATTCAACAAGAACCTGAATTGTAAGGAACCTCTCGGCACTCACGCAATTCATAAATCATGCGACTAAATGAGTTAAACAGAGCAAGCATTAAAATAGATGAATTCCCTAACAATTAATGAATAAAACATATATGATTAAGAATCAATTAAAATACATGAGAGTTCACAAGGTTACATCATTCCGCAACAGCAAATAGAGTTTAGTTCCCTATAGACATGGAGAAACTAGATGAATAATGGAAAACATGAGATAGTGAAACCCTAAGAGTAGAAGAGGAAGCTCCTGCCTCCAAATCCGCCTTTAGAGAGTAGAAGAATTTGTTGTTGTGTTGCTTCAACCAAAGATACAAAACCTAGAGCGTCTGAGTCCTTTAAATAGAGTTGGAACAGAGTAGAAACAGGGCCCGTTCCAAAAGAGTCGAAACAGAGCAAAATTTGGGTTGGATCTGCAACGCACAACACTTGGGCGCCCCATTTAGGGCGCCGGGCGGTGGACATCGATTTCCGTAGGGCTTGAGCCTTCAATTTCGTCTAGGGTTCGGGGTTCGACACCCGGGCGGCCTAGGGCGCCCGGGCAGCGGACGTCGATTTATCCACACTCAAGCCTCCTACAGGTCGCCCAAGCTTCATGCGGTTTCCTCTTCTAGTGCTTTTCTAGGCCTTTCTGAGCTCTATATCCTTAGCACTTCATCTCTGCTTCTTATATTAACTCTTTTTCTATCAAAACAAAGGGAATTAGTCATAAAATAATCAAATTCAACCTCAACTCTCTTATTCACACAACTTAATGGAAAAACATGTGTCCAAGCAAGTTTCTAAGTAAAAAAATGTGCATTTAGTATCAAAATTTCATCACAAATAACAATATTTTAAACCTTTATCAATAAGTAAGGAGGGTGGATTAGGGTTAAGTGAGTGTTTCTGATTTTTTTCAATTTGGGTTATAGGGATAACAACGAAAAGGTTGGAGTGAGAGAGATGAAAGAAAAAAGATTGAGAGGAATGAGGGAGGTGAGTAAAGGCTTAAAGGTTTCTTATTTTTTTTTTTAGTTTTAAGAATGAAAATTATTCAAATATCCTTAACCTTAAAACTTAGAATCGATATGTACTAAAACCCGATACACGTTACTAAAATGTACCAACTGAAAAAAGAGCGTACACAAGTTAACAAACCCATATATATATATATATATATATATATATATATATATATATATATATATATATATATATATATATATATATATATATATATATATATATATATATATATATATATATATATATATATATAATATGGGTTTGTTAACTTGTGTACGCTCTTTTTTCAGTTGGTACATTTTAGTAACGTGTATCGGGTTTAGTAGACAAAAATACCCTTATATATCATGGATTCTAACTTTTAAGGTTAAGGTATTTTAATAATTTTCATTCTCAAAACTAAAAAAAAAAAGAAACCTCCCAAACCCTTACTCACCCCCTCATTCCTCTCAACCCTTTCTCTTTCATCTCTCTCATTCCAACATTTTCTCTGTCATCCTATGGTAGCCCAACTGAAAAAAATCAGAAATATTGGTTGTTAAACAATCTTACAAAAAATGATTTTATGATGAGTTTTCATCTTATAATTTTTGTCTTATCTAATTTTATCCAATTTTCACAAGCATAAAAGGATTGGTAATTGACCTGGAAAAAAATAAAAAATACTCGTTGTTAAACAATTTCTTACAAAAAATGATTTTGTAATGAGTTTTCATTTTATAATTTTTGTCTTATCTAATTTTCACAAGCATAATGACATCAAAGGAATTGGTAATTGGCCTGGAAAAAAAAATCAGAAACACTCGTTAAACAATTTTTTACAAAAAAATGATTTTATAATGAGTTTTCATTTTATAATTTTTGTCGTATATGATTTTATCTAAATTTCACAAGCATAATGACATCCGAAGAAATTGGTAATTGACCTCGAGGGTTTTTTTTAAAGATGATGATTCAACATATGTAGATGATGAAATTAGAGAGATTAGTGAAGATGGTGAAATTAAAGAAATATTGAATGAACCTGAATATGTCAATGACTCAACCCTTTACAAAAGCAAATTGTTTAACGACAAATGTTTATGATTTTTTCAATTGGGGCTATAGGGATGACAGAGAAAACGTTGGAGTGAGAGAGATGAAAGAGAAAGGGTTGGGAGGAAAGAGGGAGGTGAGTAAGGGTTTGAGGGTTTCTTTTTTTTTTTAGATTTGAAAATGAAAATTATTAAAATACCCTTAACCTTAGAAGTTAGAATGCATGATATATAAGAGTATTTTTGTCTACTAAAACTCGGTACACATTACTAAAATATACAACTGAAAAAATAGGCGTACGCTCGTTAACAAACTCATATATATATATATATATATATATACATATATATATATATATATATATATATATATATATATATATATATATATATATATATATATATATATATATACATATATATATATATATGTATATATACATATATATATATATATATGTATATCTACATATATATGTATATATCTACATATATATGTATATATCTACATATATATGTATATATCTACATATATATATGTATACATATATATATATATATATGTATATATACATATATATATATATATGTATATATACATATATATGTATATATCTACATATATATGTATATATCTACATATATACATATATATATATATATATATATATATATATATATATATGTACATATATATATATATATATATATATATATATATATATATATATATATATGTATATATATATATATATTGTTCTATAAGATAAAAAAGTTTCATCTTATTTCTAAGTAGGGTTAACAGGATCCGCTACTAAACTCTTATATTTAGGTGGATTTGGTTGAATTTTACTTTTATTTAATGTATTTAACTCGAATTGAGTTAAGTAAATATTTAGTACTCTTGACATAACTCTTACATAATAAATATATAAGAAAAAAAATTATTTAATAGTTTTATGTTTGATTATATATTTATTATTAATTTGTATTATAAACATTGTTATTATCTGTAATCATTATTAAGAAAAAAATAGAAATATTTGTTTTAAATTACTTTTTATTAAATTTTTTAAGAAAATACGTAAAATTTCTATGTGCATCTCTAATAGGTTTTAATGTGAAAGTTTATAAACAATATTCATCATCTCATTTTTATAGTTATTTTCTTTTTGTTTCGGTTACTATTAGAGGTAATATATTTCTAGGGGTTCAAGAAGTTTTTAGATGTATGAACAAAAGTAAAGATATTTGGTAAAAACAAAAAAAAACGCTCTTAATTAGAATATTCTAAGGTGCACATGTTTAAAGATATTTAAGAAATATCGAGATAAAACATAGGGGTTTTACTAAAGTAAATGAATACGAATTCAGTTTAATTTCAAGCACTATGAAACAAAATAAAAGCATACCAACCAACTGTACAGTATGTACGCCCAAAATAAAAACACACAAACTGTATTTAATGTACGTCTAGTACATACGGCTCAAAATAATAATATTGATAGTTTAAGCTTGAGAGAAATCAATCAATTGCGATTAAGATTAGTTAATTGTTTAATTAATCTTGTTGAATATAGTGAAAAACTATGAGATTAATCTTTTTTTTTTTAAATATACGCATAGGATCTTCTATTTATAATAGAAAAAGATATGGGTTAGTTTAAAATACAAATAATAACAAAATAACTAAAAATAAAAGATAAAGATAAATATAAAATAAAGATAATATATTTAACACTATCCTGATGTATACAAATGGTATGTATTAAGTTTGTTACTAATATAATCCATAAAGGCTTAGTGAAAAATATTTACTTTTGTACTCGAGTAACACCAAATTGCTAATGATTTGCAAGATGACATAGAAGACGAAATACCAACCCAAAAGACTCCCCTTGAGCAATAAATTTGGGAGGTTGATCCATGTAAATCTCTTCTTGCAAATCGTCATTGAGGAATGCCACTAGTGGATAAAATGGTAATTGTTGGAGAGTCACCACGACTATAAATAAACTAACAAAAACCATCTTTTCCATGGGCAAAAAAATCATATATGGACGGGTCAAATGCAATGGTGACAAAAGAGAAGTCAGAAGAGATAACAACGGAAGAAACCATGGATGAACAGGAGAGAGAAACTATATAAATCAAAGATTCTCCAATTAAGGCACCTGAAAAAGGAAAAAAGAGCAATGCTCTGAATAGTTGCCTTAGAGGAGACAGGATGTGCAACAACACAAGATGAACCTGAAAACAAAAAACGAGCGACCTCGACGTTTTAAATTACTAATAGACATGTCACCATGCACGACGGAAAAGGGAGCAAATCCATAACTTCAAAAGACGTTGAATGCGCGTAGGAGATCCGATGAAGGCGTTGTTAATGACATGGTGGTTGTCTAACTAATACGATCAAAACTATGTGATCGTCGATCAAAACTAAAACTCTGATAGTGACAGCAGTAGACGACGACGCCACCGATAGTAGATAACGCCACCGTCGGCAGCGGATGTAGTGACAGAGGCACCAAAATCTTTTTCCTTAAAAGAACTTGGCTCTGCTACCATGTTGAATATAGTAAAAAAACTATATATGGGATTAATTTCCCTCGTGTTAAATATACACATAGGATCATCTATTTATAATAGAAAAAATATGGACTAAGCTCAAAATACAAATAATAAATAACTAACTAAAGATAAAAGATAAAAATAATATATCTAACTAATCTAAATAGATTAGTGATCATGTTTAAATGAAATTGAAAGGTGATTATTCTGATCAAAAGTCTATGAAAGAATTTATAAATACAAATCAAAATTATAATTGTTGAGATTTTTACTATACATTTATTGTAACATTAATTGCTTAACCGATAAAATCCAAACTAATTTAAGCATCAAAGTATTTTTAATAAGTACACTCAATTGGTTAAAAATACATTATCCGAACAAAAAGAGGACACCTAAGGAGTAAGCGACAAAAAAATTGTTTAAGTAGACATTTGACTTTACATTTTGACGACCACTGCATCGAGCTAAAACTTATGAAATCTACATGGTAACAACTAGAAACATGGTAAGCAACTTAGCATCGAAAAAAACCATTAATGACCAGATGGATTCAATGGAAATGATGAGGAGAATGCAAAGACAAATGAATGAGATGTAGAGAAAATATGAAGAAGAAATAAAAGCATCATGAGCCAAAAACAAGACCATTGACAAGAAAAGGATAATAAAGGTCTTATGCCATCCATCTCCACTCTTCAATAACCGGTTAAGTAACCTTGGGATGAGCCAAACCAAAAAGTCCAGACGAGTAGTTTTGACACGAGTAAAGACCCATCACTCCTTTATAACTGTTAACACAACCAGTTTGCTGTGGTTTGTTCCAAGGATCATGAATCTCTTATAACTGAAAAAGGCTAGTGTTCAACAAGTATAACAAATTTACAAATTCGTACAAACACATGCAAATCTTTATGAACTTAGATGACATTATACATTACAAGTGATATTGGTTGAATCTAATAATATTTTAGGAATCAATTTATAAGTTTTCTTCAATTTTAAACTTCCAAAATATACTTTTCAAGATGTATGTAATCCAATTAGTTATTTTAATAAATTTTGCAAGTTTTCACGTTCACATCTTCCACTATGGGTGTAACCTCTCTGATGTAAAATGGCAAAGGGTAAAGTTGCTATTCTAAAGCTTTGGAGGTGCACGGTGAAATAAGTGGAGTGTAAAAAGCTGAAAAAGATAATAAATCCCGCCAAATCCAATCTAATGAAATTTAATTAGGTTGAGTTAAAATTATATTAAATTTGAGGCAGTTTCTTCACGTACTTTCATAAAAAAAATTCATTTTAACATTTTATAATTCAAAATGAAAATAAATTTTAATTAAAAAAACTTAAAAATAAAAAATGTCTTCCAAAAATTGAAGAGGGTTAGAAAAAATAACTTCAAAATTGTACATTTGAAAAATAATTTTTAATTTTAGGATTACACAATACAAAATTTATTTTTAACTTCTAAATTGTACAATAAAAAAAAACAAAACAAGAATTTTTTATGAGAAATATATAGGGGTGCAGAAAGAAGCTATCTAAATTTGATAGTGAGACAACTTACACCCCTGTTTTGAAGGTTCTATGTTATCTCTAATCTCATGATTACTTTTCTTTTCAAAAATTGAACGAAAATATGTTAGAGTTTGATAATTTGGGAAAATTATTCTCACCACAGAAAATAAGTATTTGTCTTACACTTTCCTTATAATTTTAATTTCCCACTTATGAAAGCCAAACTCATTTAATTAGTCAAAGCAAACAGTTTTCTAAATAATAAATAAAAAAAATTACATATAATTTAAAATTAAGGGACTAAAATTTTGGTGACCCAAAATTGTGGATTTTTTTTAAATATAAGGGCTAACTTACAAATAAACCTATTTTTTTAACCAATGGTAAATTACTTTCTATAACTACTAAATTAAAAAAAGATTAAGATAAATAAAACTCTTATGTAGATATTCTTGAAGTAAGTTAATACCTCTTATATATTTATTATATGTAGTTTAATCCTTGCAAACAAAATAATGTTTGTTTTTAATTTCTTGAAAAATATTTTTCTTTAGTTCCTTAGTTGTGAAAATATGTCGCATGTGATTTTATTTCTACAATCAAGAGGAGTTTTCTTCTGACAATGATTACAATCCACTCCACATATTTTTTAAAAATTAGAGACTATTTCTTTTAGAAACTAAACATATTTAGAAAAATTGTGCACGTAAATAAATACTTTTAAAATCAAATTATTATCCGATTATCTGTCAGAGTTTCTTATTACTGATTTTTACTTTTAATGACATAACTATAGCCTTCACATTTTAACTGATTTGTATGATAAAATCTATGCAAAGCAAACTACATTCATTACAATTTTGAAATATGTATTTTAATGGCTACACATTATTTAGAAGTCAAAGGTAAATAACTGGATAAATTCATTTCTTTTTTAATTTTGTTAATATTTTTAAAGAAAAAATCGTGATAGAAGAAGTGAAACATGGTATTTTCTCAGGAAATTTGGAATGAAAAATAATAAAATATCTGTGTGGAATCATGTCACCTTCTAAGTTTTTATTTTCTGAAATATTAAGAGCTGAACATTGCAAATTTACCAGAACTAAGTTGACAAAGAAGAGAAGAAAATGCAAGGCTCTTTAACAACAATGGCTGAGGTTGCCAGGGAATAATACACTGAATAGACATCGACATCAATCACATGTTATCTAAATTTGAAGTTCAAAGTTCTATTTTTCCATTTCTGTTAGCTGTTTATCTGCTGATTTAGTTATTTAAGAATAAGGAATAACGTAGTTCATGATCAACATAAAAACTAAGAATTATTCCTTTACATAATCTGTTCTGGTAAACTTTCATCATCGGATGAAGATTCACTCGAAGAATCACTGTCAAATGAAATGGTCTCTTCTTGTGGAGATGATGGTAATGCTTCTTCTACTATTTGTTGTAAGGGAGAACCTGTAAAAGAGTGACTTTCAGACCTTCAACTACTAAGTAAAAAAGAAAAGAATTGATCAATTGCAATCTATAACAAGCAAGATAAAACAATGACATGCAAGTGACTCAAGAACAAACCCTTTTGTCCTTTAGCCTGCAACTTCATGGTGTGCTTCTTAATAAGCTTTTTGGCTTGTGTGATCGTGAGCTGCCTAGCAAAAGGAGAGATCTCTGTATCATTTTCATTCAGATCCCCTTGAATTTCATTCTCTCCTTCATTTTTCTTTGTCTTTTGCACAAATGCCTTTGCCTTGCGTTTTTGATGGCTAAATATTCCTTTAATGGATGTTACAAATCCATCACCTGCTCCGTCAGTAGGACGCTTAGGAAAAGATGGTGGAAGCTTATCAGATTTTCCTTCACTGTCAATAGAAGCAACATCCACTTCTGGACCACTGGAACTAGGGAGCTGAATCTGACCTTTGTCTTTAAATTTCTTAATCTGCATGATCCATAACAAGACATTTAAATGAACTAAGCAGAATCAGTTGAACATTGTCACCAATTTCAGTGTAAAGGGTATGGAAAAAACCACATATTGCTCCTTGATACTGAAATTGCACACGGCATTGCAACATATCTTCTAACTGAATAAATCTAAGGTAACTAAATTGTTGTGAAATTGAAGTTTGGTAGTGATAATTGTATCGGATTTAGTATCAAACAGAATTAATAGTTCAGTTTGTCCTAAGAAATTGTTTGTTCTTGTGAATAACTAGTCATTTATTGTGATCTTCATGCCTATAAATTAAAAACTTGCCAAGTGGTATACTCACTCATGCCCTTAGGAAAATTTCCATGATTCTCTGTTTCTCACAAGGAACTTCTGATTTAGAGGGTTCAGCTTCAGCAACAAAAGCACTCTGAAGAAGGTCTTACTGAGCACTCAAGCTCTCAGAAACCTTTTAACTTGTCTTAGAATTGAATTTTAGGATTAACTCAATGCCAAGAGCTAGATAAAGAGATTGTCCCTCCCTAAAAGTATACTATTTTAGATACAGTGATATAATTCAGGATGGAATATCTATCTCACTGTCACCAGACTATATATATTCTTTGCAGGTAGTGTACTTAATCAGTTTCTAAGTCTCCTCTACTAGGGAAGACACCATTCATACTCGAGTCATGGGATATTTAACAATAGATTGGGCAAGTTTCTTTGCGTTAGAAGATTCACCTCCATATACTGAATTCATATTGATGGTAACTGAATTTCTTGAGAAAGTAAGGTACAAAATGTTGTACAGATCCAATGCAGAAAGAGAGTATAAAGCCATGGCTTGAGTCCCTTGTGCACTTATTTGGCTCAAACAATTGACATTAGTTTGTGATAATTAGGATGCTTTGCATATTTCTTCTTATCTGCTATTCCATGAGAGGACTAAGCATATTTAGGAAGATTGCCACTTTATCAAAGAGAATATTTTATTTGGTGATATCACAGATTTTCTTATCTTCAATGATTAATTTACAGATATCTTCAACAAGTCTTTCTGGCGTCCTTGGTGCATATGATTTACATGCTTCAACTGGTCAGGGAGTGTTAGATATAGTTAGATCTTTGTAATGGAGGTAATTCTATAAAAGGAACTTAGAGTTAGGGGGAAGTTATGTGTAGAAATAACTACTTTAGAAATATGTTCAGTATTAAAAACTTGAGTATGACAGTTATGTATTAGAATCTGTAGGATGACGGTTATGTGGTGAAAATAACCACTGGCAGTTAATTATTAGGAGTATATATCTAATTGTGGCTTGTGTAATTAGGCAGTTCGAAGTTATTTGTAACTTGTATTGATGGAAGGGAATACTCCAAGTTGGAGCGTTTCGTTTCTTGGACAGCAATTGCATTGCTGTATTTGTATGACAGGAGACTCTTGTCTCTTGGACACAGTGTATTACTTTCAAAGTGAATCAGAAAAACAACAATTTCACTCAAGTTTGTTTAAGAATGTCATCATAAATTTGAAGTGGTGGGTAGGTATGAATAACTGTCAACAAAGATAAACATAGTGAATATACATTCATTATTGTTAACACTAAAATGAAAGGAGAACAGGAAACTGAAGTTGTTCTTCACCTGCATTCCAGTCACAGACTTAAGAACTCCCCATATGATATGCTTCTTAACTCGTGAGATGAGTCTTTTCCAAGTCCCGGTAAACTCAACTCGATGAAATTGATCCATCAATAATTTCATATCACTCACAACAAATCTTGACCCCTCATATGTAACACACAGTTCCACCTGAAAGAAAGATCACATTATTTATAGGAAATTGGAATTATTTCAACAGTTGTGACGACTTCTGATAATAAGTGACTACTTCATCTAATGATCCAAAACTACTACCAACCTGGCTAATTTTGATGTTGTGAAATTCCATTATCTTTTGTGGTCTAGCTTTCTTCTCTTCTGGTGTCACAGCTACCTTCTTTTCTTCATCAGCTGCAGATTCTGTTACAGCCTCTTCCTTTGGTTTATCAGAAGATGATGACCTTTTCAACTCGGGGTTTAGACCAGTAGCAGGATTAGCTTTGGCATTTTGTGCTTTGGATGCCTGCAAGCATGTTACCAAGCTCATTGCTGCATATCTATCTCACTTCTTAAAACATTATATACTAGGATGATGAGAATCTACATTCTTTCCTAACTTTTCTACCAATGAAGCATGCAATTAGCCATCCCAGATTCTTTTATTATTAGACTGATTTTAGCTAGTAACAAAACATTTCTTGATACTCTCTTTCCTACTTTCTCCACTATTGGGTGAAATCCTATGCTGGATCCTCCATATAACATGATTTCACAAGAAGATAGTGTTTTTGATTAATGTGTTGCTAGAATTTATCTTAAACCATACTAGAGAATAAACTCACTTGGGCTGAATCAGCTTGGGAAGCAAGTGGATTGACTGTGGGAAACAGCATTGCAGAGAAGCCAGATCTTGCTGGTGGATCAGTGCCTGAAGCCGAACCATCAGCTGTTGAACCTTTTTTCATACGCCTTGCACCAGCTGTGGTTGAAACCTTCCAAACCTCCTACATAAGCAATCATGACTTTGACTTAGAACACAAAATATCCATGAATATCTTCATTGTTGTGGAAACATTGCAATTGAAATAATTAATAAACCTGTCGGCGTTGTGAATCCTTCTTTTCTTCTGGGAAGAAATAGACCCACATCATTCTGTACATTGTTTCTGTCAAATGGATCTTAAGGGGATAAATCTCTACCTATAGAGTAAAATGTGCTCATGTTAGGAAACAAAAAACACAAGTATTACTGCACACATTTTCTACTCAAACAGATTCCCAGTTCTCCATACACAATGGTTTATCTGTTATCATTGTAATATCATAACTGAGTTTGTATTACTGTACAACAACAGGTATGGAACCACTTACATGGAAAAGTTCAAAAGGAGAATTTCCATCCTTTGGAGCTCCCTGTCTCGCATCAAGTTTAACCATCACTTTTCTGGAAAAAAGAAAAAAACAAGCAAACATGCAATATCAAGGTACCCAGAAGATATAGAAAACACACTAATATTTATTGCTATAGAAAAGGTAACACCAGTCTTATGATAAAATAAGTTATTAAGAGGCTCCTTTTTTTTCTTCTCATTCCATCTACATAATTAATTTCAACAATACAAGCAAATATTTTAATTTTACTTTCTGTATGCCTTTTCAGTTAAATAGGGCTGAAATGATGCAGTTGAACTTGAACTTAAAAGTAATCATAATTTAACTAGAAATTAAGACATTTCATAGAACAGCAAAGCAAAAAATATCAGAAAATCTACTTGGAAGCACCAGTAAATTGAAGAAAAAGGCCTGAAAAAAAAAATACATACTTTCCCCAATCGGGAGGGGGATTCCATGCTGACAGAATTGTATCAGATTTGGCATTAGACAGGCAGTTTCTGAAAACAACAAATTTTGTGGTAAACAGAGAAATGCCGATATCCCTATAATCCCGGTCGAAGTCGTAGATCTAACAGATTAGAAGAATGAAACTGAATTAGTATATAATTGCAAATCGAAAGAAAGAGAATCATGCTATTCTCAGGTTCATAGGATCAAGGACAAAAAAGAACTACTGAATTAGAAAAGATCATTGCAGTTTTTTCCATAACATGCAGGGATGATAAATTTGCAGATTCAATATTGTGATGACCGAAGAGCACTATAATAGATGTATCAATGCATTCTCTACAAAGTCAATGGAGCAAATTTGAGCCTCAAAGTACAAAATTTTTAGAATCTAATATATTTGAAGTCAAACTCAGTGCTGAGATTATCACACGCTGAGACGGCAAAGTTCATACTTCATGAGAAACAATTTTTCAGGGGATTCAATGGAAGGATAAACACAGGGAGCAAAAGAGTTCTTACCATGTCATTGATCTCGACTTCAGCAATGGGTTTACCATCAAGGATCATGCTCCAAACAACTTTGTTAATTTGCATAGATATGCGCATTGCATATGAAGGACTTTTGTTCTTCTCCTTCTCCATTAACCTCTGTTGTGCAGCTTTATGCATAGCCACTCTTAATGATGCATATGCTTCCTTCCTAAATTTTTTCGCATTTACAAGTTCTTTCTCCAGTTCTTGGACCTGCCAGTGTTGGACAACGTTTATTACACATGCAAATTTGTGGATTTTTAACTAGCCCTGCGATTTAAGGATTGTTGAAAAGATTCATTTCTTACCAGCTTGTCTATTCCACCGTCTATCATCCACAAGTCTGCTTCCTCTTCTGGGTGTGAATTTCTTGAAAGGTCATGCCAAAGACACAATTTTCTTATATCATCACGAATCAAATTTTGACCCCTCTCTTTCCTTTCAAGGTTGATCTTTTCAAGTTCCACCACTTCAACACCATCTGGTACCATCTCATCTGCTTCTTCTTCTTTATCTTCATCATCTTCAGCAAAAAGAGTCATGCTACTTTTTCGAGGCCTAAGTTGTACATGATATATACTTGGTTAATTTAAAGGGCTCTTAATATAGAGCAGAACATCTTGGATTTAAATTTCTTTAAGGCAAAAAATAGACTGCATCATTGTACGAATCATGTAATTTGATTGCCTGGATTATAGACATGGATGAGAAACATATCTTCCTGAAAAGTAATTTAAGAGTTAACTAATTTTCATTAGAAAACTACTGCAACATCAATGAACATCAGCTGTCATGTTTTATCTTAAAAACTAATAACTGAAGTTGCTTCACATGCCTGCCGGAATAGACGAATTTATAAGAACATATGATTATTATAAGCTTTGGTACCATTATAGATTTGAACTTAAAACCAATTGGCATCAAGGGATGTGAAACTTTCCAAAACAAACACCGTTTCAGGTCATTATCCACAGAAAACAAGTAACCCAGAAGTTGAAAATATAAAGGGAATGCTGAGTATGTGATTTTAGCATGCCAGATAGCAAAACCAACAAAAAAACCCAGCTTGATCCATCCATAACAGCTTATTAATCTAACACCTGAATCCCCAAATGGAAATTACAGTGATCCTACCAGTGTAGTCATTATATACGGAATGACCAAATTTACTAGCCACTGATACACCTATAGGATACTATGAGGTGTAAGCATACAAGAACATCTGACGTAGGTAAAAACAGAAAAAAGTAGATTTGTAAGGAGTATAAAGCAAGAATGGGTATCCATACTTAGGAACCCGTGCAAGGAGAAGATTGCACAGCACATCTAGCATGACCTGAAACTGGCGAGAAGTCATTGTTGCTGTTATATTATGAGAATTGAAGGTGAGCTCCTTCAGCGGTTTCACCTGCAGTATTAAAGTATGAATTTGACAAAGATTACTGATCACCATAGACATGACAAAAGATAACAAACTGGTGAAAAACACTCCATACATATATTCGTTTAGTACGAAAACGAAAATTCAGATACAGAGATGATCACTAGTTAGTATAATTTTTTATTTATAAAAGGTGATTTAATTAAGAAAGGAGATATCAATAGATAGGAGAATAAAATGTCAACAAAAATAAATAGAAGCAGAAACACAGTAATTAAGTATAACAGTGCACATGGTAAACCAAACTCTACATAAATATGAAGTGAAAAAACCACGAACCTAGCACCAAAGAGAATCCAAAACTATTGTTTGTTAAAGTGTTAGTATTGGAATTCCCACTTGGACTAACAATAAGGCCAATTGAGAATATGAGTGCAAAACTCATCTTACAAGTCGATTTTGTAAAGTTAAATTAGACTTAAAGTCCATTTCTTAACATGGTATCAGAGCGTATTCTAACAAGATTTATTGTTTGTTTAGCCTATTGTGCCACCCACTATGAAGGTATTTGTTGTTTGTTGGGTATATTGTTCCACTCATTATCGAACCACTGTCGGACCACACATTAATGTATAGTTCCACGCATGAGATATATATACATTGGCGTGAGAGGGTGTGTTGGAATTCCCACGATGCAAATCTAACCTTACAAGTCAGTTTTGTGAAGTTGAATTAGGCTTAAAGTTCACTTCTGAACTGTGTTAAAGTGTCAGCTACAGAGGAGATTAAATAATAGTAAATATAGAATAAATTGTTAGGGAATAGAGATGAGATATAGAAATGAAGAAGAAACCCCATGTAAGGCTTGATTGACACACCAAAATAAACATACTTCCTAGTGGAATGTGGACATAGGCATACACATTGTGTGTTGAACCATGTTAAAGTCTTATGTTGCTTATTTCTCATTTTCTTTTATTGTCTTGTTCCTAGCAGTTCACAGTATATAAGTGGTGCAAACCTCATCTTTTAACAATAACAGGTGTCAATTTATAATATATAAGTTGTGCAAACCTCATCTTTATGTGTGTGAGACTAACATGTGTCAATTCACAATATATAAGTGGTGCAAACCTCATCTTTTAATAACCACAATCACCCAAGATATATGTGTGTGAGACTAATAGATACTCAATAATTGAGTCTAATCCAATTCTACTTGCATAGCTTATGAGGTTATATAAATGATATCCTTTGGAATATCTATCATACCCAAAAATAATGCAAATTTCTGTCTTCTGGAAACTTGTCCCAACATTTTAGTGTTTTGCATCTTCCATACTTTCTTTTATTTTGAGAGATTGTCGATCCTTAGTGGCGTGTGGAACATTCACTAGTTTATGTAACAATTATCCTGGAGAAATCCTTGTTTTCTTATATAGGGGTGGTTTTTTATTCAAATCTCTAAGAAAGGCATATTAGGATTTTTCTACCACACGTTGATCACCTTTTGTTACGTTTCTTGCAGATTTATAATTCAGTTTAAGAAATTAACACACAAATCACAAGGCACAATGTAAATAACACTCTAATTCTGAAAAACATAATACAAGAAAACATCCAACAGCTTCCCAGGGAAGAAATTCCCTTTTACACACGACAAGCCCTGTTCTGAAACAAAATACAGTCCACCACCAGAACTAGAACACCCCCCTCCTCCAAAAGACAAAATCTTACTAATTACTAATTAAATCTTCCCCTAACTGTTGTTTAAACTCCTCTTAACTACCCCTAACCACTTCAAACTATCTAAAAACTGTCTACAAATTATCTAAAAACTGTCTAATATATTACATATCCTATTATTACTCATAGCTACAAAACAACCTTGTCATTAAGATTGTAATCTAAAAACTAGTCCTTAATCGTTGCGACAACTTTCCATGCGACTGTCTCAAGGTTTCCTTTCAGTCATTGGATTAATCCTTGAATCTTTGAAGATCTAACTTTGACAACATAATCTTTTGTAAAAAGATGCTTAATAAACAATCTAACTCAGCTTCCAAAATCAACAAGTTTATTACTGGAGTTTACTAGCAATCGATTTCCCCCTCCCTGTCCTTGTTACTGGTGCCATCATCTCACGTAAAATTTCCACACTCCCAATCCGTGTTACTGCTTCCAAACTCTCAACTAACATGTTTCCCTTGTTCCCTTCAAGTATCCTTAGTTGAAGTTTTGCAAGATCTTCCGAAGAAAGGTTATGAGATTTCTGTTGCCAGGTCTTGAACCCCTTGATTGCATTTTTTCACATGTTATTGATGGTTAGGTGTACTTCTGCTGTTCTTGTGATGTTCTGGACTTCCAAAACATTTTCTGTCCCAACACCAACTACCTTTGAACTATCTACACTCAAAACAGCCCCATCTTTTACTTTACTCCCATAATTAATGGTTACAATATTCCCACTACATTCGACCTTCTTTCCTCTGTCTTCACCCTCCTTCACTGTTTCGACATATTCACCAAGACCTACCACACTATCTCCACTAAAACCAGCAACAACTTTTGCAACTTCATTCTGAGAAGCAAGAGTCACAACATTCCCATCACAGTCTTGGTCTCCACCTTCCTCTTCACTGATATCTTTTTCTCTTTTCTTCTCCCAATTGATGGAATTGTCTCCTCTATTTGAGGGTTTCTTGACTTTGTTGATGTCATGAAGAAGTTCCTCTCTCCCTCCCTTTCTTGCTCTGTCAACAGATTCTCCCTTCCTTTAGAATCCTTTTTCTGAATCAGGACATCCAGAATCCTATTACATTCGTGCATCATTTCTTCCAATTTTTGGAAACTTTTTCTCATCTCTTGACACCATACCCTCACCTTTTCCAGTTCATTGGTCTCCCTCTCCAAAGTATTGAATTTCATGCTTTCCTTCCTTCTTAATCCGGCGGTCGGACCAATTTGTTACATTTATTGGAGACAAGAAACTAGATTTATAATTCAGTTTAAGAAATTAACACACAAATCTTACTGCACAACGTAAATAACACTCTAATTCTGAAAAACATAATACAATAAAACATCCAACAACTTCCAAGGGAAGAAATTCTCTTCTACACAGGACAAGCCCTGTTCTGAAACAAAATACACTCCACCACCAGAACTAGAACACCCCCCTCCTTAAAAGACAAAAACTGACTAACTACTAATTAAATCTTCCCCTAATTGCTGTTTAAACTCCTCCTAACTACCCCTAACCACTTCAAACTATCTAAAAATTCTTTATAAACTATTTAAAAACTGTCTAATGTATTACATATCCTATCACCTTGTTCTTTACCAATCAACCTGATACATCTAACCACCTTTAAAAGCTGTTAGGGAACTCTTTGATGGAGTCATTAACCTTCATTCAGATAACTTCAAGCTTTCTTCTCAAATTTAGAGTTTGCATCCTTGTCGTAATATAACTTTGAAACTCCAAGAATTGGTAGTTTCCAGAGTAACAACTTTGATGAAAATATCATGTAAAGTTGTTTGTATGATGACAAGTGTTTTTTCTTCTTTTTTCATTTGTTCATTGTGACTTTTGGTTAATGAAGTTTGGATACTATCGTTTTCCATTATATCCCACAAATTTTGAGCCCTCAAGTAAGTACTTACTTTTGCAACTTAGGTATGAAATTTCTCATTAGAAAAAATGGGAGGTAAAGGTAACAAACTACCGGAGGTCCTTTTTGTTTGAGGTTTTTCTCTGGAGATTTCTGTGTGGTTTTCCTCACCAACTTTTCTACTTCTCTTCTCTCTTATTTTTTCTTTTACAGTCCCAAAGAATATTGAAACTCTTATACCATGTTAAAATGTTAGCTATTGAGGAGATTAAATTAGAGTAAATGTAGAATAAATTGTAAGGAAACAGATATAAGGTAACAATGAAGAAGAAAAATTTCATATATTATCATGAGAGAATACTTCAGTCACAAAAGAACTCTAACAGAAATATGAATCCCAAAAGTTGCTTACTAAGTGCTCAAACTCTTCAATGGGTACAAGTGTTCTCCTTTCATTAAATGAATAATAGATTATGAAGAAACATAAGCATTGTATGATGACAAAAAACACGAGACAGAAGACTTGACAGACAGAAGCCTTGTCAGACTAAAGAAATATTCTGAAGTTCTAAGATTTTCTCTCTCCATAAATTGATAAATAAATAGAACAACCTAAGAAAAAAAAACCTAGCATTCCTTTCCAATCAGATGTACCACATAATAGAGAAAACAGCACATTTCATGACCTCTTTGATTTTAACAAACCCTTGAAATCTTATTGTCAAAAATATATAAAAGGATTTAGCACCAAACCAATATTCCCAAAAGAGTATGCAAGAAATTAGCAGTATAAACAATGAGAAAACAGATATATAATTCATGCAAAGTTCTCAACGTACATACATAAACATTATGAAGATGGCTGTTTCTATTATCCAAATCTGCTGCAAATCATTCAGCACAACAGTTCATATAAAAGATATCATCTGACAAGGATCTTTGAATTTTACAATGATACAAAAAAGTTACCTTCAGTTCGGGAGTGCCTCCTTTGTGCCTTGTGAACTGAAAATACATATCACAAGGCATGAAAACTCTCTCAAGAAGAGCACCTGTACGCATTACTTTTGGTGACCCTCTTTGAATTTTTGGCAGCCACTGCACTCCAGCCCCTAGATCAACATCTGTTGGTGCAACATGGGCCTGCACATGCTCCAACATGACAGATAATTCCCATCTTTTCCATGAAATTTCAGGCTGGTACTCACTACTTTGTCCCTCAGTTTTATTTAGTCCTTGCTCAATCATCTCTAAACCAACTTGAAGAACCGAGTGATATGACTGGGCTAAAATTCGTCCACTTACAGCAGCAAGCAAAAACCTTCCCTGTGAAAGCATGAGTACACACATAATCTTGGCACTGTTTTGAAAATTTGTAAACTAAGGAGAACTAATACATGAAAAATAAAAGACATAATATAGCAATTGGACGTGATCTACATTAAGAGAATGAAGAAAGATAAGATGGATTAAGGGTGACTGCAATGAAGACATTTTTGAACAATTTTCAAGGAGAGATCTCTTACAACTATCTACAATTAGAGTTATTATTCTAGCTCACAATTGCCAATGGAATATATGAGTATTTCTCTTCATAGATAAACAACTAATTGTCCTAAACAAACTTACGGGAAACAGAAAACCAAAGCTGTCAGCTGTTTCTCAAAATAAGATCTGTTGATAAATTTGAACAAAAGGAAATTGTTTCAATCAAGGTACAAGTTACCATCTGAAAGGCATGCACAATTATCAAAATGCTTACTGTCTCTTCCCATAAGTTCTATTTAAAATGAAAAGGTATTTTATAACTTACATGTGCATCCTCTGAGTGAAGATTAAACTGTGGTTCAACAATATTAACCATGAAGTGACGAGTCCCCTCCTCTGGTTCATCGGCATTCTCATTTTTAGCTGGGAAATAGACAAAAAAGGAAATAAAAGAGGGTAAACAAAGTTGTTAATAGTCAGGAACAAATGGGGCTTAACAAAAAATTCGTCAAGGATCTCTGTTAAGCACTGATAGCACTGCTGTGACACAAGGCGTATTTAGCTATGTATTTGCTTTTCTTGTGTTATATTTAACTGCTTGCATACAAATTTTCTGAAGCATGTGACACATACTACTAGATGACGGCACGTTGTCCACATTATCCACTTGCGGTGGGGATGAAGGTAATTCAGGATTTTTGGCAGTCTGAGAAGAGGGAGAATCCAAGATGTTATTGGTGTTAAGGGACACAGAATCTTCATCTTGATTGGTTCCAGCTCCTTCATCTTGGCTGGTTTCAGCCACATTGTCTTGATGAGGTTCAGCTTCATCAACTTTACTGATTTCGCTATCATTATCTTGATGAACTTCAGTTCCATCATCTTGATGAACTTCAGCTCCATCATCTGGATGGACTTCAGTTCCATCATCTTGAGCAATTTCACCTGCACCATCTTGATCAGTTTCAGCAGCTTCTTGTTTTTTCTTCTCCTCACGTAACTTTCTCTGCACATACTGCCGAGAGGGAGAAGGTTTGGCAGGTGCAGCAGCTTTGGAAAGACTAGCAACCCAGAAACAAATAGCATTTCTGTTCTCAATATTCCACAGAAGCTTGAGACCATAGACAAACACACGCTGACAACTGTCTGCAATTACCACATTGTATCCTTCGTCATCACTTGGATCCGATTGCGCTTGCTCGTCGGTTTCATTTCGATTTCCACGCTGTGGTCGTACATAGGTATTGTCAGAAGGTATTTTTCCTGCTTCATGCCAGGCTATCAAAGTATCAGGATCAGCCTTTGGGGACTGCTTTCTTATCGTGAAGTAATCACCAGATAAAAAGAATCCAT
The DNA here is from genome assembly GCA_034642375.1 of Vigna nakashimae. Lineage (NCBI taxonomy): Eukaryota > Viridiplantae > Streptophyta > Magnoliopsida > Fabales > Fabaceae > Vigna > Vigna nakashimae. The sequence continues at coordinate 19,568,740 of CM067760.1, read as the reverse complement.
CGTCAGGATCCTTCTGTGTCATGCAACCTTTTTCCGAGGGAGTTTTCTTGGATGCAGTTTCTGAGCCTTTTTGTTTCATGCTAATCAATTTAGTAATACTGCTGCAATCTTCTTTGCTAAGGAAAACTTTGGGCATGTGAAGATCAACACCTAGGTAAACAAGATCAAGAAGGGGACGGTAACATTCAAAAGTAAACTTTTGCTTGCCCCTCCCAAAACACACTTCAACCTTGAGCTTTGTCATAGAGAATGTCAGTCCTTTGGCTGGATCATCATCATGAAGATGCACGTTCTTTACACGAATTGGGGTGCCATCTATGCGCATCATAAACTCAGTTATAACTTTATCAAGTGCAAGGTTGCCTGATCTGACAATTCTTGGGCAACCATAACGAGGGAAACGCGAGAAAAAGCGCAGTTTATGTGGGGGAAGATACATCAAGGTGCCAAATTTTGTCAGCCATGATAGATCATGAGAACCGAGGTTTATTGTTGGTGAAGCATTCTGAGAAGTGCGAGGAGGCTGATGAACATTAGCATCTCCTTCTGTACTATCTTTTGCAACAGATAATGATGAACTTTGTTTGTCAGATGGAGGAGGAAAGGATCTAAATGACATGCTAAATTTAATCGAAAGAGCAGTGGATCTGAAGGGGTCAAATAAGAACTCACGAGGCTTCCCTTCAATTGGAAGTGAAAACAAATAATGATTCAATGGCTTGTCAGACTCACAACCCCAATCCATTATAACTTCAAGTATAAAAACAGGGACTTCAAAGAATGGACCATAAACACCTGGTGGAATTTTGGCACCATTTTTGATTGCCAAACTCTCCAAACTGGTCAAGTAAATGTTGAAATCTTCCGAAAAAAGAAAAATGCGACCATCTGACTGTTGAATTTCCATATAACGAGTCAAAAGTACAAGTTTATCGAACTTTTCATAAGGATCTGAACTTCCCAAAATATTCCAGTGTGTTTCAGAAAATAATAAGGTAATTCTTCCATGAATGTAGTTTCTCATGTCATCCCACCATGGCAAACTCTTCTCCTTTTTGGGTGGCAAAATCAGTGGCCCAGGAGTCTTAAGACTCAGATTAGCCCTCCGTAGCACCACGGTGAAAGCATAACTAATATCAGCAAAAACTGGTTCATAACCCACCCCAAATGACACTTCACCTTTCTGGAAACGTAACGTCAAATCTGTGTATGTCTTCATCGGCGGAGTAGTACCGGTGGCTGATCGAAGCATACTCACCTTTCTCCATTCCCCAACATAGACCTCTTGAACCATTTGAGGTTGAAAGCTAGTTGCCTACTTGAAATAAATAAAAGAAAAAATGGCCAAGAAAATGTTATCAGGTTAATCATATTTTGCAGGTTCTTAAGGATGACACTTGATCACAATAAGTAAGCATATAAAAACTACGATGTTGAAAAAAATATTATATTGCTTCGTGTTACCTGCTGAGCCATGACAAGACGACCTTCACATTTGCCAGAAGTTCCGGCAAAGAGAGGAAATGTGTAATCTCGAATTTGAGCCACAAGAGAACCAGTGTTCAAGAGAATGTTTGCTCCATACAGTCTGGAAAATGGTATCTCTAATTCACGACAAACAGGATCAAGCGTCCTCAGAATTTCAATCATCCCATCTTCTCCACCATCGATTTTTGTCAAGGTTACATCTAAGTCTGTTGCATATGCTGAAAGAACAAAAGATCTTGAAGGACTGAGCTTGAAACCAGATTGAAATTCATCATTTTTATAAGCACCTGATCCCTCATAGAACTTTATGTTTTGGCATGACTGGTAATATGATCGGAATGTTCGTCTATAAATGTCTTCTCGCATCGATTCAACAACTGAAGGATCGTTTAGATCAACTTCAATATCATTGATATAAATTTTTTTTTCTTCAGTACAATTACTGGTATCATCAGTAGAGTTTGGATCTTTCTTAACCTTGGATATAAAATCATCTAAGAAGTTTAACCTGACAGCTAATTCGCCAACCTCCTTCTTCAACAGTGGGTAGTGTTCATCAAGCCATCCCTGAAGCGGTTCCTCTTCAATATCAAAAGTTAACTTGCGAAGGAAAAACTTCACACATCCAAATTTCACTGAACTAGGCTTTTTAGCTTTAGAACTTTCTTTCTTCACCGGAAAAATCATGTTGGTCTTTGCAGCAACAATAAGTTTCAATGCACGCAACATGTCTTCTAGAGCATCATCAATAGCACGCAATTCTAATCTGAATGGCATACAAATGTGAACATCAAGACCTTGAATCACCCAATCCCATATCGTAGCTCCCTTTGCATCAGATATAGCAGCAGCAGATTTACTAGGAATTCGTGAAACCTGCATCCTGCTACTCTTGACGAGTCTGGCCCCATTAAAATAAAACAAGAGTCCTTCAAGGAGCACTCCTATACGAGCATTCTCAGAGAAAATTGACTTCACCTGAACCATAGCATCAACTCCATCTCCTAGCACACCAGATATCTTCAACATTTCTACATCAACAGCAAAAACAGAATCTTTCTTCTTTTCAGAATGCCCCGAAGGAAGAGGAACTTCATTTTTCTTATTAGAATCTTTTACATCAGACACTACATCTTCAACTTGTTCATTACCCCGCTCCCGAAGCTTGGAATTGTGTAATGCTAATTTTAGCTGCAAAACCAATTCAATCAGTGACAGATGTACATCAGGCTCCCACTTCAAACTAATCTCAGTGGCACTGAACAGAGAGCATGCAGCATTCTCTTTAAGGCCACCTAATCGCTGTACAAATTTAATATATCGTATGTCAAATAATGCCACCTTTGATACTGGCCTAGTTTCATCGTAATACTCCTGATAGATGCATCTGGCCTTCGCAAGTTCTACCTGTTTGGATCTTTTCTCCTTGTTCACACTCAACTTCAAATCTATGATTTGAAGAGAAATACAGTACTTTAGCTTCTGGTACTCATCGGAAACAGTGGATATTACAGTTGCAGTACGAGGGGTACCATCTGCGGACACACTTATTATAACTCTACCACCCTGTGAACCATAATTAACTCTCTTGGGGTCTGGAACAACTGCGTTTTCTATTCCAGTTTCCCCCAACACATACACTGAACACTTTTCGAGATTGAATTTCACCATTTGAGTTCCTTTCCCTGAACTTTTTGATGAATGTGACCGGGTAGTTGTGGATTTTTTCTTTGGACCAGAAAGGCTTTTAAATAGAACTTGAAAGGATATTGCAGTAGATATGAATGATTCTATACGCTCAAAACTTAGATAAATGGCCAGGCTAGTCACAACAACTGATAAACTTAGCACACACTTTGGAGCATCTTTTTCAGAGGATTTGATGTCCTTTTTGCCCCAATCCACACAAATCTTTGCAATGTGAAAAATGGAGGCAGAGTTTGATTCAGCACCAAAAATGCTTTTTTCCAAGCATTCTTCATTTTCATTAGCCATTTTGAGGCTTAATTCACAAAGTTCAGAATGCACTGCAGTTCCCATCTTCGAAGTGTTGTTTGCAGTTACATGTGTTGATTTTAAGCAAACCTGGATTTGGAAACAATAGATGAATGCTTGGTGTTAAATATGTCTTTACTCAAAAACATTTGAATTACATGTAAGATAACTTCCCCCAATAGAACTCAAAATGATCAAACAGATGACGTAATGACTTGGACAAAAGAAATTTGAAGAGTTAAAGAAACAAAACAATCCATCCATTTGGTGAGCCTCCAACACAACACTCAATCAATATCCAACAATGATCCTTTGAACCTCAAATCTAATATCCAAGTAGGGGTTTCAAATTTGTCTCTCTTAGTAGTTTATTCCAATCAATATGATTTTAATCCATTGTTAATTTTTGTTTTTAAAAAAATTAATACTCTTTAGCTCCTACGTTTATCACATTGATATAAAATGATATCATATTTATCAATGTAGAGATGGAAAACGTACTAAACATGGTAGGAACTGAAATCAATATTTTGAAACATTTTAAAAGATAGAGATATATTTTTATCCTTTTTAGTTTGAATGGTCATTAGGTTGTTGTTTTCATTCACATGTTTTCATTAATAGTTTAAAAAAAAGTCACCTTGTTTTCACTTCATTTCCTGTTTTCAAGAATCTGCAAAGGAGAAAAGAAGTGAAAATAAGGCGACATTTTTGTAGTTGTTTATAGAAGTATATTCGAAAAGAAATATAAAGCTAAAACAAACTAAATGCAACTAGAAAAGTTTTTAATCATGAATCACCACATGCACAACATCAAATATAAAGAGTTATATATATATATATATATATATATATATATATATATATATATATATATGTGTGTGTGTTTGAGAATACTTACATTATATAGTGGAGAAGCAGCCATATTGAAAAGCATTATTGTAAACTCCGAAGTTGACAAATTACATGTCCATACGATGGTCTTACTGTCATCAGTAGATTTTGGCTTTGCAACAGAAGGTTCTTCTCGGATGACCAGTTTTTTCTGCTTACTAGGTGGCTTTAGGAGCAACCAAGGCTTTATTCTGCTCATTACGATGTTGCATTGTGAACGTCCAATCTTAATTTCTGTTTCAGCTCTAATAAGCATAACTGACTAGAGGAAAGAGACCAAAAGATGAAGTAAGTTTGCGCATAAAATACAAGAAAAATAGTTATAACTCAGTGTAATAGTTCATATCAACCCTTCTTGATTCATACTGCGAGATCAATTTTTTATATATAAACTTCTCAAGAAATTATATTATACAGGATTGTGTCTATCAATGAACAAACTCTCCTAGAAGTTTAAGTTGTTATGGGTATGCTAAATTTGTTCTATATCTCCAAAGAAAAAATTATGTGATTGGATGGAGAATTTATAATTTTGTAAAAGTAAAATATATTAAATTTAAATTGTTTTACTTATTTAGTCATAGTTGATTGGAATTATTGCTTGATTAACAATTTTTCAATTAATATCAATTCAGATTTTTCTAAGTTAGCATTTGTCAATATCAATGCTATTCGTGATTAATCACAAGTTTTCTTAATCAATATTGAAAAGAAATCTTAAATAATAAACTTTGATTAGCATCGAATGAAAAATAATAATATTAACTTCAATAATAAAAAAAATCTTATTAACATCAATCAAAATGTAATTCTGTCAATGTTGGTAAGCAAACCCTAATCATCATTAGTTGAAAAATAATGTTAACCTACATCAGCAAAAAAAAAAATATTAAGTTAAAAACAACCGATTGACATTTGAAAATAACTCCAACTGATGTTAACAGAAAATAAAAAAAAAAAGTTTGACATCGATCAAATAACACTATAAATAAATGCTAGCTACGAAAACACAAAATAATTTGAATTGAAAAATAACGTGGACTTTCATCAGAAAAAAATAACTCCGACAATGTTGGTAGAAAAGCAATCTCTGTGTTAAATCGACAGGTCAAGTCAACGACGTCTCAAATGACACTAAGTAGATTGAGTTAAGTTCATATGTTGGAATACTAATTAGATTGTGTTCAATTCATACACTGAAAGTTTTACAGAACCATAAATAAGGTTAATCCACAGTATAATATATAGTATATATGTGATATAAATATTATCTCACAAGTCATACTTTTAAATTTATTCTATAACAAAATTTATTATTTGTTAAATTTATTGTTTTATTTATTATTCAATCAATTAACAATCATAAATTAATTTTAGATTTCACATATCACTTTGAAAATATTGAAAAATAAATCAAATTGTTAGTAATAGATTTTTATTTATTATTATGTTTATTCTATATTTAAAGTTCGATTTTTCTTATATAATTGGCGAGGAATCAATAATTATCAATATAAATTAATTATTAGCTCATCCTTAAAGATTGATAATTAATAATTTTAAACAAATACTATAACATAAAGAATAAGAGTAATTATTTATATTAAGTAAAAAAGAATGCAATAATATATGAAGCAAGTGCAAGTATATGTATGTGGTTCATAGATTAAAGATATGTGATTTTAACAATAAGATTTCTACTAAAATTTCTCCACATAAACTACATATTTTTACCCATTTATTTCTCTCCCAACATTAGGAAAACGTACGAAATACAAAAACACAAAAGTGTTTCCTATGTGGAAAACAAAAATAAGTTACCTGTACAGGGATATACACAAAAGAAGCCATTTTCACACTCGATATCTCTAAGATGGAAGAACCAACTTCTTTAAAAAGCTGTAATAAACAGAACAACAAGAAAAGTAGTTGGTAAGAAGGAAAACAAGTATCATGAAATAAACAAAACACACTCCATACATGAATTTCACCAAATTCGAGTTGAAAATGAAGACGTCTACTCTCCCCACCATCCTTTGACGGTCGTGATTTGATGCTTTTGAATTGGATGCCGATGATGTTATTTTCAACATAAAGATTACGTTCACGATGCGTAAAACTAACGTTCACCTTTGACAAATTGAAGTTGACCTAATAATGTAAAAACATAGTTAAACACTTGATATTATAATCATTTCAAAAACCTTTGAACAACTTTTCTTTTTCATTACATCAAATAAAAATATAAAGAAAACTATTGTTATCTTAATTGGCTCACACACTCCAAAAACTAATTCAATAATTTAAACACAAAGTCACTCATTCATAAGTTAACTAACTTTGCACCAGTATGAGATCATTAGAAGAAAAAAAGAAAAAACAAAAAGCATGGTTAATTTTGCATTACCGTTTGAGGAAACTTTGAAATATAGCCTGAAATTTTTTCCTGCTTGTTGGAAGGTGGCTTTTTGCTGTTAGGATCATCACTTGATCCTATATTTTTCTGAGAGTCAGAAGAAGATTCTGATGAACTCTTTTTTTTCTCAAGCAACCCCTCATTCGAATTCACACTGATATCTCCGATGGAAATCTCTACACTCTTTATAGCTATACCTATTTCCCTAAATCCATAACAAGAAGAGATCAAAATTAAGATAAGAAATGAAAGAGATTATCCAAGTCAATGCTAATTTTTACTTCAATATATCAGGACATATAATAAAATGCAATGGAAAAATCAAATGTAATTATAAGACACCTTTATATGTAAAACAATGTAACACACGAACAACTACAAATATAAAAACTCCTATTGCCTTCAACCATAAGCTTTTCATCTTACATACAAATTCATTTCCTTTTTTCAAACTCAAACGAGTGAAGAGCATGATTAATATTTAAAAAAAAAATATGCAAGGAAATTAGTACCTATCATGGCCAAATGTACAAGAGACAGAGAATTTTTCACAGACAAAAGTAGCAGAAGTCTTTTCGGTAGAAGCAACAGTTGCTTGGACAGAAGTATTGCTTCCTCCACCACTAGAATCCGATAATTGATTACTATCTTGAGGCTCGATAATGTTAAAGACAATGGGTAGTATTTGAACCCTAACTACCAAATCTGACTCGCTTCCAGCCTCTTTAGATATGTCCACATTCAACTTCCCAATTTCAACACTAAATTTAGGTGTCTGCAATGTTCACAAACACATTCACAGTGTCCAAAACAATATTTTCAAATAGGCTTAATTACCTACTTAGTCCCATGTTAGGAGGTAATTTTTTGTTTAGTACCCGGTTTTAAAAATGTAGGCATTTGGTATCTATGTTTTGAAATTTGTATCAATTCAATCCTATCCAGTTAACGGCGTTATAATCAATTCAATTCATTAACGTCCTTAATTTCTCGCATCAATTATAACGCCGTTAACTGGATAGGATTGAATTGATACAAATTTCAAAACATAGGTACCAAATGCTTACATTTTTAAAACCGGATACTAAACAGAAAATTACCTCCTAACATGGGGACTAAGTAGGTAATTAAGCCTTTCAAATAACATGGAAATACTAAAATTAATGTATGTTTGATCGAAGAAGAAAAATAAAACAATAGAAAGATGCATACCTTCAAAGCTATATTTGTGACAGAAAGTGAGAAATATTTTGCAAAGGTGCTTATAGTCTTCCACTTTCCCTTTCCTTTTCCCTTTCCAGAAGAAGCACCGCTGGATTTTTTAGGTTTCTTCTTTTTTACCTCAGTGCTTTTAATTGGAGGTCGTGTTACAACTTCTAAGTTGCATATTATTAGTTGCAACTTTGGGTCCCAAGAACTAAAACCCGCACCATGATCAACCAAACAACGACGGAAACTAAGTTTAATTTCACCAACATATATAGATTCAACACCACCCTGCACATGTCATTAATTCAAACAATACATTTATATGAACTCGGATTTTCAAAATGGGTTCTATACACAAAAATACTGTATTATTTTTTATCACTTGCATAAGTAAAATTCAATGAATAACGAGTGAATTTTATTATTTCAAGCAATATTGGCTGATAATAACTATGTCCTGTAAATTTTGTAACTAGAAAATAAGAACTATGAAAGTGAAGAAAAGTAAAGAAGAACCTTCTTAAACTTCAATTCCACGTCTTTTAAACTGTTAAATCCACTAACGCAAAATCCAACAGATGCACCAAGTACCCGACTCAAAATCCAAGACAATAATGCAAAAGATGATCTGATATAAAACTTGTAATCAGAAGCACGTAATAAAAAAGGTTAAAAGCACAAAATATTTCTAAAACATTAATTATAATGAACATAAAGTCAACGCAACATAACATTCAACTTGAAAACACAAACCACAATATGTTTTTCTACGTTAATAAGGCATAACATGATTTCATCATTTGAAAATTGTTCAAATGGCAATATGCAACAGAATTGTATGCAGTGCTTCACCATTATCTGTTATATCAGTGATAATCATTCTCAACCCACCAGCAAACTTCACTGCACTCCCCTTCCCAACTAGCATTCTCACAATATTCAGCATAAACCAATGGAAGCTTAAAATCAAGCAGGTGAACTCTGTTGACCACAACCATATCCATGGCGACGAGGATATTGAAACAGTAGTAATCAATCATGTTCACCCTCTTGGGTCATGCCAATAGAAAGGTGGGACTCTTAGTGACAAATTATTAAAAGTTTCACATCTACTACTCCAATTTATGATGTATAAATAGATACAAACTTCATCTTATAAATTAATTTTGTAAGATTAAATTAAACTTATTTATTTCTTAATATAATATTAAAATCACATATTAAAGACTGTTATATCTGATTCTATGCCTGATATATATATATTTCATTCTGAGAACACTAAAAAGAATTATAATTTATTTATAGATTATATGAATTTAAATCCGTAAGTAAATTAGTTATTACATTCGGATTTTATCTATATATATGAAGAACTAAATTCCATACAAGTGTGTGTATTTCTAGAGTATGTAACTATAAATATACACAAATTCACAAAGTATCAGCAAAGGAGATTAACTTAAACATTAAACTATGAATGACAAACAAGATGCAAGTGAATTTGTTGGGTGATGTTTGTCAATTTGAAGACTCAGAACAAAGATATTTTTTTAAAAGTTAAATATGATTTTGATTATTTAACTTGTAAAAGTTAAAATTAGTTCATTTTCAAAATATTAAATTAATTTAGTCCTTGATTTTTAAAACTATTTTAATTTAGTCATTTTAACAAAATTTTATTAAATTATTTCATGATATGAAATGTGTTTGAAATGTTAAATAAATTTAACAAAATTTAATTAAAATGATTAAATTCACATGTAGTTTTAAAGATAGAAGATTAAATTACTCCAAGATTTTAAACAGAGACTCATTCTAGTTTTACCATATAAAAACTATTTAATCATTTTTCTTAATGAAGGCAAGAAGGTAATACATTATCTATTTAAAATTACAAATACAATATGTGGAGATTGATTAAGCTAACAAATTCATTAAGATTTTATATGGTTTTGGTAAGCCACCCATCTCACTAACTAATGGCACTCTACATATAACCATCGTTTTTTAGGTACCTCCACAACCTTCTCTAGTTAGTTGCAACCACGACCAAACCTTCCACCATTCATAGTGATGTCAACCTAAAATGCTTAACAAGTATTCAAAATTCAATCTCACCCACAAATATTTGTCTACACATTCTAATAAAAAAATTACATAAAAGACAATAATAATTGAAAGGCATGATTGAATATAACAAAAGTAAGTAGGAGAATCACATTTAGATAGAAAATAGAGAATGATTGAAGGCTTACATGAATAGAACCAACAAGGTGACACAAAATATAGTGAATCCATGGAGGAAATTGATCGGAGAAATTTCCATTTTCACTCAAAATGCCATACGATGAAAGAGAGATGTTTCTTCAATGATGTAGTAGCATGGCGTAGTGTACCGAAGAAAGCATCGTGAAATGAAAAGAACTCATAAATTAATTTTTGCTTAAAAAATGTGTAAAATGCAAACACATCCTTTAAAAGCATGTAGTGAGTGTTTTAGAATTAAGATCCGCTCCGTGAGGTACTCGATGATCAAAGGCGCCACTAATGTATTGCTAATTTATTATTTTAAAAATATACATATATATTTTCAAAAATAATTGAATAATTAAAAAAAAATTCACCTCTAATTTAAATTTAAATTTCACTAGTGGAAACACATGTGTTCCACTCTTGTCTTATAATAATTAAATAAATAAATAAAAATTAATTCTTCTCATTAAGAGTAAAATTTGTTACCAAAAATGATTACAAAAAATAATTTATTTCATTAATATTCATAAATAATGATATTAATATACGGGTAATTTTGAGAGTAATATATTTTTATATATCTTTTTACAAATTTAATCAATAAAGAGAAACTATGCTTAATCTGCAGTATATATAATGATTAATTATAATTATTATAATACGTGTGGAGATCACTGTCACGACACCTTTAACGTTACTATTTAGATGTCCGATCTTCGAATATCCAACGTATAAAATGATCAGTGATATTTTCATAAATAAAACAATTATTTAGTCGTCGGTAATGGGGTCAGACGTCTAAATACTCATACGTCGGCTCTCCATAATGGACGCCAAAACTAAACATAAAAGTAAAAAAAAACATTAATTATATTTAAACGTCGGATATAGGCGCGAGGGACGGGGGGATGGGGGGCAAATGTCTAAATACTCATATACGTCGGTTCCCCCGAATGGACGCCAAAACTAAACTCAAAAGTAAAAAAAAATGTATTCTATTTAGACGTCGGCTATGGGAGGGCCAGACGTCTAAATACTCAGTCCAGAATTTAAAAAGTCAATTTTTGACTCAATTTAGACGTTTGATCCCGTCACTCTGACAATTATAGCCATTTAAACGTCGGTCACCCCCATCCTAAACGTCTAAAGTGTGCGCCAAAATAAATTTTTAAATGCTTTAAACGTCAGCTAGGCAAGGGAGCTGACGTCTATTGGTCTGATATTACCAAACTCGTGTTTGAGGTAGCAATTACGCGCACTCACTATTCATCATCTTCCTCGTGTTTTCTCTCTGTGGGCTACGATTTTAAGGTTCGATTTCTCGCTTTTGCACCGTTCAAAATTAATATTACTCCAATTACATTAATCTTTGATGAATTATCTTTCATTTGAACTGATTAAAATGCGTTTTCGTTGCGTTTTGGTGCAGTTTTGCTCGTGTGCTTGGACTTCGTGACTACTTTGGCCCTACACGAAAAAACACTCAATCCATGAGTCAGGAGGCATTGAGGAAGATGTATCTTTAGTGGGAGGAAAGACTCAACCAAAGCATGAGATCAATGGAGCAATTATTCATGAAGCAACTACAAGAACAAAAGGAAATACAAAGAGCGCTCAAAGATAAGTTGCATTCCATGACACAGGTTGCCCACTAAAGCTCCCACAACAGACGTTTGACCTGTGTAGTTCGACGTTTATATAGATGTCTAACTATGGGGTCCGATGTCTCATTAACGTCTCCTAGAAAGACGTCGGGTCGGGGTCAGACGTAAAAAGCCCAAAATAACAGACTTTAAAAGCCTTTTCTACACTAGTCGTCGGTTATGGGGGCTAGACGTCTAAATACTCATATACGTCAGCTCCCCATAATGGACGCCAAAACTAAACGTAAAAGTAAAAAAAAAAAACATTAATTATATTTAAACGTCGGATATGGGCGTGGGGGAGGGGGGACAGGGGGGGCAAATGTCTAAATACTCATATACGTCGGTTCCTCCGAATGGACGCCAAAACTAAACTCAAAAGTAAAATAAAATAAAAACAGAAATTCAAAATTCAAGTCAAAGATAATCAATAATCACACAAATAAACTAGTTAAACCACGAGTCCCCAGCAACGGCGCCAAAAACTTGATGAAAAATTTATGAACACCGAAAAACGGCACCAAAAACTTGTTTAACAATTGGCAAGTGTGACGGAATCGTATCAAGTAATAAAACTCGGTAAGACCAAGTATCGTTCTCCCAAAGGACTCACGACCTAGTTAGCTATATGATTGGTTGATTATTTAAGACTTGTTAACAATTGATTGTAGGTTTTAAATGCAAGAGACAATAATTAAACATGTATACATGAATTTGATCAATGGAAAAGAGGAATACAAACACTTTAATGAATTAGATGGATGAGTATGTTGTTGGGGTTATCAATTTCATCTTATTCACTCTCATATACTTTTAGGAATTTATCATTCTTTTCATCAATGTTAATGTAACTCTCTAAATCACCTTGCAAGAAGGCATATCCTTAATTACGAGTTCATACAATTCCTAGCATTCCTAATAATTAATTTTGAAGCACAGAAGCTTAAAGGCAACCAATATACTATTGGGAGAAATTCCCCGGATCTAGATTTCCCTGTACGTTCTCATATCGACAAAATCAATAATTATGGCATTGAATGAGTTAAACAACACAAGCTTTAAGCAAAGAGGAAAAACCCTAACTAATGATAAAAGAAAGCATGTATCTTAAAATAAGATGTTAAAATATAAATTCCATATATGAGAGTTTCACAAGATTACATTGATTCCCCAACAACAATACAAAGTTTAGTTCACCATATTCATGGTGAAACTAGATGAACAATAATGAAAGAATGAAAGATAAAACCCTAGAAAGAGGAGGAGGTAGCCTGAGCATCCAAGATCTTCCTTCAAGGGGTGGAAAAAGTGAGTGTTTGCTTCGTCTCAGCCAAAGATACAAACCCTAGGACGTCCTAAAGCTTATATATTTAAAATATACAGAAAATTAGGCCCAAGCCCAAAATAGTGACGCTCAGCGGTAAACTACCGCTCAGCGATAAGTGCGTGAGTTGTTTCTTCCCCTCAACGGCATTTTCACCCCTCAGCGGAGCCAACGTGGTTTCCTGAGTGCCGCTCAGCGATAAACTGCTGCTGAGCGGTAGTTACGACTTCTCCTTTTGCACTTTTCTATGTCTTTTATGATTCCATCTCTATCCTTCTTCACTTCTTTCACTAAATTCACCTTAAAACCTGGATAAAACACTTAAATCAAGCATAAACCTGTCCATCTCTCTTATTTCTAAAAATATGATCAAAAGCATGATTTCAAGCTAGTTTTTTTGCTTTTAGTATTAATTTTAAGCATTAAAATAACAGCTTTTAACTGTTATCATTAGGCACTTCTTGATCGTCAAAGAAATGACGCAGGAGTTCAAACTCTTCAAGAGAATGTAGAGAATTCTAGAAAAGTGATTTGTATGGTACGTTTTAATCTATTTATAAATAACACATTTAATATTAAAATAATTGAATCTCACTACTTTTAAACTACCACCACTCCTAAAATATCATTTGAAATTTTACAAAATGTTTCAAGAAATGAGTCCATAAAATAAAGGTTTAATACCCTATTTTGTCCCCAGTTTCGCTCGAAAATGTCAAATTAGTCCATCCTTTAAAAAATGCGTCAATTACGTCCTCACTTAATAAAATTTGCATCAATGAAATCCCTTCCGTTAAATCCGTACAAACTGCGTTAATTATTTTTCTTTTTCTTTAATTAACGACTTTAAGCCACTTGAAACTCACTTAACTTCTTTAAGCCCCTCAAACTCAATTATACTACTACTCCAAAACTTTGAAGGTTAAGGGTCTAAACCAGTTTGAATAAGCATAACAATTCAGTTCAAACTCTCCAATCCATCTTAGATACTCTCCCTTAGAAAGTCACTACCCAAAACCCCTTTATTTGTACCAAAAACCATGCAAACACACCCGCACAAATGCTATGTTGTATTATACACCAAATTTTACTTGTTTTAAAGCTCCAACAAGTCTTAACTGACTTCAAAACTGTCCACAAACCTCTGTTTTCTCCAAACAACCATTTCCACAAAAAAATCGCCTATCTAAACCCCTAAATTCACCCTAAAACAAAGCTAAAAGTGAACTCAGTTTCTTCCTCTCAACTTAACATCATAACTTGACCATTTAAGGACATAAGTTAGCCATGAAATACATTATAACACTTACCAAACTGTAGGTTCCACTTTAAACTCACTATTCCAAGAATTTGTAAACCAATACTCTTCAATTTGGACTACTAAAAGATACATCAATCTTCCTTTTTCACCAATCTCATCATACAAATTATCTTCATTAAATCACCCCAGTTCACATCAAATTACGCAGAGAATCTAGCATCATTTATTCATTAAACTCTAATCAAACATATTCAACACCATAAAAACATTTTATACATATACAATTATATATACAACCACGTATATACACACAAATCACAACATGCATCCATTTCATATATTTTCAAAATATCATTTTATACTTAATAATTAAATTAGAAAATAACATTAAATTCCCTTGTCTTATAGCGAAGTCACCAAACTCTAAGAACACTAAAACCCTTGCTCTGATTCAAGGAATTCTATAAATGCTTACAGATCACCAAATCGTGATTTGCGTGAGTCCTTAGGACCACAAATCAACAAAGAATCAAGAATAAAGTACAATTAACACATGTGAAGGGATTCCTAAGCATGATCATAAACAGAGAACAAAAGGATAAAAAGATAGAAACTTGCTTGCTTTAAACCAAAAATTGATCGGTTAAAAATGGAGATGACTCCTTTATAATCTTATAGAAACTTCCTGATCGTCAAACAGATTATCAAAATTCAAGAATTCTTAAAAATAAGGGAAGAATTCTAAAAAAATATTTATAAATAAATAATTTAATATTAAAATAACAGAGTTTCACTATTTTTAAACTAATATCATTTCTAAAATATTATTTCCTGGACTTTTACATAGACAAGGCTTTATAATTATATAAAAAATTAAATGAAATTTATATTTTTATGCATTTTTTTTATTCTATTACTTATTTATAATTTTTATAATTAAATATTATTTTGATTTGTTGCATAATTGATTTACTATGCAACTTATATTTTTGAATTCATAATTAAAAATAAAAATTAAATAATAAATTATTATGTATTATTATGTTTTTTTTGTCTGATTATGCTAATGTGTATCGGCGTTTTTATTACCCCTTTTTCTGTTCTGATTTTATGAATATGTAATTTTTTATTTTATATAATTTAATTTATGGAAATAAAATAATTAAATATTTTTTATTATATATTGTAATAAAAGAAGTAATAGTGCCTTGAGCGTTTTATATTTTTTGTAATTGTTTTAATTTCTTGATAAATTTCGAAACTGAGTTTTTTAATAGATTTTTATAGTATTATAAGTTTTCATGTTTATAATTTTATAATTTCTTCTTTTTTTACTGTAATTTTTTTTATTTTTTACATTGATGTCTTTTAATTTCTTTTTAGTATGTTATAACTTAAAATAAATTTAGGAGTAAAAAAATAAAATTATTTATGTACATCAAAAGGAATCTTTTTATAGATTTATAAATTATAATATCAATAATAATAACAATAATGATAAATAATAATAATATAGTATTTTCGTACAAATATTGAGTTTTCGAACAAATATATAGTAATATTTATCATATAATTTATTTAAATCATAAATATTTTATCGATACATAAATATTTAAATACTATAGTAGTAACATGAATGGTACATTAGTACTTTCTTTCAAATTTATCTTTTTAATTAGTCTATTTAAATGTATTTAAAGAAAGATAATAATCAGAATACCAATGTTCTACCTATATTCTTAAATTTAAAATAATTTGCAATTAAGTTAATCAATTATGTGGGCATATATATAAATATATAATTAAATTGATGGCATCAATAGAATCATTTCAAATATAAGGGTGGATTTTTATTCGATAAGAAAAATATTGAATAAGACTTAAACATATCCCTTTATGGTGTTAACCAAGCCACTAATTACACCAAAATCGAAAAAGTAAACCAAGCCACTAATTATTCGATACCATTTTTCATTCAAAAAGGAAAAGATTCAAATATAATTGGTAAATTAGTTTTCAATAAAAATTAAGTTTAATAACGTATTTTATCCTAGTTTTAAATTATTGTATCAATTAGATCCTGATTTTTGACGTATTCACTTAATAAAATTTCGTTAAACATGTATTAAATTTTTTTTCTCTCTCCTATGTTCCTAAACCTTTCTCTTTTTTTGTCAATGATATTTTTTTTCTTCCTTTTTTTAATACCAAAAGAGTGTGAGAGAGAATTGGATCTTTGGCATGAATAAGTTTTATTTCATTCATCATCCTTAATCATAATCTCCCTTGTAAGATCATCAAGACAGAACATTATTTGACAGCATCTTACGCAAAGTTAAAACATTTACAACATAGATGAAACTCATGATTCAGTTCTTTCATACAAAATAGAATCCAAAATAGGTTTTCTCCCTAGCAAACTATAATTTTCGATCAACCTGAGTAACAACGAAATCTGCAGCCTCCGGCAAAGATAGAGCACCGTGAGACTAGAAACCTAGATTCACTCTTCTCCTAAATAACCCAGTGAGTGGGAGAGACCTGGTTCATCATTCCCATTTTGACAAAGAGATGTCGAACTCCTCAGCTCTTTCCCTAGAGCTTGTTGCATATGTAAGTTTCATTAGTTTCTCTACTATCATTAGTTCTAGGATCTTAAGAATTTATGATTCTCACAACATCAACATAATTTCATAAGCATGATAAGAAATTTTACTAACCTTGATCCATGCTAATTGGTTCTTGATTTCCTTGCTCTAGATCTTCAACTCCTTACTCAATCTATCCCTTGATGCAAACTTAATTCTCTCAATTCTTTCTTGATGGTGGTTTTAATGGGAGAGAGCTTCTTTGCTTATGTGCATCAGGGACAGAACCCTTCATCCATTCTTATACAACTTCCATCAAGTTGTAATTGCCATTAAGTCCCTCAAATATATTAAATCACATTTTAACCCTTATTTATTTTCACATGAGTCACTTAATTGTTAGGTAATTCTAACATTCTCCCACTTGACTCTTGTGATGTCATAACATTCTGTGATTTAATAAATAATCATAATGTGCATTTGAGGACTTTACATAATTGGCTTCACCATTATTCATAACTAAAGATATAGAAATAATAAAAGTCATGGCGGTCGCACATCATTCAATCGATATGTCTCCTTCCATGTACTACTGTATCATTTCCTTCTCTTTAATATGACGTTAGAAAACTTAAATATATAATGGGTTCAAACATAATGTCATTTTAATAACAATAATATAATTTGTTTCTTTTTCTTCATCATAATTTGTATACATAACCATACAGAAGAAAATACAAATACAAATTTCAGAAACTTATACATTAAAGAATTCAAGTGTCACATAAGCATTAATAACATTAACATATCCAACTTTCAATGGTAGACATAATGCTCATATTCTTTATATGATCAACAAATAATTTGGGCGGTAACCCTTTTGTTAAAGGGTCAGAAATCATACAATTAGTGCTAATATGTTCAATTGACACTTTATGTTTCTGAATTTCTTCTTTAACGACAAAGTATTTCAATTCCATATGTTTAGCACCTTTGGAATACTTGTCGTTCTTAGAAAAGAAGACTGCTGCGGAATTATCACAATAAATTTTCAGCGGCTTGGTAATACTGTCAACTATTCCAAGTCCTGAAATAAAGTTCCGCAACCAATTAGCCTGAATAGTGGCCTCAAAGCATGCCACAAATTCAGCTTCCATAGTGGATGTAGCAATGACGGACTGCTTCGCACTTTTCCATGATATTGCTCCTCCGGCTAAAAGATACAGATAATCATATGTAGATTTTCTTGTATCTATACAGCCAGCAAAGTCTGAATCTGTATATCCAATCACTTCAAGATGATTAGATCTTTTGTAAGTAAGCATGTGATTCTTTGTTCCTTGTAGGTATCTTAAAACTTTCTTTGCAGCTTTCCAATGATCCATTCCTGGATTACTCTGATATCTACCAAGCATACCAACTGCAAAACTAATATCTGGTCTTGTACATGTTTGAGCATACATCAAACTCCCAACAACAGATGCATAAGGGATATTTTCCATCTCTTTCCGTTCCAAATCATTCTTTGGACATTGCATGAGACTAAACTTGTCTCCTTTATGTATTGGAACGGGAGATGCTGAACATTTATCCATCTTAAATCTCTCTAAAACTTTATTGATATATGCTTTCTGAGACAAACCTAACAATCCTTGTGATCTATCACGGAATATTTCTATTCCTATCACATAATATGCCTCACTCATATCTTTCATTTCAAAGTTGTTAGAGAGAAATTTCTTAGTCTCACTTAACAGACCAAGGTCATTAGTTGCAAGCAAGATATCATCAACATGTAGAATCAAAAATATAAACTTGCTCCCACTGACCTTTAGATATATACACCGACCAATAGTGTTTTCCTTAAATCCAAAGGATATAATAGTATCATTGAACTTGAGATACCATTGTCGGGAAGCTTGTTTAAGTCCATATATTGATTTCTTTAGTTTATACACCATGTGTTCCTTTCCTTTTTCAGTGAACCCCATCGGTTGATCCATATAGACATCCTCTTCTAAATCCCCATTCAGAAAAGCAGTTTTGACATCCATTTGATGCAACTCAAGATCATAATGAGCTACTAATGCCATGATAATTCGGAAAGAATCTTTCTTAGAAACAGGTGAAAATGTTTCCTTATAGTCAATGCCATCTTTCTGAGTAAAAACTTTGGCAACAAGTCGGGCCTTGTAGCGTTCGATATTACCATGAGAGTCATGCTTAGTCTTAAAGACCCATTTACACCCAACTCTCTTGCATCCTTCTGGTAATTCCACAAGATCTCATACATCATTTTGTACCGTCGATTTAAGCTCATCTTTCATAGCATTTAACCACTTATCAGAATTATCACCATTAGTGGCTTCTGAAAATGAAACTGGATCGTTATCAATACTCAAGTCATTTTCTGACTCTTGTAAATAAACCACATAATCATTCGAAATAGCAGACTTTCTTTCTCTTTGAGACCTTCTTAATACTATTTCTTGCGATTGTTCTACTACTGGTTCATTGTTAATCATGGGAGTAATAATGTGTTGTTCTTCTTGATTGTTGTGTGTTTCTACAACATGAGGAACAACAACTCTTGAAGAAGAGGTACCAATTACAGGAACTTGTACTTTAATTTCTGTAATTTCAACCTTTCGTGAATCTACACTCCCACTAGTTTCACCATTTTCAATGAACCGAGCATTTCCAGTTTCAACAATTCTTGTACTATGGTTAGGACAATAAAATATATACCCTTTTGATTTTTCTGGATAACCAATGAAATATCCACTAATTGTTCTTGCATCCAGTTTCTTTTCTTGCGGATTATAAATTCTTATTTCTGCCTGACAACCCCAAACATGCAGGTGTCTCAAACTGGGTTTCCTATTTGTCCATAACTCAAAAGGAGTCTTTTGAACAGCTTTACTAGGAACCCTGTTTAACAAATACATGGCAGTTTTTAAGGAATACATCCACAATGATACAGGTAAACATGAATTACTTAACATACTCCTAACCATATCCATTAAGGTTCGATTACGCCTTTCTGATACACCATTTTGTTGTGGTGTGCCTGACATTGTGTATTGAGCACAAATACCACGTTTCTCAAGAAATTTAGCAAATGGACCAGGATGTTGCCCACTTTCATCATATCTTCCATAATACTCACCACCTCTATCAGACCTGACAATTTTCACCTTTCTGTCTAATTGTCTTTCTACTTCATTTACGTAAACTTCCAAGACATTCACTGCTTGAGATTTCTCATGCAGTAGATAGACATATCCATAACGCGAAAAATCATCAATGAAGGTGATGAAGTATTTCTCTTTATTGAAGGTATTCACATCAAACGGACCACATATATCAGTGTGTATAATTTCAAGAAGTTGTGTACTTCTTGTGGCTCCTTTCTTTGTGTGTTTTGTTTGTTTGCCTTTAATACAATCCACACATATATTCAGATCAGTAAAATCTAAATTTGGAAGGATTTCATTCTTTACTAATCTTTGTATCCTTTCTTTGGAAATGTGTCCCAAACGTTTATGCCACAAATAAGCAGATCGTTCATCCACTAAACTGCGTTTAGTGCTAACATTGTGATGCAAGGTCATAAGAGTTTCAGCATATAAATTATCCAAATTCAATTTATATAAACCATCATAAAGTGTACCAGATCCAATCATACAGGCACGCTTAAGCAAACTGAAACAATCATTCCCAAATTTAAAAGAGTATCCAGCAATATCAAGCTTAGACAAAGAAATTAAATTTCTAGTGATACTAGGTACATAAAAAGTATCCATCAGGTCTAAGTGATATCCAGTGTCAAGAATTAATCGATAAGTCCCGACGGCTTCCACTGGAACTTTCACTCTATTTCCCATGAAGACAAACTTTTCAGTTGGGTTTATGGTTCGGATTGTAAGGAATCCCTGCATCACATTAGAAACATGAGTCGTACATCCAGAATCAATCCACCAAGTATTATGGGGAACTTCAGTTAAGTTTGATTCAAAACATACGTAAGCATTACGCTCACCTTTCTTTTCGAACCAAGCTTTACGCTTTAAGCAATCTTTCTGAAAATGTCCAGACTTCTTGAAAAAATGACATTTATCATTTTTCTTCTGGATTTTGGTTGAGGACTCGTCAATCTTTAATGGTCCTTTACCCTTTACATGTTTCTTAAATTTCTTTCCAGCTCCTTGATTCTTTAGATAATGAACAGAGTGGCTTCTTAAGTTCTTAAGTCTGGTCTCTTCTTGAACTAACATACTGTGCAATTCATGCACATTCCATTTGTCTTTTAAGGTGTTATAGTTCATCTGAAATGGACCATACTCAAACGGTAGTGAGTTCAAAATGAACTGCACGAGAAACGTTTCATCCACTTTCATTCCCAAAGACTTAAGTCTTGCTGCAATATTTGTCATCTCGATCACATGTTCATGCATAGTACGTGAACCGTCAAACTTCATGGTGGTCAACGTACTCATCGATGTCCCAGCAAGGGACTTATCAGCAGTTTGGGAGCGCTCTTCCACTAATTTCATGAATTCTTTTGCATTTTCAGTTTTAGGAATAGCAGATTTGATGTTACTTGCAATGCTCATTCTCATAAACATTAGACTAAGTCTGTTTGATCTTTCCCAAGCTTTGTAATGAGTTTTCTCTTCATTGCTACTAGTATCAGTGATAGCAGCCGGCTTCTCGACTTGAGGAGCCAAGTCAAGATCCAATACACCTAAGTGAAATTGGACTTGTTTGCTCCAATCAGGGAAATTCAATCCATTAAAGACCGGAACAGACGTAGCGAGCGAGTGTAAAGATACCGGAACGGGGACAATAATTAATACATGCTAATCATTAATGCTTTGAGTCATAAATACAGATTCAGACTTTAATCATCATTCTATGCATATTAGTGTTCTCCTTTGGGAGATCCATTAATACACAAACATAAGCATAATGATGCTAATAATTGTAAATCTTTACTGATAATTAAAATATGCATCAACTAGAATCATCTACTACCTTTGGGTATATAAATAAATCTAGCGAGCATACAAAATTATCTACAATCATACTCATTAATTATAAGAGCAAATAATCATCTTTGGATGATACAAAATATCTTATAATAATGAATTTTCAATTAACCCATAAATTAATTATTCATAATTTAGCATCCATGAGTAATTGAAATAAAATCATTAATAATTTGAAATTAAATTAACTTTAAAATTTTGGTCACTTTGGTGACTAACAAAATTTACCATAATTAATTTCAAATAATAATAATAATAATAACCTTAATTTGTTATTCACCATACATAACATCCTTGTTAAATTTAATTTAACAATATACATTTATTCACATAAAATTTATTATGTTTCATAATTAAAATTGGAAAAAACCTAATTCCAATTTAAGTGGGTAAAACTTTTCGTAATGGAGAACAGACATAAACTTTAATTCTCCTTCATTTGCACAAATAATTTATTATATAGTATGCTACACGTTGGAAACTTTCATCTTGCAAAGTTTGCATTATTTTCCATATAAAACAAGGAAAGTAGCCTTTCATGTGCGTGTGTGGCAGACCAAATTTTGTCCAATAATTCAATCCACCTTCAACACACCATATGGCAAACAAAGTTTGTCCAACTTTAATTATTTAAATAATAGCATTTTGGCATGATTCAACTTTGCACTTCCAGTAAGCTTTCACACCTTCAAAGTCACGTTACTATTCATCATCCCAAAAACACTATTCATCATCTTCTTCCTCTAACAACACTATTCATCTAAACCAAGTTTCATGGCATTTGGAAGACAGCGGCGAAAGACTTCTTAATTTCAATCAGGTTTGTTTATTTCAATTAGTTTAAGATGTAAAATTCCTATAGTTCATCATTTCTTAGGAAAAACCCATGAATCAAATTTCTTCATTCCAGGAGAATCATAAATCTAGTAACCTAGTGCTCTGATACCACATGTAAGTTTCATTAGTTTCTCTACTATCATTAGTTCTAGGATCTTAAGAATTTATGATTCTCACAACATCAACATAATTTCATAAGCATGATAAGAAATTTTACTAACCTTAATCCATGCTAATTGGTTCTTGATTTCCTTGCTCTAGATCTTCAACTCCTTACTCAATCTATCCCTTGATGCAAACTTAATTCTCTCAATTCTTTCTTGATGGTGGTTTTAATGGGAGAGAGCTTCTTTGCTTATATGCATCAGAGACAGAACCCTTCATCCATTCTTATACAACTTCCATCAAGTTGTAATTGCCATTAAGTCCCTCAAATATATTAAATCACATTTTAACCCTTATTTATTTTCACATGAGTAACTTAATTGTTAGGTAATTCTATCAGCATAATCCTTCAAGTCTCTTCTTAATCCTTCTCAGTACCAATAGAGACTCGAATTCGGTCTTCCACGCTTCCAAATTCTCCACCCAGAAGATATCAAGTCATGTTCCTCATTTCATCCCAACACCATTCTTTCACCTGCAATTAAACAAAGCAAATAAGACCAAATCACAAACCTCATGCCAATTTGGTCAAAACTTGTCTTCTACAACAACTCATCTCATTCTCTACGTTCAAACAATGTAACACACCAAAAGATAGGTTAATCATTTTGGGACTCCTTCGTGAACTCAACATTCCCAAATTCCATCACTCCAACACACCGGTAATTCGATCTTCAAGGCTGTCTGGGGGCGCCATCTCAATCTCTTCCCCCAACCTTGGATTGCGAAGACGCGTGACGGCGAGGGGCAGTGAAAGGGTGGATTGAAAATTGTGCTAATTGTTAAACAACCAATGTGATGAAAATTAACTCAACATGCATCGCCTGCTACTTTTTACAGATTTGGATTTAAACCTTACACTTAATACACATATATCATAAGTTCGGATTATATCATGAAAAGTCTCATCTTAGCTTAATTTTCTTTATTTATACAATACAAACTATTAATGTATTAACAATGTACTTTATAGATTAAATAAATATTGATTTATATTAACAGTAATGTTATATTAGTATTATTGATATTGTTTATCTTGAAGATCTATTATAAAATGTATTTTAATTATATTATTTTAGTTACATTATTTTTCGAGTTCATATTTTGTATTGTCTTTTATTGAATATTTAAAGTATATTCATGTTGAGATTTTAGAAATATTTTTAATACACTTCTAAAAAACATGAGAGGATTTAAAAGGTGGGAAGAAAGAAAATTGGGAAGTGTAGTGGTAAGTGGTACTGATGCAACAAAAAGGTTTTGAGATTCGTAAGAAAGAGGGACAAAGTGAGATGAAAGCAAAAGCATGAAAAGATAACTGAGAAAAGAAAGAGAAATATGTGTTGTGTCACAGAGGAGGAGCAGAGAGAAGGGAGAAAAAGAAAATTAACATCGTTTGTACTATTTAACTCTTTGGACGTTAATGCGAATTTTATTAAACGAGGATCAATTTCACACATTTTTAAAATTAAAAACCTAATTGACACAATAAACTAAAATTGAGAATAAAATAGACTATTAAAGTTAAAAATTATGATGATTGGATTGGTGTGAGCCAAGCAACATTTGTAACACAAAGTTGCTTTGTTAAGGAAATCATCATTTTGGGATTCGAGTCAGAAAGTGGAAAAAGGAAGAAAAGAAAAAAGAAAATGAAAATAAAAAACGATTTCGATTATAGTAAAAAGTATAAATTGTAAGAAGAATTAAAAACAAAATTTGTATTTTGTCGTGTCGTTTTCTATGTGGAAACAAAGAGACAGCAGTGATTAAATTGACTTTTGGTCTTCGCCTTTTGAACTATGCTGTTGGAACTTGTTGCTTCTCCCATAAAGTTCTTTCTTTGTTGGATTTGGATCGAAGAAGAAGAAAAGAAAAGAAAAAGAGATTGAAATTAAGAAGCAAAGAATGGGATGGGAAGAACCATTTTACACTCTCTTAACCAACTCATTCACCCTTCTTTCATGGTAAATCCAACTCTTCTCTCTTCTTCATTTACCAGTTATTTCTAAATTTATCTATGATCAACCAAATTTAACACTTCAGTTTCAGTTTCTTATGTTCTTATTCTCTTACGATTGTGTCTGTTTTGTTTTTCTTACACACTGCAGGCCTCCATTTAGCTTGCTTTGTCCATTGTAAGTATATGGTACTCAGTACTCGTAAATACGATAATGAGAACAATAAAGGAAAAATACCCCCATTTTGTTGTTCAATTGCATTACTCTTTAATTCTGTGAAGTATTCGCTGTTCTCTTTGGGGATTAAATTAATTGTATTAAATTGTTGCAAGAATCAAATTGGATGTTTCTCTTGGCAAAAAAATAGCCTTTTTATTCTGAAAGTATGACAGATGTATGTGTTTGAGATTGGTTCCTGATTATCTTTTCAGGTTTGTTTCTGTTTGTGCAATGGAGAGTGATTCTCGTTCCAGCAAGCAGCGATGCCTTACTTTTTGGGTTCTTTTTTCCTTGTCAACAATTGTGGAATGGGAACTTTCAGTGTTATTTAACTGGTATTTTCTTTTTTACTGACAGTTCAATTGATAATTTGTGAAAATCTAAAGAGTATTTAGTTTACATTAATCATTAAACTATGCTCACTGATAATTTCAATTCAAACCACTATAATCATTCTTTTGTCATTTCTCCTTAACTCTGATACACTCACTGTACATTTTCCTCTTGTGATTTCAAAGTCCAACATTTTATACTGAACAATAAGCTAGAAGATTTTATAGATATTTTCTTAATTAGGAAGATTTTCCTCTAATTACAACATTTTGTATTCTTGATATACTTAAACATGTAAACTCTTGGTATGCTATCTTTTCCAATTTTACCTTCCAAGTTACTGCAATGTGCATATTTTGTTTTATTCCTGCTATTCAACTTATGTCTCAAAATCTCAAATTAGAAGTTAACCTCTTCCCTTATTCTTCAATTTGATTGTAGAGTTAGCAAAGAAAGAAAACATAGTAAGAGTTCATCCTCTTACAATCACTGTCTGCTGCATGGAACCAAACATAACTTGCACTGATACTTGAACATATCCTCATCTTTGGTTTTCTACTTCAATTTATTCTCATTTTTAATTTTCCTGTTTTTACAGCCTCCCATGGTGGCCACATCTGAAATCCATAGCCACTGTCTTGCTGTTGATGCCTTATGTTGGTGCAGCACCATGTGTCTACAGATTCCTGATTAGACCCTACTGTTCTTGGACCCTATTTACAAAGATATCAAACATCGTCAGTGAGAATGGCACAGATTCTGAATCAGATGAGGGTGCTAAACTTTTTGATGTCTCTGACCATACAATTACATCAAGTCAAATACAGGAAAAGGAACTTGTTGATTTCTCTTATCAGACAATTACACCAAGTCAAATACAAGAAAAGAAACTTGAAGCATGTCAGGTATTGCTTTCAAGTATTGCGACCCATCTGATAATATTAAGGTTTTAGCCATCTTTTTGCTACTTCTAATTTCTAAATTTATCTATGAACCCTATGAGAAATAGAGAAGATTGGGAGAAAATATCCCTTGTGTGTTTAGCATACACACAGGGTAGTTTATTTATATTGTAAGATATGGGCCAATGTCCTTAATACAGAATAGACTAAGCCCAAATAACAGAAACACACATCTTAACATCTAATACTCCCCCTCAAGCTGGAGCATATAAATCATATGTTCTAAGCTTGTTACAAAGATAATCAATTCTAGGTCCTCGGAAGGACTTAGTGAATCTGCCAACTGGTTGCTTGAGTTAACAAACTCAGTCTTGATATCTCCGGATATGATTTTTTCTCGAATGAAATGACAATCAACTTCAATGTGTTTGGTTCTCTCATGGAAGACAGTGTTAGAACTAATATGGAGAGCAGCTTGATTATCACATATAAGTATCATGTGAGTAACATCTCCAAATTTCAATTCACTAAGAAATTGTTTAAGCCACACAAGCTCGCAAGTAGCTGATGCCATAGCTCACTATTCTGCTTCTGCAGTGGACCTTGCCACAACACTTTGCTTCTTACTTTTCCAAGATATCAGGTTGCTACCAATAGAGACACAATATCCAGAAGTAGACCTCTTATCAGAAGGGGAACCAGCCCAATCAGCATCTGAATAGCAAACGATTTTTGTATCGTTGTTAGGGCCATATAGCAAACCTTTTCCAGGTGATCTTTTAATGTACTTCAGTATGCGAACAACTGAATCTCAATGGTCTTCACATGGGGAGTTTAGAAATTGACTCACCACACTAACTGCAAAGGAAATGTCAGGACGCGTAACAGTAAGATAGTTTAATTTATAGTCTTCTGTACCGTTCAGGATCTGAGAAAGGCTCCCCCTGATTTAGTAGGAGTTTGATGTTAGGGTCCATAGGTGTCTCAACAGATTTACAGTTCATTAACCCTGTTTCCTCCAAGATGTCTAACGCATACTTCCTCTGAGATATGACAATACCATCATTGGATTGTGCTACTTCCATACCTAAAAAGTACCGGAGTTTGCCAAGATCTTTGGTTTGAAAATGATGACAAAGGTGTTGTTTCATCTGAGAGATGCCAAGATAGTCGCTTCCTGTGAGAACAATATCATCGACATACACTATTAAGTATATACATCCAGCACTCGAGTGGCGATAGAACACTGAATGATCCGCTTCACTGCGAGACATACCAAATTGTTGAACAACACAACTGAATTTGCCAAACCAGGCCCGAGGAGACTGTTTTAGGCCATATAAGGATTTGCAAAGACGACATACCAATCCAGATGACTCCCCCTGAGTAACAAAGCCAGGCGGTTGCTCCATATAAATTTCTTCATGCAAATCACCATTGAGGAAAGCATTTTTGACATCAAGTTGGTAAAGAGGCCACTGTCGAAGAGCGGCCATGGCAATGAATAGGCGAACAGAGGTCATTTTTGCCACTGGAGAAAAAGTATCACCATAATCCAAACCAAAAATCTGTGTGTAGCCTTTGGCAACCAGTTAAGCTCTCAAACGATCAATTGTGCCATCAGGACCAACCTTGATAGCATACACCCACTTGCAACCAACAACAGACTTTCCAGATGGTAATTGGACAAGCTCCCAAGTTCCACTTTCTTGTAAAGCACTTAATTCATCCATCATAGCTTGACGCCAACCAGGATGAGTTAAGGCATCACCCATAGATTTCGGAATTGACAGAAGAAATGGATGAGAGACAAGTATAAAAAAGTGGAGATAATCTGTGGTAATTAAGAACAGTATAATGGGGGGAAGGGTTACGGGTAGAGCGTATACCTTTACAGAGGGCAATAGGCAAGTCAGACTCAGTTGCTGGAGCCGGAGGAGACACATGAGGCGGCACCGGAAGTGAGTCATGAGGGAGACAATTACGGAAACCTGAAGGGGTGGAGGGGAAGGATGATCCTATGGTGAATGAGAGTCTAAAGAAGGAGAAGACAAAATGGGTGGAGCATCACCAGGAGGATCACAGATAAGAGGAATATCAACAGTAACAGGGAGAGGTACAAAACTAGAAGATAGATGTGAAAAGTAAAAAGAAGACTCATCAAAAGTGACATCAGCAAAGATAAAATGACGATTGAGGGAAGGGGAAAAACACTTATAGCCCTTTTGTGACCGTGGAAATCCTAAGAAGACACATTTGTGAGACCTAGGAGATAACTTATCAAGATCAGGACTAAAATCATGAACGAAACATGCAAACCCAAAAACTCGAAGAGGTAATGGATGCAGAGGGTCTTGAGGAAATAAGATAGAATGAGGGATTTTGTTATCTAGGACGGAAGATGGCATGGGGTTGATAAGATAACATTCTGTGAGAACTGCATCACCCCAAAAACGTGAGGGTACTTGACCATGAATCAGAAGTGTACGAGTTGTTTCAATAAGGTGTCTATTCTTGCGCTCAGCCACCGCATTTTGTTGAGGGGTATAAGCACATGAGGTTTGGTGAAGAATGCTATGAGAAGCCATAAACTGTTTAAACGGTTGAGAAAGGTATTCACGACCATTATCACTACGTAAATTTTGAATAGAAACCCCAAACTGTGTTTTTATTTCATTGAAAAAAGATTGGAAAATAGAAAACAACTTAGAACGATTCTTCATTAAAAACAACCAAGTACATCTGGAATAGTCATCAATAAAGGTAACAAAATACTGAAAACCTAAAATGGACTTAACACAACTAGGTCCCCAAATGTCAGAATGAACCAATGAAAAGGGGGACGACGCCCGTTGTGAGACACTACGAGGAAAGGAACTACGAGTATGCTTCCCTAATTGACAAGACTCACACGACAAACTTGATAATGTGGACAACCTCGGGACAAGTTGTTGTAGTTTGGCAAGACTAGGATGACCGAACTGAGCATGAAGAAGGGATGGTGACTCCATGACTACGCCAACATGTGGAGAAGGGCGAAGATGATAAAGGCCATGAGACTCATATCCTGTGCCAATCAGGTGTTTCGAACTTTGGTCCTGCAACCAAACAGAATCTTTAGTAAATGAAATAATACAATTAAGAGTACGAGTTAAACGACTAATGGACAATAAGTTGAAGGGAAACCCAGGGACTTAAAGTACATGATCAATGGATATGGATGGAAAAATATTAACAGTACCAATACCATGAGATGAGACTCTAGACCCATCAGTCATTGTTACCGAGGGTAAATTATCCGGACATGACAAGGAAGAAAACAAGGACTTGTTACCAGTGATATGATCGGTGGCGCCTGAGTCAAGGACCCAAGGTCCGAGGGAGTAAGTTAGACCAACAAAAGGTGTACCTGTACGTGCAACAGATGCAGATGTAGTGGAACCAGAGTGCTGATGATCCTCATACCATCTGAGAAATTCGTTAAAGATTGCAGGTTTGTCTATGGTATTAGATGAAGTAGGATGGTCTGCAGACGGTGATCGGGGAGGTGGATCAGATTTGCCATTGCTACAGGTCGAGGAGGACGTCCATGGAGAACAAAACATCTATCAATCTTGTGGCCTAACTTGCCACAATGGTCACATTTTGGACGTCTTTTACTTGGCTTGCGAGACCGACTTCGATCATCACGTTGTAGACGAGGAAGACAGCATGGAGAGGGAGAAACCCTAAAAATTCAAAGTGCTCCGATTGACGCAACGACCACAGATCCAGAAAGAGGGCGAGGAGGCGATCACGGCGGTGCTGATCGGCAGCGGAAAGCTCCGGCGATGCGTCGGCACGCGCGATGGCAGTGGCGGCAGCGGTGACTCTTGCGGTGGCGAGTGGAGGCGCGTGGGTGGTCCGTTCGTCACGATCTTCGTACGACGGTGGTCGCCCGGCAGAGACGATTCCGATGCTGTGGTCGCCGGTCAATTCTGGAACTCCGGCGGCGGCGGCGACTGCAACGACAGCGGCAGTGATGAGTGCCGGAGACCGTGGAGTTGACTGGAACTATTCCTGTGGTCTAGATACCATATGAGAAATAGAGAAGATTGGGAGAAAATATCCCTTGTGTGTTTAGCATACACATAGGGTAGTTTATTTATATTGTAAGATATGGGTCAATGCCCTTAATACAGAGTAGACTAAGCCCAAATATCATAAACACACATCTTAACATCTAACAAACCTAAATATGCAAATGTCATCGGAAACGTTCAATGTAATTATGTTTCATGTTTGTTTATATGTGTTAGATATATTAAATTGTTAGATATTATCTTTATCTTTTATCATTAATTAGTTTGTTATTATTTTTTGTTTGTATTTTAGATTTAGTCCATATTTCTTCTGTTACTCTATGTGTATATTCAATCTTGGGAAGATTAAACTCAGACAATTTTTACTGTATTGAACATGGTATCTAGAATCTAAAGTTCTTTCAGAAAATAATATTCTTACTCTATGTGTATATTCAATCTTGGGAAGATTAAACTCAGACAGTTTTTACTGTATAGAACATGGTATCTAGAATGTAAAGTTATTTCAGAAAATAATTTTCTTTGTCTCGCGCTACTGGCTGCAGCAGCAGTGTATGTCATCATCGTTGGAGTTCTAATTTCGACCAACGACGGGTTTTGATCTTCTTGGCCAAGTGACCACAATGTAATTAACGATGCCTTCATTTGAGCGCTTTCAGCGTGTTTTGAAATTGTGGATCTACTCCCTCTTCTATCGTGTATGGTGGCACGTGTCGTTTCCTCTTAGGAAGGGTAGCGATTCAGATTTTTGAGGTCATTCTTTTTCCACTTTCAGGTTTGTCATGCATGGACGCTTGTCCCGTCTCCTCTATGGCAGTGATTCAAAGTGTCAAGGTCACCTCTTTTTCTTTCACGTACCTTGATTAGAGAATCTTGGACTTTAGGGTTTATCTCCCCTGTTCATCTATGGCTTCTTCCTCTACTGTCTTTTCTAACTTTTCTTCTAGATGTGTCTCCGCCCATATATACTTTTTCTCTATTTGCAATTGTTAGATTATTTAACAATGACCTCTTTATCAACTAGATTCCTTAATAATGATTTGCATGAAGAGATTTATATGAAGTAATCTCTCGGATTTGTTGCTCACAGAGAGTTTCCTGAGTTGGTTCATTGTCTTCTATATCATCTTCGTAAATCATTAATAATTTGGTATCACGTAAAAAGATATATTTTCATTAAATTTTTATTGATTATATATATAACAAACTTAGTAAATACGATTTGTGTGCACCAACTTGATGGGAATGTTAGATATATTAGATTATTAGATATCTTAGATAAATATCTTATTTTTATCTTTTATCTTTAGTTTGTTTGTTATTATTATTTATTTGTATTTTGGACTTAATCCATATTTCTTCGGTTATATATTCAACTATCTCATATATAATTTTTACTACATTGAACAATATGCAACAGTCTACAATTAGGTGTCTGCTTCCTATTCATTCCTCATCATATTTTCTCACTCTAACTCTAATGTGTAATTGTCTGAATAGACATTGACAGATTTCCCCTAACAAATTGTTTGCATCAGGATGATAGTGCAGGTTGTGACAGAACTGAAAGCAGTTATGCAAGGATAACTAGAAAAAAACTAGTTCAGAAGGAATGGAGCTGTGCTTTATGTCAGATTAGTACTACCAGTGAAAATTGCTTGAGGGCACATCTCAAAGGGAAGAAACACAAGGATAAGGAAACAGAGCTAAGAGTAGAGTTCCATGAAACAAATAGGAAAGACCTGTTATCCTCTACTCAGAAAAGAATCAAAGGTATGGTTCTGATAAGGAATCTGAACCAAATTGCTAACATTCTCAACCCAGTTTCCAGATCCATAAGATGGTGTGAGTGGACAAAGCCAAAGTTTGGATGGACAAAACTAAACACTGATGGTTCTATCAACAGAGATAGTGCCAGTTTTGGAGGGCTGCTTCGTGATTATACGGGTGAACCAATATGTGCTTTTGTCTCTAAAGTGCCTCAAGGAGATGTTTTCTTGGTTGAACTGTGGGCCATTTGGAGAGGCCTTGTTCTTTGCTGGGGCCTTGGGATCAAAGCAATATGGGTGGAATCAGACTCCATGAGTGTTGTGAAGACAGTCAATAGAAAACAGCATTGTCCAAAAGCTGATAGCTATTTGAAACAAATCTGGAAACTATTGAAGAAGTTTGATAAATATCAAATTTCTCACTCATGGCGTGAAACTAACAGAGCAGCAGATCATCTTGCTAAGATGGTTGTTTGGGGAAATGATGTGGTTTTGTGGCCAGTTGATTTTCCACCTACCCTTTGCAGTATCATTGAAGATGATGCCAGAGGAAAGAAATACCTCAGACGATGAGAGAATGTTAGCAACACTCTTTTGAAATGAACAAACTCTCCTATTGGTTAAAGTTTTGTAAACTATAAACTTTAAAAAATTAGAGAGAGTATGTTTCTACATGGTGATGATATCTAACTTTGGTTAGTATCAGATTGCCATTTGAATAGAGAAGAAACAAAGTTAGAAAAGGCTGAGTTACAGTTTCTTCTTCTATTTGGAGTCACTGTTTTATACTCCAAAAAAGTTCAAGATTGATATATATAGTGTTGCTACCACTGGCCATTAACATTGTTAAAGTTGTAGATACTAAACTTTTTTTTTACTGCTTTTGATGTTATTGTTGTGATCTCAGTTGTCTAAATATATGAGCAATGTATGTATCCTTAATTTTCTCATTCAAGTAAATGGTTAATCTTACTCATAAAAGTTGTATTTTGTCTCATTAGTCTACAAAATATAAGAAAATAAGTAAATAACTTATTGTCTCATTAGTCTGAAAAATAGAAGAAAATATGGATTTTTAGGGTTCATGGAATCCACAAAGTTAATCACATGTTTTTTCATTTTGTATTCTAATGTTTTTATTATAACAAAGCGTCTTTATAATAGAGACCAAATTGAAAGCGGTATATTTTAGGGATTTAGAAATAATCCTAAAGTTCAAAGACTTACTTGAGATTTACTTACACTAAGGTAATAGTAATATAAAATTTTAGTGACTAAATTCAATATTAATTTGAAATAAATAACATGACTAAGAAAAAATAATGTTTAGTTGAAACCCATGCTATTCATCTTGGAAAAAAAATATGACAAGTAAGAAGAAAAAAGTTATAAATAATGAGAAGTTTTGGTCTTAAAAGTGTAGAGACAAAAAATTTCCAATGACTAAAATAATAATAAAAAAATCATGATTTTATATGGATTGGGACTTATGATAAAATATTTCATATCAGCCAACTTATTTGTAAAAACTATAACGAATAAAAGTCTAAAAGTATTTCTTCTGTGTAATAAACATATTAAAGTTTTTAAGTTTTTTCGTTATAAATCAGTCTAAACATGTCTATTTAAATATTACAAATAAATCTCGAAAGTTTAATAGGTTGATTATTATTTATTATTCTATTACTATTTATTATACTCTCCAAGTAAATATTAAATATTACAAATAAATCTAGAAAGTTTAATAGGTTGATTATTATTTATTATTTTATTTTCTATTTATTATATTCTTTAAGTAAATATTATTATAATAGGAATATAAATTTATGGTCAATGTTGATTCTATAAACGGAATTATTATTTTTCAAAAGATTAATATGATCTAAAGTTTTCTTATTAACCCACTATAGATACTTTTCTTCCAATCCCAAATTTGAATGACATCGTCAAGATCAATTACTATACATTATCTCCTTTGAAATATAGAAGGTTTTGTCTTTAAACTTGAATGGATTTTGAGGAGAGTGATTGAGAGGATTTGGAGGTAAATATTTTTGTTGTTTATTTGAGTGGATTTGAAGATAAATGAGAGTGAATTTGAAAGTAAATTTTTTTAATCTGTCACATCAATCAAATCTTCTCAAATCCCTTCCATCACTCTTTCCCAAGCCGTGTTAAATGATGGAAGGAGAAAGAAACATTTAAAATATACTTGATTTTAACTCCTAACCAATGCAAAAGTATTAGGTGGGGGCAGAAACAATATAAAAAATATAATTTTATGGAGATAAAAATATATTAAGCCATACATATGAACATCACAAAAGACATTATTTAGAAAAATGAAAAAAAAGGATAAACTATTTGAAAAATAAAGAATGGAGAATTATTAAGCAGAAAGCTGACGAGACAAATAACCTAAAGCTGTGGACCAAATTAAGTGTTTATTCATTTAATTAATTTGTGAACATAATAATAAAGATTAAAAGCATGATTGTAAGTAACTAATTAAAACATCCAAAGATGGAGAAAGAAAGACAACGAATAATAAACTGAGAAAAGGTTGACGCACTCAGAAGTTCAAAAGTTTACAACTGAAGCACATAGTAATGAAAAATTTGTTGTCAGTGTAAGTTTTGTAGATTTTATACTCGTAGTTAATCATTATTAGGTATGGTAAATTTATTCTTTTTTAGTGACTAATGTAAAAATTATAAATGCTAATACCAGAAAACTTTGCTATTAAAAATTCTCAAAGATGACGATAACAAAAAAGGTGTATGAAAATGAGGAGGTAGAGTATTTGCAAAGAGTATAGGCTCTGAGATCTGATTATACAGTGCAGAGTGGGGGTGATTAAAAAACTGCCAACGGCATTTCCCATTGCAAATATACGACTGT
Organism: Vigna nakashimae; assembly: GCA_034642375.1. NCBI lineage: Eukaryota > Viridiplantae > Streptophyta > Magnoliopsida > Fabales > Fabaceae > Vigna > Vigna nakashimae. The sequence continues at coordinate 19,533,449 of CM067760.1, read as the reverse complement.
ACAAGATATTAACATGATATGAACTTAAAAACTTCAATCCCCTGTACCACTGGATTCTATTCTGAAATAGCTCCTAACCTAAAAATGTAATACATTGTATTTTGTACCCACCCCGATGAAATTTCTCATCCAAATCCAAAACCCTCACTTCCCTCGTGAACTGCAAGCAGTAACCTCTCTTCCAAATGTTGTTTAGATGGATACTCCGGCAAATCTAATTGATTGAAACTGCGCCAAGAAAGTTCAGTTTTAGATTGCTTCAAATCACACACCACCATAATTATCCATCACAGATAATCACAACTAAAACCAAATGCATGCATATATGGAATTTGGAAAGGGGAAAAAGACATACCAAGTATGAGCAGAAGGTAAGTGATCCGGACTTCCATAGGCCTTGTGTATCTGAAACTTCTGGGAGCCCGAAATTCCTTGAAGAGCACTAAAGCCTTCCAAAGGCACCTGAAACATTGGTTGTAAAAATCAGACCCCCAAATTGTATTGTACATGTTTTTACGGCTTCAAGTTAGAAAAAGAAAAATGTGTCCACGTCATTACCATATCATAATGAAGAGTTCCTAAAAAATAATTGAATCTTATATTTCCAAGGACAGAGAAACCTTAGATCCAAGGTTGTCAAAATAAAAAATCTTACGGGGAGAGGTATGAAAAAACTCGTGCAATTGGAACAAAAATCCTAAGATTTTACCAAAAGTAAGAAAATGTATAAAAATGATCAACTAATACATACAATCGTTGAAATTTAAGGAATACTTTAAATATTGATTATAATATTAAAATTTATTTTATATTCAATAGCAATTACTAAAAGAAAAATAATCAAGCAGAAAGAGAACAGACAAGAAAATTAGTCTAGATATCTTTTATTTCAAATAAAGGATACAAAAGCCAAGTTTATGGGTTTCAGGAAGAAAAACCAGTTAGAGCTTCTTCAGCAGTTCAGTCAGATCTAGTAGAACAGTGAAGAGACACACTGATGATCTGGCCAAAGAAAGAATGGATGATCCCCCAACACATAATAGACAAGTCAGGTCTCGAGAGCGTAGAACAAATAGGAGAGATGACTTAGAACAAGATCTAAAAGCTTGAGGAAAGGATTTTGAATGGTGCTGTTAGAGAAAGCTTCAAAATCCAATGACTTGCAGCAAAGAAAGGAACTAGGAAAAAAAAGAGTTTGGCTTTCAGGTCACCCAAACCTACAAAAGCCCAGTTGCATCAAACAAATTCAAATGGTTAAAACCCACAAATTCCACGGCCCTACAAGTATGATCAGGTTTTACACTACAATCCTACTCAGGATCCATCAGAGAGTCTTACAAAATGTGTAAGACCTTACAATTCTATGACCTTCATCACAATTTGGATACACTACTAAGGTCATTTGCATGCATTCAGGAATAAAACTCAGTCACACTCATCTCATACCCTGAAGCAGCTGATCTCAATAAATTCACTCTTGACTAAAATGCTTCAGAAATAAATTGAATACATGAACATGTGCGATTTCAAGTAGATCGTATGGATTGTGTTCACATGCAATATATCCGGAATGAGTAGCCTATTAAAATTTGAAAAGTTCCTCGATAGCAATATACCTTTGATGTGCCTGTCACAAACTGCAATAGCCTAGCCTTGTCTTCTTTGCTTAAACCTTGAACAACCTCCCAAAACCATTGGATAACTGGCGATGCAGTACTATATCCAGAATATTCAGTGTTTGCTCTCAAGTCATCCACTGCAATAAAATAAAATAAAAGAACAGTCAAATTTGCCCTTCCAGGCAAATTCTCGTGGGGAGAGCAATCGAACATTGATCACATCTGATAAAAGCTAATGTAAAGGACCGAGTCTTACAATCAATATCAGGAAGTCCACTGATCAATAATTCCAGCTCTTTATCATTGAATATCGATATCAACTCCCTGGGAATCAATTCATTGAACCCTTCCAAGAAAGAATTTATCTGAGGTCGAATAGCTGTTGTCAACCGATGCTCGGCAACCAAATCAACATATTGATGTTTGTTCTCCTCAGTAACTTTGATATTCCGTCCACCGGCAATCAACTCATAATCCGTCACCTAGATATGATCATAATTAGACCATATAACAATGCATAATCCAACATTCCATATCAGTTTTAAGAGCATTGTAAATACCTCATTTCGTTCATATAAGATCAATTTTTCCTCATCTGCGTCAATGCTAAAAGTAAGATCCAGAACATCACTAATATCGTTCTGCAATCATACCAGAAATAGAGAATCATCACAAATTGAACAATAAAACAAGTGTGATTAAAATATAAAGGGAGGGAGAGGTCTAAATAAATGCACTTGCCTCAAGCATCCATTTCAAATTTTTGAAATAACCAGGATCAATGGCTTCAATATCATGATATGTAACTTTGACCCCAAGAATGTGCTTGTAAAATGATCGAGTAAAATGAACATCCAAGAGTTGTCCATCAAATAATGCTTTTCCAACCTGGATAAGACAGAAAGGGGTATAAAAATAATCATATATGACTAAAAGAAAATATTCAAAACAATTGAAAAGAGACCCACCACTCTACCAACAAATTTGAAATAAGATAAATGTTCTGTTTGGTAAACAGAGTTAGGGTTTGGCTGAAACGTTGATTCATTTCCCACTGTAGTAAAAAGCAGTGCTCCTTTATCAAAAATAACTCTGGACAACAATTGATACCATTCCCTTGTAAGCCCACCTGCATCAATACCCTCCTCCCCTTGGAAGTGAACAGTCAACCTTCCCTTTAAATCTTGAGTTGATCTCATGCGAAGCTGGTTATAAGAATCTTCTAGAACATATGCCCTTCTCACTGATATTCTCAAGGGGCTATGGTGATGGTCGTGCTGATGCTTAATTTTTGAACGGAAATGGGCTCGTTTGTTATCAAAGTCAATAAATCTAGGAACCTTCAGCATAAGTGAGAAAGATTTCTCGAGCAAACCAGGGTTTTGCCTTATAAAAGAATTTAGTAGCTTCCTATGCTTCTCTGAGAACCGTACAAAAGCAGCATGTTTCTCATCTAATTTTGCAGAAGTTCCAGATACTTTCTGGGGAGCAGATGTGCTAGCATACTCAACATCAGAAATAACAGGAATACTTGATTCATGACTAGCACCTGGCTGAGCAGGATGCAATTTCTCACAGACCACAAAGAAAGATTCAATGTACGGTAATATATTTTGAGAACCAGCTGGCAGTGGAGACATCACACCAGACGGTTTAGACACAAATGTACTTGAAGATGTCAAAGACTCGGATGCAGACTCGGAGTAAAATTCTATCTTACTTATGCAACAGCTCAGCTCATGCCACAAAGGCTCTAATGCTGAATTGATTTCCCAAACCTCAGAAAGGGCAGGAATACCTTTATCATTCTCCTTCCCAGTCAGTAAAGTTACAAGTGAACTCAAGGCTTGCAAAACTCTCAAAATTGAAGCTCCATCCGTAGAAGTAGTACTGAGCAGTGATTTCATTGCTTCACCAAATACATGTAACTCATTCATTGCAGATGAAGTCAACTTTTGAACTGCTTCTGCCAGCTCAGTGACAAAAAGCTCACAATGATTTGGAGCTATGGCCACTAATTTCCTCATTACCTCCGCAACAAGGGTATATGCATTATCTGACAATCTGATAGTAATGCACAAAATGTCAGATCAACTCCAAGGTTAATAAAACAACTTTGTATATCAACAACAGTTATAGCCAGAAGCTCTAATTGGTGATTACTTCAACAGTGGCATTACAAACAAATATGCAAGCAAATGCATATATCAATAAAGCTGACTATTTTTAAAGTACTTTAATGCTTCTAAGTCACAAGTTAAACCACCCCCACCCTTACACTGTCAAGAACACAAAATCTCCTAGTCATTATGACAATATACACAAATGGCAGATATGTTGACAACAAGCATAGGCCAAACACATACCCTTCTTGTGCAAGTAGGGAGCAAAGGAGTCGGAGTTCTACTTTTCGAAGATTACTCAACACTCCATGGGAATCACATTCGACATTATGACCAGAAGATGTGGGTTTGGAGGAACCCTCGACATCAGTAGATGTGTCATCCCTAGGTGATATAATATTAGAATCTGCATTCACGTCTGCCTCCACAGCAGAAATTTGTGGACCTGATGGCAGGGTGGTAGATATCAGGGACTTGTCAGATGACTTGTTTCCAGCACTATCAATGATAACATCCAGTAAATTTAGCAGCTGAAAACACACCACAGATACATGATAATTATGTCAGCACTGGCTGAAACTCTGATGGTACGTGAAATTAAATGACAAAGATGCCAATAAAACCAAAGCATCACCTGCTCAAGATGGGCTATGCTCCGCAAATAAAGTGGTTGGTTCAAGAGACCCAAAAGCATTGCAATGGAGATGTACCCTTCATTACTTTCACTTATATTTTCTTCACCTTCACCAACTATCACAGCTTTTCCCCGTTCGTCAACTGGTTCTTTTATTGCAGGGTGAGGTAGTCTGAACTGAAGCAAAATTTTAGCCACGTACAGATGATTGCGAGCAAGATAAGTGAGAGTTTCAAGTATTCTACGAGACAGCAATGGGGGAACTCCTATGTGATTAAACAATATGAAAGGTATAAATAAATCCATTGCCAAGAAAAAGACTAAACATTAAAGATGGACACTCAGGTATGTAAAAGCTCATGAAATAAGAAAATAAAATACATTTCAGACAAATTATAACTGGGAAGATTTACAACAATAAGCACCAATGACAAACTATTTATGTTGCATAATCAAGTATTCTTACCATCAAAAGATTGAGGACGTGAATACATTACATTGCTCTGACAACCATATAATCTATATGGTGGTTCAACTTTACTAAAATAACTGACAGGTCTTTTAACATCAAGCATCAGTAAGTCCATCAGAATTCTCACTAGAGAGATTCTCGTTTCACTATGAGCACAAAGATTTAAAAGAAGCCTATGTAGTTGGCCCTTGTAGAGTGGCTGCAAAAAAATAAACAACGAATTATCATGGAGAATAAAGAATGACTCTTATTTGAAGGACTTCACAAAGTACTACCTGCACTACGCGAAATAACCGAATCATAGCATGCAAAGCTTCTGTATCAACAAGAGGTGCTCCATCAGCTTCAACAACCTTGGCTCCACCAGACCGGCGAGAAGAAATGGTTCCCCCAGCTGCATCCAGACCAGAACCAACACCTCCTCGTCTTGAAGTCTCCCCTCTACGACTTCTAGGATACATACCAAACATAGTACGACTGTAACGATGAGCAAACCTCTCCCGCAACATATTTGCCTCAGCAACAAGAGCAGGTGTAAGATTGGCAAGGATAGTATCTGGTGATGTTAACAGAACCTGAAAAGGGGAAAGAACTTAAAATCACAGAGTCTCATTTTTATATAATAGTGAAAGTATAAACTTGCCTCTTCTCGTAAGTCTGATGGAAAAGTTGCAATTATTGAGACTGTATCCATTTCCACAGGTTGCCCTTCCAGCTCCTGAGACTGATGCAATCTCTGTGCTTGCTGCTGAGCTAAAACTTCTGCTCTAATATCAGCTGGAAGAGCAGCAAGGAACTCTGGATCAATATCCCCAGTGTTTTGAGACTCAACATTTGATGGCTGAGCTGCTTGACCCTGCTGAGCTGAGAGGACTTCAGCACGCAGCTCCTCAGGAAGGGCATCAAGAAAAGCAGGATCAATAGCTCCTGATCCTGCATCACTGTTTACCGGTTGTTCTGCTGCTGCTGGACCATCTTGGTCTGCATCATGGCTTGAATTTTCAGAAACTTCAGTAACACTGTGAAGGGACGCATCTCTTCCAACCACAGGAGAAAATTGAGTCAAAGGAATGTTTGCTCTTCTGGTGCGGGCAGCCTGTGAATCACCTGCTATCCTATCTGCAGAAACCTGCCTTTCAGCACCATCATCATGGCCATCAGCACTTCCAATCTCAACATCCAAGCTCCTAAGGCTTTCACCAAAAGTTGCTCCACTACCACTACTCTCCTGGCTGACAGCTTCAACATCTCTCACATTCCCATCATTATGTTCAAATTGCATCTCAATTGCCTGAGATTGTGTGCTTAAAACATTTGCTTGTGAAGGACCAGTCCCTGTTGGTCTTGCATCTACGTTGTTACTATTATCAATGACTGAAGGAGTTGTTGTACTAACTTCCAGAATAGGATTACTTTCAACGGGGACATCAGGCATTGCACCTCCTGCATCCTGTGCCTGGGTGATTCCAACTTTAGCATGAGAGCCTGCTTCTGCTATGTTCTGATTGGATGACTTTTCAGCACTTGGTCGCCTCAATTGATTGACAAGCAACTCCTCAAGGCCTTGTGGAACAACAACAGCACTTGTCCCACCACTTTGCTGGTAATTATCAGTCCACAAGTGCAAACGTTGTGCTTGGCGTCCACTTCTCAGGGATCGAAATATATTATCCAAACCCACTGAGCTGTTCTCCAATGAACTATCTGTAATATTTAAACAAGATACCAAAATTCCCAAATGTCATTCAAAATATCAAGTCTTGAAATAACTAATAAGCTAAGAAAAAACCACTGTTGAAATAGATTATCAATAACAAGAAAACTCAGAGAAACTAGCCTGATTGCCCAGTAAGTGGGGGAAAAGAAGAAGGTTCAAGCAAGAGTGGATGACGAGAAGGCAAGGCAGTATCACCAGTTCTGCCCAAAAGACTATAAATAGATGTTGTTCGTCCAGGACGTCTAGATCCGAAAACTTCAAGTGGCATCACATGAAACGCCTCATTTGGAAAACTATTATCTCTGCCAAAAACGTCAATATGGTCAAAAACATTAATTCCATTAATTCCTTCCTCAAGTCGCAGTATAACACCATCTTCATCTTCCTCATCATCCTCATCCTCTTCCTCCATCACTTCATCATCAAAATCTTCATCATCAATCTCATGTTCATCTTGATCTGTGTCAGGAAGGGGCAAATGATGGACTTCTTCCAAATCATTGTGTTCCTCGTCATCCTCCTCATCTTCATCCACATCCTCACCTTCATCACCAGACATATCATCATCATCTTCATCAAGGTTTTCTTGGCCACGAGGTTGAATTTCAAACTGTAGACCCACATTTTCCATTCCATTTTCAAGATCTCTTGCATCCTCGGAATTTTCATGCATGTAATCATCCTCATTACCAGGAGCATAACTTCCATCAAGATCTTGATCATGTTCCATGTCATCAGTAACAGCTTCTGAACCACCACCATAGGAGCGAACTGCATAAGACCTGACATGGTCAACTTGAAGGGAATCGGGATTGGCTTGTGAGGTCGTTTCCATGGACTGAGAGATCTCACCAATATTATTAGTTCTTCCAGGTTGACTTAGAACAGAAGGTTTTGCAGAAATATCACCCTTACTAGAGTCAACTGAATGGACATGCTCCTTGGTTACCAATTCAAGAGCTTTAATAATACCAGTAGCAACTTCAGATGAATCAGGATGGTCAAGGTCCAAAACTTGTAGAGTATAAGTGAATGGTTTAACCAATCCAGAATCAATAAAAGTGGTGGTAGCCTCAGCTGAGATGGATGAACCAGCAGGTGTACGTGCAGCCAAAACATCATTCAATAGATCAACAAAAACCTGAACTTCATTGCCTGGACTCCTAATGCCATGACATAAATCAACAAATTCATTGATGATATAACTAATCTCATTAAAAACCCTTTTCCTTGCCTCTGTGGACCGAACACAAGCAGCCACCAAAAACTGGTTGGCCCTGGTTGCTAGTTTTTGCCGCCAATCCCCATCAACTTTCTTGTCCTTCTTTGAGTTTCTAGAATATGGAAGAAAATTATGAAGAATATGATAAAATATCCCACCCATGCTTAAACCTGCAGGACTCTTTTGATAAGAACCCCTAATGCTGCTCATTTCAGCATCTCGTCGAAGTAGAACATGAACAGATGATGAATACATCAATAATATCTCTGTCAGAAGCTTTAGAATGAAGACAGTCTTTGCAAGTGATGCAGAAGCATCCTGACTACCGGTTTCATTGTCCTCAGACATGTTGGCAACAGCTTTTCCTTTTCCTTTAGCCAAGGAGACATCAATTTCCATATCAGTTGATGCTGCAGTTCCAGGAAGAGCATTTGAAGCAATGTCATCCTTCAAAGGGGGAACAAAAGTGCAAATAGATTCAAGAAGAAGTTCTATTACATTAACAAAGCTTTGGGAAGGCTTTTTGTGACCTTTGGCACTCTTGGTATTAGAATCATGAATTTTTCCATTGATAGCAGGTGAGGTTGTATTTCCCAAACTAACTTTCCCATCACTGTTCTGTACTTTATCTTTCTCCTTAGCTTTGTCTTTATCCTTGTCTTTCAACAAGACAATGTACGGCCTCTCACCTACCATTTCAACTTGACACACAGATTGAGCAGCTAGTATAAAAGTTGCTGGATCCCGAGAAACCACAGAAGCTAAATTTGAAAGGAAATTATGAGGATTGACCCTTCCATTTGGATGCCGGTTGGATGCAACTACGAGACTATGCTTTATCTCAGATTCCATCGCTTGTTGGAGTGTTTGTGGATCTTCAAGAACATGACGAACAATACTGGCAGCAACATTATCAAACCCAGGGAAGAGGCTGCTGGTTGGCAAAGAAAGAAGTAGACTTAGACCACCAGCATCCAAAAAGGTAAGAGCTACAGAATGATTCCTTGTAAGATTGGAACACAGTAACAGAACAGCATGCATTGTATCGGATGGAAGCTGATTCTTCATACAACTACAAGCAATCTCAACAAGTCTCTTATGTTCATGTATGTCAGCATACTTCATACCGAGTCCAAATGCAGACTGCAACCTGTTTTGCCTGTCTTCATCAATGGTAATTGATACCTGCTGGTTATTCACAGGTTCCTTCTTCAACTGCTCAGTAATTTCAGAATTCAATTTTTGATCCACTTGCAACAACCTGTCCAGTGCTAGGAAAGCAGCAGTGACCCATTTTGGTATCTGCTGCTTCTCCCTGCAATCTAGACTAGAATCCCACTGGAACAGTAGGTCAGAGGTAATTTTAATCATACCACTCTTGGATGCAGCTTCCCTAGCTAAAGAATCCTCATTAAGAATTAAGGCAAGAACGTGAAAAAGAGCAGCCAGGATGGCATAATTTCCATTGTTAGAAACCAAACCACATTCTTTTATCCGTTCCACAATAAAAGAGACTACATTAGTTCTATGTTGACCATCATCCTGAGAGCAAATCATCACAAGCAAGTCACGGACTGGAAAAGCAAGTGGATCCTTTGACAAAAGTTTTGTACAAGTAGATAGCAACTCATCAACAGGAGGAAGTTGGACCATCTCTTCCTCAAGATGTTGGGTATTGTCATTAGCAGCTGCATCCTTTGAATCTGATTCAGAGTTTCCAAGGGACATGGCAAGTGCACGGGCAAGTTCATCATCTTCTTGTGTCTCCTCTGGATGAGAGAACAACCACTCCATTGCCAACTCCACACTATTTGACCCAACTTGCCTCAAAGCTTCTTCTGCTCTAGACCTTGTAAAACCCATCTCTATAATGGTTGAAATAGTTGTTTCATTAGGAGGTGGCCCAGTAATACGAGCACCACCACTACCATTCACATTTTTAACTTCAATGCCTGTGTAGACATGCTTAATTATAGAAATAACTGTAGAGATAAATTCGTAACTACAGTCAACAAACTGGGGATGAGTCCAAACAGGAATTACAGTCTTCATTACTCTGGATTGAAGGACCTTCACAAAAGTCTCAGCATCCCTTGGGAAAGGTGTATCACCATTAGTGAGGGGCTGTGCAAGCAAATGCTTTGTGAATGATGACAATATAAAAGAAGAAGTCACTAGATGGTCCATCAATTTCCCATAACTAGCCAACGAGCCATAAATCCAACAACTATCTGAATCTTCCTTGTCATCTTGCTTTGCATTTGCATCATCAGTATCCATGGGTGAAGCAGGGGCCCGATTAACTGTAAAGAGCAGCTGACTGGTAGCTTCAAAGGTAGTTAATACAATTCCAATAACACCACGTCCATACAAGCAATTCAGCAGAATAGGGTTGCATGAGTCTAGCCTCTCCATTAGAATATTATCCATAAAATCAATCACCTTCCCAAAATATCGACATTTTGTTGATATGGATTCTTCTGTTCCAGAAAGATTTACACAACGGCCACCATAGTTCATGTGATCAAAAGCAATGGTTGCAAAAGTAGAAGCCACTGATTTGGAGGCAGAACTTACATTCACTACATCATCCCGTCGTCGCGAAGGTAGCAACATTACTTTTCCTAACTCTTGGAATAAATGGGAAATGTGAAATGAAAGTGACCTGACCATGTCACAACAGGAGGTATAATATGGTCTCTGCTTGTCAGATTCCTTCTTATGAGCAGTCTCAGAAGTATCATCTGACCCAGAATGCTGGACCTGGTTACTAGAACTTGACCGCATGTTAGATGGCCCAATTGAAATTGATCTATGCTGAGAACCAGGGGAACGGCCTAAATCTCGATAAAGATTTATAAGGTTAAAAAACTGAGATTCAATGCTCCATCCTGGTGTTCTCCTTCTTAATAATGGATCAAGAAACTGCCTGAAAGAATTGAATCTTTGCTCTTCACTTTCACTTGCATCCCCTTCTGCCTGTTGTGAATTAGAAGAATAAATACCATCTTCGTCATCCTCAGGCTTTCTATTTTCAAGTAGAGCAATTTGCCACAGAACTTCACGATGTACAAGCCCAATATCTTCAAGAACATCCTTACTTCCATTTCCAAATTCCGTAAGCAATGCAGTCACCCAACGATTGTCTTTTGATGTCGCAAGAAATAGAAGGAACTCAACCACAAAAAGTGAAGAAAAGAAACCACCATCAGATGACATCCTTGGATCTAGCAACAAAGGTTCAGATGTTGCACCTAATCCCTCTAAAGCTTTCTTCAAGTGCACCCTAAGGGAAGAACAAAAGGCACGTGCCAGAGGAATGGAATGATGTTGAGCAAACCCTTTAAATACCATAGTGCTATGTAAAGCAATAGACATGCCATCTGAGGATTGTGCAATAGAGGGGCGTAACAACAACTTCAACAAAGCTTCAACTCCTAATTTTTCAACAAACAACCGGCATGTCTCACCATTTTCTATAGTCCTTTGAACCAATACCATCAAATGAAAGACACATAGCTGAATAAACTGCTCATCACCTATCCCTTCTACAGCTGAACTTGATGTACCAACAATGCAACAGTGGCCTTCATTTTCTTTGTTTTTAGAATCTGTTTCCATTGCAGTGCTCTCAGCTTTTCCAGAAGACCCTATATTTTTTCCATCCCCAAAGGATGCAATCTTATGGATGATTTCAATGATAATATCAACTCCGGTGCTTCTCAGTGAAGATACATGACGTAGAAGTTCCTCCACAGCATTTGCCAAAGGAACAATAGCCTCATTCATTGCTAAAACATACTTCTTGCTAGTGAAAATGTCAACAAGGAACCGTAGTGATGAAGATTCTCTAACAGCCTCTAACCCTTTGGCATTGAGACAAATAGCCCCAAGACCATTTGGAATGCATGTCAAAGCCTTTGATGAAGGAAGTATATCAGATCCAACTGACAATAAAAATGCATTAGGAAGACCCATTTCATGCAGAACAGAAAAACATGTTGGATCTTTGTGGATTATTTCACTCATAACAGTAACAGCCGAATAATAGATGTCACCACCAAACTTATCTACATTCTGAAAAATCAAGCTGAGAGTTGTTGGTAATGAAATGTCATGAGAATGCTGAGATCTGGTAGAGTTTGCAGGTGCATATGTTGCAGAACCAAGCGCCTTAAGGGAGACCTTTATGAGCCTCTTCTGGGAGTGCAATTGATCAGGACTATGTCTAAAGCTTTCACCAGTAAGCATCATGCTATCAGTTTCTCCAACCAAACCAATGACTCTGTGTACCTCTTTCTGTAATCTTTGAGTCAAAAGTTCAATTCCCCCCAATTCTCTAAACAATGATACAGATGAGCTGCTATAATCCATAAGCTTCTGAAGAGTTTTCACAGCAAAACAGACAAGATGAATATGTGTAGGATCAAAATCCTCCAGCAAAGGCAAGAAAGTAGGTACCATACCGGAACCTCTAATATTATTTGCAGAGGTTGAGGTTGAAACCACGTGGAGCAGATAGAACTGAAGAAGTGCTTCAACAAAGGCAAGGGATGATGGATCATTAGAACTCTTCAATGACAAAATAGCCCTTTGGAGCACATTCAGGAGTATCATGCGGTTCCCACCAGCAAAAGTTAAATTCGATCCACTGAGTATCCGGGCTCGATGATGTGATGATGTACATGCTGCTAATTGAGCTCCTAAAGCAAGCATTGCAAGTGTTCTAATAGATCCAGATACAACTTCCTCTGATCGAACAATTCTAATCAATTCATTTGTATATTCTGGTTCATTAGCAAAAAAGGAGACAAGTTCATCCTGGGCATCACCAGACTGCACTAGAACAATGAAAGCCAGTAGGCAAATTCTGCTGTAAAGCCTGCATATTCTAGGAGACCGAAAGGCCCGAGCATATCTGATTCTAGTGAGCAAGGAAAATCTGAGCTCAGAAGGAATGCTATATTGTTCAATGCACTGCTTCATCAATGACAAATCATCTTCTTTGCACAGATGCAAATCTGGCATGTGTATAACTGTTGTGCCAGTGGAAACTGCCTCTGCACTTTGTTCCTTGCTCTGGGCACTGGGAGCATGCAATTCAAAATAAAGGGTAGTACCTATGCGATAATTTGATTGGTCATGACCAATCTTTGTAATATCAGAAGGAAATAAGCTCAGTGCTTCATCTTGGGCATCCTCATTTGCCATAATACAAGTGTACAATCCCAAACCCTCCTCCTTGCTTCCCCAGCCCTGAGCTACAGACAAAAGATAGCTGTTCACCGAACCACAGCAAATCATCTTTGTACTTCCATGAAGCTTAGAGGGGTTAATTTTTACAAGCGCAGAAAGAGTTTCCAAGGCAGCAATAAGAATCTCAGGATCTGTCGATGCAAGTAAAAGCTTGAAATGCTGAAGAGGAAAGGATAAATATAAAATATCAGAAATAAAAGTTTAAAATATAAAAAAATAAAACACTTGAGTAAAACACACAGGGGAAGGAATTAAGAAAAATATATCAATTAAGACCAGGAATTGATAATACACAATTGACCAACTAACCTCTAAGCCATCAAAGGAACTTTTGTTTGCACAGTTCTCTAAAATTATTTGTGTCACTCGTAATATTTGCAGAATTGCATGTTTTGGTAATGGGCTGTCGTCTTCTAGATTATCTAACAAAGTCAAATCGTTTCTACATGACAAATAAGTCTTGAAGTATGTATCAAAATGAAGCAACAATGGTCTCCAGTGATGGAAATCCCCCTGATATAAAAGAAAGGCTTAAGCACTGGGAAAATAAAATAAATTACTCATTGCAACAAACCATCAGACTAAAATGGCAATACCTTATTGTACTCCCACCGAAAGCCAGAAAGCGGTATGGCAATATCTTGTAATGGACATTTGATAATCTTCTCAATGAATCCTTTGATCTTAGGAGGCTGAAACCAGTCAACCACCAAAATAAAATGACATCACATGGATGTTGGGTAAGGAAATGAACGAACATGTGTAAAAAAATAATAACATCTAAATAAATACAAAGGAACATAAGAATACAAAATATGAAATGCAGTTGAAGCAAATCTGCAAATATATTCAACATCATAAATTTGTTTGTCACAATCAGTGTTGACTGATGAGTAACAGTATTACTCAAATTGTTAGTAAAAGAAAATTGTCACCAAATAATATTAATATTACCAAAAGGAATTAATATAAATGGAGCATGCACAATTTAAATGAAGAGTCCTGGTAATTGCCACTATAAACAATGCATGCAAAGAAAGAAGTACCAAAACCTAAAGCTGTTCAAAAGCCACAAGCTGCTATTTCTTAATGAGTAACAGGGTATGTTCACACTTCTGTATTCTGTATATAGAAAATTAAACTGATGTAACCTATCAAAGCCTAAGATACACAGTACATAACATGAAATCAATATATTAGAATATCTACATTAGTGAGAAAATAAGAGTAAACTTGGGAGTTCTCTTAAATTTTGCATTTAATATTTTGAAAGAACAAGGTGATGGGCTCTCTTGAAGATAACTGACTAACTATCTCTAAGTTGGTTAGTGTCCCAACAGAACTAACAGAAACAATGAATACAAAACCATATGCTTCAGTGATAAAATGTAGAGAATGCAACAAAAAATAAGAAGCTAGAAAATAAGAGAAAACTAGAGAGTTCTCTAAATTCTGAATGAACTCCCTTGTCCAAAATGACTTCCGACATTATAACTCTCTAACTATCACTGAGTCAGTTAAGAGGGGGACAGAAGCCATGACTACTCTACATTCTACTACACAGGCAGTATTCTCTCGTGGTCTCAAGTACCTGAGATGCAAATGGACAGTAAATAATGATAAAAGATAAACTACTTGCAAGTAAAATAGAGTAGAATTGCAGCTTATGAATCATATTCTAATATTCAGTGTTTAACAACAAAAATGCATCCAGGAGGCCTCAGTTCTATCAATACTTACATAAATTTATGCATAGCACAACTTTTACGAGAAACAGACGATTACATGCTGATTAAACCAGCTTTAGTAAGTGACTGGTAAAATCAACAATTAAGGTGAACCAGTAACAGTTTAATATACTCAAATTTTGAGGTAACAAACTAGTAAAAATATCATTATCGTAACTATATATTATTTAGTTCAGTGATGAATACATCAGCTTATAAATTTAAAACAGCGTAACTAACTATGCTTCATTTGCCAATATTTTAAACAAACTAGTAGCAAAGGCATCTTCTATACTGCATATAACAATGGTAGAAAGAAGTATTAAAATGAATTGAAAAAATCAAATAAAACAGCCAAAATTCAAACAAGTACACAAGTGAGTTGCTTATTCTAACTTTTCTAGTTAGTGGTTAATAGTTTTGAGACAAATCCCAATTCAGTTCATGTAAGACTGAAATGAGAGAGCTCATTTCACCTTTCAAACGCACTGCCAAACAAAACATAAACTACAGAAACAGTAATGTATTAAATAATGAACTCCAAATCAAAGATTATCGATTTAATCCCATGTACAACTATTTTTGCTAGCTTTACACCAATTTGAAGAAAACATAAACTCAGTACAATGTTTTACTAATTAAAAAATAAAATTCCATTTGGTGGTCGAAGCAAAACAGGAATCAACTTTTTCCTAAGAATTGACACAGTTACAACAGAAAAAACAACTTCCAATCATAAATACCAGCAACACTGTCAAACTTTCAATCAACAAACACAAGTACAATGCATATACCAGATTATCTAAATAACTATACAATCAACAAAATGCATAGTGCTCTAATATCCTTCTACATAACAACATTAGTAAGTTTCAATATTTTCTTTAGAAAACAAAACTCTTAATAACAAACACACACACACCAAAAAAAAGAGGTTCACACAATCAGATGAATGAAGTCAGAAAGGCAGAACCCGCCAAAAACTAAAACACAAACTTCTATCCTTGAATGCAATTCATATCAAGGCACCCATGCTACATTTTTTATCATGTCATATATCAATGTCAAGCAATAAGAATCCTAACCCTAACTATGGATTCCCCCTTAAACCATATTAGAAAACATTAATCCCTGTTATTAGCAAACACAACAAAACAATGCATATTAGATAGAGAGGTCAAACAAAAGACACACTCACAGGCTCAGTTTCCAACTTAACAGAAGGACCAATGGCACCCTCGTTGGACAAAAGCTGGCGCAACCTCGAAGGCCAACTCGATCTTAGGGTTGTCATCTCACCTCAACAGTAAACTGAACCACCACCTAAAACCAAAAGCAAAAGCAAAATCAAAACCCAATCACAATCCCTATGAAATACGATCAAACTAACAAGTTTAAGAAACAGAATAGGTCGATAAGAATCCGCGATTGCACCAAAGCGATTAACTGATACCGAATCAGCAATTGGTATGAAAAAACTGGATCAAGTTGTTGGTAAGGTACCTGAGAGATGAGAGAGAAAGGAAAAAGATGCACACACATCCGAAGGATTACGATAAGAAGAAAAAGTGAAACCCCAATCAGAGAGGGAGAGAGAAAGGGATGAAAATCCTTGCTTTGGGTCTGCGAAGTAAGAAGAAATTTGATTTTACTTTCAACACAATTTTTTGTGCCCTCTGTGGTAACAAGGGTGTTATATAGACTGAGACTGAGGCTGGTTGAGTCCTTCATTTCCTTGCTTACACTATGGGGTCTTCTAAACGCGCTTTTTTTCCCTTTTTACCCCTAGGTTTATTGGTACTCCAAGGTGTTTGTTTGTTTAGTCTTGTTGACTTTTGCCTTTCATGTATCACATTTTAGATTTCAAAAAAATTAAATGATATTTAGTATCATTTTGCTTTAATGTTTTATTTGATTTCATGTCACATCAAACAAAAAATGTACTTACTAGATTGTGTGATTCTAAGTAAGTTTATTATTTCTTAAGGAAAAAAAAAACAACTTCATGTTTGTATATGTGGAAAATATTGTTTTCTGGTGATAATTTAAATTGGTTGCTGACTTAATAACACATTATTACCTTATCTTGTTATTTATTTCATTTTATTAGTCTGGATTTTTTTTATGGAGGTGTGTAAGAAAAATTGAATAAAATATATTTATAATATTTAAGATGCGTTCTAATGGTGTAATAGTTTATTTGATTGAGTTTGTAGATAATTTTAGTTAATTTTAATATAATACGATTTAGAAAATGAAATATAATGCACTAAATTTGGAAGAATATTAAAATACAGTATATATATATATATATATATGAGACTTATTTATTTTAAAGAATGATATAGTTTATTTATATATGAAACTTTTCTTTACCGTACCTACATAGTTTATATTTTAAAACAATAACAATGAATTTAATCAACTAATAAAATGTAATTAGAATAAAATACAACAAAAAAAAGTATGTTACTTGTTATATTATAAAAAAATATTATTTTTTATATTTAAAGTAGATTACAAAAAATATTTTAAAAGTAAATAATTTACCTTTTTATTTCTCCAATGATATATATATATATATATATATATATATATATATATATATTGATTATTATATTAGAGTCATAATTATGTATAACTATATATATATATATATATATATATATATATATATATATATATATATATATAATACACGTTTACTTTTCTAATTTTACTCTTTAAAATCTTTTCAAATTTAAATAATTATTCATAATAAAAATTATTTTATAATTTTATCCTTTTTAATAATTATTTTTTTAATACAAATATTATTTATAATAAAAAACTATATAAATTATTTATTTTTATAATTTTTTAATAAAAAACATTTTAGATGTTAATAAATTTTTTGTTACAATATAAAAAAAAGTAATCAGAAATGTGCTTCAATTAGTATATATAATATTTATATTATTTTTTATATAATTCAATTTATTTAGTAAGTTTATAATTTTTTTATAAATAATAAATCTTTTATTCAATTTACTTCTCTAAGGTAATATGTTAAATTAAAAGGAAAAAAAATGATAAGTAATATTTTCAATTTCTTTTAAGTATTTCATCCACTCTTTATGTAGAAAAATGGAAAATCTAATAACTTGATATTAAATATAAAATGTAATTTTTAATCTAATAGATTTTTTTTGTAATTTAATGATATTTCTAGTACTTTTTTACTATTAAATTAAGAAAAAAATGTTAATGATAATATGTAACTTGATTTCTTTCGTATATACACATCGTATTGAGAGGGAAATAAAATGAAAACATTATCATTATAAAAATAAAACTAGATATAATACGTAAAAGACCTAGAAAATGTTATTTTAATAATTGTAATAGTTTAAAAAAGTGAGACTTAATTATTTTAATATAAATAATTTTTTATGAACGAGTTTCATTATTTTAAAACACATTATTTCTATTTTTTTATAATTCTCTGATTTTTCTTTAGGAGTTTTTATGTGTGTCTAATTGAAAAACCAAGACCTTAGGAGTGATTTTTATAGCGAGCTCTTCAACTTAGACCAATCAGTTTATCTATTTGAGTAAATTAAGTTTCAACCCCTTTTCTCTGTTCTTTCCCTTATATATGTTGCATGTGGGCTCCACTCAACTTGCATGTGCCTTTTGAGTCTTTGATGATTAGTGGTTCTAATGGTATATCTTGATCGTGTTTCTCTTGTTCGTAGGAGCAAATAAAGTTTCTTGTGTCTTTGGAGTTGTTTTAAGATTCCTAAAGCGTTTTGGTCATTTGTCAGGTAAGGGAAGCTAAATACCTTGTTTTAAGTTTTTAAGTACTATGATAATATATGTTGGTATGCTTGAATTGGATTTAATGGATTGAGTTGCTAAATTTGTGTGCTTGAGGTTGTCGAAATTATGTTGTGTTATGGTATATTTGTGTAATTTTGGTCTCAAATTGTGTTGTCTGTTATGAAAAATTTTGATGTGATTGCTTGTTAAATGGTACTTGATTTGGTTGTCTGAATTGATGAAATTGAGGTCATCATTAACTAACATTACTACTAAATTATGTTTCGGGTAATGGGTTAGAATGTTGGTTGAAAGTGATCTAGAATTGGTGGATTTACGGGTAAAATTCTATGGGAATACTTATTGAGTGAGCTTGATGTTAGGAGTACGTGTTTGTGTCATTTAAAACTTGGTTAGCTTTTTAGTTTACCGAAATCGGGTCTTTAGGATGTTTATTTTGTTTTTTGCGACTGTGATGAAGTGTTTGTTTGGTCTAGTGAACTGAGTTATTGACCAAATGAACAAATTGATATCCAATCCAAATGTTTAAACATGTTTTTCAAACAATCATGGGGATAAAGATACCAAATTAGGTCATTTGGATAAAACTGGAGTGCACATAGATCAATTTTATAGCTACTGAAAACCAGGGCATTTCAGGTATGAATGTCTTGCCTTGAAAAAGTCAAAGAAGAAGATGGTCTTTCCCAAAAGGGAAAAGAAGAAGGTACTCATGAGTACTTGGGAAGACTTAGATTCCTCAGAATTTGAAGAAGAACAAGAGAAGGAAGCAAATTGCTGCCTCATGGCTGATAGTGTTGAGTACTCGTCAGACGACTTTGAAGAGAAGGTAGATTTCTTAGATTTGCATTCAGTTGTTCAAGCTTATAATGAGCTTTTGTGTAACTCCTCGAAATTATCATAAGCTTTCAAACAACTTTGGAAACAAAATAAGAAATTTTCAAAAGAAAATGAACTTTTGAAAAATGAATAGAGATTATTTAGAGACGAAACGAAATATTTGAAACAGAATAATAGTGACTTAGAAAGGAAGCTAGTTGAGTCTAAAAGAGAAATTGAAAATCTCATTTCAAGAAAAGAGAAATTTGAGAAGAACTTAATTATTGCTAAGGATGCTAAATACGTCGAATTGCTTCAACGTGAGAATGACACCTTATTCATGGTGTTAAACAGAACGTTTGAAGGCAAAGAACATTTAGGACTCCTAATCAAAGGTTGCAAACACTCTTTTGATAAACGAAGATTGGGTTTTAAAGGCAAAAACTCTCATTTTATGACTAAAAATAAATCTGCTTATTTTATTAAAGTTAATGAGAAAATAATTGTTATGCATCTACTTCTAAAAAAAGGTGCCTAAAGCTAACAAGATAAGACCCAATCCAAGATAGGTACTTAAAAATAAAATAATTTCTCTTGTGGATATGCTTGATCACAGAAAAGAAACTCATGTAATGGTATCTGGACAATGGGTGCTCATGCTACATGACGAGAGAAAGGTGTAGGTTCCACAACTTGAAGAATAAGAAGAGAGGAATAATGTCCTTCAATGAAAATGAAGGAAGAATAATAGACATTGGAAGGATAAGTATAAACTTTTTCGCCTTTATTGATAATGTTTTATAAGTAGATGACCTTAAACATAATTTGCTTAACATAAGTAAATTATGTGATAGTGGATATAATGTTGTTTTTGAAAAAGGTCAAAGTAAAGTCTTAGATGATAAGAGTCTATTAGTATTTTCTGCTAAAGAGATAGGGAAACTTGTATAAAATATATTTAAATGAACTACATGCTAAAAGTGCTTCATGTATTGTATCCATAAAAGACGAGATTATGATATGTCATAATAAATATAGACATTCAAATATGATATTAATCTCAAAGTTGCAACGCCATGACCTCGTGAGAGGACTGCCTAAATTGTCATTCAACGACAAAGTCTTTTTGTGATACATGTGTGAAAGGCTAACAATTCAAAGAGTCTTTTAAGAGTATAAATGTAATTTATACTGAAAGACCTCATGAGCTGCTTCATTTATATTTGTTTAGTCTATAAGAATTGCGTTTGTAAGTGGTAAACACTATAACTAGTTGTAGTCAATGACTATACTAGATGGACATGAGAAAAGTTTTTAACCCATAAGGATGAGGCTTTCGACTCGTTTAAAAAACTCTGCAAGAAGACATAAAATAAAAATGGTAATAATAAGATCATTTGAATCATAAGTGATCATGGTGGGGAATTCGAAAATGAACATTTCAAAAATTTTGCGAAAACTCTAGCATTAACCACAATTTCTCAACTTCAAGGACACCATAACAAAATGGGTCATTAAGAGGAAAAATCGTTCTTTACAAGAAATGACCAGGATTATGTTAAATTATTTGAACACCTGATACAAGAAGGTCTAACACCATAGGACCCATCACAAGAGGAATGGCCAAAAAGCTCCAAGATGAATATTCTCCTCAAGGTCAAGTACTATTTGCTATCTTTGGATGGAAAATTGGAGAACAAGAAGATATGCCAAATCTGCCAAAACATGGAGAAGGGTAAAAAGGACATTTCTATACAAAAGGGGTGTACTTATCCTTCTATGGGGCTGCATGAGTAATTGTTTTTCTTCACATAAAACTTGATTTTCACGTGTTTTAGAAGCTATACATGTAGCACATGGGTTCAGATCTGCCACGTGAAAGTTGATTGCTTAAAGCCTTGAGATTAATCTATAAAATCTCATAGGAAAAGCTTGTAAATCACTTTTGGATTGTAGTAAAGAATTTCTGCTGAAATGCATAGCAAATTCCTTCTCCAAGAGTCTCTTCTTAGCTTGATTTCCATTGCAACTTCCTTCCACTCTAGGAAGCCTTCTGAGTTGTGAATCACCTCTCCAAGCTAGCCTCCATATCCATTCACCTTAAAATCCAAACATCCGCTGCTTCACATCCTAAACTCTTCATCAATCTGTTCACAAAATTCCAAGTCTGCAGCTGCTAATGCTACTGTTCCATTGGTTTCAGCAAGCTGTTCAAGCCTCCCTGCACCTCCAATCTCACGGATCTGCTTTCCCACATCTCCTAGGATGTATCAACACCCCTAAACACTTTTAGGTTGAAGTAGTTAATACAAATTGTTATCTTCAAAATAGGATTTATTTAAGGCAATCTTAAGCAAAACTCCATATGAATTATGGAAGAAAGAAAGTCCAACATTTCCTACTTTCACCCCCTTGGGTGTGAATGCTATATAATATATATCAAACATAGTTTAGGAAAGTTTGACTCTAAAAGTGATAAAGGAACAATGTTTGGCTATTCTAAAACCTCTAAAGCATTTAAAGTTTATAACTCTTGAACTTGAAAGGTAGAAGAAGTCATTCATGTTAAGTTTAACGATTTTGAGTTTGACAATAAAATGTCAGAGGAAGACGAGGCTTTTATAGATATGCAAATTAATAATAAAGCGTCGAAACCAACCAACGAGTCATTTTAACCTGAAGCGTCGAAACACGTAGATCGGTCTTCTAATGAGAAGAGAGAGCCTTGTGGGTCGCATCGTCTACTAGTAAAAAATAATCCTTCAAAGCATATCATTGGTGATCTTAAGGAAGATATTAAGACCAAAGCTTTTTACAAGCAAAGATCGATAACTCTTATCCTTCAAATTGAATCGTCGAACGTTAATGAAGCATTGAAGGATGATTCGTGGGTAAAGGCTATGCAAGAAGAGTTGGATCACCCCTAAAAGAATAACGTTTGGAAGCTCATTGAGCTATCACAAGGAAAGCTCGTTGTTGGAGCAAAGTGTGTCTTCAAAAAGAAGCAAGATGAGGGTGGAAAAGTAGTAAGAAACAAAGCAAGGCTCGTAGCCAAGGAATACTCACAATAGGAAGGCATATAATATTGATGACAAATTTATGAACACCAAAAATGGTGCCACACAAACTTGTTTTACAATCGGCAAGTGTGACCGAATCGTTTCAAGTAATAAAACTCGGTAAGACCAAGTATCGTTCTCCCAAAGGACTCACGGCCTAGTTTAGTTATGTGATTCGTTGATTAGCTAAGACTTAAGAACGAAATAAGTGGAATTTAATATGCAAAAACAGAAAATAAACATGTATGCATGAGTTTTGATCAATGGCTAAAACAAAATACAAGCACTTTCAATGGAATATATGGATGAGTATGTTGTTGGGGTTTATCAATTTCATCTTATCCACTCTCATATATTTTAGGAATTCAACATTCTTTTCATCAATTGTTAATGCCACTCTCTAAATCACCTTGACAAGAAGGCCTATCTGTTACCAATAAGGAGTATTGGTAAAACCTGAAGATGTGTTTTGATGATGCTGCAACTTATAAATTTTGGATGTAGTAGGAAAATATTTAAAAAAAGCAACTTGTAGATTTTGAATGTAGTAGAAAAATGTTAAAACATTGTAATTTTTACTAGTATAATTGATTATGGTTAAGCAATAATCGATTATCACAAGTCATACTTGAATAATCGATTATCACTTCATATAATCGATTATCACATTTTTGAAAACCTGTAACAGACTTGAATAATCAATTATCACTTACAATAATCGATTATTCATGGCAGTTGGGAGCTGACCTTTGGCACTCAGTGTACTTGGCTATATAATTTGATTTGGAGAAATCAGAAGGCAACGTTTTTGAACTGAGAAAGCTTAGACCACTG
This sequence comes from Vigna nakashimae, assembly GCA_034642375.1. Lineage (NCBI taxonomy): Eukaryota > Viridiplantae > Streptophyta > Magnoliopsida > Fabales > Fabaceae > Vigna > Vigna nakashimae. The sequence goes on along the minus strand of CM067760.1, from coordinate 19,510,145 downwards.
TGTGTCAAAGGAACGTTCTTAAAGAGCTTTTTGTTCATTGTTCCCTTGCTTGGTCTTGTGAAAGGAGAGACTCGCGTATCGTGTGTCGATAGTCGGAGCAGACTCTCTTCAAGTTAGCAAGGTGCTCTGCCTGGTCTTGTGAAAGGAGAAGCTTGTGAATCGTTGGTCGATTGCCGAAGCGGTTCTCTTCAAGTTGGTAGAGTGGTTCTTTTCGTTTTATTCCTGTTCATTATCTTGTAATCTGTACAACTATAATTTTAGTGAAAAAGGTTAATCACTATTTATAGTGATTAACGACTGGACGTAGAATCTTTTGATTCGAACCAGGATAAAAATTTTGTGTTGATTTTCTTATTCCCTACACTCATATTATTTTACGTATATCAACTGTTTGATTAATTTTCTGAAAGAAAATTATTTTTACTAAAAGGACAAAATTAATTTTAATTGTGATCAAATACGCTTTCCGCTCTCTGAGTATTAATTCTGCTGCGCTATACTCTTCGAAAAATACCCCCTCCGATACCATCAATTGGTATCAGAGCTTGCTTTGATAGTTTTTCAAAATTTGCGAAAATGGCCGGTCACAATCAAAACCATGTATATGCTGAGGGTGCTTCCATTAACAGACCTCCATTGTTTACTGGTGATAACTATGCTTTTTGGAAAGTGAGAATGGAGATTTTTATGGGGTTTGTTGATAGAGGTATCTGGGAAGCTGTACAAAATGGCCTTTATATTCCTATGAATACTGTTGATGGTGTAGAGACTGAAAAACCTTATTTTAATTGGACTGCTGAAGAAAATAGACGAGCTCAGTTTGATATTAAAGCTCGCAATATAATTTCATCTGTTGTTGTACTTGATGAATTTTATAGAATTTCAGTGTGTAAGACAGCACAGGAAATGTGGGAAGTCCTTAGAGTCACTCATGAAGGAACAGAGGACGTGAAGCGTGCTAGGAAGAACACTCTCATTCAGAAATATGAGATGTTCAAAATGCAACCTGGAGAAATGATCTCTGATGTTCAAAAACGATTCACTCATATTATGAATCATTTAACATGGTTGGGTAAGACTTTTGATACTGATGAACTTAATGTGAAAATTCTGAAATCTCTGGACAGGTCTTGGCAACCAAAGGTGACTGCCATCTCGGAATCTCAAAATCTTACTCAGATGTCAATGCCAATCTTGTTTGGAAAGCTCCGTGAGCATGAACTTGAGCTGAGGAGATTGACTGCTGAAGAGGATCAAGGCAAAAGGAAAACTCTAGCTTTCAAATCTGAAATATCTAAAGGAAAAAGCTCTAAGAGGATCGAAGAAGATGATTCTGATGATGAAGAAAATATGAGCTTGATGATAAAGAAATTTGCAAAGTTCATGAAAGCAAAGGGAAAGGACAAGTTTCACAAAGATAGGAAAGAAAGTCAAGAATCTCCATCAAACGTAAAGTGCTTCGGTTGTGGAGAAAGAGGGCACGTAAAATCTGAGTGTCCAAAAAGCAAGAAAAGTGAAGACAAGAAGGAAAGAAAATTTCAAAGGAAAAAGAAAGCATACATAGCTTGGGAGGATAATGCCTCTAGTTCAACGAGTTCAAGTGACACAGAAGAAGAAGCCAATATTTGTCTAATGGCTAAATCAGAAGATACTGGAAGCCAAGTAAGTGATTCCAGCTTTGAATCTAGTGAATTAGACTTGCAAAAGGCTTTCTGTGAATTGTTGATTGAATCTGAAAAACTTGATGCTGCACATAAAAAACTTAAGAAAGAGCACAATGAATTAAAATTGAATTATGAAAAGTTGCTTGATGATGAAGTTGTCTTAAGAAATAAAGTTAGTTCTTTAGAAACAAAATTATCTAATGCAAATGCTACTGTTGAACCTGTTGAATGCTTGTCTTGTAAGAATCATATGTTTGATATTGACATATTTGAAAACTTACTTGCAAAGGAAACCAAGACTAATTCACATGCTAAGACAAACCTTAAGAGAAGCAATGTTGAAAATAGAAATATGCATCAAATAAATAAGTCCAAAGAAAGAAGAACTCGTAGAGTTTGGGTTGAAAAAGGGACTTTTGTTAAAAACAAAGTAAGTAATGCTTATTGTTTTTACTGTATGAAGCATGGACACACATCAAACAAATGCAACATTAAACATTTTGGTGTTCCAAATGGTAAATATGCATGGGTTAAAGTTGTAAAATGATTTAACTCCATATGAACTGTTGAATGGTAGAAAACCAAATGTATCTCACTTTGATGAAGCAATTTTTATAGGATATTCTTTGACTAGCAAAGCTTATAGAGTGTTCAATAGAAGAACACTAATAATTGAATAATCAATGCATATTGTCTTTGATGAGATTGTAAACCTTGAGGTAAATCCTCTTGAGTCAAATAGACCCATTGCAGGTGATGAGGATTACTTAAAAGAAGCCCTTGAGGAGATGTATCTAAATGAAAATTATCCTCCGGAGCTTCAAGAAACACCGCAAGTCGTTGATTCCAAAAGCTATCAACAACCAAGAGGAGTATCTTTGGACAACATCATAGGAGATATATCAAAAGGAGTAACTACTATAAATAATTTAAATAATTTTTGTCTAACTGTTGCTTTTGTGTCTCAGGTAGAACCTAAAAATATAAAGGAAGCTCTTCAAGATGACAAGTGGTGCATTGCTATGCAAGAAGAGCTAAATCAATTTGAAAGGAATGAAGTTTGGGAACTTATTCCAAAACAAGAAGAATTCCAAGTCATAGGAACAAAATGGGTATTCAGGAACAAGCTGGATGAGGATGGAAACATTACAAAGAATAAAGCAAGGCTAGTTGCTAAGGGATACTATCAAGAGGAAGGTATAGATTATGATGAAACGTATGCACCGGTAGCCAGGTTAGAAGCAATTAGATTATTACTTGCATATGCATCTTTGATGAAATTTAAACTGTATCAAATGGATGTAAAAAGTGCTTTCTTAAATGGTTTTATAAAAGAAGAAGTGTATGTTAGTCAACCTCCTGGCTTTGAAGATTTTAAATTTCTTGATCATGTTTACAAGTTGAAAACGACCCTTTATGGTCTTAAACAAGCACCTAGGTCTTGGTATGAAAGACTTAGTATCTTTTTAATTGAAAATGAATTTTCTAAAGGAAAGGTTGATTCAACCTTATTCATTAAGAAAGTAAGAAAACACATTTTAATCGTGCAAGTTTATGTAGATGATATCATTTTTGGGTCAACTGATGACTCTTTGTGTGAAGAGTTTGCAAAAATAATGCGAGGTGAATTTGAGATGTCTATGATGGGTGAGTTAAACTTTTTATTAGGACTACAGATAAAACAAATGAATGGTGGAACATTCATCTCCGAAACTAAATACTGTAGAGAAATTCTTAGGAAATTATGTATGGATAGCTGCAAGGAAGCTAGTACACCCATGGGTACTTCATGTTATTTAGATAAGGATGAAATTGGAAAAGGAGTGAATGAAACCATGTTTAGAGGCATGATCGGATCCTTGCTATACTTAACTGCTAGTAGACCAGATATTATGCAGAGTGTTTGTGTATGTGCTAGATACCAAGCCAATCCTAAAGAATCTCATTTGACTGTAGTTAAAAGAATTCTAAAATATCTTAAGGGAACTACTTCATTTGGACTTTGGTATCCCTCTGATGCCTCACCTAGTTTAATAGGATACTCTGATGCAGATTATGGTGGCTGTAAAATTGATAGAAAAAGTACTAGTGGAACCTGTCATTTCTTGGGATGTTCTTTAGTGTCATGGCACTCGAAGAAACAAGCATGTGTGGCTTTGTCTACCACCGAAGCTGAATATATTGCAGCTGAAAACTGTTGTGCCCAAATTTTGTGGATGAAACAACAATTGGAAGACTTTGATATCTTCCTTGACAAAATTCCTCTAAAATGTGATAATACTAGTGCGATAAACTTGACGAAGAACCCCATAATGCATTCAAGAACTAAGCATACAGAAATTAGGCACCATTTCTTAAGAGATCATATTCAAAAGGGGGATTGTCAAATTGAATATGTTGATACTTTACATCAATTAGCTGATATCTTTACCAAGGCTCTACCTAAAGATAAATTTTTTGAGCTTAGAAGAGAGTTAGGAGTGTTAGACATATCTTAGAATCAAAATCTAGCAAATTTTTGCATTTTTCGTAAACTTAACGCTTCATAATCGATTATCACTAAGTTATAATCGATTATTCATGCATCATTCAATTCTGGAAAATCTTGAGCAGATAATCGATTATCATTATGCATAATCGATTATCATGCAATTCTGGGCAGTAATTATTGAACTGATAATCGATTATCACGAGCCATAATCGATTATCGCGCTGACAGTTTCAAAAATAGAGTCGTTGGAGCATCCTATAACGGCTATAAACGACCATAAACGGCTAGTTTATCCATTTTTCTTATAAATAGCCCCCCATAATCGATTATTAGACACTCCTTTGCACCCAAATACTGTTGAAATCAAATATAGAGCTCAAATCTTCTTCATTTCCCTTCACCTTCTCAAAATCTCATTTTCACATTCTTCCTCCATAGCTGACTCAAGAAGGCACCGTCGCAGAACAGCTGGAGCCTTCTCTTCTTCTCAACCATGTCTTGCAAACATAGATGGATGGATTTCAGATCAAGGGAAACATGCAGACTTTGTTAATTCTTGGCAAGAAAGGAAGATCATGGCGGTAAAGTTTATTCGTCTTGACTTTTTCCGCTTCTATGGCTTTCAATTTCCAAACACTTTTGCTGAGCAGGGGTTAACGCATCTGTTAGAGCAAAAATGATGCATTTATCCTGATCTTATAAGAGTCTTCTACTTCAACTTGCACTATCGAGATGGGATAATATCTACTAAGGTCAAGGGAGTACGCATCATTTTAGATGATGACATATGGACAAATGTTGCTCAACTTCCCATCTGGGATGATGCTGTCAAAGTCCATTTAGGACTTGAAGATTTCAACAGGATGATGACTTTTCAATCCTTCCTACGTCATCCTGAACGACAAACCAATAGAAGGAAATTACTGGTTGGAGGTTTTAAAGTTGAAGAAAGGATGATCCACTACTTGATTGTCTGGATTTTATGTCCTAGAGCAACCAACCATGCTCAATGCTCTGAGCAGGATTTACTTCTGTTGTATGGGATTCTAAATCACATACACATCGACTGGCCTGCTCTCATTGCTGACACAATGGTAAAAGCCAAGAAATCCCATTCATATCAACTTCCCTATACTCTTCTTCTTTCTAGGATTTTAGAATCCAAAGGTGTACCTGTTGAAGGAGAACTCGTTCAAACTATTGAAGCTGTGGGATCAGAAATTGGAGATACTACCTTTCGTCAAATGGGATTCATTACTAGAGGCAGAGTCCTTATTCACAAAGATGATGACCATCCTGATGCAGATGAAGATGATGACATGGACACTCATATGGCTGACCCCGTAAGTGCTGCTGCTCCGTCTAATGCTGGACCATCCAACATACCCTCCTCTTCCTCAACTTCTATGGAAGAACATTTTGCAAGGTTATCTAAACAATTGGAGGATATGAGTCTTACACAAAAGACTCACTTTGAGGAGATTTATGAGTGGCAACGATCTGTTGATGAGTACATGGTTGATCAATTTCTTGATCTTGATGTTCGCCTATCTAACATCGAGGGTCATCTTAATATCCCACCTCCTGAACGTTCTCCTAGTCCTGAATTCTAGGTTTTAGGCCTCTAAGTTTGATTGTTATGTTATTTTCTTTATGGTATTTAGTTTCTTAATCTTTATGAATTTCATGTAATTCCTTTCTGTTCTTAATATAATGAGCTTTTATTTTTTGCATATATTCCATTTTTGAGGGGGAGCTCATATTAAGGGGGAGGATATTACATTATTCTTTTTTGCTTATGATAAAAAAAGGGGGAGAAGAAATATAAGGGGAGGATTAAAAACAAAAGGTTTTAATTGTATAGGTACTGCTAACTCTGTGGTTGGTCCATTAGTTTATATATGTTGCAGGTAAATCTGAGTTGCTTTTAAAAAGAGAGTTTTTGATCATCATCAAAAAGGAGGAGATTGTTACCAATAAGGAGTATTGGTAAAACCTGAAGATGTGTTTTGATGATGCTGCAACTTATAGATTTTGGATGTAGTAGGAAAATATTTAAAAAAAGCAACTTGTAGATTTTGAATGTAGTAGGAAAATGTTAAAACATTGTAATTTTTACTAGTATAATCGATTATGGTTAAGCAATAATCGATTATCACAAGTCATACTTGAATAATCAATTATCACTTCATATAATCAATTATCACATTTTTGAAAACCTGTAACGGACTTGAATAATCAATTATAACTTACAATAATCGATTATTCATGGCAGTTGGGAGCTGACCTTTGGCACTCAGTGTACTTGGCTATATAATTTGATTTGGAGAAATCAGAAGGCAACGTTTTTGAACTGAGAAAGCTTAGAACACTGTGTGTCAGAGGAACGTTCTTAGAGAACTTTTTGTTCATTGTTCCCTTGCTTGGTCTTGTGAAAGGAGAGGCTCGCGTATCGTGTGTCGATAGTCAGAGCAGACTCTCTTCAAGTTAGCAAGGTGCTCTGCTTGGTCTTGTGAAAGGAGAAGCTTGTGAATCGTTGGTCGATTGCCGAAGCGGTTCTCTTCAAGTTGGTAGAGTGGATCTTTTCGTTTTATTCCTGTTCATTATCTTGTAATCTGTACAACTATATTTTTAGTGAAAAAGGTTAATCACTATTTATAGTGATTAACGACTGGACGTAGAATCTTTTGATTCGAACCAGGATAAAAATTTTGTGTTGATTTTCTTATTCCCTACACTCATATTATTTTACGTATATCAACTGTTTGATTAATTTTCTGAAAGAAAATTATTTTTACTAAAAGGACAAAATTAATTTTAATTGTGATCGAATACGCTTCCCGCTCTCTGAGTATTAATTCCGCTGCGCTATACTCTTCGAAAAATACCCCCTTCGATACCATCACTATCTTTAATTATGAGTTCATACAATTCCTAGCATTAACGACAACCAATATACTATTGGGAGAAGTTCCCCGGATCTAGACTTCCCCGTACGTTCCCGTATCGACAAAATCAATAATCATGTATTGAATGAGTTAAACAAAGCAAGCATTGAGCAAAGAGGAAAAACCCTAACAATGATGAAAGAAAGCATAGGTCTTAAATATAAGATGTAAACACAAATTCCATATATGAGAGTTGTTGGAACAATCGGTACCGTTATAGAGTTGCGCAGCGGAATAAAATATTCGGAAAGCGTGTTACGGTCACAAATCAAGTTTTGATGGTTCGTTTTAGAAAAATAATTTTCTTAGAGAAAATTAATCAAACAGTTAACATGCGTAAAAGGTAAAGAGTATAGAGAGTAGAAAAATTGATACACTGGATTTTTATCCTGGTTCGAATCAAAAGATTCTACGTCCAGTCGTTAATCACTATAAATAGTGATTAACCTTTTTCACTAAAAATGGTTTCACAGATTACAACAAATAGTGAATAAAGCAGATAAATAAACCTTCCTTCGACGAACGAACAGGAAGAAGAACACTCTGCCAACTCGAAGAGAACCACTCCGACTATCGACAAACGAAACGCGAGCTTCTCCTATTCACGAGACCAGGCAGAGCACCTTGCTAACTCGAAGAGAGCTTGCTCCGACTATCGACACACGACACGCGAGCCTCTCCTGTTCACGAGACCAAGCAAGGGAACTTGAACTATAGCTTCTGAGAACTTCCTCTGACAAACAGTATTCTGCAAGAGCTTCTGTTCAACAACGTTCCCTTCTGATTTCTCCAAATCAAAAAATATAGCCAAGTACACTGAATGCCAAAGGACAGCTCCCAACTGCCATGAATAATCGATTATTGTAAGTGATAATCGATTATTCAAGTCCGTTACAGGTTTTCAAAGATGTGATAATCGATTATATGAAGTGATAATCGATTATTCAAGTATGACTTGTGATAATCGATTATTGCTTAATCATAATCGATTATTGCAGGTTAAAAATGCAAGTTTTACAAGGTTTACAAGAATTTCCTACTGCATTTAATTTCTACAACTTGCTTTTAACTAATTCTAATATCTTCTTCAACTAAAACTTCTTGTAGCATCATCAAAACAAATTTCTTCAAGATTTACCAATACTCCTTATTGGTAACAATCTCCCCCTTTTTGATGATGATCAAAAATTCAATTTTAAAAGCAAGTTTGGCTTACCTGCAAAACATACAAGCTAACAAACAACAACAAGGTTAGCAATACCTGTAATAATTTATACTTCTCCCCTTGTATTATTCTTCTCCCCCTTTTTGATCAGAAGCAAAAAAGATCAAATGTTAAAGGCTCCCCCTAAATATGATCTCCCCCTCAATTAATCAAAGGATGCATATAATCAAGAGATCATTTTATTTATGAAAATAAATATTACATTATAAGAAGAATGGACAAACTAGCCGTTTATGGCCGTTATGGGATGCTCCAACGGCTCTATTTTTGAACCTGTCAGCGTGATAATCGATTATGGCTTGTGATAATCGATTATCAGTTCAATAATTACTGCCCAGAATTGCATGATAATCGATTATGCATAATGATAATCGATTATCTGCTCAAGATTTTCCAGAATTGATTTTAATGCATGAATAATCGATTATAACTTAGTGATAATCGATTATGAAGCGTTAAGTTTACGAAAAATGCAAAAATATGCATAGATTTTGATTCTAAGATATGTCTAACACTCCTAACTCTCTTCTAAGCTCAAAAAATCTATCTCCAGGTTTAACAAGAAAGCATTTCAGCTAGCACAATCAGTTTAGAAACTAATTTTGACAACACAAATTTCAACTTCCCAAACACCAACTATGATTCATGCACTCTCATATCCCAATTTGTTCAACTTCATATATTCAACTATGCATATCAAAACAACATATGAAAAAATTCAATCACAAGAGCTGATTCAGGTGCTATCTTTCAACATTTTTTAAACAAAATAATTTACATCAAAATTATGCAAATTTGATAAGTTCATTTTCTGCATCCAGGCTCTCAATGTATATTATCATAGCTCATTCGTTATGCATTTGAACTTAAAAATAAATCTCCACAGAACCAACTTTGAAATAGAAATGACAATTTAATTTTCACATATCTTAATCATTAAAAATTGCTAATGAAAATCTGTCGGCCAACTCATTTAAATGACTTTTTCATAGTTTTTAATGCTTGACAGAGATTACACCAAAGTAACTTCAAAGTACTCATGAAATTGAATACTAAGCCAGTTAAACACAAATTCAATAGATAATTATCAACAAAGCACTGAAATAACAATGCACATGGCTTTACATGACATGAATGAAATTCAACACATGAATATTTTAAATAAATGAATTCACTTGATCAAAATGTGTAAACAGACACGAACATACCACAGGATGAATGAAACAGTGATCAACATATCATTTTCTCAACCAGGCATGAATATAACAGTAACTAAATAACGGAAGATCAAGTAAATACAGGATGCAACACCACAGTTTAAACAACACTTAGCTCAATTACTTGGTGCTTGAATGAAGGCTTTTGGATACCACTTGATGGAGTTACATCTTGGTTTGTAGCATCACTTCAAAGAGCATAATACCATAGAGCTCTCTTATCCTTTTGAAAACTTAACCTGCAAAGTAAAAACAATAGAGTTTTGGTCCCCATAATCTCATTTGGGTCCTTTGAGGTTAGAGACAATTTACTTTATAACAGGAATCCAAGCATATTTTCCATTTGGAACATCAAAATGTTTAATTTTACATTTGTTAGAAGTATGTCCCTTTTTCATACAATAAAAACAACAAACATCATGCACCTTGTTTTTCACAAAAGTCCCTTTCTCAACCCAAACTCTACGAGTTCTCTTAACTTTAGACTTTTTATGAAGATGCATGTTTCCACTTCTAGCATTGCTTCTCTCAAAGTTTGTTTTGGCATGTGACTTAGACTTAGTTGCCTTTGCAAGTAAATTCTCAAGAATGTCAATATCAAACATATGACTTTTACACGATAAACATTCAACAGGTTGTACAACAACATCAGATTCAAATAACTTAGTTTCTAGATTACTAACTTTGTTTCTCAAAACAACTTCGTCATCTAGTACTTTTTCATACTTCAATTTCAATTCATTATGCTCTTTCTTTAACTTTTTATGAGCAACATCAAGTTTTTCAGATTCATTTAACAAATCAAGAAATGCCTTTTGTAAATCAAATTCATCACTTGACTCTAAGCTAGAATCACTTACTTGGCTTCCTGCATCTTCTGAGTCTGCCATTAAGCACAAATTAGCTTCTTCATCTGAATTGCTTGAACTTGAAGAACTAGAAGCATTGTCTTCCCAAGCTATGTAAGCTTTCTTCTTCTTTGAAAATTTTCTCTCCTTCTTTTCTTCACTTTTCCTATTATTAGGACAATCAATCTTCATATGTCCTCTTTCTCCACATCCATAACATTTAACGCTTGAAGAAGATCCATCATTTTCTTTCCTTTCTCCACGGTATTTGTCTTTTCCCTTTGCTTTCATAAATTTAGCAAACTTCTTAATCATAAGACTCATGTTTTCCTCATCGTTATCGGAATCATCATCCTCAATTCTCTTATAACTTTTTCCTTTTGAGATTTCAGATTTGAAAGCAAGCGTATTTCTTTTGCCTTGATCCTCTTCTGTAGTTAATCTTTTCAGCTCAAGCTCATGCTCACGAAGCTTTCCAAAGAGAATCGCCGTTGACATCTGAGTGAGGTTTTGAGACTCCGAGATGGCAGTCACCTTTGGTTGCCAAGACCTGTCTAATGATTTCAAAATTTTCACATTCAATTCATCAGTGTCAAAAGTCTTACCTAAACCTGTTAGGTGGTTCACAATGTGAGTGAAACGCTTATGGACATCAGAAATTGGTTCTCCAGGTTGCATTCTGAACATCTCATACTCCTGGATGAGTGTATTCTTCCTTGCACGTTTCACGTCGTCTGTACCCTCATGTGTGACTCTGAGGACCTCCCACATTTCCTGTGCTGTCTTACATACTGAAATTCTATAAAATTCATCAAGTACAACAGAGATGAAATAATATTACGAGCCTTAATATCAAATTGGGCTCTTCTATTTTCCTCAGGAGTCCAGTTAAAGTATGGTTTTTCTACTTCTACACCATCAACAGTTCTTTTAGGAATATAGGGACCATTTAGTACAGCTTCCCAGATGCCTCTGTCAACAGACCCCATAAAAATTTCCATTCTGACTTTCCAGAATGCATAGTTATCACCAGTAAAGAGTGGTGGTCTGTTGATGGAAGCACCCTCGGCATATACTTGAGTTTGATGACCGGCCATTTTCGAAAAAAAAATTTGAAAAAATATCAAAGCAAGCTCTGATACCAATTGTTGGAACAATCGGTACCGTTATAGAGTTGCGCAGCGGAATAAAATATTCGGAAAGCGTGTTACGGTCTGATGAACGGGTCGCACCGCTCACAAAAGTTGTGCATAAAAGAATGCAGTATAGTGCTAGGAGGTGACTCCTAGGTCGTCTCTCAAGGACCAATATTGGGGTTTAGTCTCAAATTTAAACACGAAGTGGGGGGGTTTTGAAGGTTGTTTTGGTTGCGGTAATATTAAAAGCATTAAAATAAAATTCAAAACAGTAAAACAAAATTTAAAAACAATAAAACGAAATTTAAAACAGTAATTATGAAATTACAGCAGCATAAAACAGTAAAAATAAATCTGAAACAGTAAAAACGAAAATACAGAAAAATAGAAAATACAGTAAATAGTAAATACAGAAATAGTAAAAATAGAAAACAGTAAATTTTAGAAAACAGTAAAAACGAAATTGCTACAGTAAAAACGAAATACAGTAACTTAAAACATTAAAAATAATTCTGGAACAGTAAAAACGAAATACAGAAAAACAAAATACAGAAAACAGTAAAAACAGGAAACAATAAATTTTTGGAAAATGAAATTACAGCAGCACATAATTGCAGTAAAAACAGTAAATACAGAATTACAAAATCAAGAAAACAGTAAAAGTAAATACAGAAAATGAAAACACAGAAAACAGAAAATACAGAAAAACAGTAAATTTCGAAAACAGTAAAAACAGAGTCAAAATTACTGCAGTAAAATACAGAGAGCAAAATTACAGTGAAATAATCAACATGCAAAAGATAGACAACATTAAAATTAAATTGTAGAAATTTGGATACAGAAATTAAAGTACAGCAGTAATTAAATTTCAACAGTAAAAAAAAACAGTAAAACAGAATTTAAATTTCAGAAACAGTAAATTAAATTAATGCATTGAATTAAAATAGTAGATGAATTTATTACAACAAAAGAAAGGGAAAAGTAAATATGAAATACAACATTACAAGAAGTGTGCATCAACCGTAACCCTCCATCTTCTGTACTGTGATTTTTTTCTTCTCTGTTCCAGCAGTGAGTGGTTCCTAAACTACTCCTCCCATTTTTTTTTTTATCTCCTCTTCTGCTGCCATTTTATAACCGTGAATTCTGAACCCGTGAGCAAGGTTTTGTTTTTGTTGCCCCGTTAGCATCTATCTTCAGCTCTTTGGACGTGCCAAAGTCAATAAAATGGGCCCTCCAAATGGTGTCCGTGAGCCCTGCTTCCTTCAGCAAAGAACAACTTCTTGCTTCTACTGCTACTGGACCGTGAACGTTGGCCTTGACACCTTCTTCCCAAGCTGGATGTTTTGTTGGATGGAGTCTTGTTGCTAGCTGCTGCACCAGCTTCTCTTTTCTCCACGCTTCATCCCTCACACCGTGAGCTTCTTTGCTTTTATGGAGTTTGTGGTACTGCAACAATAAACCGTGAAACCACTTCTCTTTTATTCCAAAGCATAGCCAAAATGAATGTAGTACGTGGGCCATGAAGCTAAAATTCAGAATTTTTCCAAGCAAATAAGTAGTGGATGGACCCCATAGGCAATTACTTCCTTTTCCATGTAGCCACTTCCCTTCCTTCTTTACGTAAAGTGGCTTCTCCAATTGTGAATCATGTTCCAGCCAACAAAACAATGTGGTGGTCCCAACTTTTGTTTCATTGTTTCCTTTAGCATTTATATAATTCTTTTCTAGAAGAAGAAGGGGTTGCTATATACTTCAATAAATCAGAACTTTGCATTTTGGAGCTCCTCCACGTATTCTACTTCTTAAAGAAATGATATTCTTTTTTTTTTATTATTATTGTGGCTTGGTGTGGCCGTATAAGAGTGTTACTCACGTGAAGTCCCTTCTCCAATTTATTAAGCATTGTGCACTTTCCAGAATGAAAGCATCATGTGAACCTGCATGAACATTGATCCATTTCCTGTTAAGCAATTTAGTACCGTGTGCTGCACCATTTTGTTTTCAAGCTCCACTTCTTAATTTTGAAAGAGACTTTTACAATCAAGCCTATATCGTGTAGAATCCTAAAAACAAAATCTGCACAGCCTTTCTTTGTATAATTAATGTGTCAATTCTCTTTGAATCCCAAAATATTATCCAAAAATTTTTCCTGCAATCAATAATGAAAATAATTAGCTCAGATAATTCAAATTAGTTAAAATAAGAATTTCTGATCAAATTAAGCACAATTAGCCAAAACGGAAAAATACTGGACAATTAAGCACAATTCCCTGATTAAATTTGGTACAATAAGCTAAGTGAAATTGAGAAAATATTGACTCATCAAAATAGACCACACTTAGTCTTTTGCACTCCTGGGCAAAATTAAGACGTAAATCACGGAATGGTTTAAAGGACTTTTAGGAAGGTGACACACACCCAGCACGCAGAAAGCAAAGGCTCAAGAAAAATAAAAGAATTTACAAAATTCTCAAGAATTCTAGACAGATAAAAGAAGTAGAAATTTTTCCAACACAAAATCAAGAAAAACAAATACTTACAGAAATCTGCCAAGCAATTCAAAGTATGGCAAAAATAATTAATCAGTTCAAGAGGTGATTCAAAAATAACAAAACCTCACAGATGCACCAGAAGTGTTTCTCTCAAGTGTTTAAGGTAAATCAATATCACTCAATGTACTCAAGAAAACAAACACAAGTAGACTTGGCAAGTCTCTAATTATCAATACTTAAAACATATGCACGTTTAGATCAAAAGGTCTTTACTGGGTTGTAATGGGGCCAAGGACAGGGGAGGATAAATTTGGATAAGTAGCTATAGCTCAGAAGAAATAGAGGTGCACTAGGGAAAAAAAATGTAAACACAGTGAAATCTCACCCAAACCTCTAATTCAATCCTCTTCTCGACTCCATTATTCATAAAATTATTTTTCAATTTTCTCTTTTTCTCATCAAATTTTTTTTTCATCCTGTCTTCCCTTTTTTTTTATCACACAGCAGGATATAGATTATCATTTCAAAACATGATGAGGAACCAACTAGCCAATTTATCAGAATTCCCAAGGAGACCACACTTATTCTCAAAATACTTCTATAGCTCCAGACTTTCCTAAGGTTAAGGTAATCATTTGTTTTTCACTTAGGATCAGTGTATGAGCTTCAACACAAATAAATATATACAGTATAGGCTCAAAGGGGTTATCAATGGATAATAACAAGGTAGGCTTATTTGGCTAAAGAGGCTCAAGAATAAAATTGCCTTTATCACTTCTAAACATGCATATAAATCAAGTATATCAATAAGAATCAAGCCAAGGCATATGTGCAAGAAATCAAGAGTCATATCACACAAGAAAGAACATTAAGTGGCTCAAATCTCACACAGGGTATCCGTGTTATAATCAATTCAACCTCTTGAACACATAATCATCTTTCCAAGCAGAGAAAAGCAAGGATTGCAATCTATAAGTATTAAGTAAGTGAAGGAAAAATCTACAACTTAGACAAAATCCAGAAATCAGGAGAAAAATGTAAAATTTATTGCACACAAAACTTGATAAAAATAACTTAAAAGAGAAAAAATTTAACACTCAAAAACAAAAAATTTAACACACAAAATACAATCTAACAGAAAAATCAGAATTTCTTCCCAGTAGACCACACTTAAATCACACAATGTCCTCAGTGTGTTACAATCATCAGATTATCAATTTCAGAGCAGCAAATAATATAGACAAGTGCAATAAAATGTTAGGAAATGGGAAGAAATTTTCAGTAACATCCATCAGTAGATGTTTTCAGTGACATCCATCAGTAGATGTCTAAATCACGTAGCACCTATCAGTAGATGCTAATTAATTTTTATTATATTTTTTTTATTTTTTTTTATTTATTTTATTTTTTTTTATTTTTCTGAAAAAGGAGATGACCGGCACTGTGACAACAGTCTCGGTGGCAAAGACCGGAACTGTTGCTACAGTGGCAGAATTTTGGCTATAAATGAGCCACTCCTCCGCGTCCAGCGCCATTTCCTGACCTAGTCTCTCTCTCTAGTCCTCTCTTCGCCCTCTCTGCTCTCTTCTCTCTCTACTCTCTCTGCTCTACTCTCTCTCTCAACCTGAGCGTCTGGAATCTCTACGGAGCCTCTGCCCCGGTGCCATCTGAGGAGTGTGAGAACCCCGAGGAGCTTCTCTGCCAGCCTACTACTCCAGGTAAGTCATCTGCACCTTGGATCTCCTTCTTTCTGCCGTTTAAGCTTTCTGCTCTTTTCTTTACCTTTTCCTGCTTTCCAGATCTTTCATTTTCAGTATTTCCTTTTTCTGCCCTGCTCTCTTTATTTTTCTCTGCTTGTTCTCTTTCCCTCTCCCTTGTCCTGCTTTCCTGTTATTTATTTTCTTTGCCGCAATACTTGTCCTCTCCCCCTGCCCGATCTATCTTCTCCTTTTCAATTTTTTTCATATTTTTGAAACTGAAAACTCTTAAACACATAAAACACAACTGTCTAAAAACTTAAGGGGTATATCGGCTGGAAACCAGACGTTAATCTCCCTTCGATTGAAGGTATTGCAGAGACAATCGGGTAGAACAACGCCACGTACCCCACTTAAAAATAAAACACAGAAACTGAATATACATGAACAATATGGACAAGGACAACTGGACGTAGATCCGTTTAGGCCCCTTTTGCAAGGACCGTGAAACAGATCTGAGACCAAACACAGAAATATCAAAGACTGACAGGACAACATAAATTTAACGGGAAACAAGAACAAATAAAGAAAACACAGAACTAATCTAAATTTTTTATGCTTTTTTTTTTTTTTTTATTGTTATTTATGTTATGCTTATTTTTCTTGTTTTTGTTCTTTTTACATTTATTTATTTTTTATTAAAGTATTTGTATATTACGAGAGGAAGGATGAGTGATATGGAATCAGAGAGATATACCAGTCAACGATGGCGTCCTACAGATGATCAGATCACGATGATGACCAAAATCTACAACTATGGGGTCACACACCCAAGCCGAGCGCAAGTCGTCGAGATCGCGTCTCGACTAAGGACCTTCGGCGAAGCCACTGAATACAACGTGCACTGCTGGTTTAACAACCATGGCAATCGGGTCAGGCGCTGGCAAGCGGAGATAGACCCCACAGGCACTCTCTTTTCACAACTGCCGCTATACATGTACGGTAAGAACTCTCATCATACCTCCATTTTTATTGAAATTTTTCATTCCTCTTCTATTATTAACACAAGTTTTATTTTTTTATTTTTTTATTATTTTTTATTTTTTATTTTTTTGTTTGAAAGAAAATAACTGGGTGATAATGAGGGCACCGAGGCTGCTGAATTTGTTTCCAGTTCCGATCATTATTGATGACGACAGAAATGAACGAGAAATTCCTCCACCAAAGCCTCCGCTCGTGACTTTTCGAACCAGAGCTCCCTCAACGGAGCTCTCCCTTAGACCACCACAACCAGCTCGTGAATTCTTCCACTTTTAAAGTTTTGTTTATTTATTTTTTTTTATGTTTTTATTGGCCGAGTGTGGCCAGAATAAGGACTGTAATATGAACACTTAAGTTTTTTTATGTTTTTAATTTTTTTTTTTTTTTATGTTGTTTTGTTTTTTATTTGGTTTGTAATATTAACGATCACTAAAGATCGACCCCCGAACATCTTTTAATTTCATATATATCTACTGCAATTTCATTTTCAGATCTGTTCAATCCTAAAAAAAATGTTCAATCCCTTTTCTCCATTACTGTAATTTTTTGCATTGATGAATGAAATATTTTCTTAGTCTAAAAATTTTCAATCAAAAACCTGTATGAGACAACTAAGAAAATATATTTACAACGAAGAAAATAAGGAAAAAGATAAGATCTGAAGTGAAAATTTTCAGTGAATTATTGATATGAAATAATAAGAAATTGAGAGCCGAGAAATTATGGACTACACGCAAAACAATTTTTTTGAAAATGTTTTTTTTTTTTTAAGGGATAACAACTCAAAAACTAAGAAATAAATATACATATCGGAATAAAGATTTGGCACGCTTAAAACAAAATATTTTATCACAACAGAAAAATTTTTTTATGTTTTTTTTTTTATTTTTTATTTTTAAAGATAACAATTCGAAAACTAAGAAGAAAAGGAAAAACAAACTTAAAAGAAAAACAAAATGCAGAATCTCCCCCAGACCACACTTAGACTACAATGTCCCAAATCAGTTAAAGGCATAAGATCATCAGTTAAAACACTAAACAGATAAAGGACAAATGCAATAAAAGTAGGAAAACGGGGAAGAAAGAAAAAGAAAACTCCCCTGGATTATGGTGGCAGTTGCCAAAATTGGACAATCAGGGAGATGTTTTTCGCCTCGGGATCCAGTATGAAAGTGTTGAGGATGAACTGCTTCATCCTCCAGATCTGATCAAGCAATGAAATGTCTTCCATCGCTGGATCTAAGCAGAAAAAATTGTTGATGATTGGGTTCAGCAGGTGCCAATTGATTTTCAAACCGTTTTGTAAGCTTGCACCTTTGTCTTCAATTGTGGGTGTTTGTTGATGCAATACATGTACACCTCCTGCAACATGGTTAGTGCAATGTGGTTCCAAAGAGATGTTATGCAGAGGTATAACACCCAATCCCAATTCATCATACTGAGCCTTAGATAAATCCTCATAACATGAATCAATTTCTAAATTGCATGCAATATTAATCATAGATTCAGATTCATGTTCAGTGCATGAAGAATAACCATTCGAATGTGATAGTAAAAAGCGGTTCTCTTCATGCACAGAGGAAAAATTAAAATCAGACTCAGCAAGAATATAGTCATTAGCATACCGATCATCATCACAATCAACATAATAATCAAATTGTGGTATGCTTACCTCCTCTTCCTTGAAGATTTCTAGAGTGTGGGAAGGTGAAGGTGGTCTACCTGGTTCAGGATTACTGCTTACTTCTGCCGGGTCCCCAAAATTTTCATCAGTCTCCTCAGGTGCAAGAGTGGCCATCTGCCTGATCTGATCACTCAGATTCTGCATGGCAGCTTGAGTTTCCATGCTCTCTTGCTTGAACTGCATGTTCCCTTTCTGAAACTGAATGTTCTGCATTGTCATCTGCTCTAGTAACTCCTTTAATGTAGGTTCAGAAATAGAAGGCTGAGGAGTTATTTGAATAGGAGAATCATACTGCTGACTCTCATATTGTGGAACTGGCTCCCAAAGAGAGCTCTCAGAAATTGGATGATGGAACATATTGTTCTCATCATAAAAATCAGCAGATTTAAAATCAAAGTAATATGCAGAATAAGAATCATAATCACAGACATTGGCAGAATAAGCATTATTCACAACATTAAAATAGGTAGACATGGAAAAATAAAAAGTAAAAAGTAAAAACTAAAAATTACGAATCAGATAAAACAAAACACATTTATACACAAGACAGAACATCAATAGTAAAAAAAAAATTTTTTTTTTTTAAATATAGCAACTAAATACAGAACACAGCACAATAAAATATAAAAGACAAAACATATATTAACACAACATAATCGAAAAACACAGCAAAAATCTAAAACGAAAAACCTGGAACTGAAGTGACAACGCCGCCAAAATTTGCTGAAGGTGTCGTTGTCGCCTACAAAAATATACAAGACAAAACACACAAAACAAACATATTAACAGAACAAAACTTTATACAACAAAAATCTAAAACTAAACCGTCTTTGGTCCCCGGCAGCGGCGCCATTTTTGATGAACGGGTCGCACCGCTCACAAAAGTTGTGCATAAAAGAATGCAGTATAGTGCTAGGAGGTGACTCCTAGGTCGTCTCTCAAGGACCAATATTGGGGTTTAGTCTCAAATTTAAACACGAAGTGGGGGGGTTTTGAAGGTTGTTTTGGTTGCGGTAATATTAAAAGCATTAAAATAAAATTCAAAACAGTAAAACAAAATTTAAAAACAATAAAACGAAATTTAAAACAGTAATTATGAAATTACAGCAGCATAAAACAGTAAAAATAAATCTGAAACAGTAAAAACGAAAATACAGAAAAATAGAAAATACAGTAAATAGTAAATACAGAAATAGTAAAAATAGAAAACAGTAAATTTTAGAAAACAGTAAAAACGAAATTGCTACAGTAAAAACGAAATACAGTAACTTAAAACATTAAAAATAATTCTGGAACAGTAAAAACGAAATACAGAAAAACAAAATACAGAAAACAGTAAAAACAGGAAACAATAAATTTTTGGAAAATGAAATTACAGCAGCACATAATTGCAGTAAAAACAGTAAATACAGAATTACAAAATCAAGAAAACAGTAAAAGTAAATACAGAAAATGAAAACACAGAAAACAGAAAATACAGAAAAACAGTAAATTTCGAAAACAGTAAAAACAGAGTCAAAATTACTGCAGTAAAATACAGAGAGCAAAATTACAGTGAAATAATCAACATGCAAAAGATAGACAACATTAAAATTAAATTGTAGAAATTTGGATACAGAAATTAAAGTACAGCAGTAATTAAATTTCAACAGTAAAAAAAAACAGTAAAACAGAATTTAAATTTCAGAAACAGTAAATTAAATTAATGCATTGAATTAAAATAGTAGATGAATTTATTACAACAAAAGAAAGGGAAAAGTAAATATGAAATACAACATTACAAGAAGTGTGCATCAACCGTAACCCTCCATCTTCTGTACTGTGATTTTTTTCTTCTCTGTTCCAGCAGTGAGTGGTTCCTAAACTACTCCTCCCATTTTTTTTTTTTATCTCCTCTTCTGCTGCCATTTTATAACCGTGAATTCTGAACCCGTGAGCAAGGTTTTGTTTTTGTTGCCCCGTTAGCATCTATCTTCAGCTCTTTGGACGTGCCAAAGTCAATAAAATGGGCCCTCCAAATGGTGTCCGTGAGCCCTGCTTCCTTCAGCAAAGAACAACTTCTTGCTTCTACTGCTACTGGACCGTGAACGTTGGCCTTGACACCTTCTTCCCAAGCTGGATGTTTTGTTGGATGGAGTCTTGTTGCTAGCTGCTGCACCAGCTTCTCTTTTCTCCACGCTTCATCCCTCACACCGTGAGCTTCTTTGCTTTTATGGAGTTTGTGGTACTGCAACAATAAACCGTGAAACCACTTCTCTTTTATTCCAAAGCATAGCCAAAATGAATGTAGTACGTGGGCCATGAAGCTAAAATTCAGAATTTTTCCAAGCAAATAAGTAGTGGATGGACCCCATAGGCAATTACTTCCTTTTCCATGTAGCCACTTCCCTTCCTTCTTTACGTAAAGTGGCTTCTCCAATTGTGAATCATGTTCCAGCCAACAAAACAATGTGGTGGTCCCAACTTTTGTTTCATTGTTTCCTTTAGCATTTATATAATTCTTTTCTAGAAGAAGAAGGGGTTGCTATATACTTCAATAAATCAGAACTTTGCATTTTGGAGCTCCTCCACGTATTCTACTTCTTAAAGAAATGATATTCTTTTTTTTTTATTATTATTGTGGCTTGGTGTGGCCGTATAAGAGTGTTACTCACGTGAAGTCCCTTCTCCAATTTATTAAGCATTGTGCACTTTCCAGAATGAAAGCATCATGTGAACCTGCATGAACATTGATCCATTTCCTGTTAAGCAATTTAGTACCGTGTGCTGCACCATTTTGTTTTCAAGCTCCACTTCTTAATTTTGAAAGAGACTTTTACAATCAAGCCTATATCGTGTAGAATCCTAAAAACAAAATCTGCACAGCCTTTCTTTGTATAATTAATGTGTCAATTCTCTTTGAATCCCAAAATATTATCCAAAAATTTTTCCTGCAATCAATAATGAAAATAATTAGCTCAGATAATTCAAATTAGTTAAAATAAGAATTTCTGATCAAATTAAGCACAATTAGCCAAAACGGAAAAATACTGGACAATTAAGCACAATTCCCTGATTAAATTTGGTACAATAAGCTAAGTGAAATTGAGAAAATATTGACTCATCACGGTCACAAATCAAGTTTTGATGGTTCGTTTTAGAAAAATAATTTTCTTAGAGAAAATTAATCAAACAGTTAACATGCGTAAAAGGTAAAGAGTATAGAGAGTAGAAAAATTGATACACTGGATTTTTATCCTGGTTCGAATCAAAAGATTCTACGTCCAGTCGTTAATCACTATAAATAGTGATTAACCTTTTTCACTAAAAATGGTTTCACAGATTACAACAAATAGTGAATAAAGCAGATAAATAAACCTTCCTTCGACGAACGAACAGGAAGAAGAACACTCTGCCAACTCGAAGAGAACCACTCCGACTATCGACAAACGAAACGCGAGCTTCTCCTATTCACGAGACCAGGCAGAGCACCTTGCTAACTCGAAGAGAGCTTGCTCCGACTATCGACACACGACACGCGAGCCTCTCCTGTTCACGAGACCAAGCAAGGGAACTTGAACTATAGCTTCTGAGAACTTCCTCTGACAAACAGTATTCTGCAAGAGCTTCTGTTCAACAACGTTCCCTTCTGATTTCTCCAAATCAAAAAATATAGCCAAGTACACTGAATGCCAAAGGACAGCTCCCAACTGCCATGAATAATCGATTATTGTAAGTGATAATCGATTATTCAAGTCCGTTACAGGTTTTCAAAGATGTGATAATCGATTATATGAAGTGATAATCGATTATTCAAGTATGACTTGTGATAATCGATTATTGCTTAATCATAATCGATTATTGCAGGTTAAAAATGCAAGTTTTACAAGGTTTACAAGAATTTCCTACTGCATTTAATTTCTACAACTTGCTTTTAACTAATTCTAATATCTTCTTCAACTAAAACTTCTTGTAGCATCATCAAAACAAATTTCTTCAAGATTTACCAATACTCCTTATTGGTAACAAGAGTTTCACAAGACTACATTGATTCCCCAACAACAATACAGGGTTTAGTTCACCATATTCATGGTGAAACTAGATGAATAATAATGAAAGAATGAAGGATAAAACCCTAAAAAGGTGAAGAGGTAGCCTGAGCATCCAAGATCCTCCTTCAAAGGGGTGGAAGAGAGAGTGTTTGCTTCGTTTCTGCCAAAGATACAAACTCTAAGACGTCCTAAAGCTTATATACTATTCTAAAATTACAGAAAAGTCAGGCCCAAGCCCATAAGTGTGTCGCTTAGCGGTAAAGTGCCGCTCAGAGGTGAGTGCGTGAGTTGGTTTCTTCCCCTCAGCAGCCATTTTGCCCCTCAGCGGATCTCCCGTGAACTTCTGAGTGCCGCTCAGCGGTAAACTGCCGCTGAGCGGCAGTTGCGGCTTCTCCTTTTGCACTTTTTGATGTCTTTTCTGATTCCATCTCTCTCCTTCTTCACTTCTTTCACCAAATTCACCTTAAAACCTACACAAAAACACTGAAATCAAGCATAAACCTGTCCAGCTCTCTTATTTCTGAAAATATGAATAAAAGCATGATTTCAAGCTAGTTTCTAATTGTTAAAGGTTGCTTTTAGTATCAATTCTAAGCATGAAAATAACAGTTTTTCAACTGTTATCAAATATATAGAAACCTATGCTCTTATTGCTAGGTTATAAGCAATTAGAACTCTATTATCTTTTGTTGCTTATAGTAAGATTAAATTTTTTCAAATGGATGTTAAAAGTGGTTTCTAAATGATGACATCAAAGAAAAAAATTATGTGGAATGACCCTCAGGGTTTGAGTGTTTTATTAACCCTAAAGACTAAAAAGAGTATTGTATGGTTTGAAACAAACTCCTAAATCTTTGTATGAATGCTTAAGTTCCTTCTTAACTCAAAATGGTTTTTCAAAGGGTAAAGTAAATTGTACATTGTTCCGCAAGAACCTCAAGAATGACTTTATCATTATTTAAATTTATGTTGATGATATAATATTTTGATCTACTAATGAATCTCTTTGCTAAGAATTTTCTAAAATAATGCAGAATAAATTTGAGATGAGCATGATGGGCAACTAGAGTTCTTCCTAGGACTACAAATCAACCCAAAGCCAGATGTTATATTCATTAATCATACAAAGTATCTAAAGGAGCTTCTAAAAATTTTAAGTTGGATGAAGCACAGGAGATGAAGACTCCAATGCATCTAATGACTAGGTTAAGACTAGATGAAAGTTCTACAAAAATGGACAACACCGTTTATCAATAGATGATAGGTTCACTTTTATCGATAGATGATAGCTTTACAAAAGTGGACAACAAAAATGTAGATTTTTGTTCAAAGTAGGTCAAATGCAAGTTAAGTGTATCCTTAATTATACTTTTAGGATTGTTGTTCAATCACTTAAATTAGTGACTACAAGTTATCCTAAGTTCTTTATAAATATTGTTGTAAATATCTAAAAATGTGATAAAGATTACTTATCATACATTGTTATTGAGTTTTTATCTAAATGCAATTAAATTTATTTTTTGTACAAAAATTCAAATCTAAGTAACTTATGGATTCGCACGAATAGAAAAACTAGCAATAAGACAAAACTCGTTAATATTTTAAAAAATGCACATTCTTTTAAATTAGTTATTTATAAATATCCATTTTAAAAGTTACCTCTTTTATTTGAGAAACACATTTATAAATACTTATAGTTATTATTAAGGTACCACTAATACAATATGTTATTAGTTGAATTGTGTTGCTTATGTTATGTGACAAATGTTGAGTAGATTAAATCACAATTGAATTATAAATTTTATATTGTTACACCTTTAAAAAGAGGGAGTTACATTGGTTATGTGACAAAGGTTTAATAGATTAAATCACAATTAATCGTAAATTTTATATTGTTATACCTTTATGTATATGGAGTTACCCCTAGCTTTTGGTTAGAGTATTTGTAACTCACAAATCTAAACAAAGGCAAATACAATTTTAAATCCCAATCAAATAATTACTAAGACATAAATTATAAAGTTTTATTAATATTATTACATTATATTGGTAAAATCACAATCAAACTATATCGCTTGGGACTAATATATACACATATACAAAGATAAAAGAACTGGGAGTGTAATACTTCATAATTTTTCTAGGATAAAAAAAACTTATTTCTGAATTAAGAAGAAATTGACATTGTCTTTTATTCTTGATTTAATATAAAAACAATTTCATCTAATAATAACATTAAAAGTTTTGCATAATTAACTCTTTCATTTACAATAAATTTTGACATTAATTTTACTTATAATACATTACACGATTACGTGTATATCATACATGATGTGGTAGAAGATACCTACATTTTGATTAACCATTATTTTCCCATCATTTTGAAAACTAAATTTTTAAATTAAAATATCTATTTGTATAGTATCATATCTAGGTCGAACGATTAGCATCCAATATTGATCGGTCTATATTTTGTAACAGAGCTCGTCGCCTGATAACAGTTAAAAAACTGTTATTTTTATACTTAAAATTGATATAAAAAACAACCTTTATGACTTAGAAATTAGCTTGGAATCATGTTTTTCCTTATGTTTTTAGAAATAAGCGAGTTGGAGAGGTTTTATGCTTGATTTCCTTGCTTTTGCGGGTTTTTGAGATGAATTGAGTGAAAGAAGTGAAGGAGCTAAGAGTTGGATTCAAAAAAGGAAGAAAAAGTGCAAAAAAAAAGAAAGAAACTGCAAGTACCGCTTAGCGCCATTTACTGCTAAGCGACACTTTGAAGACCCGCAGTCACCGCTGAGGGGCAAAACTGCAGTTGAGGGGCAGAATATAAGTCACACACTTATCGCTGAGCGATATTTACTGCTGAGCGGCATTCTGATGGGCTTAGGCTCACTTTTCTGTAATTTTTAGAACATTATATAAGGGTTTAGTTAACCTAGGTCAAGTATCTTTGGCTGCGACGAAGCAGAAACACACTCTTTCACCCCTTGGAGGAGGATTTCTGATGCTAAGGCTCCTTTCTCACTTTCTAGGGTTCTATTTTTCACTCTTTCATTGTATTTCATTTAGTTTCACCACGAATATGGTGAACTAAACCTTTATTGTTGTTGGGGAATCAATGTAATCCTTTTGAAACTCTCATGTATGGAATTTGTTCTTTAAAATCTTCTTTAAGATACATGCTTTCTTTCATTAATTGTTAGGGTTTTTCCTTTTTGCTCAAAGCATGCATTGTTTAACTCGTTCGATGTCATGATCATTGATTTTGTTGATATGGACACATACGGGGAAATCTAGATGGGGGGAATCTCTCCCAATAGTAGTATAAACCTAGACATAGGAGTATGATGGTTGGTTGCCTTTAAGCTTCTGTTCACTACAAGCATGATTAATTGCTAAGGAGACAAGACATTGTAAACTAGTGATTATGATTAGGCTTTTTTCACCAAGACATTGAGTTTAAGGTAATTTAGAAAGTGAGATTAACAATTAGTGAAGAAAGATGAATTCCTGAATACATGAAAGTAGATAATGATGAAATTGATAAACCCCAACAACATAATCATCCATATATTTCAATTCACGTGTTTTGTTTCTTCTTACCATTGATCAATCCATGCATACATATTTACTTTTGAGTATTTGCATTTAAATCTTAATCAATCTGTTTTACAAGTCTTAGCTAATCAACAAACCACACAACTGTCCAGGCCGTGAGTCCTTTGGGAGAACGATACTTGGTCTTACCAGGTTTATTACTTGATATAATTCGGTTACACTTACCGAGGGTTCTAACATTACCCTAACAACGCTTGTCAACCAGGTTAAATCACATCGCGCTTGTCAATTATGTATTATACCTAGTAGATACCGAACGGTCATACACTCAGCACCGTTCGGTCACCACTATAGCCAACAAGGGCGATCCGTTTTATTAAAGCTGGACCACTATTGGGCTAGCACTTATTGGGCCAAGTGTCCACTGGATGATTGAAATAGTCAAAGATATTCATAAAGTTGTCTGTATTCAACTGTTCGGATTTTAAGGGAAGTCTGTATTCAACCGCCCGGATTTCAAGGTAAGTCTGTTTGGCTTGTGACAACTTATAATACAAGGTCAGGGACATCAACCAGGTAGGCTCAATTCATACCCCAAAATATTCCATTTACATTCTACTCATGCTCTACTGAGATCATAATACTCAATTACCATAATATCCATTTGTGAGCAACAACTCCTTCAACAGATGCCTAACTTGAGCGTCGGAGTGCCTTTTGTAGGTACCTCCCCCCTCGGCTCAGACTTGAAGAACTTGGAGCAGGAGATTAAGAGGTCAGGAGAAGGAAAGCCACGTTAGAAAGGTTAGTGTCTCGGTCCCAGAAAAATATCTATCGAAACATTTTGGCGCCCACCGTGGGACCGAGAACAAGAAGAAGAAGCTCAAATGGTAACCACGAGGAGCATGGACGAACAACAGAGTACAAAGATTTGATAGCACAAATGCAGACACAAATACAAGCCCAGGCGAGAACAATACAGGCCCAGGCGGAAGCACAAGAGTTGTCGCAAAAGCACGCAGAAGAGATTGCAACGCTTAGGCTGGAACGAGTCCATACCGAACTGTCTGCCTAGAACCAAGAGAATGAAAACGAGAGAAGCCGTAATCGGCAGCCATCCCAGCACACCAACTCGAACGGTCAGGGAAGGAGAGAATCGTCTCCCCCGCGAACCGATCGACCTTCTAACTTACTCCCTTTTACTTCGGCCATCATGCAAACTCCAATGCCAGAAAAGAATCCTCCTGTATTAGATAAGTATGATGGCTCGGCAGATGCAGACAATCATCTCAGGATATTTACCAATGCAATGACATTTTACACGAATAGTGACCCGGTTATATGCAGAGCATTCTCCTTATCACTCAAGGACGAGGCATTAGAGTGGTATAACACTCTTCCCCCAAATACAGTGGATTGCTTCGCTACTGTGCAAACTTTCTTCAGAAGGCAATACCCCTCCAATCGGAAACAGGAGATAATACCAGCGGAATTGGTAAACACCAAGCAAGAAAAGGACGAAACTTTGAAAGCCTTTATGAAAAGGTATAATGAAGTCGTACGGTGAGTTAAAGATGTTAATCACACTTTTATCATCAGCACCCTGCCTTCATGCCTAAGGCCAGGATATTTTGCTGAGAAATTGTATGTGCAACCACCAAAAACTATGGAAGAGCTCCAAGAAAGAGTGGCTGAATTCATACGTATGGAGGATATGCGAATCTCACAAAGAAAGAAACAACAAGAAGTCTGTGCAGGTGGAAACAAGAAAGAAAGCAGTCAGTCATCCAACAGTAGTGACATGAACGGAGGTACGTTTCACAAGGATTTCGTCCGAACACCCAAGTATAATCATTACACTCCCCTTAACGCACCCAGGGTAAAAGTTCTTGAGGAAGCTCTAAATACTAAACTTCTTACAATTCGAAAAAAGTCTTCTCCAAAAGACTAAAAGATATGATAAACATTCCTTTCTAACATGTGGAGTGCAACGAATCTTAAAAATTTATTTGAACATTGTTATCATGCTTATTTCAATTTCTTAATACATAGAATTTTGTTGTTTAAGTTCTTCCGTTGGAATAAACGTTTGTGACACTACCATCACGTTTTATCAAATGCATTTGACCGTTCGGCTTTACATGTATTCGGTCCTTCGGCATCCCATGCATTCGATTCCGTGTTCGGCCCCAAAGACGCTCAGCCATCAGGCCTCATAGGTGCTCGGTCATCAAGCCTCAAAGACGCTCGACCATCAGGCCTCACAGGCGCTCGGTCAGCAAGCCTCAAAGACGCTCGACCATCAGACCTCACAGGCACTGGGTCATCAAGCCTCAAACACGCTCGGCCATCAGGCCTCACAAGCGTTCGGTCATCAAGCCTAAAAAATGCTCGGCCATTAGGCCTCACAGACGCTCGGTCATCAAGTCTCACAGACGCTCAGCCATCAAGCCTCACAGGTGCTTGGTCATCAAGCCTAAAAAACGCTCGGCTATCCGACCCTACAATCGCTCGGCCATCAAGCCACACAGGTGCTCAGCCCCTTCGCCCTCACAAGTACTCGGCGAATTGGCCTTACAAGGCCATCCACAAGACTCAGGGAACGTTCAAAACTGAACGAAAAAAATCCGTCCCCCATGGACTATAAATCAAAGACAGTCCCCCATGGACTATAAATCAAAGATAGCCCCCCATGGACTATAAATTAAAGATAGTCCCCCATGGACTATAAATCAAAGACAGTCTCCCATGGACTATAAATCAAAAACAGTCCTCCATGGATTATAAATCAAAGACAGTCCCCCATGGACTATAAATTAAAGACAGTTCCCCATGGACTATAAATCAAAGACAGTCCCCCATGGACTATAAATCAAAAACAATCCCCTATGGACTATAAATCAAAGACAGTCTCCCATGGACTGTAAACCGAGCGGTAGCGACTATCCTCCCTCAACTATATAAACCAAGCTGTGAAAACAGTCCCTCATGGACTATCATCCGAACGATAAAGACATTTCCCCGACGAAAGCTCACTCACATACATTCACAAGTGATTCGGCCATTCGGCCTCAAAAAGTGATCGGCCATGTAGCCCCACAAGTGCTAGGCCGTTCAGCTTCACAAACATTCGGCTATTTGGCCCGAAAGGTATTCAACCAGTCGGCGTCGTATTGCAGGTAAAACAAAATGCTATCAAAATCGCCAGTCATCATAGGGAAAAAGTTCTAAAAAGAACTCCCATCACAAGCCGATTGACCAAGTAAAAAGTTCAAAAGGTAACACCTAAAGTCCATGAATCATTAAAGATGAGCAACAATTCAAATTACAATCAGAGAAAACTCCCCAATAGAACGAGGACAATCTTCCCCAAGCTCATATAAGTCCTATAGTTAACCTTGGCTAAAGCCAAATGGTTCACTCAAACTTGGGGGGCATTATGTATAGTATCATATCTAGGCCGAACGGTTAGCATCCAATATCAATCGGTATATCTTTTGTAACAGTGCTCGTCGCCCCAACAATGCTCGTCAACCAGGTTAAACCACGTCAGCGCTCGTCAATTGTGTATTATACCTAGTAGATACCGAATGGTCATACACTCAACACCGTTCGGTCACCACTATAGCCAACAAGGACGATCCGTTTTATTAAAGCTGGACCACTATTGGGCTAGCGCTTATTAGGCCAAGTGTCCACTGGATGATTGAAATAGTCAAAGATATTCATAAAGTTGTTTGTATTCAACCGTTCGGATTTTAAGGGAAGTCTGTATTCAACCGCCCGGATTTCAAGGTAAGTCTGTTTGGCTTGTGACAACTTATAATACAAGGTCAGGGACATCAACCAGGTAGGCTCAATTCATACCCCAAAATATTCCATTTACATTCTACTCATGCTCTACTGAGATCATAATACTCAATTACCATAATATCCATTTGTGAGCAACAACTCCTTCAACAGACGTCTAACTTGAGCGTCGGAGTGCCTTTTGTAGGTACTTTCCCCCTCGGCTCAGACTTGAAGAACTAGGAGCAGGAGATTCAGAGGTCAGGAGAAGGAAAGCCACGTCAGAAAGGTTAATGTCTCGGTCCCACTAAAATATCTACCGAAACACTATTGATCCCTCAAAGAATGAGTTTCTTATAGAAGAAGGTGTATTTGATTTATATGAAATCTTAAATGTACTAAACTTAGGAAACGTTAATCTTTTCTTTTCACTTATATTGTGTTTGAATAAGAAATTCTAAAAAGGTCATTTATTTTTTAGAAAGAAAATAAACAATGGTAAAATATTTTTGTATAGAAATTTTAGAAGGAATTAAAATTCTAGATAATTTTAAAAGTATTTATTTAAAACTTTATGAAGAAAGTTAAAATATTTAGGTATTTTTCTCATGTGTATCATTTATCTTTCCTTGAGTACCTCTCTCCCCTCTCTCTCCTTTTTTTTTTTCTCCGTCTCTCATTTAATTCTTAGTCTCCTTTGAATCTTTTATCTTTTAATTTCTTCTTTATCTTTTAAATGGTCTATATTAATTTAATGTTAAAATTTAAAATATATTATTTTTTCCTACAGTTTTATCCAATTAAAAGAAAACAATTAAAAAATAAATTGAATTAGTTTAAATTTTAAAAGTCAGAACCCTTAAAACCCCAACTTAGTGGAGTACATGTGTAAGCGAAAGGGGTGTCTGAAATTCAGAAAGTGGAAGACAGGTGTGTGACGCAGATTGAACGAACGATTTTGACGGTAAGAGTAAAACTTAAGCTTTCAAATTTCGTTCCACTTTCTGCATGCACCCTTCATCTTCAACCTTCTGAATCTCCTCCTTCTCTCTACCATCTCCACCTTCTCTCTAAGGATTCTCATCCTTTTCTTCTTCCGATCACCACTCAGGCACCGTTTGAACTCTCCCGGCGTCAAGGGCTTTCATTTAAACCGATCGAGTTGTGGTTCTAAGCCGGTGAGTTACTTTCTCCCTAAAACGTTCGTTTCCTTTCACATGCAAACCCATATTTCTGGTTGCATGAATGTATTATCTTATTCTGATAGAATCTTTGGTCTTGAATTTGGTTTAGTTTTAAATCGGTGGGCTCTAAGTGCATAAAACTGGTAGAGGTGAACCCTATTCTGCATCTGTGAGCGTTCAACTACGTTTAGAGGTAAGGGAAGCTTATATAATTTGATTAAGATTCTTGTTCTGAATGGTTGTATGTTCGTATGATACTTTGTTTGATTATTTGATGAATATGAAATATTCGTATTATTGCATGTTTGGATGTGTGGGTGGATGATTGATAAATGGTGTGGACTGAGTTGAAATAGGGTTTTTATCTTCAAACTACAGTATTCTGAGTAAAATTCTGTAATTGTGGTCGAACGTCATTCGTGATCGTTCGATTCTTCATGGAAGTGTAGGGTCTTAACTGAATTCTCATGCTTTAGGGATATTGTCTGAGAGTCATTCTCTAATACTCTGTAGAATTATGTAAACTGTAACCGAGAGTCAGTATTGACCATTCAGTTTTCCTTTGAGCGTCTGTCTAAAATAAATTCTTCTTCTGGAGAGAATTTAGTTAATGACAATCGTTTTATATTATTAGATATATGTAAATGAGCGTTCGGTCTAAGTATAGTTCTTCTTTATGTTTCCTAAACATTTTAGTTAACGTATTCTATAATACGTAAAGTCGTAGATGATATTGTTATTTTTCATTAAAAATAAGTGTGGCGTATTTGTATATATATTCCTTCATTTTATTTAAGTTTAGTAGTGCTCGGTCTTGGACCAAGCGTTCGGTCTCAGTAGCGCTCGTTCTTGATAAGTGTTTGGTCTTGGACCAACACTCGTTCAATAGTGTTCGGTTTCTATAGTGCTCGGTCTTAAACCAAGCGCTCGGTCTTAAACCAAGCGCTCGGTCTCGTCTAAGTAATCTATCATTACCGTTTTTAAAATAAGAGCGTTCGCCCAAACTCAATAACGTTCGTTTCTTCATAGTATCTCGTTAGTATTAACATTTGGTGTCAAACATTATTGATCTCTAAATGGTGTTTGGACTAGAGTCTTAGTACTCGGCCTAGGATGCGTGGCGTTCGGTTTGAACTCTTAAGGGTCAGTGCATTGAAACGGATCCATTTGTAAATAGCGCTCTGTCATGTTAGTTTCTATGGAGTGTGATCTTATTTCAGTTGAATATATTGATGATGAAGTATAATGGAATTTGAAATGTGATACGAATGAAATAATTTGGTTATGAAAGAGTATTCCAGGGAGGAATATCTCAAAGTGGTTATTGAATGGTAAAGTATGAATGTGGGCAAAGCTTAGCGGGCGTTTATTCTGATATTCTGTGATTACTCATTCTCACATAGAGAGGTGTAAGTCATGTGTGGGAATGGCAGGAGGTCCTAGTCCATAAGGTTAACTTGGACGGAACAGATTAACCTCGGGTGACAGCTGTTGAGGGTATCCCAGTTACTACATCACCCGGGTGCACAAACGTCGTAGCTACACAAAATTCATATAGTCCGGACAATCAGAGTCAAGTGGTCGTTCTTTGCATGCCATGATGTATGAATTATGATTTGGTTGTTGTTTGATTCAATCATGAAAATTGTATGTTTTATTGAATTAATTAAATTACATAAGCTTAGCCTATTTATTGCCTTGTCTGTGTTGTACGTTCGGTTGTTTGTCCTGTTGCAATGATCATCCGTGTGGATGTGAGCAGAAGGAGAAGAGTTGTTGGAAGAAGCACTAAAAGAGGTGGAAGTGAAGACTGAACCTTAGGATGTTCGGTCAGTTGTTGGCCTCTTCTTTTGTAGGACCGTTCGGTATAAGTTTATTTTGTAAACCGTTCGGTCTAGTTGTAGCCATTGTACAGTTTTAACTCTCTGCTATTTTGTAAGGACGTTCGTCCATAACTGTACTTCCTATCTTTTGTAATACTGATCTGTAATGTT
Source organism: Vigna nakashimae (assembly GCA_034642375.1). Lineage (NCBI taxonomy): Eukaryota > Viridiplantae > Streptophyta > Magnoliopsida > Fabales > Fabaceae > Vigna > Vigna nakashimae. The sequence continues at coordinate 19,477,140 of CM067760.1, read as the reverse complement.
ATTAATATGTGATTATTCTCTTATATGGTTGTGTACTATATTTTTGGGATGTTACATTTAATGGTATCAGAGCAATTTTGTTCCTTAATAATACTATAGGCTATGAGTATATTATGCTTTTGTTGTGTACTTAGCGTTCGTTTAGTGAGTGTTTTGGACTCTTTGAATTAAATTGATGGTTATTTTTCTCTGATTATCAAAGAAGATGGCTCCTAGACCTCCTCCTCCTGTTTCTGCCGAGCGTAATCCATCTGACAACACCAGGTTGTTAGAATCCGTGATATAGGCTCTACAACAACATAACTCTACCTTAGTTCAACACAATACGGTGGCGTTACAAAGTTTGGAAGTTGCTAGAGAAAACTGATAGGCAACTCAGAGGCAACTAATGGAGATAATATCAACTACTAGGAACCCAGCTGGACCGTCTACTTGCACAGTTGGACCGTCCTCTTCCTTTGCAACTCATCAAGCTGAATGGAGTTTAGAGAGCTTTCTCCAACATCATCCAACCAAATTTAATGGAAAATGATTGCCGGATGAGGTCGATCAGTGATTACGTGAAGCGGAGAGGATCTACAATGCTAAGAGGTGTCCGGATGACAATAGATTTGCATTTACCGAGTATTTGTTGAATGGGGATGCTAGTCATTGGTGGACTAGCATAAAGATGATATTAGCAGACAACCAAACTCCCATCTTTGGGAAATTTTCAAAAGTAAGTTTTATGAAGAGTACTTCCTAGATAGCGTTCGGTTCGCTAAAGAAGTGAAATTTCTTCAGTTGGTGCAAGGTGGGATGTCGGTATTGGAATACACCAACATGTTTAAGCATTTAATGAGATTTTATACAATGGCTACCAGTGAAGAGTGGCACTATCAAACTATTTTGTAATATTATTAATGTGATTATTCTCTTATATGTTTGTATACTGTATTTTTGGGGATGTTACATTAAACCTTTCTAAATTTTTGAATTTTCATACAATTATAAATTATGTTTTTCTTACCAAATTTTAAACATTCCTTGTGAGTGGTGGAGTTTCATTCTAGATTAGAGGTTTTGCCTTCTTATTTATTTTTACACAAACAAAAATAAATATAAAGATATTTTTTTTAATTTTATTAAATTTTATATATTTAGTTCCTAATTTGTTATACATCTATGAAAAACAATTTGACACCCTCATATGTTTTTTTAAAGAAATGGTTGTTGTAAATCATTAATTTATTCAATATTTTTCATATTTTGAAAAACAACTCCAAAAGAAAAAGTAATGACATTATTTTAAAAAGGATTTTGACAATAAAATTACAAGATCATGGAAGGTGATAATCCAAATATAAACCACATCAAATAAATGACAATATTTGGTATCCATACATAATTTGAATGCCTTAAAATTAAAAATTAACTAGTATTTATGAATAACACATTAATGATAAAAATAAATAACATACTAAATATCATAATAAATTATTGAAAATAAAGGAGAATGTTACAACCATAGAGTTTCATAAGAAGATTTGCAAAAGGATGTTTTGGAACACTCCAATTTGAAATTATACATGAAACAAGCTTAGTGACTCATAAGATATTATAGAAGCCAACTAAAGATTATGAGAGTGAATTCATTAACCATTTCACTTTATTATACTGATTCATCAAACCAATTATATAACTTCAAAATGTAGAACTGTATATTAAAAAATTCACTAAAAATAAATTCATTTGTACAATCTTAACCTCTTGTTTCAACTTATTTGACTTTTCACTCACAATGTCCCAGTGACTAATGATTTATTCGTTGTTTAGAACCCCTAAATTTACTAAAATTTTAGAACCCTCGATACCTACATGTTATTTTGTTCAAGTCCCACAAAATTCCAAAATGTTTTTTATTTTCATTTCTTTATCATAATGTATATTTCTTTTTAATAAAGATAAAAAAATATTTAAACTATAGTAACCAATCACTAAAAAAGGAAAAATATATATTAAAGAAATGAATAAATATTGAAAAGCAAAGTTACTAATTTTTATATTTATAATCAAATTAACATTTACTAAATAACAAAGTTTACACGTTCAAAATGAAGTATCACAGAGAAATGAAATCACTCACATAAGTATCAGAATAAATATATGAAATTTCTTCCTTTTACTTTGTAAATGAAAAGTCTCTTTGTCTTTTACCATTATTGAATGCAAATTTTCCTTGTCTTTTACCATTGTTGAATGCAAATTTTCCTCTTCCGTTATTCTTTCCCTTTTCTTTTTGTTATTTCTTTGGCTATTATCATTTGTTTACGCTGGCACACTAGTGCAGAAAGGATTTTAGACGTCCGTTTTTTGGCCTTTTGACGTTCGACCTTTTCCCGACGTCTTTGTGGGTGACGTTACTCAAACATCGGAGGGTCCACATCGGACGTGTATATAGACGTCCGATGTGTCAGGCCCAACGCCTATCCAGATGTCTGGTGTACACCCTCGGACGTCCATATAGACGTCCCCACGTGGCCGTCTGACGTCCCCAGAGACGTCCGTCTCCTCCCTCCCCCGACGTCTACACAGATGTCCGAGGTGTATCCCCCGACGATCACCTGCCTGAATTGTTTTGTGGTAGGGCTGGGGTTGGACGTCCGTTTGTGCACTGCCAGACGTCTATAGACATGCATACCTTAGAGTCAAAAACATGCATACACAAAAACAAATAACATGCATACAAAAAACCTTTATCAACGAAGAAGCTAACCTGAAAAGTAGATTCCAAATGAAAGGGAGGAAAATCAAGGAGGGCACGACCTAAAATGTAGGCCAAAAACAGTAAAAAAAGTCGCCTAAGAGCACATAACAAACTGCACCAAAACGCACCAAAACGATTTTTAATCGGTTCAAATCAAAGATATTTCATCACAGAGCAATGTAATCGGATTGAAAGTAAATTTAAACGGTCCAAAAGAGAGAAAATGCACCTGGAAATGCAATTCCGCAGAGAGAGTTTGTGGGGAAGACGATGAACAGTGAGAGTAACTGCTCACGGGTTCGCGTTTTAGTATAAATACTATTAGACGTCCGGTACTATTGGTCCCCGACGTTTATAATTGGGGATTTAAAATTGATATTCGTTGGGGGTTTTAGACGTCCGTGGGAGGGTCCCGGACGTCTATAATATTATAGACGCCCGTCCCCCTCCCACGGACGTCTAAGAGGCTAGACACAATCACCTCTTCAACTCCCCCCTGTCAGCCCCTTAAACGTCTGTTGTGGATGGGGCCAGACATCTATAATATTATAAATGTCCGACCCCCTCCACAACGGACGTTTAAGGGTCTGAGAGACAATTAATTCTTCAACCACCTATCAACACCCTAAACGTCCGATATGGGCGGTCGGATGTCTATAATATTATAGACGTCCAACCCCATCCACAACGGACGTTTAAGGGGCTGAAGACTATTAATTCTTCAACCACCCTGTCTTCACTCGAAACGTCCGATATGGGGGATGGACGTCTATAATATTATAGACGTCCGACCCCCTCCACAACGGACGTTTAAGGGGCTGACAGGGGGGGTTGAAGAGGTGATTGTTCCAGCCTCTTAGACGTCCGTGGGTGGGGCCCGAACGTTTATAATATTATAGACGTCCGTCCCCCCCTGCCCCCCACAACGGACGTCTAGAGTTTCACTTATTTACGGATATGCCACCGGTCAATTATTTACGTTGGGACTGTTGTGGACGGACGTTTATGGGGTGACGTTAAAGGTCATTTATGCACTAGTGGCATCTCCTTCTTTCTCATTTTCTTCCTCCTTCATTTGTTTTTCTCCTCTTGCCTAACTCAAAACCCTACACCTTTATTCATGTTTGACTATTTACGTAGCAGTGACCACTTCTATTCTTGCTTCCCTTAGTACCCACATTGGTGTTACTCACGTTCTCATTCAAGTACGTTCCCAAGTTTGCATTCCCTCTTCAAAAATTTTAATGAATATAATTTTTTTTTCATATGATTATAATTTTATTATTTGAATTATTTGTGTTATTTATATTATTTATTGTTTGAATATATTGTTAACTATAATTTTTCTATAATTGGTTTATTATATACACAAATTTAGTTTGTTTGATGTTGAGATTGGGTTGTTGTTATATAGAGTGAACCTTAGTTTTCAGTTTGAGCCTAGATACAAAAATTTGTGTAATTTCCATTTTTATGTAAGTGAACCTTAACTAGTGGTTTTTAGTTTATACTTTGAATATAATATGTTCAAGGGCAGACCAACTAAGATTCACTAGTTATGGTTCTATTCTTGTCCAAGTTACTTAATTAGGAACAAATATTAAATAAAACTCTAACAAAATAATAGACTATGGTTATTAAAAGAACCGTTGTCTATGATAATACACTATATTTATTAAGAAAATCGTAGTCTATAAGTGATGATAGAATCCAATTATTTGATAACCGTGGTGTATAAGTAATAATAGACTACAATGATTGGGAGAACCGTAGTCTATAAGTGATACTAGACTATTGTTCCAATTTTAGCCTAAAGACTTGTTTTATATTATGGTATGATAAACTACCACTACACTAGTTTCATCCTTCTATTATGTATGTGTGTTCTCTTTCGGTATAAAAAACACTTCTTTACGTAGATTATTTTATTTTATTGAAATAATCCATTCTTTAATCTTATTTAAAATCGATAACACTTTGATAGCAACCTCCTTAGTTAGGTTGGGCCAAAACTAGGAGATATGCATGAATGAGTGTTTCTTTGGAGTTATGGTGCGAAAATGGTGTGGGAAAAGGTCCAAGGTTGATGAGCTATGGTGGTGAAAGGGGTAGAAGCTCACGATTTTTCGTGTGTATGGTGATGGTGAGGTGGTTTATGATGGCTCCAAGAGAGATGAGGCTAACTCAAGGAGGAAGGTGACTAGAGGGACCTTTAGGGTTGCTCTAGTCTTAATCTAGGAAGTGTATGGCCATAATTTGACAGCATAACATTACATTAATCCAAGATGAAATACAAGGGTGGAAACACCTCTATTTATAAGCCAATAATGTCTCCTTCTAATCCTAAAAACATGATTTCCCACATTTGCTCTTATTGGCAAAAAATGAGACCTTCTAAGGAGTGGACAAGTGTCCACAAATCCTTTGCAATGATGGGAGGATATTTGGCCACTCATAAAACACAATCATCTTCATTCCTAGAGTACCATATGACCACTACTAAAAGAAAATTCTCTCCAATGGTGGAGGGACATGTGGCCACTACCAAAAAGAAATCCTCTCCACTCCTAAAGTGTCATGTGACCACTTTTAAAAATCAAATCCTCCATAATGGAAGCATGATACATGTCACACTTTCCACTTGGTTTGGATGTCTAACTTAAGGAGAATCCTATGCTACTTAAGCCTTAATACAAGCCTTAAACAAACCTACACTACATGGTTGAATACAATGGCCTGCATATCCTACACTACTCTTCAATCCATGCTTCATGATGGCTCTAAAGGTGACTCACAAGGTAGAGTTGATACCATCTTCATGGATGACTTCTACTCTCTTGAAAGTGCTTGACCATGGTTAGGGCATTTTCCATCATTCCTTTCCTCTTGAAAAAGATTTTCCCTTAAATCTTTGACATGGAACAGGGAAAACTTCCTTATCTTCTTTGGAATTTTTGTGCGCTTCTCCACTAGGGACAAATACTTATTTTATTACACAAGTTAAAACAAATGTTATAGTAGTGAGTATATGAAGGATATAGCTCCCAATGTAAGACATTCCCTTGGAAACTTAGGGTGACTAGGTAGAATTTTCTTTCTTAACTCACTTGATGACATTCAAAAAGTTGTTCTACCTTCATCTCCCAATCTAGATAAACCTCTACATTTTCCTTTCCATGGATAGGGGAAAGATCCACCCTAATCTCTCTAGGAGGGTTCTCCCTTTCACGCTCTCTCCTCACTCTATGTGATGGAGGTTGATAATATTGGTTAAGAACCATACTATCTACTTCATGGTGTGAAGGAGTGTGTGTAATTTGAGTTAGAGTCCTTGAACTCCTCCTAGTATGAATTCTACTTCTACTCTTGCTCTTTCTTATCTCTTCTTAGGGTTTCTCTTCTTTTTCATTGAGAATTTTAAGTTCCTCATCCAATTTAGCAAGATATTCTTCTTTTTTCATCTTTTCTTTTTCTTTCAAAATAACTTCTTGCATTTGCCAAATTTTTAGTGACTTTAGCTCTTTGGCCAAGTTTTTCAAAGTGGGTTTGACCTCTTCACTAGAGTTACTACCAATTTCATAGGATGTAGTCTTAGAAATTCTCAAATTTTTGAAAATATGCAATGCAACAAAAAAACTTGAATTCCAAATAGGTTTCCTTAGGAGATTTAAGGAAGCAAAAGAGACTTAAGTTCATTTCCAAGAAAGAGAGGTAAATCATAATGGATTGCTTAGAAATCAAGTCTTTCCTAGCCAAAGTTTATCTCAAGTTCCTTTCAACCAAACTTCTCAAAGGGACTCAAACTTAGACTACAAGTAAACACACACTAAACTACCACAATTAAGAAAAGTAATGAATCTACATTATGTGGCCTAATGATGAATTAGAAGGAACTTTGGTTCCCTTCTACCCACCAACTACAAATAACGCTTAAATAATAAGTGTCCAATGTTCTTGTTAGGACAATCCTCTAACAAACCAAATATTACAAACCAAAGAGAAGGCAAAGACAATTTTACAATGCAAAGAAAATACAACGAAATCTCTCTTCCTCACTAAGTATATACGTCTTCTTGTTTTCAACAAAGACTTCAAGCTCTCCACAAGGCCTTCTTCACTTAAGATACTACCTCCAAGGTGTTGGATTACCTCTAGGACGAAAAACCTACACCAAAAGAGATCAACACCACCAAAAGATGAAAAAAAGCCAAGGAGAAAAGCAAAAAAAAATGGTCAAAATGAACAATGCTATCTCAAATGGAATTTTTAGGTGACAAAACCAAGATTAGCAAGGAGACAAGCAAGCAAATAAATGGTTAAGAATAAAGGTTCAACACTCAAAATAAATTCGTAAGAAAAGCTCTAAATAAGATCACAAAAACTAAAAAATTACTAGGGCAAAAAAGATGTTTTTTGTCCTTTAGCCAATTTTTGAGTACATGTGACACTAGGCCAACTTTGTTGCATCAAATGACATGGACCATCTGCTGGGACGTGAATTTCAGGTGAAAACCAGCCACCAAATCATCATACAAATGCACACCAAAAAGTAGTAGTGGTAGTGTGAAATGTACTTTGCTTTTTATTTTTTACTTTTGCTTTTTGTACTTTTTTTGGTTACTTTTCATTTAGCTATTTTGTCTTTTTTTTATTGTAACTTTCCAGAACATAAATCACATAATCACACATCACAAATCTGATTTTAGAGATTCCTTTAAAGGTGTATAAGGTCACACACAAAAAATGGTAAATAAACCCTACTAAAATCAAAATTTTGGCAAGAAACTAAAAAATGACATGTATGAAACCTAAATCTATGAATTTGTTGATGAACTAACAACAAATATGAACTCAAATACACAAACACAAACCAAACTCGGCTTGAATCGACCTAGCCGAATTTGACCTAACCCCACTTTAGCCCAATTTAACCTAGATCGACTAAACTTGGCTCGATTTAATCCCATGGTGACTTTGCTCGAATAGGCATAAGTCAGCTCAGTTCAACCTATGTTTGGGCCAACTTGGCTCTACATAGGCTTGGGTTGATTCGACTCAACATGGGTCTGACTTGACCTGGTCTTAGTCTAACTAAGAATAATCTAGGCATAACCCAACTCGATTAAACATGGGTCAACCTTCACTATAATGAAAATGGACCCATCTAAACTCGACTAATAAGAAGTTACCTGACTCGACTTGACTTAGCTTAGGATGAACTCAACTTGACCTATCCTCAAGTCAATTGTGCTCAATTTAGGCCCAGGTTAACTATACTCAATCAATCCCAAGTTGGCTTAATTTGACCCAGGCTTGGATTGAATTGTCTCAATCTAATCTCGGGGGAGTTTGACTAGACCTAGGGCATGATTGATTCAGTTGGAATTGGCCACACACTTACTCAACTTAACCTAAATTTGGACCTACATGACTCTATTTGGGCCCAAGTCAACTCGACTAAAGTTGGGCAAAATCAGACTTGACTCGATTAGGCTCCAATTGACTCGACTCGACTTCGACTTAAGTTGACTTAACTTGACTTGGTTTCAGTTCAATTGACTCGACCTGAGCCTAATTAACTAGACTCATCTTGGGTTGAGATGAACTCTATTTAACTTGACCTAGATTGGAATAAACTCGCCTCAACATCGGCCCATGTCAACTTAGCATAACTTGAGTTCGGGTCGACTCGACATAACCTAGGACTGGGCCAACTCTGGCACGATTCACCTCGATCTTGGTCAAGCTGAGCCTAACCTGGTTTTGATTGGGTTTGTCTAACCTGATCTTGATTAAGTTGGGCCTAACTTGGTTTGATGAAGCGAGACCCAAATTGGTCTTAATGGGATAAGGTCCAAGTTAGCTTTAGCCTAACTCAACTAAACATGAGCCAACCTTAAATCAAATGAACTTGGACCCAACCTTACTTGATTGAATGTCGACTTGCCCAACTAGTCTTGATTTTTGCTTGTTTTAACTCAACTTGACTTGGACCTAACTATAACTTGTTTGAATTGAGCTTTGCCAACTTAATTCAACTTGAATCCAAATTAACTTAGTTCGATCTAAGCCCAGATCAACTTGTGTTGACTTTGATTGGATCGAGCCAGCTCAACTTAACATTTTGTAACTTGAAATAGAGTAGACACATCTTATTTTTGAATTTTCAAAATTAAAAAAAATAGTTAGTTTATACCTTATGTAAATCTAATTAAATAGATGTATGTAAAATCCAAAAATATAAATTTAAATTTGAATTAAATTCATTTAAACATACTTAAATACTTAAAATAATATAGATTTAGATAGTTATAAAATGGATTCGACAATTTAGATTTTGTATCCGTCCTTAAAAGTAATAATCAACTTCAACTAAGGATTCAAAATGTTATATTTAATTTAATGAAAAAATTAATCAATATAAATTTATAGATATTAATATACTAAGTGCAAATGAGAAATTGATTCCACTTACTATTTGTTGGTTTTTTAGTTGAATAATAAGGAATATATTACACTAATTAACAATATGTAAGACGAAATATATATATATATATATATATATATATATATATATATATATATATATATATATATATATATATATTTAATACGTGAAAAATTAAAACTCTTTGAATTGATGGAGCAAAGTAACTACGAATGTAATTTTAGTCTTTTTACTCATCACCTTAGACAATCAAACCTTGTAGAGGCAAAACTACAATATTTTGACCATTGGTAAACAATATGACGATCTCGTGGCTATAGAAAGTAATTGTCTCAAACGTTTATTCATTGTCTTTGAAAATAAAAACACTAAACTACCCCTATGTAACACAATCATATATCATAATCATTACTAAGTTAGTCATTCATATACGTTTCCACCTTGTAATTCAATTCTTGATCTTTTGTTTTATATTTATTATATAAGTCTATTAAAAGATATCCATATATTTCCGAGCACATAAATATATGTTAGTCACAAAAAAAATTGTCTATTATCAATGACCAACGGTTAATTTTTATTTGTAAGTTCAAAATTTTGGTGACAAATAAGCTTTTTGAAGGACAGAAATTTGTTAGTAATTAATATCAACATTTGTCAGTATTTATTTACAAGATTTTTATACGAAAATACTGTAGAAAATTACTAACAAATATATGTGTGGATAAATTATGAATGTAAACCATCTAAATAAAAATTACTTATGAAAAATGAAAATTGTCATAAGTTTTGAATATGTCATCAAATGTAAATGAAATTACTAACAATAACAAGTACATCCATTAATTATTTAATATAATTAAATTTTAAACACGTAATATAAATTCATTTGTAAAAGAATATTAGAAGTGTCAATTGATACTATCAACCAATATTTTCATATAATTTTCTAGTGATATGTTTTATTAACATCAAGGTTGATCCAAATCACTATTTTATTATCAAGAAATATTATCAATGACCAACACCAATTTTGACTCAAATCCTTCAAATATTGTGAAACTTAAAATCATATCAATAACATTTTAATTTAAATGACATCAATTTTGAGAATATCTAAGTTTATATTTTACCAACATATAAATGACATGATTCAAATATTATCAACAATCAACAACAAAACATGAATCAAATTATTCAGATATTACATGCTTAAAATCATATTAAATAATGATTAAATTTAAGTTATATAAAGTTTGAGAAGAACTAAATTAAACGTAAACAACATAAATACGAAATAAAGTTAAATAATAAGTACTATAAGTTTATTGATGTCTAATGTTGTTTAACAATTAAAATAATTAGATGGATAAATCTCATTGTCCATGGTCATTATGTTATTTGTTCCATTGGTGATGTTGAAGAAGGTTTTGTAAATTAGGTAAAAGAAATTGAAGGATTGTGCCGACAAAGGACTGAAACTGGTGACTTAATCTCACTCTTTGTTCTACTTTGTTTGACAAATCTCCTCCTCCCAAAGAAAAAGATGTTCTTCGAGTGGTTTCCTATTTAGAGTCATAGGAAGAAGATCATGTTGCACTTTGATGCTTGAGGCTATCATTCTCACCTCGATAACTATTAGCAAACTGTCCAACTTTGTAAAGTTTTCTCCTATTTTTTCATCGACTACTTCGACCCAACACAAAACAATTGTTGATTTTCTCATCTGCAAGGTCAAAAGCACTAGACTGGGATTCTCCCGTGGCAGATACAACCTCATACCTAACTCGTTAAAATGTATTCTCAAAATATTCTGTGATTAAAATAAGGTTTAAACCCTCCGTTGTCCTCATCTTTGTACGGTAATTTCACTTGGATCCTTATTTCTAAAACTGTCTCAATAGGGTCATATTTTTTTTAAAAATGAGTCAATTTTATCCTAACCGTTAAATATTTTTAGACGATGTTAAGTTTAGCTGAAGTGTATTTTATATTTTATTGTCGTGACATCATGCATTAAAATTGAATGGGTGATGTCTTTTAAATCATCAAATCCACGTGGCACCGATGCTTCTTCTTCCCTCCAACCACTGATCACTTTTCTCCTCCTCCGACTGCTCCGCCCAAGCTGCTTCCTTCCCACTGCCACCCTCAAACACTCACTCCCAGACACACATCCTCTTCCCTCCCAAACTGAAAACCTTCCAGGAATATGAAAACATCTTAACAACTAAATTCTAAATGCAAAATTTAATGCTAAAACATAAAAGACATATATGCATGGACATTAGAATGAACAATTGGAATCTGAAACATAACAGTAGCAAACCAGAAACTGTAAAATGCATCAAACCTAAGGTAAAATAGCATAATAATAGTGGCAGAATTAAAACCACAAATGTAATCATAATAAAGAATCGGAAATTGCAGAGAATGTAAATCAACAACAAAGATAAACCCTAAAATAGTCCAAACATCACAAGAATTCAAATTGAAGCAAAAATCGTAATTGAATTGAAAGAATCATGCAGAAACCAAAATTTTATTAAACACAAAATGAGATTTACAAGAAAGACCCCTATACACTTAGAAAGACCCCTTTTTATAAGATGAAAGAGAAAAGAAAGTGAAAGAGAACCTCAGCTTTGACGTTTGGCGCATCTCTTCAATCGGACGACCAACCCTTCTTTCGCTTCGCTCTTTCCCTCTGAACCCTCCGATCATCTTCACTGATGCAAGCTTCTCCACACGTGCCATGATTCGTCTTCATTCTCCTTTGGGCAACAACACACGAGCACGAGACAAGCTTCTCTTCATCTATTTCGCTTTCTCTTCTATCGCTTTCTCCTCTCTCGCTTTCTCTTCTATTGCATTTATATGTTTTCCATTTAATTTTGATCATTCAACGCAAGACCTTCGAAAAACGATGTTTTTGTTTCAGACTGGGATTTCTGTTCTGGCGATGTATTTTAGTTTGAGAGGGAGAAAGGATGTGTGTGTCCAGGGAGTGAGGGTTTGAAGGTAGAGTGGGAAGGAAGCATTGGACGGAGGAGCGGAAGAGGAGAAATGTGATGAGTGGTTGGAGGAAAGAAAAAAAATATTTAAAACATATCACTCATTCAATTTTAATTTTAATGCACAATGTCACCGTCAAAATGTAAAATACACTTAAGCTAAACTTAGGATTTAAACCTTAAAATAAAGACATTATCTCCTCAGTATAATGACAAAATTTATTCAAAAGCAAATTTATCATTAAAGGGGCTCAAGTGTGTTTTCCTATATCTCTGGTCATTGACCAATATCCTTTTTGTACATGAAATACATTATTGAAATATAGGGTATCAAATATCTTGCAACTCATTCTAATGAAAACTTGTATACACTGCTTTAAAACATTTACATACGAATTATATTGTTAGTTCTACGAGTGGTGCCTCCTTTAAGGTCGTGAACTTCTTGAGATTTGTCATGAACGACGAGAATATTATTTAGCTAAAAATACAAAACATGGAGCAAATTAAAAAAAAAAATCGAAGCATAGATTTGTGTTCCTTCGTTGTTGCATGATGAAAACCATGGATCCTAACGTGGTTGAGACGAAAGAGATCCAAACACTGGAATTTGGAATTAAAGAAGTTTTAGAAAAACATGGTCGTCATGACCAAGGTGAATGAAGGAGTTAGTAAAAAATAACAAACACTACAAGTTCTCATTATTTATGTGTACTTTTCACTGATGGAATTTCTAGTAAAAACTAAATAAACTATAAATTATTTCCATTCCAGATTTTATGACGTAATCTACTAAGAATAGCCTGTGAACCATAATAGTTTGCCGAAGAAAAATAAAGTAGTTTGCTGGTACTCAGATGAATAGATCAAACTACAGTTAAAAGAAGAGTGGATTCATCCAATTCCCATGCGGTATTCTCATTGTGGCATTAATTACCTAATAATATGAAGACTGATGGCATTTAAATCTATAATCTATAATAACATACAATAGTTGCTAGTTCCTGCAAGAATTTAAGACCAGTCTCTGTGGTCCGTCACTATGGTCTGGCCACCATCCCCACAGTACCAGCAGATGCAACAATTTCCCCTTCACCGCAAGGTGGCAGAAATTGGGCATATTATTGTGTGAGCAACTTCGAGTCACACGCCACTATTTTAACTCGTCCAACATTCTCTTGGCTGTCTTCGTTCTTAAACAATGCATCTTGTAAGATGAAGGTCCAAACATTGTCGCAAAATCTATACGTGTGGAGGTGTCCCTGTTATCCAAACATAGTTCAAGAATTACATGACTAAGAAATTCAGTATCCAACAAAGAATGCGTAAATGTTGAAAGGAGGTATTGGATGATTGCAGCACCACATTTTGTATAAGGAATAGCTGCTAAACACACTGGCAACATGAAATCACATCAGCCCATGGTGAAATTAATATTCCGTCAGGCAAGAAACAGTACCATTTCAACACATTCAAAAGAATGCAATACAGAGAGGGTAATAGTACCAAATCATACGACAGAAAAGGCCTCGAATGATCAATAGTGGTTGGGCTAACCAATTAATCCCTAAAGATAAAGACCGAAACTCATAGCTATTTGCATTATGTTGGTAATACGCTCCGGATCAGTAACAGAAAATAAAATCCTCACGCATAGCTAAGCTCGAGAACTTGAGTCATGAACATTTATTCTTTAGAGCTACATGAACAGGGAAGATCATGATTACATCCATTTACAAAAGTAAAAACTGTTATGTAGTTAGTGACCAGAAACATTTCAGATAGTGAAACATTGTTTTGCTCTACTTTTGAATCCACCTGCTTTTGTTACATACACTAATAATATGGCTACATGGAAAAACAAATAATAATAACATTCTATTTAGTAGGATCAGCCTCAAGAATATACCAGTGCTTACTACTTGAGAAAATTGGGAATTTTTTCTACCCATATTTATTGACAACAAAATAAGTATATAATTTGAAAACCAAAAGTTAGGTTGCTTTATTGATTTTACAACAAGCAAAGAAAAGTGTCATACTAAATCTAGAAAGATTTTACATTTTAGTTTCCGTGTAGAACCTTTCAGACTTCAATTTGCAAATATAGAAATAGTTTAAATTTTATGAAGATTCCAGTCTGTTAAACGAAAAAGCTTTCACGTTCCCCATGTAAAGATTGACTAGAAGAAACAAATTGAACCTCTTCCAACCAAGCATCTCCACAAAACAAAAATGCTACATGTACATACCATATGCATTCACCCCTCCCAACCCAAACAAATAAATAAAAAAAGGAAGAAAACAAACCAACATAGATTGTAGTCTAAAAGTCTGCATAAGCAATCCTTAATGGTCAAAATCAAATAAAGCAATGGTCACAGTGACAAAGATAACAGCAAGCCATGACAAACAAAAAAGGACTTATTTAGCTTCATTTCCAGAAATAAAGCATAAGCAGATTATATAAAATCAATTGACTGCATACCTGACAATGAATTTCAAATGTTTAAAGCCATAAAATTAAGTGAAAAAATATTTATAAATGGCTAACCACGTAAGCATTCTCTGTTTGATTCACGTGTGTAGCTATTCATAGTTTTTTTTTAATAGGAATATCAATGTCATATTATTAAGTCCAATAACAAATGACAGCATACTCCCTTCAACCATAAGTTTAAATTTTCATGAGCATACTTTATGACTTGATAAACATACTCAATCATGAAAATAACAAAAGACACGTACATAGAAAGAGAAATGTAGCTGGTATAGAGACTATACTATCCTCCAATGGGGGATCATAAATGAATGAAATTTCCATAATTTAACCCCAACTTCGACAAAATAGCAAATGTCAAGCTTTTCTTGTGAGCAAAAGTTTAGATTGGGGGAAGGCACAGAGATACCACTAACCTTAATGAGGATTCATGGTGAAACTTTCATTCTCTCCTACCAACAGGGGAAAATTTTAGAACCAATTCCAAGTCACAACAAATTTGAGTGAAAGACTCAACCAAGCCTTAAGTTTATTACATTCAATTTGCATATGTAATTCCAAAAAAGGGCCAGGGACTTTCAAGGAATAAATGAAGGAGAAAACCAAGAAAAAAAAGAAGGAGAAATACACAAACAGTGAGGCTTCCTTAAAAACAACCATAAAAAGATTCAGAAATCATAAAAAAATAATAAATATTTTTATGGGCAAAGCTGTAGCATCAAGATCCCCATAATAAACATACATTCAAGTCTCAAATAATCTACATAATTTTCTACTCCTTATGTTAATGTTCATGCATGCCCTGATGCTTATAGCTTGGTACTACCTAAGTATAGCAAAAGGGATAAGAGGATATTTTAAAGGTAACAACAAAATATGTTCGGCAAAAATCTACAGACTGACACTATGAAGCAATTATAACCTTTTAAGCCATCAACATAAGTTGAACAGACAAGCATCAAGACCAACTTATTCCAAACAACAATCCTCATATAGTTCTCCTTACATACTTCATTTGTTTACTCGTTTTATTCCTTTTTAAAAGTTGTTTAAGCCTTTAAGGTAGTTGTAAAGCAATTAAACCTTTTTATGTTATTTGCTGTAGTTATAATAGAATAAAGTCATTCATTAAATATTTGGTTCCCTGCAGTAATTCTCCTTCGAAGACACCTTCCAAGCAAGGATTTGAACCTTAGTTAGCTGCATTATTGATGTATTAAATGCTTCAATTACGAAATAAAAAAAATAAAAAAAACTTTGAATGAATTACTTTTTAGCAGTGTTCATCAGTGGTATATGGCCAAAATTCCACTATATAAACACACCATTGAGGCCTTAGGGTTTTCATAGCAGGCCTTCCTTCAAAAATTGCAAATGGTGGTCGGCAAAATATCAGCAATGCCATTCCACCACATCAGCAATGGCACCACCATATAACAACACTGCCGTTCAAAATCCCTTGAATTATTTTTGTCACTTTATTCATTTATTAATAGCAAGTTCTTAATTACCTGCTATAGTGCCACAATCACAAGTTGCTGCGATAGTGCCACAATCATCAGAGTTCCATAACATTTAATATCAGGGATAAGGTTTTTGAGCATGACCATTATATGCCGCTAAGTGCTATTGACTAGTACAATTAATATTAGCGATAGTGTTAGAAAAATTAGTAATGCTTTATCTATTCCCTAACATTAACAAATAAAAAGAATAAAAAATGCAAGCATGTCCTAGCTCATCAAATTCCAATAACTCACTACGCCAAGAAGAGAAGTTTGCCAGCAGCACAATTCATGAATGATCAAATGAACTGAAAATTTTGGCTTCTTTACAAAGCATTTGTTTGCACAAACTTCTTCACAAGGACTTGTAAGATAGAAAAATAAGAAGAAAAATTAAATAAGGTTCTTTATGAGTTAAAATTAGATTATGCACAAATTAAAAAATAAAAATTCAAAGAAGTCGTCCAGTAAAACTTCTACAAACTAACTTGGGCATAAGCTAATGTTAACAGCAAAAAAAATCTTTTTTTTCCCCTCTCATAAGTCCTCATTGAGAAATTGGTTCAAACAGACCTAAAGACAAATCTCAACTTTCATGTTTTAGTTCCTTTACGTGTGAACTGGCTTTAACATGAAAATTTTGAAGCACGATAATTAAAACAATGCTTTAAATTCAAAAAATTAGCATTTAATTTAATTACGACTAAATTGTCTTAGCTAATTATACTCATATAGAAAAGAGAGTCAAGCTTAACTCATTGATCAACAACAAATAGTTATTCCATTCAGACAAGACTAGGCTAGGCTTGAATCCCTCGAATCACTTGTATCCCTAACCGCAATCAACATCAGAAGAGTAAACAAATGGCCATACATACCATATCCAAAATTTAGCAACTCAAACTATATAATCTCTCTATGTATATATATGTGTGAGTGTGTGTGAATATAATTAGAAGAGGAAAAGAAATGCTGCAATGTTACCTTGATGGAGACCTTGCTCTTAACTTGCGTTTCCAGAGCCTCAGTCATGGACTAAAATATCATCCAGACGCAAATGAAATAAAAATAATAATAACACGTTAAAACAGATCCAGAAACAGAAACCTAACTGTCACAAGCAATTAAACCGTACCTTATCGAACTGGACCAGAACCTGAATCGCGAGCTCAGGGCTGAGAGTACCGTTCTGAACCATCTCGTCCAACGTCTCCGTCAGGCACATTCCGATCGTCGACCTGCGGTAAAGTTCGAACGTCGCCATTGCAGCTTACGAAACGTGATCTGCGTCGATTGAAACGCACGCATCGAAAACGGGACCGAAATAATTCAGAGGAATTCATATAATAGAAAGTAATAATAGAAAGAAAAAATAACGCTAAAAGCGATTGTGGTGAAGCGAGAAAACGCAGAAGCGGAGAAACGGAGATCTAAGAGATAGAATTCGTATTACGAATCGGGTGGCGACGTTAGAGAGTGGTTCGCTTATGTTTCGTCTTCTTCTTCGTCTTCTGCTAGTGCTTCTGAGTTAACGTTTGGGTTTGGCTCAATAGCGTTTGGGAGCGGAGAAATTTGGGGCTTTTTATACCCTAGAATTTGGAGGTCATCGTATATATAGTGAAGGTTGGATAACAGTGTGCAACTACCATTCTATCCTCACTCACGTTTTTGTCATGTGAGGAGCCACATTCGCAAATTAAGATGTGTAATTTTTTTAAGAGGTGGCCACGTTACATTGATGCATAATTTATAAAAACCAACTTATATTCTATCAAAAAGACAATGTCAGATTTTTTTGTTATACTTTTCATTTTATATTAATAGAAATGTGAATGACTAGATTAATGTTCAAATAATTATGTTCTGAAAATTTAATCCTTAATTAAATCCATTTAGATCAACTAGTGGGTGATGGAATAACTGAATCGGTATTAATAAAATAATATTGATAATTAAATATTAAATATTAAATAATATAGAATATAACATTGGAGAAATATAATATTAGTAGTATTTTGATTCGTGCAACACACTATATTATTTTTAAGACAACTGAATTTTTTTCGTAACAAATTAAAATTAAATTAAGAAGTTAAAAATAGTTATTACAATATGATTTAAAATTTGGGACATTAAATTTATAATATTTATGTTTAATGGAATAATCTCGAACATCAAGAATATGATAATGTTAATGGTACTAATAATTGTTTTGTCCAATACGTAACACATACATGTATCTATTATGAATATAAATACATAACTATTTTCAATTTCATTGTAGACAATTTCATTGTCATTTGCAGAATTATAATATATACAATCTTTCTAAAGAATCTTAAAAGTGTAATATTAATTTGTATACATGTTTGTTTCAGGTGTGAGGTCAAGTCACTAATAACATCTGTACAACTTTTTTTGGGATATAGTTCGATAACTGTTCTTCTAGTCTTTCTTCTCGTTTCATCGTCCAGAGGTGTATCTGCCAAAGGTTCTCCAATACTTAAGTAAGTCGACTTTTCGTACGAAAGTTCAATGTAATAGTAATAAATGTGCAGTAAATGCGAACACCTACCCCTTACATTTGACATATATTTATAGTTTTTGGCATGAGCTTCAGATTAGTGAAATCTTAATCACAACCCAATCTCAACCCAATACCTCTAATAACTATTTACCTTAATCTTTGTGGGAAAATCTAATGGACTATGGTCGGACGCCAATACTCTGCATCGTTTGGTCTTGGTGACTGCTTCTATCATGTTCAATCGCTTCTCTTGATTTTCTACAACCCTAGGCCGTCCGACTTGCCTTGTTTACGGAAAGTGTATGGTCGTCCGGGCCATACAATACAATGTTATTAAAGATTTTAAATATTTCCTTATAAACCACTTTTTGTAGTGGTAGCGGTAATATTTTCATCTTCATCAAAAAGTTATTTTCAATCTTGTTTTGTTTTCACTTTAAAAACCGTTGCATATAATGAAGTCTAACTTTGGAGAAAGTATGCTCTTGAGTTTTATTTGTAATCATTGCAAAACATAGTCCAATTCTCACTAGTTCAAAATAAGTTTTTAATGTAAAACGTTTAACGTTAGTATTGAAAAAAGTAAATGTTAAAAATGACCAATAACATTATTATAAATAATTATCTTATTTAGACGTTAGAAATTCTCACATTCCGACATCATATATGCCTAATTGACGTTTGAAAAGAGGAATTTCGACGTCAATTAATGTTGGAATTTTATTTTTTGGACATTATATGGTTGCATGAATCATGTCAATTTGCATAGAAATGACCTTTGAAGTAATTAAACATTTGAAAAGGAGAATTCCGACGTCAATTAACATTGGAATTTCACCTTTTATACTTTATATGATTGCATAAATCATGTCAACCTGCACAAAAATGACCTTTGAGTTGTCCAGGAAGCAATTAGACGTCTGAAAAGAGTAATTCCAATGTCAATTAATGTTGGAGTTTCACATTTTAGACGTTATATATCCTTCGAATTTTCTGAATTCATTAATATGTTTGGCGAGAAGTTGTAAAAATTTAATACCATAAGACATCAGAAGCCCTAGATTCTAACGTCAATTACCTATAAGATGTCGGAATTACTCTCTTTCCGACATCATATGTCCTATAAAAATTTCTAAAAACATCAGTCACAAACATTGTTTCTTCGCGCTTTCATGTTTGCTTAAATCTGCGTTTTTGAAGACAAGTGCAAGGAAGAGAAATGTTAGTTTTTTGTCACTTACCTCTTATAAAAGTGTTTCTCTTGCATTTGCTGGGATATTTTGTTAGTTTTGACCGATTTATATCGTTTTTTTTTGTTTAGTATTGACGTTCTTACGCGAGTTGAAACTCCATCACCCCCAAGTGAACCAACTAGTTTGTTCATGAGTGCAAGGAAGAACAAATGTTAGTTTTGTGTTATTTACCATAAATGTATGCGTTTTCTAAGTGGAGGTTACAATTTTTTTTATGGATTCATTTCGTGTTTTCGTTCTCTATTGAAGGTCCACCACAACGAACAACAACGTCGAGAAGTTTTCCATTCTTCATTGCTGCCAATGACTCCCTTCTATCAAGGTTAGTTTTATGGTTTTGATAGACATTGCAATGTAGTCATATATTATTCGATACATGATATTTAGTTTTCTTATTATACTTTGTGTGTTGTTTTTTGTATTTGTCTTTGATATTTGAATGTTTCTTGTTAGATAAATTTTTTAATGTGATTTTTGGTATTTTTATTTTTTATATAATTTTTAAAATAGTATGGATCAAAGTTTGATGAATGAACGTTGTATCAGTCAAGAGTATGAAAAAAAGTTTTCGAGTTCTTACAATATGTTTAAGAACACACAAACTCTGTGAATGAGACATATCTTTGTCCTTGTTTTCGCTGTCTTAATCAAATATGTCAAGACTTGGACAACATGTGTGATCATCTATTCATCTATGATATAATGAAGAGTTATTTGGACTTGGCATGAAGAAGTACTACAAAAGGCTACAACGTCAAGAGGAACATATTATGTAGACGAATGGATGAGTGATCATTTAGAGGACATGGTACGTGATGTTGGTGAAGAAAATTTTGGAAGAGCTCATTTAAATGGTTCTTTTAAGAACGATTAATAGGAATAATTGATTATAATGAGCAATTATGAGAATTTTTAAGCAATTTTTTTTATCGTTGTGCATTCATTAAATGCATAATTAGTTATCATAATTGGATAATTGATTATCACACGTTAATTAGTTGACAACGGATTTTTAGAGGTATCCTTGAGTGAGATCTCTATAAATTAGATTGGAACTCTCCTTCTAATATACAAAATACAAAATACGAAATAAGTGTATTTTGAAAAATCTTATCTTCAATGTGCGATGGTAATATTGCATTTGGTCTGTCTGTTCCTACTGACAATATACAAGAACCAAAGCCCCATGTTTAGTGGACTGCTGAAGAAAAGAAAAGGTTTCAAAACGATGTAAAAGCTCGAAATATTATCTACTTTAACTATTGACGAGTTTTACAGGATCTCTGTTTGTAAGACTGCTCAAGAAATGTAGGAAGTGCTGAGAGTAACCCACGAAGGTACAAATGACGTAAAGAGAGCTAGAAAGAATACCTTGATTCAAGAATACGAAATGTTCAGGATGAAGCAAGGAGAAACAACTTCAGACGTTTAGAAACGCTTCACCAACATTGTTAATCATCTCATTGGACTAGGTAAGTCTTCCGAAAATGATGAGCTTAATATTAAAATTTTGAAATCTTTAGACAGATCGTGGCAACCTAAAGTGACTGCAATTTCTAAGTCACAAAATCTCAACAAAGTGACTATGGCGGCATTATTTGGGAAATTGAGAGAGCATGAACTTGACCTCGGAAGACTAGATGAAGAAGAAGCAAAGACTAAGAAAAAAAGGACTCTAGCCTTAAAATCTGAGGTAGAAAGGAGCAAAAGAAAAATAGAAGATGAAGACTCAAATGAGGAAGAAAATTGGAGACTCATGATAAAAAGGCTCAACAGGTTCATGAAATGAAAAGACAAAGGAAGATTCAAATACGAAAAGAGAGAAAATCAAGGATCTTCCTCAAACTATAGATGTTATGGTTGCAGAGAAAAGGACATATAAAAGCTGACTGCCTAAATCAAAATAAGAGTGAAGAAATAAAAGAAAAGAAGTTCTTCAAGAAAAAGAAAGCCTAAATCGCATGGGACGATGACAATGAAACAATTTCTGACTTGAGCAATTCTGATGAAGAAGCAAACATCTGTTTAATGGCGGACGACGACACTGCTGGAAGCCAAGTAAGTACATCTAGCTATTCTGATAATTATAGTCAATATAATGAAGATGAATTGCATGAAACTTATGCTGCTTAGATTCTAATTCACAAAGTAATTAATAATTTTTTATTTATAATAGAGGTTATTTTAGACATCAATAACCGTTAGTTTATAATTTGATATCTAAATTAGTTACTATAAGACTAATTAGTTTTTGTCTGTAAAAGTAGTAGCTATTTAAGATTTTTTTTTGGTAGAAAAAGTTTAAGCAAAGGAGAATTCCAAATCAAAATTGACAAGTAGGAACAAATATGTAAATCAAAACTTAAAAGAAAGAGATTAAAGAAAGAATAAGTTTTAGAAAAGAATAAATAGTTAAAATTTTAATTTATATTCTTAAGCCTAACTTAAAATGTTAACATTATTATTTTAAAATATCCCTTTCAAACTATTATTTTATTATTATTATTTTTATTTGATGTTAATAGTCACTACAAAAATGTTTAATTTTAGCAGGGTTTTTTTTACGTTAACGGGTTTTAACCCCCCTAAATATGTTTCCCGCGGTTTAAAGAACCACTGGGAAAAACAGCGTCACAATTACCGACGGTTTTCAAAACCGCCGGTACTAGGAGGGGTTTTCACAAAAACCGTCGGTAATTATTGAGGTTTCCAAAACCGCCGGTACTTGCAGGGGTTTTCACGAAACACCGATAGTTACCTGGGATTTTCCAAAACCGTCGGAAAATCATTTTTAAGAAAAAAATTATATATTTATATTCATTCAATCTATTTTTCTGTATTATGACATTCAATCAATCTATATAATCATTATACTCTCATAACAAACAAATTCAATTGAACAAACAAAAAATTCATTTCATACATTAAATTGTATAATAAGATTTAATACATTATTTGTACATAAAACTATATATCTTAAAAAATGCAATAGTAGTTGGAAACAAAATGAGTATGTAACCTTAAAATCCTCATCCACCGAAACGGTGAGAATGAAATTTTACCTAAACTACGCAACTATGTTAGTGAGATGAGCATTAGAGCCTCCAAGGGTCTTGGTTGCATTTAGAATGTTTTCCCTGTCGTGTGATTCGAGTTCTTTATTATATAGAGGGCTTCCACTTTATTTCATGTGCAACACGAGCTACTTTTTCAATTACTTCAGGGGTATCCCTCACCACCACAGTTCCTTCTGGGAGTAAAATTCGATCCAATTCCACCATCAAATCAATAAGGTTACATTTGCAATGAAATCATGAAGTAACCAGAGTGAGTTCATAACTTATGTGAACAGTTGTGTTTGCAAGGATGATACAATATGACAAATATTCTCACTTTTTTTGTTAGTATCTGCAACTTAGAACTACATTTGACTATAATCTTTTGTTTATTAAGTAGTAAAACCATGACTGTATACACATGCATTCTTGACTTTGGTACAAAACTATGATGAAACTAACAAACTACACGTTAATTAAGGTAGTAGCAAGTTTTTGCTAACGCTTTATCCAATTATTCATGTTAACAGATATTTGAAAGCATCAATTGAAATTTAAAATTCATAAACAAAAATTCAATCACATCATCATGACCCCAAAAAATGTAGAAGAAAGCCAAGTCTGTGAATTCAAATCAGCTTTAGAAAAGTATATGTTGCATATGCTAATAACTTTAGAAAGACAGATACTAACCAAGTTGTGCTTTGATCAGGCTAAACCACTTCTGGATGCAAAGCTGCTCAAAGAATTTGTAGACCCCATATTAGGAACTAATTATGATCTGGCCAAAATGAAGTTTTTATAATATTTTATTTCAGTTTTTACTGTGTTGAACGAAATACTAGGGAGTTACATCACTATAAAGCTTACATCTATTGTCAAAATATTTAAAGAGTTGTTATCCAGGGCGAAGCACAAAACCTGATTTTTAGAGGAACACAAATAAATAAAGCTCCCCGTATCAAATACATTTTTTTATCACTTTTCATGTAATTAGCTGGTGTGTAAATTCCAGAACTGGAGAAGAAGTTGAACTTACCTGCAGAGAGGAACTATCTCCTCCTCAATGTCACGAGTCCATATGTGCTCTCGTAATAGTATACATCCAATTAAAACTAACCCAATTCTAACCAATTCATAATTACCTGGTGTAGAGGGCGATTGGACCTCGAACTGATTCGAACAAACCAACCTAGGGTTTCTAAAATTGAAATTCTTAAACTTTAAAGAACAAAGAGCAAAGTTGGGTCGATATAACAACAAACACAAACCGACAGTAATCAAAACTCATTGCAACCTTCGATTTCTCACCGTGTTCAGAAGTCAACGACCAAATCCAATCTCCTTTGACACACAACGCGATACGAGCGATAGAGAACAAAGAGTGACTCTAGTGTGAGCAAGAGAGACCACGACGAAGACGACGCCAATGCTTCAAGGGCTTTTCGAGAAGGTGTAGAATTTAAACCAGTGGTGGTGAGCGCAACTTTGGATTCCGCGAGAAGATAAACCCTAAATCAGAACAACTTTGGCATCGCCTCCGTTTTCTTCTATGGCTCTTTTCGTGTCTTGGAGGATCTGTTCCTCGAAAAAGTAGAACGCCTCTCAGACCATTGGATTCCTCTCCTTCCTTCGCATCCCTCGCCACTGCCATTCCAACTGTCTGCACATGAGTCCAAGCAAGGAATCGTTGGATTTGATGGTCTCCCAATCTCTAAGAGAAGCGCGCGAGGGAGGGTGGGGTTCCAAGGGAAAGCCAAGGCAGGAAAGGCATGCGGTTGAGGTAGGTAAAATTATACAAGTAAATAACACACACTTTTAAAGAGACCAAACAAATATGAAAGTAGTAAACAACAGCAGATGGAAGAAGGAAGAAAGCAAAATTAAAATTTCGAGAATAAGATATAGGAGACAAACGAATCGGAAAGATTTCTCGCCAGGATTCTAAGCCGCATGAACGAATCTATAGTTTAATTTCCTAGGGAGAACACGCCAGAACACCACGATGCCTCGACGACGAACACAATGCTCAGCCCAAGCAAGAGAAGAACAACACGAAGATGGTGCAGGGAAGGGGTTGGGGAAAATGACTATGTGCGAGGAAATAGGGTTTGGAGAAAAATTAGGAAAATAAGAGAAATGATGAAGGCACGGATAGGGTGAATAGATATTTGGGGATTAAAACTTATTCTAAAAATTAAGAAAAACCTTTAGCGACGGTTTTAGTTATAAACCGTCGGAAAGTTTTGGGGGTTTTCGAAACCGCCGGAAAATAACCTCTGCTAAAATATATTATTTTTGTAGTGAGTGACAACCTAAGATGGAAATATTAATTAATAATATGGTTTGAAGTAATAAAAGATTTTGTCGTGATTTATTGTATATTCGTAACTTGAGCTGAGGTTGCTCCTAAATTCTTCTTCATCTCGCCACTGTCTCTGCACAAATCTTCAGGTATGTTTCTCAATTCAAATCATCAATTTAGTTACAATCTCTTTTCTTATATCATTCATATTCTATAATTCAAGTAGAAAAAGTATTATATAGTATCGATTTCATGAATAGATATAGAGATGGGAGATCAACTAACACCCAAAATATTTTAAACAGAACTATTTTTCAACATTTTGATCTTAGTTATTTGAACAGCTAAATATGAATTACTTATTATAACCTTTTTTCATATCATACCATATTTGATTCTCAAAATGCCATTCTTTGTCTTTTTCAGTCGTAAATGTTTGCAGACATTTAACCTACTAAATTCCTGATAAATTAAAGGTTTAATCATTTCGGACATACTTATTTTTGCAGGACTGTCTCAAGTAGGACCTCGTATTGTAAATGCTTTCATTTAGGTCTCTTATTGTTAAAAATTAAATCAATTCAGACATCGCCGTTAGTTCCGTATTAACACTATCAAAGGAGGTGACACGTGTCACTTCGTGGTTTTTTTGAATTATATTTTTATTATTATTTTTTATTTTTTTATTCTTTTTTAAAATTAAAAATTAAAAAAAAATGTCACGTGTCAAACTGATATTGTGCAACGTGGCAATGACAGTATGACATGGCAATGACAGTGCCACGTGGCATTGTAAGGCCATGTGTCATTGCATTAGTCTCAATTTGGTCCTTGTTTTTTTACTGTGTCTCAATTTGATCCTTGTATTTTTATTTTGTCTCAATTTAGTCTTAATTTTAAAAATTAAACAATTTGGTCCCTCCTCAAATTCAAAAAAATTTAAATTGTATATAAATATTAACAAATATTTTATTAAAATTTATATTTTTATTAAATATTTTTAACAAGATTAAGTTTAATTATATTTATATTACTTAATCATATTAATGTTAATTATGTTATTTAAATATACCTATAAGGGTTTAAAAAAAAGTGACATATAACATGCTGGTGTGAATTTTGGTGGAGAAAGTGAAATTTCACATTGATAATTTGTTCAATGAGCTAAATCATTTGGAAAATTCACACCATCATGTTATGTCACTGTTTTCTTTTAACTTTTATAGGTATATTTAAACAACATAATTAAAATTTATATAATTAATTAAATAAAAATATAATTAAACTTAATCTTGTTAAAAATATTTAATAAAAATATCAATTTTAATAAAAATATTTGTTAACATTTATATACAAATTAAATTTTGTTTGAATTTGGAGAGGGACAAAATTATTTAATTTTTAAAATTAAGACTAAATTGAGACAAAATAAAAATACAAGAATCAAATTGAGACACAATAAAAATACAAGGACCAAATTGAGACTAATGCAATGGCACGTGGCCTTACAATGTCACGTGGCACTGTCATTGCCATGTCACATTGTCATTGCCACGTGGCACAATATCAGTTTGACACATGGCATTTTTAAAATTTTTTTTTAAAATAAAAAATAATGATAATAGAATGATTCAAAAAAATCACGAACTGACACATGTCACCTCCTTTGACGGTGTTAGTACAAAACTAACGGCGAGGTCTAAATTGATTCAATTTTTCACAATAAGAACCTAAATGAGAGCAGTAATACGAGGACCTACTTGAGACGATTCTGCAAAAATAAGGATGTCCGAAATGATTAAACCTAAATTAAACTGTTCCAAAGTTTTATTCAATTTCGTGTGGAATGTTAAATTAAACCTTTTCATAGCC
The DNA here is from genome assembly GCA_034642375.1 of Vigna nakashimae. Taxonomy (NCBI): domain Eukaryota; kingdom Viridiplantae; phylum Streptophyta; class Magnoliopsida; order Fabales; family Fabaceae; genus Vigna; species Vigna nakashimae. The sequence goes on along the minus strand of CM067760.1, from coordinate 19,449,914 downwards.
TAAAATCACCATACATCATAGCCTAAAATTACCATTTCTCCACTTAGACCATTATGGCTAAAACTCACCTATTAAAACTTCAATTTTAGACCAAAAATGACCTATAATTGTAATCATTTAAACCAAAATAACAACACCAACTTCACAACAATAATATTAGCAAGGTTACATCCAATTTAAAACAGAATCATACCAGAATTCAGGCAACTATACTAGTATCAATTAAAACATCAAACACAATAAGCACTAGAATAGATATCTCAATTATGACTAAATCATCCTATCATCCACAATATCATTGATCATACTTGCAAATTGATTTATAAGAATGAACATTAGCTTTCCTTACATGATTAAAGACCAAACTGCTCTAAAAATTCTAAAACAGATTTAATACATAGAAAGCTCTATCTGCTCCTACAAACAACAAAAAGAAGATGATTAGAGTACACTGTTAGAACCACTGATCAATAAAAACTTAAAATGTTAATATTACAAGAAAAAAAAGAATATTAAACGTTACTTAAAAATCAATACTAAAAATCTGACATTATAATTAATTACTAATAGTATCATAATCCTATCATATTTGTGTTGGATATGTAACAAATTCTAAAACCATACATGTTAATTAACTAGTGTTGATGTTTAAAGATTGACTCTAAGTATCAACAAAGTTAACTCTACATTATTTCTAAATAACATCGATTTACTCTATTCAATTATGTCAACTTAGCCAACTTTGAATAGTATCACTTTAGTAGATAATATTTTATTACCAACTTTTAAATTGAGTTTTACTTATTGTGATTTAAAGTTAATTTGGTCATTTTCTAAGTGAGAGGCATCCTTCTTATTGGAAAACGGACTTTCTTGATGGTAGGAGAGGTGCAAAGAAAAAAAAAAAGGAAAAAGTTTTTTAAACAATTTTTCTTTGACAACTTTTTTATAACTCATACATGTGATTGATCTTTCTCCAATATTTTTTTGAAAATAAATTCAAACAGACCAATAAAATGGTGACACATGTTCTATTGTAAAAAAGTTATTAAAATTATTAATATATCATGATAAAAAAAACTGTGAGAGACATTTAAGTATTAAAACATTTATAAATAAAAGTAGGAGAGAGAAATCTTGATTTCTCATTAGTGGAAATTAGGTTTACATGGATCACATTTGATCATGTTTAAACATGAGTTTTGGATTAAAACATATATTATTAAGCCTCAAATGAGATTCGAAAAACTATAGTTTGAATAACATGAGATAAGAGAACATAAGATACACAAAGAAATTGAATAGTGTATATTTAGGTAAAAGAATACCATAGCCTGAATGGAGAATGAAAAATGCAGGCTAGGATTATGATAAATGAGTCGGCCGATGAATCATCTATAGGAAGATTAATCAAATAGAGGACATTTATAATAAAAGTAGAGCTATAGGAGGAGACATGGGCATGCCAATAGGTATACTTGCATTAACATAAGTGGTTATTGAAATTGGTACATGCAACCTTGAATTGTACCATGTAACCTCTGCCATGGTACAATTAGTACAACCTAAAATAAAGATGTTAAGCTAGCAAATTACTAGCGAATGACTTATTTGAGTCTATATGTACATTGTTGAAGACAACATACTTTATTAGGATAAGTAATATGAAGACTAAAAGGAATCTACATATTCATCATGAATCTCACCATGTAAAAATGCATTACGAATATCAAGTTATTTGATATTCAAGTTGTTAATGCAAGTAACAGTTGAATGATGATGAGTTTAGACACAGGTGATAAAATGTCGAGACAGTCCTTCCCTTTATGTATAATCATCTCTATCTAAACTAGCTTTGTAAAATTCTATTGGTAAAATAAATTAATTTGGACTAAATACTATTTTGTAATTAACTAAAGAGTGATGAACTCATCCATGTTTAGGAACCAAGTCAATTCAAATGGAGGATATTTTTCTTTCCATCGCAACAAAGATTGCAGAATACGCAGTGCATCCAATTTTACATCAAGCTCAATACTTGTGTTGTTTCAACAACTTTGCTTCGAATCTTCCAAATGCCAAAGAACAATTGGAATTGACTCGAGACATAGTGAATGAGCAAATTAGAGAAGTCATCAATAAAGTTGAAAAAGTTGAGCCAAGTGTGGAGAAGTGGCCGAAAGATGTTGAAAAAGTCTTAGAAGAAGTGAAAATGCTGGAAGAAAGAATATTGCATGTGAATAAAAGCTATTTCAGAAGGCAATGTCAATATTCTCTTGCAAAAGAAATAGAAAGAAAAACAACTGAAATGATTAAGCTCCATCGTAATATAGCAAATTTGAACCATTTTTAAGGATTACTGAACTTCCAAGCATGAAGTACTATTCTTCCAACGATTTCTTTATGTTCAACTCTACAAAAGAATCTTACAATAAGCTTCTACAAGAATTAAAGAATAAAAGTGATTTCATAATTGGATTAGGAGGCTCAAGGAAAACTACTTTGGCAAAAGAAATGGGTAAAAAAGCTGAAGAGATGAAACTCTTTGAGAAGGTTGTCTTGGCAACAATGTCTCAATCTCTAAATATCATAACTATCCAAGATGGGATTGTTGATCAATTGGGCTTGTAATCTTGGATGATGTATGGGAAAAACTAAACTTTGAAGCCTTAGGTATTCCGCTTGATGAAAGCAGTAAGGGTTGTTGCGTATTGATAACTACTCATCTTATAGAAGTATGCATTTCTATGCAATGCCAAAGTATAATTGAACTTAATCTTTTGAGTGACGAGGAAGCTTGGACTTTGTTCAGTCATTATGCAAACATAACTTATGACTCCTCATAAGCTTTGAAAGGTGTGGCAAGAAAAATTGTTAATGAATGTAAGGGATTGCCCATTGCAATTGTGACCGTGGGAAGCACGCTAAAACATAAAACTATTGCAAATTTTGAGTTAGCATTGTCAAGGCTGGAAAATTCTAAGCCACTAGATATTGCCAAAGGCTTAACAAGTCCTTATGTTTGTCTTGAATTAAGTTACAATAATTTGACAAACTCATTAGCTCAATCCTTATTATTGTCGTGTTCTATGTTTCCAGAGGATTGTGAAATAGATTTGAAAGATTTGTTTTGAACTCAATTTCATATGGAAAGGTCCCACAGGTTTTCTAAGCCTTCAAAACCTCTGCGATATTATAGTGCTTTTGGTTTTGAACATGAACCTGATGGTGGTGATTTAGAAGAAATGGATAAGGATGGAAAACAAGTAGTATTAGAGAACTTGAAAATTATAAGACTCATAAATTGGTCAGGTGACGTATTTTTTGTCTTCTAGCAATAGGTTATGTGGATAATATTTAACTTAATAATAAAAAGAGGTAGTGCAGCTTACATCTGTGGTATAAAATTATGCATGTTTCATCATATTTGAAATAATACAAGACATTTTTCAAACCAAGAAAACCACTTTAATGATCACAACTTTGAAGGAGACTCTGTTCAAAACATTATCAGAACATTATCCTAACAAAAGAAGAATAGAAAGAGGTATAACATTCTAAACATGCTCATCGATCACTTCTCACAATGACTTTTCTGTCGTCTTGCTGTGCTTTTCAAATCTCCAACACTGCAAATGTAATGAAATTCTTGATTTTCAGGTGATTCTTGAGATCATGTGTTCATTCATTCTGGAAACATGTGTAACTCTTGTGAACTTGTTTACTTTGTAGATGTAATTCTCCATCATTTACTTTCATATTTTCTTTTCTTCTATGACTCATTATTTTATAAATTTTAATGCAAAAACATTAAGATGCTCTCAAACTCTTAGTTCAGGGGAGCCCACAAACTCTAAAATTCTGTTTTTTACCATTTGTTAGTCCTTGCATTAACACCTTTTAATTTTTCTAATGGACCAAAAAAAATGACTAGCCTTAACTCAGTGATCCCACTTGTTAGTAAGGTGATGTTTAATTTAATCTCACATATTTGAGATCTTATTTTCTATAAACAACCTTATGTAAAACTTCAAACATATATACCAAAATAAATATATTTTTCAATATAGTATAGACGTAAATATCCAATACTCAAACATTTATATGCTAAACCATACTAAATTAGTTTATTTTAATGGCATATTTTTTATAATATATATTTTCATAATTTTTTTTATGATCAAAATTTGATAAATTATTTTTTAAAGTAGCATAATTCCTAATAATATTTTTTGGATGATATATTATTACTAGCATTTATGAAAATGTATTTGATTGTTGTGGAGATCTAAAAGTATTTGAGAAGATATTTGTTAGACTAAAAAAGATTTGAGAAGTATTATTTTTTTATATTTATTGATATATTAAATAAGGTAATTATTTAACAATGTCAAATAAAATATCTTAAAGATATATTTTTCTCAAATTATCTTTAATCATAAACATTTATCAATTATCAAAGCCCTTTTGGTAGAAAAAAAAAAATCACAAGATCCAATATTTTTGTTGCATGTACCCTCTCTTAACTTAGACAAATTTCTTCACTTTTTCATGCTATGTTTGGATTGACTTTTTGTGTTCTTGATTATTTTCTATTATTGGATTTACCTTTAAACTCTCATGAAACTTTAACCAATTTATTTTCATACCTCAATGAGTTCAACTTAGCTCCAGTTACACTAACACAAGTCAAAATATCCGAAAAACATTTATGCAACTGAAAAAGTTATTTTTAACATGTTTTTATATCTCATGCTAAATAAACCCAATTATAATAAATTATAATTAAAATATTATGTTAAAGTACAAAAATCAATTAAGAATCCAATATTAAAGGCTAAATGAGGGCATATATGCACTCATTCCACGAATGCCAAAGTAATTTGAGTTTAAAAGTTTGGATATTAAATGTGTAGTAAATGTAATCACTTGTCTCCTTACCTCAAACTTGTATTTATATGATTTTCTAACTCAATTGTGTCTTGTATTTTTTACATGAAGACAATATGATCCCTTTTAGGTTAGCATCCTCCATGGATATTGCTGGAAATTCCACATCGACTACAGATAAAATCAATTTATAATATACAATTGGGTGTAAACTTTACCTTAAAAGCCGGTTTTGTGAGGTTGAGTTAGGCTTATATAGTCCACTTCTTAACATGGTATCAAAACTATGGTTAGAACCTATCCTAGCGATATTTGTTGTTTGTTGGTCATGTTGTTTCACCTACTATCAGGTCATTATCGAACCACCATTAATGTCTAGTTTCACACTCGATATGTATACACTTTGGCGTGACAAGGTTTGTTGGAAGTCTCACATCGACTAGAGATAAGGTCAATTTATAATATATAAGTGAGTGCAAACCTCAGCTTAAAAGTCAGTTTTGTGAAGTCGAGTTAGGCTTAAAGTCTACTTCTTAACAGGTATTATGAATGAATGAATCCAAAAGCCACAACTAACTTCATGTGTCTATCTCGACAATGTAGTAGACAAAATCAAAGATCTTAGATATGTGATATTGAATCTAAAAGAGTCAATCTTGCATTTGAAAGAGGTGATTTCAATAGGATTGAAGAAAAAGAGATAAGCCGTGGTCATCTTTAATCCTGATTTCACAAAAGGGACCACATAATCTCTATTTAATGAGACTCAATAGAGTTAAAAAAAACATAAAAACCAAATTAATAATTAAACCTTATTAAACATAAACATGATTACATTCTAAATCACATTAATGCTAATTTAATATAATAGATCGCATTGAATCGATTTAACTTGAAAAAAAAAAGTAAATATTAAAACTAGAAGATTAACATATAATGACACTTGAATAAAAACAAATATTAAAACTAGAAGGAATCAAGACTAAATTAATAATTAAAACTACCAACTTTTTTATATCATAATTTTATATGAGCTTTTAAATATATATATATATATATATATATATATATATATATATATATATATATATATATATATATATATATATGAATAGAGAAATAATAACTATATTGAAATTACAGTTTGTGTGAAAAATGTTATATATTAATTAATTTTTATCCAAACCTGTAGGCAAAAGTGGCGCTCAACACCCCAATCCACCATTCAGCGCTCAGAAGTTAGAGAGCTTACTAACTTCGTGGCGCTCAACAATATATCAAAAGATGAATACCTTTTCAAATGATCAAATTAGTATTCTTGACACAACTAATTGATTTGAAAATAGGTTTTTAACTTTGAGGGACTACCAATTTGCTCACTTATTCAAGAATTTAGTTCATTTAATCAAACTAAATACCCAAAATAGAACCAAACAGATTTCGTATAGTACAAACTAGAATTTTTTTTAAACTAAGTAGCTAAACAAGTATTAAATGACTTAAAAACTGAGTCTAAACCCCAAGTTCCTTCCCAAACCAATTCTTCTAAAATTTCACCTATCAAAACCTCCAATTTAGAAAGAAAAAAACTAGCCCAATATTTTTCCTTTTCACTAGTTCAACATGAAGAACAATTTCTAACCAATTATGACCTCAAATATAACAGCTCAAATGATAAAAACATATAACACTTAAGAGCCATTCATAATAATCTTTCTGATTTCAGATAATACATTTACACCAAATTCAATCAACTACAGTATTTGGGATTTTTCAGCAAGTTATATATTAACTTCATAACTCATTCCATTATCCTAATTAAAGCACACTAGTTCAAATTTAATAGATATTCTTAAGCCTTATAAACAAACATATAACTTCCCTTACTTGTTGAAACTCAACCCTCAACTCAGAGTACTTTATATGCACCTACATACCACAAAATTATAATGAGGGTACGCAATTAGAACCTCTTATTGCCAAAGAACATACTAGAAGGCTAGGAAGACACATGCGATAGAAAAGGGTCACATGCATGGAAGAAACGTACAAAACTAACTTACTCTTTTGAAAAAACTAATCGGATTTAACGAAAAACCTTGCTACCGTGATTCCTGATCTTCAAAAAGATAATTCAAGAATTAACACTTAAAAAGAAAAAGAAGAAATACTCAAAAAATGAATTCTAAAAAAATAGTAGGTGTTTTAAGTAATGAAAGAGTTCTTAAAAAAGTTTCTATTTTTACCTTTTATTTTTAAATATTAAAATAACATGATCTTATTATTTAGAGACTTTATCCACTCTTAAAACTCTATTTATTTTTTATATTCTATATATATATATATATATATATATTAATCACAGTTGAGGTCCTTTTAAAAAAAATATCTTTTAAATATTTTTAAATTAAAATTATTTTATTAACTTTATCATTTTCTTTTTTCATTTTAACTTTCTTTTTAAACTTAACTACTTAATTATAAAACTATCTATAAAATAAATAAAAACTATTTACAGTAAAATTATACAAACTATTTATGTATCATTTTATATTAATCACTCAATTAAACTAATAAACAAAATAATAAAACAATAAATTACAAATATTATCTAATTAAGTGAAAAAATAAAAATTTATTTAAAAATACTTAAGTTCTGGAAGTTCTCAATCGAAGGATACGCTGCAATAATAAATGAATTTATGGCAAAAACCTAAGTGAGACGGATAATGTATATAGCTGCCACGTAAACAAAGAAATCAGATTCCTGAAACGTGTAATCCTAACTCATTTCATTGTGTTTCTTAAACATAAAATTGGTTCAATTTGTTATTGGTATGAAGATGATATTGTTAATACTTTCTAAACTCTGAATTTCAAAGGGAAGAATATATTATTTTTCTTTTTTTAGTTTTGCAGGTAATCTTATGAATAATATTTCAAGTAAAAGGGAAGAAGACATGGATAATTCATATACAGATCACAATAAGACCCCGTTTGGATCTCGTTTGAGGAGGAGTTGCTTATCGTTTGCAGCTTCTGTACAAGAAGGTTTTCGATATGTAAAAGCATTTTTTGTGGGTCAGGTTCGAAATCCAAACACGTCCTTTGTTTCCGTGTTAGTTTTTTAATAGCTGTGTGATACAAGATTTTTGTGTGTGAAAAACAGGTAAAGACAATTACTGCAAGAAACGAGCAAGAGGCAAGTGAAGCTGAACTCGAAGCTACCAAGAAGCAGGTTGATGCTACAGACGCTGCTCAAGATATCAAGAATAGACTCAAAATATCCCAGTAATTTTTCCTTTTTCACAAGTTTTATGTACCAAATTTCTGCTTCTTCTTTTTTGTGGATTATTTATGACACAAAAAATAAAGATTTAACTCCTATATATTTATAATATTTGAGTATTAAAAAAAAATTTAACCCAAGAATTATAACTATGAAATATATGATATTTATATGATATTTTAATATTTTATTTTTGTAATATTCACGGAATTATAACTATGTAATATATCTTGATGCAGCTATTTAAGAGAAACTTAAGAAGACACAAAGAAAAAATGAATAGTTTATCTTAATAGAACGAAATTATTATCACAATTTATTTTATTACTTAATTAAATTTTTTTATCGAAAATTTTAACTATATTTACGATTTTTATTTTATTTTCTGTCTTTTATTTTATTTTCTAATTAAATTATTAATTGAAACTATCAATATTTGTATGATTGATATTTAGTAATATATAAGTTAATTTTAATCTTTTAATTCTGTTTTATTTGAATGAAATTATTACTTATTTTTCAAATTAGTATAGGTTAAGTCTGTAACAGTTTTACTTGTCAGAAACAAAAAACATGAATCCTCTTTAAGAAAAAAATAATCAAACAAAACCATTATAAAGTTGGCAAACAAGAAGAAAGCCGAAGAAAACCTTCCCCTGTCTGCAATTTGTAATCGAGTCCAATGTAGAATATCTTCATACACAACATATCCAATACAAGCAAACAAGGTAACATACATGCAATTTTAAAAGGTGTTTTAGATAGGAGCATGTTCATATTCAACGATATAACTTAATACTCTTTTATAGCAGAAAAAGGGTTAGGACCTTCTAGGCGTATATAATCATACATTACTCCCTGAAAGCGAGCCAAGGGACCATTTGCCACAGTTTGAGTTAAAAACAGAGTATTAATACCTTTTACTAGCAAAAACCCAGACACATCAATGTTGAATAGCCAATAGAGTCCATGAATTCCATGTCTAGCTATTGAAAAGTCTTTTCCAATCACCCCTGTAGTAAACACAGGAGGGTCTTGTTCCGGATCATTCACTCTAACCTTAATATTCGATCCAAAAACATCATGGGATTAGACAAGCCATAGAAAGTGAAAACATGTTAAGAAATTGATGGAGAAATATATACATATATAGGTTTTTCATGAGGTTTTGAACCTGTAATTCTGACACATTTTCACTTGCAAGTGCCAACCGCAGTTTGTAGATTTTAATTGCCTCTGTGTCATCGAGGTTAAACTTAATTTGCCATGTAGTTCCTTGGTAACTGCCATCTTCTTTCTTTCTGTATTTTTTAACCAATATAAGATTTAATGGATGAAATAAGTGTTTATAAAGACAATGTTCTCGGCTGGAGTTTCATCTCAATAGTTTTTATACATTGATTTGTCTTCTTAAAAGTAGTAGTTTTAGCGCACTAACATACCTTGTGACCTGTGCAAAGAACCAATCTTTTGTATAATCACTTACACCCACAGTGTAAATTAAATCTTCATTTGGGTATAATTCTGCATACCTTTCCCACAACCCATATTGCCTATACCTGTGAAGAATGAACCAAATTTAAGAATGATTAGTAGTTTTGGTGGGAGCAGAAAGCTGAAAATGTTGAATAAGTTGTTATTTATTTGTGTGAATAGGATCTGACTTGTCTGGATGATGAACATAAAGCTTATTGATGTAGTTGGGATTGGGATCAGGAACATAGAATTCAGCAGCAGAACGATCTGGAATGCCTATCTCCCATAATGTTGGGCCATCTCTTGGAGCCTCAAAAACAATCTCACCAACATCAATTTCACAACCTACATATTGCATTTTTCATACACTTTCACAAATCATCGTCTCTGTAAAGTGAATACTTGTTTATTCTCAAATTATGATGTACATTAAATTAAAGGATATGAACATTGATGGGTGGCATTCTCGAATTTGGATTATTCCTCAGGTTTTTAGCTTTCAATCAGTATATTTGGAAGTTTCAATGAAGGTTCAAAAAACCCAACAACTCATCAGTAGTAGGAAGGAATTCTCCTCCTAAGCTTAAACACAATAACAAATGAAAGAAATGAGAGATTGATGTTTTGATTTTGCATTTAGATGATGAAAATGGGTTTTTGATATGATTGTTTAATACCTCATTATATTGATTCAATATGCACTTAACAGAGAACAGAACCTGGTGTTATGGTGAGGAGAACATTACTCCAATACTCTCCAATGAAACCTGGAACCCATGCGTAGAGATTGTAATTCCCACTGCGTATATTCTCGATTGAGAAGTATCCTTTCTCGTTTGCTTTGCTCCAAAATTGGTATCCCTAACCAAACAAAAAGGCATTGAAAGTGTTTGATTATTTGACTCAGAGAAAAAGAAAACAGAACTCAAATTTTGGGTTATTAAAGAAACATATGCATCCATCGTTTGCTTAAACCTTGCATTCTCTTTGCCATGATCCAGCTTCTCCTGGTGCTGCCACTCCTATATAAGCGCCTTCTGCTACTATGTACTCATCACTCAAAAACCTGACAAAAAATTGTCATAGGAAACATATTAGTAACTCACTTTAATCTTTGGCTTTTGCAAAAAGTTTCATATTGTTCCTAATTTTCCATGGTATCATAACTGTTTTTTACCTGTCTTGGACTAGTAATGTGCCACAGACACTGCCTCGTTGGGTAGACTTCTGAAAATCTTCGGAGGCTGGAAAATCATAGGGCCAACTTTGAACTTCTGCCTTCGTCTAAAACTCATTTTGGTCAAATCGTTCGGTGTTAATTCATTTAGATTTTTTTGATATTTCATGAAGCTTTTTCGAAACAAATGAATTTTCTTATAGATTTTATAAAGTGCTATGAAATATTTGTTAGAAAAGTCTCACATTCTAATAGTAAGAAGTAATAGTTGAGAAGTTTAACAAGTTGATAATGAGAGTGAAAAGACCTTATCTTTAGCATCTTCCCATAGCACTTTGGGGTCATCACCATCTAATAAAGTGTTAAGATAAACAAAAGCTGGCCCAAAAACTTTCTTCCATGGCTCGTCTGGTTGCAGTTTCAGAACTATATCTTCTCCTGCGTAATGAGCACTCAGAAACATCTGACATAAACATCCAACAATGTTACATGTTTATTTTTCATTCAGCACATCAATATGAATACATCTAACAAAATATTTCATATAAACATAGTCCTCACTAATGAGTTCATTTTTGACAAAAATATCTAATCACATAGCCTCTTTTTTTTTCACATAGTTTACCATCAATTTTCTTATATTTTGTTACTATGTTAAATCTGTAATCTAGTGTGTGTTATCGAAAACCAGTATTATTTTATAACTAATTTTGACAGACAATGTTGTCTATTATCAACATATAACATGCATAAAAATTTGAAATATACAATTTAAAATATAAATTTTGTATTTGAAATATACATATGTAATTCTTATTTTATATTTTAAAATAGGAAATATAAAATTATATTTAAAAATACACAATCTAGAATGAAATCTTTTGTATTTTGAAATATACAGTCTAAAATACAAAAATTATATTTTAGATTATATAATTTAAAATATATTTATATTTCAAATTAAACAATTAAAATTATTTATTTATTTTATATTTCAAATTATGTAATTTAAAAAAATGTTTTTAAAAGGCACGATCCAAAATATAATTTTTATTCTAGATTATACAAGATAAAAAAAAAAGTTTAAACCGTCTAATAATTGGAATTTTTTAAATAGGTCATTTTCTTATTTTTGTTTTAATTAGATCTTTAAATGTGTTAAATTAGGTTAATGGTTTAAAATTAAGCTATGTTGTGACTTGGTTTCATTAAATTACATGAGAGATGGAGAACATGGTATGTGAAACATGATACATTAAACAATTAAAGAAATAGGTTTATGATAAAAATTAAAATTGGGAATCATGATTCTAACATTCCAAATTGGGAATACATTCACTAAAGGAGAATCTTCATATTGTTGTTTAGTTTTGCCAAATTAGAATTTATGTTGTTTTAGGGATTTAGTGAGGTTTCTATTGTATTGTCGTAATGGATTCAGGCAAGGTGGCCCTCGCGTTTTGGATTTCATGGTAGGGTGAGAGATCTTCGCGATTGTTGCTACAACGAAGGAGACACGATTTTTTCTCTGGTGAAAATTAGGGTTTCACATTTTGGTGGCTTGCGAGTTGTTGCGATGGTGGTGGGCATGAAGCAGCTTGATCTGTGTTTTAATTTTTTGTGATTTGGGATTAAGGATTTCTATGCGATTTAGGGTTCATGATTTCTTTGGTTGCAAGTTTCATGGAGTTCGTGATTTGCAAAAATGAGATGCAGGTGGTTCGTGGCTTGACGATAAAGATCCATTTGCACTAATTTTTTACTTTCAGGGACCCAATTGACAAAAAACTATTTAAGAAAATTCAATACAAATAAAGACTATGAGAATGATTAAACCTAAAAAGAATTGTGGTAAAGATTGAAATTATGGAAGTGCAAGAAGAAATGCAGTGTAGTTGAGTAGTAAAAAGGAACTTACAGCTAGGCTTATTGGACCAACATGAGAAGTAAGGTTCTGTTTTACTGGGCCACCTGATCGAAATTCATTGCTTGGTATGATTACCCAAAACCCTACAAATGGGTCGGTTTGAGATTGAGAACTTATCCATCCATGAACCATAAGATCTTTGTTCTCACTTGAGTATTGGTACTTGTCATCAACCTTAATAAACAAATAATAAATTTCATTAACCATATATAGTGTTATAGATTATGGGTATTTTTAATTAGAAATATTTTTAACAATTAAAAGAAATCACTAATTTCAACTTTGAGCTATTATATTATTTCATAAAGGGTCCCCGAAGTAATTAAACAATGTTAGTAATTTTAAAGTATTGCATTTGTGTCATTTTAGTCTCTAAGTTGAAGTATTTCAGGAAAATGTAGAGTTTTTGTCTTTTTATTATTTGAGGCACGACAAAGAGAAATAAAGTTTTTCAGAATTCTTAATTTTACTTTTTATACAATGAGAAAAAATAATTAAAAATTATAATTAAAAAAAATACTGAAATTTAAAAGATAGTTAAAACTCGATTAAGTATTATTATTATTTTTGAATTGAAATTTACCTCTCCCTTAAACTCTGGCTCCAAAGGATTAACAAGCAAAACTGCTTCTGGTGGAACAAGTTCTTCCCCTCTTCCTGGCAATCTGTCATCAGGGAGAGGCATAAATCTTTGTCTATTATCAGACACCACCATGTAATGAAACCTGCAAAAATATAATTTCTCAAAATCTTTTTTCCACACTAACATCATAATTAATATACAAACAAGATTAAGTATGAGATTAGTCATAATTAAGGTTAATTATCCTTACTTTTCTTTACTAAGTTTGTAAACAGTCCTTATTTGAGGTATGTTGAAAGCAGGCCACTCCTGTAAATGTTCAAAGATGGTGTAGGAGTAAAATCCTGAGGAATTGGAAAGCATCACATACCTGCACAGAAATTTTGTGTAAATGTGATTAATCAATTATTAATTACTATTAATTAATTAATTGATTGATTGATATCATTGTTATATATGTAACTTGCCTCTTATCAATATTAAGAGGTGCTTTCTCTCCCTTTAGAGATGGATCCCACTTACTTGTGAATGAGATTTCAACCTCTTTCTCATTTTCCACTATCACACTAAAACTTGTTCCCACAATCCTGCACACCATTAATTGAAAACCACCTTCATCATTGTTATTTACACATGGAATATCTCTAACACAGTATAATCTTAATTTATGAAAGGCATTTAAAATACCTATAATTAATCTTAATCTAAATAACATTTTTTAAATATAAGTTTTCACCAACATAAGAAACGGTATGCAAGTAAATTAAAAACATTGATTTTCTCTCTACTCCTTTTCCTTTTACTAACCAATCATTGGATGAAACATTCATCTGGGAAAGAACGCTAATTATTAGAACATTTAACATGCAACTTAGATTCATTAGATCCTATTACTGTGTGTTTGGAAGGGATTCATGGGACAAACTTAATAATAATGACATATAAATTATAGACAGTAAGATATGAATCCGATTTAATAACAATAAGATATAGTTGAATTCATATAAGATATATTTTTAATATGAGATTTTAAGACAACAAATTTATAAGTTTTTTATATGTTGTTTACCTTTTTCATCATCTCTATCAGTGTATTTATTTTGGTACTCAATAATCCTATTTAGAAATTGAAGTTAAGAATAACTTAAATGTATATATCTTTTTCAATTTTTTGAAATAACTTTCTAGAGATAAAACAGTAAAAAATTTTAGAGACAATATCTAAAATACATAAAATTATATTTATATTCTCACAATCATCCCATTACTTGGTTTGATGAAATAAATAAAAACATGATAATTCTTTAAACGAAAATTATAACCATGTACCGTTCAAATGTGCCCGTGGTTCCTGTACTTCCAGCTACACTCCAAACAACGTCCCAGTACCTATGAAATCATGATCTAAAATAATCATAACAATGGGGAAAAATTGTGAAGCACACTCATCAAATCTGAGTCTGAGTTTCAAGCACATACATACCCTCTATCTCCACTTTTGTTACGAGTTTCAAGCAGATTATCAATGCCATTATATTGAATTCTGGTAACAAATCCACCAGGGTTGGATAAATACACTTGCACTATGCCATTGTCCATAACCACCTGCAATATCTCAGAACATTAATCTGTTATGCAATGCCTTAATCGATCATAAAAGTAGGAAAACAATGTCTCACTTGATCGTCTTCCACATAAAGCTTCACTGCTGGTGATGCCATGGTGATGATCTTCGTCACTTGCAAATGTAGTTCTGGTGCTGAGTATTTATCTCATATTCAAGTTCTTGAGTTTCTTCAGAAGAGTCTTTGGTCAGGTTTTGCTTCAACTAAAGGGCAAGTATTTTTTCTGTCTATTATTTACTTGTTCGATTTCATGGTCATATATATGCTTTTACTCAAAGGTAACCGTGTACGTTTAGGATTTGTGATTTATCTACGTTAAACCCTCAACAAACATCAGACTGTAAAGAGAAGTTCGTGTCTTCGAAATTTGTATGATGCATAAGGAACATGTGTGTTAGTTGCAAAACTTGTAGTATTCCCTTGTCTTTTGTAACATTCCAAATAATGATATGAATATTGTTGACGATGTGTCGGGAAATTGTTTATTGCGGCTCCCAATTTCCACTATCTTTTTTTTTATATGGAAAAGTTTAAGTAAAAACTGCTCTTACATTGCAACTCCCAATTTAGCACTGTAATATATAATCCAGGCTGTCCCAATGGTCACACCCAGTCTAGCATGTGACATTATCTTTTGAAACAATTTTGATATTTATTTTATTAACTTTCTAATTTTGATTTTGATTTTAAATAAAAATATTTGGTGCAAATGACCTTTCACACATGCTTTAACATTGTGGTAAAAAAATAACACATGGTCAAGATTCTTCAACAGAATTCTTAGCAGAGCGTTCCATTTCTAGAAATTATCATCAGAATGAATGAAAAGGAACAGAAAATCTCCTGAAATACTGAAATATTTTCAACAAAAGAAGCATGTAACTACATATATTTTTCTATAATGACAATGCCGATGTGTTCTTCACTTCTACTACATTAGCAAAAGTATATATGAGACGGCTTCTGATGCAGGGGAATGAATTGTACAGAAAAGGCAGAATCCTAAAAGGTTTTGGTTTCGTTGCTAATGCACATCACTGGGCTCTGCCTTCCTCTGTAGAAAAAAAGATCCCAGTATGACAGCAATACCAGTGATGGCTATAGTGAAAAGAAGGCGTTTAGTTGAGAAGTCATTCTGCGGCCTTCTTCTAGCACCTTGATCTCCCTCGGTTTCCCTCACATTCCTTCACATATAAGACAAAAGAAATGCATTAATTGTAAGCAGGAGACACCTTGTGAAGAATGAAAAATTATAGAAATAAATCATACAACAATGATATGCACAGAGGGTGGCGTATCATGATTCTTACATAAGAAATTTAACTACAACACAAGCACTTGTTGAAACCTTTATTAAAATGACGAAATCAAATTCAGATGTTGAAGACCAATTCTTTCCTATATTGTTCATTATTAATTAATTTATAATTAAGACAGCATTACAAAAATATTACAATGTGTATAAATACTCGTTCCATCGTAAAAGGTGGACAAGGAAAAAAAAACCAAAAAAAAGAGATACATAGGGAGAGATAGTAGGAAAGTATAAAGGGAAAAAGTTCTTGATAAAAGGGCTCTACATTGACAAGAAAGAAATCCTTACAGCACTAAAAGTTTGAAAGGTATGTGAAAAGGTAGCAGTAAAGTTGAAAAGTACGTCATTTCCATTTTTTTTAATTTAGGCATTATATTATGTCTTAATATTATGCTCTTTTACACTACCTTTGACATTTTCTTTTAGTAACATTATTTTTACTATTCACAAATATCTTGTATTAAAAATCATAAAAATAATGTTTTCCTTATTTCTTTTGGACCTCACATAATGTGATACTTATTTTCAAATTTCTTTTCGTAAAAAAGTGTAAAAGTTAAATAAAAAATTTCAAGAAAAAAAAAATTTTTCTTTTTTATTTTGGTGTCTGTCAGACTCTCCGCGTCGGTCTAGTACTTATTATTTTTATTTTCTCAATCTTCACAAAACTATCAAAAAAATCCAAAATCTTCAAAAACTAAAAACATCAATATTTCCAAACAAACAATCTTTTATACAGAACTACGTAATCCTGATTTCTCATTCTGAATGACAATAAATACAAGCAAAGTATTCAGATGCTAATACCTTCCCTCCGTGGAACCAACTCCCGAATCTAAAATCCAGTTTGTGTATATCATATCTTATTTTATGGCTTTTCATAATTTTTCCAAGGTGGCAACTCCAAAACCTTTTTTCAATTTCAAACCCGTTCTTTTATGGTTTGTCATCCCATCGCAATTTCGGTTGCGATAAGAAGACTCTTGGATAACAAGTAGATTGAGAGAGATGCTGAATATAAAAACAATTATTAACATGAACACCGAGGACCAAGCCATAGGGCTAAATCAAAATTCCAACACCTAGAACAGGACAGAAGAGGCCAGTGAACAAAATGGGAATGATGGCATGATATGGAGGGAAGTATGATACAATGCATGACATTAAATCTGGTGACATTGCTCAGACGGATAGTTCATAGCAGGATATGCATTGGAACTTGACTGTTTTCAGCCTAAAATCTCACAAGAACTATTTTGCAGTGTCATAAACCAACATTCTCAAACATTTATGTTATTGGGTGAAAGCACGTGAATGATTTTACAGTTAATAATAGTACTGACATGCACTATGAAAGCTTGTAAACATAATTATTCCTATCAATAATTAAACAGTTGCAACACGATAATTCTTCAGCAGCAATATAAATATAGAAAAGAAGAATTAACATTCTAGTATATTTGGGTGGAGAATTTTTAGGGAGTAATTCATTTTTATTGAGAATTAGAAATATTTTAGGACAATATTTTGTTCAGAGAAAACATCCTAAAATAAATTAAAATTTTAGGAATTTATGAGAATAATTTGAAAATTTAAAAATACATAATTTCAAATATTACTTTAAAAGTAAGAATTTGAAATTGTTTATACTCTCTCTTCTACTAAATGTATGTCTCTTCTCTTTATATTCCTTCTCCTTTTAAGCGTTGATCAGGGTAGCTTCAAGCAGATTTAACTGAGGTCGTGTTGGCTCAATTAAGGTCTTGGCTTTCACCTAGATCGAGGTCCAACCATTGTCAACACGACATCGTTTTAAAGTCGACTGCATTTATTTTTCAGTTGCCATCACCAATTTTTCATTTTGTGTTGATATAGTTCGATGATATTTCTCAATTCCCGATAGTGTTTTCTTTGACAACATCAACATTGTTTATCGAATGAGGTCAAACATGAATCTTTTGGTTGGGCATCACCTTGGATTATTTTTGGTTAATGTTAGTCAGGGTTGTTTTTTGACCAATGTTGACAAAACCTACGTCCAAGTTATTTTTCAACCAGCATTAAAATTAAGGTTATCTAGACCAAAATAGATAAATCTATTTCTCAGCTGATAATGTTAGCCGGAGTTTTTAATTGACATCGATGAAACTATTTTTTGGTTGATGTAAGTTAGAGTTTTTTAGTAGACTTGATAGAGTTTATTTTTTGATTGGCATTGTTAAAAGTATTTTCACGAGAGCTACTTTTCAATTGATGTTTGTCAAGGTTTTCTTGACCAATGTCGATGGAGTTGTTTTTCAGGGCATGTCAATCATAGTTTTCTTTTGGAGCTTGTAGTGGCTAATTTATATCAATGTCTATACGGATTTCTTTTTCAATCAGTGTTACTAGTGTTATTTTGATAAGACTTTTAAGGTGTATGTTAGGAAAAAGGTTCAAAATTAGAAGTTACAAAACAGTTAACAGTAGTTGGACAGTTTATGAGTGGCTAGAGGAAGTTATTTAATCTAGTAGGGATTATCTTTTAGCCTGTGTTCGTTTGAACGTATTTAATTGTTTACGTGAAATACCAAAGACGGATTTGAAGTTCAAGTGATGTTTGCTTGCGACGATTTGGACGGACAGAAAAGCGAAGATTTGCGTTGATTTGGACGGAAAAGACTGCTTTGCCCTATACTATTATCAAATTTCCAAGCACATCGTTCAGCCATGCATGATATAAAAAATGCATATTTGATTCTGATGTTATTCAAAACTGATTCCAACCATACCAAACATAATATAAAAAAACCCATGCACTGTGCTTTCACGAGTAAAGTCCATTGTTGCTGCCCATGTGATTTACCACTTTCCACTGTCCTCGCCAATGCATTTCTGGCTTTTGCAGCGTGCTTTTGCAGCCATAGTAGCTGGCGAGATTCTCTGTTTGACTATACAATTCACTAGAAAGGAGACATTGAGGTTTGAATTTGAAAACAAAGGTTTGACCATGAAGACTATTAATAAGACTGTGCTTGGTAGATGAGTTTGGTCTGTGTTGATGCGTGTGTGCATATAGAGAGCTAAGTTTGAAGAGCTTTAGTTTGAGCAGCTTTGGGCGAGTGAGAAAAGTGTCTGAGAAGTGTGTCTGTGTGCGCTAGAGTATTGTCTTCTCAGTGAGCACGGAGTAGAGTAATGTTTCTTTTTGGATTTTGATGTGGTTGTTGCAGGTTGAAGGTGTGTGATGTAGATGAAGAGCAAGACAGTGGTTAATGGAGGAGGAAGAACATGGTTGACGATGATGAGGGAGTTGAAGACGGGATGTGTATTAGGTTACAAAGAATAGCGTAACCGATTTGACCTTTTGGAAGGAGTTGCAGGCGAGGCGTATTCGGTTCCAGCTTGGAGAAGAAGTTCGAAATGATGCGTACTTGGTAAGCATATCCGGTTCCAATGCTGCATTCCGTCGTCGTTTCCACAACAATGGTTGGGTCCAGCGTGAAAGGAAGGACGGAGAGGAGGGAGATGAGGGAGATGTGTGCAGGATGAAGGTTTGTGCGTTGGAGGACATGTGGTGGTGGTGGCCATGGGCGAATGCAAATGTAAGTATAGGTTGATGGAGATCGAGGTGGAGAGGAGGATGAAGACGGTTCTATGTAGGGTGAAGGCCAATGCTTTCCATCAGCTGATGTCGTGTGCTTCGCCGAAAATGGGATCCATGAACCTGTACATGCAGTAGCAGCCCCATGATGCCATGGGCTTCGCCAGTAATGGGTTCCATGAACCTGTACATGTTGAACGATATGGTTTGTAACTGCACTAGACTAACCCTTTGTATGTGTTGCAGGTTTTTGGAAGCAGAACATGCATTTGGTAAGCTAAGGACTTGATGTGAGGGATAAGTACTCTATCCAGTTTAGGCACATATGTTGTGTCCATTTCGTTTTTTGAAGTTTATTGTTAAAGCGAGAACCTTGTGCTTCCAATTTGGAATTTGATGTGTTGCTTACAGAAGTTAATTCAAAAATTTTACTAAACCCTTGGTCTTATACTATGATTATAGCATGTTTTGAGGTTGGAAAAAGCTTGGTGGCTGTATGCGAACAATTTTCATCTCTTACCTTGTGTTGACCTTGATAAGTGGTTGTGTTGAGGTATTATTTGGTGCTCATTGAAGACGCATGCTGAGTGAAGATACATATTTAAAAAAGTTATATTTTTTTAAACCAGTATATGATATAACATATTGATGTATGTTATTATCAGGTTAGGTTTGGTTTGGAATTGTTACTGTTATATTTGAATCTTCACAATTGAAATATCCAACTTATATCTTACTATGGGGCGTATAGCTTTCGTTCAATCTTCCTTCAAATATGCTGAAATCTTCATAACTTTGAAACTTAAATAGGTATGTTTTATATTATTGTATTTAATTTATATGCATGAAATTGATAATATTTTAATATATATATATATATATATATATATATATATATATATAGGAATGTACTTTTTTTTATTGCTCGTATGAATGCTTGATTTTCTTAATAACATATAATTATATGAATATATCAAATTAATGATATTGTTAATTTTAGTTGTCTGTATAAAGTTGTTAAAATTTATATTTTTCGTTAAGTCAATATAGATGGAAGAACAAATAGATTTATCATATTTGGACCGTGAAGATATAGATGATGATGTTGTTGGTGTAGACTTCAATATTATCGCAACGATACGTCAACAAATGCAAATAACAACTTCATTGGCGGCACTAACAATGTTATGCATTGTTGCACATGCATTGAGTATATTGAATATGTACTCCAGTGCATCCAGTAGTGTAAGCAATTTCCTACCAGACAGAGACCGTCGTAGGGACCAATTAATGTCATACCTTGTGCATACTAATTGGTGCCGCGACATTATTAGGATGGGTTCAGAGGCATTTATTAATCTTTGTGAGAGACTCAGATCAACTGGGTTAGTTAAGGAGGTCATTCAGTCGACAGTGGAGGAACAAGTTGCTCAATTTCTGCATATAATTGGCCATAATGTGAAGAATCAAAGTGTAACATTTTTCTTTCATCGATCTGGTTCAACGGTTAGCAAACACTTCCACAATGTGTTGGATGCTATTTTAACTTTAGAATTTGAATTTTTAATTCAACCCTCAGGAAATGAGGTTGATCCATATCTCTTGAACAACAATTGATTTTACCCGTACTTTAAAAGGTACAAATTTCTACATAAAAAATTTCAAGATGTTATTTTTATCAAAGGATGATACAAAATAATGAGTGCTATGATGACTTGTTAATTGTATATTTAGGATTGTTTAGGGGCCATAGACACTTCGTGTGAAGGTGCCAAGATTAGATGCAGCGAGATTTCGAGGAACAAAAGATTGGCCAACTCAAAATGTATTTGCGGCGTGTGATTTTGATATAAAATTCACATACATTTTAGCTGGGTGGGAAGGCACTGCATCTGACTCTAGAATTTTAAAAAATGCTCTTGATCGAGAGGATCCGTTGGTTATCCCCCAAGGTCAGTGTGTATATTGCATTTATGAGGATTTTATTTATTAGTCACTAAATACCTGTATGTGTACAACATTCTGGAAAATACTACCTCGGAGATGCTGGATTTATGTTGAAAAGCACAGTTTTAAATCCATATAGAGGCGTCAGATATCACCTTAAAGAATATACACGTAGAGGACCGCAGAATCCACACGAGTTGTTTAATCATCGCCATTCATCGTTGAGAAATGTTATTGAAAGAAGTTTTGGTGTGTTGAAAAACGATTCCCTATCATTGCAAGTGGGACTGAACCACACTATGGATTGGAGACAATGACAGACATCATATTAGCTTGTTGTATCTTACACAACTTCATTCGTGTCGTAGATAACGATGACTCATTACTTGATGAAGTTGATAATAAGTTGAATGAAAGGGAAAAACATAATGTTTCATCATCTCAAGATAGAGAAGAGGATCATAGGATTGGTAGTACTATCAGGGATTCTGTTAGATGTTAAGTGGTGTGTTTATGTTAATTGGGCTTAGCCCATTCTGTGTTTAGGGTTTAACCCTTATCTTACATTATAAATAAACTACCCTATGTGTATGCTAAACACAAGGGATATTTTTCTTCCAATCTTCTTTATTTCTCACATGGTATCTAGAGCACAGGAATAGTTCCAGTCAACTCCACGGTCTCCGGCACCCATCACTGCCGCTGTTGTCGCAGTCGCCGCTGCTGCCGTCGCCACCGCCGCCGCCGCCGTCGCCGGAGTTCCAGAATTGACCGGCGACCACACCATCGGAAGCGTCTCGGCCGGGCGACCACCGTCATACAAAAATCGCGGCGATCGGACCTCTCACGCGCCTCCACGCGCCGCCGCAAGAGTCGCCGCTGCCGCCGCGCGTGCCGGCGCGTCGCCCATTCGAAAAGGAAGGCACCTATGGTCGATGTGATCGATGCTCAATTTGATAAGTTGACGACCAGCCTGGATGGTTTCGATAATGTCCTTGGCACTACAAATGTTCATTTTGGTGTAATTTCTGATGCAGTTGTGCGTCAAGTCTCGGCAATGGAAGATAGAAATCAAATACTACGTTCCCAAATCGAGATCCTTCGTCCCACCCCAACTTACACATATACAGAGGCAGACATTTATGAAATGTTGAGTGCTATGAACATTGCTGATGATAACTTGCTCGAGCAATGTTATGATTTCTTATGTGGAAACACCACATGTACAAAGAGGTTGATGGGAATTCCACCTCACAAGAGATGGAATAAGTTATGTAAAATGATCTCCGATGGTGACTGTTACGATGTCTTAAATGATTACTTGTATTACTATTATATTATTATATGTGCGTGTTTTGTAATTATGACTTCATGGTTATGTTACTCTTTAATTTTTAAGTAATGCTTATGGTTATGATGTAAAACTTTGTCTTTGGTTGTTGTTTTTTCTTAAAATGTCAATAATTTGTTATCACTTTTGTTGTTTTTCTTGTTATGATCTTTTTCAAGAAATTGTGAAATGGCCTCATCATCAACCAAAAGGCCTAGAAAAAGTCGTAAGGGAAAAGAAACTTTAACTGAGCCAGAAGATGCAACCTTTGTTAGACCATACACTAATTCTCACACACTTTACTTCCAAATCCACTCTCAATTACCCACAAATTCACTCAAAAAAACAACAAATAAATTACCCTCAAATCCTTTCAATTACTCTCCCACAAATCATCTCCCACAGATCATCTCCCACAAATACATGCAACCGAACAAACCATTAAGGAGAAAACGGTTCCTCATGGTGGTGTGTATATTTTGTTTCAGAACAGGGCTTGTCCTGTGCAGAAGGGATTTTCTTCCCTTGGAAGTTGTTGGATGTTTTGTGTATTGTGGTTTTTCCTAATTAAAGTGTGATCATACATTGTGCAATAAGATTTGTGTCATAATTTCTTAAACTGAATTTGAAATTTGGTTTCTTGTCTTCAACAAACCTAATAATTGGTCCGACCTCCCAAATCAAAAACACCAAAAGAGTCATGGAGAGTAGAGTGAGCACGGTAGAGAGGGTAATTGAGGAAATGAGGGAGGAATCTAGGGCCAACTTTCAAAGGCTCAGTGATATGATGGAGGATGTTATTGTTATGCACAGACTTAAGAATATTGAAAGAGGGTCTGAAGGAAGTAGAGGTTCTGTAAATGGTGATAGAGTGGGAAGAAGAGAAGAGATTGATGACCAATGGGAGGAAGACAAACGAGAATACCAGCAGGGGTGGATGAAAAAAGTGGAACTTCCTTCGTTTGAGGGAGAGGATCCAATTGGGTGGATATCTAGGGCTAAAAATGTTTTTGAAGTCCAGGAGGTTTCACCCAGGGAATGGATTAAGTTGGCCTTCATTAGTATGGAAGGTAGAGCCAATCATTGGTTCAGATTTCGGAGGAAAAAAACCAAAAATCCTTCATGGTAAGAATTGACGGAAGCATTAAAAAGAAGGTTTGGAGGAAGGGATAGAGCGTCAGAGTTTGAAAAATTGGCTGCTGTCACACAGAAAGGAGAAGTGGAATAATACATATAGGGATTTGAGATGTTATTAAGACGGATAAGCAACAAATGTGACAGATGAACAATTGATGGGATACTTTTTTGCAGGATTGTACGTTAATATTAGAAACTAGATCTGACCACACAATCCCAAGGATCTATTGAGTGCCATGGAGATTGCTAGAGATGTGGAAGGAGTTTCAAGTGATGTAAGGTCTAGGGAGAGGACAACAACTAGAAGTAATTTGTATCAAAGTCGTTTTCAAGGAAGTAGGGGAATGGTTTCTCGAGTAGAACGTTGAAGGGGACTCGGAATGAACTAGGGAGTTCCAGTCACATTAGCATGGCTAGAAGAGATGAAGGGGAGTAACCTTGGAGTCTAAGGTGGGCAGTTCGAATTCAGGAGAAAACAGAACGAGGGGATTGCGGAATTTACCCTACCCTGAGTATATTAAGTGAAGGGAAGAGGGCAGATGTTTTCAATGTGGAGGACCACATAGTCCTAGTCATAAATGTCCTGATAAGAACCTTCGGGTGTTAATTTTGGGGGAGAATGAAGAGAAAGAGGAGCCTGAAGAAGGAAAAGATAGGGACCATTCGCAATCAATTTCCAAATTTTCACCTTGAAGACAAGGTTGTTAGGAATCCGGGAAGTATTGATAAGACTTTTAAGCTGTATGTTAGGAAAAAGGTTCAAAATTAAAAGTTACAAAACAGTTAACAGTAGTTGGAAAGTTTATTGGTGGTTAGAGGAAGTTATTTAATCTAGTAAGGGTTATCTTTTAAGGAGGAAACGGTTCCTCCTAGAGGTGTGTGTATTTTTTTTCAGAGGCTTGTCTGGTGTAGAAGGGATTTTCTTCCCCTGTA
Source organism: Vigna nakashimae (assembly GCA_034642375.1). NCBI lineage: Eukaryota > Viridiplantae > Streptophyta > Magnoliopsida > Fabales > Fabaceae > Vigna > Vigna nakashimae. The sequence goes on along the minus strand of CM067760.1, from coordinate 19,424,705 downwards.
AGTTGTTGGATGTTTTCTGTATTATGTTTTTTCCTAATTAGAGTGTGATCATACATTGTGCAGTAAGATTTGTGTGATAATTTCTTAAACTGAATTTGAAATCTGGTTTCTTGTCTCCAAGAAACAACATATTTGGTGGTAATTTTTGTATTTAGCAGTACTTTGAATACTCTACTCAAGTAAGAAAAAAAATTTAATAATTGTGAATTGTCTTATCGAAATAAGACATTTGAAAAACTAAACAATTTGAAATGAACAATAAAAATTCAATGTATTTGAATTTTCTGGAAAGTATAGAATTCCTATCCAAACACAAGGTTAGGAGGCTCAATTCTAGCTATATGAAATGTTATGGACTAACTTAACTAAGCTTAAACTATTGGGTCGGAGGTTCAATATTGGTTTTATATCTAATACATTCATTCATGCAAGATTCCATTGGGCTTTTATACATGAATAATGCCCACTCCACCTAGATCTAAAGTTCAACTTGATTATGAATGGGTTGGCAAGGAAAAAATTCATAATCACTTGATCATAGAGCTGCTGGTACCATTTCAAGCACCAATACTCCTTACAGCTTAACATGTTGAATGAAGGCTCGAGACTGGATTTATGTCTGCTACATGAAGTAACCAAACCTATAGTGTCAGTTGAAGCTTGAAATGGAACAGCTACACAAGCATTAACTCTACTAATAACAGGGTCCTGCCAAACGGTGCAATCATGCACTTAATACTTGCACGTGTGGCCCAAAATTAGACACAAGTAGAAGACAATAGGGATACACAATCATTCCTTAACTCTCAGAACGGATGATAGCAAGTAAAAAATGGGGAAAAAGTGTAGACATATACATGCATAGTGAAAAAAAAAAATATGCACACTATAAGGAGATTGCTGGACTTTGGTCTATGAAAAATAACATATAATCCTACAACTGAGAAATTGTGAACAAAATTATAAAATATTCAGAGATTGTTCACAAAAATGCTGTAATTACCTACCTTGAAGAGCCCACAGAAGTATCTTGGATAATGCCATTGCACCGACCTTCATGGCTGAATCTTTCACGAAGTCTAACATATTTGTTACATATGTGACAAAGTTCTGTTCGATTCCCACATACTTCCTGAAAGTTACAAATATTAAACTGATATTAGAGCAAAAGTATATAAGATCTCAGCTTGAAAATTCTTTATAAACACTACCTGATGCTCAGCCAGATCAATTGCTGGCAATGGAAACTCACAGAACTCACAAGTGACAATCCTTTGAGGGCATTCTTCACCTTTATGGATATCTAAAATATCACGCTCCATTGTCTCACTGCATAATGAACAAGAAACCTGCGGCAAACCATCTCTTAGTTTAGAACTAAAACAAAGGTGGATTTTGAATCTGACTTTAAGACTATTACAGTTTGCCATGGAGGCTGGGTTCCAAGGAGGTGGTACACATATAGCCAGTTATGATGCACAAATATGATACATGTATTAGATAAAATACATATTTGATTTTCAACACAACTGTTTTTAAAATATTCAGAAGATAAAGAGGATAACATACAACTTTCATTTGTAGTTCATTGATAGACAATCATTCCATGTTTCTTTCTTATGTGTGTTTCTATGTCTCGTGTTATACAGTTTAGATTCTCAGCTTTTCCTTAGAGGCTTAGATATTTCCTTCATATGAATCAATGCAGTATCCAAGCGCATTAGTTATCAGTTGAATGTAGAAAATGCAAGTATTGGTACACAACTATTTCATTGTTTATAAGGATGATGTTAACCCTAACACATCCACTGAACCAGTATTCCAGATTTTATTATTCTTCCATTTTTCTTCCATTATTCTTTCATTGAAGGCTCATACCTAATAAGATTTGCAGAAAATATAGATTTAAGCATCCACGGTCATGTATCATATAATAATCATGATACGATCAATTAGTAAAATACATTTGCATACTACAGCAAATTTTTCATCTTCTTTACATGATACCTCATAAACCTCAAATAGGAGAGAATGAAATTATACTCTATGAAATAAAGCGAGAATAAAAAAACCACTAATAAATCTACTTTAAGAATAATTTTTTATATCCCCATTGATGAGACCTTCACTTGATCAACAGTATCCAAATAAATTATCATATATCCAGCAGTCCATCTTTCCAGGCAAGTCATTCATAAATCCAAACAATCCATGTGTTTATGAATTAATTTTTAATTGACCAGTATTCTTAAGTCCAATTCAACTTTAGGATGGGTGATGAAGTATTTAAAATACCCATCAGACATCCCTCTCTGAAATCTTCTTAGCATGCCCTCCCAGATTTCAAGTTTTCCAGGCAACAAAGTACATTATTTCCTCTGCTTGTTCTGGTAAGAGGACTTCTAGAGGTGTTCTAGTGAATGTTTCTTACTCAGTAAACTATGACGGTTCTTAGGCTCTTCTTTGCTTGTAATGTCCTCCTAATAGAATTTAGGAAGTTATAGAATTAGATAGAGACTGGTTATAGAATTAGTAAGTTGCTATAGTTGGAAAAGCCTTGTAGAAGGAAAGGCATTCAGATCAATTAGATTTGGGAACTAAGCATTTGCTCTGTTATAGTCTTCAAGAAAGGGGAAACCCATGAAAAAAATCATCTCATTTGATTCATTGATTTGTTGTTAGTAATTCAAAAAAGATTAGTATTTTCTTTCATTTCTGTTTTTCTCGGCTTTTGCTCAGAACCCGTTTTGGGTTCTAATTGTTTCTTCCTGAAGCTTGCAAGAACTTTTGGTGCCCATGCATATATTGCGGTGTTTTAAAACCCAAGAACCCTCACTTCATTTTAATTATATTCTTCCACAAGATTATAAAACACTGCATGTGTTTGCATCTATGCTAAATGCAGAAACAAAATAAACTAAATGAGATTGACAATTTTTTAAATAAAAGCATTGCAATTTTTCACTCTTGTCAATGCTAAGAACTCAGCGTGTAGAGGTCAGCACCTAAGTTCAGGATATGTCTTCAAAATTTGATTTGCTCTGAACTATGTATTAGGCAGTCAAGAATCCTAGGACTCTCTACCAAAATTATTGTCTTCCAATTACACAAAATGATTCCCAGTAAGACGAATTTCCTGTACATTCCACACAATTGAACCTGGGAAAACAGAAAGCAAATAACATAGAACTTCACGTACCGGTGCATGTGTGTTTAAATAATGATCCTCCAGGTTTTTTCTAGGAACCATATCACCACAGATTTTGCATTTTTCAAGTTTCCGAGAGCAATGAGCATAATGCAAGTCAATATTTGCAACAGGTACAGCCCGATCACTGAAATCATATCAGTAATGTAAAGAAACAAACATCATGCATAAAAAAAAAGTCAATGCTTCCATCTACCAAACAAATAATCTCAATTTCCCACAATTTTATTTATTATTACAACTTTGACATAAAGCAATTGAACAAAATAATCAATTTTGACATAAAGAGTTTTACCAGTGAGTGCATATACTAGTGTCTTGATCCGGAACAGCTTCCATAGCCGAAAACTGAAAAAATCTGGAGAAAGAAGAAAGAGATGGAGATTCGGATTATACGAGTATTGGGAGAAATAGGTTTCGGAGAATTTTAGATTCTGACTAAACAAGGTTTGGTAGATCTTAGATTCCGATATCTGAATGGACTTTTGGTTGGGATAACCTTTTGGGGGCTTTGGGATGATTCAAGACTTTAAGTCACAAATGAAATGGTAGATACAGCATTGCGGTATGATTATGGTACGCCCCATTCATGCGAGAAACATCCACCAGATTGGGCCACTTTGGTTTAGATTACCATTCTTCATACATTTTTTGTTTTACGATTATCCATTAGTTCAATTTTTCTTCCTGTACTCCTATAATTAGTAAATGAACACCTTAATTGTTTTAAAAAAACCAGAGTTTTATTTCATTTTTAACCTGTGTAGCACTGACCACGCGAGATGTTGGAGTTATGTGGATAAATGTCAGACTTAATTAATTTCAAGTTTTTTTATAAACTTTAATATTTATGATTAAATTTTCATTAAATATTTTTAATTATTGATTACTCAAAAATGTTATATTTATCTATTAAATTATTTTAATTGGATTTCCTTTGTTAATTGAATGCTATTTTGTTTAGTGAACTTAGTTGTCCATTTTTTATACAAAAAAATTGATATTTTATAATTAGTATAAAATAATATTATGATTCATATAAAATAATAAATAATTTTTATTTTTTTAATCAACTATAATATGTTTTATATTAATTAAAAATTTAATATTTCTTAACACACACAAAATAATAAAACAAAATAATAATTACGTTATTTAATTAACAAAAAATTTAATTATAATAACTTAATTAAAAAGTATAAAAGTTTTAAAAACTTAATAAACCAAAAAAATATTATAAATTTATTTAGAAATATATAAATACACAAATAACATAAACTTTTATTAAACTTAAATGTGATAGCATCATTTCGTTGTTGACTCCAGTTACTTTTCAAATTATACTATTTAAGAATAAAATATATAGATAGGATCATTTAGAAGTATGTTATGTTATATTTGTTTAAATCAGAAATTGTGTTTGAATATTACGAATTCTATGATCTGGAAATTAAAAAAGTATTTCAGATAATATTATTTGTTATTATATAAGTAGCTTCTGACTGATTTATTCGGATAAAATAAACTAGTTTTACCAATACGGAACATCCAATCCAAATGGATATGGTTAGTGATTTTAAAACACATCTTTTAGAAGTGGAAAAATATTTTCAAAATATGTATTCCAAATTTAGTTATTGATAGTTTCAAATAATATATTAGGGCCGTTAATATTCTGTATTTAAAAAGTTTTTTTCTCTAATGTTAAACAAAGTTTCATATTATTTTAAAAGGTTTTAAAACTGTTTTGGTAGTTACATTAACAAATTTTTCTACACTACAACGGATGAAAAAAAATTAACTAATTTATTAAATGAAATGGACATGTTTTCCGAAATAAATGATATTAATAGATATTATTATGTCAAGTATGGTCAATGGTCAATTGAGAATAACATTATTTAAATAGATTATGATGATGTCTTTATAATTTTTGGATATCTCAACTTAATTAATATACTTAAACTATAATAAATATTGAATTAAATTTCAACTTTAATTCTTTAAAAATAAAAAATAATTAAGAAGAATAAGATGTTCTGCCTTCTTATACAAAATATTCTATTTATTTTACACTAAAAGTCAAATGTTCCATTAATGTATCCTTATGCAAAGGATAGCTTCATCTATTCCACTAGCTCAAATCTTTTAGACTTAAGATAGACAAAAGAAAAGTACCAAAAGATCAATATCACTCTTTTCTTTCTTAATCTATAAATATATGTTATAATATAGTATGACATGATATAATACTAATGTGAATACATTGAAACTATTTTGTCAATAACTTTTTTATTATACGTGTCTAAAATTATTTTGGATATTCAACTTGAAATTTTTTAATATTGACTCACATCACAAATTATCTCATTATTTTGAATTATATTTAGAGAATGATTTTTTCAACTATTAATGTATTATGTCAGTTAAGATATTTATAAAGTAAAAATGAATTGTGACTGATAAGATTAAAATTTTGTTCACTTGAATGGATTTGAGGAAGAGTGATTGAGGGGATTTGAAGGTAATTTTTTTTGTTTATTTGAGTAGATTTGGAGGTAAGTGAGAGTGGATTTGAAACTAAAGTTTGTTAGAATTAGTGTAAGATTTGATTGATGTGACAAAAAAATTCATTCAAGTAAATAAAGCCTAATAGTTAAAGCACATTAAACAAATTAATTAAAGTTATTATGTATGCAAACTAGATCAAATTATGTAAAAACTCATAAACATAATATAAATAAATTTTTTTGAGATAAATTAATCATATACATTATTACAATATTTATTATAATCTAATACATACCTTAACTTGAGTTAGAGTGTCTTTTGCCTGTATACACCTTTTCCGATTAGAGTGACATCTAGAGCTAAGAATGGACATTTTAGTTTGAAGATTGAAAAGTACTATAAAGAATTTCTTGTGAAATCTATACAAAGATGATGGTTAGACAAGGAAGTTGACTTCACAAGAGCAAGTAGTTTTAGGTGGGAAGTCAAACTGCAGTCTAATTTGTAGGGGTCAAAGCTTTAATAGCCTTAAGCGAAACTGAGCACGATGTGACAGAGTAAAAGGCTTCAAAGGAAATATTCCCAAAATGTTCTTCATCTCTCACAACATCTTTTTCTTGAGTGTAGTAATTATGATCCTATCTTTTTGCTTTAGTGATCTGCACAAATATCAAGAACAAAGTATACAAGTATTGAAACATGTTATCGTACTTACATTAAATGATTTGAACATTGATAAGTGTTAGACTGTATTACATGTTCAAGACATTTTGTCATTTTTCATGTCATTCACAAATGCATCGTTTGATAAAACATACAATATTATAGTCATTAGGTACTATAAAACATTAGATGTTTTTCCAAATATTATAGCATTTAGAGGTAATTTGTTAGATGATGTATTCTTTAAAATGCTTTGCATGAGATGACATTATATAAAAAACTTTTAGCCTTAGTGTTATACAAGAGATATAATTTTTTTCATAAGACGCTAGTTTATTACTCATACAGTCTATTGGATCATTTCAACGAGAGATGCTTTATTTTCTTAGTTATTGTTCATAACTTTTGTTTATTAGATAGTTTAATCTGGAAAACATTATTCATAAGCTTAACTTTATTTAGATCATACGTTATAAAATATTTCTTTCTTAGACGTTATTTCTTTAAAACAAATTTTCACATAAAACAATATTTCGTTTAATGTTTTTTTGTTAAACTTCAAAATCTGATTTGTTTAAATAGTCTATTTTCTAAATAATCTTATCTTTAACATATTAGAGTATTTATAGTTTATTAGGTAACCTAATATATTATTATTCTCTTCCTCCTTATTTTTAATTGTTTGACTTATTCTATATTTAAAAATCTACGCACAACTTTAAGGTATTTTACCTTAATCTTGATTATACTTTTTTTTTTATTATGTTCAATGATGTATTGTCAATTTCAAGCTTTATATTTATTATTTTTATTCCCTAATATATTTATATAATGTTTATATTTTTTCACAAATAAAATTCTGACTCTCAATTTTAAGTATTCAATCACATAAATTCTTTATTGTTATAAATCTTATTTGTTATAAATCTTATTTACACAATTGAATATGGATTAAAGTTAAAAATAAATATCTATGTTTAAATTTGAATTATTTTAATATTTTTCGTCTTATAATCTTTATTGATATATAAAAAAAATTAAGAAGACATTTGAATTTAAACTTGAATATTTATTGTCAGAATCATTAAAAACGCACCAAAAACCCCTCTGAACGGACGCCAGGTGTCAAGCAACGAGGAATTTGAAATCAGATAGTGGAAGGCAGTTGTCAGCAGATGAGCGGACGTCCGTTTGGACGTGGGAAGAAAATGATTGTTTTCTGAAACTTCCGTCACACTCTCTTCTGCATGCACCCTTCTTCCCAAATTCTGAACTTCTCGTTTTCTCCTCCTTCTCACTCTTTCTTCTCTCTAAGAAACCTTACCTTATCTCTTCTCCGATCACCATTCAGGCACCGAGAAGCGTTTCCGGCGCCTTAAGTTTTATTTTGGATCGAACAGTTTCGAGTTCTGAAATTGGTAAGTCTCTTTGTCCTTAACCGTTCGTTTTCTGGAAAATGCAACTCAAGTTCTAGTTGCATGTTGTCATCTTGCCTGAACCAATCCTAGTTTCTATTAATTGTTTTAGTTTTGAAGTGTTGGTTGAGCGATTGAGGGAAGAAGAAATTGTAGTCAGACAAACCATACTTTTGCCTCTAGGACGATCGTTCACGTTAGAGGTAAGGGAAACTTATTTAATTTAATGGGTATGTTTTGCTATGTTGCATGTACGTTCTTTGCACTGTATGAAGCATGATTTTTTTGTGATATCTGACTATATGATATAGAATGATTATTAGGTTCTGATGTATGAGAAATATGAAATGTGCTATGATATGAATGTATGAAATTGTGAATTTTATATGTTGAGAGATAAGAATGAATGTAACTGGAATTCTAAATATGAAAATTTCCATAAGATGATGTACGTTCGTCATTGAATGGTCCTTGACCGTTCGGTGTTTCTAGTAATATTGTTTGAAATTGGATTCTTTCATTTGGAAAGAATCCTAGATGAGGACGAGCGTCTTCTTGTGATAATACTGTGTTTGGGCGTTCGGCCAAGCGTAGTTGCATCTGAGTATCCAGAGATAAACTTAAATCTTGTAAATATATGTATTTGTATATGATAGTTATTCTTAAACACAATTCCGATAATATCTTATCGATTAATCTTTTTATTTTAAGTTTAGTACTGCTCGACCTCACACCAAACTCTTGTAATGAGTGGCACTCGGTCTTATATCAAGCGCTTGTACTTGGTTATAATTGGTTAATCTTGCTAAAACAACGTTCGTCCAATTTCAATAGGATCCCTTGTACTGTGTTCGGTCATTGACTAGCATCAGTTTTCTGTATATGAATTATTCTAAGTATGATTCTTTAACGTTTTGACGTGTCTACCTTCATTGTCTCCTACCTAGTGTCTCCATACGTGATATATTCTTTAAGTGTTGGTTGGAGTTCACGAAAGTCAGTTTATTTGACTGATTCATGTTGTATGTAATGTTCGTCATATATTATATGATTGTACTCGGTTTATTCCTAAATCTAACAGTAACCCTCTCGATCTTAACCTATTCTGGAACGGGAGATTTCTCTGTCTCGTTCCTAATGTTCATCCTTGTTTTGAGTGAGGACTGAACGTTCGGTATTTAACGTTCTTAGAATTGATGATAAAGATGAAATTAAAATGATGGATAATAAAAGATGAAGAATGTATGAGATGAATGAAAGGTTGTGGATTTTGAACGAGCGTTTCGTGGAGGAACAACTCATGGATGAATATTGAAATTGTAAAGTATGAATGTGGTAATGCTTAGCTGGCGATTCATCCTGATGTTCCGTGGGTACTCGTCCTCACGTAAAGGAGGGTAGGTCATGTGTGGGAACGGCAGGAGGTTCTAGTCCTTAGGGGTACTTTGGACAGATAGAACTAACCTCGGGTGGCAGCTGATGAGAGTATTCCAGTTACTACATCACCCGGGTGCACGAACGTCGTAGCTACACAGATTTTATACAGTCCGGACAATCAGTCTAGTATTAGGATTTGTATGTTACGTATGTTGAATTTGCCTTGTGCGTTTGATTGTTTGAAGTGTATGTTTATACTTGAATTAAATTACATAAGCTTACCCTACACTTTCCTGTATTGTCTGGTTTTGTACGTCCGTCCTTGTCGTTGCAATGATCATCCGTGTGGATGTGAGCAGAAGGAGATGAGCTGCTGGAAGAAGAAAATCTGGTAGAAGTAGAAGTAAAGACTGAATAATAGGACGTTCGGTCGGTAGTTTAGTTTGTTTATAGTATGATCGTTCGATCACCTTCTATTTTGGCTATATTTGACCGTTCGGTAATTCTTTTGTAAACCGTTCGGTTATGTTTTCCCTCTATCTTGTACAATGCTAAATGTAAACTTTCTTTAAGGCCGTTCGGCCGTAACCGTAAGCTTTCTTAGTGTAAAGACTGGTCTTCCATATTATTAAATGTAATTATTCTATTATATGGTTCATTGCTGTATTTTTGGGATGTTACATTTATTTTTTTTATAGTTTTTTAAAAATATTTTTTAACTGCATCAATTTTGATTCCTTAATCTTTACAAAATTTATAAATATTTTGGTTTCATAAAATTTTATATAATTCTTTTATTTTATCTAATTATTATTTGATATTCTAATTTATAATTTATAAAATTATAACTTTTTTTATAAATATTTTACATACGAAAATAATATATTTTTTATAACATATTTTATATTTTATAATATTATGTTTTTTATGTGATTCTTATTTATTTATTAAAAATAATTAATTAATATTGAAATATTAAAAAACGAATATAAAACTATACGAATATACTGTATTCGATACGACGAGAATGAGAAAAAAAAAAAATCTTACACGTGTTGAATATAAGAATAGAAATGAAGATCGATTTTCACTTTAAATGATTATAAAATAATATGTCATCATACATCTTAATACCAAAAGTTATTCTCTTATATACTCAAAATGATTGACAATAATAAAAATTTATAATATTTTATCTGTTAATTACATTTTTAGGTATCCACAAAATTTCTTACTATTATATCTTTTAATTAATTATTATTTCAAAATCAATTAACTGTTCAAAATAATAAAAAAATCACTTATTTAATACGAAATTACATACAATAAAATTATAATTTTTTTATAATTATATTTTATAAAATTTAATAATAATATTTATTTCAATAATTATTAAGAAAAAGAATTGTTACTTATTACTATTAATAATAATAATAATAATATTATTATTATTATGACATAAATAAACTTTATATTTAAACCACAATTTTATATCTTAAAACTGTTAATCACCAGTAAATAATATATATATATATATATATATATATATATATATATATATATATATATATATATATATATATATATATATACACACACACTAGGATGAATGACAATAAAAATCTAATTAATTGTATAAAATTGAAATAAACAAATTCTTATAAGTAGTAATCAAGATGTTAAAAATATTATTCATTGTTTTTTTTAAATCATAAAATTACTAGTACAAAAACAGCGTATAACGTCACGTTCAACATCCAACTACTGAATAACCGACAGACGTTAAAAATGAGGGGTGTCATTTTTGTAAATAAATGCAATTATTAAACGTCGTTTAAAATTGTAATTCGACGTAAAAGGATATAAAACATTATGACTTTTAAATTCGACGTAAAAGGATATAAAACATCAAATGACTTTTAAATTCGACGTCAAAAAATTATTGAATTCAATACAAATTTGAGCGGGAGATTGAAAATTCATTAACTTAATCTTAGCGCACAATAACTTCTTCTCTTCTCAAACTTTTCTCGAACAAAGTTTGACGAGCATTACATGTAAGCTTTCTTTCATTTGATACAAATGCATGTTAATTAATTACTTTATGTATGATTTTTGTTTGTTTTAAACAATTATTTTTGTGTTCTTGTCCTTCATAGGTGCATTCTGCTTTATCTCTCACCGTGATGAAACTTTATTCTGACGAACCCACCTTTTGAAGGTTAGTTTTGGTTTTGAAGAACTTATTTGTTGAACTTTTTTGTTGTTTTTTTTGTTGAACATGTTTGTTGTTGTTGTTTAGTTGAATTTGTTTGTATACTACACTGCACGTTCATAGTCCATGCTTTATAAAATACCAAACACTAAAATTTGTTGTTTTTTTCCTTTTCAGGTCTCTCGTAGAGTTGTAAAAAAAGATCAGAATTAAATAAAAGAAACAAAAAAAATTGATTAATATCTAATATTGACAAAATTTGACCTTAAGACAAAATTCGACCTTAATTTAATGTCTCCTGATATGACGTCGTTCGTAAATTCGTCGTTAGAAGTTCAAAATATTCGACGTTGTACGCGATTTTTGTACTATTGTATGCCCGGGATTTATTATTAATGTTTTCATTTTGTTTTACAATTTTAATCATTAAAAATACATTAAAAAGACATTTTAAAGAATGTACTCTACCACGTTCTTTTATTATTAGTCATTGAATTCATATAACAGGAGTGTAAAAATATTTTGGTGTTGTAATCTTCTTCTAAACATTAAAAATACAATAATATTATTTAATATATTTTAAAACATCAAAATCAATAAATATAATAAATAAAAGCAATAAAAAAAATTCAAATTACTACTCACCCTGAGTTAAACATTTCAGCAATGCATTGTTATGATAAATACCATTAGCTGTGTAAGAGATAATAAAAGAGAAGAGGTAAACTGAATTGATAAGATTAAACACGCATAAACATGAGTTGATGAGTTGTTGTAGATTTGAGTGATCTTCTAATAATTATTACATGAATTATTTTTGGTCTAATAATAAACTATATTTGGAGTTTCCCATGATTCCAACTTTAGAACACGAGACATTATCCTTAAACTTTTCTTAGAATAGTAGTTCAAGAGACCCATCCCACCACCTTTCTCAATCCCCGTGCTTTGTATCATTTATCTGATGATTGACACTTGTCCCTATCTTTAGCTTTTACAACTTTGAGAGCATAGAATACACTCTTGCACTCCTTAATTATTTGCTTCGCGTGGTTTAATGCCCTTGATTTTCGCCTAATTATTCTCCACGGTTCATTTTACTTTTCCTATTAAACCCCTTTGTTGGGGGACATCCAAAATGCTTCACGTGGTTTAGGCCAATCAGAAGTTAGGAATACCAAAAGTTTCAATATTCTTTCCTTATTAAAAAACATTATCTTCACCCTTTTAAGCGTTAAAATATTACCCCAAAATCGATGTTTTGTTTATTTAAATGATGTTTTGTTTCAATGGATCAATACTTTTAATATAGTACGAACTGTATATGTAGAAGAGTTTATAATAATTTATATATCTTTTTCAATCATACATTTTGTTTTGATACTTATATCTTTAAAAAGTTATCCAAAACAAGATCAAACTATTTGTAATAATAACGTTGTTGTAATAGGTGTTATTCTATCAGTGTCTATATGGCATTTATTCTAAGGTTTTGCCTGTATAATTTCATTATTTTTCACTATTAGATATTTGTGAGCTTTTATATATATATATATATATATATATATATATATATATATATATATATATATATATATATATATATATATGTGTGTGTGTGTGTGTAAAGAGATATTGAAAAATTGAATTTTACAATAATTTGACTATAACTAAATCTAATTTGAATATTTTTTTATCTTATACACCTTTTGCAAATAAATGTGGAAACAAAGAGATGATAATTTATTTATTTTTTTCTTAAAATAATATGTAAAACATTAAGGAGTTACGGTGGTGAACACCAAATAATCCAATCTAAAATTCAGTTATTTAGAAAATCAGGTTAAATATGTTTTTAGTCTCTAAATTATTAAGCAAATTTGTTTTTAGTCACTCTTTCAAAATAAGCTACATTTTGATCATTCTTCTTAAAGAAACCATAATTTTTCGTCCTTCAAAACTAACAACGTTAAAAATAAGCTAAGATGACTAACGGTGGTGTGCCACGTCATTTTTTTTTCTAACACCAGTTAATCTTTCTCAGCTCCTCTCCTTCCCTCTCCCTCCGACTCTACCACAACCACCTCCGGTGCCACCTTGGGCGCCACCTCGAACACCTTTGACGCCACCATCAACTGCGAAACTCCCATGCGCAACCACCCTCCACCACACTCACCTCCATGGCCAACATAAAACCTCCATCTCCACTGCTCAGAAAATCCTCAAATCGCGTATCAGTTCATCTCCTCCCACCACCACAAAGACCCAAATCAAAAAACTAAAATCACCCAAACCTTCATTGCGATCTCTTCCATCATTAACCCAATTCGCAGATTTTGTCTGGGTAATATTTCAATCTTGACTGGAGAACGGTTTGTTGCATCTGGGTTTGTTTTTGTGTGATTATCCATTTCCTTGTTTTGAAATTTGCCATGGAAAATTTTTATTTTCTAATTGGTGTTCTAGGAAACGCCATCATCTCCCACCATGGGGAGTTTCTTCGTGATGTCAACTCTTCCTCCCTATTCTGCTCCTCTGAATTAGGTACCTTTCTTGTTAATTATTAACAAATCCAGAATGCAATTGGGGTTGTGTAGTGCTATCTATGTTAGAAGCATGTAAAGAATTTATTAAAGTATTGATGTCGGTTTCATGGGCATGAAAATAAGTTTTATTAAATTGTTTATGCTTGTTGTTTGCAGGTTTGCGATTCTTGTGTGAATTGGGTTAATGATGGAAGAGATTGCAATGAAGGTTTGGGTGGTTTTAGTTTTCTGATTTAGCTCTCTATGGTGGTGGGAGGAGATGTATTGATATGCGATTTGGGGGTTTTCTGGGCAGTGGAGATGGAGGTTTTATGTTGGCCATGGAGGTGAGCGTGGTGGAGAGTGGTTGCGCTTGGGGGTTTTGCGGTTGATGGTGGTGTCGGAAGTGTTCGAGGTGGCGTCGGAGGTGGCTATGGTAGAGTCGAAGGGAGAGGAACTGAGAAATATTAACTGGTGTCAGAAAAAAAATATGACGTGACACACCACCATTAACTAGTGTCAAAGGCATCAAGACATCGTTCTTCCACCGAATTTCATCAAACTCGTATATTTTAGATTACTAGAGTTGATTTCATATTTCATTGGGATTAGATGTATTGAACTCAAATGATGTAATTCTCCCGTGCACTACAATCGTTGTTCATTCATATGCTTTGTCTGAATTTTTATGGAATGACGGAATATCATAATTTGAACATGCTTAATCATTGGAAAATGGACTAGAGAACATAGACAGAAATAAAGCAATCAAGAGTATTGATTCTAGGAATAGTTTCAATATCTTGGTCATTCTTAACATCTTAATTTAATGCAAAGTATATGTTAAATGAACAAATTGACATATTATTTAGAACTTGTTCTTTAGGAATTAGAAGTCGTATATCTTGATGTGAATGTTTGAATTGAAATAATGATTAATTGTATGAAAAATTATTATTAGTTGATAATTCCCATTCCTATGAAGTTATATCTTAATTTCAATAATAATCTTTAAAATTCTTATTATTACAATCTATTTTCTTACTTATGAATTCAATCATCATTTCATTAAAGTTAAAGTTGAGAAATAAGCATCACTAGACAAACAAACATAAATTCTATAGGAAACTATACTTGAAAACTTTCATATACTATTAATAACAATTTGGTACACTTGGCAAAAAGTTTAGAGTGCACAAGTTAAAATTTATTCTCCAAAGATAAAATGACTAACTTGGATTTAAAACTTTGCTTCCTTGGTGTCTAATAATTCTTCAATTGAAGCATTTTTTTCACCAATCTTGTAGGCAGAGTTTGATGTCCACAAAATGACAAATTTTTTATTTATGAACAAAATAATATATATTGTTCTTATTAAAGTGTGACATTTAGACATGTGGTAAAATATGATAGATTTTTAACGTGTGTTCCTGAAGATTGAAAAGTAGAGAAAAAATTATCTATAAAAGACTTTTTTACTTTTAAGTTAGTAAAGGAGTTGAATCTTTAATGTATAAAATAGCAAGTATGAGTTTCAGATAGTGTTGTCAAAACGAGTTCGAACTCGTGAGTCAATCCGGTCACCACAGGTTCGGGCCAGGTTGGATTTAAAAACAAAAATAAAATTTCGATACGGGTCAATTTTGAGCCAACCCACTAAGAACCTAACTCACTCGGGTTGAACCTGTGGTGAGTCGGGTTGACTTACCAACCCACCCAATTTTTTTAAGTTATATTATTATATTACAATTTTTTTATTACCAACCTACTATGAGTCGGGTTTGTTTACCAACCCACCTAATTTTTTATTTTTAAGTTATATTATTAACATTGTTTGGAATGAATTTTATTTAAATTTCAATTACAAAAAAAAATGTTATTTTTTATTGAAGAAAAAAAAAACTTGTAATTAAGTGAGTCGGTGAACCAACTTGTTCAACCCACCAACTCGTGATAGATTGAGCTGCGTTTGAATTGTTGGGCTCGTTAATAAGTGAGTCAGGTTAAGTCGACTCCCTAAGTGGATAACTTATGATGGGTCGGGCCGGGCTTGGGCCAAGTGGCCCGTTTTGACAACACTAGTTTTAGGGTATCTTTCATGATCAAATACCATGTATTTACAGGATCAGGGGTCCTTTAAATAAGCAATATCATTTGTTAGAGACATGTTATTAAAAAACATCAATGGCTATTACAAAATATAATAAAGTTGTCGATATTTAATAATGAGTCATTGTTGAACCACGTTACCTAGCACATTTGGATCGGGTATGTGTATAAGTCTCTCAAATCTTGGAAGTTTGGTTTAGTGTGAGGAGTGCTTGTGATTGATCTTGTGGTTTGGCTCTACCGACTTGCAGAATTTTCAGGTGCATTGGCTAATAGGCCGAGTTCGTAAGTTGTCCGGCTATTCAACCGAGCTTGCTTATGAATTGGTCATTCGATCAAGCTTGCATGTAAATGGGTCATTCGACTGAGCTTGTTGTTTGATCATTCGACCGAGCTCGTTCGAAAGCCATTGTGTAAGAATAGTCTTCCATCTTGTGTTGTTGACTTTAAGCAAGTTTTATGCTAGACTATCAACTTGAGCAAGTTCAATTAGGTGTTGTTGATTTTAGACGACTTTTTTTGGGTGTTGCCAGTTTGGGTAAACCTTGGTGTTCATTTTAAGCCGAACTGACAATGACTTTTAACTTGCTTCTATACTAGATTTATTTATCGTTACTTCACTTTGAACAACCTGTTTGAGTACTTCTCACATCATTCTTATTATTTTTCTAGCTTGTCCAAACATTTCTTGTCTTCTCTTGAAAATGCCTATCGTAGAAAGAAGTGAACATAGTAAAGGTGAAGACTAGTCGGTCAGGCTAGCCTATGTTCGAAGGTCGGCCATAAACTAACGATAAAAAACCTAGTGGTGTGACAGCCTGATAAGGATCAAGGAAAAATTCAAGAATTTTCAAGTTGGCTTGTAATGGACGGTCTAGTTGGCTTGTGTGCAAAGGTCGGCCAAAAAATTGACGAGTTGACTTCTGAAGTGAGAACGGGCAAGATGAAGATCGAGATGGACGACCTGGCTAGCTTGTGTGCAGAGGTTGGCCAAAAACCTGACGAGTTGACTTCTAAATTCCAATGAGAAAAACGAAGAAAGCAACCTTGACATCAAAAGACCTACGAGTGTCAGGCTTTTAAGGAAAAAAGGTGATTTGGGTATTGTAATGTCGAGGTTCTTTTGTTTTTGTATTTCAATATTGGAATCCTAAGTTCCCCTTATACCTAGTCTAGTGCTTTATTTAAGCTCGAATAGGTTGGTGTTTCCTTTATTAGATTGACTTGATGACTTGTCTCGGTTGGATATCTTTTTTCATGTTACAATCTAGTAACTTGAGTGTCAACTACGTGGTCTTTGGTCATGTTAGAATCTAGTAACTTGAGTGTCAACTCCCTAGTCTTTTCTCATGATACAATCTAGTAACTTGAGTGCCAACTTCATGGTCTTTTCTCATGTTACAATCTAGTAACTTGAGTGACAACTCTATGGTCTTTTCTCAGGTTACAATCTACTAACTTAAGTGTCAACTCTATGGTCTTTCCTCAAGTTACAATCTAGTAATTCGAGTGCAAACTCCATGGTCTTTTCTTAGGTTACAATATAGTAACTCAAGTGTCAACTCCATGTTCTTTTCTTAGGTTACAATTTAGTAACTCGAGTGCTCACTCCGTTGTCTTTTCTCTTGTTATAATCTAATAACTCAAGTGTCAATTCCGTGGTCTTTTTGCATGTTACAATCTAGTAACTCTAATGTCATCTCCAAGGTCCTTTGTTGAATGTTAAGAAACATGAGTATGAATACAAAAAAAGAATTTTTACTACTGATCAAGGTGTGCCTCAATAAAACATTGCCCGACAAAACTCAACTAAAGAAAAAATCCAGTCAAAGAAAACAATTTGGACACATCCTCGGAATACATCTTTAAAGTTAAAATAAAGTAAAGACGAAAGGAAAAAGGCTCATATAATTAGGAGACATTTAGTTGTAATATGCTTTTGAGTGTGTGGTGTTCCATCTGCTTAGGACGAGCTTTCCTTCGAGCTTTTCTAACTTGTAGGTTCCATTATGAAGAGAATCTTTCATGCAAAGGGGACCTTCCCAACTAAGAGAAAGTTTACCTCCAATTTTTATGGGCGTTGTTGAGCATTCTTCATACTAGTCCTCTCGGAAGGATCTTTCTCAAATTCGGGTGTTGTGGCACCAAACTACTCTTTTCTTGGCTACTTAGGCTTCTCCTCAGATATCATGTATGAGATCTAATTTAGCTCACAGGTTTTCATCATTGTGTGTTTCATCAAAAACATGGTGTTAGTGTCATAAGCTAAATGAAAAGGTTTTACTGTTAACACATTGACAAGTGTACCAAATCATATCAAGTAATATAAAATGGTAAGACTAAGTATCGTTTCCCAAGAGACTCGTGTTTACTTAACAGTTGTGTAATACCTTAATTAATCAAGACTTAAAAGTTATTTTGTTGGTATTTAAATGCAAATGCAACAAAAGTAAATATGAATGCAAATTGATCAATTGAGATTTGACACAAGAATGAATGGATGAGGTTGATAATATGAGATGATGATGTTGTTGGGGTTAGATTTTATCTACTTCACTTTCATGCATATTAGAATTCATCATGTTCATTAGAATGTTAATGTCACTACTTTCTAAATTACTTAGAACCCGATGTCTGAGCGTAAAAAGCCTAGTCTTGATTATTAGGCAACAATTCCTTGAAAACCCTAACAATCAATTTCTGTTGAGTGCATATTTATGCCCACATTTATGCTTTAAAATTAAAATTTTTGATGAGATTCATGTGCTTAAATGATTGATTTAAAGTGAATTTGTGATGATTGAAATTTTGGGTTTGAGAATTAAAGAGACGTAAAAAGCGAGTTTTAGCGCATAAATTATTCTTGAATTTTCTAATATTTATTTGTGCAGCTGAAATTAAAGCTTTATTGGTCTAAATTGCAAATTAAGGCCCAAAATCAGGTTTTATTTGGAAAATAATGTACAAATGGGCCAAATAGGCAACTTTTACCCTTGCACCTCCCAAATTCCCTACATACACCCCTCTTCTCTTAACCAGGCCCAATACTAAGCCAAACAATAACCCTATTCTAAATACACCTCCTAAGTTTCCCTAACCATACCCCTCCTAAGCCAAACTTCACCAGATCATGCCACGTGGCAGTCCACCACTAACAAATTGAACCACTCAGATGATGCCACGTGGCAGTCCACCACTTCCTTTGGGTTTGTCTTCAGAGTGATGATGGTGAAATGGTTCTCGGTCGAGAATTTTATTGCCATGTGTAGGGTGGACACAATGACTCCAAGTTTGTTAAGTGTTTTGTGTCCGACTAAGACATTGTAGAATGAACATGTATCAACTATGAGGTATAGTACCATCACAATTTAATGGGTGTTTGAATTTCTAAAGGTTTTCAGTAGGTTTATGTATCCTTTGGTGTACGGTTGAATCAAGGTAAGGGGAACATCTATCTTTATGAAGGTATGCTAGAACAAAACATCAACCGAGCTACCCTAAACTAGGAGGACCTTATGAATTCAGTAGTTGGCGATGGTTGTCGTGATGACTACCAAGTCATCTTCATCCGGGTAGTTCATAAAGAAACATTTATCGGAGAAGGTTATAGGTGGTAAGCGCCGAGGTTGGAACTGGCTTATTAATTTTATGCTTCTTTGGTACTTTTTCTGTTCAGCCCAAGTAATCATGTGGATGCTACCCCTTGCTTGAGTAGGGGTAGGTTGAATGATTCTAACTCCGAATTACCAACTTTGCTAAGGTAGGTTGTCGATCTTAGATGAGCTTGGGCCCTAGAATTTGGAGAACAATGTTGGGCTATTTCGGATGTACTTGACCCCTTCTTGCAAAATCGCCTCACCCTCGACTCTGACCCCAATTTGAGAAGCCACCGCGTTCTCTATCTTGATCACGCCTTCCTATTTGAATGAAACATGCTAAAGCTTCGGATAAGATAAACTCTTTAATGAAATCTTTCAGATGATGACATTCCTCGAAGGTGTGTCCAATTTTATGATAGTAGGAACACATTTAGGTGATTCGTCGTTAGGGGAAGGTTTTTGTGGCTCGAGGAGTGAGATGAGCTCCAAGTTGTATGCTTCCTTGAGTATGGTGGTCCCATTAGCATTCAAGGGCGCGTATTGTGTATACCAAGCTGGAACCTAATCAGTGACATTGTTCTTTGTAATCCATCCTCTTATTGTGGTGTCAAGCTTTCTTTCCCTTTTCAACTTATTTCCTTTATTAACCATGTACTTGGCCACTCGCTCCCTAAGTTCATCCATATTGTCCAATTTTTCTATAAAGAGGGAGTCTAAAAAGGGTATGGGATGTATACCACATATTAATTGAATGCATGATCACCGATGGAGTAAGGTCTGAGATCGATGTCTTTTTCGTGGTAAATCTTTCCATGAAAATCCACATGATTTCACTTTCCTATTGCTTTATGTATTTTAGGGCTATCGACGAGGTGGATACCGCCTTACGATCTACAAACCAAGCTCTAAACACAATACTCAAAGTTTCAAAGGAATCCACCAAGTACGGTGGTAGCGTGTAGTACCAATCTAGGGTAAGTCCGTGATGAGTGCATATTTATGCCCATATTTATGCTTTAAAATTCAAATTTTTGATGGGATAATTGTGCTTAAATGGTTTATTTAAGTGAATTTGTGATGATTGGAATTGTTGGGTTTGGGAAATAAAGAAACGTAAAAAGTGAATTTTAGCACATAAATTATTATTGGATGTTCTAATGTTTATTTGTGCAGCTGAGAATATAAGTTTTATTGGTCCAAATGGCCATTCAAGGCCCAAAATCAGATTTTATGTGGAAAATTCAGAAGGGGCTAAAGTGCAAATAGAGGAAATTTCAGCGTATTTGTGCAATTTTGGAAAGTCAGAAAATCTAAAAGATAAAATTCAGTTGTTGAATTTAATTTGGGAATATCAACAAAAAATATCTTCCAAATAATTTTATCATTATCTAAATCTTTTAGTTATTTGGAAGATATAAGATATAAGATAATTTAGTTAATATCTATCAAATATTCTTTAAAACTGATTTAATCTAATGAATATTTGAAAGATATAATATATCAACAGAAAATATCTTATCAACAAACTATTCAAAGTCCAAGCCCAATCAAGCCTATATAAAGAAACCCAAGGGAGGCAGAAAGAGGGGGGACTTCACTTCATTCATTCTCTTATACTCCTCTCATTTTTCTTTCATCTTGTATTCAACTCCATTCATGGAGAGCTAAGCATCTAGGGCTATTCTGCTGTAATTCCAAGATGGATTCTGAGGTTATGTTCAGTTAATGCAATTGTTTACTTTGATTATTGATTTAAGTTGTTCTCTCTATGTCTTTCATCTCTCTATCTTGTTAAAAGCAAAGATTTTTGCATCATAATATGTTTGAATCTATATGCATATTGATTATATGAGTTTTAGGGTTTCTAGGTTTAAATTGAGAATCTACTTTGATTTAATTTAGAAACTTTCATATGATTAAATGGTTTTAACTATTAATTGAGAATGTACTTTAATTGGTAGTAATAATTTCAACTATAATCAATTGAGAATTTACTTTGATTGATTAACTTTTAATTTGGTTAAGAGATTTAAGAATAGTGATGAATCATTATTTTCTTCACTTCACTTAGTTTACTGTACTAAAATTAATCAGGGGATTATGCTTAATTGTCTAATATTTTCCTGTTTTTACTGATTGTGCTTAATTTGATCAGAAATTCTTATTTTACTTAATTTGAATTATCTGAGACTAATAATTTTCATTATTGATTGCAGGAAAAATTATTGGATAATGTTTTGGGACTGAAAGATAAAATTCTCATCAATTACATAAGTGAAAATTTATTTCCATGATGCACACTGAAAGAAGCAAGAAAATGTTAAATTTCCAATTGAAAGAAAATTATGATGCACACATGGAACGAACCAATTTAAGAAAATTCACGGCTGCATTGGTGAAAGGTAATGGATATCCACTAAATAATGCATTTTGACAAAAAGCATATGAGAAGAGGGGCCACGTGAATGAAGCAAATTCACGGCAGCACCAAAATACATAGAATGGGAAATCTTTTTATAAGATGACAAAGGGGACAACCATGGGCCACGGGTTTTTAATGGAAAGTGAGCTTGGAAACAAAAAGGGTGCAGCACGGCATTAAGGGAAATCATGCCACATCAAGATTTTTGGTTGGAAAGAAAGGTTCACGTGATATGTCATTTTGGAAAGTGCACAATACTATTAATGTGAGAAGGGATTTCACTTAGGTAACAAATACCACACGGCCACCAAGCCACCAATAAGAGAATCTTATTTATTTAAGAAGTAGAAGAAACCAAAATACAAGGGGCCACCACTCACGATTATTCTACATATGGGAAATATTTTGAAAAGTAGAAAAGCATCCCATCATTCTTTTTGACAAGCAACAAGTCCAGCCGCCTCTCCCAGTATCCCAGTCCAGCAGTTTTGAAGCCCATGGCTGCACTATGAGCATGGAGAATCAATTAAGGAGTAGCTTTGGTGAGCACATGAGAGTAGAGCTGGAAGAAGGGAAGCAACCGCTGCATGCACACGTGAAGGGGTAGCACTTTAACGTCCACTATGTGGAGGAGAAGAGGTGTCATGGTCCAGCTAGTCCAGCAGCTTCATGGTATTCCAGCAACCACCCAGACCAAGGAGAAGAGACAAGCTGGACGTTGTGGAAGTAGCAGCAAGCTTGGATGCATTGTGAGCTGATTCACGTCCAAAGAAGAAGTTCAGCGTTGAAGAGAAGCAAGCTGGAAGAGGAGTCTTCACGGACAGCAGCAGCCATAAGGAGATAGAACAATTTAATTTTCAACAAGAGAAGGGCTGGATTGAAGAAGGAAACGGTGCTGGCTGGATGTGTGAGGATTTCACGTCATACTACATCCAAGATGAAGGAGGCTAGCATCACAAAGATGGGTTTATTTATCTTGTTGTCCAGCCACATGACAAAAGGTGTATGTGCAGATTTTCAACTCTCTTCCACTCCACACAAGCTTGAGAAGCTCACGGTCCAGGAGCAAGGAGTGCAGTTCCAACGTCCGAGACCAGCAGCAAAGATACTCCACGGTCTTGGTCTATGCAAAGAAGAGGAGTCCAACTATCTCCATGTCCAGCAGTTTGCTCACGACCTTGGTCTTGGAGAAAGAGCACCCAACAACTTGAAGAGGAGATGCACACATTGAGGAGAGTGGTGTCTCGGCCTGGATGGAGCTGGAGCAATTACCACCAAGAAGATTTCTTCACTTTCTTTTTGGTGAGTACAAGGAAAATCCAGCAGCTGGTACAATACACGGAGATGACCCATGAGTAGCGTTCAAAGAGGGATGTGTGAAAAGTTGAGAAGCATCCAGTAGCCGTGAGCAAGGG
This sequence comes from Vigna nakashimae, assembly GCA_034642375.1. Lineage (NCBI taxonomy): Eukaryota > Viridiplantae > Streptophyta > Magnoliopsida > Fabales > Fabaceae > Vigna > Vigna nakashimae. Next base: position 19,401,246 of record CM067760.1, on the reverse strand, counting down.
GGCCGAACAATAGAAGGCTTGGAATGAAGAAGGGAGCCATGGATGGAAGAAAATTCACGTGAGAGTAGGAAACGGACGCGTGAAGGGAATAGGAAAAATGTGAGGCAACAAGAAGAAGACAAGTAAGGACCCACTCTCTTGACTTTGGCACATCTAAGGAGCTGTATATTAGATACAAACGTGAAAGCTGGAAGGTCACGGGTTCATATTTTTGGCTATAAATCCAGCAGCAGGCAAAGAAGATCGGAGGAGAATTACGTAGAGTTTTAGGAGTAGGAATTTAGAAGAGTTTTACGTTGGCTTTTATTTTTCCTCCTCCCTTTTGGGAGGTTTTTGGATTTGTTCTTGTTTTCCAGTTCCATTTTAAAACAGTGCATGTAATTTCATTTCTGAGCGTGTAGTTCATTTCACGGTTGCTCATTTCCTTTTCATTTTCATTTTCTTTCCAAGTGTTGAATTTTAATTGAAGTGTTGAATGCATGATAAATTTTATTTTCAGTTAAGTGTTTTATTTTTGTTGTCTCTTTTATTTCTAAACTGTTAAATTCTATCATTGCATTTTATCGTTCATTTTATTTTTAGACATTTTCCATTTTTACCGTTCAGTTTTTACCACCGTTAAAATTTATTTCAGTGTTTTTAATTATATTTTATTTAATTTCCAGTCAACTTTAATTTTACCGCATCAAAACCAAAATCACAAAACCCCCCCACTTCGTGTTAAATCTAAGACCGAACCACAAATATTGGTCCTTGAGAGACGACCTAGGAGTCGATTCCTAGCACTGTACTGCATTCTTAATTGCACGTAAAATTTGATCGGCCACGACAGCTGTATCAATAGACATGATTAAACACAATAAAATTTGATTGAGAATGTACTTTGGTTGAATTTATTGTGAATAATCTAGAAAGGTTTTGCATTTGATTGAGAATTTACCTTGGTTAAATGCATGATCGCCCTCAAATTAATTAAGAATGTACTTTAATTAATTTGAAACTTAAATAATAATCAATTGAACAATAACCGATGACGAATCTATCTTGGAAAAGCAGTGGAATTAACCTATTTAATCATAACTATTTTTAAGTTTATTATTTGTTCTTTAAACATTCTTCAAACATCATTTTTATTCATAAGCATTGCATAGCATAAGAGTCAGATATTCAGAAGCAATTCCGTGTTCGTTGGGAGACGACTCAGGGTTACTTTAGCCCTATCTACCTTCTTGAATACTATTTGGCAATACTGATGTTGCCTTGAAAAGTATTATTAATTTGATAGCTTCGACCACAGCTTATCAGTCCGTCCAGGGTAGTTAGAAACAACCTACAAAAAAACTATCATCTTGTGTATGGATATTGACCTGAACCAAAAACGCTTTTATATATGTTGCCGAGTCAGTTGTTTTGTCATGAAAGTGTGAAAGTTGTCCATGGTGGTCTTGATTCGGGAGTCTCGATCATGCTTTTGAGAAGCTTCAAGGCCTTCCTAGTCTACTCGCCTACCGAGGTGTCTTGTAGATACCTAGGACTCCATTGATTACGTATTTCAGTGTGGGCTGCGATGTTTGTGTTGATTGACTCTAGTTCGGCGAGTTATGCTCTTTCTAGGTTATGCTCTTTCTAGAAATTACATGGGCCTTCTTCATGGGAATCGGGCCAAGGTACGAAATGTGATTTCTCATTCTCTAGGTCTATCAGCTTCTGCTGAAGCTCTCGGAGTTCACGGAGGTCGACCTGTCATTGGGAGCGTAGGTTTTCAAGCTCAATATCGTAATTTCTGTGCTATTCATTTTTCTACTAGATAAGCACTTGTACTTGCTGTTGGAGGGTCGCCAGTGGGTTGGATCCCAACTCGTGGGAGTATTGGGCTTAACTTTGAGTGGTAACCATGGTATATGAGGCCAAAGAAAAATTTTACCAAGGCCCCATAGTAGGTGCCAAATGTTCTTACCGAATTTTAGAGTGCAGTCTTTAGACAAGTGGCGGAATGTGATAGGTTTTGAGAATCTGGACGTTTTCTCTTGAAGGTTGAAAAGTTAAGGAAGATCTATTGGAAAATATTCTTTGACGTTCAAGTCAGTAAGATAGTTGGATCTTTTATGTATAAAATAGCAAGTATGAGTTTCAGAATATCTTTCGTGAAGAAATATCATGTATTTATAGGATTTAGGGACAATGTCATTTATGTGATTTAAATAGACAAATATCATATGTTAGAGTTATGTTATTAAAAGTTATTATACATATTAAAAGATATAATAGAAATTTAATAATAGGTCCTTGTTGGGCCACTCCGCTTAGCACATTTAGACCATATATATATATATATATATATATATATATATATATATATATATTTGGGTATATTATATATACTAAAATTTGTGCAAATTTATTTGTATCTGAAAAAAACAAATTCGAAGAAGATTAAATCTAAATTGTCATACAACAAAAATATGTAATATAACTGTCCTCTGAAGACAATTTCTTGTGTTTTACCCAATCATTATACATCATTCATAAATCAGAAAGATCTATTGAACTAAAAGGTGAATATAATCTTTGATACAATAGTTGGTTCTTTTTGTTTTACTTGGATCCCATGTGTATTATTCATGATAATTTTATGGTAAAGAGTCACGTAAATGATTAACATAATACCTATTTCATCAAAATGTTTGCTCTTAAGAAAAAGATTTGTATAAAAATGCTTACTAATAATAATAAATCTAAAGGATAGAAATAAATTCTACAAAAACTTAATTTCTAATATGAAGTTTGCACCAATTTATTTATTATAAATTGAGTTTATTCATATTTCAAGTAGGATCAGTTAGTTTTAATAGAGAAACTTGAAACGCATCAATTACTGTATGCTTAATGTTTTCACTCCAACACTTTGTTGGTGATCCTCAATTTCAGTTGTTACAACAAAAAATAACACAGAGTTACTAAGATATAAAAAAAGGTTTAATCATTTCGAAGGTCCCTGTTTTTGCATAATCGTCTCAAATAGGTTCTCATATTTTTTTTTATCTCAATTAAGTCCATGTTCATGTAAAATTGAGTCAATTAGAACCTTGCCGTCAATTTCAGTAAACGACGTTAAAAGGTCCATCACGTAGGCATGTTGACTATGCATTGTTTATACATGTGGCACCTTTTTAAATGAAAGAAAATTGGGATTTGATTGAAACCATGGTAACCTCTTCTTACTGTTGTTACATTGTAAAAAATAATGATGCAGGAACGAGATTCAACAGAGAAGAAACTCGTTCAAAGATGGTATTTTTGGAACAACATGCTTGATTCCAGCAGGGAAGAATTTCACTTACATTCTTCAAGTAAAGGATCAAATTGAAAGCTTTTATTACTTTCCATCTCTTGCGTTTCACAAAGTTGCTGGTGGTTTTGGAGGCATAAGGATTCTAAGTAGACCAAGGATTCCGATGCCATTTCTCGATCTTGCCATTGTCCCTATGCCACAAAGGCATCGTTGTTAGCCTTGCGGCTCCGCTTTCGACCATCGGAAACAGACGACACAACAAGCTGATGACGCTTGTGTCCATCCAACATATGCACGTCTTCACTAGAGCCAGAAGAGCCATGCTCACCCACATACGACATTGCTATTGCGACTTTGGGAATTAATGTTTTTGGGAATTTTGGGGATTTTGGAATTTGTTCATGCAATTTTGGGTTTTTTTGGTTTTTTTTTTTTGCGATTAGGGTTGGTTCTTGTTTCTCATGGTGCGATTTGGGTCTTAGAGATTAGAATGGGGTTTCTCTTTCTATCTCTTGTGATGTTGGGTGTGACCGTGGGAGAAAGGGTTTCCAATCTCGACAGCCACCAGTGACGATGAACTCTAGTCCAATTCTGGCAATGTTGGGATGCGAACGATATCACGGTGGTTGTGATGACAACAACAACCTACAGGAGTTGGAGGGAATGAGTATGTTTGGGAGTGGAAGAATGACGCCATATCCAGGAAATAAATTTAACTTATTTAAATGTTAAAATAAATAGATTACACCTAATGCGAACTCAATGTGCCACATGACAAATAATTACACAGTCAGCATGCCACGACACAACAAATTTAATGTTGTTTATTGAAATTGATGGCAAGGTACCAATTGATTCAATTTTACAGGAACAAAGACCTAATTGAGATAAAAAAAAATACAAAGACCTATTTGAGACGATTCTGAAAAAACAAGAACCTCTGATTAAAAAAAACACTTAAGTGTATTTTGTTGTTTATTTTATTCTTACACCTCAAAGTTTGTTTTGATATGATTATAGAATAAATTTTTTATTGAAATGTTTGTTAGCAAAATGATGCAGATGAAATTTTGATGATGTCCAAATCAAGTCAAGACCAATCAAGAATCAAAATGATTTGAAGATTTGTATTGTGATGGAAAGCTTTTGTAATACTCTTAGAAATATGTATAGGACGTAGATCAGAAAAAGAAAAGTGTTTTGTAAAATTACTATAGTAAATCATTGCAACAAAACACTATAGTACTATTCATATGAATAGTAACACTATTCACGTGAATAGTGACGGTTAACGGTAAGAGTATCGCACTTAACACGGACGTTGGGGAAACTAGTCGTTGAAGAAACTAGCCGTTTATGACCGTTGGACAAACTAGCCGTTTATGGCCGTTGGACAAACTAGCCGTTTATGGCCGTTGGACAAACTAGCCGTTTATGGTCGTTGGAGAAACTAGCCGTTAAGTTTGTCTTTTAGTGAATGGAAGAGCCTTTGGATGAGTCTATAAATAGACTCTCATTTCCTCTCAAAAAAAAATATACAGAGACACAGAAACTCTTCCCTTGTGCTCAAATACTCAGAAATTATTGAGACTTGTGTGTTCTTGTTCGGCTTGTGAAACTCTTGTCTGTGGAGCTGGTGAAGTGCTGCTACGGTGACAGAGGAAATAGCCGGTTCATCCTTGGTGTGTCTAAGGAGGTGTTCGGAAGAAGATCATCCTTCGTGAAGTATTCGGAGGAGGTGTTCATCCTTTGTGAAGACTCAAAGGAGGTGTAGTTTCATCTCTTGTGGTATCAAGAGAGGTGGTTTCTAAACTCTTACAAATTGTATCTTTGTGATTGTAATTTGTAATTGTTTTGTGTTAGTGAAACTGTTTATCTTGTTTTGAGATAAGCGACTGGACGTAGGATTGGTAAGATCCGAACCAGGATAAAATCATCTGTGCAAATTTCTCTCAACCTTACTCTTGCTTTATTTGTCTTTATTAATTGCTAAGTAAGTTTTAATTGAGTAGAAATTAAAAGGCACACGTTAGTATTAACAACCCCTCTTGGTTTGTTGTTCCATGCTAACCCATCCGCTGCAGCCGCTCTGACAATGTTTTATTAAAAATAATTCAGTCTGGTCCTCCTTTTTTCATCTGTCTCAATTAGGTCATATTTTTTGTAAAAATGAACATATTTTACCCTAACCGTTAACTGGTCTCAAACGACGTTAAATTAAGGCCACGTGGTGCAGAGAGAATGTGTTGATGTGTGTTCCTCGTTTACGTGGAGTGTTTTGATTAAATAAACAGTGGTGATGTGGCATTATTTACTTCTCTTTATTCACTTTAGGGATATCAGAATTAGGGATTTGAAATTGGAATTGGGGATTTCATTTCTTTGTTGTGAGACGAATAGGAAGAAAAACTCAATTAAAGGCTGAAGAAAAACTCAATCTAAAAAGTACTTGCTCACACACACTTACCTCAACACTGCCAATAACCCCAACTTCTTTTATAGTCTCTCTTAGAGCAGCTTGTTCCATGGATTCATCAATTTCCCAACCTCCCTGAGACCAAATAACCCTCTAACATCAATAACAAGATAAAAAAGGGTTGAAATGATTTTTAGGGGTTTCGTAGTTTCTTTCTTTCTCTCACTAAATGTTTCTTCCATAGTAATTTTACACTTTCTAGGAACTGGTTTTAATTTAAACTTGTTGAATTTGTAAAGTTACATTTGAAACTAGAGTTTCAAGAACTGAAATGAAAGAAATGGAAAGATAAGCACATTTCACAAAAACAAAAACTAATTTTGAAAAAAATAACCAAACTTACCAGCATCCTAGAGTCGAAGATGGTGGACACACTTTGAAATTTCCATTTTTTTTAAAAATTGGGGGCTTTTTGTTTTTTGTTTTGGAAGAGGGTTTAAAGCGTCTTTTTGATTTAATCATTGATGGCCGGTGACAGAAAAAAAAACACACATTAGCACATTCTCTCTGCACCATGTGGCCTTAATCTAACACCGTCTGAGACCAGTTAACGGTTAGGGTAAAATGTGTTCATTTTTACAAAAAATATGACCCAATTGAGATACATGAAAAAATGAGGACGAAATTCAGATTTCCATACAAAAATTAGGACCAAGGGAGAGTTTAAACTTTTTTTTTACTAAGAGTCACTAGTAAAAAAAAAGGCTTTTTTAACGCGCTATATATGCCTCAGTTCTACTGAAACCGAAGCATATAAAAGTACGGTGGTATTTTGGTAAATATTGAGTGGTTATATGCCTCGATTATATATGAACCGATGCCTATAGATGTTACTTCCTCGAGTAGAAGGCCAATCGAGGCATACAATATGAATTTTAAATGGTTTAGGCACCGGTTTGTTGTGTAATTGATGCACTTAAAGGGTTTAGACACCAGTTTTAAATATAACTAAGGTAGTACCCTTAGGTTAAAATAAAAAAACCACACTATTTCTCTCTCGCACTCTCACGATTCTCATCTTTGCCTCCCTCCGCCTCACGATTTCTCCTCTCCATCAAACCCCATCATCAGGCCGCCACCATCACCAGCCATTAGGGTCGCCGCAAGCACCACCGTTCAACCACGCCACCGGCCACCACGCGTAAACCCGCAAGTCGCCACCACAGCGCCTTTGTTCTCGTCCAAACTCCATGGACGCCTCGACCACCATCTTCATCTTCTCCACCATTAGCACATCCATGGCCGTCAACCGGAGAACGCGCAACCATTCCAATTCGCGCGCAACCATCACAAACAGATCCAGAAATAGAACCCTAGGCACGAATTTCATCTACCCCTCTTCTCCACCATCGCGCCAGCCACCGCAATTCAACCTTCTTCCATCACCATCACCGGACATGCAACTCTACGACAAAAACCCTTAATCGCGCCACCGTCACTAGAATCCCTAAAGCATGTCGCCGTCGTGGCGAGAGTTGCCATGGCTGTGCGATTAGGGTTGATGCAGTTCTCGTTGCTTCCAGAGGCGCGATTTCTGAATTGGATCCCTGCCAGATGGTTATATGGTGTTAAATCTAGTTTCTACAAGTCTGATTGTGGTTGTAGGTGGAGGCACGATTTTGATTTAGGGCTTCCCGTTCAGTTTTCACACATGGAGGCTCACATCCCGTCGCCATGGTCCTCCCGTTTCCAATCTCTACTCCTCCCGGTATTCTGCAGATTTTTCTAGAAGAGGCTTTGTTGGTATTTTACAGATTTTTCTAGACTCCTTGGATGACAAAGAAAATGGGAAAGATCAAATTTTGAAACCTGTGAAGGTTCGATCACCAGCTGTTTCCTCAAAGGGCTCAAAGAATTTCATGTCTCCAATCATTTCTGCTTCCTGCAAGATCAATGAGTCTCCCCGAAAGAGAGTCCTCCTAACTGAGCGGAACGATGAACGATGACATTCACGGAGGATACCCAATATGAAGGCTCCTAAAAGGAATGAGATTTTGGAAGAACTAATACTGTCTCGATTCATTGAACCGAGTCGAATCCTAGATAATGCTTCGGTTAAAGAAAAACGAGTCGAATACTTTTTACCTCGCTTACGTATGTCTCGTTTCTCAAACCGATATTTATAACTGAAAAATAACCGGTGCATATTCTTTTAACTGTAATGAGTTTAATTATCTTATGATAATTTAGTTAAAAATTAACATTCTTTTCGATATTAATTCAATATAATTAACATTCTTCATAATCATCCTATTTTAAGAGTGAAGAACCAAAAGAAAATAAATGAAGTGATTTTTAACTTTAATATGCTATTTCTTCTCATTATTCTTCATGTAATTTAAATATCATCATACAACAGGTCTACATTTTACTTTTATTTTTCAAAACATAGCAATTTTTATTCATTTTTATGAAATTGATGAAATATGTTAGAAGATAATGACATAATAAATATTGTTGTTGTGTCTATTAGTGCGATTTTAGTCGATTTTAGGTGACACGTTAATTGTATATTTGTTATGTCATTACATTTTTAATTATGTTTTTGCTAATTTGAAGAATATAATTAAAGTAACCACTAAGAGTTCCATTAGCTGCACAATTATGGCATAATCACTGTTAAGTACATAATCTTAGTTGCACACACATTACCACTTACCTCGCTAGTAGTGTAGTTGGTACTTTGGGTAGACATAATTTTAGACCCTTGTAGAAGTGTTATGGACGGATTTAGAAAATTGCAGACACTAGTGCAGCGAGGGGCTTTTACCGCGGTTCATTTTCACTATACGTCGCGGTTCTTGAATCGCGGCATATTCAGCCGCGGTAGTAAGTCAGACACTTTATGCCGCGGTTCTAACCGCGGTATATAGATTGCGGAATATGCCGCGGTTGTCTAGGGAACCGCTGCCTAAATTCATTTTTTAAAAAAAAATAAAAATAAAAAATGCACTATATGCCGCGGTTCAACCGCGGCATACAGGCTGAAGCATATGCCGCGGTTAGTGTCAAAACCGCGGCCATATGTCTCGTTTTTAAAAAAAAACGAAGCACTATATGCCGCGGTTGTGGTTAGAACCGCGGCATATTCCCCTGCAGTTTTTTAAAATTGCAGGTCTGTTTTTGTGATATCCACTACCACAAAAACAGACCTGCATATAAAAACATGTACAGAAATTCAATTTCAACATAACAAACACATGTTCAAATGTATTTCAACATCAAATAAAGTACAGAGTCTAAGAAAATTCTATCTAATCAAATGCATTGTTTAAATCTAAATCTAAGAGCTATTGTATAATCTAACTATATACTTCGCAGCAGCGTTCCTAATGAATAATAGTGACTTCTCAGGAACTGGTGTAGTAGTCTTGAATCTCTGCAAAAGACAATTCATTTTAATTAGTGTATATGAATTCAACATTTGTTAAAAAATCAAAATTTGTTAAAGTTAAATATTACCGTTTCCCAGCTTCTTGTGATGTGAGAACGAACAATATGGGTCATCCAATACATTACATAGTATCCACACTCATATGACCCATTTTGTCTGTTACACTACAATATATCATCACAGTTGATAATAGTTAGTGAATAACATTTGTTATAAAACAATTATAACAAAGTATGACTTTAGCATATGTCAAACCTTGAGAGAAATCCAAGCAATCTTTCTACTCTTAACAATTGATCTCCCGTCCATCATCATACTTGCTGGAATAGAACTGTATATAAAAAAAGGTTTTAGCATTCAGTTATATAACAAAGAAAGTCCAAACATTGAGGTTCTTACCAATCAATTGCTTGTTTGAGTTGTGTGGGAGGAGGCCTGTGCAATGAGCAGAACCACAAAGCATAGTTGTCTTGCACAGACATAACAAGAAGTTGCCAATGGCGCCTGAAATTCATAATAACGTAACTATTAAATATTAAAATCACATATGGAACATTATTATGTTAACAAAGTTTACTTACCCGGATATATAAGGCAAAAAGTATATTTTCTTGCCCCTTCCAAAACTTCTTATCAGACTCATGTTGATATGGTCAAAATCATTTGATTCATGAATTTCTTGGGGATCAATGAATCCATAATCATCAGAGCGCCCCAACTTATTAGTGACCCCAGACATATACCTGAAATCAAAAATTAACTTTGATATAAGGATACTTGATATATAAATCAATTTTATATATAAATAATTGGTCATAGACTTACATCGTCCATAGTTGAATAATTGAAATATTCAACTCTTGTGTTCCCGACGCAAGCTCACGGACATCTTGGCTATTAAGGTATATTGGGACCTCAGAGCCATGCCCAAATACATTAGCATCATACTCAACCTCCAAAGGCTTATCATCAAGGATGTCAGCAAGTAGATGCAATGAAGAAAGAGGGTCATCCTCAGATAGAGGAATCTTCTGTTGTGCCTACGTCTGTTGTTACATGAAAAGATAAGATAAGTTTTGACATAAAAAACCTTTAAAATTGAGAAGTGTAAAGAAGAATTTCATACCGAGGGGTCAGGAACTGGTTTAACCAAAAATTTAGGCCAAGTGATAAACGACTTATATGCTTGTTCCACAGTGAAAATCTCTTCCGTGGACAGTGGAACCGAGGCATCTGGCATGATCATTTCATCCACTAAGACCTTCACCTCATCCTCTAATAGTTGCATACCATGACATACAGTCGCTGACCTAAACTCTGTTCCACGAGCTACCAGCACCATCTCAGTATCTTCTAAAATGTATAGCAGACATGGACTACCATCGTCCATGTCATCCTCTGGGATGGCTGATGCGGAACAACTTCCTTTGCCGCTTCTCCCTGTCAGAGTATATGTTAGATTATACAAGAGATAGAAATAATTGCACATTAATGTTTACTAGTGGATCTGGTTGGGGGAGCCTCATCCCCTGAAGAATGTGGATGATCAGCCATATATCTGTCAAAATAAATAACAACATTAAAGTTTCTTTCAAGACTTATGTAATATCATATAAATTAACAAAACATGTAATAGTACAGAAATTGAAAATTCATACATAAAGATATGGATTCATCATATGTATATTCCCTCATCATGATCTGACCGAATTGCATGTACATCATCGTCAACTACAGATTGGTCATCCAAATTTGTTGTAGTTTGAAATGAATGGTTGTCAGCAATATCAATATTAATCAGATTGTCTTCGTTAACTTCAATTTGTTTTTTGCCTTGAAGAGCAACATACCAATGGTCAGACGCAGGATCTTTGACATAAAAAACTTGAGATGCTTGATGTACCATGATAAACGGTTCGTCTCGATAACCCACCTTGCGAAAATCAACCAGTGTCATACCCGAGTCATCTATTTTCACACCACTCTTATTGTCAAACCACTTACACTTGAACAATGGAACAGAAAACTTGGTGTAATCAACCTCCCATATCTCTTCTATTATACCATAATATCTCATTGATCCAAGTACAGGAGATTGATCTTTTGATGTGGAAAATTGAAGTGACTCAGCTTCTAAACTGACTCCACTATTTTGTACTGTGCTTTTATCATCCAAAGTCTTCGTATAGAATGTGCAATTATTGACTTCATAACCTGTACAACACACGACATCAAACTTCAAACCATTTGCAAGCCACAATAAAGTTTCAGAAGAATGTGGCTCTTTGTCAATTTCAGATTTGAACCAAGACATAAATGTTTTGTTATGCTCCATCAATTGCCATTTCTCTGATTGTCTTGATTTTTATTCTTAACAATGGCTTTGTGTGCCTCCAAAAAAGGGATCACCTCATCTGTGTTGTTCAATATATAAAGATGCGCTTGCAACAATTCTTCGCGATCTTTTGTCACCACATTGACACCTCGGATGCTTTTACTTGTAGAAAATTTATTCAACCATGCTGTGCGAGGAACTCCTATTGGATTAGTTGATGTCATGTAATCTGAACAAAACTCGATACTTTCTTCAGCAATATACCTTTCAATCATCGAACCTTCAGGATGATATGGATTTTTAACGTACCCTTTCAAAATCTTCATATAACGCTCAATAGGATACATCCATCTTAAGTATACCGGTCCGCACAGCTTGATTTCTCTAACCAAATGAACAAGTAAATGTACCATGATGTCAAAAAAAGATGGAGGGAAAAACATCTCTAGTTGACACAAGATGATAACAATCTCGCCTTGAAGTTCATCTAACTTTGTAGGATCGATGGCTTTACTACATATTGACGAGAAAAATGAACACAACCTGTTTATGGTGTGCCTAACATTTTTGGGCAAAATTCCACGAATAGCCACCGGTAACAACTGTTGCATTAAGACGTGACAATCGTGAGACTTCATGCTAACAAGCTTTAAGTCCTGCATTGACACTAAACTCTTCATATTTGAAGAGTATCCTTGTGGTACTTTGATACTCTTTAAACATACACAAAAACTTATCTTCTCTTGTCTAGACATTGTGTAACATGCAGGGGGCAAATAAGTACGTTTACCAATCTCCTTGGGTGCCAACTCTTCTCGGATATTCATGTCAACCAAATCCAAACGAGCATTCACTCCATCTTTTGTCTTTCCCTGAATGTTGAGTAATGTACCAATCAAGCTATCACACACATTCTTTTCTACATGCATCACATCTATGCAATGTCGAACATCTAACTTTGACCAATATGGAAGATCAAAGAATATTGATTTCTTCTTCCAAGGGGTCGTTACAGATGACTTCTTCGATGTTTTCCCAAATACATGATGTATTTTATTAACTTTTTGAAGAACTTCAAGGCCAGTAAGTGGATTTGGTGCTTCGTCCCTCTCTTGATCTCCATTGAATGCTTTTTTTAACCTTCGATATGGATGATTACGTTTTAGAAATCTCCGATGACGCAGATACACCGTCTTTCTTCCATGTTTCAATTGATGAGCTGCAGTGTTTTCTTCACATATAGGACACGCTTTATGACCCTTGACACTGTATCCTGACAAATTACCATAAGCAGGAAAGTCATTAATGGTTCAAAATAACATTGCACGCATCATAAAAGTCTCTGAAGCGAATGCATCAAATATTTCAACCCCATCAACCCACAAAACCTTCAAGTCTTCAACTAGTGGGCTTAGATAAACATCTATGTCATTTCCAGGCTGCTTTGGACCAGATATCATCATAGACAACATCATGTACTTCCTCTTCATGCACAATGCAGGAGATAAGTTGTAAATTATCAATATAACTGGCCAACAACTGTGATTGGTACTCAGATTACCAAATGGGTTCATTCCATCAATGGCTAAACCAAGCCTAAGATTTCTACACTCTTTACCAAATTCGGGGAATTGTCGATCAATATTTTTCCATTGCTTTGAATCAGCTGGATGACGAAGCAGCCCGTCAATTTTTCTCTCATCTGCATGCCATCTAAGATTTTTAGCATCTTTGGGATTCGCAAACAAACGCTTAAGTCTGGGCACTATTGGAAGGTACCAAACTACTTTCAAAGTAGATCCATTTTTTTCTATCTGACCATTATCTTCACTATTGTTTTTTGACTTGTATCGTGATAAGCCACATTTTGGACACTTTGTCAAAAATTCAAACTCTTTCCTATACAAAATGCAGTCATTGGGACAAGCATGTATCCTTTTATACTCCATACCCATTGGACAAAGAATTTTCTTCGCATCATAATTACGAGTGGGCAGTGTATTTCCATCTGGCAACATTTCATTCAACAACGTCAACAGTTCTGTAAAACTCTTATCAGTCCATCCATTGCTCGCCTTCAAATTCATGAGCCTTAACACCGCTGATAAACGTGTGAACTTAGTTGAACCGACATACAAAGGTGTTTCTGCATCAGTCGACATCGTCTCATACACATGAGCTTTGGCAAAATTTTCTGCTCCAACATCGCGGATCATGTCCTCCAATTTGTCTTCATCCGGTCGATCTTCTTCCATGGTGGAATCAGTAACATTTACACTTTGAGAGTCAGTGGGAAAATTCATTTCTTCGCCGTGCCAGATCCATGTTGTATAGCATCTTAGAAAACCATCACATATAAGATGTTCTCTAATTTGAGTTGCGTTCAACTTTCTCCCATTCAAACAGTTCACACAAGGACATCTAAACTTCACTTCATCATCAATTCTCCCCTCATTACGTTGCTCAAATTGTATAAATTCCTCTACACCTCTCTCGTACTCAGCACTAATACGTGGTAAATTAATCCAATTTCGATCCATATTCCTAAATATTACATAAATAATATTTTAAGGTTTATAAATAATACAAGAACTACAACACACATTACCAAAACTATAGCAAAAACCATACCATACATTACCAAAACTATAACAATTTCATGCATTATCAAAATTAAAGCAAACATTATACCATACATTACCAAAACTATAGAAACTTCATACATTACCAAAACTATACCAAAACTAATGAAGAAATCACGTTAAGAATGCAAAAGGACATAAATACCTGGAAGAGGAACGGCGGCGGAGAGGGTGAAAAACGCAACGAAATCACAATTTTGATCAGCTAAAACTTGTTTTTACCGTCAAAAATGAATAATGACCGAACAATTCTGAGTTTAAACGGTGAAAAACGCAAAATCTGAGATGATGGGTGGTTCGGAGGAAGAAGAAACGCGAAAACAGAGAGAACGCGCGAGGAAGACGACACTGTTCCAAGTTTTAATTTTTAACTCTGAACGGGGGAATCTACCGCAGTTCACTACTTAACCGCGGTATAATATAGGTATATGCCGCGGTTCGACGTGAAACCGCGGCATATACTTATTAAATAAATAATCCTAAATGGCATTTTTGAAATTATTTTCAAACTATATGCCGCGGTTCAGCGGGCAACCACGGTATATACCTCGAAATATTTCAAATTCATATTAAATTAATTTCAGATAGGAGAATATGCCGCGGTTGTCCAGAGAACCGCGGCATATACCCCTGTAACGTGCTCAACACAACTGCCTCCCCAACTGCCTTCTGGTGAATTTGAAAAGTTACAGGGGGTATATGCCGCGGTTCTCTGGACAACCGCGGCATATACCCCCCTGTAACTTCTGAAATTCTCTGACTGGCAGAGAAGTTGAGACGTTACAGGGGGTATATGCCGCGGTTGCCCAGAGAACCGCGGCATATACCCCCTTAACTTTTCAAATTCTCTGACCCAATCAGCACCTGCAATAAAATTGCAGGGGTATATGCCGCGGTTGTCCAGAGAACCGCGGCATATACTCTGTTATTTAATTTTTTATTCATACGTGGCGTCAAAGGCAATGGTTGACTGGAGTATATGCCGCGGTTTGGAGTAGAACCGCGGCATATATGTTCGATTTATTTACAAAACTGCCACCGCGCACCATTATGCTGCGGTTTTTGTTGAACCGTGGCATAATGTGCGCTGTAAAAGCCCAATTTTTTACTAGTGAGAATATGGTGATGGAGAAGACTGTAAACAAGTTGAACGTAAAAAATGTTACTATGGTCAAATAAACTAATAATTTCATTTTTTCTATATATACTAGTAAATATTCGCATGTGGTAATTTTTTATGATAATAAAAAATAATAAAATTATTATTATTATAGAAGTAAATTTAAATAATTTTTATATTTTTATTGTAGGTTATTTTTTAGATAATTTTTTATTATAATAATTATTTTAGCTTAAAATAATAGTTAAATTTTAGAAAAAAAATGTCAAATTGAAAAGAAGTTAAATTTAAAAAAAATTACTTAAAAAGTAAAATAATTTTTTTATTTATAAAAAATACGTAAAGATTAAATGGAAACTAAATGTCTACACCGAAAAAGAAAATCTTCTCTCTCTCTCTATATATATAATTAATTATCTTTGTCTCTTATCAAATAACTTTCTTTTTATTTTTTCATTTTTAAATTAAACAAAACATATTTTTAATTTACTTTTTACTTTTTCTTATTTATCTATTAATTTTTTATTTATACAAAAGTTTAAATAAGGGTAACAATTATCCAAAAGTGCGAACACAATTGTCAGCGGCTAGGATCACAAACATACGAAATATCAGGGTGTTTTAGCAGCGTCGTGGCGGATTCCTTATTTGGTAACCTTAAAAATTCAAAAAAGAGATGTTCCCTTTTATGTGAACCTTCGGTTCCCACTTTCCACACAAAAAGTTACACGTGCCCCTCCTTCATCGTACTGCAACGCTCGGCGAGTTTTTGAACCGTCCTCGTATTATTTCCTTCTTTTGACACAAATGCCCTTGGAAGATTGAATTGGCAGCACATTCTGATTAAAGTAAAGTAAACTAAAATAATTTCCACTATACCAACTAACCAATCATGCTTCTTCATGGCTCCATGATGAATTGCGTAAAGTGCACTTTGTTCACGTGATTTTACCTAAATTAGGGATCCACTTGCATTTCTTTCTCTACATTATAGTCCAGTTAGCATGGGTCTCTGCGCGCCTCATCAATTCTCCTCCCGCAATAAATACGTCAACTAAATTACACTATTATACAAAAAAAAGATGTTTTTACTTTAAAAATTAAGGCTTAATACCTCTTTTGGTTCATCAATCAATAGAGTACAAATGTTCAATTGCGTTCTACGTTTTTTAAAAAGTTTAATGTAGTTTCAACTTGTGAAAAAAATATGCAATTAAATCCTTTTTAGTAACGGTGTTAATTTTTTAACAGTCCAACTGCCAGCGTGAACTGAACTGTACAACGTGTCTGTTAAGGGTGAATATGTGGCTGTCTGAGGGAAAAGATAAAGATAATGTGGCTGTCTGGCTCCACTGTCAACCATCGCAACCCTGGCGACTCCACCGCACAGCCACCAACAGCCACCACAACCCTAAACAAAACAAAAACACCCTCAAACGTGAAACCCATAAAACTCAAAACATGAAAACAAAACCATCCCAAATCAAAAATGAAAACTCCATCATCGCTAAACTCAAAAACAGAACAAGATTAGAAACCCCAATTTCAATTATTTTGAAATTCGAATTACATCGGAGAATATTAATTTCCCATCTAAAACACAAGAATCAGAATCCCAAAATTTCCAATTTCAGAACCCAAATATGCCAAATCCGAAGATTAACTCCGCTGCCGCGTCGGTCTTCCTCAGCACGCGTCACCACCATCTTCACCTATCATCACTGTTCACACCCAGACATGCGTGCGAAAAAAATAGGAAACCCTTAAACTAAAACGAAAACAAGAGAAGGAGGAGGAGAAGAATCTTAAACCCCTAGAAATTGATCTTTTTGGTTAGTTCCCAAATCGGAGGAGGAATGGCTTAACCATGCTTACTTTGCTGCCGCCACTTTCAAAGGGTCTCTTCAAAATTAAAAGAACACCCCTGAGAAGAAGTTATTCCTATCTCGCTCTAAACATTTCCCTCACCTCAGAGACCAAGTGGCAGGAACTGAAACCCTAACCCCTTTGATTTTTTAACCACTGCCACATTATCTGACACGTTGCACAATTCAATTCAAGCTGTCAGCTGGATCGTTAAAAACTTAACACCGTGACCAAAACAGATTTAATTGCACACTTTTTTCATAAGTTTGGACCACATTTAACTTTTTAAAAAACGTAAGACACATTTGAATATTCTCTCCCTTTCAAGGGACCAAAAGAGGTATTAAGTCAAAAATTAATTATGATCTTTGTAATGCAAGACACTCGGTTATGAAAATTATTAAAGTAAATTAAAAGAATTCATGTAATGAAAATAAATAAATCTAAGAAACATAATAACCAAAAGTTGTTAAGAAATTAAATTTAAATATCATTATGTACGCACTTTTATATATATATATATATATATATATATATATATATATATATATATTATAGATTATTTTTTTGAACTGAATACTATTTAAATACTTTTTTTTAGTAAACAATTTTTTTTCTTTACCATACATAATCATCGTATTTTTCTATATTGAATTAAATCAGTAACTTTCACGTTTCTTAAATAAAAAAATAATTTGCTTTGGACACCATTTGGTATAATCTTATTAGGAATTTTTTACAATATTTTCTTTTATGAGTTTAGTCTCTTAACACATAATCTAAACACATTAATTTTATTAAGAACTTAATAGTCCTAGCCTTTTTAGACTCAATGATATCTCTTGTAAAGTATAGTATAATTTTATGTGTTTGGTATTCTCATGTTAAATATGAATATTAACAAAACGAGTGATACTTTGACTATCATAATGCATAGTTACACATATTTGTACAACAACTCACCTTTCTATCATTCCTTTTAACTATGATGTCTTTTTTACTCTTTCAGTGATATGATATATGTTGGAAGTCCCACATCGACTAGAGATAAGGCCAAATTAAAATATATAAGTGAGGTGCAAACCTCACCCTACAAGCCGGTTTTGTGGGGTTGAGTTAGGCTCTAGTCCACTTCTAATATGGTATCAGAGCAGTTAGGCTTAAACTCACCTTCTAATAATATACTCAGGTTGGTTGTATATTAAACCACCACAGAATATAATGTCAAACAAAGTAAAAATGTTCCCAAGTGACTTATGGTGTCAACATTCTCTGCATAGTTTATGTTTACAAACCCTTTATAACATCTTCATTCACCAGACTACACTTTATTATTTCTTTCACATACATCAACACCCCTTTCAAAGTCTGATAATGAACACTTCCAATATCTTCCATGAACCTACTAATATAAGTCACATCATGCGTAAAATCCAATCTATTACACATCATTCCCTGTTGTGTTTCTTACTTAGTTAAAATATGAAATAGTATTCACCACCATTCTATCTTCCTCAAAATTAGGAGTTTTGATAATTCAGAACTTTAAGCAATAACTCACATGCATACCCATAAGCATAAACTCGTGCATCCTAAACCATTCAACCATTTTCTTCAAGTATCTTTTCTTGAGATAAACACAACTCTTTAGCCATTTAATCCCTTCATATATTTATCTCAAGTATTCACCTTATGAGATCAAAATCCTTCATTTTAAACTCCAAGCTTAATTTTTCTCTAATTTCATTTATTTCTTTTTTATACTATCTAACAAAAATGATATTGTCTACATAATAAGAATAAAAACAACACATATATTTCTTTTCTTTTCATAATGTAGATATAATTGTTATAATTTCTCCTTGGGAACATTGTCTCTCTCGAGAAATCTTCAAATATCTTGTGACATTATCCTAGACTTTGTTTTAAGCCTCACAAGAATTTCTTTAAGAGACACATTTTTTCTTGACCCTGTAGTTAATATAGTATTAGAAATACGATATGATTATGAAGTTATTAATAGTAGTAATAGTTTTATGTTTTATTATTATTTTTTATTTTATATTTATCTTTGAGTTACGTCATATATCACAAATATATGGTGAAATATTATAAATTGTTATGATAGCTAGAATATTCAAAAACCTAAGAAAAGTATAAAATATTTTCAGAATAATTAAAAATAGCATAGAGATGGAATAAGAATATTATTTTTATAATCCAAATATAAAGTATAATGATATTTCAATAACTATAAATTAAACAATTTATTAAAGACTAAATAAAAAATTTGTAAAAATTAAAAATATATTTTTTCCAAAATAGTGATAAAAAAAATCATAGTTGGCAGACACCTTTTTCTTCCTCTGAATTAGAAAGTCGATGTTACAAGAAAATAATATATTGGACAAAATGATGATAAACAAAGATTGACAAAACCTGTTAATCAATTAATAATGTATAATGATATATGCCAATTTGCCAAAGCATAAGCATTATCCTCAAACAAAGCTTGGATATAATACATTATTCAGCCAACTTCAGGTGTCCCTTCCGAATCGCAAGGGATATGCAATGATAAAATAAAGTCAAATAATTCAAGTTATATATATTATTTTTTTTTTTGTATATAATGATAAAGATGTTAACAAAATAAATGTTGTTAGAACATTAAATAAGGATTTTGTTGAGAAGAGCAATATAATTATATTTGTCAATGTTATTTCGAAAGCCTTAAATAATATAACTAGATTTTCATGTGTTGAAGGGGGTTTATTTGTATTATATATTTTTAATATTTATACTTATTTTCTTCAAATGTGCAAATAAGCAATACTTTTTAGTATTTAGTGGTATATCTGTCTAATGCGTACCCACTGCCAGTGAATTTTTTTATCATATAATTAGTAGAACCATGACAGATATGATTTTCTAAATAATTATCGTAAAATTTAAGAAATTATTGTAAATCATGTACATGTTTTAAATTATTGTACGAGTTCTTATAGTATCAATGGATAAACTCTTTTGTCATATAGAATATAATTACAACATATACAAAAAAGCTAAATATATTGCAAATTTTGACATTCATTATAAGGTCTCTCATATGATGTACATAAAATTTAATTTATAATTCAAATAATTTGTTATACTTCATTAAAATTTTCCAACATGTAAATCTCATTTTCTCTTTCATGAAAAAACATTTACATGTAAATTGTCATTAAACTTAATTTATAAGTTCTCTCATTATCTATATAAAATTTAATTTATTATTTAAATAAATTTTTAACATTTCATTAAATTTTTTCAACATGTAAATCTTATTTTCTCTTTTAAAAAAAAACATTGAATAAACGTTCATTAGAGTTGTCAACTTGACCTATGGTTCATGGGTCAGTCTTAACTCATTCTTGAAAAAGTCTATTTTTAGGAAACTTTTCAAGTGGGGATAAAAAATAAGCCCCAATCCCAGAGTTCCCTCACAAGTAGGTTAAGACCAGGGTTAAAGTGAGTTTAGTCCCACTACAAAACTTTAATTAACTTTTGAAAACGATATCATTTATATATACATATAACATTATATAATTTATTAGATAGTTTAATATGTTGTATTTTTATTATATTTAAATCAATATTTTTATATCATACTTATTATTATGTTATTAGATAAAATATATGACAATATTTCATACCTTTTGAGTTTTCATATATTAAATAAAATATATATTTTTATATTTTTATATAATACTCATATATAACAATCTTTATTATAAAATAAACTTCACATATATTTTTATATTTTTCATATATCACCATACGATCACGACAAATATTTAATGATTTTATTAATTGCTAACTTTTGAAAAAAAAAACTCGAGTTATCACTCCTAACATATTCCTTTATCTTAATTAAGTTTTAATTTCTTTAAAATCAAATAAACATTTTAAAAGATATAAATCACTTGTTTAATTAATAAGAAGTGGAGTTTTTTATATTGTGATAAATAATTGATTTTTTATATATTATAATTTTTTTTATAACATTTTAATAGTTTTTTAATTTCTTTTAATTCTACAAAGAAGAAAATTAGAATAATTGAAATATAAGCATAAAGATAAAAGTTGTGTAAAAACCTAGAAAATAGAATATTATAGAGCAGATAGGTGTATTAAAATAATGAGACAAATTATTTTACTTTAAAATAATCTTATAATATAAATAGAATTTTATAAACATTTCTCATTATTCTAAGAACACTTCATTTCTCTAGAACTCTATTCCTCAGAGTTCTCTAACTTCTCTCTACAATCTCTCACTGCTAAGTTATCTATTCGACGATCAGGAGGTGCCTAGGCGATCTTGGCGTTGAGAGCTTCGATCTTGACTGATCAATTCTATAATTCCAGTTGGTAAGCTGTTTGTCCCCTTTCTTCTCTTGTTCTTGATTCTGGATCGTGCAGAGTAGTGCTATTACATGTGTTTCGCAGTTTTCTTCTTCAATTTTCAGCTCAATTTAGGTTCTAAGATTTGTTCTTTATCACCAATTGGTGAGTTGTAGGTTTCTGTTGAGTTTCCTTGCAGTGCAAGGTACGGTTGGAGCGATTCTGTGTTCTGGACTGTTAATATGTAAGGTAAGGGAAGCTAGGTTGTATTTCAGTTATTAGTTTGTTCTGTGTGTGATAAATTTTGTGTTATAGTGTTGTTTGGTTGAAAATTTAGGTTGTGAGTATATGTTCTTTGAATGTTAAATTGTGAAAACTGTGAAATGATGATTATGAACTGAATTGGATGTTGTGTGCTGCTATAATTGAATATATCAATGTGAGTAATTTGTTATAGTGGTGATCAAATAAAATGTGAAGTGAATTGTGCTTGTTTAAGTCAATTTAGAGGAAGTGAGGTAGTTAATTTGAGCATTAGAGGTCAAGTGTTGTTAGAGTCTGCTGGGGTAGTTTAGATAAGTCATATGTGACTTGTTTGAGTCATCAAAATGGTCAAAAATAGGTTCAAAGTGGTAATTTAGAATTTGAGTCTCTAAGTAGAGGAAAGTGAGGTTTTAGAGTAGGATTTGATGCATAAACACTTTAGATTGATGTTAGGAAGGTTTAGAATCGATTAGTCAAGTTTAATTAAGTTTGTACAACAATCTATGAGTGTTAGAATTTGGGAAAATTGAGTAGAATTGGTAAGTTATGGTTGAGTTGCATAATTCTGCAGATTATGCAGACTCGCTGTACAAATGGATTCGCATAACAAGTCACCTTGGCGAGGTGCTTTTTGCTAAGGCATTCGCACAGTGAATGGGTGCACTGTGCGAATGGATTGAGAGGGTTGCTCTCTGTTTGTCGATCCGCATAGCGAATCAAGTTGCTATGCTACTGATTGGGGTCTGGAACTATTATTCTTTTTATTTGAACAACGAATGAGTTTCGCTCTACGAGTGCTTAAGGAGCATGAGCCACTGTTTGAGGTTCTCGCATAGCAAATTGGGACGTTATGCAAGGGGTCTGGGGTCTGATTCAAGTCGTGGTTTATTCGCATAGCGAGTCTAACCGTTATGCAAATGGTTTAGAGGGTTGGGTCTCTGTCTGAGGATTCGCATTGCGAGCTATGTTGCTGTGCGAGAAGCCTCTAATTTCGCTATGCGAATGTATGCGTTGTGCGAGGGGTTCAGTTCTAGTTCACTTTTCTTTTGATCTTAAGTTGTTCTAAATGAAACATTGAGTGTTGTATGAAGTAAGTTGAAGTTGTATTATGTAATATCATTAGTTATTGATGTATGTTGTATTTCAAAGTGTAAGTTGGTGATTTCAAAGTGTAAAGTTCAAAGTATGGTTAATGGACGTAATTCTCCCTTAGCATCAAACCCTTTGTTGGGATAACCAAACAACCATACATACATTCATAGGGAAAATCCAACACAAATATTACATAAACCCTATACTCATGCATACATAAACCCTTTCCCAACAAGAGCAACATACAACCATAATCATAATCATATAATATATATCAACAAATTATTAATCAAAATAACCAAGAACACATATAACATACAATAATTAATAAACAAAGGTAAGCTTCATCATACCTTGGTCAATCCTAGGGCTTTGTCTACACTTTAGAACACCATCAATCTCTAAGATTTCTACAGTTCTTCCTCTTCTCTTCCCAAAACCGCCTCTCTCTCTCTCCTTATCTCTTTTTTCGTTTTAGATGTAGTTTAATTATGAAACCCTAATTTCCCTTTCCCCTTTTTTTTTTATCTTTTCTTATTCTATCTTTATCTTTTTAATTAAAATAATATCAACAACTACTAAATCTTTTAATTTCAGATTTATTTTCCTTTCCTTTACTTTTTACACACCCATAACTTAATTTCTACATTAATTAATGAGAGTAAAATGACCTTTTTTCCATTAGGCCCAAAATACAAATTAAAAGCCAAAAGTTTACTCGAACTCTCTTTCTTTCTAGAATTTGGATCACACCTATTCAATCCTAAATCATCCTTCTACCCTCAATCCAACACATCATATTAATAACAACAAATTACACAAATCATTCAAATAACAATATATCAATCATATGTTTCACTTAATCAATAATAACATCAAATAATAAACATAATTATAATTTTAAAAAATAATTAATCATAAAACACCAATTATCAAACAATGATATAAAAGTCTCATAATCACATTAATTCCTAATAACCACAATTTCCTAGGGTCTTATAGTTATTCTATATAATATGTATGATTCAAGATTGGTTGTAGATATTGTTGACTTGGTTTAAAATAGGAGTATATATTTCAATACAATCGTGATTGTTTGATTATAATGAGTTTTGATGTTTAGTATTGTAAAAGATGGTTGTGTATATGAGATGATTATGTTTTGGACTTGAGTTTGGTTGTGAATTCTGTTAGTTCGATATTGGTGGTGTCAAATTGGTATAAAGTTGATAAGGAATGAACTAGACTAAGTTACAAGTTATGTCTAAAATAAAGTTGATAGGTGAAATTTTGAATTAGGAGTTAAAAAGAGAAAACTGAGTTTTATATGATGATTTGGAATCAATTAAGACTTGTTGGTGCTATTAGTTGATAATAATATGTAGAATAAAGTGTGACTAGTCAAAAAGTTGATTTTAGAGGGTTTTTAAGTTCATTTTGGGGGTTTGGACTACAAAGATTTTGAATTTTTGGTTTTGTGTCAAAAAGGTCATTTTGGAGGGTGTTGGTAAGTCATTTTTGACTTGTTAAAGTTCCTAAGTTGATCAAAAATGAGCTAGAACTTGTAGAATTTAATTTTGGTCTCTAAGGTGATGTTTTAGTTGTTTTTAAATTAAAAATCTTGTTGTAAAATAGTTAAAAACTAGTTTAAGTTGGATTATGAACATTTTTTTAGGTCTATAATAGTTTAGAATCTAATTTAGGTGGATTAGAAGTTGGTAAAAATGTTTAGGATAGTCATGAGGGGTTAAGTGTTCAAATTATATAATTTTGGTGCTGTAGAATTATACAGTCTCGTTAAGCGAGTGTAACTGCTGAGCGAGTGTAACTGTTGAGCGAGTGTATTCGTTGAGCAAGTAGAACTATATCTAGATGAGCGAGTAAAACTATATCTAGATGTTTATTTTAATAGTTTTATACTATTAAAATGAGATATTACAAATTACCTACAGAGAAAATTCTTAAACAATATAAAAAAATTGAAAATAAAATTAGGTTATTTACGTATTTATTATAACAAAAAAATATCTAAATAAATTACTAATAGTTAATTTACAAATGTAAAAATTCGTAAATAAGTTACATACGAATAAATTTGTAAATAAAATTTAAACCTACAATCATGTCAACCTCTTTTCTTTTTCTTTACCCATTTTTGGCATATATTTATAAGCAACCACATCATTTGGATATCCTTCCATTCTTACATTATTCAAAATATCTCGAGTGTGGGATTAGACATTTTTAATGGGTGGTCCGATAGCGGCCCGATAAGGGATGAAACAATATGCCCAGCAAACAACAAATATCGCTAGGATAGGCTCTAACCATGGCTCTGATACCATGTTAGAAGTGACTTTTAGCCTAACTCAACCCTAAAAAACCAGCTTGTAGGGTGAGGTTTACACCCACTTATAAACTATGAATTGGTCTTATCTCTAGTTGATGTGGGACTTCCAACAATTATCACTAATGATTTTTTATGAAAATAAAGATGTAATTGTACAATTAAACAATTACTATATAAAATTAAAAAAAAAACATGAAATGTTATAAAAATACTCCATCTATATATTATTACCCTAAACATAATTGAACATATATTATTATTATTATTATTATTATTATTATTTTCATACATGTAAAAAAATTATTTGTATCCTTTTTATGAACCCAAATTTGTCATCAAATTGTAGTAAAACATTGTTTCGTCATTCTAAACGAGAAAGCTGAACTTTATTTTTTTTTATCAAGGGTTTTTTTTTATGTAAGTAAATTTTAAAATTATTTTACAAAAAATAAAATTTATTTTACAATATTTTCGTACAATAAAAGGTAACATTAATTAGTATTGCAATGAGTTGGTTTCAATGATAATATAAGTTTATGAATTAATTTTAAAAGAATAATTAAAATCCATTTACGTTTAAGATTTGTTTAATTTAATGACATATTTTATATGGTGTATATATTCATAGGAGGATGCATATAGTAGTGTTTGGACTGAAGACAAAAAAAAGTGAATATATATAACTTCGAGTTAAGAGAGTGAATTTAGAAAATGGGGATACAACAAAAAAGTTTCTAACTTTTCTTCTTTCAGTACATAAAATTAGTCCATCTTTCTTTTGTTCCTCTTCCTTCTTAAAAGCTAATATGGTTTTCTCCTTTATCCTTTGGTTTCTTGTTTTCCCTTAGTTGTGAAAATTTGTCTTCTAGATTGTAAATGGAAAAACTTGTCTTCCTAGGTAACTACATGAAAACTTATCTTTTAGATAGTTGTGAGCAAGCTTAGAACAAGTAGAAACATGTGTATGTTTTCTTCACTGTAAGTAATCTTCGGTAAGTTTCTTCACTTTCTCTTTTCTCTTGGCACTCATCCATGCATGTCAAGATCTTCGAGAGAGATGAAACCTTGGTATTGTTTAACTCAATGTGTTATGATTGTTAGTTAGAATTGGATTCTTGAAATTATCAAATGATTAGGATGTTTTGCTTTATCATATTTCAAAACTCAATTTATTTGAGAAAACATGTATTTAATGTAAAAGAAGATAATTTATTTTAAATTTCACTTTAGATTGTATATAAAATCCTAATTATGTAATTGAAAGATATGTTTTGTATGTGATTAATTCAGTGATCAAAATGAGTTATAAACTCTGTGTTTGAAAAATGTTTTGTTATCACTAAAATATTTGAACATGTGTTAATATTGGTTATTAAGATATTTGTAAGTAGGTTTAAGATCTTTTACGTGATCAACCTATTTAATACATTTTTAATTGAAGAATCTCTATAAGAATTAAAATTATCGATAAAATTTTATCAATAAAAAGAAATTTGTTAATAAATTTAAATTATTGACAAATTTTTTCGTCAATAAAATTCTAAAAGAAATATTTGTTGTTAAATATGTCGATAAATTATAATTTTCATTATCCACGAAAATTTTGATGGAACAATCTGAATGTCAAAGTTCTTGCTTTGGTGTAACCACTTTTAGTAAAATTTTGTCAATAAAACCATTGATAAATTAAAATGTTTATTAGTAACAGATTTATTTTTTCTAGCAAATTAGAATTCTCAGTAACGATAATTTTTTTTTTGTCAAAAACTTCGTTAATACATTGTGTGTCAATTTTCCTGTCTAATATGACAAAATTTTAATTATATATAGACTGGTGAGAAAAAGAAACAAAGAAGGAGAAAAATAAGGAATAAGATGAGGAGAATGAAAAAGAGGTGACAACAGTAGCAGACGACGATGTCAACAAGATGACGACAATGATGTTGATAGTGACACCAGTGGCAACGATAGTGGCGACAATGATTAGGGAAGGAGAAAATAGAGACAACGATGTTGTTGATGGCATTGACAATGATTATATTTACATTGTGTGTATGTAAGGATAACTTATTTCTTCATATGAAGAGATAAGTCACATACTTAAATGATTTCATTTATATAAAAGGACATTAAATGTTAAGAATTTTACTCACTTGGAGAGACATTATAAAAAGTAGTGAAGGTAAGGGTGTCAAAATTTGAGTTAACTTGGCTCACACGCATTAGCTCGCCACAGGTTATGTTAAAAATGAGTGAGCTCAACCTGACTCACATTATGGCGAGCCATGATTTTTACAACCTGGCCTAACCCACTACATGTTGATAGCTTAAGTGGGTTGACTCACTGACCTACATAAAAGTAAAAAAATACTTTTTTTTGTTATAGCATTTCCCTTATGCTAGAGAAGTTGTTACGAACATGACAATGCTAACATTATTGCCATTTCCTCCTCCACACTTCATTGAACTTTTTCTACTCCTATCATGGATTCATGAATTATTACAAGACTATATTTCATAATATCACAAGCTTGTTTATTAGGAAAGAGACAGCAAAGATAACAAAAATTAGGATAGTTTTGAATTTAGAAGATTTTTTTAAAATTTGAGTTGTGAGTTAAATTACTATAACCCAATTCTAACTCTATAACTCGTAAGTTAAATGAGTTGGACTCATTTTGACTTATAATCGATAAAAAATATTAATTTTTCAACCCAAACTAACTCATGTGTCAAGTTGGCTCACGAGTTCTAACCTACTTTAATATGTTTAGGTGAAGCTAAAAAAAGAAATAAAGGGAGAAGTGGAAGGACAATGTTAGAGGAAAGAAGAAAAAAAAGGAAGAATAAAAGAAGTAAGAGAAAGGAGAAAAGAAGAATTAAAGAAAGAAAAAAAACAGAAACATGCATTTTTTTATAAGTAGAGAGACAAAGAGAAAAGATATTTATGATTTTATTTTTTGGTTTTTCTATTTATTGTCTATTCATAATTAACTTTATTTATCTATGTGAGGTGTCCCATACCTATTTTTATTTGTTTATATTTTTACCTTTTGCATGGATTGATCTTATTTGTTTAAGTATGCATACAGTGATCTTATTTCATTTCTCATTAATTATTTGTATTTATTTACATTTACCTCTAATTAGGTATTCGTCTTATTTATTTAATTATATTTACATTCACACTGATTTTATTGTTTATATATTTAGTTATATTGTTTTGTCAGTAGATTTAAAAGATTTTTTCTTTCTTTTTATCTTATTTTGATATTATCTTATTTTGATATGTTGTAATTCTGCATTATATTTGTCTTCTTCTCATTCTTATGGTTGTGCATGAAAAACAAAATTCTATAATCTCATCTTAAATAGATAGTTGCACCAAACATCTCTAATACTTTCCTCACAAACATGCAATAGTTTTTCCAAGAACATGGTAAACAAATGTTGTGAATAATTTAATAATGTTTAAGGAGATAGTTTTTTTTTTTTCTTTTAACTTTTTGTGTCTGCTCCAGATACACTTCTGCATGTCAAGTGAATCCTCTCGTCAACATTTATTTTTTTCAATTGTTTGAAGATTAGTAAAAATATTATTGAATAAAGAAATAATTGAAAATAAATAACATTCCTCCTCTCTCGTAGTATCAGAAAAATATGTGATATAAAATATATGATGTGAAAGTATTGTAAAATATACGAGGTTGTTGTAAATTATATTATAAAAATTTAAGTAATAATTATGTTAGATTTGGATAAAAGATATTGTAATAAAGATTTAATTTGTTTACAGATCTTATTAATAAATTTGATCAATAAATCTATTAATAGTAAAAATATTTATCAATAATTAAAATTTTAAGTTTCGTCAATAACATTTGTTTTTTTAAACTATTTATCATTTTTTTTTTCTGTTGATAAGATTTTGTCAATAATTTAATATTTTATTGTAGTAAATAGATATTTTAATTATTTGGTTTTGTAAATTTATGTGTTTCGATACTTATATACTCATCATATATGCCCATCTAAATATATCTGAAAATTATTTTATTTTAATAGTTACCTTTTAAGTGATTTTATTTTAATTAACTGGTTTTTTCGTTTGACTTTTTTTCTCTAAAAGTTGTAATAAAAACTATCTAAAAAAACTAAAAATTTACGTATAATAAAAAATATTTAAATTCATTTTTATAGTTATACTAATAATAATTTCATTATTGTTTATTATCATAAAAAAGTGAATACATATACGAATGTGTTTTTACTAGTCATTATATAAAAGGGATTTACTCTTTCGGCATACATATTTAGTTTTCTAATTCTATTGTTAATAACTATTTTTTTTAATTAAAGTAATTGTTTTACAGATTTTATACTTTTACGTGACCAAATTTTCACTTCATTTAAAATTTAGTTATTCGCTATATACAAGAATTCCTATTAAACATAAACATCTATGGCTGAATGGTTAAAACGTTTAACTCATAATTAACAAATTCGTAGTTGAGTTCTATTGTATGCACGAGTATCTTTATCTAAAAGTCTACTAATTTTTTGTTTAAAAAAAAAATCTTATTGAAATTGTAAGATCAATGAAAAATATTTATTTTCATAGTAACAATTTTATTACTAGTAGTAATAAATTTCTTTGTGAATGAAAAATATAATAAATTTATAAAATGTGGAAATATTAATAAGAAATTTTGGTAGCTTAATTAGTCGAAAATTTTGGTATTGGTTCAAACTCTTTTATACCTTTTTATAAAAAAAACGAAAAAGTAAAACTAAATTTAAGATATTGATAATGGAAAAAACATTCAGATTTGAAAGCATTATTAATAAGTGGTGATTAAGAAATTAATATAATAAAATAATATTAAAATAATAAATAATATTAAAAAAATTGATGAATAATGAAATTTTTGGACTATAAATAGCCATGAGGGGAGACTATTAGGAAGAATCAAGTGAGAAACCTTGAGAAATAGAGTTAGGAAGAATTTTTTAGTTGCAAGAAGAGTAGAGTCTCTAGAGGATTTTTCGGGGAAACAAATTCAGAGCAAGAGAAGTCTTGAATAGAGGTAGGGGAGCTAACCTTTCTATGCTTTTATATTATGATTTAGTATTGTTTTATTACTATTCATGTCTTAAAATTATGTGTGAATACTCTTAATGCTTATTGTATATCTATCTATATTGAATTTCGGCGTTAATATTATATGATGTTGTTTTGAATCTGTAAATAAGAAATTTATTAAAAACTAGTTGAGGAACACTTTGGCTAAGGAAAGACTTGGTACTTAAGTTGTCCATTGTGACGCACCTCTCTTTCCTAGAAGTCTACTCGATATGTTTTTAACTTAAATATTGTTGTACAGATTGAGTACTGTTAAATTATTATGCAATATATCTCGTTGGAATGAAAATGTCTGATGGATTCATGTTATTGTGGTAGATATGGAATTATGAACTATAATTGTGATGGTAGGATAGAAGAATCTTAAAAACCGGAGTTGGTACATCCCTGATCATAGAGCAACCTTGGTCCAATCTAGTAAGTTGTGACTAGTCATATGTACTGACGTTTATGTTGAGTTTGATTCGTCAAACATTTGATTCTTCTCCGGTGACCATTTATGGTGATATTTTAGTATTGTTAATTTATTTTGTGATATATTCATTTTGTACGATTTCTATTATAATTGTATTTTATTATATTGGATTTGAATTTATGCGTCTGAACATGATGTGATTTATGTAAGAAGTATGTGAATGTATGAGATATGTTGGATTCAGTGTGATAATATGATGGTATCTGGTTATTCATGTCTTGGGTTAAGTTTCAAAGTGACAGTATGGTTCATGGACGTAATTCCATGATCCTCAAGGAGAGGATACATGGTGGTGATCTGGTAGTGTTTAGAATGAAAGTAGGAGCTCAGTCTTGGGGGTCATCTTGAAACTCCAATGGTCTTTCTTGTCATGTAGAGAGGATTAAACCATGTGGTGAGGAGTAGCAGGAGGTTCTAGTTTTGGGTGCTTCCAATATGACCCAAGGTGAGTGATAACGGACTAACCTCGTGAGTGTGGTAGGGTGGGGGAACCCAAGTTTCATAAGCCACCACGAGTGCAAGACCCTCCATAGCTCGACTATCATTCTAGTCCGAATGAGTCGGTTTATAAAGTAACAAGTCTTGTGAGGTCATTTTACCATGTTTGAGTGACTTTTGCATGTCGTGTGAGGTTGAATAACATGCTTTTTATATCTAGCTCACCCCTACTTGTTTGTGTTTGTGTTTGGGTATGTGCGATGATCGTATAGTTTGTTATACGGGAGTGGATGAAAGAATGTCGTCTGACTCACTCTCAATGAAAAGAAAGATAGAAGAATAAAGTAGAAGAACTCAAGTTATAATTTTGTAATTGAAATATGAATTTAAACATGTATAGATATATATCAACTATAAATTTTTAAATGTGAGATTACAAGATATTATCATAAATATAATGTTATAATATATGAATTATGAGTTATCAAGTGAGAATTTGTGATGTTACATAAATCTCGACTAATTCAATCTTTGAAAACATATCACATTCTTGATACGATGAATTGAGATATTTTGTATCTTAATTATAATAATTATCTGTTACTTTTATAATTATAATTTTATTATCATAAAATAATATGAATGGCCAGACTTGAATAGGTTTATCTTTAAAAATTGACAGATCTTTAAAATAAAACCATTTGAATTATTTTAAAATGTTTTCCCCTTCTCGCAAGAATCTTTTCTTTGTCTTTTTTAAAATAACTCTTTTATTTTTTTAATAGTATTTTATAATTCGCCTTAAGTTTACCACTGAAGCCATTGCAGCAATCGTAATAATCTGTCTGCTCCACTATGTGACAGTGATAGTGCTCTCGTGTCACACTTGATTGGTAAACAAACCTACTATTAAAATATTTATATAATTATAAACCTACTATTTTTTATTTTAAATGTTCTCTTCCATGTTACTAGTATCTTTTTTCCACCCTTTCATTTATTATATTTCCATTTTAATTTTTTTTTCACCCACATAATATATATATATATATATATATATATATATATATATATATATATATATATATATATATATATTATTTATATTATTATAGAATGTCCGTTTATAACTACTATTATCATTATTTTCTATGATACAAATGTTTCGTGGTACATTTTATTGTTCAAATGTGTGAAAAAAAAAAATACGAACTCAAGAGTTTGCGCAATGGGTTAAAAGAGAAATTTATATTGCAGATTTTATTTAATACGTTTTGAAAATAAAACTAAGATTGATATATTAATTCATTGAAAGAATGTAATAATTCATAGGCCATTCCAATCTTAAATACGGTTTTGATAATTTTTTTCATTTAGAAATTTTACATTTGACGTAATAGATTATGTAACATCTCAAAATACAGTAATTACTATAAATCAAAATTAATTACAATTAACAGTAAATCAATGCAATCTTTATATTAACAACGGGGTTCAAAAGCCGAACGGCTTAAAGTGCAGAATTAAAATATACAAAGCGTAAACAGTGAAAGCTAAGAACGAACGGTTTTACAAAATTAATAACCGAACGTCAAAATACAAACTATTGTCTAACTTCTAATTCGAACGAGCGGTCTAAGGCTCGGTCTTGACTTCCACTTTAACCAGATTCTCTTCTTCAATCACGTCCTCCAGTGGCCTCGCCTTCTGCTCACATCCACACGGATGATCATTGCAAGACAGGACGAACGTACATAGACAAAGGACAACACAAGGAAAATGCAAGGGTAAGCTTATATAATTTAATTCATACAATCAACATATACATTTAACATTACAATTCAAACACAGCATGTAACTTAACGTAGATTTATATATATACTAGACAGACCGTCCGGACTGTATGAACCGTGTAGCTACAGGCGTCCTTGCACCCGAGTGATGTAGTAACTGGGATACACTCAACAGCTGCCACTCGAGGTTAGCTCTATCCAAAGTACCCCTAAGGAATAGAACCTCCTGTCATTCCCACACATGACTACCCTCCTCTACGTGAAGATGAGTATCACGGAATATCAGGATGGACCAAGCCAGCATTAGCATAACCACAGTCATACTTACTTTACCAATCCAATATTCAACATATATGAGACGTTCCTCCCTGGAACGCTCGTCCAAAATCCAATATCGTATAATCGTTCCATAGCGTTCACACTTTAAGTCATCATAATTCATCATCATTTACATCTTTAGATTTAAGAGCATAAAATGACGAATGTTCAGTCCTCTGAAGAATTAGGACGAACGTCCAGAGGAAAGTACTGAATGAACGGGAAAGTATACAACGAACGTAACTATATGTTCCGTCAGTTAAATGAACTGACTCGTTTGGAGGTACTCTGGTACTTAGAGAAATTTTCATTATATAAAGACCTTAGACCAGATCCAATGTAAGAAGGAGGGTCAAGAATATTTAGAACTATTTTTGTAGTACTTCGAGTACGGAATACGGATGCCAGTATTTGAACGAACGTAAGAAAAAGTGAATATTTTAATACTTGAACGAGCGCTATTTTATCCAAGTGGTTATTCAATAATACGAGCGCTTGGTATAAGACTGAGCACCGCTTATGACGAACGCTTGGTATAAGACCGAGCGCTATTTAGGACGAACGCTTGGTATAAGACCGAGCGCTACTTCTCTTAAAGTATAAAGGTGTAATTTAATATTATTTAATTTAAGGTATACGACATCTCTATGCTGAGCCGAACGCTCAAACATAGTAATTCAAATGAGGATGCTCGTTCTCGGATAGAATTCTTTCCGAATGAAAGAATTCCATTCTAAGTCATTTTCAGGGAAACCGAACGGTATAAGACCGTACGATGACGAACGTATTTTATCATAGGGAAAAATTATCATAATCAGGTTTTTCATCTTATTCTAACTCAAAATTTCTCATACGATTCATAATCTTATAATTTCATATCCATCATTAATTCACATACTTTATAAAGTTCATCATATTAACAAATTAAACTATACAAAAATCATCCAACTTTCAATACAGACGTATCACAATCAACATGCAGTTCAACCAACAGAAAACGTAATCACTCCGTACCATCAGTGTCCGTTCATACATACTCAAACAGCCCGTATGCATATATCCATATCATGCTTTCATACATCATACAAGTATAAATTAAATTAATAAGCTTCCCTTACCCGGATTCGCAAACAACTTGTCCTAGATGCAAGATTTTTGGTTTCGTCCAACTAACGTTTTTCTACCCTCAATGTCACTTGACTCTTCCAAAACAAATCTAGCCACAGGAAAAACGAAATACTTAGACTACACACTTGCATGCAGCCAAAACTTAGTTTTTCAGGAAACCCTAGAACGAGCTACTGAAGGAGAACTTACCAGTTTCAGCTCTTGAAACTGTTCGGTCCAATTTGTAGCTCACAGTTCCGCAAACGTCCCTACGGTCTTTGAAAGTTGATCGGAGAAGATGGTGGTGAGTTTCAGTAGAGAGAAGGTGAAGGTTTCTAGAGAGAAGGTGGAGAAGGTGAAGGGTTGAGTTCTGAGGGAGAAGAAGAGTGCGTGCATGTGAGAGAGAGAGTTTTTCAAAAACTCAATTTTGTTAATTCCACGCCCAAACGGACGAGCGTCTCCTCGGCTGACACCTGCACCCCCTCTTCTGATTTCAGAAACTTCTAACGTGACAGGTGGCGCTCGTGCATGCAGAGAGTGGGAAGAAGGTTTTTCAGAAATTGGTTTTCTTCCCAAGTCAAACGAACGTTCTCTTATACACGGACACCTGTCTTCCACTACAAATTTCAGAATTCTCCCATTTGTGACACTTGGTAGTGGTGTATCAGATTAGTGAGTGGGTTTTAATGGGCTGAGCATTGACGTGGTGTGCATTAATGGTGATTGGACAATTATTTTGCAGTGTTGATTTCCTAGGGTCTTACATATTAATTTAAACAATGTTTTTTATTGTTTATTTTGCAATCGAATTATATCAGTGCGTTATTCAGAAGTTCAAAATTATACTAATATGATTTTATTACAAATATTAACAAGTTTTTTCACAAATAGTAAGCTTTATTTTTTAATTTTATTATTTTGAATTAATGTAACATCTCAAAAATACAGTCTAAAACTATATAAGAGAATAATCACATTAAATAATATTACAGATCAGTCTTACATTAAAAAAAATAGAAGTACGCTTCTGGCTGAACAATTACAGAAAGAGCTAAAAGCTTAAACTGTACAAGGTAAGCTACTCTGACTGAACGGTTTACAAAAAACAACACCGGTTGGTCATACAAAACAAAGGGAAAAGGTGATCGAACGATCACCTTACTATCAAACTAAACTACTGACCGAACGATTCTACTATTAACTTCTACCTCTACTAAGTTTTCTTCTTCCAGCGCCTCTTCCAGCAGCTCGTCTCCTTCTGCTCACATCCACATGGATGATCATTGCAACAAAAAGACAATCGAACGTACAAAATAGACAAGACAAAAAGACATAGGGTAAGCTTATGTAATTCAATTCATGTATAAACATATATATTTCACACAATCAAAACCAAACAAGATAATTCATCACACTAGTACAGTCAGGCGAAATGACAACGGTTGTTTTTCCTTATAAGCAACGGTTCTCGAACTGAGGCATATTCAGACGAGACAAAAAGTGTAATACTTTTGGCCTCGGGTGTGAACCGAGGCATAAAGGGAGAGGGTTTGGCATCGGGTCAGCCATAACTGAAGAAATAGAGTTTTTGGTTTTTTTAGTTTTTTTTCCTAGGACTATATGCCTTGGTTCAGGGGAACCGAGGCCGTATTTCTCACCTTACTACCTCGGTTGTAGCTTGAACCGAGGCAGTAGAGTCCTTTTTTTTTTCTCATTCACAAAACTTTTTGCTTCTGGTGTGGTTATAACCGAGACCATAAGGTGCTTTTCTACCTCGGTTTTGACTTGAACCGAGGCATATATGCTAGTTTTTTTTAAAAAATGAGGTTTGTTTCTGCAACATTCCCAACAACAGAAACAGACTTACATATATATTTACAGCTAGAACAGTCCAAAATAATCCAGAAACGTATATTTTGAATGAAAATTATAATAAAACATAAATACATTCAATTGAATCATTAATCAACTTCTTAGAAGCATAAATAAATCCAATGTAATCATAAATCAAGTTTGAAGCATAAATCAATGTAATGTACAAAGTTAAATGAATAATAATGTAGAAAAGCATCAAACAATTTAGAAACATAAACTTAGAACTTAATATATCCTAATATGTACTACATACTGATGGAATCCTACTTGACTTAGTCTTCCTTTTGTATTTTTACCTTTCCTAGCTTAGCTCTTAAGGAGCATGGGTTACTATAAATACCCAACTCCTCTCTTGTAATAGCACTTTTGAGATTAATGAGAATTAGAATTTCTGAAATAGAAACTATTCTCTCTTGAAAGTCAGGCTAGAGACTCCAAAGACTTCCTCTAGCCACCTTCCAAGCACCCTTTCTAATTTTCATTTTCCATTTCCATGGTGCTCCATATTTCTCTCTCTTCCACGCTGCACCACAGATCAGTCGCCACATATTCGGCTCCTTGAGCACACGTCAGTGCTTACTTTCCCACACAGATCTGCATCATCAGAAGAATACTCCTTCGCTCAAGCCTTTTCTCACGTCTCCACCGTCAAAATCAGGTTATATTTCTCGCTGATTTACCATTATAGTCTCAGATCCTCATTCCTTCTCATCAGTTAATCTTTTCCACCGATCATCTTCCTCAAACCTAGAGTTTCCCCCTCATTTTCCACTTTCCTTCAAATTCAAACGATCAAAACCATTGTTCTATCGTTTAAACTGTTTTCCACCGATTGATTTTCGATTTCTACCGTTTAATCGGTCCAAATCCAGTTTCCCCTCTTTTCTAGGGTTTCATTGTGTTCATTTTCCATATCCTTCGAGTCAGCTATTTTAGAGCTTCGTTTTCATCATTCCGCTGCATCGTTCATCTCTGGAGGAAGTTTCGAGGAGTCCGCGTCGCGCCTTCATTCACTTCTCGGAACCGTTCGTCCATCAAGTGGTATTCAGAGCTCAGGTTCGAGCACGCTTCAGAGGTAAGTATCTCGGTTCGTCTCTGTTCTGAGTTTTCTTCCATTTTTGAGTTGTTCGATTTTTTTTTCTGTTCTTGCGTTTGATTCGCGTCTCTGTCTTTGTTTCTAGTTATGTCTTGATTCTGAGTTTCTGTTTCGCATTTCTGTTTCGCATCTCTGTTGCGTTTTCTTCATTTACGTGGTGTTCATTCATCTTATTATGTGCCTGGAGTTCATTATTTCTGAGGTGTTCATTATTTTCCTTCATTGTCTTGAGTGTTCTGATTTGTTCTGTGCCTGGAGTCATTACTTTGAGTCTTAATTCATTTTAATTCGGTGAATCTTCTTTGTTTGAGTCTTTTAATTTCTAAATCCATTTCTGTTTTGTCTATGTCATGTTACATTGTTTTAGTTGTCAATTAAATTTGAGTTTAACTAGCTGATGTTTGTGTTTTGTGATTCATTTGAGTTGCCTGCACTGAGTAAGTTCTGTTCACCATATATAAGCTATGACAATTAGATAAATGAGCTTGGTGGCAGATTTCAGTGGTAGAGATAATGAATCTCATGTTTTTGAATATGTTTAATGATAGCTTTGCTTGGTTTCTGCCTAATCAATAACAAGTGCATACCAAGTGAGAAATGAAAGGCTCAGCCTAGCTCGATTGCACATTGATTAATCAACAGATTTGTTATTTGGCCAGCTACACCGAACTGGTTTTTCTTTGCAGAGTCTGTGAGTCATTCATACTTGGTTTTAAATTCTTTGCCAAGTTCTGATTCAATTTTTTCCAGTTTTGTCTTTGTTTCGTTGGCATCTATTGAGGTATATGAATCTGCAGAATTGCATTAAAACTGTTTACAACAGTGATTGAATTTATTTTGAACTTCTGAGTTTGTGATCCATAGTGTGCATTCACTGTTTTCACTTTGCTATCAATTCTGCAATTGAGAATAAATTTTTGTTCACTCAAGGAAGCCTAAACCAGTGATATTGAAACTATAATTGTGGCTGAGAGTGATTAACCTCTTGTTTTTCCTTTAGATTTTTTTTTTGAGTTGAACCATGTTCACTTTCCTTTGGCAAAAGTTTGATTAAGTTGCAAAACTGATTAGGTGATCTGTTGTGAATTGTGACTAAAAATAGCAAGTTCTAAAGTGTTATCCAACTTAGATTTGGCTATCAAATTAAAAAAAAAAAAAGAGCAAAGAGAATTGGTGCAATTCACATTATTGTCCACTGTTTCAGTAAACTATTTCTGCCTAAATCAAATCAGATATAACTTTCTTTAGTCATAACTGGTTCAACTTAAGTCCTTTTTATTGTTTTTAAAATCTGTTCTAGTTCTATTCCATAGATTCTATTTGTTGTGCTTACTTTGATCAAAAGCTTTGTTTCTTGCTTGTCTTGGTTGATAACTCTGGTTTTGTCTCATTCCACGTGTAAACTCTGATCTGCTGTTCTGTAATTGAGCTTTTGTTTGCTTTCATAATCTGATCTTGAGTCAGTTTCTCTGCTGTGTTGTCCTTATTTGTGGCTGTCCTGCTCCGATTTCTGATTTTTTGACCTTAGCCTAGCCATTCTTTATTGAGAAGCTTTTACACCTTGGTTTCTGGAATTTGAAAGAAGGTTTGTGTGCTTGGTAGCATCTTAGGTGGTGGTGGTCTAAAAGACTCTCAAGTCTTGAACTGCCAAGGGAGAATCTCCCTTCCAAACCTTTCCATTTTGAGTACTTTAACCTTTTAAAAAGAAGCCTGAGTGTTGTGAGTTTTGTAAGGCTGATTTGGCCTAATTCCTTAACACTTTGAAATAGAGAATTCATTGTTAATCTAACTGTTTTGTGATTGTTCATTATGCAGGAAAAGAAATTGGATCAATTAGATTGGAGTAGGTTTGATTTCTTTAAACTGTCATTGCATTCATTTTAGTTAAAACATTGCTTGCTGAATTCATGATGTATTCTCTGTTTTGAAAATGAATTGTGATTTCATGGTTTAATTGGGCATGTTGAATGTTGATTCTGATTTGATAAGACCTATGGGAACTTGGTAGATACATAGGATTTTCAAATAATGTGCTGATTGTTTTATGAGCATTTCTGGAAGTGCATCAACATTGTTTTAACTGCCAATTTCTGTATTGCATCATGTAATCTTTCTCCATTGATTTGATTAGCTTGTGGTGGTTGTTTGATGAAAATTGAGTACATTGACCTATGTGTGCATATCAGAATTTCAATGAAATGATTTGAGAGCTTAAACAGCTGAGATTTATTTGTGCAGATTTCCATTCTGTTTAAATTCATTGTTTAATGTTAGCTGAATTTTCTGCATTACATCATATCACTCTTTGTCCATTGGTTTGATCAGGTTTGATTAATTTGGAATTATTGTTTAATCAGTTTGGTTTCAGCCTTGAATTATACCCATTTGCACTTGGTTTAATATCCATGTTTATGTGTATTTTGCTGGAATTGGTATAAATTTCTGTGTGCAGAATTGAACTGAATCAGTGTAGGGAGAAAGTGTAGAATATGTGTGTTGTTGTGTGCAGAGTTGATAAACATTTGGAGTCAAGAATTTTAAGCAGCAGCAGAATATCAGTAGAGTTTACAGCAAGATAGACCAACCATTTAATTAGGGGAGTTGTTTAATTTTGTTGCCTCTGGATTACTTAATTGTTTTTGTCTTAGTTGGAAATTGATAGCATTGATGGTTGCTCTGCTGAATTGAGTGTGAATATTTGATTGCAGTTTGTCATTTGAGAGCAAAAGCAATTTTATTAGCTGCCAGGATCAACAAGTGCACACGTGAAGACCAAGAGAATGGATAGCCGAAGCACAAAGTGGAACAACAAAGTTGAGCATGAAGTGGACCAGGACCAGGACCGTAGCAGCATAGCATAGTTATTTTCTTTTGTAATTGTTTTCCTTTAATTTGTTTGTAATAGGCTTGTGTTAGCCTACTGTTAGCTTTAGTTTTTGTTTTGTAAAAGGGCCTTTTATAAAGTCCAAGTGTTTAGGAAGAGTCCTTGGTGCTCTTTCAAACTCTTGGCAACTTTATTTGCTTTTATTTTTAGCATAGCTAGACAGGTGAATGTGTCTTGTTAGCCAAAGCTACAAGCTTCACCATAGGAGTAGACTTTAATATTGATTTGAATTGTGTTTCTCGTAGGGGTCATTAGAGTCCGCTGGATTCTTAGTGTTTTGTTTATATTGATTTGTTTTGAGTTTTACGTTTAGGGTTGATTAGGCTAAAAGGGATTAAACTCTAAGCCTCTTCACATTAGAGTCCGAGAGTCTAGTCTTTTATTTGTGCTTAATTGTTTGAGTTGTGTACTTTGTTTCTAAAGGTGATTTTAGTTTAAGG
The DNA here is from genome assembly GCA_034642375.1 of Vigna nakashimae. Classification (NCBI taxonomy): domain Eukaryota; kingdom Viridiplantae; phylum Streptophyta; class Magnoliopsida; order Fabales; family Fabaceae; genus Vigna; species Vigna nakashimae. The sequence goes on along the minus strand of CM067760.1, from coordinate 19,360,457 downwards.
GGTAATTAGTTAGTAGCCTAAGACATTTCTGGCAAGGCAAGACTTGGTACTTAAGCAGCTCTTTAGCTCACCTCTCTTACCTGGGACTTGTCTAAGTGAAAGTTTTGAACCCTTTAGATTAAGAAAACTTTTAAAAACAAAGATGTCTTCTTATCGTTCATATAGGTCTTCTAGGTTAGATAAAGTTGATGAAATGTTTAAAAAAGCTAGGAATCTTCCATCATTTGGTAAAGACATAGGTGCATTAACATACCTAGCTTGGGAGAAAGAAATTGATAAAATAAATCCTTGGTTTTATGAAGAGAGTGAATATTATGTTCTTAGTATATATCTCTCTAAGTTAGAAGTGCATGCAAGTGAGTGGTGGGATGAAAGACAATATCATATTAGGAAAGGTAGAAAGTCCTCCATACGTGATTGGAATGATTTAAAAGCTTGCATGAGAAGAAAGTTTGTGCCTTCAAGCATTAAAAGAAACCTAAAACTAATTAGGGATTGCATTAATGATGGAAAATTATTTCTTGAGAGTTTAAATGATCATGGGTTTCTTCGTAGAGAATTAGAATTTGGGGCAAGACTTAAGGAGATCAAGGATAAGAAAAGAGAAAGAGAGATTGAGAGAAAAGAAAAGGAAGAAAGGAAGGAAGAAGAGAAGAGAGAGAGAGAACAAATAAAGAAAAGAGAAGAGAGAGAGAGAACAAATAAAGAAAAGAGATCTCATTCAAGAAGATTCACTTTTTTTAGTTTATTAAACATATCAATTTTAAAGAACATATCTTAAATTTCATGAAATTTTTCCAGCATTTCGCATTGGTCTTCAGGTTACACGAAATGAAAGTGATTATACATCACAATCAAATATGCACCCGAAGATCAATACAAAACACAACGACAAATTTTCGTGAAATTTAAGACATGTATATTAAAATTGATATGTTATAATAAACTACGAAAAAAGTTATTACTCTTCTTAAACTGTCCAACCGGACAATTCAAGATTCAATACTTGTAAATTATTATTACCATCTCCTCTATTTTAATTTGTAAAAAGTATGTTTGTTAAAAAAATATGGAGATAGTAAATAATTTTTGTACTAAATCTTAAACGGGAAACTAAGGCTAATTCACAACAACAAACAGTATATTCAAGCATATCATAAAATTTTAAGAATGTATATCTCTAATTAAATCAAGTTTATCAATAATAAACTTTTCTACACAAGCAATAATAATCTACAAACTAAAATAATTAGCATAACTTTTCTACACAAGCAATGAATTGAATTGGTTAACTACGTGCTCCTTTTTCATGCCAAATTTTCTTTATCAATACCACAAATGATTTGGATGAATGACCTATACACAAGCAATAAAGATGGAGATACTTTTAGGATCAAGAACCTGGGAGCGTGGCAGCAAGCTTGGGGAGACTGAAAGCTGCGACTGAAATGGAAGCACCGGCGACAGAGATGGAAGCAGAGGCAGATGCAACAACCACCCAAAACTGAGACGCGGTAGAGATGGAAGCAAAGCGGAGGAAACACCAAAGCACTTGGCGGTGGTGACCACATGGAGAGGAGGAGACGACGACGATAAACGGCGGTCACCGGCGATGGGAGCAAACGCGATGGAAGCAAACAAAGATGGAAGCAAACGGAGATGGCAGCCAGGGTTTCTGTAGCTCGCAGTTTTTGTAACTCGCGCTGAGAAGAAGATGAACGAAGGTGGTTCTGTTCGCGGAAGAAATTTAAACATGTTACTGCCTCGATTCTTCACTTAAACGAGGCATAACACCCTTACCAGCTCGGTCAAGAAGCCCACCGGTGCATAAACACCAGCTGAAACTAAGAAACAACATCAGTCCTCAATGAAACCGAAGCACAAACCGTGTACGTCAGAGGTTGGCAGTGGAGTAGACTTTTACGCCTCGCAAGTCATGTCTGGCAGGTGGGTGGCAGGTCTGAAGCAGAGACACATGGATCGGTTCTACTTAGAATCGAGTTCGTAGGTTCCTTTAGGCATCGGTTTCATGGAAACCGAGTTAGTAACATCTATCAGAGGTTGGAAGTCACATCAGCTGATAGGTTTATGCTTCGGTTTGGTGTAGGACCGAGTTAGTATCATGCTTTAGGCATCGGGTTTGGAGCAACAAAGGCATATATGTTAGCTTTATTTACGGTTTTGCCACCGCACTTTTATATGCTTCGGGTTTGCTTAAACTGAAGTGTATATAGCGCTTTCTAATCCCCTATTTTTACTAGTGTCACTTGTTCAAACCAAGCCTAATACTAGACTGACTGTCTGGACTGTATGAATTTTGTGTAGCTACGACGTTCGTGCACCCGGGTGATGTAGTAATTGGGATACTCTCAACAGCTGCCACCCAAGGTTAGCCCTATCTGTCCAAATTAACCATAAGGACTAGGACCTCTTGCCGTTCCCACACATGACTTATCCTCCTCTACATGAGGACGAGTAATCACAGAACATCAGGATGAACAACCAACTTAGCATGCCCACATTCATACTTTACCACTTTCCAATATACATTCATGAGTTATTCCTCCTCGGAACGCTCGTCCATAATTCAAATACATTTTCATATACATCATATTCCTTCATCTTCCATTTTCAAACTTCAATTTTAACTAAAATCACTTAAGATACAAAAATACCGAACGTACAACTTTAACCCCCTTAACAAAACTGAACACTTGGACTAGGACCGAGAGGTCTCCAGTTCCAGAACAGATTAAAACCGAGAGAGAATTATAATCGGGATTGGGAAAAGAACAAGTTCACTAATATTTCTCAAGATTTAAAAGGATCGAACGTTATTTACAAAGGGAGTCAATTTGATGAACTGACCCATGAGCGTTTAGACTGAACACCTTAAAGCCTAGACCGAGTACTAAGACTCTAGGCTGAAACCAATGGAGACAGACACTACGAGACACTCAAATACTAGTACTTAAAAGAATCATGTGAAGAAACCGAACGCTTATAAATACTTAGCTTATAAATTTATCCTCAAGAAAACCGAATGTCAGTCAAAGACCGAGCACGGTAGAGAGTGAACACCATTGAGTTTGGACCAACACTATTTTCATCAAGGCAAATTATAGAAAAGAGAATGAGCGCTTGGTGTAAGACCCAACACTAAATCGTACGAACGCTTTATGAAAGACCTATGAGTAAATAGTACAATCGCTTGGTGAAAGATCTAGCACTAACTCGTACGAACGATTGGTAGATATAAGAAATTGTTTAATTAATGTTCAAGAACGAACAAACATACTACTACATATAGATATAATTAAATTTATATCAAAAATGCCAAGGAAAGAATATCCTTGGTGGAATGCCTGTACAAAAATTGTACTAGACGAAGACGCTCGTCCTCCACATAAATTCTTTCCAAATGAAATAATCCAGTTCTAAACGAGTCCTCTATAAAAACCGAACGGCCAAAGACCATTCAGTAACAAACACACATTATCTTAGGGAAATTTCATACTTTAGAATTCATTTATCTCGATTCATTTCTCAACATCTATTTTCATAAAATCAAACATCCATATCATAGTAAATAATGATACTTCATATAATCAAAACATATCCACAATCATACTTCATATAGTCAAAACATATGAACAATCATACTTCGTATACATTCAACCATTCAACAAACATGCATTCATTAGCAACGAACGTAAAAACGAACATACAATTAAATTATATAAGCTTCCCTTACTTCTAATGTGAGTGAACGTTCAACAATGCAGAAATCTATCTCCTCACTACTAAAATCTTTAGAGTCCGACAATCACCTCTTACAAACAGTTTCAGAACCAAAAACTGATCAGTTCAACTGGAAGCTCTTGACACCGGGAGTGTTCCAACGGTGCTTGAGTTGTGATCGGAGAAGAGAAAGTGAGTGTTTTCTAGAGAGAAGGAAAAACTTTTAGAGAGAACGAGGAGAAAAATGAAGTTTCAGAGTTTGGAAGAGAGGTTGCATGCAGAGACTGGCGTGAGTTTTGAAAAACTAAGTTTTGCTACCACCGTCAAGGATGAACGACCACTCCGCTGTCCACACCTGTCTCCCACTTTTTGAATTCCAAATTTCCTTTGCTTGACACCTAGTGTCCACTCAGAGGAATTTTGTGCGTTTTTAATGAGGTCTGACAATTAATAAGCCTAATGTATTACAACCAAAGAAAAAATATATTTTAAATTTAGTTAATAAAATAACAATTATACTTTTTAAATCTTGACTTTTCAATTGTAGGTATTAAGATTTTTTTATTGATAATTATAAGTATTATTATCATAATAATTATGTTATACTTAATTAATAACTCTTATATTTATACACACCAAAATGATGATTACATATCATCTTTATTTTTACAATTTAAGTTTATATAAACCAGTCTCTCACCCTTTGTAGTCATCGTCTGTATAGAATACAAATTATATAGGATGAATCAAAGTAAATGATCAAATTAGAAAAATTCAGTCTGCCTCATTTTTTTCTTGTCCTCAGAGTTCGCCTTATATTTCATGGACACTATATAAAATATATACTCACATTGCAATTTCATTTTAATTACATTTTTTAGCATAAAACTTGTTTTTTTATATCGAGTTTCTTATATCAAATATAAACCAATCTTGTTTTTCAATAATGTAGAATTAAACCTGTACTAATAGGACCTCCCGGCATAGACCGAGCGCCCAGCCATTTAGTAAATGGACGTTCGCCCATGATGTAATTGAGGACGAACGTCCAGCCATTCAAGAGCGGGACGTCCGCCCAAGATGGGACGTCCGCTCAAGATGGTGAGTGTCCAACCATTCATGATGGTGGGCGTCCAGCCGTTCATGAAACGAACGACCGCCTAAGAGCGTTCGTCCAGTGTGACATCCCACCCAGGGTAACATCCATGGCCGACCATCATTCCCAACCGACCCGCACTTTGCTGATTGCACGGTTAAATGTTAATGACACATTAAAGTCCTTAGTAAAGATTAAGGCATTATTGGGCTGTGTCCAGGCCTCCAAAAGATAAAAGCCCATTGCGATCAGTATAAATAAAGGTCTCAGGTATGATTTCTGGACAGATTGATTAGAACGCAACACATGCATGCATTATATAACGCTCTATCATATTACTGATTTGAGCGTCGGAGTGCCTTTAGCAGGTACCTGGCCCCTCCCCAACTGGGAGTGTGGAGCAGCGCCAAGAGAAGGAGGACGTCCGTCCAACTGGGAGTGTGGAGCGGCACCAGGAGAGGGGAGCAGCGTCCGTCCGCCCTGTCTGCGTCAACTAGAGGAAAAGCCGCCCGCCGCTAACGTTCGCGATCGTCTGCCTGCGTCTATGGTTCAAGAGCGTCCGTCCGCCCAGTCAAGTTTGTGTTTTAAAAGGGTCCTCCCGGATCCGGTCGAAACATTTGGCGCCCACCGTGGGGCCGAGTGCATATTCCCCATCGTAAACACAAGGAACCAGTGAGGGGCACCTCAAAAGAGCGTCAACATCCTCGGTTCAGCACTTGGCACTCGACTCCATCATCTCAACAAATGTCTCCCGGCCGTCCGGCCTCAACTCTCGGCCAGTTGGCCTCAGATATGGGGGATCGGCCTCAAGTCTCTCCTATCCGGCCCCAGCCGCCAGGTCGTACATCCAAAAGTTGCCCGGCCGTCCGGCCAAATTTATTACTCAATCGTTCGACCTCAAACTCGGCCGTACGACCTCCCCTGTCCGCCATCCGGCCTCGAACTTTCGGTCGTTCACCCAAAAGGACCAGGACGTCCGTCCACCAACTCCACTCCCGGATGTCAAGACCGAAGTTCTCGTCCGTCCGGGATCAAAGAACGCTAGTGCGCGTCCGTCGCTTCAAAGAGCGTTCGTCCATTAGGTCAGAGCGAGCGCCCGTCCTTCGAGCTTCAGAGTGCGCTCGTCCATCCGGCCTTGGAGAGCGCTCGTCCGTTCGGCCTCAATGAGCGCTCAGCCATCAGGCCTCAACTCTCGGCCGTCCGGCCTCGAACTTTCTGTCGTTCGTTCAAAGTGACCGGGACGTCCGGTCACTCGGCCTCCAAGGTACGTATTTGACCCCTACCTCCAGGCCGTTCGGCCTTAGGTACTTGGCCAAATCTGGCATCAACACTGAGTCGTCCGGCCTCGTTAGACTCTTGGCCATTTAGCGTCAACAGTTGATCGTACGGCTTCAAAGAGCGTTCGTCCAATCTGGACTCAAGCCCTCGTCCGTTCTGCTTCAAGGAGCGTTCGTCCACTTTGCCTCAGCGAGCGAACGGCCGGCCATCTTCCAATAGCGCTCGTCCATCCCACCTCATCAGGCTCTCGGCCATCAGGCCTCAACTTTGGGCCGTCCGGCCTCAACGTGCGACCTCCCATTAATTGGGCCATTCGACCTCCCATTTATTCGACCATTATTCTCATAAGTGTTCTTTGGGAACAACCATTCTCATCAGAGCATGTTCAACCCACCAGTCCACCTTACAAGGTATGGACACATACTTTCTTTAAACTTGAAATTCGCCATATTCCCTTCATAATGCAGGTAACTCGCAACAATGCCACGAGTGCATATTTGCAAAAGGGGCTCTCTTCAATCATCCCGCGCTAGACATAGAAAAAGTCCAAGTTGATGAATGGAGAGTTCCACCACGAAGCAAGGGACCGTCCGCCCCATTAAGACCAAGCTGGCGAAAAAGAGTGTTCCTCCGAGAACAACTCTCAGCTTGGTTGGGCCACAGAGCAAGGGACCGTCCGCCCCATTAAGACCAAGCTGGCGAAAAAGAGTGTTCCTCCGAGAACAACTCTCAGCTTGGTTGGGCCACAGAGCAAAGGACCGTCCGCCCCATTAAGACCAAGTTGGCGAAAAAGAGTGTTCCTCCGAGAACAACTCTCAACTTGGTTGGGCTCCAAATGAAGAGGCGTCCGCCCCATAAAGATGAAGTTGGTGAAAAGAAGGTTCCAACGAGAACAACTCTCAATCCGGCCGGCCGTCCATAACTTAGCCAAATCTGGCATTCATCATCAATCGCCGGCCGTCTATAACTTAGCCAAATCTGGCATTCATCATCAATCGACCGGCCGTCCATAACTTAGCAAAATCTCGCATTTATCATCAAACGCCGACCGTCCATAACTTAGCCAAATCTGACATTCATCATCAATCGCTGGCCGTCCATAACTTAGCCAAATATGGCATTCATCATCAATCGACCAGCCGTCCATAACTTAGCAAAATCTGGCATTTATCATCAATCGCCGGCCGTCCATAACTTAGCCAAATCTGGCATTCATCATCAATCGCCAGCCGTCCATAACTTAGCCAAATCTGGCATTCATCATCAATCGACCGGCCGCCCATAACTTAGCCAAATCTGGCATTTATCATCAATCGCCGGCCGTCCATAACTTAGCCAAATCTGGCATTCATCGTCAATCGCCGGCCGTCCATAACTTAGCCAAATCTGGCAGTCAGTAATCAATCAACCGGCCGTCCATAACTTAGCCAAATCTGGCATTCATTATCAACCGACCGGCCGTCCATGGCCTCGTTATAGTTTAGCCAAATATGGCACCACAATCAGCCGGCTGGCCTCAGACAATCAACCGTCCGGCCATCTGTCCTCCAAGGTACGCCAAGTCGACCTCCACGTGGACCCAGGAAGTCGGGGGCCATCTAAAAAATCCCTTCGCAAAAAAAAATAGGCTCGGGCTTGGGGGGCTTATGTACTAACAGGTCCGCCCGGCATAGGCCAAGCGCCCAGCCATTCAGGAAGACGAACGTCTTTCCAAGATGGGACGCCCGCCCGAAATGGAAATCAGGACGAGCGTCCAGCCATTCGGGATGGGACGTTCGCCCAAAGTGGCAATCAAGAAACCGAACGTCCCCCCCCCCCCCCCCCAAAGATGGACGTCCGCCTAAAATGGCAATCAGGACCAAACGTCCACCCGTGTCAAGCACCAAGACCGAACGACCAAAAAGAACGATTGTCCGAGCTCTCAGATCCAACGGTCTTCCAATGACGCCCATCCAGGCGTGCACAACCCCTTCGCACAATAAAATTATGCTCGGGCTTGGGGGGCTTATGTACTAATAGGACCTCCCGGCATAGAGCGAGCGCCCAGCCATTTAGTAAATGGACGTTCGCCCATGATGTAATTGAGGACGAACGTTCAGCCATTCAAGAGCGGGACGTCCGCCCAAGATGGGACGTCCGCTCAAGATGGTGAGCGTCCAGCCATTCATGATGGTGGGCGTCCAGCCGTTCATGAAACGAACGACTGCCTAAGAGCGTCCGTCCAGTGTGACATCCCACCCAGGGTAACATCCCTGGCCGACCATCATTCCCAACCGACCCGCACTTTGCTGATTGCACGGTTAAATGTTAATGACACATTAAAGTCCTTAGTAAAGATTAAGGCATTATTGGGCCGTGTCCAGGCCTCCAAAAGATAAAAGCCCATTGCGATCAGTATAAATAAAGGTCTCAGGTATGATTTCTGGACAGATTACTTAGAACGCAACACATGCATGCATTATATAACGCTCTGTCATATTACTGATTTGAGCGTCGGAGTGCCTTTAGCAGGTACCCGGCCCCTCCCTAACTGGGAGTGTGGAGCAGCGCCAGGAGAAGGAGGACGTTCGTCCAACTGGGAGTGTGGAGCGGCACCAGGAGAGGGGACAGCGTCCGTCCGCCCAGTCTGCGTCAACTAGAGGAAAAGCAGCCCGCCGCTAACGTTCGCGATCGTCTGCCTGCCTCTACGGTTCAGGAGCGTTCGTCCGCCCCCGATCCGGTCGAAATAAAACCTAAATAAATAAATAAAATGATAATGTCTTACATCAAAGAAAAATGGCATATGTTATGAAAGGAGAATCTGACTGTATTTCTTGTTATACTAATAAAAAATATATTATGTGTTGTGCAGAGTGTGTTATTATCAACGAGCAGACATAGCATTATATTAGTAAATAGACTATATAAATACCCACGCAAAAAAGCATTTTGGCGGTGCATATTACAAAAATATACAACGGAATAAGGGTATATTTGACAACTTACAAAAATGACGATTAAACTGTAGATGTGCACAACGACTCCTAGCGATTATTTGACAGAAGCGCCATTCTCCAAAAAAAGCAAGTACTGCACGATCTACGGCATGCGTATTCGTAGCGCCACGCGTCAGCGTAGCAACGGTGGCTGGCACACCTTTCGAGGAACATATAAAACACGAGAATCTGATTGGGCCACGTGTAGCCTCAGGCAAACCACTAGTGGTTTTTCTGGCCACATAAGTTGTTTCACTGCACCACCCAAAAGCTGTTTTCTCACTTTCCTTATATAGCTACCAAGCTCGTGCTGCTGATGCGCATTCAGCGCTTTGTCTCTTATAACCTACGCCTTCCTCAGTAATCACACTCTTTTCTCTCCTCTGCACAGTTTTTTTTTTTTTTTCATCCTTTTTCCCCTTTAAGATTCTCTCTGTCTCTCTCGGAAAATCATTTGGTCTTCCTTCTTCACCACAGCATGTGGATCCAAGCGTCTATTTTCTCTTTCGCAACCGCGTAGTTTTGATTTTCGCTTTTTTATTTTTTCCTGTTCTTATTCGTCTAATTGAAGTATCGGTTGTGGATCTGTTTTGCAGCTAGTGCTTTTCTGAATCGAAGGATCTGATTGTTAGGGTTTGGTATGGGGAGAGGAAAGATCGTGATAAGGAGGATCGACAATTCGACGAGTAGGCAAGTCACGTTCTCGAAACGAAGGAACGGTTTGCTGAAGAAGGCGAAGGAGCTTGCGATCTTGTGCGATGCTGAAGTCGGAGTTATGATTTTCTCCAGCACCGGAAAACTCTACGATTTCGCCAGCTCCAGGTACACGATTCCTCTATCGATCTATTTTTCTTTCTCTTTTTGTGGATGTTGAATGCTGCTGTAGATGCTCTACGAATTCACTGTCAAATTTCGTGCACAAATGTTGAATGTCGTCTGTGTTTTAGCTATTCGTAACGATATTATTTTGTTGCTAATAATGTTTGAAAAACCATATATTGTTTGAAAAACCGTTCCCGTTACGGGGTAGTTAATGGTTAATTTAATTAGCACTGACGAAAACACTTCGTTAGGTTAGGCATGAGTTGCCTTCATCCAAGCGCAGAAGGTTTAGAATTTGATGAACGATAACGTCCGGTACTTACTCATACAATTAGTAAGAATAGCAGTAACTGCAATATAAGTAGTGCTATTTTGGATTCCACTGCGGCGACCGTGTTATTGGGTTAAGTTCTCTGTAGGCTTTAATACTGTTGTTTTTTTGCTGGAGATTATAATTGATAGAGGTGACGAGATGGCTAATTAATATTATTATAGCAATAAAAGCGCTTACATTATTAAGCAGAGCGGTGTTTTCTTCCAAGAAGAAGTGCTTTTGGAAATTAGAATAGTTGAGTTGGATGAGAAAAATAGGGTGTGGAGTAATCTTATCACAGTTCTGAAGTGCTGAAGGGGCCCACCGGAAACCTAAGTTATCTTCTACAAGAAGACTTAAGATGTTTATCAGTGGGATAAAGAAACCACTTGATTGTATTGGGTTGGAAGTTGAATGAGCTCGTGCGTTTAGTGTTGTAGGTTTGAGCTGGTGAATTGAGAGTCGTTTTGTGTCTTGAACTTGAGTGCGGTTCTTTCCTAAGATGTTTTGTCATATCTCTAAAGCATTTCGAATTATACCAAGTTATATATTATTTATACATTTATAAGCTTGTCATAGGCAATCTTTCCATGGAGAAATTATTTGATGAACTTGAATCACATAATGTAGGTTAATCTCTGTATAATATGTAATTAAGTATAATTAATTTATATAAAATAAAAGAATTTAAGTATATGTCATAAGAGGTAGTTAGATCATAAATAAATGATGATAGTGTCTTATCTAATAATTTCTCCATTTTATATATTTGATTTAAATTGGAGAAAACAAACTTATTACAGCAAGTTGGCTTCCATTTCCTAAGATATCCAAGTGGAACACCTGAGTATAATCTCTTTCTTCCAGTGATGACATGAGAAGATTTTCATTTTATACATTATATTAATATATACTTTCTATTTTTTTCTTCCTATATTATATTATTTATTACATATATGCCTTTAGTTGTCTTCCCCCTCTTTACAGGTTTTAGTTGGGTTATGGCAAGTTTTAGGCCATTAATTACTTCCTGGATCTTATCATTTTTCTTCCTACACCCTATCACTAACCTTATTACTTTCCGAATTTATTTTCCGGAATACAATAAACAATTTCGAATTTCTTTTTCCAGAAATCAATCACTCCCTCTTTTAAAGGAAAACATTTTGTGAAGGTTTTGATAAGGTGGGAGGTGAAATTTGATGGGAATGCAGGAAGCTTTAACCCAACTTTTATTATACCAAAGATCTTAACACCACACTTTCTATTTTCTCGCCCATTAAATATATTATTTTTCTATTTTTAATTTATATTTTTTCGTGTGGAAATATACCTAAAAACATTTGCTTTTATGGACAGGATTAAAAAAATTAAAAGGAAAAAAATATTAAAATTTTCAAGACTCTATGTTCTTTTACTTGTCATAGTTTTTTCTTTACATAATCTTTCATGTTTAAAAGTCCAACATTAAATATTAATCACTTAAATGCATATATTATATATATATATATATATATATATATATATATATATATATATATTTTTACTCTAGTCTAGCCTATTTTTTTAGATAGGCCAATACGAAAATTATCTAAATTAAATATAAATTATGACTTTACAATAAAGTATTTAAATAAGGTATAAATTTATTCTTTAGAAAGGTTTATAAACTTAATTCCTGTTTAGGTAAAAATTCTTAAATTTATAATGGTATACATGACATATGACTTTAATATATTATATAATTAATATAATAATAACAAAAATAGAAAAGCATTTATATTTTATAAATAATTTGACATTTTAAAACTTCAAACCTTTTGTTATGGTCTTCTGATTTTAAATTAAATAAGTTTCTACAAATTTTTTAACAAACTTTACTTTTTAATATTTGGGATAACCCAAATTTATTGTAAGGTAACGATTTGTTTATTTAAACCTCTCCATAAAAGAATTAGAAAAAAAAAAAGAAAATGAATCGATCTTCTCGTCAAGTTAATTTATAAATATTCTCTTATATTAGTTTATTCATTAAAATATAATTTTAACTCACTGTAACATGTAATTATTAATTTAGAAGTATTTATAATAAAAACTGACCACAAATTATGAGAGTGTTGAGCTTTTTCAATCTTACTAGATGCTAATCCCGGTTTTTCAAATATGAGAAAAACCAATCTATTAAATCAGCACTTATCTCAAGTGGAGGAATACGTAGATTGTATCTAATTTAATCCAAGGAAAATATTTTTATTTTGATTAGTTAGGTATATTCCTAGATGCTAGGTAGAGGTGTACACAAGTAAGATTGTTTGTAATTTAATGTAATCAAGATATTTAGTACATTGTTTTCTATCAAACTTGAACTAAATGAAATTTACATACGAAACAACCTGTTGAACCAGCACTTATCTCAAATTGACATACGAAACTAAAGAAGAAAACTTGTAAATAGGCAAGGTTATCAAAGTTTAACTAAATCTATTACTTAATCAATCCAAAATATTTTTATTTATATTAAGTGGTTTGTATTTTTCTTTCTTCCAAACTAATAGCAACTGAGGTGAAAAAATTGTTTATCTTTTTAATTATAAATGATAATAAAAAGTAAATAAAATGTAAAGATAATTAAAAATATATGAAAACAACACAAAGTCATTAAATTCATGAATTTAAAATAAGGCTAGAGATATATTTGTAGTTTTTAATTAAAAATGAATGGATATTAGTACTCCAATTTATCGACGTTAAATTCTTTTGTGTTAAATAGTTTGTATACTAGGATTTGAACTGGAATGTTTCAGAGTGTATACAATTCAAATATAAGTCTGAAACATTGTTTGGCATGTCAAAAAAATGTAACGTGTTCGGTTAAAATTATACTTATTCATTTTTAAAGTTTCAAGACTAAATTATATCAAAGTTTGAGATAAAGATAAATTTCAATTTTACGTCAAAATTTAAGAACTAAAAATATATTTAATCCTTTAAAATACTTTAAAAGTTTGCATAAAACAAAAGTTGGTGTATTTGAAGGTGTAGGTTGGATTGGACCCAAACAATGTATTCATCATGTTTAAATTTATGAGTTACTTTAACTCAAATTTATGAGTTATTTTAACCCTTCAACACCCTTGTTTACATTGGAGGACAAATTTGAAAAAGAGTGAATGGATAGATTTAAAAAGATTTAGGAGAGAATGCATTTTTGTTTATTTTGAGGAATTGAGAGGTGAAAGTGAATAGATTTGAATGGACACTATGTGAAACTTTATGAAAGATGTGATGAATGTGAGAAATAAAAAAAACTTTTAATACATAAAAATTTAATATTACACATTTGCCCTTATGGTTAAAAGTAATAGGTTTAATCATTCGCGAAGTCTTTATTTGGAGTCAGAATTTCAAATTAATCATTTTCTTTTTTCACGTCTCAATTAGGTTCTTATTTTTGTGAAAATTGCAACAATTACACTCCTTTCGTTAAATTGGGCCTAACGACGTTATTAAGTTCACATAACATACTAATGTTGTTTTCTAAATGACGTGGAATTTTTTATTAAACATTTAACCGAGCCACATTTTCACCCTTGACACATCATCATCATCTTTCTCCTCCAGAAACCTTAGCCTTTCCCTTTCTATCCATCGTCAAACCACCAACTACGAACTCGTCGCAAATCGCCATGGGGATCCTTCATCACCTCCACCACATATCAACATTACTGGACCACAACACTCATGTTCATCAATAACTAAAATCATACCGTTGTTTTTGATTCATCTCCAACACGTCACCGCCATCAACAACTCAAACATGCATAGAGATTTCAAGCCAGAACCCAAATCTCAAGCCTTAATTGTAGGGAACATCAAACCACCGCGAGAAAGCCATGAATCGCGCCACCTCAATGTTAACCTCAATCCTGCAAAGTAGAAACAGTGACCACCTACTCTCCATCAACACATAACCCTAATTGTAAAACTACTTCGTCTTTGCCTAATCGCGAAACTTAATTTGGGGCTACAATATGAAAATGTTCGCGATCTCGGTTCTCTGGGTGTCACGATTAAGGCTTGCGAAGACTGTTGGCTTGATTTTCCTATAGGTTTCCATGAAGATGAACAAAAGGAAGGAACTTGGTTCTAGATTAGGGTTCCATGGTGGACTCGTGGTTGTGGTTGATGCTCCCACAACTGTTGCGACTTGGACAAATTGGATTTTGTGTGAATCTATTTCTAGGTTTTCCTCTTTCTTTCCTCTCCAGGTTGATGAAGATGGAGAATAAGCAATGATGCAATGGAAATGAAATGAGCAAGGGTTTCTCTGCTTCATGATTTCTGTGTGAGATTTGATTCACGATGGTTGCAAACATTACAAAAATACATGGAATTACCGACGGAATTTCACCCACGGAATTATTTTTGTCGATAAATGATGCATTACCGATGGATTTTATCGACAAATGTAAAAAATGTAATTATCGACGGATATTTGTTCTTCGGTAATTATTGACGAACAAAATCTGTCGGTAAAGTCTTCAGTCATTACCAACAGACAAAATCCGTCGGTAATTCCATCGATAATACATATTTTAGTTACCGTCAGTCAAAAGCTGTCAGTAAAGCCTTCGATAATTACTGACAAACAAGTTTCGTCGGTAAAACGAACGGCAAAATTCCCGCCCGTTTTTTCTCTACGCGAAGAAGACTATATTTTTCTATCTCACAAAACACTTTCGTCATTTTTTCTTTCCTCTCATCTCAAGACCATTTCTCACCTTCTCTGCAACCATTTTTCTCTCTCGTGCAACCATCTTCCCACACTACCACTGCTGTCATTGGAGAGTGCCACCGCTGTCGTTGGAGAGTGCCACCGCTGTCGTGGGAGAACCACGCAGAGCGCCACCACTGTCGTTGGAGAGCGACACCATTGCCGTTGGAGAGTGCCACTACTATCGTTGGTGAGCGCCACCGTTGCCATGGGAGAACGCCACCACTACTGTGGGAGAATCGCTGCCATCGGAGAACCATGCGGAGTAGTGTTGCCGTCGGGATGCTCAAAAACTAATTGGGAGTTTTTCCAAATTTTAGGGTTTTTAAAACAATTGGAGAACCTAAGTAGAGCCTTTGATTTTGGTTTTGGAATGAATTGGATTGTTGTTTTGATTTAGGAATGAAGAAAGTTTGATAAAAAAAATTAAAATCTGAGGAAACCGAAGAAGGGGAAAGACGAACGTACCGTCGGCTTTTTCCTTCAGTAATAACCGACAAATTTTTGTTTTAATTATCGACGAATTTGGCCTTCGGTAATTACCGACGACCATAATAATTCGTTGATAAATATCACTGACAACAAATGCTATTATCGACGGATCAAACTCCGTCGGTAAGTGGTTGGAAAAATGACATTTTCGATGAATTTTAGACGTTTTCGACGGATTTTGGTTGTCGGTAATAATTGTTCTTTTGTAGTGAAATGGTGAGGATTTCGTGGAGGAAGACGATGACGTTTGTTGGACTCACAGTGGCTGGCTAGTGGTCATGGAGGTAAGACTTGTGGCAGCGTAGAGGAGATGATGACAGTGTGATGATATGGTTGCCAATTTCTTTTGTAAAAAAAATTAAATAAAAAAGACACATCAAAATATAATGAACTGCACGTCATTTAAAAACCAAGATGACAATATCACGTCAACCTAACATTAACGCTGTTAGGTCCAATTTAACGGCAGAAGTATAATTGTTACAATTTTCACAAAATAAAAACTCAATTGAGACGCTAGAAAAAGAAAAGGACCAACTTGATATTATCACCCTAAATAGAGACCTCGCGAATGATTAAACCAAAGTAATATTAAATAAACATTGACGAGTTAAACTTAAATTTTTTTTTTAAAAATATTGATGATTAGTTTTTAAATTAAAAAGTAACAAGTTTAATTAATTAAAAATACAATGTCTTTCCTATAAAAAGTAATTTTAATAGATAAAATTGTTAGACAATTTTTCCCTGGTTAATTAATTTAATACAAAATTAAATGGTATTAGATGAAATTAAATTAAATTAAATTTTAAAATATAATAAAAGGCTTTCAAAAATTATGGATATGGAACATGAATATTCTTTGCTGGTATTATTTTTCATTGAAACTTTAAATAGGTGCAAATAGAATTTTGGACCAAATACAAATAATAAAAATTAACAATAGAATATCAACAAACTTAAAATAAAATCTACTTCATCTATCTCTATCTTATATCAATAAAATAAAATAATACTCTCTTGAATAAAAAGAAAATCAAAACTATTTATATCTATTTTATCTTTATCAAAATCAAACCAAATATTACTAAACTCAAAATTAGTAAATAAGATTTTAATGAATCCTTTTAAGTTTATCCCAACAAATTCACCAACTTCGAGCACACGAACACCAAGCCATAGAATCGATTTCACCGCCATAATCATTTCCCCAACCATGCGAACCCATGCAATTCTAGAGAATCAGTCACGAATTCTCCCTCTCACGTGAAAACCAATCACCCTTCCTTCTTATCAGTGGCTGGCACATAGTAAAAAGCAAACAAAAAAGGTAAGCTCTGAAATGTGAAATTATACATAATTGTGTAGAGTAATTAGTAAAAACACTCATCATCTATAGTGTTCATCCACACATCCCCTTCCGACACAACAAAGACAATATCTCCCACACATCTCTCAAATCATCACTAACACTCATGCACAAATCTGCTGAAAGTAACACGTAAATCATTCGTCATATATGGTCAAACTCAATTTGATTTCTTGACTAATTTTTATAGTCTCATGATGCCAATTAAAATTTAAGAGCTCACATTGTTCTTCTACAAAGAAATGTTCTTAAATGTGTAAATAACACTTTGGAAAACGTTAGTGATAATATTATGCAATAACTACTTCTTACATTGAAAACTCAACTAAACCCAACTTCGTAGATGACCTTTTTTTAAACACTAAACAACATTTAAATCATATTTCTTTATGGAAATAAAAATGTTCACTGTGTTTTGAGACTTAACTATGATGAAATTCGTGTCATTGTATGGTTGTGAATTTGTGAATAATTTATAATTATAGTATAACTGCTTTGCGTTGATCCTTTTTCTTTCTTTTTATAACAAATACTGAATGTATTATTAATTTTCAAAAATTAAATGCATTTATATTTTCATTGGTAATATAATTGTAAGATAACTAGTTGAAAGATATATATTTATCTTGATATTATTAGTGTGATGAGCTTTTGTACAATACAATTGTTTACTTGTACAGGATATCACTATGAATAATAAAAAATACACACATTTTTTTTATCAAATGTATTTTCCACTCTAACTATATACTGAAATTGAAGTGTTTACATTTTGAATGACATCTGCTTAACTTATATCTAGGTTCTTATAACATTGAATGGTTAAGTGGAGTTTCAAAATACAATAATATTATGGGTACCTAAAACTATGAAAGTTAATTTTCAGTTAAAAGTTGTTAACCTAACTTTTTGAATTAATTTTTTATTGCAATTAAAGTTAAATAATAATTCTAAAATGGTGCAAAAAATATGTCGATATGATTTTTTATATTTTTTTTATAGAAAATATATTTTGAGACCATTATAGTTTCATGTTTTAATGAGCTCGTATTATTTTTAGTAAAATTAAAAAAAATAAGGAAATAATTAAATAGGTATCATAACAAAGAATGGGTTTTATTAAAACACAATTTAAATAATGATTTTTAAAAGGTTTTTAATTTTAATAAAGAAATTAAATAATTTGACATGTCTTTTTAATAGAAAATTTTAGAAGAAATTAAAATTTTAAAAATTTATAAAATCAAAATAATTTCATTACTTAAAATTATATAATTTTAAATTTATTTAAAAAAAGTAAGAATTTAAAATTTTCCGTACTCTCTTTTTTAAAATTCATCTATCTTCTTTTAGTTTTTTTTTTCAGAACTTAGTCAAGTTTGATTCCAGCGGAAGTTAATGTGTCATAAGTTTGACATCTTTCTTTTTTTAATTGATGTGGATAAAGGTTTGTTTCAAGTTAGAGTTGTTCATTTTCGATTGTCATTATTATACTTTTTTTATCAGCCTCATTACTAAAATAATTTTTTGTTATATATTTTTCAATCCACATTTGTTAGAACTTTTATTTGTCAACATCAACCATGTTTTTTTCTAGAAATTTGCAAATTTGAAATAGTAATTTTGTATTTGGCAATTTATTTATATTTGTATTCTATATTCAAACAACAAAATCAAAATTTAATAAATTAGAATTGTGTTGGTGAAATAATAAAAAATTAAATAATTAAAATTAAAGTGATTTAAATTTAATATATTTTAATTTCTTGAAGACTGAAATATCCTTATTCAAACACAATATGTTGATGAAAAAACATAATATATTTTAAAGATAATAGAAATAAGATATGGGTTAAATAACATAATAAGCTGGTGAGATAAAGTCATTTACTAACACATACGTGTGATCAAACAAATTAATTTAGCCAGTTGATTTGTAATAATTGAAAAGAATAAAATCACCACTTATCTTTGTACTAAATGTTTATGATTATGATGCAAACTTATAGTTAAATGTTTTGAATAAATAAAATTAGCAGAAGATTGTAGAAAGTAGGTCGAAATGTATAAGATGAGAGAGTTAATTTGTATACTAATCTTTTTATTTGCAAAACTCCATATTATCAATATGAATAAACGGAGTTTATTGATAAACCCAAAGGCAAGCAGGCTTTCTAAATCATTGTGTATGATGGAACTTCAAGCTGGTAGATGAAATATTTAAAATATTTTTTTTTCAAAATATCTCTTTTAAATTAGTTACAAATTAATAACATATAATATAAAAATATACGAGTTAAGAGATATTTATGCAAAATATTTTTGTAGTGGTAGATTTCATAACTCAAATCACTTTAAATGTTTAACCAACTTGATTGAGTTTCATTGTGACAAATTAATATTTCAAGTTATTAAATATTATGTCCACCCACTTCTAAACAAAAATATATTATTTAGGCTCAATCTATTTTGGCCGAACACTAGTATTGAGGTGGGGTTACTGTAGCTATCTATGAGGAAAACAACACCTTAATACCTAAAAATCATAATAAAATAAAAATAATTCTTACAATTGAAAGAATCTCTAAGGTGCAAGAACTATAACACAAAAGGGTAGAAACCATTAAAAAGAAAGACATTTTTTTACAATAAAAAAATACTTCTCACGAGAAGTAAAATTTCATGGACACAAATAACAGTATATAATCATCTAACACATCACAACAGTAAAGCTTTCAATTTTGAAGAACAAAGAAAAAGAAATTTAAAATAAAAGTATTGTACGAAATTGATTTCTCTAAGAAAATATTATAAATCAACAATCCAGAATTTTCAAAAAGAATACTATGTCATAACTTGTCCATTTTTTTCTCAATCCAACAGAAAACAAAACAGAAAATGAAATTTCATTAAAGTTGCTCAATGATATGAACTTGTATTTCTACTCTCTCTCTCTCTCCAAAGGATGTAAACTTAATTCTTTGTCTTAATCTAACTAAATACTCTTTACTTCACTTAAGTGAAACAAAATAGGTTTTACGCTTTTTAGATACATATTGAGAGTTCAACCCAACACATATCTGTCACATATTTTTTACTTTGTTATTAATTAGCTGGTTTGTAACACAAATCAAAAGGTTCGAATATTCTTAATCATGTACAAATATATTTCAATTTCTTGGTTGATTGTCTCTCCACCAATGCATTAAATTCTTTGAACTTTTCACATATTTGTATAGTATAGATTCAACTTCTTAGAACAATCATTACCTTTTGTTAAAAATTAGATTTTAAGTTTAGTTTAATAATAAAAAACTAACTTATAAAATGAAATTTTAACTCTATTAGATAATATAAATTGATTTTATCTTTACTTGAATGTGTGACTTTCAACATAGCATTCCTCACACTGAAACATATACATCTCAAATCTAAGACTGAACATTAATAAATGATGGTCTGATAACGGTTTAATAGCAAGTAAAATAATAAACCTAACAAATAATAATAACATGTAAATACACATCTTTAACACTCCAAAATCACCATATAACATGTGAAGAGCTCTTTTTTGGTGTAATATGCAATGTAATACCACAAGTTAAAAAATTTTTCTTAATGTAAAGCAAGAAATATAAAATAATCAAACCAAATACACAAACAATTGCTTCGAGCAATCTAATACATCAAAGTAATAAAACTTTCAATTAAAACAAAGAAAAAAAAACCTAAAATAAACCAAAAGTGTTAAATTATTACAATGACTTTCCAAGAACTTAATAATGAGTGAAAATTATTAATATTTATTCATTAATATTTATTAAAATATGTTATAATATATTTTTTAATTGGATTGTTTTTTTTTTTTAATATTTATTCATTAATATTTATTAAAATATGTTATAAAATATTTAAAATATTTTTTAATTGGATTGTTTTCTTACTATGCTTCTGTATTTCCTTTATCAACTTTAGCATGCAAAAGTAATTTGTATCTTAAACACAATTAAAACTTTCTATTATTAGCTGTGAAAGTGATTGAGAAGTGTAAAAGTTCGCAGGTTTCATCTCTCTTTTAATGACTCTTGATTTAAAAGTAAAATTCACTAAAATTTGTAATTATTATTTTTGACAAATATAATTCTTTTTTATAATTTAGAGTCTCTGTCATCCTTGCTTCCTACTAAACTAACATTATAATTGTAACATCCCTTTTAGTAGAGTAAAATTATTAAAATAAAACATTACATAGATGATAACTTACCAGAAACTTATTTTATAAAAATATTCAGAAAGGAGATCACACACCTAGAGAATACTTTCAATATATGTTATTGTTTCACCCTACTCTTCACGTTCAGATGATAAGAGAAAACCATTTTCTAAGCTCACACCATTTAAGGTGATCATTAAAAAAGAGAAGCATGCACAGACAAACAAAGACAAAAGCAAGGGTAAGCTAGTAGTAAAACAACTTATCATAATAAAACAACATTACAACATGTTTTAGACCTCACACAACATAACCATCAATCCTAAACATGCAACAAACTTAGACTTGACTATCCGGATATACAATGAATATCGAGCTAAAACATGTTCTATCCTTCGTGTGGTGGAACAACTGTTAGACTTGACTATCCAGATATACAATGAATATCAAGCTAAAACATGTTCTATCCTTCGTGTGGTGGAACAGCTGACAACCATCAAAGCTACCACACAAGGTTAGTCCTTCAACATGCCCTTTGTCAGATGGAGAAAGGCCCTCAGGCTAGAACCATAGTGGGTTATGCACTTGTGTGGTGGAACAGGTGCAACCATCAAAGCTACCACATAAGGTTAGTCTGTACCGCGTCTTAGACCATACTGGAAGCACCTAGACTAAGACCTCCTGCTACTCTCACCACATGACTCATCATCACTCTCTACTTAAGCATGGATGATCATTAGAGTGTCAGGATAACTCATCAGAACTGAGCTTCTTACATTCATACTTACAATACTTGGAAACCACCATTGAGAAGTTCCTCCTTGGAACTCTTTTCCATACCGTTGAAACCATGTACATATGTCACTTTACTTTCACATTGAATATCAACATATATCATCACTTATCACGCATCAAAGTACCATAAGCAACCTAACAAGTCATCAAAAATCACATGAAATCATTCCTTGTACATTAATACACAAGAATAGTCCAAGAAGAACCACTAAACAACACAAAAATCTCTTTAAAGTCATACTTAGAAAAGTAACAAATCTTTGAAACCCTCACCAACAGCTCCGGAAGGGTCAAAATTCCCTAAATCAAGAAAAAGAACGTGCAAAACGGACACCCGGAACCCCAAATTTGAGATCCTGAAAACCAAAAAAAAACCAAAAGGGGCAGGCGCCAGACCCCTGGAACAGGAGTGCTAAGGGGGTGCCCAAACAAATTCTTCTCGAAAAAATGCCCAGGGGCCCTTTGGAGGGTGCCCAGTGCTGCACCAGGTTCTAAAATTCACCTATTTGAACTTTGGTGACCCTCTATACAAGTTTAAATGATTCCTAAACACTCTTAGGCACTGAGAAACATTGAAAAACATACCCCTAACTTGACTTGACAACTCCAAACTCAAATTGACCCATGAAAACCCAAATTTACTCCTATAAGCTACCTAAACTCAAATGTACACTTTTTAACCCCTATATCAGTTTCCCAACTGCATAACCACGTCCAAACACACTTGCTAGTACACCCCAACACCCTAGATTGCTCACAGTCCCTCTGTTTCAAGATCTCACCATTCAAAACCTTAAATTGGGCAAAGAACCTCTAAGAACTCATCCTAAGATGACACCAACTGTCCTATACGAGATTTTTCTCATTTAACAGCCTAGATAAGTCCTAATGGGTCTTATAACACACTCCCAACTGTAAAAAACAGTCAACACCTCTTACTTCCAATTCTTACTACTCAATCCCCCCGTTTCCACTAAAACACTTCAAAACTTCAACAATGAACCCTAATTTTTGCTCTATATCAGTTTTCAACGATCTAAAGTTCTAGACCAGTTGCCATCTCACTCCAATACCAAATTCTCAATTTCGCTCACCAAAACCTCTCTTTCAAGCTTGAAACTCAAGTAACTTGATCAATATGTCACACAACCACTTGAATTCAGTTTCAAACATTTCAACATCATCATCATACTCAATTATAACAGTATTAATCATCACAATCACACTATACCACTTATATTCAACATCACACTATCAAAATAATCAATGAAACATACATTTTATACACCCAATCATACCAAATTTCTCAAAATCATCTATAACTCATAGAGACACCAAATTTATAATATAAACACAACTAAGATAAGTTCTAGTTTCCCTTACCTTACAAGAAAAAACCTCAACCCACAGAAACGTTCCGTCAGTCGCTTAAAACGCAAGAAATTCCTAAACAAACCTACGGACACCAAAATTGAAATGGACATAGTTCTTAAAACTCTAAATTCACCAAGAGCAAGAAAAGAGAACTAAATGATACATGCATAACAGTTCTGTACATGATCATTGACCGAAGCAAAGAGGACAGAAAATGAGTATAAACTTACTTGCTCTAAAACAAAAATTGATCGGTTGGATTTATAGACATTGACGTTGTGATCGTTTAGACACCTCCTAATCGTCAAATAGATAACTTAGGAGTTAGAACTCTTAGAGAGAAATTAGAGAACTTTGTAAAAGTGATTTATAGAGAAATAAAACATTTTAAAATAATGAAACTTTGTTTTATTATAATTTAACATTAAAATAATCGAGTCTCACTATTTTTAGACTACCACCACTTCTAAAATACCATTTTTATGAGGTTTTACAATATCTCCTTAATGTTAATAAAAAAAAATTGAATCCACAACTTTTTTCTCACTTTTCTTTCCAACTTTACTATTAAACCAGCCTTAGTTTTAGACTTTATCAACATATCAAATTATATATAATTTTTCCTTTTAAAACTAAGTAATTCTTTTTTATTTACTTGACCAAGTATTAGAGGCATTAACTTTGAAGCTACCCCTCAGCCAGGGGTATTGAATTTTGGACTTAAGGAAAAAATGACCAGAGCTGAAGTGATGACTCATAACTACTACATCAACTAAAAATCTCATTCCAAGACATGTCAAGAAGTTTACAAATTCATGACATATTATTGAGGCACAAATATTACTTAGTTGAATCTGCACAGTAAGGTCCTAATTTCTTTACTTGAATGTTACAGTCAGCAGAGCACATGTCTGACGCATTTTTTTATTTTGAATGACATTTTCCAGCATGAAATCAGTTATTGACCGATACAACAAATCAAAAGAAGAAAATTGTCAACTTTGGAGTTCGGCCTCCGAAATTAAGGTATTTATAAATATCTAACCTTATGCATGGGCACTTAAAATGCACACGTGAATCACTTCGGAGATTATTAGAAATGCCTGAATTTGAAAAAGATATGAATGAAAATATCCTTTGTAATGTAACTTTTGCATCTTTAAGTTGCAAGTTTCTTCATTTTTCTTTCCAGAGTATTGATGAATTAAGACACCACAATTCTCAAGTTCAAAGAAAAAAAACTTCATTATTTTGGAGCAACAATTCAACTTAGCAAATTGTTTTGGAGCACTTCCACCCTTTTCAAGTTCAGGATTCAGCACATCATTACAAACTCTTTGAAGGATATAATGCAACATATTATTCTAAAATCTATGAACACTTTCCTTGAGATCAGTACCCAGTATGTATGCTAAACATAAAAGCAAGAATATAGCAGGACGTCTCAGTTCTTGGTTGACATGATTATAAACCAAAAGTGTGATTTTACCAATTTTCTCCTAAAACATGTGACATGTTTTACTTACACATGAACTAGGGAAGACAATTTCAGCCTTTCATATTGACCTAAAAATTCCCTAAAGTAACCTATTTTAAAATCCCATGATAAATTCAAAACCTTCTTATACTTATAATGTTTCCGTCCCTCCACAAGACACCGTAACCTGCACATGATTAGAACCACATATTTAAAGAGGAACTAATACCTAAAGGAAAAAATCCTTCCAACTAAAAATAGAAATCTTCAAAGCATAAACATTCAAATTTAAGAAGTCATGGTATTCTGAGATCTCTTACTCTTTTATATTTGTTCGATTGCATCATATACAGAAATAATTGCAGTATAGAAAAATATGTTTTGGTTTGTAATCAACTGAACTTGATAGCTAAAGTAATTCCTTTTGACAAGTTTTGTAAGCAAAGAAAAACAAAGAACCAACTTTAAAATATCAACATCAACTACTAAATAATAAATAATTTGGTGCTGGCACCTGTTACTATGGTGGTTTCTTATGTTATTCGGGTCATAATGCATATTCATAATTTTTTTTTCTGTGTAACATTTAATTTAAATAATTATGAAAGCCTTAAACTTTATTTCTGATAAGAGCATATATATCTGGTGATTCCCCTTCCAGTAATATCTGATCAGACCTTTACTTATTTCTTTCACTTTTTAGTTTTGGCAAAGGGAGGCAGCAATGTTAAGGCAACAATTGCACAATTTGCAAGAAAGCCACCGGTACATCCCTTATCAGAACATATGCTTATTCTATAGTCGAGTTTAAAAGAAAAATCCACATTTTAAAAAAAGAGTCTAGATTATTAGCGTATTTAACATGGTAGTGTCAACTAGAGTTATTGCATACTTGATAATTTGATGTGATCAAGAAGCTGTTCAGGATATAATTACTCTGCAGTATTTATGCTGTTACTATACCTGACCAATCACTAAACAAAATGCTTGTGTATTTGACACAATTCAGCATTTTCAATAATTTTTTCTATTCATACATATGAACAAAGAGAGCCAAATAGATCAGTTTGTGTAAACAGCATTAAGAGTATAATACCATACATTTAATTAATAATAATGCCATACATTTAAATTTCATTTCAGAAATACCTATAGAATTCAATGGTTTGACGTAGTTACATTTAATGGCATTACCATTATTCAATGAATCATTTCTTAATGACTTATTTTGTTATTGAACAATAAATGGATATACTTTCATGAGAAGTGTATGCAAGTTTCATTGAATACTTCACAATAAAAAGAAAATTAACAGTTAACAAAATCGAAATTAGTCATATTTTTCAAATTTTAAAATGCCAGAAATATGGAAAAAGAGATTGAATTAATTTTAATCCATTCAATATATATGAAAAGATTTGTAACACTTTCAAAATTAATTAAAGGATCTTGAACTATAATAAAAGTAAATGTATAGATTGGATTCAATTTCTTTTTTACTTTTTGGCAATAGATGATTTGGATGAATTTATTATTAATAGATTTGATGGATAAATAGATTGATCTGTCCCAACTGATATAAAACAACTTAAATTGTTCATAATTGAAAACTGCATTCATAGAAACTTACTAGTGGCAACTGCGCATTATGATTTCTTTTAACTAAAAATTGATGCATTATGATCATATATAGTAGTGCGTGCAATAATTTTGTTAATAGTAGTTTGAGTGGGCAACAACCTCTGTACAAGAATTTGATGCCAGGACAGCCGGTTAATCTATGAGTATCAAAATAAGTCAAGTATGGATCGAGTTGACTTATCGTTAGTTGGACTAAAAATGAATATGATCATTCTAATTTACCTTTAGATGATTTAGAATTTTTGTAATATGATTTGACTCATAGTCACCATTGATGATAAGATGATTGACTTATTTACAAATATTTTATTTTTTAAATTCATATATTTATTGTAATACCATAAATATGAATTAACTCGAGTCAATTTTTTCATAACAGTAGAATCAAAATGTTTACTTTTTCTAATATTATTATAAAGATAATAGTTAAAAATTAAAGTACAAAATATATATATATATATATATATATATATATATATATATATATATAAACTTCACAAACAAATAAATTGGATATTTAAACTATTCAAATATTATTAAACAATATTCTAGTACTTAAAAGTATCACATTGTGAACCTATATAAATAATTTTAATAAAAAACTTATAAATGTGATAAGAATATTAATAGAATTATTGTTGTGGGTTACGGGTGGGTTAAGTGAGTGAGACTCACTTCAACCCTTGATAGTTTAGACTAAAAACAACAAAATAACTACATTATCATGTTTATATGGATAAAAAGTTGATACGGTAGGGAGATGAAAGGTCAAAAGATTGTCCTAGACAACTAAGTACAATAAATAGAAATAACTACATCTTATTTTAGTTCTTCTGACTTCACTAATAATTATTTCCACACTCGCCATCAAGTTAGACCATACAATGTATGTACCAAACTTAAAACAAATAAACTCAATCTAAGGTCTCCTTAAGGATTTGGTCATCACACTTACAAGTTGATCATTTGATCCAACAAACTCAATACATATTTCTTTTGTCAACAACTTTTTACGAATAAAATGACAATAATTTTCTATATGTTTAAGTTTCTCGTGAAACACTATCTTTGATGCAATGTGGAGAATAATTTGATTATCACAATACATCTTCGTAGTATGGATGCTATAGAAGGATCATCACCATATATATTTGTTAAGTTTTTTCTTGATTTCCTCCCAAGATTTGACTTCCAAGAACATTCTCAATTCTTCCACAACTAATTGGGAAAGATATCATATTATGGTATGTCATTTGAGATATTCAAGCTTGTTTGCATAATCATAGAGACGGTACATATCATTAGCATAGATGTTTTAAGCTTTCTTCCAAAAAGAATGACATGTTTTGAAAGCTCTATGGGACATTAGAAATCTTGGTTCCACATTGTCAAAATACCATATATATTTGTTAAGTTTTTTCTTGATTTCCTCCCAAGATTTGACTTTCAAGAACATTCTCAATTCTTCCACAACTAATTGGGAAAGATATCATATTATGGTATGTCATTTTGAGATAGTCAAGCTTGTTTGCATAATCATAGAGACGGTACATATCATTGGCATAGATGTTTTAAGCTTTCTTCCAAAAAGAATGACATGTTTTGAAAGCTCTATGGGACATTAGAAATCTTGGTTCCACATTGTCAAAATAGGGTACACAATTGAAAATATGCTTGTTTCCATTGTTAAGTTTTTTTAGTAGGCACATGACTTCCATCATGCTCGAAATGGACATGATGTCCTTAACTAAGAAACCACATTTCAACAACAATAGACCAAGAGATAAATTTTCCTATTTAGCTTCTCAAAAGTAATGGAGGAGTTTTCAGAGAATGAAATAACACTTCCAATTTCCATCTTTGATCATGGGAACAATAAACAAAATGTTAAAAAAGCAATGAAAAATGGAAACCCTAGAGTGACTTCCATAGGGGTGGCTTCTGAACTTCACTAAAATGAAGTTTCAAGGATCATAATAAAGAGAGGGGTCTGACAACAACTATGGAGGTAGTGCGATGACGTTTGGATGAATGGATGGCAACGGACAACATGCATATGGTCACAAAGAACAGAGATGGTAGGCGTGGTAGCAAACTAGCCAGCCCTCTACACTG
Source organism: Vigna nakashimae (assembly GCA_034642375.1). Lineage (NCBI taxonomy): Eukaryota > Viridiplantae > Streptophyta > Magnoliopsida > Fabales > Fabaceae > Vigna > Vigna nakashimae. The sequence goes on along the minus strand of CM067760.1, from coordinate 19,331,982 downwards.
ATAGGGTTGGTCATCGCTTGGAGTGACAATCCAAATTCGATGGTCGCATGACAAAGCTACAACGATGGATGATGGTTGGATGGCAACGAACTAGCATAGAATCATGATTGATAGAGTTGGACATTTTTAAAAGACAATGGACAAATTATTAATAAAGGAGGAAAACAATGAACAAAGTTTGACAATAGCGAGCAATGATTACTAGTGCCAACATATAAAACAAAACAGAAAATAGAGCAGGATCAAACTACTATGATATCAAGTTGAGATTAAAAATAAAGAAATATAATCTTAGAGAACTTAATAGACCCTTCTCATGTTCTACTATTTATATTGATAAAAAGTTGATACAATATAGAGATGAAAGGTCAAGAGACTATCCTAAACAACTAGGTACAATAAAATACATAACCCACATAAGTCCTTCCGACTTCACTAGATAGACTAATTGTTCCAACAGAGGAAAGTTGACTCATGGGTTAAAATTCATTTTGACATCTCCAAGTATCGTTGTTCTCGGTTAAATATTGCATTTTATTACTTTATATTTTATCAAAATGTCATTACAACTTCATAAATTACAATGGGACAATGATTTAAAAAAAAAAAACACAAAGGATATGAAATCAATTTGGCTACTGTAGATCCCGAGTATTTTCCTCATTGAATTACATAATTTATGGAAAATCAAGAGAAGTCATTAAAAGCATTATGCTAGTGTGTTAACTCGCTATATTTGTTAGGGAAATGATACTTTAACAACAAGATTTGACAACATTTTGACACGGGACAGGTGTCAAAATGCTATTGGTCCAGGTGGAAAATGATTTCAGATTTTTTAATGACGTGAAAATGCAGTCCAGTGGCAGAGAGGTTTGAAATTTGAGGGTTTCATTTTCAGTTTTGGCAATTTGAATTTGGGGCATTGGTAGAGAGAGAATAGAAGGTTGAGAGAGAGCGGGAACCCTAGAGCGAGACCATCTTAGTCGGACCAGCCACGAGTGCCGCCGGAGTCCCTCTTTGTCCGACCTATAGCGTTCCGATTGAGCGTCGCCACAGGTCCGTCTTCGTCTTCCCTCCGACCCAGCCACGATTGTCGTTGGAGTTCGTCTTCTTCGACCTATACCGTTTCCAATTGAGGGTCGCCGCAGCTCCGTCTTTGTCTTCCGTTCGACCCAGCCAACCAAGCGTGCGTTTTCAGCGTCGATTCCTCCCACCCTCTTTGTTCCCTGTGTCGGAGCCTTGCGGTGGAAGCCGGAGTGCCGCCGGAGCATCGTCGCCTGAACGGAGGAGCGTGTTCCCACTTCGTTCCTTCCCTTGACCGACGTGCGGTGCCTTGTCCGCCAAAGTTCCGGGTGTGTCGCCGGAGCATTATCGGACCCGTGAACGACGAAGTGTCGTCTCAACGGAGGACGAAAAGGAAGACTTAAAGTATCATTTCCCTTTCGGGATTATTAGTCCAACCCACACATTTTTCTTCGTGCGTGTTCCCACTGGCAATCGTGTTCATTAAAAGTTGGTTTATTTGTATTGAGTGGAATGAATTTGTAATAGATGCAGTGTTATCGAACTCGCGAGTTAACTCGTTAACTCGGTCGAGTTTACGAGTTCACACAGTGCTTTCGAGTTAACTCGTAAGCAAACTCGCTTTTAGTGTAGGATCGATGGGATCGGTGGTAGACTCGTTAAACTCGTCTGAAATCGCGAGTCTGGTTTCGATTTTGCGAGTTTGGGATCTTCGTTTTCATTATTCATCTTTGCTCACTGTTCATCTTCGTTCTCGCGCTCTCGCCTTCGATCTCGTGTTCGATCTCGCCCTCCGCGATGCCCTCGTTCATCAGGCTCGCCCTCTGTTGCGCCGTCCATCTCGACATTCGAACTTATCGTCCGTCGCGCCGTCGATCTCGCCTTCCGTCGCGCCGCCTTCGTTCTGGTCGTTCGATCTCGCCTTCGTTCCCGCCATTCCCAGGGTCTATCGATCTTGCGTCGACCTCGCTGTCAACCTTGGTGTATGGGCTGCGTAAGTGTAAACCCTTAATGCTTGCCGTCGTTCTCCATTTCTCGCTGCTCTACGTTGCCGTGAAGTATTTCTATTTTAATGTTACAACTAGGGTTTTAATCCCTTGAACGATGCGTTTTAATCTTTTAGTATTTATGCTTCTTATTTTAGTATGTAGATATTTAATATTAAAATATTTAATATTAAAGTATCTATTCATTATTATTTTGATTATTGGCCTCCTTTTTAGTATAGCAAACTTTTGGACCAATATTAACTTGAAGAACTTGTTTTTCTAACTGAAGTTTCAATTATATTTAATTAAAATTATGACAAAATAATAATAATATTAAAGAAAAATATTTTTATACGAAGTAAACTCTTACGAGTTTACGATTCGAGTTTACGATCCGAATTTACGAAGCTCTCACGAGTTTACGTAAACTCTCGAATTTGACAACCTTGAATAGATGTATGATGTTGTTTATGTACGATGTTGATTTTTAACATTTGTTTTTGTTGAAACAAACTTTAGGGTTTAGGGAGAACTGAATAGCTAATTAACACCTATTAATACTGTCATAAGTATAGTTGACTAATATTATATCGTTCAAGGAGGATGCTGTATCCTTCAAAGTTCGAACTTTGAAAACAGTGTTGAATTACGTGCTAAATAAATGTTAGTAAATCTACACTAGAATTCTGACAACCTCCTTTGAGCTGGAACTTAACTATATGCTCTACTTCTTTCAAACAAACACACTTAACTAGAACCACCCAGAAATATTCAAAAGTCAACTGGAAAAAATCAGGCATCTCACGAGAGGTAGAGAGCGACAGACATCAACTGAAAGCTGCTAATAACACTGCTAGAAGGTGGTTGGAATGGAGCGAAACCTAATTATTCAAATATAACATAGACGTGTACATACCTTCATAAAGATGAACGAAAATGTTTAAAACAACATAGAGTAATAAAAGGCATTCCACATTGAAATAATAACAATAATGTTAAAGAGTAAGATAGTTGTTAAGGTTTAGTAACTTCAATGATTTAGAAAAATTATGTCAATGACCCACATTCTATATTCAACGAATACCAACTAGGCTCTAGCATGAGTCTTATAGGCATGTTTAGAAACTTTTACCATTCTAGCACTGTTCCTTTGTTTTGTTCCCAGATAGGACACTGTAGTAAAGATTTACGAGAATGGCAAGGTTTACTGTTCTCATGCATGTGCCTAACCTCCGCAAACCCATCCTCGCCACTGTTCTGCATCGTTGAAGACGCTCCCACCACTGTCTCCAGCATCCACGGCCTCAACCATGTTGGCCTCTGTGACATGCTCTTTTTGGATTTGAGGATACCCTTCTTCATTTTTCTCATCTTTCCCCTCTACTCACCGGTTTGGAATAACTTCTGGCCGTGAACAATCCTGCTCTAAAATATACATTAACGCACGCATATCATACATAAGCCACAGAGTGTCGGTTTCTCAACTTGTTACAAGTATTATTCATGAGATAAATTGTCTTATAATTATAGAAGAATACACATGTGTATCTCTTAAGGCTTGTCAAATAATTTAAAATACACACAAAAAGGTACTTTCAAGATTATATTTTCAGTGTCCTATTTGTCTCTAATCTTTATAGTGAAATATCCATTAAGGTTCCATATTTTCAATACATACAATTTTACTTCTAGTTTGATGTGGCAGAAAAATCATGGGGGAGGAACTGTCAGGTTTGACAGTCAAAGAATTACAAAATTTGGAGAACCAATTAGAAATTAGCCTTCGCGGTGTCCGTATGAAAAAGGTTTGTATTCTCTATAAAAAATGTGAGCTCAATTTTGAAGATAAAGATGTAATAGTTAACATGATATTGGCATATGCAGGATCAACTTCTTATGGATGAAATACAAGACCTAAATCGAAAGGTCAGTCTTTAAACAGAGAAGTTAATGATCTAAGTATTTTGTTAGTTAAAATATTCCTTTTACTTTCTGCAGGGAAACCTCATACGCCAAGAAAATGTGGAACTGTATAAGAAGGTAAACCTAATTTGTCAAGAAAACACGGAATTGAAAAAGAAGGTATTGGTTTGGATGGCAGATCAAACTAAAATAATCTTCTCAAACTGAATGATCCAACTTTCTAAATGAGGACAACCTTGTTTACTATTTATCCTGAACTTTAAAAAGAGTTTTACTAACTCAGGTCCATGGAACAAAAGATGATAGCGAAACAAACAGAGATTATGTTCTCACAAATGGTCTAGGCATAGGAGAGGATTTGCATGTGCCCGTGAATCTCCAGCTAAGCCAGCCACAGCAACACTATAAGGTTCCTTCAGGAACTGCAAAATTGGGGTATGATCTTTCTATCATTTTAACTAGTAGACCATTAATCATGTTGCAAAAGCATTGATATCAGATTTATTTTTATTGTTGCAGCAGATTGCAATTGCATTGATCCATTTACAGGACATGTGTTTCTCGATTGCTATTAAGAAAAATGGACTCAGATTTTAAGTATGATGTGTTTATATAAATGTTCTGGCATATAGACCCCAAACTAATTATTTTAAATATCTAGTTATCAAGAAAAGAAAACCAACCCTAGCATGTATGTCAGAACCAAACCTATTGAGAAGCAAAGACTCAAATTAAGGAAGAAATTCTTCAAACCACACAGATGTGTAGTTCCTTTTATCAGTTTTATGTGTTAAAATTTATTCCTGACCTTTAAATGGGTGAAAGATGTTAAAGTAACCATGCTGTCAGTAATACATCAGATAAAATCATTGCAATTTTATATTGATTCCAACTGAACAAATACAAACGGTGAAATGACTTTAAAGGCCTATGCAAGAAAAGAAATACCTACAACAATTGAAAGGAATCCATGTATATAATCAAAATCACCAACCTAAATTCCACTTAAAGTTTATAAATGAATGATTAATACAATCCTATCACTTTTTCTTCTTGACTTGATAGCATCACTTCCAAAGGAAAAACAACTGAATTAATGAAGCTTATTAGCAGGTCAAGAGACATGAAACATTATCGTTTTTATTTGAACTGAAAAGGAAACAAGTAATCTATACTAAGCTAAATTTTACGAAGGTGCGTAGGAGTCGAGATCACTATATTTCTAGAAAATCAGATATATAAAAATTGGAAAACAAAGAAAGCTCTTAAAGTACAGTTTCATGATGTTACTTTAAGAATGTGACACAGATACATGGCAAAAATCAATATGCAAATAATTTAGCAAGAAACTTGATTTTAAAACTGACCTTTTACAACCATGGCTGTTGAGAATCAAACCATGATTATAATCTACACCTTACAAACACACTATTGCGTTAACTATGTACTTATTTTTAACAGGCAATGGCAAAAAATATTAATGTTGGAAAGAACACTACCAATAAATAATCAAAATTCATGGGTGTGATATCATGAAAATCGGACCTCCACAGACACCACATGACATTATGATTGTAAATCACTACAGAGTGTAGACATGATATCAAAACCTGTATATGACCAAATGGTACACAGTTTGATCCTTTACCACTTCCCTTCTTCTAAAATAGAAATTTTTGAGCACAATGTAGTGAGTCTGCACACTTAACCATACCTCAAGCCCAAAGGGCTCTTACACGAGGGAACATCTTCAATACAATTCATGAATCTTCATTAAACAGTGTCAATGCTAGTTTTTAAAAGTTATAAAGTCTTTTCAAAAGAAGTCAAGGGCAAACAAATTAATAGTTCTCTAAATTGACTGAACAGAGCAACTATATATATTGAGCTTGAACATGTATAACAGTAAACCTAAAAGAATCTAATTTAGTTCATGTATCTCAATTCAAAATAATAATTTAGTACCAAAATATATTTTTTCTATCAAAAAGAATGAGTGATTTTAAGTCGAATCCGTGGTAAGCTTTATTCCACCCACAGGCAATAGTTAAAAATCAAACATTGTAGAGTAAAAGTAAGGCAAGGACTTTGCAGTTCCTCTTTCAATTCTCGATAGAAAAAATCAGAAAGTAACTTGATACTAAATTTAGAAATCTCGGCAATTGTTTCCGAATACAAATAACAGATTTTAACCAACAAAAACAATTCACACAATTAACACGCAAACTTTCAATAAAGAATACATTAACAAGTGCGTGTAAGAGACATAAAAGTATAAACACAAAGCAGACAGTCCGAATGCTAATCATTCTATTCATATCAAGTCAAAAACATGAAAAGTATTTTAATCAAGAACTGGGTTATAAATAGAAAATATATATATAATTTCAACTAATCATGTCATATTATTTTAATTCCCTTTTACAGTTAACAACCTCAGCTTGTTATTTAAACATTATTTTTTCACAGTAGTCCTCTTCAATTTGAAGAGGTCTTCTCTATTATTGCCCTTCTTGGGATTTTCTATATTGGAGTCTCATAATGAGGGTATAAAATATGTCAATGATACAAGACGGAGTACAATAGAAGAGTATAAGAAACCCACGAGAAAACTAAAACGGTGGTAGTGATGACTTTATTAAGATTTAATGAACAACTTACAGATTGAAAGCAAATTGTGATGAATGACCATATAACTGAATGATGAAAGACAATCTTGGTAGCTTGATGTAATTTTATTTGTGATGATTATCTTGTCCATCGCATTGTCATTTGTGCAGTCTCTTCAATCTTGAACTCTCTCAAAATAGTATCCGCCACATTAGTAAAATCACGACCTTGTATTTTGTTTCAGAACTTGATCTCACTACAATAATTTGCTTCTTACTGTACCAGGATACCAATTTTAATCCAATCAGGACACATGCAGGAGCAGATCGCCTACCATTGGATGAACTGACCTAGTCGGACTATCTCTGAGAAACCAACTATCTGAGCATGCCCCTTGTCTTTATAAATGACACAATTTCCTACAGCACTCTTAGTGTACTTCACTATCTCCATTATTACATCCTAATGCTTCTGGCAAGGAGAGTTCAAGAATAGACTCACCACACTTACTGCACAGGGAACATGTGGTCGATGAATGACTGAAGATAATTCAACTTTCCAATCAACATCTAATATTTCCCCGAGATTCAATAAGGGCTCCTCCCAGTTTGGTAGCAATCTAAAATATGGATGAATGAGTATGAGATAATTCAATTTTCCAATCGGTTCTATAATTCCTCAGTTTCAATAAGGGCTCCTCCTAATTGGATAGCAATCTAACATGAGGTTTCATCGAAGTTTCTACTTGCTTGGCATTCAGTAGATCAGTTTCTGGCAAGATGTCAAGAACAAATTTCCTCTAATAGGTCACCAAATCATCCTTGGATTGAGCAATTTTGAAACCTAGGAAATACCTTACCAAGGTCTTTAATCTAGAACTGGCACGAGAGGTACTATTTGAGGCTGTGAATTTACACCGACCAAAGCTTATAAGGAAATTATCATTTACAAACACAATAAAATGAATGCATCCCTGAGTTGAATGGTGATGGAAGATAGAGTGATAGACTTTACTACAAATCATACCAAGTTGTTGCACAGCAGTAAGAAAGCGACCAAAATAGATTTGAGGGGACTATTTGGGTCCATATAGGAACTTGTGAAGCCCGACAAACCATAGTAGAAGACTCCCCCTAAGCAACATAATTTGCTCTTTTGTTCCATGTATGTAAGCTTTATCAAGATTATCATCCAACACGGCATTCTAAATAAATACAATATATTATGCTTCTATTTTCAATAATTGACTTCAATATGATGCAAATATAGATATGTGACTTCTCCTTTTCTACTTGGATTCCAGTAGGAAAGGCAAAGTAGTACATGACATGTGTAACTACAATTATTTAGAACTCATGATAATCATTGTATGAAAATTATTTAAGATTGGGTAATAGAACTTGGTATGTATACTATTCTTGTGTTGGCAGGAACTAGCTATTTCAGGCACTGGAGGGGAAACATAAAAAAATTCTAATATAGCTAATATGTTTGTGATCATATATTATGATCTATCATTAGGCAAGCTAGGCTAAAGGTGAACAATGTCTTATGAAAATCGGACATATCTCACAAATGGTGTGTCCCTATGTCCAAAACATATAGGACATCGACCCGTGTATGACAATATCAAGGAAGTTTCCTATTTAAAAGACATTTTTTCTTGTCTCTTGTTAAAAAGTGGACTTTAAGCCTAACTCAACTCCACAAAATCAGCTTGTAAGTTAAGGTTTGCAACCATATATATATATATATATATATATTTTAAATTGGCCTTATCTCTAGTCGATATGAACTTTCAACACATCTCCTCACGTCGAAGTATATACATTTCATGCATAGGCTAACCCATGACTCTGATACTATATTAAGAATTGGACTTTAAACCTAACTCAATCCCACAAAATCGACTTGAAGGGTGATGTTTTCACCCACATATATATATATATATATATATATTCTAAATTGCCCTTATCTCTATTTGATGTGAGACTTCCAACATCACTGACATAATTTTGACATGGCTCCAACACAATTTGAACACGAACAAATACAATGATTTTCTAAAAACTCATAAACTTGTAAACTTATTGCATAAACTTCTATTATGATTATAGAAATAAGGACCAAATTGTATATGACTATTTTTCACATTTTGGATATTAGATATATTAGATTCCTTTTCCTATTAGGTTACAATATGTTTAGACTATCATATTTAACTAACCTTGTTTGTAGATGATTTTGTGTATATAAATATCAATTGTTAAATTTAATAATCATAATTATCTAATATATAGAATCGAGTTGCAAACCTACATTTTAGAGACTACACATGTCAAAGTGTCTATGTTCATGTCTAATTTTTGTATCATATATGCGCTACATAGATGATGTCCATGGTGGGACCAATTTTTATATGACTATTTTTCACATTTTGGATATGAGATAGATAGATTATATTTATTTTCCTATTAGGTGAGAATATGTTTAGACCATTATATTTAAGGAACTTTTTTCTGTAGATGATTTTGTGTATATAAATAATGATTGTTAAATTAAATAATTCATAATTATCTAATATATATATTTGTGTTCCCATGTCCTACATTTTAGAGACTACTCATGTCAAAATGTTTGCGTTCATGTCCAGTTTTTGTATCAGTATTCGTGCTACATAGACGATGTCAACCTACAAAGTGGTGATGGCCTTGAAGTGAGGCCATGACACCTAGCTTAGCCAAAACAACATCATCAATCTTCAACTCAATGGCAAGCTCCTTCAGTACAACAAAGTCTCTACCATCCATAGCAAGCTCTTTGTATGCCTCCTCGATTGACTAGTCAAAGCTCAAAAAGTTGGCATCATCAGCAACATAACAAAGTGGTTGAGATATGGGTAATTTTTGTGTTTCATGCTGTGAAGTGGTTGTGTCATTGAATTCCTCAAGTTATTTGTCATCAACAAACAAGAATCTCTAGTTTGAAAATTATTTTAGGTTTTCTGTTTTGAAATAATCTCGAAACATTTTAAAACTAAAAGGAACAAGAGTGAAAAGATAGACAATCTCTACAAACTTATTTGCTCGATGAAGGCATCCATGGTAGTTCATCAAGGCTACCATTTTATTCTGTTGAAGGACCAACATTGATTAGTAATATGGTCAAAATGGCGTATAAAAGTGGAGGGACAGTCCTGTCTCTACGAGCTAGCTTGAGGTTGAGGTAGTAACAAACCCAATATTTTAATATTATATAGAACCACAAGAAATTCTGTTATGGTTATTTTAGAAAGTTGTAAATTCTAATGAATCAAGCAGAAAAATAATAGACTACTTCATATTGCTCTCCAAAACCCCCTCTTAAAATATTGGCTTCTAGTTTATTCATAATGTCCTACATCACCCGTATGTACTGTGCTGAATGAAAAATTCAAAATACACCCTTACCATCAAACAAGGTTAGAGTAAATTAAAGGATAAACCAAAATTAACCCTCCCAAGAGATGCGAAGCATGAGCACATTATCTCAAATTAGGTCAAAGGAAGTTATGAAAATTCACACAATCTTGCTTAAATCTCAGTTGTTTTCAAACATAGGGCTAAGCTTTGTGAATGGACTTATTCCATCTCAAATTCTAATTTATTTACCTTCATAAAAGTTGAAATATTCTAAAACAAGGGTATATCAAACTAGTTAACAGGATTTAATTTTACAAAGTAAAAACAACAAAAGCACTTCAAAATTGAAAATGGGAATAAAAAAATAATATTACGTAATGCCACACCATGAAGAATAGTGTTACAGAAAATATGATTTGAGAAGGAAAATGTTAACACAGAAAATGTGGAAATAAAACCACTAACGTCTGCAAACTCATTACCCTACATCCCAAATGTTGCCAGAAAAAATAAGCACAAAAACAGGGATAGAATAAGAAAGACAATTACAAAAACACGGTACTACATGTGACTAGCGAAAAGCATCCTAAAGAAAATCTTAGACATTAATTGAATTCGGTTTGTTCCATTACAAATTTCCACCATGTTATTTTCCATCAACTTGATGAGAATTGGACTAGACGTGTCGACTGCAAGGATAGCTAATCCTGTCAACGCTCTTTTTTCTTCAAGGACAGTGCTAGAAGAAGCAACATCGACCAACTCACAAAACAGAAGAGTATTACACTTTTTACCGTGAAATCTACGTAAAACTATAGGTAATTAATTATACAGTGCAGTACCACCGTTGAAACCGAAGGAAGTATTCCTCAACACGATACTCTTCCTAGTGAGTGGATAAAAAACTAAGAGAAAAAGCAACCGGCAAACAAAAAATTAAGCAATTCGACGGGGTAAAGTTTACTTTTAAAGGAATTGAAAAGTTGTATATATTAAAAAATAAAGTATTAAGAGAGATAGTGCAAATTATATTTGTTGTGTGATATATTTTTTTAAAAGATCAAACAATGGAACTCTAAATTTGATTGATATAACCAAAGCAATGAACCAACAAAGTATGCTACTGAATTATATAAGACTGTACTAAAAGTTGCAAAAAGAAAATAGAATAATAACACATCTATTCATCGAATACAACTAAACTATCATACACCGTACATGTAAGTTCTTAGTTACCTGAGATCCAAACGCAAGTCTCCACCGAAAGTTACCATTGCTTCAGAGACTAAATAACATCTCTAACCTATATAACATAAAAATATACCGGTAAGTGCACGACAAGAAAAGCACCCTCTGATGCCGCGATGGTACCAAAAACAAAGAAAAACAATTCTTCTTTCGCCAAAAGTAATCTAAAAGAGAAGAAATATGTGCAACAGTTAGGGTACGGTGCAATTAAGATCACCGTTTCTTGTCAGTTCTTCGGTTTCATTTTTACCTGTACTTCTCGCGCGGTTTTTAAGAAATCAAACGGATTCAGAAGAAAAAGAAAACTCTTCACCGATGTAAGGCGAAAGAGAAACACCAAAAACTCGTTCCATGAAAGCGAAGCGAGCACGGTTAGAGCTTGAATGCGGTTTGGAAAACGAATTTTGATGAGAGAATTGGAATCCATGGATTGATAGAAGGAAACAAGAAAACGAAGCATTGAAGGTTAAATGTGAGATCTGTGTGCGTGTGCTCTGGAAGATTGAAAATTGAAGAACAGTGTCTGACCGTACGTCAGAGAGAGATGTGTGATGGAGGTTTGAGGAGGAGGAAATATCAGGAGGCACTCCAAAAGCTATTTATTTGAATAAGCAATAGTGGCATCGTACTTTAATTATTAACTAGTTTTAAAGTAAGGAATGATTATAATAATAAATATTTTTAAATTTATAATTAAGTTTAAAAAGATCTTAAAAGTAATTTATAGGTTTAAAAGTTATTATGTTTATAGAAAATATAAATAATAAATTTATAAAAATATAAAAGATAAAATATATGTAAAAATATAAATTTTCTTTTAAAAATATAAATGATATGTAAAAATAAAAAAAATTAATTTATTAAATATAAAGTATAAATAGATGAATATAATTGATTAAACTTGTCTAATCAATATATAAATAAACTTGTGTAATTATATTATAAACTTCTATGATAAGATAATAAATAAATTATTTTAACATATAGATTTGTTGTTATATTTATGTAATTAATGTATAAACTTAATATATATTTTTAAACTCTTATGAAATATGAAATATTTTTTTATACTCATTTAAAATATATGAAAAATATTAATATATTAAAATAAAATATAAACTAAAATAGATAAAAAAATGTTAAATGATTAAAAAATTAATTTCTAAAATACTTGTTAAAAAATAAAATGATAATAAAATAAATTTGCTAGTATTTTTTTAGTTCAATTGAATATTTGTATCAATAAAAAGAATTAGTATTGATGCTTATCATAAAATTAACCAACTTTCCTTATTTTTATTTTTACTTTTATTTTTTTAACTTTGGAATATGGACAGTCATGATTTTAATTAAAAAATAGTTAAATTTAAAAATACAATCAAATAGAAAAACAGTTAAATTCAAATAAATGATCATTTAAAAGATAATATTAATAAAATAATTATTTTAATTTAAAAAATATTTATTAAGTAAAATTAAAATAATTATTAATACAAATTATTTTATTAATTATTTTGTATGTATTTTTTATGAATTTAATAATATTTTTATTTTAATAATAATTAAAATAATTAATTTATGTTTCCTTTATTCATAAATAATGTTGAAAATTATGATTCAAAGAAAATGTCGAAAAAAAGAAAATAACAATGATTCATCTATTTGAAAAATGTTTACCCTTTTGTAAAATCTATAAACAATAATTATTCCATTACAAATATAAGTTATCTTTATACTAATTTTTAATATATATATATATATATATATATATATATATATATTTATATTTATTGAAAACATATATTAATAATATTTGAACGTCTTTTGTTTGAAACAGTGCAACTACTCAAGAACATGGGTCTAGGAACTGGACACGTACTCGCATAAATAAGGTCACAAAGTTATTTAATCATTATTATATAGAAGCTAATCTAAGCACATATAATTAAGAATGTAATTAGTTTATTAGCTGCCATGCACTAATATTCCCTGAGAGCTTTCGGAACGTACTATAACAGAAAGTTCTACACAAATTAACTATTTCTTATTCTCATAAAATAGTGCAAAGAACAAATTATGTCCAAACTCTCACTTTCACTATATATTACACTCACTTTTTTCACTGGTTGACCTGCACCAATATTTCTGTTTAATTTTTATTTTTTATTATAATTAATTTTATATGCAATATGCATTGAAACAAATTATAAACGCCATACATCTTGGATTAAAAGGAGTTGAATTTGAATAATTTCATCATAAAAATGTATTAAGCAAACATTTTAAATATGAAAAATTATATTATTTATATGTATGCTTATTTCACATAATATATATATATATATATATATATATATATATATATATATTTATTTATAAAAGTAATCTTCTATCAAAAAGAAAGAACAAGTATAATATTACTCAAATAAAACAAAAGAAGGTGTAGTGTATTTTAAAGGGAATATAGTATATTATATATATATATATATATATATATATATATATATATATAAAAGGATACTTACTGAAAACCTGCACATGGACACTTGTCTGATGAGTCCAGCCTGGTGCACACCTATGTGAAAGTTGCATTTTTTCCACTAAAATAATTACCAAAGACGAAGATATTTCTTGGTTACAATTAAAATATACTGAAAAGTACTTTATTTCACTTATTATAAAACTTCACTTATTTCGTTTTGACCTTTTTCTCACAGATGTTATAATGAAATTGTTATATATAAAATGTAGGTTTTGATAGTTATCTTTTATATGTAAAAAAAAAAAAAACAGGTGTTAATATGATGAAGTGATAAATCATGAAAAATATATTTGCTAACTGGTTATTTTTTATATTTATAATGTATTTTGAATATGAAATCGAGTCATTTTAAACACCTATCACCAATAAAAAATAACGTATAACGTCATGCGATTAACGTTGAAGAACGTAATATTCAACGTTATAAATGACCGGTGACATTTTCATAAATAAATTGAATTGTTTCACGTCATTTACTAAAATAGTTCGCCGTCTAAAATATATTAATGTCAAACAAGCAACATATCGACGTAATCTAAAATGTATTAACGTCAAATAAGACCTAGATCGACGTAAAACAATGACCTTAGAATTACATAACATCATCTTAAGAAACATTTGACGTTCAATTTTAATAAAAATAACGAAATATTGGTTTTCTTCCAGCAGTATTACTCCTACCCATATTTGACGTCAACCATGACAAATATTCGACGTTTTATATCCTAACATGAAGACAAAGAGTAAATCCCTTTCTTATTCTTTATTTTTTTGCTCTTATAAACCAAATAGAACATCACACACTTTATGGGGTCGACGTTTAAAACAATATAAAACGTCGAACAAGTTGGGGTTGGATGTGATGATCGTAATCACATAACATCCCAAAGGAAACAGGCGACTTCCAATACAAAATAAATAAATACTAAATATTGATTTAATTAATATGACATCAACCGTAACAAAAGAAGGACGTTGTACATTATAACTAACAGTTATTTGTTTATTTTTCATTTAAATCAACCCATAAAATGTCAGTCTTATACGGGCTTAGACGTTGTTCCTTTTTTTATTAATTTTCTTTTTCTTTTAAACCAACCACAGAACGTCGAATTTTTCTTCGCATTCGACGTTTTAATTTCCAGAAATTATGTTTTTAACTTTTTTTTCTAAACCAAACCAAAAAACTTCCTTGTACTCGTGGCTTCGATATTTAATTAAGCGGAGGAAGTGTATAACGTCAAAGTTCAATGTCCCATAACAGAACAAACAACGTTAACAATAATCTCAGTCCCTCTTTTTTTCTTTTTTTCTTTTTTCTTTTAAACCAACCAAAGAATGTCGAACTCTTTTACCAATTCGACGTTTTTGTGCCAGAAATAATGTTTTCTTTCTTTTAAACCAACTAATAAAACACCATAAAAAAAGAACACATGATAAAACAAGGACATCACAACTTAATACTGTGACTCCTAAGACCATATTCTGATTCAGACGTCTTCCTAGAATCGTCTTCAGTAGACTCTTCATCAGAATCCTCTATTTCTGGATTGTTATTAATCTCCTTCTAATAGAGCACATCTACTTTCTTTTCAAGCATCCACTTTCGTTTAATTGCATACAAAAGAAAAACATCTTCTGTTGACCATCCAAATATGATCAACATATTGATGGGAAAAAGAATTTGAACAACAGAAATTTGGAGGAAAGAAAAATAGTAAGAAGATAAGTGATTTTTCAAATCTGTAGAATCCTTGTAGGGGCAGAACTGCTTTTATAACTTGAAGTTTCTTGTTTATATGATTCAATTTTTAAGTTTCTTGAAGTTGCTTTTTACAGAACTAGTGGATCTGATTTCGGAGAAAACAACTCCAAGAAACTTTAAAAAATGAATCATTCAAAAATGATAAAATTGTGCAATTGTATAGAGTTAAGCATTATATTTATAGAGTCAATTCAAAACCTCTGGTAACAACACAAAATTAATGCTCACGACCACTCCAATGCCTTTCACGTCGAAGACCCCTAGAGTTAGACGTTCTATAGGAATTTAAAAAGGAAAAAGAAAAAAAAGAGCGAGCTTTGCCTTTGGATAACGAATAATACGTCAAATGCGCAAGGAATTCGACGTTTATTGTTGGATTAAAAGAAAAAATAATTAAACCAAAAAGACACTTTGGAAGTTTGAAGAAATTGACGTCAACCTCTTCGTTTCTGCAGCAAACTACATTTTCCCATATATCATTAAGTAGTGATGGAATACCATCAAGGAATTACATTGGACCTCTTACTAGAGCCATGGCAAGGAAGATTCAAGAAGAAGAAGGATCACCTAACATTTTACTTCTATGGAAGGTTACTTATAAAAATCCTTCTTTTCTTAACTAAAGCACTTATATTTTATTTTGTAGGGACTACTAAAGCTTGGAGACCATGATTGAGCCATCCAAGAAGTTAAATCAACAAAGGAAAGCAAAGGAGCCAAAAAGGGAAGTGCTTGCGGAATAGAAATGCACAAACATTTTTCACTCGACAGAAGACCAATCCACGTGACTTGGTTGACTTGGAATGAAGCATGCACCTTGCTGACTGAGCTGGAATGAGGCATGGACCTTGCTGGATCAAAATGGACGTGCCTCCCATGCTAAATAATTTGAATTTAGGAGGGAATTAAATCAGAAATTAGGCT
The DNA here is from genome assembly GCA_034642375.1 of Vigna nakashimae. Lineage (NCBI taxonomy): Eukaryota > Viridiplantae > Streptophyta > Magnoliopsida > Fabales > Fabaceae > Vigna > Vigna nakashimae. The sequence goes on along the minus strand of CM067760.1, from coordinate 19,315,554 downwards.
CATCTTCACCTATAAATAAAAGGTCCTCTTCTTTGTATTTTCTTACTTTTGAGCTTAATGATATGCTGCAGAATTTGCTTTCCAACTTTTGTGCTCTTAAGTCACCTCTGATCTTCTACTTCTTCTTCCTTCCTCAAGCTTCCTTCCTCTATAGGAAGGCCTTCTGAGCTGTGAGGCCTCACCCGTACACCTCTCCTCCATTAAAACGTTTTAAACACTGCACTGTTTTCATCATTCCGCTGCACCTTCAATCACTATTAATTTCTTCTAGTTTGGAGCTTCTACCTTCATGTTTCCAACTGGGATTAGTCTCCATCAAGTGGTATCATGAGCTTAGGTCGTCCACGCACCAAGAGCTAAGTTATTCCTCCATCTTTGCACTACATTTCTGCATTATGTTGTGCTTTCTATTTCAGTTTTCCAGTTTCTGTTTTAAGTAATTTTTTGCTTCTGTTTTGTTTTTTTTCAGTCATTGATTTCGTGTTTCTTGTTGTTGTTTGTGTTTCCAGTGTTCATACATGTTTGTTACTCATTTTAAACGGTGAATCATTCTTGTTTATGTCAATTTTAGCTTTAATTTTCAAATTTAGTAGTGTCTTAGTCTTGTGCACTTTATAGTTGCAGTTTTCATTTTGTCTTTGTTTGGTATTCATATCTACTGGTTCATCTCGTTTTTGCTGAGTTCAAATGCTAGCCAAGCTGTATAACTACCAATAAAGGCAATGAAGACTTGATCTAGCCTTGGTAATACAAGCTGAAGCACCAAAAAGCAAATCTGGTTTCATTTCAGTTTTGAATTCTGATGCATAATTCTGTTTCTGGTTTTAAATTTTTAAAATTGTTTCCAGTTAATTTCCTTTGACTCTGAAGCATTGTACAACTTTGTTTGATGTTAGTGGACATGGCTAAAAGTGTAGCAAACCATTACAAGCAATGAAATGCAATTTGCATATCTTGGTTGTGCATAAACACTAGCATTCCACTATTTCAGATTTTATTATAGCTTTTCACCGTGCTAAACATCTTTGCTTGGTACATTCTGAGTTTGATCATACTAAGCACTTTAATTCTAGCTTAGTTATGTGCAATGACATCTTCTTGAGTCATTTCTTTGTTGTCCAGCCCTTGAATCCCTGGAAAACTGAATTTGGTTGATTTAATTGATGTATTTTACTGCATAAATTGATATAGCATGGGTGAGTTTCAGAATTTAATGTTTCCATGCTTTTGGAAAGCTTGAGCAAGTTTAAATTGTTGATTGAAAGTTGCTCATACTGTTCATTTGGTAAAAAATTAGTATAAATTGTTGAGTGAAAATTGTTGATTGAAAATTTACATTTTGAACCAACATTTTTTTAATTGAAATGGAAGTAAACCAGTGAATTCACATTGTAATTTGTTTTCTTTTCCAGTTGTTTCAATGTTTAAACATCTTTAAAATGATGATACAAAGTTGTTAGATGCATCAATTGAACTGATGAATCACTTCCAATCAATTTTGGGTTTAAAACCACCAATTTAGTCCACTTTTTCTAGTGCAGAATACACTTTCAGCCACTATTTTGGGTATTTTTGTGCAAATTCATTTATGGATTGTGGAAAAAGCTGGTTCAATGTTTGAAAATGAAAATGAATGATCAAAAGAAGTAATATCAAGTGTTAAAAAGCTTAAAGAACCATGCAATCCAATTTACAAGCCTTAAAACTCAAAAACTCAAACTCAAAATCTGAATTTCATTAGGGCATTTTATCAAACATTTTTTTAAAATATTAAACAGTTTGGTCTGGTTGAGTTTGTGATCTGCTATTTCTATTTTTGTTGCTTAATATGTTCTAGTGCCATTGTTAGGTTCTTTTTGAGTGCTTGTTGTTATTCCATCCCTGCCCCCATTTGATTTCCTCATTTTTGGCTTCCAAATTGTCAAACATTCAAAAATCTGGTTTAAAATTCTGGTGCAATTTGCTAATTTTGTTAGTGTGTTTTGAGTGGAATCTTAAGATGTTGTGGTAGCTATTGTGAGGCATCTAGAAGTAGAAACCTTCACCTACTGAGGTAGGATGTTAGGAAGTGAAAAGGGGGCTGAAGTGGGAACAAAAAGGGAGCTTTTTCAGCTGCAACTCTACTGTTCAAGCAGCTAGAAATACACCAGAAAAGCTTGAAGTGCAACCTATTTTAGAGTAGCAATCTGCAGCAGCAAGAGAATGAAGCTTACATTAGTTTTAGGCCTTATTTTAAGTTTGTTTACACCACATATCACAGAACCTTTGCTGTTTAAAGTTGATTTTTGTTTCCTTGACTAAGTGACTTGGGAAAATGCTCTTGAAGCAATTCCAAGATCACATATAAACATTGTAATGGTGCAATTTCGTTTTCTTAGTGTGGAAGTGTGTCAAGGGGCTCCAAGTGTCACTTTCACTTTCACTTAGGGTCGTCTAACATTTACATTTTGCATCTTTATTGCTTTCTTTAAATTGCTTGATTGATTTTTGTTTTAAGTCTCTGTGGTATATAGGATTGCATAGCATATAGCTAAACCTTCTTTTGGTTTTTAGGAGCATTTCATTATCATTTGAAAATATTTTGAAGAATTTCTACTTAGAAACTAAGGTAAAAGATAACTCTAAGGAAACTTTGGCTAAGGAAGAACTTGGTTTCTAAGCTTGTCCAATTGTGACTCACCTCTTCTTCTTGGGAGCTACTTGGAAACATTTTTTACCTCTAGAATCTCTTTAGAAAATTTTCACCAAAAACAAGGAAAGTTTGTGAAAATCTTTTCACTCATTACTTGTGCAAGTCTTTGAAAACCTTGTGAAAATAATTTCTACCTACTTGTCAAGAATGAGTCAATCTAGTTTCCAAGGGAGTGTAAGACCTAAAAGTGAGAGCTTGCAACTAAGAGAGGAATTTGAGAAAAAGTTTCAACAAGGGGACAAAGAGATTAGTGAGCTCAAAGATATGATTGGTCAACTTTTGATTAATCAAGACAAGGGTAAAAGGAAAGAAGGGTCTACACATAGAAAAAGAGAATACCTTGAAGATTCATCCTCTCCACCTAGTGAACTTGAGCATTATAGTAGTCATCACAATGATGACCACTATCAAATACCTCCTAGGAGAAATCATAGAGTGAGAGAGCATCACCCAAGGGAACCCAAGATTGATCTTCCTCCCTTCCATGGAAAAGATGATGTGGAAGAATATCTGGAATGGGAGATGAAAGTTGAGCAATTGTTTGACTGTCACCAAATAGATGATGAGAGGAGAGTAACTATGGCCTCTTTATGCTTTCAAGGCTATGCCTTATATTGGTGGACAACCCTGGTCAAAGATCTGAGATTGAGAAACCTACCTTCCATTAGGTATTGGAATGAGTTAAGGCCAACCTTAAGAAGAAGGCATGTGCCAGCTTACTATGATAGGGAGTTAATGGACAAGCTCCATAAACTCCAACAAAGAAACATGAGTGTTGAAGAATATAGGCAAAAAATGGAGTTACTCATGTTGAGAGCTGGGATAAGAGAGGAACCAAGGATAACAATTGCTAGGTTCCAAAGTGGACTTAATTATGACATAAGAGATAAGGTAGGACTCTTACCTTACAATGATCTCAATGAATTAGTTCAACTTTGTGTGAGGGTGGAGCAATAACTCAAGAGGAAAAGTTCCACTAGAAAGGACTACCCTACTAGTTCTAGCCATAAGAGAGAATACAAGAGGGAGGGTGGTCTATTTAAGTCAAGGTATGATGGGTCTAGGGAAAGAGAGAAAGAAAAAGAAAAGGTTAAAGAACCTTCAAGAGACCATAAAAGTAAGGAGACTAAGTGCTTTAGATGTGGGGAAAAAGGGCATTGTGCATCTTAGTGTCGAAATAGAAGGTCAACTTACATTCTTGAGCATGAGAGTGACAGTGAGGGTTCTTCATATAGTGAGTCTGAAACATCCACTTCTGAAGAAGAAGAAGCTTTACCTTGTGATGGTGACTTACTTATGGTAAAGAGACTCCTTGAAAATAAACATGTTGAGCTAGAACAGTCACAAAGAGAGAATCTATTCCACACAAGGTGTAAAGTTTTTGAAAAGACATGTTCAATGATTATGGATAGTAGCTCTTATTGCAACTGTTGTAGTTCAAGAATGGTAGAGAAGCTAGGCTTAACTACTACTCCTCATCCTAAACCTTATAAACTTCAATGGATCAAAGAGGATGAAGGAATAATAGTTAAAGAACAAGTGAGTGTACCTATTTCCATTGGAAAATATGAAGACCAAATTGTTTGTGATATAGTACCAATGGAAGCTGGGCACATATTACTTGGAAGGCCTTGGCAATTTGATAAACAAGCTCTACATGATGGAGTCACCAACAAAATCATCATTCAACACAAGGGCAAGAAAATTGTTTTGTGTCCTCTTACACCTTCACAAGTAAGAGAGGACCAAATAATTTTTAAGAAGAAGTTGGATAGAGAGAAGAAAAAGGAAAATAGGAAAGAGAAAAAGGAGAAGAATATGAGTTTGGTAAACAACTCCTCAACCAAAGAAGTTGTCCAACCTCAAACCTTAAAAGTTTCTAAAAGTCTTTTGCTTGGACAACCTCATTTTCTTCTCTATTGAAAAGAGGCACTTGTTTCAATAAATTATGAACTTGGTTCTCTACCAAAGGGGTTGCAAAAACTTTTAAAAGAATTTGATGATGTATTTCCTAAAGAGGTACCAAGTGGATTACCACCTTTGAGGGGAATAGAACATCAAATAGATTTGGAGCCTGGGGAAAGCCTTCCTAATAGGCCAGCCTATAGGACAACCCTATGGAAACAAAAGAGATAGAGAAACAAGTTAATGAATTATTGAACAAAGGGTGGATCCAAAAGAGCTTAACTCCTTGTGCTGTGCTTGTGTTGTTGGTTCCTAAGAAGGATGGATCTTGGAGAATGTGTACATTTTGTAGGGCCATCAACAATATAACTGTTAAATATAGGCACCCCATTCCTAGATTAGATGACATGTTGGATGAATTACATGGAGCAAACATTTTCACTAAAATTGATCTCAAAATCGGATATCATCAAATAAGAATTCAAAAGGGAGATGAATGGAAAACCGCTTTCAAGACCAATTTTGGTTTGTATGAATGGTTAATGATGCCCTTTGGCTTGACCAATGCTCCAAGTACATTCATGAGGTTGATGAATCATGTCCTTAGTGAATGCATAGGGAGGTTTGTAGTGGTCTACTTTGATGACATCTTAATCTATATTCAAGGTCTTCAAGAGCACCTTAGCCATGTTAAACAAGTCTTGCTTCTTCTTAGAAAACATCATCTCTTTGCCAACTTTGATAAATGTACTTTTTGTCAAGAAAGTGTAATTTTCCTTGGATTCAAAGTTGGAAAAGAAGGTGTACATGTTGATCCTGAAAAGATCAAGGCTATATAAGAATGGCCAACCCCTAAAACAATAGGAGAGGTGAGAAGTTTCCATGGATTTGCCAATTTTTATAGAAGATTTGTAAAAGACTTCTCCATCCTAGCTGCTCCTTTGAATAAACTAGTCAAGAAAGATGTTCCTTTTCTTTGGGGTGATAAACAAGCTTTATCTTTTGAGACCTTGAAACATAAGTTAACTCATGCACCTATTCTAGCCTTGCCTAATTTTTCCAAAGCCTTTGAACTAGAATGTGATGCATTTAGGGTAGGGATAAGAGTTGTTTTAATTCAAGAAGGTCATCCCGTAGCCTACTTTAGTGAAAAACTTAGGGGACCTACTTTAAACTATCCTACCTATGATAAAGAGTTATATGCCCTCATTAGAGCTTTAAAAACTTGGGAGCATTATTTAGTAATTCGAGAATTATCATACATACTGACCATGAATCTTTCAAGTATATTAAAGGGCAAGCAAAGCTAAACAAGAGACATGCCAAGTGGGTGGAATACCTAGAGCAATTTCCTTATGTCATTAAACACAAAAAGGGGAGTACTAATATTGTTGCGGATGCTTTATCTAGCAGACATGCATTATTAGTAACCCTAGACTCACAAATATTAGGATTTGATTATATAAGAGAACTATATGAAAATTATGAAACATTTGCATCCACTTATTCTTCATGTCTTAAGAAGCCTTTTGATGGATTCTATCTTTCTGAGGGGTATCTTTTTAATAAAGGAAAACTTTGTATACCCTAAGGATCCATTAGAAAACTTCTTATCAGAGAAAATCATGGAGGAGGACTCATGGGCCATAATGGAGTTGATAAAACTCTAAACATTTTGAAAAGTAAATTCTATTGGCCATTGATAACAGTTGAAAAACTGTTATTTTTACACTTAAATTCTATATTAAAAGAAACCTTTAAGACTTAGAAAATAGGTTGAAATCAAGTTTTTGCTTATGTTTTTGGAAATAAGAGAGTTGGACAGGTTTTATGTTTGATTTCCTTGTTTTTACAGGTTTTGAGATGAATTTGATGAAAGAAGTGAAGTGGGACAGAGATGGAATCAGAAAAGGAAACAAAAAGTGAAAAAGAAGAGAAACCGCAAGTACCGCTCGGCGCCAATTATCGCTGACTAGCACTCTCAAGAATCCGTTGGCACCGTTGAGGGGAAAAATGGCGTTGAGGGGAAGAACTGATCACGCGCTACTACTGCTGAGCGACACTTTTCTCGACTTGGGCCTACTTTTCTGTATTTTTTAGAATATTATATAAGGTTTTAGTTAACCTGGGGTAGTCATCTTTGGCTGGAACGAAGCAGAAACACACTTTTTCACCTCTTAGAGGAAGATTTTGGATGCTAAGGCTCCTTTCTCAACTTTCTTGGGTTCTATCCTTCACTTTTCCATTGTATTTCATCTAGCTTCACCATGAATATGGTGAACTAAACTTATTTTGTTGTTGGGGAATCAATGTAAATCCTTAGAAACTCTCATGTAATGGAATTTGTTCTTCAAGATCTTTTATAAGATACATGCTTTCTTTCATTCATTGTTAGGGTTTTTCCTCTTTGCTCATAGCATGCATTGTTTAACTCGTTCGATGTCATGGTCATTGATTTTGTTGATATGGACACATGCGGAAAAATCTAGATCTGGGGAATCTCTCCTAACAGTAGGATAAACCTAGACATACGAGTATGATGGTTGATTGTTGATAACAGTTGAAAAACTTTTATTTTTACACTTAAAATCTATATTAAAAGCAACCTTTAAGACTTAGAAAATAGCTTGAAATAGAGTTTTTTGTTATGTTTTTGGAAACAACAGAGTTGGACAGGTTTTATGCTTGATTTCCTTTTTTTTGCAGGTTTTGAGATGAAATTGATGAAAGAAGTGAAGTGGGATAGAGGTTGAATCGGAAAAGGACACAAAAAGTGCTAAAGAAGAGAAATCGCAAGTACCGCTAAACGCCAATTACCGTTGAGCGACACTCTCAAGAACCCGTTAGCACCGTTGAGGGGAAAAATGGCGCTGAGGGGAAGAACTGATCACGCGCTACTATCGCTGAGCGGTATTTACCGCTAAGCGACACTTTTCTAGGCTTGGGACTACTTTTCTGTATTTTTTAGAATATTATATAAGGTTTTAGTTAACCTAGGACAATCATATTTGGCTGGGACGAAGTAAAAACACACTCTTTCACTCCTTGGAGGAGGATTTTAGATGCTAAGGCTCCTTTCTCAACTTTCTAGGGTTCTATCCTTCACTTTTCCATTGTATTTCATCTAGCTTCACCATGAATATGGTGAACTAAACTTATTTTGTTGTTGGGGAATCAATGTAAATCCTTAGAAACTCTCATGTAATGGAATTTGTTCTTCAAGATCTTTTATAAGATACATGCTTTCTTTCATTAATTTTTAGGGGTTTTCCTCTTTGCTCATAGCATGCATTGTTTAACTCGTTCGATGTAATGATCATTGATTTTGTTGATATGGACACATATAGGAAAATCTAGATCTGGGGAATCTCTCCCATCAGTAGTATAAACCTAGACATAGGAGTATGATGGTTGGTTGTCTTTAAGCTTCTGTTCACTGTAATGCATGATTAATTGCTAGGGAGACAAAACATTGTAAACTAGTGATTCTGATTAGGCTTTCTTCGCCGAGACATTGGGTTTAAGGTAATTTAGAGAGTGACATATTAACATTAATGAAAAGAATGATGAATTCCTCAATACATGAGAATGGATAGGATGAAATTGATAAACCCCAACAACATATTCATCCATATAATTCAAATTACGTTTTTTGTTTCTTCTTGCCCATTGATCAATAATGCATACATATTAACTTTTCAGTAATTTGCATTGAAATCTCAAGTAACTGTATGTACAAATCTAAGCTAATCAATAAATCACATAACTGTCTAGGCTGTGATTCTTTTGGGAGAACGATACTTGGTCTTACCAGGTTTATTACTTGGTACGATTCGATTACACTTGCTGAGAGTTTAAATGGTTTTTAGCACCGTTGCCGGGGACTTGTGGTTTAACTAGTCTATTTGTGTGATTATTGATTACCTTTGACTTGAATTTTTAATTTCTGTTTTTTTATTTGTTTATGCTTTTATTTATTTATTTATTTTTTGTATCTTTTATTCTCTATATCTTCTCTATCTTTTTGTGCTAACAAAATTTTTCTAGGGTTTTGTTTTCTTGTGCATGCAGAAAGCAATTCGCACTAGAAGCAAGAAAACCTCATAACCTCTTCTTGAAGACCTGGACGAAAGTAGAAAGAGGAGGAGAGTTCGAACTTCAAGAGAACTATTCCCTTCTCCTAAGACACTCTTACAACCTTCACCACAAAGGTATTACCATAGCACTGAAAATATGGCTGAGGAGAATAATGGTAGACAGACTCTTGTAGATTACACCATTGTGGTTGGCCCTTAAATTCTTTTCATTGGGAGGCAATGCTAAGTTATGGTTAAATTCTTTTCCAGAAGGTAGTTTTACTGAATGAGAAGCTGTGGTTGCAAAGTTTTTGAACAAGTACTTCCCACAATCTAAAGTCAACAAAGGGAAGCAAGAAATCTCTTCTTTCAGCCAAGGCATGTAGGAGACATTAGGACAAGCATGGGACAGGTACAAAAGCTTATTGAGAAAGACTCATATGCATGGTTTTGATGAAGCAGCAGTAGTTCTACTTTTCCTTAGAGGTCTTGGTTCAAAAACCAAGTTGATGTTATATGCCTCAAGTGGAGGTAATATTAAATGTAAGACTCCAGAGGAAGCAACAAAATTGATAGAGAACATGGCTGCTAATGACAATGAAATGCATAATGAAAGAGGAGCTTCTGTTCAATAGAAAAGGGTTCTACAATTGCAATCAAATGATGCCTTGCTCGCTCAGAATAAGATTATAACTCAACAGTTGGAGAATCTAACAAAGACACTTGCTCAATTGCCAAAGGAATTAAAAATTGTTCCTCAAGTTCAACAACAGATGTGTGAACTATGTGGTGGTAACCATATCAATGGTCAATGCGCTTTTCCAGTGGAGGCCCTAGAAGATGTAAATTTCATGACCAATCAATTTCCATACCGCCAAGGTAATTTTCACCAAGGTTGGAAACGTCACCCAAGCATGGGTCAGGGTCACGGACAAACTAGACAAGTTGGGCAATCAGGCCAATTTAACAGACCACAACAACAATCATCATTATGGCAACAAATGTCTACACTCATTGAAAACATACAAAGTTGGAAGAAACTCTTCAACAATTTATGCAAGTAACCATATTCAATCATAAAACACTCAAGCAACCATGAGAAATATGGAGATGCAAATTGGCCAACTAGCTAAGAAGTTGGAAGAAATACCTGATAAGAGTTTTGGGGCTAATACTTAGGTTAACCCTAAGGAAGAATGTAAAGTTTTAATGAGTGTGGATGTTGAAAGAGTTGAGTTAGAGAGAAAATAAGAAAAAAAAAGAGAGAGTAGAGGGAAAAGAAAAGAGAGTAAAGAAAAAAGAAAAAGAAGAGAGAGAAGAGATAAAAGTTTAAGATATGCTTCCTTTTCCAATAGATTATGAGAGATTAGAGAAAGAGAGACAATTTGGGCATTTTACAGAAATATTCAAACAATTGGAGGGTATTTACCTTTGAAGGAGATATTGCAACAAATTGCAGATTATACAAAGCCCACGGAACAAGTCTCCACAAAGAAAAGACATAGAGAAGAGGAGACAAATGATTACAAAGCAGTCAAGAAGAAGCCAGTCCCTCCAAAAGTGAAAGATCTAGGAAGTTTAACCATTCCATGCATCATAGGGAAGAAAAAGGTAAATAAAGCCCTACTTGATTTTGGGTTAAGCGTTAATTTAATGCCTTATTCTTTACTTGAACAAATGGTTGATCTTGAAGTCAAGCCTATGAAGATGAATTTGTTAATGGCGAATGGCTCTTCAAAGAATCCTTATGGTATAGCAGAGGATGTTATGGTTTGTGTTGGAGAACTAAAATTTTTGGTGGACTTTGTGGTGTTGGAGATGAAGGATGAAAGGGTTCCTATTATTCTCGGAAGACCGTTTATGAAAATGGCCAAAGTCATCATTGATGTAGATGAAGGAATAATGGTGCTTCAAGACCGAGAAGAAAGGGTGATTGTTGATGTCTTCAAAGAGGAACAACAAACAAAGACTAGTTATAAAGCTACATATCAAGATGTACTCATGACTAGTCCTAAAGATGCAAAGCCGTACTTTAAAGGTAAAAACTATTTCTTGTTTCAGGTTATGGAAGAAGAAAAAGATGGCAAAGGAAAAACGGTTCATTCAATGCAAGTACAACCCAAACTTGGTAAACATATGAGATTCAAAATCAAGTTGTGGGTTGTGAAAGATTATAAAGAAGATGGAGTGATAGACATTGAGTCTTCACATTCAATAAGAATCAAGCAGGTGGACCGGAAGCAGCTGATGAATTGGTGTGATGACAGAAAGATGAACACCAACATGGAAGAAAGAATTTGAACTTTATTGGGTTAAGCTAATGACATTAAAAGAGCGCTTTCTGGGAGGCACCCTAGTGGTTTCAAAAAATTAATTCTTATTTTATTTTTCATTTTGGTTATGTAATTTTATAAACTTTGGACATTGTTTTATGTAAATTTTTGGGTATAGCATTGATATAAAATTTATGAACACTGAAAAACAGTGCCAAAAACTTGTTTAACCCTCGGCAAGTGTGATCGAATCGTATCAAGTAATAAACTCGGTAAGACCAAGTATCGTTCTCCCAAATGATTCACGGCCTAGTTAGTTATATGATTTCTTGATTATTTAAGACTTGAAAACAAATTGTTATAAGTTTCAAATGCAAAAAACAAAAGTAAACATGTATGCATGTGATGATCAATGGTAAAGAAGAACACAAAAATTGAACGAATTAGATGGATGAGTATGTTGTTGGGGTAATCAATTTCATCTTATTCACTCATATATTTTAGGAATTCATCATTCTTTTCATCAATGTTAATGTCACTCTCTAAATTACCTTAAACCCGATGTCTCGGCGAAGAAAGCCTATCCTTAATTACGAGTTCATACAATTCCTAGCATCCCTAATAATTAATTCTGAAGCATAGAAGCTTAAAGCCAACCAACCCTCATATCCCTATGTCTAGGCAATAATATGCTATTGGGAGAATTTCCCCGGATCTAGATTTCCCCGTATGTGTCCATATCGACAAAATCAATAATCATGACATCGAATGAGTTAAATAATGCATGCTTTGAGCAAAGAGGAAAAACCTAACTATCAATGAAAGAAAGCATGTATCTCAAATAATATGTTTAAATACAAATTCCATATATGAGAGCTTCAAAAGATTACATTGATTCCCCAATAACAAGAAGAGTTTAGTTCATCATATTCATGGTGAAACTAGATGAATTAGAATGAAAGAGTGAAAGATAGAACCCTAGAAAGTTGAGTAGGTAGCCTTAGCATCCAAAATCTTCCTCCAAGGGGTGGAAAGGTGTGTGTTTGCTTCGTACTCTGCCAAAGATAAAAACCCTAGGAAGTCCTAAAGCTTATAAACTATTCGAAATATTACAGAAAAGTGGGCCTAAGCCCAAAATAATGGCGCTCAGCGGTAAACTACCGCTCAATGGTAAGTGTGTGTTGAATTCTTCCCCTCCGTTGCACTTTCATCCCTCAGCGGAGCCAACGGGTGTTCATTAGTATCGCTTAGCGATAAACTGGCGCTGAGCGGTACTTGCGACTTCTCTTCTTTTGCACTTTTTGAGTTCTTTTCTGATTCCATCTCTATCCTTCTTCACTTCTTTCATCAAATTCATCTTAAAACCTGCATAAAACACTGAAATCAAGCATAAACATGTCCAACTCTCTTATTTCAAAAAATATAAACAAAAGCATGATTTCAAGCTAGTTTCTAAGTGTTAAAGGTTGCTTTTAGTATCAATTTTAAGCATGAAAATAATAGTTTTTCAACTGTTATCACAACCCCAAACTTAGAACTTTGTTTGTCCTCAGGCAAACAAGATGTAACTCAATCTTCTACCAATCAATACAATGGTTCACTCCATTCAAAAATCCTCTTTTCAAGATAAGTAAGTACTTAATTAAGCTCATGACAAAAACTTCAATCAAGACATGAATGATCAATCAACTAAGTATGGTTGTTCATATGGTTGCTTTTTCTTCTCTTTTCTTTCTCTTTTTTTATTCTTCTTTTCACATTCTTAGTTCTTAGCTCAATGATTTCAATTTCCCTTTCATAACTTCCCAACAACCCCAAACTTGAACATTTATCAATACCATAAAATATTTTCTACTTAACTGAAGGTAAAGCTTTTCACAAAGGGTTTTCAAATTATGTTCAAGGCTAAGGGTTCAAAGGATATAACACATAGTGCTCTCTTTTGTGGGCTAAAATCATGCATTTGGCTAATAAAAGGGTTACCAACAAATGACCTTGATCATATGATGCAAACAAGCAATTGATTCAATCATAGAAAACCTGGGCAAAATCATTAATGCTTTCAAAGTAATAGCATTTAATCACAAAAACTCTGGAGCTCAAAACCTCACATATAAGCTCATTCACATTCCACATATACACATCTTGCTTAGTATCATAATCACAATCACAACATCATGCATTTGTTCACAAAGCTTGTGAACCATCTGTATAAGCATATAATGTGAACAATCTCAACATCAATCAATATCAAAGCATCATCAATCATCACTTATCAAACAACAATCATAAGTAAACCATCATAACAGACAAAGTTTCCAATTGAGTACATCAAAACCTATTCTAAAACAGAAGAAAATAAGTTCAGAACACTGGGTTGCCTCCCAGTAAGCGCTTGTTTAACGTCACGAGTCTGACCCAAAATCTCAAGGATCAACCAACTGCATCATTGTGGACAAGTGTTGCACTTCTCCCCCTAGATAAGGCTTGAGACGTTGACTATTCACCATCCAACTTTTCTTTGGATCATTAGCAGATGGATCAAATAATTCAATTGCTCTCCATGTGGATGCACTCCTTTTACTATGAATGGTCCTGACCATTTAGTCTTCAACTTCCCAGGGAATAGCTTCAATCTTGAGTTGAATAATAACACCTGCTGCTCTGGATTAAAGACTTTATTCATCAGCTTCCTGTCATGATAAAACTTAATCTTATCTTTATAAGTCTTGGATGAATCATATGCATGTAACTGTGTTTCTTCAAGCTCCAGAATCTGCCTTCTACGTGTGCTCTGAGTTTCATAAGAATCAAAATTCAAGAATTTTAAAGCCTAAGAAGCTTTAAGCTCCAACTCTACTAGCAAATGATATGCTTTCCCATAGACTAATTGAAAAGGTGATAATCCCATGGATGTCTTCATTGCCGTCCTATAAGCCCAAAGAGCATTATCGAGTTTTAGTGACCAATCCTTTCTTGATGAAGTAATGGTTTTTTCCAGGATCCTTTTTATCTCTCTGTTAGATACCTCAGCTTGTCCATTGGTTTGTGGATGATAAGGTGCAGCTACCTTATGTCTTACTCCATAATGTTTGAGTACTTTTCCTAGTTGATAATTGCAGAAATGAGATCCCCCATCACTAATTAGCACTCTTGGAGTTCCAAAATGTGAAAATATCTGCTTCTTCAAAAATTTGATTACCATGCTAGCATCATTTTTAGGACAAGCTAATGCTTCCACCCATTTACTCATATAATCCACTGCTACCAATATATATTTATTGTTGAAAGATGGAGGAAAGGGTGCCACAAAGTCAATACCCCAACAATCAAAAACCTCAACCTCTAAAATGCCCTGTAATGGCATCTCATGACGTCTAGTAATCGTCCCTGCTCTTTGACACTTATCACAATTTCTAACATGATTATGAGCATCTTTAAATAGAGTTGGCCAATAAAACCCTGATTGAAGAACTTTTGCTATTGTTCTTTCTCCATAAGGTGAATCATGACAATGCTAGAGAATTCCTTCTGCTTCTTCATTTGTCACACATCTCCTTAGAAGATTATCTGCTCCAATTTTGAACAAATAAGGATCATCCCAGACAAACTGCTTGGCATCATGCAAAAATTTCTTTCTTTGTTGCCAATCTAAATCTTCTGGCATAACCCTTGCAGCTTTGAAATTAGTCATATTAGCAAACCATGGCCTCTGCTGAATATCCATGAGTGCTTCATCTGAAAAAGATTCCCAGATATCTAATTCCTTGTTAGTGACCTCCTTGTTGACTAACCGTGACAAATGATCAACAATCAAGTTCTCACTCCCTTTCTTATCACGGATCTCCACATAAAATTCTTTCAAGAGTAGTACCCATCTAATCAGACGTGGCTTAGAGTCTGGCTTTGTCAACAAATATTTGATAACTGCATGATTTGTATAAATAATCACCTTAGACCCATTAAGATAAGGTCTAAATTTCTCTAAAGCATACACTATAGCTAGGAATTCTTTCTCCGTAGTAGCATAATTTAACTGAGCATCATTCAGAACTTTGCTGGCATAATAATTTGGATGAAAGATATGCTCTTTTCGCTGGCCAAGAACGACTCCTATTGCATAATCACTAGCATCACACATTAACTCAATTTTTATTCCATTCTGGAGCTATAATTACTGAAGCTAACACTAATTTACTCTTCAATGTGTCAAAAGCTTTCAAACATTCTTCATTCATCACAAAAGGGGCATCCTTCATAAGAAGATTACTCAATGGTTTAGCAACTTTAGAGAAATCTTTTATGAATCTTCTGTAAAATCCATCATGACCTAGAAAACTCCTGATTCCCTTTACATTTGTTGGTGGAGGCAGTTTCTCAATGACTTCTACTTTGGCTTTATCCATCTCAATCCCTTTAGCAAAAATTTTATGTCCCAGCACAATTCCTTCTGTTACCATGAAATGACATTTCTCCCAAATAAGAACAAGATTTGTCTGAACACATCTTTTAAGAACAATATCCAAATTAGCCAAACACCTTTGGAAAGAATTTCCAAAGACTGAAAAATAACCCATGAAGACTTCAATGCACTTTTTTCTAGGAGATCTGCAAAAATTGCCTGCGTACACCTTTGAAATGTAGCTGGAGCATTACATAATCCAAATGGCATCTTTTTGTAGGCAAAGATACCAAAAGGACAAGTAAAGGTCGTCTTCTCTTGGTCTTTTGGATCTACCATAATTTGATTGTATCCAGAACATCCATCTCGAAAGCAATAAAAAGTTTGGCCTGCTAATCTCTCTAACATCTGGTCCATGAAAGGAAGAGGAAATTGATCCTTCCTAGTGGCTTTATTTAGCTTCCTGTAATCAATGCACATTCGCCATCCAGTAACTGTCCGAGTAGGAATAAGTTCATTCTTATCATTATGAATTACTGTCATCGCGCCTTTCTTTGGAACCACCTGTATTGGACTTACCCATTCACTGTCAGAGATTGGATAGATGATACCAGCTTCCAAAAGTTTCAACACTTCTTTTCTAACCACCTCCTTGATTACAGGATTTAACCTTCTTTGTGGTTGAGCACTCGGTCTATAATCATCTTCCATAAAGATCTTATGCACACAATAAGTTGGGCTGATACCTTTAAGATCTGAGATTGACCACCCAATCGCTTCTTTGTTAGCTTTCAGAATTTCTATCAACTATTCTTCTTCTTTTGGAAACAAAGAGTTACTGATGATGGCTGGCTTTATTCCATCTTCTTCTAGAAAAACATACTTCAGATGTGATGGTAGTATTTTTAATTCTAACTTCTTTACTTTGACTTCTTATTCCTTATCAATTATCTCAAACTTTGTATCCTCCACTCGAAATGTTTCTAAGTCTATCATACATTCTTCAATTAATTTCTCTTCTCCTTCATCTAAATCTTCACAAGCATCAATAGGAGTTTTCTCTAATGGAGAAGCAAAATGCATCATTCTTTCTTGCACCATACAAACTTCATCAAGTTCGTCAAATTGAAAACATGTTTTATCATCATTTGGATTTGTCATGGCTTTGAATATGTCAAAGTTTACTTCTTCATCATGAACTCTCACTTTAAGCTTACCATTCTCTACATCAATTAAAACTCTAGCAGTCTTCATAAAAGGTCTCCCAAGAATGAGAGGTACATCACCATTCCCTTCCATCTCCATTACAATAAAATCTACTAGGAATACAAACTTGTCAACCTTCACTGAAACGTCTTCAACCACTCCATATGGATATTTAAGAGACCTATCTGCCAATTGAAGAGCCATTCTGGTAGGTTTGAGTTCCAAACCCTCAATTGTTTTAAACATGGATAGCAGCATTAAATTAATGCTAGCTCCCAACTTAATCAATGCTCTTCCAACTTCCAACTCTCCTATGGTGCATGGAATAGTGAAGCTTCCTGGATCTTTAAGCTTAGGAGGTAATTTCTGTATGATTGCACTGCAGTTACCCTGTACTTTGATAGTTTCCTTCTCAATGTACTTGTTTTTCTTTGTACGGAGTTCCTTCAAAAATTTTGCATATGATGGCATTGGTTGTAATGCTTCAGAGAATGGTATTGTAATTTCCAGCTTATTAAACAACTCCATGAATCTTTCCAACTGTTTTTCTTTCTCCTTCCTTGAATAATTCTTTGGATAAGGAAGTGATTTTTCAAACTCTTTTTCTTTTTGTCTCTCATCTCTCTCTTCTTTCTCTTCTTTCTCTTTCTTCTCTTTCTTTTCATCTTCTTCTTCTTTCTTTTTCTCTCTCTCAACTCTTTCTTCCCACTCACATGTTTCTTTTTCACTCTCATTTTCTTTCTCCTCTATAGGGTTTATTTTTCTCTCCTCTAACACCTTACCACTTTTGGTCCCAATAGTTTTACACTTCTCTCTAAGATTACCATTTTTCCTCTTGTCAACTATTTGCTCGATATGGATCTTCATATTTTTAATGCAACTTCCACATTCTTACAATAAGATGCATTCGTCTTCAAGAATTGTTGGAAAGTCTCGTCAAGTTTTGTTGTTTTCCCAGATGGAGTAGGTTGTGTTTGCCATATTTGCTGCTGCCATTGAACCATTGAAACATTTTATATTTTTTGTGGTAATTGAGAAAGTTTCTTAATTACTTCTTCCAACTGCTGAGAAATAATCTTATTTTGAATAAGCAAGGCATCATTTGGTTGAAATTGTAGCAACTCCTTCTGACTAGGAGCTCCTCTTTCACTGTTCAGCTCATTATCATTAGTAGTCATGTTTTCAATTATTTTCGTGGCTTCCTCTAAGTCTTCCATTTGATATTGCCTCCAACTGAGGCGTCTAGCATCAACTTGGTTTGTGAACCAAGACCTCCAAGGAAGAATAGGACTACTTCTACTTCGTCAAATCCATGCGTGGGAGTCTTTCTTAATAGGCTTTTGTATCTGTCCCATGCATGACCTAGTAATTCCTCCATGCCTTGCCTGAAAGATGAGATATCTTGCTTTCCTTTGTTTACCTTGGATTATGGGAAGTATTTGTTCAAAACTTTGTCACCACAACTTCCCACTCTGTAAAGCTCCCTTCTGGAAAAGAGTTCAACAAAAGCTTAACATTGCCACCCAATGAGAAAGGAAACAAGCTAAGTTTGATTTCTTCGTCAGGTACCCCATTTATCTTCATTGTATTGCAAATTTCATTAAAGGTTGTGAGGTGCTCATATGGGCTTTCATGTAACAACCCATTAAATTGATTACTCTTAACCAGTTGGATTAATGCCGATTTCACCTCCATATTGGCTGCATTGACCCTCGGTCTTGCTATGTTGTTGAAATGTTGAGGGCCAACTATATTAGTGTAATCTGCAAGAGTCCGTCTAACATTATTATTCTCCATCTCCTCAGTGCTATGGTAAGAACCTTGTGGTAAAGGTTGTAAGAGATCTTCTAGAGGAGGGAAAAGTTCTCTAGATGTACGGATTCTTCTCCTCTGTCTACTCTCATCTAAGCCTTCAAGAAGAGGTTTCGAGGTTTTCTTGCTTATAGTTCGAATTGCTTCCTGCATACACAAGAAAACAAGTCCCTAGAAAAATTTGTCAGCATAAAAAGATATAGAAGAAGTAATATAAGATATAAGAAGATAAAATAAAAATAGAAAAAATAAAAACAAAAAACAAAAAAATAAAAACAAAAAAATAAAATAAAATAAATAATAACCGAAAAAATAAAAACAGAAAAATAAAATAAAGTAAAATAAAATAAAAACCGAAAAATAAAAACAGAAAATAAAAACAGAAATTCAAATTTAAAAATTTAAAAATTCAAAATTCAAAATTCAAGTCAAAGATAATCAATAATCACACAAATAAACTACTTAAACCACGAGTCCCCGACAACGGCGCCAAAAACTTGATGATAAATTTATGAACACCGAAAAACGGCGGCAAAAACTTATTTAACCCTCGACAAGTGTGATCGAATCGTATCAAGTAATAAACTCGGTAAGATCAAGTATCATTCTCCCAAAGGACTCACCGCCTAGTTAGGTATATGATTTCTTGATTATTTAAGACTTGAGAACAAATTGTTATAAGTTTCAAATGCAAAAGACAAAAGTAAAAATGTATGAATGTGATGATCAATGGTAAAGAAGAACACAAACACTGAACGAATTAAATGGATGAGTATGTTGTTGGGGTAATCAATTTCATCTTATCCACTCTCACATATTTTAGGAATTCATCATTCTTTTCATCAATGTTAATGTCACTCTCTAAATTACCTTAAACCCGATGTCTCGGCGAAGAAAGTTTATCCTTAATTACGAGTTCATACAATTCCTAGCATCCCTAATAATTAATTCTGAAGCATAGAAGCTTAAATTTAACCAACCCTCATATCCCTACGTCTAGGCAATATGCTATTGGGAGAATTTCCCTGGACCTAGATTTCCCCGTATGTGTCCATATCGACAAAATCAATAATCATGACATCGAATGAGTTAAATAATGCATGCTTTGAGCAAAGAGGAAAAACCCTAACTATTAATGAAAGAAAGCATGTATATCAAATAAGATGTTTAAACACAAATTCCATATATGAGAGCTTCAAAAGATTACATTGATTCCCCAACAACAAGAAGAGTTTAGTTCACCATATTCATGGTGAAACTAGATGAATTACAATGAAAGAGTGAAAGATAAAACCCTAGAAAGTTGAGTAGGTAGCCTTATAGCATCCAAAATCTTCCTCCAAGGGGTGGAAAGGTGTGTGTTTGTTTCGTACTGTGCCAAAGATACAAACCCTAGGAAGTCCTAAAGCTTATATAATATTCGAAATATTATAGAAAAGTGGGCCTAAGTCCCAAATAATAGCGCTCAGCGGTAAACTATCGCTCAGTGGTAAGTGCGTGTGTTGAATTCTTCCCCTCAACTGTACTTTCACCCCTCAGCGGAGCCAACGAGTGTTCATTAGTGCTGCTCAACGGTAAACTGGCGTTGAGCGGTACTTGCGGCTTCTCTTCTTTTGCACTTTTTGAGTTCTTTTCTGATTCCATCTCTATCCTTCTTCACTTCTTTCATCAAATTCATCTTAAAACCTGCATAAAACATTGAAATCAAGCATACACCTGTCCAACTCTCTTATTTCCAAAAATATAAACAAAAACATGATTTCAAGCTAGTTTCTAAGTGTTAAAGGTTGCTTTTAGTATCAATTTTAAGCATGGAAATAACAAATTTTGAACTGTTATTAAGCATCTACGGATGGATGCTAGGTGGTTAAGTATCTACTAAAGGATACTAGGTTTGTTTCACCTACTGCTGGGTGTTGGTGGAATTTGGGTCAGGCTCATGACGTTAAACAAGCGCTACTTGGGAGGCAACCCAGTTGATTTACTTTGTCTTTATTGTTTGTTTTGATTTTGCTTTTCGTTGCATGGTAGGGACTGAATGTATGAGTTATCTTAGAACTTAAATGCATGGAGTGAGTGAGAGGCATGAGTAGAAGGTACCTAGGGTAAGCTAGGAAGAAGGAGAGCATGTCACGCAAGTGCCGCTCAACGAAAATTTCCGTTGAGCGGTATCACTGCAGATTGGTTTTTCAGGTTGCCCTTAGCAGGACCCGAGCCCATTAGGGTATTTTTATACCCTAGGGTGCGGTTTTGGTTTTATTTTCATATTTCTTTCCTCTCACACACTTTTAAACACTTTTCTAAGAGTTCTCTACACTGCTCCCTTCATTCCCCTTTACAAAATCTCTCTTCTACTCACTTTCTCACTAGTTTTCCATCTAAGTTTGGGGTTTGGAGAGAGCATTGTTGTTGGGGCTGAGTTCTTGACATTTTTAGAGCATGTTCTACTAATCTAGCTTCTCCACCCAAGTAAGTCAAGCATTTTTCATTATAGGGTTCTTGAAAGCATGAATTGGTATGAATATGGATGTTCAAAGCATGATTCTTTAGGGATTTTGATTTCTATGCATGATTTGATGAATTAATTGATGTTTGAACCGATTAAAATGCTTGATTTTGGTCTGGAAGTATAAAAATTGCATGTGGGTGGAGTTAGGAAGTGTTGAAAATGCATTTTTCAAAAACTGCAGAATCGCCGCTAAACGGAAATTTCCCCTGAGCGTGATTCTAACAGACTTGGTTTTTGGCTTCTTTTTCTTGCTGGCTTGGTGCACTGGTTACGTTGAGGGGTTCTTGTGACCCTCAACGGTGGTTTAGCATGGATTTTGGGTGTTGTTTGTGGTTTACTAATGATTAACAACATGTGTTGTGGTTTTGTAATTTGTGTTTGATGTATGGATGACATCCTCTTCAGGCAAAAGATTGAAGACTACAACTTCCAAGAGGAAAAACAAGGAACCAGAACAACCCCATTCTAGTAGGTTCTTATCTCACAAACATGAGAATCATTTTAGGATTGTTCAAGATAGGACACTCCTGATGGAGAGGAAAGCTGGAATGACATCTAACTTTGCTCTTCAGTTTGGAGAGCAACTGATGGGAAGAAATTGGAGGAGGCTCGCCACATACCCTGCACCAGCCAATATAACAGTAGTAAAGGAATTTTACACTAATGCAAGAAAGTTGGGTGATTATCCGGTTAAGGATTACCTAAGCTATGTTAGAGGCTACGCTATTAGGTATGATCCTAACTCTATCAACAACTTTTTGGGTACTGAATGGGTTGAAGAGCAGTGTTAGTTTGCTCTCTGTATAGAGGAAGGCATTGATTTTAATGACTTGAAGAGTGTTCTATGTGTTCCTGGAGGACATTTCCAGAGGAACAGAAATGGTGCAATGGTTTACATTAGAAGGACTGATTTGACTTCCCTTGCAAAATATTGGATGGCATTCTCTCATGCCAACATTCAGCCATGTTCTCATGTTTTAGACATCACTATCAGCAGGGCACTTCTCCTCTACTGTGTGCTTAGAAATATGAGCATTAACATTGGCCAAGTGATTGCCAATGAAATACAGATGTGTGCCAACACGATGAACAACAAGGCACCTTTAGGGCATCCTTCCTTGATTACGCACTTGTGAAAGATAGTTGGGGTGGATACTTCTGCTCCATCATTTGAGAGGCCGAGGAAATCCATTAATGAGGCTTATTATAGGCAGTATTGTGGAGGTAAGGGGGAAGCTTAACCAATTCCACCACGCCGTTCTCGTAGAGGGAGAGGATCAGCACAGAGTTAGGCATCTGCAGAGACTCATGATGCAGAGCCATTGCAGATGAGGGGACATGTATATGTCTCTCATAGATTCCCAGATGCAGTCCATCCACAAAGGGCAGGTGGCCATATCTGAGATGATCATTGGGATGTATGATACACCCCCAACACACAGGTGGACTATGGACGAGTTCCATAATGTGGCGGCATGGCCAGAGGAAAACACCCAGGGTAGCAGAGCTGGAGCAGCTGAAACTTCAGCTATGGAGGAAGATGAAGATGATGATGATGATGATGATGACGCATTTGAGGATGCTGAAGATAATGAAGAGGAGGAAGATACATATGACAACATAGGCTGATGAGGAGTTGAGATAACATTTCCTGATGGATGCTATCAAGACTAGAGCATGATCTTTTCTATCTTTGGTTTTGTAATATTGAACTTATTTGCTTCTGTTTTTAGAATAGGGTTTATGTACTCAATTTGACACTTGTTTGTTATGATGGTTTGCTTGTGACTATTGTATGATAAGTAATGTTTGATGATGTTCTGATCTTGATTGATGATTAAGAATGTGCACATTATATGCTTATACAGGTGGTTCAAGAGCTTTGTGAACAAATGCATGATGTTTTGATTGTGATTATGATGCTAAGCAGGATGTGTATGTGGAATGTGAATGAGCTTATATGTGAGATTTTGAGCTCTAGAGTTGTTGTTGAATGCTATTACTCTGAAAGCATGAATGACTTTGCCTAGGTTTTCTATGATTGAAGAATTTTCTTGTTTGCATCATATGATCAAGGCCATTTGTTGGTAACCCTTTTTGTTAGCCAAATGTATGATTTTAACCCAATCAAAAGAGAACACTATATGTTCTATCCTTTGAGTCCGTAACCTTGAACAAGAATAGAAAACCCTTTATGAAAATATTTACCTTGAGTTAAGTTGAAAACATTTTGTGGTACTAATAAATGTTCAAGTTTTGGGTTGTTGGAAAATAGAAAGGGAAAATAAAAAGCATTGAGCTAAAAGTTAAGCATGTGAAAAGCAAAAGAAAAAGAAAAAAAAACTCAATGCAAAAGAAAGTTGGGAATAATTAAAAATGATTGTGTTTAGATGATTCTCTTAACTCAAGGGTTTTATGATCCAGAAAAACCAATTTTTATTGTTAGCCCAACCACATTATAAGCCATTGAAAAGTCCTTGTGATGATGCTTACTTGTAAATGTATTTGATTATAGTTAAATGAAAGGCAAAGTTGATTCATGTGACATTGTAATAGTAGAGTGAATACCTCTTATACACTTGTGTATTTGAGTGAAAAACTTTATCTGATGAGATTAGATTCCATGAACACATTATAACATCTTTGCTTAGTTGATTGATCATTCATGATAATAACATTTGTTGGATATTATGTGATTGAGTGAACACTAAAAGCATGTGCGAATCTTGATTGAGGTCTTGGTGATGAGCTAACTTGAGTATTTACTTATCTTGAAAGAAATATTTTTGAATGTGATGAACCATTGAATGGATTGGTGGAAGATTGAGTTACATCTTATTTGCTTGAGGACAAACAAAGTTCTAAGTTTGGGGTTGTGATAACAGTTGAAAAACTGTTATTTTTACACTTAAATTCTATATTAAAAGCAACCTTTAAGACTTAGAAAATAGCTTGACATCAAGTTTTTGCTTATGTTTTTGGAAATAAGAGAGTTGGACAGGTTTTATGCTTGATTTCCTTGTTTTTGTAGGTTTTGAGATGAATTTGATGAAAGAAATGAAGTGGGACAGAGATGGAATCATAAAAGGACACAAAAAGTGCAAAAGAAGAGAAACCGCAAGTACCGCTCAGCACTAATTATCTCTAAGCGGCACTCTCAAGAACCCGTTGGCACTGCTGAGGGGAAAAATGGCGCTGAGCGGATGTGACTGACTTTACTTTTGTTTGATTGTTGTGATTTTGTTTTAGTTGCATGATAGAGATTGAATGTTTGAGTGATGTGAGAACTTAAGTGCATGGAGTGAGTAAGAGA
The DNA here is from genome assembly GCA_034642375.1 of Vigna nakashimae. NCBI lineage: Eukaryota > Viridiplantae > Streptophyta > Magnoliopsida > Fabales > Fabaceae > Vigna > Vigna nakashimae. The sequence continues at coordinate 19,291,366 of CM067760.1, read as the reverse complement.
CATGAGTATAAGATACCTAGGGCGAGCTAGGAAGAAGGAGAATAAGTCACGCAAGTACCGCTCAACGGTAATTTCCGCTGAGCGGTAACACTGCAGATTTGGGTTTAACTGTTTGGTCCATTTGGGCTCAGCGGGAGTAGGGCCCATTAGGGTATTTATATACTCTAGGGCGCGATTTTACCTCTATCTTCATATTTCCTTCTTCCCACACACTCTTAAACACTTTCTCAAGAGTTCTCTACACTTTTTCCCTCTTCCCCCTTTACAAAACGTCTTTTCCACTCACTTTCTTACTAGGGTTCCATCCAAGTTTGGGGTTTGGTGAGAGCATTGCTATTGGGAGCTAATTTCTTCACATTCCTAGAGCATTTTTCATTCATCTAGCATCTCCACCCAAGTAAGTTCAAGTAAGTTTAAGCATGATTTTTTAGGGTTTTGATTTTTATGCATGATTTGATTAATTAATTGATGTTTGAACCGATTAAAATGCTTGATTTGGGATTGGAACTAATAGGATTGCATAAGGGTGGAGAATAGGACATTCTAAAATGAATTTTGAAAAATCTGCAGAAAAATCTGCAGAATCACCGCTCAACAGAAATTTCCCCTGAGCGCGATTTTGGCAGAATGGATTTTTGGCTCTTTTGGTTGCTGGTTTGATGCATAGCTTGCACTGAGGGGCTTTGTTTGCCCTCAGCGGTGATTTAGCATGGTTTAGGGGTGTTGTTTATGGTTTACTAATAATTAACATCATGTCTTGTGGTTTTGTGAATTGTGTCTGATGTAGGGATGGTCTCCTCATCTGGCAAGAGATACAAGACTATAGGAACCAAGAGGAAGGATAAGGAACCAGAACGCTGGAATATCCAAGATAGGAGGCTCCTAATGGAAAGAAAAGCTGGTTGATTTAGCTCCACAGTTTGGAGAGCAAATGGTGAGTAGGAACTAAAGGAGACTAGTCACCTACCCTACACCAGCTAAAATAGCAGTGATGAAAGAATTTTACACCAATGCAAGGAGGTTAGGTGATCATCCTGCTAAGGATTACTTGAGCTATGTTAGAGGTCACACCATTCGATATGATCTTGACTTTATTAATAGATTTTTAGATACTAAATGGGTTGGTGAGCAATGTCAGTTCACTCTCAATATGGAGGAAGGAATAGATTTTGATGATGTAGAGAGTGTGTTGTGTGTGCTTGGAGGGCATTTTAAGAGAAACGCGAATGGTGCAGTGGTGAACATTAGGAGAGTTGATTTGACTCAGTTAGCAAAGTATTGGATGGCTTTCTCTCATGCCAACATTCAGCCTTGCTTCCATGTGTCTGATATTACTGTTAGCAGGTTACTTCTTTTATATTGTGTGCTCAGAAGGATGAGCATTAACATTGGCTAGGTGATAGCCAATGAGATGTAGGTGTGTGCCAACACTACGAACACCAAAGCACCTTTGAGACAACCCTCTTTGATCACGCACCTATGTGAGCTTGTTGGAGTGAACATCTATGTTCCACCATTTGAGAGGCCGAGAAAAGCTATTGATGAGATAGCATCTACTGATGGATGCTATCATCACTAGAGCAGGATCTTTTCTATCTTTTGTTTTGTACAATTGAACTTATTTGCTTCTGTTAGTATAATAGGGTTCGATGTACACAATTTGAAACGATGTCTGTTATGATGGTTTGTTTGTGACTTATGCATGATAAGTATTACTTGATGATGCTTGGATATTGATTGATGTTGAGATTGTGCAATATATGTTGAGATACAGGTGATGGTTCACAAGCTTTGTGAATAAATGCATGATGTTGTGATTATGATTATGATGCTAAGCAGGATGTGTATGTGGAATGGTTAAATGAGCCTATATGTGAGGTTTTTTAGATCCAAAGTTTTTGATTGAATGCTATTACTTTGAAAGCATGAATGACTTTACCCAGGTGTTCTATGATTGAATCATTTGTTTGTATGTGTCATATGATCAAGGCATTTGTTGGTAACCTTCTTTAGCCAATATTCATGATTTTAGCCCACTAAAAGAGAACACTATGTGTTATATCCTTTGAACCTTTAGCTTTGAACACGATTTGAAAACCCTTTTTGAAAAGCTTTACCTTGAGTTGAGTTGAGAATATTTTGTGGTATTGATAAATGTTCAAGTTTGGGGTTGTTGGGAAGTCTAGAAAGGGAAAATAACAAGCATTGAGCCAAGAGCTAAGCACGTGAAAATCAAAAGAAAAAGGAAAGCAAAGAAAGAAAAAGAGAAAGGTTCAATGCAAAAGAAAGTTGGGAAGAAAGAAGAATGGTTGTAATTATTCACTTAACTCAAGGATTTTGTGATCCAAAAAAACCAATTTTCTTGTTAGCCCAACCACATTATAAGCCATAGAAAGTTCCTTGTGATGACAATTGCTTGTAAGTGTTTTTGATTGTGGTTAAATGAAAGGCAAAGTTAATTCATGCAACATTGTGATAGTAGAGTGGATTAGTGACTTCTTATACACTTGTGTGTTTGAGTGAAACACTTTATCTAGTGAGGAAAGATTCCATGAACACATAAGAACATCTATGCTTAGTTGACGGATCATTCATGAAAATAGCATATGTTGGATATTAGGTGATTGCGTGAACACTAAAGCATATGCACATCTTGATTGAAGTCTTTGTGATGAGCTAATTTGAGTACTTGTCTTGAAAAAAGGAGTTTTGAATGTGGTGAACCATCGTGTGGATTGGTAGAAGATTGAGTTACATTTTGTTTGCTTGAGAACAAACAAAGATCTAAGTTTGGAGTTGTGATAACAGTTGAAAAACTGTTATTTTTATGCTTAAAATTAACCTTAAAGACAACCTTTATGACTTAGAAACTAGCTTGGAATCATGTTTTTGTTTATGTTTTTGAAATAAGAGAGTTGATGGGTTTTATGATTTGTTTTCTTGTTTTTGCAGGTTTTAAGATGAATTGGATGAAAGAAGTGAAGTAGGAAGAACTTGGAATCATAAAAGAAAGTGAAAAGTGCACAAAAAGAGAAGACGCGAGTACCGCTCAACGAAAATTACCGTTGAGTGGCGTTCCATTACCAATGAGGAGCATTGGTATCTTGAAGCTACTATGAAATTTTGATGATGATAAAAGCTAAAGAATTGAAGACTCTAAATGCATCTTTGTTAAACGCATTTTGTAGAAACAAATGTATAGGATAAAATGTAATGATGTAAAAACTCTTAGAAGTTTTCGTATTTAGTGAGTCATTGCACAAATAATCGATTATCAAGAGGAATAATCGATTATCACAAGCCAATTTAGAAGAGAGTTGCTTGCGCAAATAATCGATTATTACACAGAAATAATCGATTATCACTGTTTCATTTAATTCTGTCCAAGTCTCTGGAATAATCGATTATTGCTCAGGATAATCGATTATCACTTTTTTGAAAACCCCATAACGGACACAAATAATCGATTATCACTTACGATAATCGATTATCAGTGGCAGTTAGGAGATGTCTTTTCAGTTTTTGACCCTGCACGAAACTAGGCTTATAAATAGAGGCCTTCACAGCTCTTAGAAAGGACTTTTCAATTGAGAGTATTAGAGTTTTGTGCCTAAGGGAAGCTCTCTGTGAGTGAAAATGATCTATGCCATTTTGAGAATACAGTTTGTTTGAGGAAATTCTCAAAGTGATAGAGTGCTCTTGTCTAGTCTTGTGAATAGGAGAAGCTCGCACTTTGTGTATCAAAGGTCGGAGCAGTTCTCTTCAAGTTGGCAGAGCTATTGCTTCCGATTCGTGCGTCGAAGGAAGTTCTTCCGATTTCGTTTGTCGAAGGAAGTTACTTGTTGCACTCTTCTGGTTCGTTTGTCGAAGGAAGGTGTTTTCTATTCTTTGCTCATTTCATTATCTTGTAATCTGTACAATTATATTTTTAGTAAAAAAAAGGTTAATCACTATTTATAGTGATTAACGACTGGACATAGAATCTTTTGATTCGAACCAGGATAAAATTCCTGTGTTGATTTTCTTGATCCCTAAACTCTTAGCACATCAATTGTTCGATAAAAATTTTAACTTGTGTTGTGATTATTACACGCTTTCCGCTATCTAAATCTTATTGTGCTGCGCGACTCTATAACAGTACTGATTGTTCCGACACGTTCTTGATCCCGAAGTCACCGTTGAGGGGCAAATGCAGCTGAGCGTCAATCTGAAGTGTTGCGCTGACCGTTGAGCGCCAATTTTATGGGTAGCTTACTTTTTTGTAATTTTTAGAATAATATATAAGGTTTTAGTCGACCTAAATCAATCATCTTTGGCTGGAACGAAGCAGAAACACACCTTTTCACTCCTTGGAAGAGGATTTTGGATGCTCAAGCTCCACTTTTCAAATTCTAGGGTTTTATCTTTCATTATTTTTCATCTAGTTTCACCATGAATATGGTGAACGAAACCTATATTTTTATTGGGGAATCAATTTAATCCTTTAAAACTCAAGTATTGAATTTGTTCTTTATAATATATGTTTTCTTTCATTAATTGTTAGGGTTTTTCTTCTTTGCTCAATGCATGCTTTGTTTAACTCATTGCGTGATTATTGATTTTTTTGAACACATTTGAGGAAATCTAGATATGGGGATTTAACAAAATTTGGTTTTTATTTTATTTTTTATTAACAATTGGCATTATTTAATTTTATTCCTCTAAACTCATGGTTTTAGAAGAGATAAAGTGGGACTGACTCTAATAAATAAATAGATGTACAATATAATAAAAATTCACTTTATATATCAAATTAGTGAGAGATTTTAAGGGCACCATAACTCATTACATGCATTTATATATTTATCTTGTTCTCTAAATTTTTAAAAGCGATGTATCTTATTTTTATTTAGTATTTTACTTGTAGACAACATGACAAATTAACTGTCTATCATGTTTAAGTGTTTATTTGTTTCTTGTTCTTCACATTATTATTGTATATAAAAATACTGAATAAATTTATCACAGTCAATGTCAAAACTAGTCTCATAAATATATAACTGAATACAAAATATCAAAATATTTTAGAAAAAATCAATGAGCCTATTGCGTTCATTAGGGCAACCACACCTAAAATTTCCAAAGAAAGAAATATTACAGATATTTTAGCCAAATAAATAAATAAAAATAAAAATCCTGGTAGAGGTAATTGCCTGCACCAAATTTAAATAAATAAAATAGAACATCATCATTCCCTGTTTTTGAACCAAATTTAAATGCTGATTATTCCCTGATTGTAACCATTGCTTTATGTGCTGGAAAATAGCTACCTTTGTTTTGTTGGAAACCTAACAAGATAGGTATTTCTTTTTCAACTAGTTCACCTTTTGAGCTTAATAAAATGTTCACTGCATTGTTTCCTCTATGTGATTTGCATAATCTTATTTTTAGCTCACAGTGCGAGAAGCCCTAGAGACTTGAAAATAACACTTATCATTGTTCAATCCTCTTTAAATTTGTGGACAAAATCACTTAAAGAAGGAGGGAATGATGAAGATCAACCAAGGAAAAGGGACGATAAAAGCACAAGTAGATCAATGACAGGAAAACGCAGGAAAGGTAAATGAAGCCCAAATTGAGCCAAATTCACACATATAATAATTTATTCAACTTGTGGAATAAATATTATGGATAGGCTGAATACAAAGACCACACTCGTTTTCTAATTTTTCCTTTGAATTTTTGTAGTTATTCCAATGCAATAATTTCAGATTATTTTAGATATGTTGAGTCTGTTTTTTATGTTTTACTGGTTTTGAAAGCCATTATTTCATAAGGGAGGTTTTATCCAGTGAATAATTCATTCTTAATGTTGATACGACACGAAGTCAGTGAACAAGAAACTGGAATGCTGATACCAAGAAGTCAGTGAACAGGACACTCTATCAAGGTCAACATGGGGAAACATAAAGATTCAGGAGTTGAAGAAGATAAAAGCTCAACAAATATCCTTTTGGCTAAAAAATATTATGCCAAAAATCAATGCACTACACGAAACGCTCCAAACTAAGTAGTAACATTGACACCAGAAAATTAGACAATCCACTCCCATTACAAACCTAACCTTTAGCTGCATTCTATTACGACACAATAGACCATTAAATAGAGTTGAAACATTGTTTAAATAGAAATATAGCCAGGAACTGCAAAATAATGCAAGACTCTCAAGGGAAAAAATCCTGCCAGCACCATGGTTATATGGAACCTTTATTCAAAATAGAGGAATAAAAAAGCACAAACCAGTATGTTAAAAGCGGAAATTATAACAAATTCATCCTTTTCCACCAATAATGCTAGAGGCAAGGTCAGCAACACTGCATTAATAGAGAATACAAAATATGATTACGTAACACAATGGTAGGTACTGCAATTCTAAAGGAGAACGGACCTAATCACACTATCAAAAGACTATAATAGAAAATATTCACAAACAAAGAGCAATAAATTTAAAGGGACAACAAAAGTGTTTTTCCTACAGGATAATGTCTAAATCTAAATCATATCTAATGATGAACCATTTAAGGACGTATAGTGTTTTTGTTTTAAGTTCCATTTATCTTCTGTCTCCAATATTTCACTACCCTTAATCTAATTCACTCTGCTTGTTAGGGTATTTACAAGTCTTCACTACACAAAGCCCTACTACCCAAGGTAAGATTTACCACTGTTAGGATATTTATCTTATTTTATCATCATTATAGTGTGTCAAAGATTACCCTATTTATCATGATTATATTATGTCTAGCATTACTCTATTTATCATGATTATATTGTGTCTAGAGTTACCCTATTTATCATGTACTTGTGTATCAATTTATTCTTATAAATAGAAGATTGTGAGAGGGATCAATCAAGCCCTCTAGAATTATTTTGCAGTTTCAATCTTAAGTTGGTATCAGAGCGGGTCGATCCTGCTCTGGTTTCTATCTCGTAATATGTATCAGTTCGGCGTCACAGTTCTTCGTCGCCCGCCACTGTCCGCCACTGCCCGCCGCTGGCCATCGTCAACCGTCGGCCACCGCCGTCCATCGCCGGCCACTGTTCGACCACCGTCGCCGCCGGCCACTGCCCGCCGTTGCCGGCCACTATCGTCCATCACTGTCACAATTTCCTTCGTCTAAACCCTTAGGGTTTTCTTGTTCCTCATTAGTACTATTCGTCTTCTTCAGAAATGGCGTCTGGCAGTACTCTTTCCTTCTCTGGAAGTCCATCAATTACCTTCGAGAAGCTAAATGGAAAAAATTATCTATCATGGTCCTCCACTTCTATGTTTTCTGAGGATGAATATCAAGAGTATTTAAGGTTAAAGTCTAACAGCTTGGCACAACCATCTCAATCTCCCAATACATCAACAGCCTGCGTTTCTCAATCTATGGAATGTCAAAATTCATGGGTAATTGACTCAGGTGCTTCTGATCACATTTCTGGTAAAACCTCTTTGTTCTCATCTATTTCCTCTCGAGAAAAACCTCATTTCATAACCCTTGCAAATGGATCTAAAACTTCTTCCAAAGGAGTCGGTCATGTTTCTTTGTCTCCCTCCTGTGTTTGTTGCTCAGGGGGAGTCTAGTATGGTATGCAAATTGCATCGATCTCTATATGGCTTCAAGCAATCCCCACGTGCTTGGTTTGGAAAGTTTAGCTCCATTGTTCAAAAATTTGGGCTAAAACGCAGTGAAGCAGACCATTCAGTTTTTTATTCTCATTCTTCTCTCAGGAAATGTGTTTACTTAATAGTATATGTTGATGATATTGTCATTACAGGAAATGATGCTGTTGGAATATCTCAACTAAAAGAGTACTTGTGTAGACATTTTCAAACAAAGGATCTTGGAAGTCTCAAATACTTCCTAGGCATTGAAATAGCGCAATCAAAAGATGGAGTTGTAATCTCCCAAAGGAAGTATGCTCTTGATATATTACAAGAAACAAGCATGATTGATTGTAGACCGGTAGACAGTCCCATGGACCCAAACCAGAAATTGAGGACAGAAGAAGGTGAATTATTCTCCGATCCACAGAGGTATAGTAGGCTAATTTATCTCACTATTACAAGGCCAGATCTATCCTTTGCAGTTGGAGTGGTTAGTCAGTTCATGCAGGCTCCATGTGTTGACCATTGGAATGCTCTCATTCGCATTCTAAGGTATGTAAAGAAGGCTCCCGGGCAAGGATTGTTATATGAAGATAAAGGAAGCATTCATGTCTCTGGGTATTGTGATGCAGATTGGGCAGGTTCACCTATTGATAGACGGTCTACAACAGGATATTATGTTTTTCTGGGAGGAAACATTATTTCATGGAAAAGTATGAAACAGAATCTAGTAGCTCGATCAACCGCGGAAGCCGAGTATAGGGCAATGGCATCACTAACATGTGAACTTATATGGGTGAAACAATTCCTTCAAGAGATTAAATTTTGTGACATCCATACTATGAAGATGTATTGCGACAATCAAGCTGCTCTCCAAATTGCATCAAATCCAGTGTTTCACGAGAGGACTAAACATATAGAAATCGATTGTCATTTTGTTCGTGAAAAGTTGTTGACCAAAGAAATATCTACTGAGTTTATTGGGTCAAACGATCAACTCGCAGATGTATTGACCAAGTCATTAAGGGGTCCTCGGATTGTGTTTATTTGTTCCAAGCTTGGTACATATAATTTGTATGCTCCAGCTTGAGGGGGAGTGTTAGGATATTTATCCTATTTTATCATCATTATAGTGTGTCAAGGGTTACCCTATTTATCATGATTATATTATGTCTAAGATTACCCTATTTATCATGATTATATTGTGTCTAGGGTTATCCTATTTATCATATACTTGTGTATCAATTTATTCTTATAAATAGAAGATTGTGAGAGGGATCAATCAAGCCCTCTAGAATTATTTTGCAGTTTCAATCTTAAGTACCACCTTTTCAACAATAAATGGTACACCAAATCTGTTAGGAATCAAGAATTGAAAAGAGAAAGAAAACAAAAGGTTTAATTGAATAGAATGAAAAGAACAAGAAATAGGAAAGTTCTCTCTCCTTCAAGGCCTTCACCTTCAAAGAGTCATGAGCCATTATTTTTCCCTATTTTCTTGCCTTTGTGTACCGATCTTAATTGTTAATGCGTGCTTAATTGTGTATTGTTAGTGCATTTTCATTGATTGGGTTTTATTGGGCCAATAATTCAGATTTTAATTAATTTGAATACATTTGGTCTAATTTTTGTTTTTAGGTTTTGTTGTAAAGCATTTTTCTGGGCTTGGACATTTATTTCTTGGACGGAAGAGTGCCACATCACCTTTTTCCACATCACCTTATGGTAGAAAATCACAAATGCAACTAGCTCGGAAGGCAAAAGAAAAAGAACCTCTAATAGCCAGAGAAGAAAAAAATTCTAAGAACTATAATTGACGAAGCTAAAAGAGTTAAAGAGGAGGAAGCTAGAAGAGAAAGGGAGGACAGAGAAAAGAAAGAAAGGAAGAAAATGAGAGAAGAGAAAGGGAGGAGAGAGAAGAGGGATGAGAGAAGAGAGAAAAGAAAGAGAGAGAAAAGAAAGAGAAAGAAGAACTTGAAAGAAGCGAAAAGGAGAGGGAAGAAATCCGACTCAAAAAAGAATTGCTACTCAAGGCACCTCCTACTCTCACAACTATAATTCAATCAAGAGTTTTAAAGGGAGTTTTCCAAGCTACTCAAGGCACCCCCTACTCCAACAATTATAATTTAGTCAAGAGTTTTAAAGAGAGTTTTTCAATCTTTGAATTCTTACCATTTCTTTACTTTTGAAAATCTAACTCCACTTTCACTCCCCATTGCTTTTAACTCCTGAATAGCTTTTGAAAAATCACACTGAGTTATTTTTGCATAACAAGTTACGAATAACTCAAGGTGGACAAAAACTTTCTTGTAAAATAGGTCTTATTACTTTTAAAAAAAATCCAAAGAAACTAAAACAAGAGGTTTTCAGTGCTTCAAGTGCTTTGAAAGAGAGAACATTTCTTCTGAGTATCCTCACAAAAGAATAATGGTTTAGAAAGATCAACACATTGGAAGCCTATATGACTCTCATTCTAGTGAATCAGAAGTTTTAAATTTTGTAAAGGAAAATCATTTCGAAAATACAAAATGAATTTAATCATTTGTTCTTTACTTTAGATATACATCTTTGATCCTGGAGGAAATAAACAACTAGGAGTTATGGAAAGATCGTTTTTCAAGAGGGATGGAAACCCATCTAAGGAGCTTGATGGAGATCCATCCAAGGAGCTACAATTTGTACCAGGGCTAGGAGAATGGAGAAAGAAGGACTTCAAGGACTTTTACTCTTGTGGAAGAGGGTGTTTCAAGCTTGTTTTTACCATCCTCTTAAGCTTTGTAAAAATGTACATATGTCTTTCATTAGGTGTTGTATTTGGGCCAAGGACGTACCCATCCAGGGAACTTAGAAAAAGTTAAAGATTTTGGAAATTTAACCGGATCTGACTCAGAGGTCCAGAAAATATGTGCCCATAGTCGAATCAAAGCCCTTTGAGTCTAGTTTCCAACAAAAAAACAATCAACTCATTTGGAATTCTGTGTAGAAAATTATGTGTCAAACAGTTGACAAAGGTCAGAACTGCCAAGATGTAGTCAATTAGGCTAGTTCTTGAGCTTCTTGCGTCAATTTGGGCTTTGGAGAAGGAGAGCACCTCTTATGGGCTTTGCTAAAGCCTTAAGGTTCTTCTAAAAAGAGAGAGAAGGCTCCCATGCTTTGAATCTAGTCTCATTCAAAGTAGAAAGCCTCACTCATCCCCCTTCGACATTGGCAGATTCAAGAGCCTTTTTAGTTCAATGTATTCTTCTTTAGATTCATGAACTTTAGTCCTTTCTAGAGTCACTCCTTCACCTATAAAAGGAATGCTCTACCATTTGTAATTTTTTGAACTTGGAAATAAACACTAGAGACATTATGCCAAATTGCATTCTCTCTTCTTCTAAGTTCACTTAGGTTGTCTTCTACAAAGACTCTTCTTAACCCTTTTACTTGTAGGTTGGCCTAACCTCCTTCAAGAGCATCCCAAAACCCACTTTACATGCCTATCTTCCTTCATCAATTCATGGCTTCCGCTCATCTTTCTTCATCTCCACGGAGGCTTCATCAAGTTGCTTGAAGAGGTTTCCATCACCCTCTCTAATGCAATCATTTCTAATTATATTTATTATCTAGTGCTTCTACTCATGTATTATAATATTTTCATATTTGCACTACCATGCTTATTTCCTTGTTGCTTATTACTCTTTAGTATTCAGTTCTAAGTAAGTGGTTACTTTGGTCCTTGAAAGTGGAAGACACCATCATATTAGTCCTTAAAACTTATATAGTTACCATCATTCTTGTCTCCATATTAATGTTAGTATCATCACCTCAGTCACATTACTTTTTAATTAATGTGACAACTTCCTACAAATATAGGGACCAAATAAACAGTTTACTCTTCAATACTATATGACTTAACGATTCCTATATTTATGCAGTAAAATTTTCCTTCAATCTCTAGTGGTACTTTTCTATCACTAATAATGGTTGCAGCGCTCGCTCATTTCTCTCAACCGTTTGAGTTGTATGGCTTATTATCTTCCTCTCTATTTTCTCATCATGAAGTACCGTGGTTCCAAGCCACTTCAATCATGTGACGTAAGGTATGGCCTCCCATTTTAAATATAAGGTCAAACCAGTGTCGCTTCTGCTTAACATACATTCACACACTATGTTTAACATCTACTTATGTTTAACACTATGTATAACATCTACTTATGTGTTCTCAAAGCATGTCTCCACATCTCTACCTTTCCATTCGTCTTCTTTCTCAACACTCCATCTAGCTATATATCGGTAAAATACATGCATCACGACACCAGCTCTCCATTTTGTTCCTGAAGGTGAAGCACGTGTTTGGGGTTTTGAAATTGCCCAAAATAATAGGCTCAATAGAGTCCCATTGAAGCAACATAGCTTATCATAATATCTCTCACTGACTTCGGTTTTTTAAAGGAATATCAGAAACTCACTTTTAAATGTAATAAAAGAGACCCGGAGCTATAAAGGCCGACCAAGTCATTTCATTCATGCCATTCAGCTTGCCCCGAGATGACGATAAGGAACTAATTTAAAACCAAGACAAAATCATTACCCTCAGACTTCAGTTACTAAAGACAAAGTTTGTCATGTTATATAACAAATTGGACCATAGCAGTGACAGGTGCATAGATTCCCCATCAACTCTCCTAACCAACTCCAGAATCTCAACCCAAAGGGTTAAAAAAGCTGTGAATCTCTAAATGCACACCAAAAACATAATGCATTCATAACTAATAAGAGCATGTAGACCAGTTAAAACATCAGCCTCGAAGTACTAACATAACCTCTATACAGTAACCGATAATCAAAGAGACAACAAAATTTAACCAAAGAAAAGGAAACGAATATTAAAAAAAAAATAAAAACGAAAACAAAATTTACTTTTGCTTTTAGATTTGAAAACTGCATACTTGGAAATTAGGGTTTTCGAGAATAATACCTCATTTAGGTGGGGCGGAGTAATGTTGGAGGAGATCATCATAAGGGTCCCTCCTACCAGGAACTTGGCTAATTTGGGCATCCCATGCAAGCTGAGAATTGTGGCGTTCGAATGTCCAGAAACCATAGGGCCGCATGGGGTAGCTCCACATCTCTTTTGTCTTCTCGCACCTGTCTTTCACTCTATAAACGTGCTCCCTGAACCTCCGATCTCTTTCCTTCGGGTCTTCCATCAACTTCAATACCAAGTTTTCCGCAAATTCCATGATGAAACCCATTTTCCCTCTCTTCTCTGCCCTTCCAATGAAAAAACAAAAAGTCCCCAAATTTAATCTAATACAACCCTAAATCACGAAATATGAAAGAGAAAAATATATTTTATAATACATATACTTTGTATTTCAAAAGGTATTTTTTTAAATTATTTGTGGGTATTTCATATAGGTTAGACTTGTGAAATCAAAAGTGAAATCTATAATTTTTTTACAATATCTTTAATAATTTCAATTAATATATGGAGTTCTATCTCTAGTTCTTGTATCAATTTTGAATTGAAAAAATGGAATACTAAATCTATTTATTGTCTCTTTGCTAATAAATTGGTAGTATAAAAACAAAATAGATGTATAAAATATAATAATCCCTACATGCAACTAATGGATTAAATATAAAATAACCTGAAATCCTTCTTTATTTTTATCTCAAGAATTTGAACTCAATAATTGGATTAAAATATACTAAATCTATTTTTTCAGGACATGTTTCAAAGTTCATTGGCCTACACCTAGACCTGTCAAATAAGTCCCCATCATAGGATTTGGCCCCAGCCCATATGAGTTGGGGCCAAAAAAGCCCACAGGACCAAAACAGCTCTTTATTAAAGGGCACAGGGCTAAATACCCCAAAGCCCTATGGGTCAGGCCAGCCCATGGACCTTTTCTTTTACCAAATTTTATGTAGAGAAAAATGATTTCGAAAAACCAACAATGTTAATCTATGGACAGGCTGCAAATAAGTTTATATTCTCTAGTGGCGGCAACACAATTTATGCAACAGTTCTAATCACTTTCCTCATCCATCATCCGACTCTTAGCCAACGAACCTGCTATTTATGCAACAGTTATTCAAGGTATGCATCAACAAAGTGTGTGCCTGAACCAGCGCAAGAAGAGCAAATTTTGTTTATCCTACCACAGTACCTACTCTTTACAAAGATACCACTATTGTGTTAGAATCGCTGCAACAGAATTATTAGCGTAGAACAAACCAAGAGGGGGTGAATTGGTTATATACTTTTATTGTGCCTTTTGTTATTTTTCTCTTAATTTTTCTTACTGAGCAGATAATTAAATATAAATGACAGAGTAAGGGAAAGAGAAAAATTGCACAGGTGATTTTATCATGGTTCAGATCACTCGGATCCTACGTCCAGTCGCTTATCTCAAACAAGATAAACTTTTTTCACTAACACAAAACAGTTACAAATATTAATCACAAAGAAAAACAATTTGTAAAAGTTTAGAAATACCACCCCTCTTGAAACCACAAGAGACGAACTTACACTTCCTTTGAATCTTCACAAAGGATGACCACCTCCTTCGAATGCTTCACGAAGGATGATTCTCTTTCAGGCACTTCCTCGGATACACCAAGGATGAACAAGCTATTCCTCTTGTCACCACAATAGCACTTCAGGACTTTGCAGACAAGAGTTTCCTTAGCTTCAACAATCTCACAGAGTTCTCAAAGAGTTCAGAGGTCTTTGGCACAAGGGAAGAGTGTTTTTTGAGATCAAGAGTGAGCCATCTTATAGACTCAGCCTAATACTCTTCCATTCTTCGAAAACAGACCATCTAACGCATTTAATCGATTAACACAAATATTAATCGATTAAAATGAGTACAACGGCTAGTTTTTCAAATCTGAGATCCCCAACGGCTAGTGTTAATCAATTATTCTCAGGAATAATCGATTAACTAATCGATTATTATTAGCTTTAATCAATTATTACAGGGGCACTTGGGTTTTCAGAGCCAGCCTCGTTTTAATCGATCGATTAAAACAGCTTGTGGATGATTCTCAACAGTAAATAAATCAAATATAAATTACAAGATCAACTTTATATTGTGGATGTATTGCGACAATCAAGCTGCTCTCCACATTGCATCAAATCCAGTGTTTCACGAGATGACTAAACATATAGAAATTGATTGTCATTTTGTTCCTGAAAAAGTTGTTGACCAAAGAAATATGTACTGAGTTTATTGGGTCAAACGATCAACTCGCAGATGTATTGACCAAGTCATTAAGGGGTCCTCAGATTGAGTTTATTTGTTCCGAGCTTGGTACATACAATTTGTATGCTCCAGCTTGAAGGGGAGTGTTAGAATATTTATCCTATTTTATCATCATTATAGTGTGTCAAGGATTACCCTATTTATCATGATTATATTGTGTCTAGAATTACCCTATTTATCATGATTGTATTGTATCTAAGATTATCCTATTTATCATGATTATATTGTGTCTAGGGTTACCTATTTATCATGTAATTGTGTATCAATTTATTCTTATAAATAGGAGATTATGAGAGGATAAATTAAGCTCTCTAGAATTATTTTACAGTTTCAATCTTAAGTGAGTAATTATTACCTTATTTTGTATTCACACTTGAAAATAACTGAGTTACAATCTTCCATGAACAAAAAAGAAGAATAAGCAAACACTTAAACTACACTATTTTAAATCATTTCTCATGTATCTCCTAATTTGCATATTCCATCATTTGACAGAATTGTAAAAGTTCCATTTTCAGATCCATTTTCTTTTGGATTATAATTAGATTTTTAAAAGTGTTTCTAAATTAGAAGTAATGGAGAGATGATTAACCCATTTTCTTTTAGAGAGAGGAAGATACAGAAAAGGTTGAAAAGTAACGGAGAGATGATTAACCCAGATTGAGAAATTTAGAGAATAAGTTTATGATAAGTTCAATTAAAGCAATCTGGAGTAGCTAAAAACTGCACCAAAAACTGATATAATAACACAAATATTACAATTAAATGCTCCATGCTGAAATACACAGTACATTTAAAATCAAAGCTGAAATGTCTACTTTCTACTTCAAAACTAAGTTCAAAACTAAGTTCAAAACCAAGTTCATATCAGAATTTACAGGTTTATAATGGTATAACAGAGCATCTAATAAAAACTTCCAGTTAAACGATGCAACACGGTCCAATTTAGGGGCAAAAACATACGCTTGCCGTTGATAATAAAAGAATTGATAATAAAAGAATTCGATTTTCGGTAAAGATGTGATCTTGCTGGATCCGAGAACCGCCCAGTTCATGTAAACTTCTTTTTTATAAACAAAATAAAAGAAAAAAGATCTACATTTTTATAATTTACAGGATTCTAAAAAACAACCTTAAAACACGAACCAAAAAAAAGAAGAAAAAGTAAAACAGTTTCAAAACACTCCGTAAAGTTTTGAACCGTACTAAGCAATCAACCAGGAACAATAAACATGCTGGGAATTAACAAAAGAAAAAAGACAAATGCCTGGACCTTTTTCCTTGGAGTAAAAGCGAAAATTAAAATTTAAAACTTTAATTTGGTAAGAGAGAAAAAATGAGTTACCTGCAGCAAAGGGTGTTTAGGAGTGGTTGTTAAATGAGAGGACGATGAATCGTGAATAGGCTGCGATAACTCAATCTGCTGAATAGCATCGAAGAGAAAGAAGTTGGAAGAGGTCGATGGAGGAGTCGTGCCGGCGGTGATGAGGTTGTCGGCGGGATCCAAAGGGAAGACGACAAAGAAAAAGAAAAATGCAAAGAGAAAAAGAAGAAGAAGCAGTGGAGTGAAAATCACGCACCGAATTTTTTTCATCTGGGCCAGTGGAGATAACCCAGCCCTACTCCTAACAACAATACTAATTGCCAAAAAAAAAAAAGAAGAAACCAATAGAAACATAATAAAAGAAGAAACCAATAGAAACATCACCACAAGAAATAAATTAAAGCAGCCAAACAAGTCAGTTTTTGTTTTCAAAATAACACGTGGATAAAGTTCAGGAAATAAAGCAACGTCAATTTTCCTTGCATTTTTTCAATACTGAAAATCAGTTCCAAAATCAAGATTTAATGGATTAGCAATGTATAATTATCAAGCACCACATAACTATAAAGACGTGGTAGCAAAGGAAAGGCCAATTGGACTATACCAGACCAAAATTTCAACGTCAAGGGTTTGTGAATTGGGGCTCACGTCTGGTTCTCTTCTTCTGCTCTTGAAGAACCCTAAGTCGAGGGTTTGTGAATTGGGAAAATCCACCTTTTGATCGATCCTTTGCACGAATGAAGTGTAAAACAGGAGACTCCCTTCACTTTTGCCATCAAAACGTTGCGTTTCACTTACTCAGCAAAAAAAACTTCAGCCAATTCATTTCAACAGCGCTGGCCCATTTCTTGTCTAGCTGATAAGTGTTTTATCTTACATCTCTAATATCTCGTTTGCACCTCTAAAAATTTTAATTTTAAACTTTAATATTTTTAACTTTTTTTAAAAATTTCACTTTAATTTTTTTCTCTTTTTATTAAAGACATTTTAATAAATATTTATTTTATTTTATGTTATGTAGTAAGGATATTTATGTAATAACATAAATATCTTAGATATTTTAGACAGTTAAGATAGTTACCAAAGCCACTAACCACATTTTTAGGTAAGGTGGTTATTTTTATTTTGTTTATAAATACAGTGACAGGACCAAAGTCCAGGTACGTTCTCTTTATGCTCTAGAGACCCTAAATATTATTTCAGAGCATATCCAATTACTCTCTAGAGAGCTTCAGCTCCATAACTCACATCTGACTTGAGCGTCGGAGTATCTTTGCAGGTACCTCCCCCTCCTTTGGCGAGTATGAAGGACAACAATGGAAGAAATACAAGCATCCCAGACAGCCAGGAGCAATAAAGACACACAAGGAAAATGTACACCGAAACATTTTGGCGCCCACCGTGGGGCCGAGTGCCAGCCTAAAGAAGCCACAAGAGGAGCCTCGCCCTTGACGAATCCTTTCTTCAAATAAAGCCACTGCCGCATCACTGCCACCGCGAGCCATTAGCACCACCGCGAACACATCTGCGAAGATCAAAGCCACAAAACCAAAACTGCAAAAACCCATAAACGAGGAAGCCATTATCAAACTCGCATTTTCCCTCCAGAATCGCGAAACTCAGTTCGTATCACCATCCCTCCAGAATCGCGAAACTCAGTTCGTATCACCATACCACAAATCCACCATCCATCTCCACCTGAACCACTGAAACGCAATAATCCAAGACACAAAGCTCAAACCCAACCTCTGAAAACGCAATTAGCACATCACTATCGCCAATCTTCCTACACGCGCAATCAAAACCAACCCCAATTCGTAAGGAGACAGGAACTGAAATCTGGTGGATGAACAAACACTCTGTGATCAGAGCATGATTAACGGATAGATGATATTCTCTTCCGTTTAGTGAAATCCCTAGTTGCAGAGGATCGTTTCTCAGCAGGCGCAGGGAAAAGTGGAACCCTAAATCCCCAAATTGAACTCAGTTCCAGTCACATCAGCAGACTCGCCGTTTGCGCGGAAGATTCCCACACGAAAGAACACCAAACTGATCGCAGACCCATTCTCCACGTCTTCCGCAACACTCGCGCCATCCACGCGTGATTCGGTTCTGCCTCCACGTCATTCAACCCAAATTTTATTCCCCAAAATTCAACCATTCGGCAATTCAGATCCACCAGCGTTCGGTTATTCGACCAAACTGACGCTCGGTTATGAAACTTTCATGACGTTCGGCCCTACTCGTGATCGGACATTTGACCTAACGGACGTACGGCTTCAAACGTCCAGCAATCAGCTTTGCCAAACGTTCTGCCTTTCGGCTTCAATGACGCTCGACCATCCATGGCCACGAGCGTTCCAGCGTTCGGCCGTTCGGCCACACTGATGTTCAACCATTCCGCCTCACTCATGTTCGGCTACCCGTCTCAATAGCGTTTGACCACCATTCTCTCGTCGTGGCCGTTCGGCCTAGAGCATTCGTCACTTCGCTCATCAATGACGTTCGTCCTGAAACGTCCCAAGCCCGCCTCGCGTACGCCAATGACGTTCGTCCTGGAACGTCCCTAATTACGTTCGTCCGGAAACGTCCCAAGCCCGCCTCGTGTACGCCAATGACGTTCGTCCTGGAACGTCCCTAATTACGTTCGTCCGGAAACGTCCCAAGCCCGCCTCGCGTACACCAATGACGTTCGTCCTGGAACGTCCCTAATTACGTTCGTCCTGGAACGTCCCAAACTCAGCCTCGCGTACGCAATGACGTTCGTCCTGAAACGTCCCAAGCCCACCTCGCGTACGCCAATGACGTTCGTCCTGGAACGTCCCTAGCCCGCCACGCGTACGCCAATGACGTTCGTCCTGGAACGTCCCTAATTACGTTCGTCCGGAAACGTCCCAAGCCCGCCTCGCGTACGCCAATGACGTTCGTCCTGGAATGTCCCTAGCTCAGCCTCGCGTACGACATTGACGTTCAGCCTAGAGCGTTCGTCTCTCCGCTCATCATCGACACTCGGTCCCTAGCGCTCGACCTCACGTGCTACTCGACCGCTCGACAACTCATGTGTACGAGCGTCCATACAGCCGGACGTTCAACCTCGACTTTCGGAACCAAACGCTCGATAATCAGTGTGTACGAGCGTCCAAAAAGCCGGGCGTTCGTCCTCGCCCTTCAGACTGGAGCGCTCGACAATGTCTGTGGACGAGCGTTCAAGCATTCAGCCGTTCGTCCTCGACCTTCGGATTCGAACGCTCGACAATGCTTGTGGACAAGCGTTCAAGCATTCAGCCGTTCGTCCTCGACCTTCGGATTCGAACGCTCGACAATGCCTGTGGATGAGCGTTCAAGCAATCAGCCGTTCGTCCTCGCCTTTGGATTCGAACGCTCGACCTTTAATGTGGACGAGCGTTCCAACAAAAGATCGTTCGTCCTCGTTTTCTGGTTACGACCGCTACACGCTCCAACGCTCGTCCCTTCGACGCTATTAATGTTGGCCACACCTCTCAACAACATTCGGACACTTGGGCTCAACCGTTCGACCATTACATCTAACGGACGTTGGGCGTAGGGCGTTCGTCGCTTCGCTCAACATCGACAGCAAACAGTCGGCCGTACGGTGGCCAACCCATTTGCATCTCACATGTTTGAACAATTCTCGTGGTCGTTCGACCTCAAGCGTTCGGCACTTTGCTCCTCATCGACGTTCGGTCTCTAGCGCTCGGTTTCACGCGCTACTCGACCGCTCAACAACTCATGTGTACGAGCGTTCAAATAGTCGACCGTTCGGCCTTCGAATTCAAACGCTCGACTATCTTGGTGTACGAGCGTCCAAGACAATCAGTGTGTGACAGTTCAAACAATCGGCCGTTCGGCCTCACTTTAGTTTCAACCACTCGATATTCTAGGTGTACGAGCGTTCAACAAACTATGTGTCGAGCGTACAAACCATCTCACGCTCAAGGGACGAACGTTCAAACTGTCCCCGACGTTCGTCCACTCGATCCCCAACGCTCGTCCACTCTCTCATCAGCGTTCGGCAACTTCGCCTCAACCATTCGGCCACCCGCCTCGTTAACGTTCGTCCACTCGGGTCCACAAGCGTTCGCCTTTCGACTAAACCTGATGCTCGCACACTGGTCCTCAATAACGTTCGGCATCTTGGCTTCAATCGTTCGGGCAATAGCTTCCTTAACGTTCGACAAATCCCGCAGGAAGCGTTCGGTCATTCGGACTCACTGGCGTCCAGCATTCGGCCTAATGGACGTTCGGCCACCAGGTTTGCAATTTGACCAAACGGTCTCACCTATATGCTTAATATTATTTCTTACAGTGCAGATAATCATATCTTGTACATAAAAGCGAACACCTGAGAGTCGTTCATCTTGAAGCACTCCTAGACCTGGTAGATGTTCGCCCTAGAACACCCAGGTGCATTGAATAAAGGGATACACTCTCGCTGGTAGATGTTCGCCCTAGAACACCCAGGTCCATTGAACAAAGGGACACGCTCCCGCTGGTAGATGTTCGCCCTAGAACACCCAGACCATCAAACCTAGGGGACCATCCTCTAGCCTAGCTTATGTTCGCCCAAAGAACATCAAATTTTCAAAGATTCTGTCGCTCAACCATCAAAGGTCAACGAGCGTCCACTCAGTCAGTCGTTCGGCCTCAACGCTCGACAAATCAAATGTTAACGAGCGTCCACTCAGTCATTCGTTCGACCTCAACGCTCGACAAATCAAATGTTAACGAGCGTCCACTCAGTCATTCGTTCGACCTCAACGCTCGACAAATCAAATGTTAACGAGCGTCCACTCAGTCATTCGTTCGACCTCAACGCTCGACAATCAAATGTCAACAAACATTCACAAAGTTGGTCATTCGGCCTCAACGCTCGACCATCAACGTCAACGAGCGTCCAAACATCGCTCGACATTCTTTCAACGAGCGTTCAAGAAGCGCTCGCCAATGCATGTCAACGAGCGTCCAAATATCGCTCGACATTCATTTCAACGAGTGTTCAAGAAGCGCTCGCCAATGCATGTCAACGAGCGTTCAAACACCGCTCGCCAATTCATATCAACGAGCGTTCAAAAACGAGCGTTCAGACTCCGCTCGGCAATCCATGTTTACGATCGCTCAAGAAGTTGGCCGTTCGGGCTCAAATTTGTTCAACCTTTTGGTTTTAAGCGCTCGACAACCCATGTTTACGAGCGTCCAAGACAGACGGTCGTTCGACTTCCCTTTGCTTTCAACCGCTCAATCTCACATGCCACTCGACCGCTCGACAACCTATGTGTCGAACGTTCAAACAGTCCTCATGATCGGCCTCGCATGCCACTCGGCCTCTACCGCTCGGTCATACGTATCCTCACGTTCGGCCTCGCTTGCTCCAGCTTTTTGCAGTTTGTCTTCGCCTCCTTTTGGTCCATCAAATTCAACCACTCGGTCATCCTTATTTTAAAACGTTCAGTCCACACATGAGCAAATAACCAGGAACACGCTCTCTAATTACAGCGAAGACAGCCTCCCTCAAACTCATAAGTCCTATAGTTACCACGTCCATAAAACGGAACGGTTAACTCGGACTTGGGGGGCATGTTATGTAGTAAGGATATTTATGTAATAACATAAATATCTTAGATATTTTAGACAGTTAAGATAGTTACCAAAGCCACTAACCACATTTTTAGGTAAGGTGGTTATTTTTATTTTGCTTATAAATACAGTGACAGGACCAAAGTCCAGGTACGTTCTCTTTATGCTCTAGAGACCCTAAATATTATTTCAGAGCAGTATCCAATTACTCTCTAGAGAGCTTCAGCTCCATAACTCACATCTGACTTGAGCGTCGGAGTATCTTTGCAGGTACCTCCCCCTCCTTTGGCGAGTATGAAGGACAACAATGGAAGAAATACAAGCATCCCAGACAGCCAGGAGCAATAAAGACACACAAGGAAAATGTACACCGAAACATTTTATTTTATTTTTTTTCTTATTATTAAAAAACACCGTCTTAATAATAATTCTAAATTAATTAAAATTTAAATATTATTTAATATAAATTTATATTTTAATAATTATTAAAATATGATTTATATTATAATAATAACTATATTAAAAAAATAAAAAATAAAATAATTAAAACAAAAATAAAAATAAAATAGTAATAATAATAATTTAAAATTTGACATAATATATTCAAATATATTAAATTATATTAAAATATTAAAATAAATTAAACAATTATTAAATTTTAAATAAAAACAAAAAATTATAAAAACTTATCGAAAATCAGTTTTGTTTTAATTTAAAATTTAATCAATATTTAATTTAATTAAAAATTATATCATTATTTATTATATTTTTATATTTTAATAATTATTAAAATATGATTTATATTTTTATAATAGTTTTATTAAAAAATAAAAATAAAAATAACTAAAATAAAAATAAAAATAATAAAAATAAAAATAATATTAAAAATCACATTTAATATATTTAAATATATTAAATTATATTAAAATTTAAATAAAATCAAAATTTTAGAAAAATTTATTTATCGGATATGGATGTCCGATTCATAATATCGGATTTCTATATCGGCCAACACATGTTTCTAAAATTTTGTTTTTTATTTAAATTTTAATAATTATTTAATTTAATTTAATATTTTAATATAATTTAATATATTTAAATATATTAAATGTGATTTTTAATATGATTTTTATTTCATGGTTACTCTTATTTTTATTTTTTAATAAAACTATTATAAAAATATAAATCATATTTTAACAATTATTAAATTATAAAAATATAAAATAATATTATAATTTTCAATTAAATTAAATATTGACTAAATTTTAAACAAAAATTTTGATATCTGAATAACAAATTTTTAAAAAATTTTGTTTTCATTTAAAATTTAATAATTATTTAATTTATTTTAATATTTTAATATAATTTAATATATTTGAATATATTATATCAAATTTTATACTGTTTTTATTTTTATTTCTTTAATATTACTATTATTATAATTTAAATCATATTTTAATAATTATTAAAATATAAAATTATATTAAATAATACTTAAATTTTAAATTAAATTATATAATTATTAAAGTGGTGTAGAATGTCTTTAAGAAGAAAGAGAATAAAATAAAATGATATTTATTAAAGTATCTTAAATAGGAAAGTGATGAAAATAAAAAAATATTTATTAAAATTAAAAATAAATTTTTTAAAAAAGTTGGAGGTGCAAGATGTCAGAATGTTACAAATGGAATTTTTGAAGGTTTAGGATGAAACACATTCTTATCAGCAGCTTTAGAACAGCAAAACACATCGTTCACTAAAGTCTAGCAGGCTTCAACTCATCAATAGCCCAACAGCGTGGCAGCAGCGGTCCAATTCAGCAGTGGCCCAATTCCTGCTTTGCCTCAATACATTATGAAACTACGTTTCATTAATCCTCCAAGAAAACTTCAACCCATCTCAACAAAGGTGCTATGTTTTTGTTCATTCATTTCAACACTGACCGAATTATTTTAGGACGTTGCTCCCTCCACCTCCCTCCACCTCCCCAACTTTCTGAAAAAAAAAGATAATTACAAAAATAACCTTTTTCTTTATCTTTTTTAACCTTTTTACCTTTTAACCTCCCTTAACCCTACATACTTCACTTTTAATCTCTGTTCATAGCCCCACCCCCGAACTTTTGAGATCCGCGTTTTCTTCTCCCACCTCCATCACACTCTCGGTGCCTTCTCATCCAAACTCTCCAAACTCTACCTTTGCTCTCTGTGGTGGTGCAGTGATGTGCTTATTCTTGTTGTGCGTGATGGGGTGGTGTTTCGTTGTATGGTAGTGGTTCACTTTTGCGTGGTGCATATCTTTGTTCTCCTACCAGGTATTGTTCGTTTTGTAGTCTTTAGTATGCATGCATAGATATTAGATTTACTACTTTGAATGTGTGCATGTTTGGTTTTGCTAGTGTTTTGTTGTTATTTGTTGGTGTTTCGCTGCTGTTGTGTGCTGCCTTCAGGAAGACGATAACCGCTCAGCCCAGAATGGATGTCACATATCCGTCGACGGATGTCGCACATCCGTTTCAAGGCCAAACGGATATGGGACATCTGTTTTGGCTCTAGGTGGTTTTTAATTTTTTTTTCTTTTTTATTTTATTAATTTTTTTATTTGAAATGTATATATAGATTTATTTAAATTTAGTTTTTATTTTATTTTGTTAGTGGAAAAACTTTTTTTTAATAGTTATTCAATTATTATTTATTTAATTTTACCTCAAATATAAATTGTATATACATTTCAAATTAATAATTTTTTTGACATCCGTTTCACCTTAAACAGATGTTGACATCCGTCGATGGATGCTCATATCCGTTTAAGAGTTTTCCAAGTTAATTTAGGGTCATGTATCTCGCCGCTTATTCACACACTTTTGTTAAAGCATTGATAGAGTCCACCACCACCTTCAAGTAACACAGAAACTAAACTTTGTCACCCCTACAAATATTCCTTTCAACAATCTCTCACACCACAACAATGAAAGAAAGAGAAGAGAAAAAATTTCCAAGACGAAAGAATAAGAATGAGAGCATAAAGTAGAACATAAAAGAGAATAAATACGTAAATTTAGAGGCTCACTACCAAAAAACTATTATTTAGTGGAGGTTTTTTTCTCAATCTGCGGAGGTTTTTACCCTCTGTAAAATGAATTCCAGGGGTTTTTCAAACCCCCACAGTTAGAGTCGCTACAATTGATTTGCGGAGGTTTTTCATGACTCCTGGTATCGGAGGTATATTGCGGAGGTTTTTTTGTGGAGGGTGTTAACCTCTTCTATTAGTGACTATTATTTTGTGGAGGTTTGAAACCTCTTTTATTTATTATTACCTACCTACATTTATAATTTCTTAATTTAGTGAAATTTGTTTTTTATAATAATAAAATATATAAATTTGAAAAGTACACAAAAATTAACCAAAATTAATTTTATTAATGATTTAACATAAAATACATTAATTGACAATTACAATATAAATATAAAAAAAAACACAAGCTGGAAAAAATAAATATTTAAGAGGAAAATCTTATTATCATTATCATATTCTTCCAACTATCTACAAGTTGTTGTTCCTAAAAGTTGTTATTCTACTCCAAGTCTTCAACTTCATGACAAGTCTTTAACTTTATGACGCGATCGACATGATCTATGATAACCTTGTTGTGTATCCTATAGAGTTTCTTGCTTACTCAATGTTCTAGAGAGTCCTTCAAGATTTCCATCCTCTATGAAGAACCTGAACTTGATCATCGTTTGTTTTATCTGGTAAACCCCAATTCACAGAATGTGTAAGAATAGCAACATAAAATGAAAATCATAATAAAGACAAGAGTTTAACATATGAACAAAAATGTAAGAGATTTCTCTTCAGAACATGTAGTAAAATATATAAAGTTTGAAATTGAGAAATTCTAAAGGAAGTTGAGATAGACTATATGAAACACATGATGTCATTGGACAAAGTTAGAAACCAAATTCTCTTACATTGACATTCAATTTCATGAAAAGCAAACCAACGATAAAATATTCCAAACTTTGTCTGTTTCTTAAAGTTTTCATAGTGTACCCTCACATATGGATCACTTATGCCTTTGAGATAGACAATAACCATCCCTTCCCAGGGCAAGTTCAATCCAACCATTGCTTGAGCCAAAACCCGAACCCTGTACATTGAAAATTGTTAGCATGAATATCCAAGTAGTGAAAAAAAGTTGTGAGTAAAATGACTAAATGGTTGAAAGAATCACTGATTTCAAAGTGAATAAGCACACCTTCGGTCCTTCTTGGTCATCCACTCTAATTGATATTCGAAGTCTGAATTCTCCAGAACGCACTCTTTTAAGAGGGATCCATACATCCCGTACTGACCCATCAACCACTACTTCCAAAATTCGGTGTAGTATTGTTCAAAATTTGCATACAAAGCACTAATTACAGTATAAAAATGCCTTTCTTATTAGAAGAACGATGGTGGGTAACAAAAATGTATTGCACTCAACCTAGGAATTTCATCAAACACGTACAGGGCAGCAATAATCCCCCCTCCCTGTTATGAGTTAACCAGAATATCCTGCACCATTAATAATCAGTGTGAGAGACATTTTTGAAAAGTTGAATTGGAAGTGAAATCAATATGGAAAGGCGTTTCAACACCAAACGATACTGTTGTGGCCGCGATAAGTGCGGAGGCGTTTGAGAAATGTCTCATCTTCGATTAAGGTTTTATGATTTCACGAATTTGAGGATACTAGTGAAAGGTAAAGCCTCTGAAACATGAAACCTAAACCTAAAAGAGAGGTTTGGGGAAGAGTTTTAAGATTTGAGTTTTGAATCAAAAATGGAAAACATAGAACTGAAAACCTCTTTGACTGTATATGCGTCTCCCAAGTCTACGACTCCCTCGTCTAGTCCAACGTCGACCCCGAACTCCTCACCACCTTCATGACAGGCGACATCAAACTCCTCTACAAGATCACCTTCTCAGCACTTTACAGCGGGTCGTCATTACGCTTTTCCTGGTCGAGAATGGTTGTGACGGGAAGACGACTCAAAGAGTGTAGATGAACATGAGAAAAAGGAAGTGTTTGATGAAGTTAAGTTTAGGTTTAGGAATTTGGAGAAAAAATAAAGTAAGATAAAATTTTGGACGGAAAAGACTGAAAAACGAAAAAAAATAAAAAGAAAAATTTATTATAATTTGGTTAGTTATGAACTTCTTTAAAAAGAATTTAAAAGCTCTGCTATCATTAGGCCTTTGACAATTCAATAGAACTAAATTAAATCATATTATTTTGGGGAGGGTTTTTATAATCTCCGCAAAATAACCTCCCTTAAATACCATTATTTTTTGTAGTGGCTATCACTTTTCTATCACTAATAATGCTAACAGCACTCACTCATTTCTCTCAACCGTGAGTTGTATGGCTTATTATCTTCCTCTCTATTTTCTCATTATGAAGTACTGTGGTTCCAAGCCACTTCAATCATGTGACGTAAGGTATGGCCTCCCATTTTAACTATAAGGTCAAACCAGTGCCCCTTCTGCTTAACATACATTCACACACTATGTTTAACATCTACTTACACAAAATTTATGTGTTCTCAAAGCATGTCTCCACATCTCTACCTTTCCATTCGTCTTCTTTCTCAACACTCCATCTAGCTATATATCGGCAAAATACATGCATCACGACACCAGCTCTCCATTTTGTTCCTGAAGGTGAAGCACGAGTTTGAGGTTTTGAAATTGCCCAAAATAATAGGCTCAATAGAGTCCCATTGAAGCAAACATAGCTTATCATAATATCTCTCACTGACTTCGGTTTTTTAAAGGAATATCAGAAACTCACTTTAAAATGTAATAAAAGAGACTCAGAGCTATAAAGGTTGACCAAGTCATTTCATTCATGCCATTCAGCTTGCCCCGAGATGACGATAAGGAACTAATTTAAAACCAAGACAAAATCATTACCCCTCAGACTTCAGTTACTAAAGACAAAGTTTGTCATGTTATATAACAAATTGGACCATAGCGGTGACAAGTGCATAGATTCCCCATCAATTCTCCTAACCAACTCCAGAATCTCAACCCAAAGGGTTAAAAAACCTGTGAATCTCTACATGCACCCCCAAAACACAATGCATTCATAACTAATAAGAGCATGTAGACCAGTTAAAACATCAGCCTCGAAGTACTAACATAACCTCTATACAGTAACCGACAATCAAAGAGACAACAAAATTTAACCAAAGAAAAGGAAACGAATATTAAAAAAAAAAACTAAAATGAAATTTACTTTTGCTTTTAGATTGGAAAACTACATTCTTGGAAATTAGGGTTTTCGAGAATAATACCTCATTTAGGTGGGGCGGAGTAATGTTGAAGGAGATCATCATAAGGGTCCCTCCTACCAGGAACTTGGCTAATTTGGGCATCCCATGTAAGCTGAGAATTGTGGCGTTCAAATGTCTAGAAACCATAGGGCCGCATGGGGTAGCTCCACATCTCTTTTGTCTTCTCACACCTGTCCTTCACTCTATAAATGTGCTCCCTGAACCTCCGATCTTTTTCCTTCGGGTCTTCCATCAACTTCAATTCTAAGTTTTTCGCAAATTCCATGATGAAACCCATTTTCCCTTTCTTCTCTGCCCTTCCAATGAAAAAACAAAAAGTCCCCAAATTTAATCTAATACAAACCTTAAATCACGAAAGCAAACCGTGGAGAAGGATTACGAGGATAAACGTAATTATAACAATAAAAATTCACGAATCTGGAACCTTTCGAGAAAATATACGAAACATTCAAGAATACTAAAGGCAATTGAAATGGTTGAAAAACTTACCTGTTTCGATCAGCCCCAACTGAAAGGTTAAAAGTCCCTGCTGTGTTTTAACTTGGCCCAACCACTAGTCCCTGTTGCGTTTTTACAGGATCAATGAAATCACATAGCTCTGTAACTCACAATCCAGCCACGACCATTCTTAGCCTAGATGACGAATATTCCTTCAGCAGGAACTTCCCAAAGCCAATATTGTGGTCTGTAATTCTAATTTTCATTACGGGACTAATTGCTGGTACTTTTATTCTTGGAGCTCTGCACAATGCCATTCTCCTAGTTGTTGTAATTGTTCCTTTTTGTGATGTTGTTGCATTATTCACTTGGAATACTTGCTGTGGGAGCACAACCATTATTGGTTTCATTTCTCATTATCCTGACGCTGAGCTTAGAACTGCCAAGAATGGGCAGTTTGTGAAGGTTTTTGGGGTATGTATATTAATATGGACACATATACTATTGATTGATTAAGCACAACCATGAAAAAATATGATTGCATGTACAACTAACCACCCTTGTCTATGTGGTTAAGGGACTGATTATGATTCATTGGATATCAGTGATTTGAATTGAATGATTGCTGGGTGTGTCTCATCTGTAATTGTACTGTTTTGGCTATTGTTTATATTGTTGTTGTTATTGTTTCTGTGTGTGCATATATATTAGAGGAATGGCCAACGGTCTGTTGTTCATTTTGAAGGTGGTTACTTGTGGTAATGTTCCATTGGAGTCATCCTTTCAAAATGTTCCTAGATGTGTCTATACGTCTACTAGCTTGTTTCAATACCGAAGGTGGGATTCAAAAGCAGCCAATCCAAAGCATCACTGTCTTACATGGGGACTTAGAGCAGCTGAGGTAATTTTAATTTGTTGAATCTTCTCTTTTCAGTTTTCTATTTTATTGAGAATTACCTTTGAAGACTCATGAGATACCTTGACCGGAATGGAGATACTACGTTTTGTTTATTCTAAACTTTTTTTGCTTGTGAGAGCAATATTTCACTTTTTAACTTCCTATGGTCTAATATATTTTTTTGACAGAGTTTGTAATCTCTTCTTTTATTTGTAACCTGCAATATATATATTGATATTTACTTCAATCACATTGTAATAAACTACTCTTAAAAATGGCTTATACAGATTGGTTTGTTAAGTTTTTGAAGCTTATTGTTCAATGAGTCTTCAAGCTATTGAAAGGGGATAAAGTTATTATTATTATTAACTTTCCAAGTAAACAATTCAATTAATGCCTTTATCCCCTTGCTCTTGACCGCCTAATTTGTTGGGGACTTTGGCTTCATGCCTTGAAGGCTTTATCTACTATTCATTAAGTAAATATTCTCTTATTGTCACTAAGAATAACTTCATGTACTAGACCTGGATTTGAAATTCTTTTTGCTATCCAATTATTATATCTCAAGTATTTTAATATTTACCTTGACATTTATATAATGCAGAGGCATGTGGTGGACTTCTATATTTCTGATTTCCAATCTGGACTAAGAGCATTGGTTAAAACAGGCTATGGTGCAAGAATGACTCCTTATGTTGACGATTCTATTGTAATTGATGTTAGCCCTGACAATAAAGACATGTCCCCAGAGTTCCTTCGGTGGTTGAGAGACAGAAATATTTCAAGTGATGATCGAATGATGCAATTAAAAGAAGGGTAAAGTTGTTCCCCTTGAGTAAGAGTTTAAATCTCCAGGTTATGCATTTGTCTAACAGGAAGCTGTTAAGTTTAAATCCTTTTCAATAGTGTTGAGGAGAGTGGGCTCTTAAGTTGGGGTGACCCTCGGTAGGTAGGTAAGATATTTTTATGAGACTTCCATTGTTCCTTTTGTGTAGGTACATCAAAGAAGGTAACACAGTTAGCGTAACGGGAGTTGTTTAGAGAAATGACAATGTACTTATGATTGTCCCTCCTCCTGAATCTTTGACGACCGGATGCCAGTGGGCTAAATGTATATTTCCAGTTAGCCTTGAGGGTATTATTTTGAGATGTGAAGACACATCAAAGATTGATGTCATTCCAGTGTAGTTGTGCTCTTCATAAACCCCCATTTTGATATTCTTCTTGGAAGAAGTATTTTCTTACCACGGCTTAAAAATATGGTGGTTCGAGTTTGTATTCTTATAAGTGTTATTGGTAAGCGTGATGGGTCTGCAACTGACATCGGTCATTTTCTTTTTCCTACTTTCAACTCCTACTTTTTTGTATAGCTAATGAAAATTTGTATTCGTTTATTATTCCTAAGGTTCTTTTAATGGGTGTGGTTTTTTGAACTGAAGCAACCTTATTAAATTACTTCAGCATCTTCTGTCTGGAAAGCAAACTGTGACGAAGGATTACGAGGATAAACATAATTATAACAATAAAATCCATGAATCTGGAACCTTTCGAGAAAATATACGAAACATTCAAGAA
The DNA here is from genome assembly GCA_034642375.1 of Vigna nakashimae. Taxonomy (NCBI): domain Eukaryota; kingdom Viridiplantae; phylum Streptophyta; class Magnoliopsida; order Fabales; family Fabaceae; genus Vigna; species Vigna nakashimae. Next base: position 19,260,306 of record CM067760.1, on the reverse strand, counting down.
TACTAAAAGTGCAATTGAAATGGTTGAAAAGCTACGTTACATGTTTCGATCAGCCCCAACTGAAAGGTTGAAAGTCCCTGTTGCGTTTTAACTTGGCCAAACTACTAGTGATCTCTTTTACTTTTCTGGTTTTGGCAATTTTGAAAAAAAAAATCGGTCTAACGATCCTAAGTCCATTAGGCCCACCTTTCAACCTCAATCATTTCTAGCGCTTTTATTATTTACACTTTCACTTTATATTTATTCTTATCACCCAATAAACTTTTTTTTATCAAAAATATTATTACTTCATTACTTCCTGCAGCACAGTTTTTCTACCCGCATCCCCCTAACTTTTGAAATCTGTTTTTGTCTTGAAATGTTATTAAAATAAAGAAGAATTAAAAAGTGCATCATCCAATCTTGCAGTCCAATCCTTCCTATTTGGCTTCACTAGCTTTTGCAATATCTTCCTACTTTGTTAGAGACCTCAGCTTGTCCATTAGTTTGGAGTGATATGGTGCAGCAATGCGATGCGTCACCCCATACTTTTCCAACATATTCTCTAACAGTTTATTACAAAAGTGGGTTCCCTGATCACTAACGATGGCTCGTGGTATTCCAAACCTATAGAAAATGTTAGACTTGACAAAACTCATAACAACTCGAGCATCATTAGTCCAAATATAGGTCAACCCATTTGGAAACATAGTCTACAGCAAGCAAAATATAGGAAAACCCAGAAGAAGAAGGAAAAGGACCCATGAAGTCAATACCCCAAATATCAAATACCTCACAATATAAGATGGGTTGTTTAGGCATCTCTTCCCTCATTGTGATGGATTTAGCTGCCCTCTGACATTTCTCACAATTTTCATATATCCTCCGTGCATCTTTAAAGATGGTAGGCAAATATAATCCAATTTCCAACACCTTTCTACCTGTCCTTTGCGTGCCATAGTGTCCTCCAAAAGGCGATGAATGACAAAATTCAAGCACACGAACACACCTCCTTACAACTTGGTAACTACCAATGCGCCATAAGAATGGTTCATCCCATACATAGTACTTCGCCTCACTTTTCAGTTTGGCTTTCTCAGATTTGGAGAAAGATTGAGGAATAGCTGAAACAACCAAATAGTTAACAATGTCAACAAACCAATGTTCAGGATACGTACCTTTTACAGAAGTTAATGCTAGCAGGACTTCATTAGGAAAGTCATACAAAATAGGAATTTCATCTTCTTCTTTTTCAATTATACTAAGCTGGTCTACTACTAGATTATGGGCTCCACTTCTGTCCCGAATCTCAATGTCAAACTCTTGGAGCAGTAGCATCCATCTGATCAACCTTGGTTTGGAATCTGCTTTCTTTAGAAGGAATTTCAATGCAGCATAATCTGTGTAAACAATTACCTTGGATCCAAGTATGTACGATCTAAATTTATCCAAGGCAAATACAACAACTAGTAATTCCTTCTCAGTTGTGGTATAATTTGCCTGTGTAGTGTCCAATGTTCGGGAAGCATAGTATATCATATGTGGTAACTTCCCATTTCTTTGTGCAAGTACCGCTCATACTGCAAAGTTTGATGCATCACACATCAACTCGAATGGCAATGTCCAATCAGGTGGTTGGATGATGGGAGTGGTATTGAGTGCCTTTTTCAAGGAATCAAAAGCAGCTTTGCACTTCTCTCCAAAGTCAAATGGTACATCCTTCTGAAGTAAGTTGGAGAGAGGATTAACTGTCTTGCTAAAGTTCTATATAAACCTTCTGTAAAATCTTGCATGACCAAGAAAAGATCGAACCTCTCGTACAGAAGAGGGGTAAGGCAATTGTGAAACAATATGACCCAAAACTATACCTTGTTCCACCATAAAAGGAAACTTTTCAAAATTCAAGACAAGGTTAGTTTCCTCACATCTCTACAAAACTCTTGCTAGGTTAGCTAAACAATTATCAAAAGATGAACCATACACATTGAAATCATCCATGAAAACCTCAATACAATGCTCCAATAAGTCTGTAAAAATACTCAACATACATCGTTGAAATGTACCAGGAGCATTGCATAAACCAAATGGCATTTTCCGATAAGCATATGTACCAAAAGGACAAGTGAAGGTAGTCTTATGTTGGTCCTCCGGGGCTATACAGATTTGAAAATACCCTGAGAATCCATCTAGAAAACAATAATGTGACTTACCTGCCAAATGGTCTAGCATTTGATCCATGAATGGCAAAGGAAAGTAGTCCTTTCGAGTGACTTGGTCCAATCTCCTATAGTCAATACAAACCCTCCAACTATTCTGAATACGAGTAGGAATTAACTCATCCTTCGCATTCTTCACCACTGTGATTCCAGATTTCTTGGGAACCACATGTACAGGGCTCACCCAAGTACTATCAAAAATGGGATATATGATACCTGCTTGTAGCAACTTGGTTACCTCTTTCTTGACAACCTCCATCAGTTGAGGATTCATTCTTCTCTAAGGTTGTCTCACAGGTTTAGCATCCTCCTCCAAAAGTATTATGTGCATACAAAATGAAGGGCTAATACGAGGAATATTTGCCAAAGTCCAACCTATTGCTTTCTTGTGATCTTTGATAACCTGTAACAGTTATTTTTCCTGCTCATCAGTAAACAATGTAGATATAATAACAAGGAGTTTCCCATCCCTCTCAAGATAATAATATTTCAAATGGGATGGTAAAGGTTTTAACTCCTAAACGGGTGGTTGTACCACAGATGGCAAGATTTTACTGCCTAAGGTAATCTTAGTCACCTCAACATCACACTCGGACGCCACAAATGTATCATCTATTGACATTGTGTCCTCAATATCACATGTTTTACAATTTTCTATGTCGTCCAGAATCAAGCATGACAAGTTTGAAAAAGAAAAGTCCAAAGATGAAGAAAAAGTTGAAAAAACGTCCAAGAAACTAACTGAAAAACTATTTACAATTTTACTTAATAAATCAATACAAAACAGAGAATGCTCTTCAATTGGGTGCTTCATGGCTTCCAATACATTAAAATGCACCTTCTCGTCACCTATCTCCATGGTCAATGTTCCTGCATGTACATCTATCATGGTCCGTGTTGTCATCATGAAAGGTCTTCCCAAGAAGATAATAGTTGATGACTTGATTCCATTTTCATCCTTCATATCCAAAATGTAGAAATCTGTAGGAGAAATTAGCTTGTCTACTCGGACAAGGACATCCTCAAGCACACCTGTAGGGTTAACTATGCTACGGTTGGCCAGTTGAATGACCACACCAGTAGTCTTAAGAGGTCCCAAAGATAGAGAAGTAAGCACTGATAAAGGCATTACATTAATGAAAGCCCTTAAATCTAGCATGGCATTGTCAAACTTTAAATTTCCAATAACATAAGGAACAAAAAACATACCTGGATCTTTGCATTTTCGTGGTATTTCAATATGTTTCTTAACCAAGCTTGACACATTTCTTCCCAAATTCACAACCTCATTATCCCTAATGCGCCTTTTATTTATGCAAAGTTCTTTCAAAAACTTGGCGTACTTAGGGATTTGTTTAACAGCATCAAGCAAAGGAATGTTTATCTCCACTGTCTTGAAAGTATTTAAAATTTCTTGGTCTAATTCCTTCATTTTTTTGTTTCTCGGATTCAACTGATTTGGATATGGAGGAGGTGGAGAATAAGATGAAGAAGAATTTTTAGAAGAAGAGTTAGAAGATACTAACTTGGATTTTTCAGTGGTAGTCTCAAGTGATGGCTCACATGATCCTCCATTGTCATCAATTTGTGCTTTTTCTTTCTCTTTATCTTCATCCTCTTGGGCTCCTTCAGGGCCTTCTACTTGGTTACCCGTTCTCAAAGTAATAGCATCTACATTTCTCGGGTTCATCACTATTTGTGCTGGCAATTTGTTTGATTCCTTAGCCTTTAACTTATCCACCCTCTAAGTCAACTCTGCAATTGATTTCTTTATTTCTGAATTTTGCTCAACTATTATCTTCATGAAATCTTGCATTGACATTTCAGGTTGAGATTGCTGCCTTTGTTGAGGAGGAACATAAGGTTGCCTGTTCTACTAATACCTATTGGAGGATGAATCATGATAATTTTGGTATGATCTATTTCCTCCAAACATGTTTGCAGCAAAAGCTTGAGATGGGTTTTCCATAGTGATTTCCACCAAGCTAGGACATTCATCAATATAATTGTCAGTTGAAATGCAAATTCCACACTTCTTAGCAATTTGTGGAGTTGAGGTTTTATACAAACTTGCAATCTTGTCGAGTTTGCTTTCTAGCTTATTCAATCTTTCATCTATCCTTTTTTCATCAACTGCACCATTATCAATTTCATTCACTCCTTTCAACAAAGTCACTAAATTTTCTCTTATGACATACTATTGATTATCTACTGCCTTCCGTTCTATTAGATCTATACCATTTTCTGGTGACTTGTCTAAGAAAGATCCTCTACTTGCAGCATCTGCCCATGACCTATCAGTAGGACTTAAGCTTTCATAAAAGGTTAGAATAAAATCTTCCATTTGGAGATGTGGACATTAAGGTAAATGGTAATTAGAGGTATTGAGCTGAGATTGGGTCGATATTAAGATTTCACTAATGTGAAGCCCATGCTAAAAACTATAAATATAGGTCAAAGGTAAGAGGTAGGTGGTGACATTTATAGTGCATTTAATACCATTACATTGAACTTTCGTACGGACAATTTGCAGACTTTAGCATAAGAGAACCTTTGGTAGGTACCCCTCCAGACGGTGGAGCAAAGACAGACTAGGCCGAGAAGCTTCCGAACAACCTCGAAGGAGAAATTGTGTAGGTGTTTGAAGAGACTCAACCTCATACCCGAAACATTTTGGCGCCTACCGTGGGTTGAGTCACTTGATTAATACCCAATGGTGACCACGAGAAGGGTTGAGGTTGCCCTGACGAACTTGGACCCGTGAACGAACACGGAGGATTGGATGGAGCCATTGGGGGACATGCAACCAGTCATCATAGGGAAGGATGACTCAAAAACCATTACAATGGCTGGAGGGAGATGAGGTACGTCCTCTGGCGTAACCGCGACCTCTTTGCTTGAATGGCGACCGACATGTCAGGGATGCACCCCTTAGTCATGTCCCATAAACTTGCGCTCTTCAACGAGGCAAGGTCGATCGACCAAAAGAAGAGAAGAATGGGGACGAGAAGAGGATGGTTGTAGATGAAGAAGTGTCAAGCTCGTGGGGGCAAGATTTGTAAGGGAAGTGACCGATACCACTTGGCTCGCCAATGTGGTTATGGTCAATAGGTAGAACCCCTGGCAACAATCACGGCCCAGTAAGTGCAGAAATTTGCGTGGAAACTAATACGTAGGTTCGAACTCCCCCGAACAGTGGTCACGGATAACGGGAGGCAACTCATCGACAAAAAATTGACCTAATTCTATAAGAGCTTGGGGATAAAACACGTCAGCAAATCCGTGGAGCATCCGCAAACAAACGACCAGGTAGAGGCAGTCAATAAAACCATTGTGGCCGAATTAAAAAGAAGATTGGGCGAGAAGAAATGAGCTTGGGTGGATGAACTGCTTGGAGTCTTATGGGAGTAACAGTGCACCTCGCATGGGACGACTGGAGAGACGCCCTTCAACCTCACGTACGTCACTGATGCAATGCTCCCCGTTGAGGTAGAGGAACCATCATTGCGAAAAAAATTGGAGGACGTCCAATTAAACGAGGGAGGGCTAAGGGTCGAGTTAGACACCTTGGAGGAGCCGCGACGATCAACGACTGTACGACTGGAGGCATGCAAACGACTAGTTTAGAAAAGATACAACACCAAAGAACGACCTAGGAACTTTCAAGAAGGGGACTTGGTATGGAGAAAGACAGGGAACGCAAGACAGATGATGACACACGACAAGCTTGCAGACAAATGGGAATGACCCTTTTGAGGTTAACATAAGACATTAAGAATGGGGCCTACCGCCTCGCCCATCCTGACGGTCACCTCATCCCCAACACGTGGAATGCTTCCCACTTAAAATTTTATTTTAGTTGAATAACTATCCATTGTACTTTATTTTTTCGTCAAAAGTTAATATAATGTCCACATCGTTTCATCCATGGCAATATTGCGCATGAACACTACTAACAACAAATGGATAACAAAAGTGAATGAAACCCAGGTTGATGAACGGAGAGTTCCTAAAAGGAACCACTGTCAACCTGGTTAGGCGGTGAACGACGAGTTCTTCAAATGAACCACTGCTACCCGGTGCCAAAAAAATCCATGTTGATGAATGGAGAGCTCTAAAGAACCACTGTTAACTTGGTCAGGTGGTGAACGACGAGTTCATCAATGAACCACTATCGCCCGACTCAAATAATGTTAACACAAGTTGATGAATGGAGAGCTCTAAAGAGCCATTGTCAACTTGGTCGGGGGTGAACGACGAGTTCAACAATGAACCACTACTGTCCGACTCAAATAAGTTGATGAACGGAGAGTTCTAAAAAGAGTCATTGTCAACTTGGTCAGGCGATGAATAATAAATTCGTCAATACGCCACCATTAACATTCAAATATGTGACCTAACAAACTACGCCACCGAACGTCCATAACTTAGGCAGAAAATAATGTTCAAATATGAAAAGGAAAATGAAACTGTTGTATTAATCTTGGGGTATACATCAAATGGTAATAACAGGCCAGTGAAGCAAACATTCTGACAAAACCTAAGTGTTTACCGCCCAGCCACATCCAAAAAATCAATAAAGACAAAAAGCCCCCCCCAAGATAAGTCTACTTTACTCATCCCCGGCCCCATCATTGTCATTAGTAGCCGTTGGTTCTTCCTCGATAGCGTCCTCTTCAACCGCTGGTTCCTCCTCGTTGCCGGACATTCCATCAAGAGGGATCAAATTCCCCTCATAAACTTCTTTCAACACATCAAAACCCTCGACATACGGATTGAATCCTAGCAAGAAATACGTTTGGCGGAGGTCCTTGTTAAAACCTTCCTCGTGCTTAGTCACGACAGATGCATTCAAGGCGATGATCCTCTCATTCGCCTGTGTAAGCCGAATGGTAAGAGTTTTGCTCATGGCAGCTAGCTCTTGCTCCCAATCCATTTGTTTCGTCGTGTCGCCTTCAACCTGTCGTACTCTTCAACCTCCTGGTCTCCCCTTATTTGCACAACTTGAATCCTCTCAGTAGCTTCCGTCAGTTGCCACTTGGCCTCGTCCAACTCTAGTTGAAGATCAACTTACTTTTTCTCGTACCCTCCATGGGTGGTTCTTAGCGTTTCAACCTCGACACGAAGATTGGTGATGACTGCATATTTATGCCCACATTTATGCTTTAAAATTCAAATTTTTGATGAGATATTTGTGCTTAAATGGTCGATTTAAAGTGGATCCGTGACAATTAGAATTATTGGGTTTGTGAATGAAAGAGATATAAAATGTGAGTTTTAGCACATAAATTATTCTTGGATGTTATAATATTTATTTGTGCAGCTGAAATTGAAGATTTATTGGTCCAAATTGCAAATTAAGGCCCCAAATCAGATTTTATTTGAAACCCTAATTGGATGAGAAAGAGGGCTGCCACATGTCAAGCTCTCACTCGCCGCACCTGATGGACAAATTTGTAAGCACCAAAATATGATGTCACAAACTTGTTTCACAATCGGCAAGTATGACCGAATCGTTCAAGTAATAAACTTGGTAAGACCAAGTATCGTTCTTCCCAAAGGACTCACGGCCTAGTTTAGTTATGTGATTTGTTGATTAGCTAGGACTTACAAACGAAATATTTAGAGTTCAATATGCAAAGACGAAAATAAACATGTATGCATGAAATTTGATCAATGGCAAAGACAAAAGATAAACACTTTCAATGAAATATATGAATGAATATGTTGTTGGGGGTCAATTTCATCTCGTCCACTCTCATATATTTTAGGAATTCAACATTCAAATCATCATTGTTAATGCCACTCTCTAATGTACCATTCTAGATGGCTTCTCCCTAATCATGAGTTCATACAATTCCTAGCATTCCTAATGATTAGTTCATGAGTGCAGGAGCTTAAAGGCAACCAATATAATATTGTCAGTATAATATTGGGAGAAATTCCCCGGATCTAGACTTCCCCGTACGTGTCCGTATCGACAAAACCAATAATCATGCATGGAATGAGTTAAACTATGCAAGCATTGAGCAAAGAGGAAAAACCCTAACTAATGATGAAAGAAAGCATATGTCTTACTTAAAAGATGTAAACAACAGATTCCATATATGAGAGCTTCAATAGATTACATTGATTCCCCAACAAACATACAAGGTTTAGTTCACCATATTCATGGTGAACCTAGATGAATAACAATGAAAGAATGAAAGAATAAACCCAATAAAGGTGAAGAGGTAGCCTGAGCATCCAAGATCCTCCTTCAAAGGGGTGGAAGAGAGAGTGTTTGCCTTGTTTCTGCCAAAGATACTTAATTCTAGGACGTGCAAGCCCTTATATACTAATCTAGAGTTACAAAAGATTACAAAAGCCCAAGCCCATAAAGTGCCGCTCAGCGGTATTTACCGCTCAGCGGTGATTGCGCGTCACTTTTCTTCCCCTCAGCGGCCAGTTTGCCCCTCAGCGTGACTCCCGCAACCTCCTGAGTGCCGCTCAGCGGTAAAATGCCGCTGAGCGGTGCCTTCGACTTCTCTTTTTGCACTCTTTCTTGTCTTTTCTAATGTCATCTCTCTCCTTCTTCACTCTTTTCACTAAATTCACCTTAAAACCTGCACAAAAACACTTAAATCAAGCGTAAACCTGTCCAGCTTTCATATTTATGAAAATATAGATAAAAGCATGATTTCAAGCTAGTTTTTAAGTCTAAAGGTTGCTTTTAGTATCACTTTTAAGTATGAAAGAATGTTTGTGCAGAGAAGAGCTTGAAAGAATGTAAAATCGCGCAGCTTAGGGTTTAAAAATACCCTAATGGGCTCGGGTTCCGCTAAGGGGAACTTAAGCCCATCTGCGATAGTACCGCTCAGCGGTAAATACCGCTCAGCGGCACTTTCGTGATGTGCCCTTCTCCTTCTTTTCTTGACCTACGTGCCTTCCTAGCATACCCCTCATAGGTTCCCTGCAATTCAATGTTAAAAATGCTTATGCAAACCCTAATTAAAATAAAACAAACAAAAACAATCAATCAACTGGGTTGCCTCCCAGGTAGCGCTTGTTTAACGTCACGAGCCTGACCCAAAATCCACCAACACCCATCAGTAGGTGTTTCAAACTTACCAGCACCCATCAGTAGGTGCAAAATTTCTCACCAACACCCATCAGTAGGTGTTACAAACCTAGTATCCTTCAGTAGATACTTAACCACCTAGCATCCATCAGTAGATGCTAGATCCAACAAAATAATGTCCAGAATAATGTTCACAAATTAAAAATTACAAAACCAAATCAAAAGTTTTTAAATCTACTGGGTTGCCTCCCAGCAAGCGCTTCTTTAACGTCACTAGCTTGACCCTGTTAAAGCTCATGTTCTATCTTCTTTATAGTTGATGTTGTCCTTCCACCAACCTTTCAACTGCTTCCTTTGGACTGTTTTGGATTCTCTAGAATATGGAGACTCTATCTCTATCATCTCCTTCTCTTTAAAGCCTTTTATAACCCACAACTTGTTCTTGAGTCTTACAGGTGTGCCAAGTTGGAGTCTTCTTTTCTTCCAGTCTCTAGGAACTTCTTCTCCTTTTCCAATCTCTTCTACCTTGGGTACCTGAAAATACAAACAATGGTTAACAGAAACCTCAAAATTTTCATCTTTACCTCTAGTTATGGGTGCATCTCGAAATGCAGCTTTATAATTGGCTTCTTCCTCCTTTGCTTGTATCTCATCTTTGAAGACATCCACCACCACTCTCTCCTCTCTGTCCTGGAGCACCACTATACCTTCATTAACATCTATGATAGCCCTGGCCGTTTTCATAAACGGTCTTCCCAGTATGAAAGGTATTTTTTCGGTCTCCATCTTCATCACCACAAAGTCTGCCAAAAACTGAAGTTTGCCAACACAAACTACAATGTCTTCTGCAATCCCACATGGCTCCTTTGAAGATCCATCAGCCATTACTAGATTAACCTTTACAGGTTTTATTTTAACATGGCCAATTTGCTCCAATAAAGAATAAGGCATCAAGTTAACACTTGAGCCTAAGTCAAGGAGAGCTTTCTTTACCGTTTTCTTCCCTATAGTGCAAGGGATAGAAAAACTACCTGGATCTGCTGCTTTTGGTGGGAATGACTCTTTCTTAACAGTTTTACACTTTTCTTCCTCATCATCTCCACGTCTTCTTTTTGTAGAGGTTCCTTCCTCAGATTTTGTGTAAACTGCTATTTTCTGTAAAATTTGTTCCCAAGGTGCTTCATTATCAACCATTCTGAATAAATCTGTGAAATCCATTGGTTTATCCTGATTTGTTGGAAAAGGAAAAATATCCTTTCTTTCTTCTTCTCTTCTCTCTTCTGTTTCTCCTTCTTCTAACTCAATAATCTCTTCATTCACACTCTTGACCACTTTGCACTCTTCTCTAGGGTTAACCTCAGTATTAGCCCCAAAGTTTCTGTTTGGCCTTTCTTCCAATTGCTTGGTAATCTGACCCATTTGAATCTCCAAATTCTTTATAGCAGCTTCAGTGCTCTTTTGAGAAGATTCAGTTTTCTGTATGAATTGCTGAAGAGTTTCTTCCAACCTTGTTGATCTTTCATTAAGCATAGCTAACTGTTGCCACAAGGTTGGTTGCTGCTGCTGCTGCTTATTATATTGATTCGCCTGCCCAGTTTGTCCTTGGCCAATGCTTGGATGTGGTTTCCAACCCTGATTATAATTCCCTTGACGGTATGGAAACTGATTAGCCATGAAATTAACATCCTCCACGGCTTCCACAGGAAAAGCACATTGGCCATTGATGTGATCACCCCCACATAATTCGCACAACTGGGTTTGTACCTGTGCAGCAGATTTTAACTCTTTGGGTAATGAAGCAAGAGTTTTGGTCAGAGTCTCCAGCTGTTGAGTTAGAATTTTATTCTGTGCTAGCAGAGCATCATGTGTTTGTAATTGAAGAACCCCTTTCTGTTGCATAGGGGCGCCTCTTTCATTGTGCAGCTCATTATCACTTGTAGCCATATTTTCAATAATTTCAGTTGCTTCCTCTGGAGTCTTCCATTTGATATTGCCTCCAGCTGAGGCATCCAGCATCATCTTGGTTTGTGAACCAAGCCCTCCAAGGAAAGTTAGGACTACTTCTTGATCTTCAAAGCCATGCGTGGGAGTTTTACGTAACAAGCTTTTATACCTGTCCCATGCATGTCCCAGTGATTCTTCCATGCCCTGCTTGAATGAAGAAATCTCTTGCTTCCCTTTAGTCACTTTAGATTGTGGGAAGTATTTGTTTAAGAATTTTGTGACCACTACTTCCCACTCTGTGAAACTTTCTTCTGGAAAAGAGTTCAACCAAAGCTTAGCATTGCCTCCCAATGAGAAAGGAAACAAGCTAAGTTTGATTGCTTCGTCTGGCACCCCATTAATCTTGACTGTGTTGCAAATCTCATTAAAGGTAGTCAGGTGCTCATATGGGCTTTCGTGAGATAACCCATTAAATTGATTACTCTTCACCAGTTGAATCAATGCTGGTTTGACCTCCATGTTGGCTGCATTGACTCTAGGTCTAGCTATGCTATTGAAGTGCTGAGGTCCAGCAAGATTAGTGTAATCTGCAAGAGTTCTTCTAACATTATTGCCCTCCATACTTCCTGTGCTATGAACAGAACCTTGTGGTGATGATTGCAAGAGAGTTTCTGGAGAAGGGAAAAGTTCTCTAGACGTTCTGATTCTTCTCCTCCTTCTACTCTCTTCTAGACCTTCAAGCAGTGGTTCTGTTGTTTTCTTACTTCTAGTTCGAATTGCTTCCTGCATGCACAAGAAAACAAAACCCTAGAAAAGATTTGTTAGCACAAAAAGATATAAGAGAAGATATATATTCAAAAGATTCAAAAGATAAGAAGATAAAAAGATAAAAGATTCAGAAGATAGAAAGATAAAAGATTTAAAAGATAAAATCCTAAAAGATAAAATAAAATCTAACCTAATCTAAAAGATAAAGATAAAATAAAATCTAATAAAATCTAACCTAACAAAATAAAATAAAATCTAATCTAATCAAGTCTAAAAAGATAAAATAAAATCTAAAAAAATAAAATAAAATAAAAACAGAAAAATAAAAACAGAAATTCAAAATTAAAGTCAAAGATAATCAATAATCACACAAATTAACCAGTTAAACCACGAGTCCCCGGCAACGGCGCCAAAAACTTGATGGACAAATTTGTAAGCACCAAAATATGATGTCACAAACTTGTTTCACAATCGGCAAGTATGACCGAATCGTTCAAGTAATAAACTTGGTAAGACCAAGTATCGTTCTTCCCAAAGGACTCACGGCCTAGTTTAGTTATGTGATTTGTTGATTAGCTAGGACTTACAAACGAAATATTTAGAGTTCAATATGCAAAGACGAAAATAAACATGTATGCATGAAATTTGATCAATGGCAAAGACAAAAGATAAACACTTTCAATGAAATATATGAATGAATATGTTGTTGGGGGTCAATTTCATCTCGTCCACTCTCATATATTTTAGGAATTCAACATTCAAATCATCATTGTTAATGCCACTCTCTAATGTACCATTCTAGATGGCTTCTCCCTAATCACGAGTTCATACAATTCCTAGCATTCCTAATGATTAGTTCATGAGTGCAGGAGCTTAAAGGCAACCAATATAATATTGTCAGTATAATATTGGGAGAAATTCTCCGGATCTAGACTTCCCCGTACGTGTCCGTATCGACAAAACCAATAATCATGCATGGAATGAGTTAAACTATGCAAGCATTGAGCAAAGAGGAAAAACCCTAACTAATGATGAAAGAAAGCATATGTCTTACTTAAAAGATGTAAACAACAGATTCCATATATGAGAGCTTCAATAGATTACATTGATTCCCCAACAAACATACAAGGTTTAGTTCACCATATTCATGGTGAACCTAGATGAATAACAATGAAAGAATGAAAGAATAAACCCACTAAAGGTGAAGAGGTAGCCTGAGCATCCAAGATCCTCCTTCAAAGGGGTGGAAGAGAGAGTGTTTGCCTTGTTTCTGCCAAAGATACTTAATTCTAGGACGTGCAAGCCCTTATATACTAATCTAGAGTTACAAAAGATTACAAAAGCCCAAGCCCATAAAGTGCCGCTCAGCGGTATTTACCGCTCAGCGGTGATTGCGCGTCACTTTTCTTCCCCTCAGCGGCCAGTTTGCCCCTCAGCGTGACTCCCGCAACCTCCTGAGTGCCGCTCAGCGGTAAAATGCCGCTGAGCGGTGCCTTCGACTTCTCTTTTTGCACTCTTTCTTGTCTTTTCTAATGTCATCTCTCTCCTTCTTCACTCTTTTCACTAAATTCACCTTAAAACCTGCACAAAAACACTTAAATCAAGCGTAAACCTGTCCAGCTCTCATATTTATGAAAATATAGATAAAAGCATGATTTCAAGCTAGTTTTTAAGTCTAAAGGTTGCTTTTAGTATCACTTTTAAGTATGAAAATAATAGTTTTTCAACTGTTATGAGCACCCTTCCTCAATCAAAGTTGGTCAACACTGCTGAAGTCTGGTCAAAGTTGGTCAAACAGGGGTTCTGGTGCACTTTTGGAGAATTCTGAAGGGGCTAAAGTGTAGATAAAGGAAATTTCAGGGCATTTATGCAATTTTAGAAAGTCAAAAAAGCTAAAAGATAAAATTCAGTTGTAGAATTAATTTAAATTGGGAATATCAATAGAAAATATCTTCCAAATAATTTTATCACTATCTAAACCTTTTAGTTATTTGGAAGATATATGATATAAGATAATTAAGTTAATATCTATCAAATATTCTTTAAAACTGACTTAATCTAATGAATATTTGAAAGATATAATATATCAACATAAAATATCTTATCAATAAACTATTCAGAGTCCAAGCCCAATCAAGCCTATATAAAAAGACCCAAGCAAGGCAGAAAAGACATTTCATTCATTCTGATGAGAGGGTCGCACCTCCCAACAAAAGTTGATTGCAGATATTAATGCAGTACAGTACTAGGAAGTGACTCCTAGGTCGTCTCTCAAGGACCAATTTGCGGTTCAGTCTCAGATCACACACGGAAAAAGGGGGTTTTGAAAATGTTTTTGGTTGCGGATAAATTGAAAAGCATCGAAATAAAATTCAAGCCAAATAATCACCTCATTGATCACTTTTCCAGAACCAGCACGCGTAGAACTAGACATAACCAAGCATCTTGCATATGTTTCCTTTATCTTCTTTTAGTAAAATTATGCAAAGAAAGACCAAAGTGCAGCTTACACTTTTCGGCCGTGTATTGCTTCCAAAACGCACCAAGTGTTTTTCTCCTATCAATCAACCACTTGCCTCCATTTAATTCTCTCAAACCGAGACACATACCACTCCTTCGTGCTTCCCAAACAAAACCTCTTAATTGAATTACTTCTCAAATTAAATTATTTCTTTATTTCTCATGGAAAAGCCAATAACCTTTCTTTCATTCTTCCAGCAGCCGTGACCTTTCAAACACCTAACACATACCACTTCAAACCTCAAACACATGACCATGCACTATTCAAAACAATATTCAAAGCCAAGACCCACTTCCTTTTTCAATCACCGTGCACTCCACTTAGCACCTACTCCAAGCCTATCACCTCTTCATTCTAATGTATACTGCTGCCAACATCCCATCATTCTCCCACTTTTACCGTGACATGACTCCTTTTTAATTTCCTTCTTCAATTTTTTATTCATAACCGTATACTATGCTTCTAGACAATCCCTTAAATCTGCACTTCTCTGCTTCCAGCTCATTCCAGCTCAACACGCCTCTTCAATTAAAGTTTCTCCTCCTTATTCCAACTCCACGTAGGTGTGCACACCATTCTGCAACTCCAACTTCCATCCCGCGTGTGCAGTTGTGACAGCACTCTCAACGCGCTTCTACTCTGTCCGTGTGCTTCCAACCATCACCGTTTCACTCTTCCACCTCAACACCGCTTCATTCTCCGTGCATCAACTTCAACAAAATGATTCAGCCTTCCAATTCTCTTCCAGCTCAACGTGTGCATCACACAGCTCTTTCATTCTTCTTGCATCCACTTCCCACGCACACCATTATCTCCCTCTCGGTTGCAGCTGGAACAGCCCCAGGACCAGGCACCGTGACATGCTTTCCAACCGAGACCTCCTGGAGTATTAAAAATAAGAAAACCGAGCGTTGCTTTCTTCCTCCTGTGCTAGCCCTTGCATATTGAAAATGAAATGTGAACCAAGCTGAACGTGCATAACAGCAATGTCTCCTAATGCTCCAAGCGTAAAGCTTCTCCAGCAAAAATGAAAAGGGTCGTGTGCATCCGTTGCGTGCTGCTGCTTCTAGGTCGTGACGCCTTCCGGTTTCATCTCTCCGTGAAACACCTCACTTTTCATAATGAAAACTAAACAAGCATTCTCAATAATCCAGCGTTTGCAGAAACGAAGTAAAAAAAATGCAAGTGTGTTCTTCATTCATTCTTCAAAATAATGTTCCATTCCAGAAACATCAAAACGTGCCTCCAACAAAAAGCCTGGACCGAGAGTTTTTGAGAGAGAGTGGGTGGCGGCTGGACAAGGGCCGTGTGTCCCTCTTTTAATAAGGGTAGGGTCCACACACAAAATTAAAAACCCTAACCTAAAAGGCATATGTCCTACAAAAAAAATATTTTTACAAAATTGCCCCTAAAAGAGTCCAAAACACCTAATTCTAATTAAGGGCTTCTAGAAAACGAAATTACAACTTTAATTAGAATCTAAATGACTAAATGTTGAGCCTTTGAGTGTGTCACTCAATATCCCAAATGCTCCAGATGATGTTTCCACAACTTCCCTGCAACCAGAAATGCACTTAATCAGCTCAGAAAACCCAAATTAACACAATTACGAATTTCCGACCAAATTAAGCAGAATTCGGAAAACGGGGAAATGACAGACAATTAAACACAATTCCCTGGTTTATTTAAGTGCAATAAACTAAATATAATTCAAGAAATAACGACTCATCACATTCTCTCAAACTCCTCCACTAGAAGCAAGCATCCATCAATCCTCTCACTTTTATTTCATCATGTGTTTCACTCCATTCATGGAGGGCTAAGCTCCTAGGGCTATTCCACTGTAATTTCATTATGCATTCTGAGGTTAAGTTGAATTAATGCAATTTTTTATTTTTATTATTGATTTAAGTTGCTTTTTTTTCTATGTCTTTCATCTCTCTATCATATTAAAAGCAAAGATTTTCGCATCATAGTGTTCCTTGTGAGATTTCAGACTTGAAGGCAAGCGTCTTTCTTTTGCCTTAATCCTCTTCTGCAGTTAATCTTCTCAACTCAAGCTCATGCTCACGAAGCTTTCCAAAGAGAATCGCCATTGACATCTGAGTGAGGTTTTGAGACTCCGAGATGGCAGTCACCTTTGGTTGCCAAGACCTGTCCAATGATTTCAATATTTTCACATTCAATTCATTAGTGTCAAAAGTCTTACCCAAACCTGTCAAGTGGTTCACAATGTGAGTGAAACGCTTCTGGACATCAGAGATTGTTTCTCCAAGTTGCATTCTGAACATCTCATACTCCTGGATGAGTGTGTTCTTCCTTGCACGTTTCACGTCATCTGTACCCTCATGTGTCACTCTAAGGACTTCCCACATTTCCTGTGTTGTCTTACACACTGAAATTCTATAAAATTCATCAAGTACCACAACAGATGAAATAATGTTACGAGCCTTAATGACAAACTGAGCTCGTCTATTTTCTTCAGCAGTCCAATTAAAGTATGGTTTTTCTACTTCTACACCATCAATAATACTCTTTGGAATATATGGACCATTTTGTATGGCTTCCCAGATGCCTCTGTCAACAGACCCCATAAAGATTTCCATTATGACTTTCCAAAATGCATAGTTATCACTAGTAAAAAGTGGTGGTTTGTTGATGAAAACACCTTCGGCGTACATTTGAGTTTGATGACCGGCCATTTTCACAAAAGTTTGAAAGAATATCAAAGCAAGCTCTGATACTAATTGTCGGAACAATCGGTACCGTTATAGAATTGAACAGCGGAATAAATTAAGATAGTGGAAAGCGTGTTCGGTCAAACTCGTTTTAAGACGGTCAGTTTTAGAAAATCAATTTTCTTAGAGAAAATTTATCAAATAGTTGATATGCGCAAAATGTAAAGAGTATAAAGAGTAAGAAAAATTCAACATAAAATTTTTATCTTGGTTCGATTCAAAAGAATCTACGTCCAGTTGTTAATCACTATAAAAGGTGATTAACATTTTCACTAAAAAACAGTTTCACAGATTTACAATATAGTGAATGAAACAGTAAGATAAAACCTTCCTTCGACGAACGAACCGGAAGGATGCTTCCTTCGACCAACAAACTAGAAGCGATCAATCTACACTTTCCTTCGACCAACGAACCAGAATAGTGCATAAATAGTCTTCCTTCGACCAACGAACTGGAAGAACAACAACGTTGCCAACTCGAAGAGAACCGCTATGATCTTTGACCCACAAAGCGCGAGCTTCTCCTATTCACGAGACTAGGCAATGCAATGAACTAACTTTTTGGAACTTCCTCAGATCACACTGTATTCTCAAAAAGCTCAGAGTTAACCTTCTAAGAGTTTTGGAACAACCTTAAATAGGCAACTGGTATGAGTTCAAAGAGATGGATTACAACTGCCACTGATAATTGATTATTGTTAGTGATAATCGATTATTTGAGTCCGTTACAGGGTTTTTCAAGAAGTGATAATCGATTATCCTAAGAAACAATCGATTATTCCAGAGACTTTGGTAGTTCTCAAGAGGACCAGTTGATAATCGATTATTTGAAGGAATAATCGATTATTCCAGAGCAAAATGCTATTTTCCAAGAGTGCTCAGGATAATCAATTATAGCTTCTCATAATGGATTAATGTGTAACTTAACTAAGGAAATGAGATTTTCTAAGTTTTTACATATTCAAAGACTTTCCTAATACATTTATAGGCTTAATACCTCTTTTGGTCCCTCTTTAGGGGGGCAATGTTCAAGTCCGTCCGTTTTTTAAAAAGTTCAAATGTGGTCCCAACTTGTGAAAAAAGTGTGCAATTAAATCCTTTTTGGTCACAACGTTAATTTTTTAACGGTGTAACTGACAACATGGACTAAACAGTATGACATGTCTATTTTATGTGAATGTTGGCTTTCTGAGGATAAATGACGTGTTAAAAAAATATTTTGAGGGGTAGGGGTTGTTTGCTCTGTATTGAAGAAGATGAAAATGTTGATGGAAGACTGGCGATGAAGGATTTACTTGAAGCTTCTAAGAGTTCGCGACGGGTGACTGTCATCATACCCATTTAGGTTCAACTTCACGCCCCATCCTACCCTTCCTACACAATGCATCAAGTTCATTCTCAACCACTTTCAATACCAATAGATACCCAACATCAAGATACCAACTCGTGATCTTCATCTAATCTCAAGATTTTTTTTCATCTACATAAAAAAAATGGATCAAAGCACAAACAAATCCCTCAAATCCAGTACATTCAACCCAAGAATACATCCCCAATCTCCCAATTTCCACTTAGTTGCAAACTCTAAACTAGCCATCCCAACCCCCATCCACATCATGTCTTCATCGCAACCGTGAAGCTCCCACCGCCGTCGCTCACCACCAAGCTTACTGTCGCCAGCACACTGTTGTAAGTCGCGTGACCGCGACCCCAAACCCTTGCGCCATGACCGTGACCGCGACCGCGACCCCAAACCCAAACCTAAACCCTAAACCCCAAACCACCACCAAGCTTACCGTCGCCGGAGACATGGTGTCTTCGGCCTGCTTCTCGTTCTTCTCGGGAGGCCAAACGACCAACACCTTAACTCGTGGCAGTCACCTTGCCACCTCCTAAAGGCCTCCCTTCTTTTGCTCATTCTCACGGAGGAAACCCTAAGAGGGTTTGGGCTTGGCCCATCTTCAACGCAAGCAAGCAACTCTATTCTCTGTCAAAATATTTTTTTTAAATTTAAATTTTACACGTCATTTCCACGTAATGACATAAACTAGACACGTAATTATGTTTTGCCCATGCTATCAGCTGTACCGTTAAAAAATTAACGCCGTGACAAAAAAAGATTTAATTGCACACTTTTTTCACAAGTTGGGACCACATTGAACTTTTTAAAAAACGTAGGACGGACTTGAACATTGCCCCCCTAAAGAGGGACCGAAAGAGGTATTAAGCCTACATTTATATTCTACAAAGTGCTTTTACAACAATTATAACAACTTCTTCAAGTCTATCTTCTTGCACATCATCAAAATCATTTATCTTCACTTTACCAATGCTTTCTCATTGGTAACATATTGCTGATGACCTTTTGCATGCTGAATCTGTGAAACCTCTACCTGATTTTTGTGATATTATGTCTGGCCATTGTGTGAGTCTGGATAAAATTTTTCTGTGTGGACCAGATTAAAAGAAATGATATTGGATACTTTGATTCTGATGCATATGTTCTTGATGATCTGCTGAATGATTGTGCTTTTACCTGTGACAATTTTGTAAAGCTTGATGATTCAATTGGGCATTTTACCTTTGATATGGATGTTGCAATTGTTACTAATCTTGAAGGGGCTGCAGATGTTGAAGATACAAAAGCAGTCCTAATTGATGCAGGAGATGGTCTCAACTCTGCTAAAGGAACCTCAAAATTTGATGCGAGCTATCGCGGCCCGTCAAATTTGTTGTGCATTAAAGAATGCAGTATAGTGCTAGGAAGTGACTCTTAGGTCGTCTCTCAAGGATCAAATGTGGTTCGAGACTTAGGTCAAACACATAGTGGGAGGTTTTGAAAGTGTTTTTGTGATTTGAAATAAACTAAATTAAAAACTGGAAATTAAATACATCCAAAATAATTGAAAACATTGAAATAAATTAACAAAGCATGAAGACCAAACGATCCTAAAACAAGGTGTGTGGAGTAATTTAAATGCACTAGAGAAATCTGAACACTCATTTAACACTATTGAATTGCAAAGCGTCACCCTTTGAAGCCCAATGCAACTGAAATAAGATGGAATGCATATTTATGCGGAAGAAGTACTAGAATAAATGCGTGAACAGTAAGTTGAAATAAAAATGATGCTTCCAAGCTAAATGCATATAATATAGAAGGATTGAACCAAAGTTTCCCAGTGCAATGTGGGCCTCCCCTGAATCAACGTGTGAATGCATCCTAGAGCTAAGCACTAAATGTAATTCATCATGGCAACAGTAAAAAAAAACTTGAACAGTAAAAGGATTGAACCAAAAGTTTCTTTAGGGGCTACACAATGCAAATCAGCGTGGGCCACCTTTTCTTCTAATTAAAACAACATCCTATTCTCTAAGAAAATGAAAACCGAGAGTTCTCTAAAAGAAATAAAATAAAACTTCATCCGTGCTTAATCACCGTATAGCTCCATAAATAAAACAATGCTTTGAAATGAAGACTTTGGAGTACCGCTTCTTCCAGCAAAACGTGTTTACCTCTTTCTCCCAAATGAAATGCACCGTGTGCCTTCTAATAGAATAAAATCATCCTCCCGTGCACTACCTTCTCTCCTCAACCCTTACCCTCCATGTGTGCTCACTGTCTCCCTTCTTCCTTTCTTTCCAAGCCAAGACCCCTCTCTCGTTCGCGATGGTTGGTGCCCTTCCAGTGTGATGCTCTCCCTTCAACCCATTCTCCGTGCTCTACGTGCTACTCCCTTTATTTAAAGCAAAGAAAACCAAACTAATAGGTGGCGGCTGGACGCTTCTAAGTGTGCACTGGACAAAACCTCCATCCCCCGTAACCCTCTCCTTAACGCTCTTCTTTAACTCCATCCGTGGGCTCCTTGCTTTGCTGGACCGTGAAGGCCTTTTCTGGATGTTGGACCGTGGACGTGTGGATCTTCATTGCTCTCGATGGCTGTTGCACGTGTTGTTCTCTTCATTCTCGTGCTTCCAAGTGTTGCTGGATGCACCCCCTTTCATTCCCAAGCTGCTGCCCGCGTGCGTTGATGTGTGAAGGCTGGATGTTGATGCTGGGACGTGACGCTCCTGGACGCGTGGATTGCTCGACGTCGCCTCCACTTTGCTGGATGCCTGCTTCCTTCAATGCTTCCAGCCTTGGCCCGTGATGCCTCTTCATCCAATTGTTGGACAGCGTGTTCTCTTTGCTGGATGCATGAAGTGTCTTCGTGCACCTCCAAACTGCTGCTTGCTTCCCGTGTGCTCGCTGGACCAAGGAGGCTGCTGGACCGAGGTTAACTCTGTTGTGCTGAATGGGAGAACAAATCACCCTTCATTCAAGCTGCTAGACCGTCTATCTCTGTGTGCACACCTCCAAAGATGCTGGCAGCAGGACCGTGAACGTGGACTTCCCCAAAGCGTGTTGGACCGCGGAGGCTTTCTTCCTGCTGGACACACCCCTTTTTCTCACCGTCACACCATTTTAATGCTAGCTGGAAAATGAATGAAGATGGTTGGCCTGCTGCCCCTTGGAAGTGTTTGGGCCGTGTAGTGCATTCCCAAAAAAAATAAATCCACACCTCCTCTCTCATCTTAGTTTAAAGTATATTTGATGTGGCATTTTCTTTTGACCTCCAAATGTCCCAAATAATATCCAACAATTTCCCTACAATTAATAATGCAAATAATTAGTCTTAAATAATTCAAATAAGAATTTCTGATCAAATTAAGCACAATTAGGAAAAGTGGGAAAATACTAGACGTTTAAGCACAATTCCCTGATTAATTCTAGCACAATAAACTAAGTGAAGTTAAGAAAATATTGACTCATCAAACCTGGAAGACACATTGAATATTTCCCAATACTCACTAAGATTATCTCTATCTCTCTATCTTATATCTTGAATTTCTCTACGTATGACAGATAATCTGGATGCAGGAAAATACTTTTGAATGAAGAGTTTTTCAATAGTTTCCCAATTTGTAATCCGTGCAGAGAGATAATACCACCAATCTTGAGCTGCTCCTTGAAGAGTAAATGGAAAAGCTCTCATTTTAAGGCTCTCTATTGTGATCTTGGGAGATCTAAAGTTTTCACACAACATGTGAAATTGTCTCAAGGGCTTGTGTGGATTCTCTCTTGATAACCAATTGAACTTTGGTAAGACATTTAACAGGTCAAGTCTCAATTCCCACTCCTCATTAGGGTATTTAATGTTACTTCAGATAACTGTATTGTGGGAGGTGGCTAACTGTCTGATGGTTCTTTGTGCCATATTGTTTGGGTTAGGATCAGGTAAAGGATTGGATGGTATGGTTGTGACTTGAGATAATGAAGGTGGTATGGTTTCAGATGTAGGAAGTGTTCCCTCAGTAGAACACCCAAATTCTCTCGGGTTAGCTCTAGTCATGCACTACGCAATCTGCTTGAAGTCGTTTCTCTGTTCTTGACTTCTCTTTTTCTTTTGTTCTTGCTTTAGAGAAAGATTTCAAATAAGATATAAGAGAGAATTTGTTTGGGTCCACTCCTAGGAAAGAGAGGTGTGTCACAATGGACAACTTAAGTACCAAGTCTTTCCTAGCCCGAGTGTATTCAAATTAGCCGCAAGTATTTCTCAAGAGAAATTCTTAATTAAAACAAGAACAAAGATTTTTTCCTAAAATAAGAATGACTAAAGACTACAAAATAACTCAAACTAAATTAAATGTATGTGCGTTAAAAAGAAATAAAGATAAATAAAAATAAAAATAAGAATCAAAATATTCAAAATACTAAGTGTATTCCCCAGCAGCGGTGCCAAATTTGATTTGCTATCGTTGAAGCTATCAAATTAATACTACTTTTCAAGGCAACTTCAGTATTGCCAAGTCAGTAGTCAAGAAAGTAGATATGGTTAAAGCAACCCAAAGTTGTCTCCCAATGAATACGGAATCACTTTTCAATATCTGAATCTTATGAATGCAATGTAATGCTCAAGAATAAGAATGTAGAAATTATGCTAATAAAATTAATGTTTGAAAAAAGAGAAAACTTAGAAACAATTATGAAGAAATAGGCTAATTCCACTACTTTCCAAGATAGATTCATCATCGGTTATTCACAGATAATTATTCACTTGATTATTATTTAAGTTTCAAATTAATTAAAGTACATTCTTAATTAATTTGAGGGCGATCATGCAGTTAACCAAAGTAGATTCTCAATCAAATGCAAGACCTTTCTAGATTATTCACAATGAATTCAACCAAAGTACATTCTCAATCAAATTCTATTGTGTTTAATCATGTTTATTCTTAAATCTCCAAACCAAGTTAAAAGTTAATCAATTAAAGTAAATTCTCAGGTGATTGTAGTTGAAATTATTACTACCAACCAAAGTACATTCTCAATTGATAGTAAAAACCATTTAATATATGAAAGTTCCTAAATTAAATCAAAGTAAATTCTCAACTAAACCTAGAAACCCTAGAACTCATATAATCAATATGCATGTAGATTCAAACAAATTATGATGCAAAGATCTTTGCTTTTAATATGATAGAGAGATGAAAGACATAGAAAACCTGTTTATTGAATTAGGTTAGACGTCCCTGATGATAGTCGTTCGGTCTTACCTATTGGTTCAGCTATTTCATCACTACTTGACTGCTTCCTCTTCTTTAGAGTCATCCGATCTTACATACTGATTCGACCATTTCCTTGTTGCTTGGCTGCTAACTCTTCTCCAAAGCCGTCCGGTTGGCTTGGTGTGAAATATCATCTAGGTCATCGACTCATTCGGTACGTAATATTTTGTTAAAAACAAATATAATTAATGGTGACTGCTCTAAATGAAAAGACATTCATGTTAAAAAACAATAATAGAATTTTAATCAATTGAATATTATAGAAAGTTAGTTAGGATTTATAAGGAATTATACCATTGCCATTAAAGTAGTAAAGAAGAAGGATCTTGATATGATATATTTCTTGTTAGAAGAATGTGATACATTGATATAAAAAGAAAAAAAAGTTTTAACCAGATAGTCCGATTTTTCGTGATATTTTTTAAATAGATTTTTCATTTTTCTTTTGTCTCAATTAATTTTTTATTTTTTTAAAATTAAAATAATTAAATTTTTAGGGTTAGTTTAATATTAATAGTTCAAAGAATGTGTCAGATCTTAGCTTGTGCTTTTTTTTTAATTTTTTAAATCTTTTCAAATTATTTTTATTTTATTTTTTTGAATAAAATAATTAGTCATATATATTATACCACGTGACATTGACAGTGTAACATGACACAAATAGTGTAACATGACACTGACAGTGTCACATGTCATGTGTCACCGTGTTAATTTCAGGTAAAGTATTATTAGATTTGTCCCAATTTGGTCTATATTTTATTTTGTATTTATTTTGTCTTAATTTGGTAGTATTTTTATTTTATCTCTATTATTAAGTTTTAATTTTTTAAAAGTTAAGCAATATTGTTTGTATCTAAATTCAAACAAAATTTAATTTATATATATAAATTTTTACAAAATTTTTTATACAAACTGATATTTTTTAATTATACAAAATTTTTTATACAAATTGACATTTTGATACAAACTAATATTCTAAAAAAATTATATTTAATTTAATTTATTAATCATTTAATTTTTAAGTCAAAATTATATTTCATATATTAAAAAAACAGTTAAATAATACAAATAGAATATATTTAAATTTTCTAATTAAAATCTAATTAGAATAATACTTATTAAAATAAACTATAGTTGTAGTCACCTTTATGTTTTATAATTTCATTAGTTATTTTTTTACAAATTAATTAGGATTTTCACATTTTTTTTCAATTTTTTATTTTAAAAAGGTGAATTTTCACGTCATTAATTTTTCAAGTTTTAATTCTTACAAGTATATATTTAAAAAATATAATTAGCATTTATATAATTAAATAAATATAGATACAAATAAACTTAATTTTATTAAAAATATTTAATAAAAATATCAATTTTAAAAGATATTAGTATATATTTATATACAAATTAAATTTTGTTTAAATTTTAAAAAGAGACAAAATTGTTTAATTTTTTAAAAAATAAGACTAAATTGAGACAATTGCAATGACACGCTACATTACCTGTGATGCTATTAGTGTCACAAAAAACATATTTAAAAAATTTAAAAAAACAACAAACAAATGAAAAACATATATTTAAAGATAATGAATGTACATTATTAATAGACATGTGACGCCTTCTTTAATAGTGTTGTACGAAACTAATGAAAGTAAATTAATACTTCCATTTTTTTAAAATATAGACAACAAAAGATAATGAAATGACTTATTTAAAGAAAATCACCAAAAATAAGAATTATTTGAATAATTAAAAAAAAAAACACCCTAATTAATTAGATTTAAAATAAAATTTATGATTCCACTTTATGAAAGGAAATACATAAAATAATAAAGAGGTTCTAAAATAGTAATTATAATTGTATTCACTGTAATAAAATTGGACATAAGTCATACGGGTGGATCACAATCAAACATCAAAGAAGATTTCATGAAGAAATCCAAATGTTGTAGTAACTATAAATAAGAGGATGACATAATACTATCTATAACTATAGGTAGTGATGATTTTTATAACACATCTAATATATTTTTGGGTCAGATAAATTAAGAATTTTAAACATTATATATATATATATATATATATATATATATATAAACCTTTTAAAATATACTAAAATTTAATTAACAAAAATACCTTCATATTACTTTTTATAATTAAATTTTGGTATATTTAAGAGGTTACGTAAGTTAACAAATTTCATATATCAATAAGAATAAATAAACTGTCAGTAAAATAAATTCTCCATTTTGAATAATATAATATCTTTGTTGGCCCTTCTCTAAAATATAATCAATCTTTCAAATAATAAAACTCTGGGCATTTAAGGAAATGATTAACTATTATATATTTGATAATTATGATTTGTTTGTGTGTGTTTCATGGTAACAATAATTTTTTTTATGTTTAATTTTATCTTAGTTGTGTTTAACTATTTTTGGGTTAATGTGAATTTTATGTTTGTTGTTAATGTGAATTATTGTTGTGGTTAATATATATTAAATTCTTAGGATTAATATATCTTAGGTGTAGAATTGTACGAGTTGATATTTTAAGTAAGAAAATTTCATTATTTCATAATTTCGATGTTATAAAAGTATATGTTATTTGTGACTCTTATTTAAGAAATATTACATGAAATATTTATCAAACTAAAGAGACTATGCGGTAGATTCTTATTCGTATAAAAAGTAATATGAATGAATTTTAATATAATATTTAACTTAAAATCTTGATTTTTTTGAAAATCGATGAACGAAAGATTGAATTAATTTATTAAATAGTTATGTTGAATAAAAATTTCACATAGAATATAAATAAGGTTAATTTAAAATAAAATACGTGTAAATCTTACTTTAGAAACTAGTTTTGTAAGATTGAATTAGGCTAAAGTCTACTTCTTAACATTATATAAGAGTTTTGTTAGAATTTAAAATTTGTTATTTATTGGACATATTACTGCGCATACTATCGAACCGGCTATCATACTATCAGACCACCAATTTAACATTTAGTTAGTTTTATGAAGTTAACTTAGACTTAAAATCTATTTCTTAAAGAAAAACAAGTTGATTTTTTTTTATAAAAAGTTATATTTATTGTGTTTGATTTTGAACTTAACTAGTTTTTTTATGATTGATGATGACTATAATGACATGTAAATAAGTTATGTGAAGAGCATATTATTGTTACCAATGAAGAGCATATTATTGTTACCAATGAGGAGTATTGGTGTTTTGAAGTTAATAATTTTGATGACGCTACAAAGTGAAGAATATGAATACTCTTGCTGGATCAAGTTTAAAAGCATATCTGCATAATGATCAGCAAAGAAAAAGAAAAAGAGTAAGATTCAAACCGAACGTCAGATAAGTAGACGAAGACCGAACGATCGCTATCAGTCAACAGCCGAACACAAACGAAGACCGAACGACTACAATCAGATGAAGGCCAAACACAACTAAAGACATAACATTGTTCATGGCCGAAAGTAACTAACAAGACCGAGTGGTAAGCACCGAATGGTAGACTTCATGACCAAGACCAAGCAGTTAGGACACGAGCGTTCCCAAGCAGTCAGGATACGAGCGTTCCCAAGCAGGTAGGACACGAGCGTTCTTAACCAAGAACATAAGACCAAGCAATGGAGGGCATGACCGAGAGCACGTAAGACATGTCAAGATCAAACAGTTCGGACCAAGCACTGAAAGGCAGCGAAGAATAAATCCGAACGCTGAAAAGTTGTAAGGAACCTAAACGAACGACAAAAGGTGATAATGGCTTGAGCCGGACACATTTAAAGCCCGAACACAAGTTGAAACATAGACCGAACGACAAAAGGCCATGAGGGCTGAAACCGAACTCTAGAAAGCTATGAGGATTCGAGCTGAACGATAGAGGATGATAAGGGGTTGAACCGAACGATATGTGGATGTGTCGAATTAAACCGAGCGACAAAGAGAGAAGAACTAGTGCCAAACGGTTGAAGAGTTAAATATCCTAATTGTTCCAAGTCTTGCAAATAATCGATTATCAGTTACAATAATCGATTATCACTGACAGTTGTAATGCGTCTCTTCGGTTTCAGACCAGTAGGCTATATATCTCTTTGCCAAACACTTTAGAAGATAACTTTGCGAATTTGAGAATACAGTGAAATCTAAGGAAGTTCTCAAGTGCTAGTTCCTGCTCTTGTAAAGTCTTGTGAATAGGAGAAGCTCACGCTTTGTGTGTCAAAGGTCGAAGCGGTTCTCTTCAAGTTGGCAGAGCTTTGCTTCCGGTTCGTTTATCGAAGGAAGCTCTTCCGGTTCGTTTGTTGAAGGAAGATTTTTGTTGAACTCTTTCGGTTCGTTTGTCGAAAGAAGGTGTTTTTGTTATTATTATTTTCTATTCACTTTTATTGTAACTGTGAAACTGTTTTAGTGAAAAAGTTAATCACTATTCAATGTTTTTAACGACTGGACGTAGAATCTTTTGATTCGAACCAAGATAAAAATCATTTATGTGATTTTTCTACTCCATACACCCTTTACATTTTCTGCTTATCAACTGTTCGATAAAATGTTTAAGAGAAAATTAAAGGAACCATTTTTAATTGACCGAACACGCTTTCTTTAATTTTTTATTCCGCTGCACGACTAGAATATACCGGTTGTTCTAACAAACAATTATATTGCAAAAGGAGAGGAACACAATTTACAAATTTTAAGTTTATTTTTTTTAAGAACCTTATATTGTAAAGCATGTGTTAATTTATGTAGCAAGGATCAACTCTAGAAATTTCATTTTGGATATGTTTGGATGTAAATAACTTTAAAGAAGATATTTTTAATTGTATTTTATATTTGATAAAATTTTAATTAGGCTTCTTCATTTATTTTGGGACTTTTTTTTTTTTTATAGAAAACAACACACTAAGCCTCTTGTGTTTGATAAAGAAAAAAAGTATAAATAGAAATAAAGAGACGTTATACATTTTGAAATTAGTTGATACTGTTCATTGTGTTCTTAAGGACATTAAACAAGAAAGATAAATGGTTGTTGTATTAGGTGAGCAAGGTTGTATTACTTGTATTTGATAGAAAAAAATTCAAAGAAACTTATCATTCGATAGTAATAGAAGAGTCCGAAAAAGTGAGAAAAGACGAAAATATTTTTCGTTATAACATAAGTGTTTAGAATATACATATTTTGGTTTCATTAAAAAAAATTATTTTCATATATATTTGAACAAAGTGACACTTCAAATATGTATTGATGTTTGTGAGCATACAAAGAGTCACAAAACTCATTACACCATTTTAATTTAATCATCTCTAGATGACAACTATTAAAAAACCATTGCCACTCGAATGACTGTTTTTTTTGTTGTTGGCTATACAATAAGTTTTATTCACCTTTAAACCACGTTAGATGAAGAAAAAATATTGTCTATTTCTTTTCAGCATCACGTAATCAAATGTGGACAACTATAAGCAAATGGTTAATCAAATGTGGGCATTTTAGGCCATTTTTTAATGGACAATGATATTTTGACAATATTTTTTTATAACATGTTAGCACCATCTACATGTCATTCTATGATTGGTTTATATTGGTGTTTATGATTATTATTATTGATTGTGGAATAATTTTGGACCAATCATAGAATGACACGTAGATGATGTTAAAATGTTATCAAGGGCCTCCTATTCTAAAAGAAAGCTGAATGTGATAAAAAAAATATTTCCCTCCAAACCGTAACTGTGTGCACCGTTGCCAGCTAAAAGAAAATGCACTTTGTCTAAAAGAAAATAATTGTGCTTATAAGCAAAATGAAAGTCGCACTTCATTTTAAAATTAACAATGAAAGTCCTCCTAAAATTCTACATCCAGACCATAACGTGCTGCACCTTTCCAATCATGAAGCACCCTCCAAAAAGTAAATCACCCATGTGCCTCCTGCTACATGTAACTCGGCTTTGGAGCTCTCCATCAAGGACGTGGCAGCTACTTGCTTATTTCCAAGAAAGAAATTAAAAATCAATCACCGTGCAACGTTGGACAATACAAAGATAGACTTAAACTTCAATAACAAGTGTATGAACCAAAATAAAAAAACAATGTGTAAAATCAGTAAAATGAAATTAACATGGAGCTTTCCATTCTCATTCATCCAAAATCCAACAGCATAAACATGGTTCAACCAAAAAAAACTAAGAAAGAAAAATCTCCTTTCTTTAAGTGGCGGCTGCTCTCCTGCTGGACTAACGCCCCCTTCATCCAGCGTCACGGGTTTTTAAAACCCTCTCCCAGTTGCTTCTAACGTGGTTGCCCCTTTGCTTGCAACCCTCCTACCATGCTTCCTGGACCCCTCTCATACTACCAAATCTGGACGTGGTTCTTTTTTTTTCCTTCCTGAACCCCCTCATTTCTTAAACAATGTTCCAATTAATCCCCCGTGGCAGCTAGAAATCTCTGGGCTGCTTCTCTCCTGCCACCACGTGCTGCTCTCTCTTCATCCACTTACATTCTTTAAGCCAAAAAAATATTGTTTTTCTCCATACCGTGTGTCTGGACAGCACCAAAAATAACTCTCCTTTTTGTGATGTTGGACTCCTCCATGGGCCCCTCTTGCTGGACGTGAAATACCGTAGGCTGCCTCCCACTAAATGCCAAAGTCCTTTTCTTTAATGTCCATGTGTTAGGTGGCAGCTAGACTTTTCCATGTGGGCCGTGACACCATGTGGCATGTGTTGATATGCTTGACAAAATGAACTTGACAAAATGAATTGTCATAGGGCTGTGTTGGGGCCGTGTGCAGCTTGTCATTTACGTGGCCATTTCCTCCTTTGACTTCAAATGCATGTGTAACCTATTTTACCAAATTATGTGAGCTGCACTTCCAATTGGTCCCCTCCATGCTTCACGGTTAATCTTCACTTCTCGGCAAAAATGAATGGTAATGTGCTTTTAGCATGAATTGGCTGTGTGATGTGTATGTGGTTCCAAGTTTTGCTTCCAAAAATTTAAGAAATGAAGGACTTGCTTAAGAGTGTTGGGAGGTCTTAGCATCGTCCAATGATCAATTCCAGCCACCACAATTACTAAACAGCAAGCAAACAATGCAAACAGATTAGAAATCACTCAAACAGTAATCACTGGACTGACATATGAGAGTAAAATAAATACTGGGAACATCACAGAACGAATTTGAACAAAGTAAAAACTATACGTTAAAATAGACATCCAGACGAAACTATGAAAAAAAATTACATGGAAAACGGATAAGAATTGAACTCAAACGAAGACACACAAGTTGACACAACATTCACGCGGCAGCCAGCGAAAATAAAAATGGCTAAGATGCATTGGCTCAATTGCCATTTCTCATTTAGCTTTCAAATGTCCCAAAAAGTTATCCAAAATTTTCCCGTAATTAATAATGCAAAATAATAAGCTCAGATAATTCAAATTAGTTAAAATAAGAATTTCCGATCAAATTAAGCACAATTAGGAAAAACAGGAAAATACCGGACGTTTAAGCATAATTCCCCGACTAATTCTAGCACATTAAACTAAGTGAAGTGAGGAAAATATTGGTTCATCACTTCATCTCAGCCAAAGATACAAACCCTAGGAAACCGGGGCGTAGGTTTCATCATAATCTATACCTTCCTCTTGACATTAGCCTTCTGCAACAAGCCTTGCTTTGTTCTTTGTGATGTTTCCATCTTCATCAAGCTTGTTTCTGAAGACCCATTTTGTTCCTATGACTTAATAATCATCTTGTTTAGGAATGAGTTCCCAAACATAATTCCTTTCGAATTGATTTAGCTCTTCTTGCATTTCTATACACCACTTGTCATCTTGAAGAGTGATGAAAAATTTATGAACACCGAAATACGGCGCCACAAACTTGTTTAACAATCGGCAAGTGTGACCGAATCGTTTCAAGTAATAAACTCGGTAAGACCAAGTATCGTTCTCCCAAAGGACTCACGGCCTAGTTTAGTTATGTGATTCGTTGATTAGCTAAGACTTAAGAACGAAATAAATGGAGTTTAATATACAAAACAGAAAATAAACATGTATGCATGAGTTTTGATCAATGGCTAAAACAAAATACAAACACTTCAATGGAATATATGGATGAGTATGTTGTTGGGGTTTATCAATTTCATCTTATCCACTCTCATATATTTTAGGAATTCAACATTCTTTTCATCATTGTTAATGCCACTCTCTAAAGTACCTTCCAAGAAGGCCTATCCCTAATTACGAGTTCATACAATTCCTAGCATTCCTAATAATTAATTCTTCGAGTGCAGGAGCTTAACGACAACCAATATACTTTTGGGAGAAATTCCCCGGATCTAGACTTCCCCGTACGTTCCCGTATCGACAAAATCAATAATCATGCATTGATTGAGTTAAACAAAGTAAGCATTAAGCAAAGAGGAAAAACCCTAACTAATGATGAAAGAAAGCATAGGTCTTAAAATAAGATGTAAACACAAATTCCATATATGAGAGTTTCACAAGACTACATTGATTCCCCAACAACAATACAAGGTTTAGTTCACCATATTCATGGTGAAACTAGATGAACAATAATGAAAGAATGAAGGATAAAACCCTAAAAAGGTGAAGAGGTAGCCTGAGCATCCAAGATCCTCCTTTAAAGGGGTGGAAGAGAGAGTGTTTGCTTCGTTTCTGCCAAAGATACAAACCCTAGGACGTCCTAAAGCTTATATACTATTCTAAAATTACAGAAAATTTAGGCCCAAGCCCATAAGTGTGCCGCTCAGCGGTGAGTGCGTGAGTTGGTTTCTTCCCCTCAGCGGCCATTTTGCCTCTCAGCGGATCTCCCGTGAACTCCTGAGTGTCGCTCAGCGGTAAACTGCCGCTGAGCGGCAGTTGCGGCTTCTCCTTTTGCACTTTTTGATGTCTTTTCTGATTCCATCTCTCTCCTTCTTCACTTCTTTCACTAAATTCACCTTAAAACCTGCACAAAAACATTGAAATCAAGCATAAACCTGTCCAGCTCTCTTATTTATGAAAATATGAATAAAAGCATGATTTCAAGCTAGTTTCTAAGTATAAAGGTTGCTTTTAGTATCAATTTTAAGCATGAAAATAACAGTTTTTCAACTGTTATCAAAGAGCTTCCTTTATATTCTTGTGTTCTATCTGAGACACAAAGGCTACTGTTAAGCAAAAATTATTAAGATTGCGTCTAGTAGTTAGCCCTTTTGATATGTCTCCAATGATATTGTCCAACGAAAGTCCTCTTGGTTGTTGATAACTCTTGGGATCAACTTCTTGGTGTTCAATTTGAGTCTCCGGTGAATAGTTTTCATTTAGGTACATCTCTTCAAGAGCTTCCCTTAAATAATCCTCATCACCCGGAATCGGTTTATTTGACTCAAGAGGGTTCACCTCAAGGTCCACAATTTCATCAAAGACAACATGTATTGATTCTTCAATTATTAAGGTTCTTCTATTGAACACTTTATATGTTTTGCTAGTTAAAGAGTAACCTAAAAAGATTGCTTCATCAGATTTAGCATCAAATTTACCTAGATTATCCTTACCATTATTCAAAACAAAGCATTTGCATCCAAAGATTTTTAAGTGAGACACATTCAATTTTCTACCGTTATACAATTCCTAGGGGGTTAATTTAAGAATAGGCCTAATAAGCATCCTATTTAGAACATAACAAGCCATACTAACTGCATCAGGCCAGAAGTATTTGGCACATTAGATTCATTCAAAAGAGTGCTAGCTAACTCTTCTAATGATCTATTTTTCCTTTCAACAACACCATTTTGTTGGGGAGTTCTAGGAGCAGAGAAATTATGAGCTATTCCATGTTCTTAAAATTTTTCAAATGATTCATTTTCAAATTCACCTCTGTGATCACTTCTCAATGTCCTGATTTTCAAATCTTTTTCATTTTGAACACGTTTTGTAAATGATTTGAATGCTTTAAAAGCTTCATTTTTCAAGGTTAAAAAGAAAGTCCAAGTAAATCTAGTGTAATCATCAACAATCACAAGAGCATAGTAGTTTCCAGCAAAACTTTTAATTCTAGATGGACCAAACAAGTCCATATGCAAAAGTTCTAAAGGATTAGATGTAGAAATCATGATTTTGGATGAAAAATATGATTTGGTTTGTTTTCCCTTTTGACAAGCAGGACACAATTTATCTTTTTCAAACTTTAATGTAGGCAAACCAATAACAAGATCTTTTGTTGCATATGTATGTGTGCAGCTCTTTTATGCCATAGCCAAGGATTTTCCTCTTTAGCAACTAAACATGTTATACTATGACTAGATGCACTTTCAATATCAATCAAATAAATGTTATTATGCCTAACACCTTGCAAAGAAATATCAGACGAATTCTTAAAGTATGCAGTGCATTTATTGCTTTCAAAAGTTACCTTGAGACCTTTGTCACATAATTGGCTTACGCTTAGGATATTGTGTTGAGACCTTCAACATATAGAATGTCTTTTATTGTCAAGGTGTTTCCTCCTCCAATGTCTCCGGTTCCAATGACTCTACCTTTCTTATTATCCCCATATGTTACAAATCCTTTCTTCTGTTTCTCAAATGAGATGAACCTTTTCTTCTCACTGGTCATGTGTCTTGAACAACCACTATCAAGATACCACAATGACTTCTTTGACTTAGTAGGTTTCTACAAAACATTATTTCACAACTTTAATCCATGCATATTTGCCATTTGGAACACCAAAAAGTTTAA
This sequence comes from Vigna nakashimae, assembly GCA_034642375.1. Classification (NCBI taxonomy): domain Eukaryota; kingdom Viridiplantae; phylum Streptophyta; class Magnoliopsida; order Fabales; family Fabaceae; genus Vigna; species Vigna nakashimae. The sequence continues at coordinate 19,225,716 of CM067760.1, read as the reverse complement.
TGTTGCATTTGTTTGATGTATGTCCTTGTTTCATGTAGTAAAAACAACAAACCTCATGCACCTTATTTTTCACAAAAGTCTCTTTTTCAACCCAAACTCTACGAGTTCTCTTAACTTTAGACTTCTTGTTTTGATGCATGTTTCAATTTCTAACATTGTTGTTATTAAATTTAGCATATGAATTAGGCTTGGTTGCCTTTGCAAGTAAGTTCTCAAGAATGTCAATATCAAACATATGACTCTTACAAGATAGACATTCAACAAGTGGTACAATTGCTTTACATTCAGATAATTTAGTTTCTAGATTACTAACTTTGTTTCTTGAAACAACTTCTTCATCTAGCACTTTTTCATACTTTAGTTTCAGTTCATTATGCTCTTTCTTTAGCGTTTTATGTGCAACATCAAGTTTTTCAGATTCATTCATTAATTCAAAGAATGCTTTTTTGTAAATCTAACTCATTTGATTCAAAGCTAGAATCACTTACTTGACTTCTAGTGTCTTCTGAGTCAGCCATTAAGCAGAGATTTGCTTCTTCATCTGAGTCACTTGAGCTTGAAGGGCTAGAAGAATTTTCTACCCATGCTATGTAAGCTTTCTTCTTCTTTGGGAACTTTCTTTCCTTCTTTTCTTCACTCTTCTTATTATTAGGACAATTAGTCTTTACATGTCCTCTTTCTCCATATCCATAGCACTTGACATTAGATGTAGAACCTTGATTTTCTTTCCTTTCTCCATGGTATTTATCTTTTCTTTTTGCTCTCATGAATTTTGCAAACTTCTTTATCATGAGGCTCATGTTCTCTTCATCATCGGAATCATCATCTTCAATTTTTCTTGAACTTTTTCCCTTAGAAATTTCAAATTTGAAGGCAAGTGTCTTTCTTTTGCCTTAATCCTCTTCTGCAGTTAGTCTTTTCAACTCAAGCTCGTGCTCACGAAGCTTTCCAAAGAGAATCGTCATTGACATCTGAGTGAGGTTTTGAGACTCTGAGATGGCAGTCACCTTTGGTTGCCAAGACCTGTCCAATGATTTCAATATTTTTACATTCAATTCATCAGTGTCAAAAGTCTTACCCAACCCTGTCAAGTGGTTCACTATGTGAGTGAAGCACTTTTGAACATTTGAATGTGTTTCTCTAGGCTGCATTCTGAACATCTCATACTCCTAGATGAGCGTGTTCTTTCTTGCGTGTTTCACATCATATGTACCCTCATGTGTGACTCTAAGGACCTCCCATATATCCTGTGCTGTCTTTCAAACTGAAATTCTATAGAAATGATCAAGTACAACAACAAATGAAATGATATTACGAGCCTAATATTAAATTGGGCTCTTCTATTTTCCTCAGCAGTCCAGTTAAAGTATGGTTTTTCTTCTTCTACACCATCAACCGTTCTTTTAGGAATATAAGGACCATTTAGTATAGCTTCCAAAATGCCTCTGTCAACAGACCCCATAAATATTTCAATTATGACTTTCCAGAATGCATTATTATCACTAGTAAAAAGTGATAGTCTGTTGATGGAAGCACCTTCGGCGTACACTTGAGTTTGATGACCGGCCATTTTCGCAAAAGTTTGAAAGAATATCAAAGCAAGCTCTGATACTAATTATCGATATCAGGACAACCAGTATTGTAGAGTTGCACAGCGGAATAAAGTAAGCGGAAAGTGTGTTCAGTCACAACTTAAGTTTAGATGGTCCATTTTTATAAAATTAGTTTTCTTAGAGAAAATTTATCAAACAATTGATGTGAGGAAAATGTAAAGAGTGTAGGGAGTAGAAAAATTGAACAAAGAATTTTTATCCTGGTTCGAATCAAAAGATTCTACGTCCAGTTGTTAATCACTATAAAAAATGACTAACGTTTTCACTAAAACCAGTTTCACAGATTTATAATAGAGTGAATGAAACAGTAAGATAAAACCTTCCTTCGACGAATGAACCAGAAGGGTGCTTCCTTCGACCAACGAACCGGAAGCGATCAATCTACACTTTCCTTCGACCAACGAACCAGAACAGTGCATAAATAGTCTTCCTTCGACCAACGAACTAGAAGAACATCAGCGTTGCCAAGTCGAAGTTTAGCAGCGTTACCAACGAGACCAAGCAATGCAATGAACTAGCTTTTTGGAACTTCTTCATATCACACTGTATTCTCAAAAAACTCAGAATTAACCTTATAAGGGTTTTAAAAACAACTATATATAGACAATTGGTCTGAAGTGAAAAGTCAGATTACAACTGCCAGTGATAATCGATTATTTAAGTCCGTTATAGGTATTTTCAAAAAGTGATAATCGATTATTCTGAGGAACAATCGATTATTCCAGGGACTTGTGCAATTCTCATCAGGACCAGTGATAATCGATTATTTGAAGTAATAATTTATTATTCCAGAGCAAAAATGGTTTTTCAAGACAGCTCAAGATAATCGATTTTTACATCTCATAATCGATTATATACGTAACTTCTCTAGATATACGAAATTTCTAAGTTACCCATGCTTAAACTTTTTCCTAATACATTTGCAAACTACTAAAGTGCTTTTAAAATAATCATAACTTGATTCTTTGAGTTTTATCACTTGCAGCTTCATCAAAATCTTTTATCTTCAAAGTACTAATGCTCCTCATTGGTAACAGAAGGAAGAATAGATGTAGGCATTGAGGCCAAACCACTATAAATCCTCTATTTGTATTTCTCTCCTTATCTGATTTACTTCATTTCATTGGAAATACTTTAGTTATAGATGCAAGTCTCGAACTTGCGACCTTCGCGTTATTAGCACGACGCTCTAACCAACTGAGCTAATAGGTCACATTGATATTTGAAAACAATATATAATGTAAGATATCCATATATGTTCAAATTGTAATTTTATAATATCTTTTCAATAATGCACTTCTTTGTAACATGCACTTATATCTAAAATGCACTTATTTCACATAAAATGGACTCATTTAACAAATGACTATTACCTTAATAAAGTTTGATAATATATTATTTTAGTAAAAATATTATTATTCAATATATATATATATATATATATATATATATATATATATATATATATATATATATATATCAACATTTTTTCTTTTATTCTAGTTTGCAATTTGATTCAACAAAAGCTTTGTAATAATGTTCAAAGAAAAATTTAAATAAAAAAAAGGACCAAATTTTTTGTTGTTCCATGTAACATCCCGATTTCTAGGATGTCACATGTTATTAAAAATCAGTAAAAATCAAAATTTCTCATAGTGCATAACGGTAATTAAAGAAAAGTTTATCTAATTACATTATTTTGAGAAGTAACGAAGAAAATACTCCAATTATATTGTCTTAACTTGTAAAACACTTTAAATGAATACCAAGGTTATTCCCCATTCTCTCTTGAGTCAATAACGTCTCGAGAACATATGTAACATTATCTACTCACGTATAAAACATTATATGATCATCATCGATAATTTCATTCCCCAAAACACAAAAACGAACATGTATTGTGTAAGCTACCGATAAAAAAAAATCATAAAAACAAGATACATACATACTGATTATATGAACCGTAATTAAACACACAACAAAATACATATCTTCTGATTATACCAACCATAATCAAACACATAAAAAGATATATACATTCTGATTATCTCAACCATAATCAAACATCTCATACATAGTAGTAATGACAATATGATTCCTAATCCTCTAACATAAACATTTCAATCATACATAATTACTCGAGCCATTTAATATTAAAATGATAGTCTAATTATTTTTAAGCCATTAACACTTCTAAAATAACATTGTCTAAGTCTTCAGAAATACAAACAAGGTACTAATATAAATATCCTATGCTTTGTCACACTTTAATTTATTCAATCCAACTATAATTGCATTTGTCAATGGTAAACAATACAATCTAGTCATAGCAAACAATTATACTATACAAACATGAAATAAATTCTTATAATGAGCTCATTATAAATGTCTTTTATCATATAAAGATTCAGACACAGATATACCAGAAAAAGAAATGATGAGTATGATGGTAAGAAAATTTTGCAGATTCATGAAAAATAAAAATTCTGCAACTAACCATGCAGGTTTCTCAAGAGGAGCAAAGAAGAATTCAAGAAGCAACATTGTTCAATGTTATGAATGTGGAAAGGATGGTCATATCAAGCCTGATTGTCCAGACTTGAAGAACAAGCAAAAAGAATTCTCCAAGTATGCTAAGGATAACAACAGGAAACAAAAGAAAGCTTATATTGCCTGGAAAACAGTGATGAAGAATTTTCAAGTGATGAAGGCTCTGACCGTGAAGAGGAGTCAACTCTATGCTTCATGGCTGGCTCGGTACAATATGATGATGATAGTGATGATGGCTTTGAAAATGAACCAATAGAAGTCAAGTACCACATGCTACTATATGCATTTCAAGAGGTTCATGTAGAGGCCATGCGACTTCAGTACAAGGTCAATCGATTATCAACTGAGAGAAAAGATTATGAATACATAATTGATAATCTTATGCAGGATAATGAAAAGCTTGAAAAAGATCTTGAAGAAAATTTAAAATCTACAAAGACAGTAAAGACTGAAGTACAAGTTATTGAGAAAGAATGTGATAGTTATTCTCTTGGTCATATTTAAGGTTCTTTTGCTTTGAACATTATTACAAAGCTTATAATGAATCAAATTGCAAACTAGAATAAAAGAAAAAATGTTGATATATATATATATATATATATATATATATATATATATATATATATATATATATATATATATATATTGAATAATAATATGCTTTCTGAAATAATATATTATCAAACTTTATTAAGGCAATAGTCATTTATTAACTGAGTCCATTTTATGTGAAATAAGTGCATGTTAGAAATAAGTACATGTTAGAAAAGTTATGATAAAATTACAATTTGAACATATATGGATATCTTACATTATATATTGCTTCGAAATATTAATGTGGCTTATACGCTTAGTTGGTTATAACGTTGTGCTAATAACACGAAGGTCACATGTTTGAGACCTACATGGGTCAATTAAATTTTAATTTTTGATATATAGATTTAAAAGAATTTAGGAAAATGAGTATGTTGTACTCTTAAATACCATTTTATAGGTTAAATATGCATAAGTTGTGTTTCAAAACATGAATTTTTCATTTATTTTAGAAAAGTGTGAGCTTCTTATTAAGTTAGTTAGTCCGATGAATCTCATGAAGGTTGAGTCTAAATATGAACAAAAACAATAAATGAAACAAAGTTTGGAGTTTAGTACTCAAGATATTTACCCTTAACTATTATGATCATATGTGTAGGATAAATATGAAATTATACTTTTTCACTCCTCATATATGATAGCTAACTAAATTTGGATTTAATTTGTCAAAAGTAAGTTTACTTTTTTTTAATTATAATTTTCAAGTAAAAAAAAAAAGCTTGAAAATTTCAATTTTGAGTTCACTTTCATAATAAGTTTTTTATTGAAACAATAGATTAATGTTTGTAACATATTTATAAAATTTATAAAAGATTGCAAAATTTATCCTTGTGAGTTAAGAATTCATTTCATGTCTGTATAGTATAATTGTTTGCTATGACTAGATTGTATTATTTACCATTGACAAATGCAATTATAGTTGGATTGAATAAGTTAAAGTGTGACAAAGCATGGGATATTTATATTGGTACTTTGTTTGTATTTCTGAAGACCTAGACAATGTTATTCTACAAGTGGTAATGGCTTAAAAATAATGAGACTATTTTTTAATATTAAAAGTCTCGAGTAATTATGTATGATTGAAATATTTATGTTAGAGGATTAAGAATCATATTGTTATTACTACTATGTATGAGATGTTTGATTATGGTTGAGATAATCATAAGGTATCTATCTTTTTATGTGTTTGATTATGGTTGGTATAATAAGAAGATATGTATTTTGTTGTGTGTTTAATTATGGTTCATATAATCAGTATGTATGTATCTTGTTTTTATGATTTTTTTATGGGTAGTTTACCCAATACATGTCTGTTTTTTGTGTTTTGGGGAATGAAATTATCGGTGATGATCATATAATATTTTATACGTGAGATAATGTTACATATATTCTAGAGACGTTATTGAATCAAGAGAGAATGAGGAATAACCTTGAGATTCATTTAAAGCGTTTTACAAGTTAAGACAATATAATTGAAGTATTTTCTTCGTTACTCGAAATAATGTAATTGATAAAGTTTTCTTTAATTACTATTATACACTATGAGAAACTTTTATTTTTACTGATTTTTAATAACCTGTGACATCTTAGAAATCGGGGTGTTACATGGAACAACAAAAACTATGTAAATAATTAATCCAAATTTGTTTTGATCCTTTTTTTATTTAAGGTTCGTTTTTGCTTTGAACATTATTACAAAACTTTCGTTAATCAAATTGCAAACTAGAATAAAAGAAAAAATGTTGATATATATATATATATATATATATATATATATATATATATATATATATATATATATATATATATATATATTTTGAATAATAGTATGCTTACTAAAATAATATATTATGAAACTTTATTAAGGTAATAGTCATTTATTAAATGAGTTCATTTTCTGAAGAAGTGCGTGTTAGAAAGAAGTGCATAATTGAAAAGTTATTATAAAATTACAATTTGAACATATATGGATATCTTATATTATATATTGCTTTCAAATATCAATGTGGTCTATTAGTTCAGTTGGTTAAAGTGTTGCATTAATAGTTTTGGTTCTAGTTTCAAGAGAGAGTTGGAGCATGGGATATTTTTAGTCAAAGAGTGAAATGTTACACTTCTACGGATTTTATTTCAGACTTTAATGGAACGCATATTTTAAATTTTTTTGTTTTGTTCTTCTATTCAAATTTCGAGATTCTTGTTATTTTCTATGTGTTTTCTGGTTCTACTGATCTTTCTGGATTTTTAATAGTTCCAATTTTAGATTTTTTTTGCTTTAATATTTTTGCCCAATATTATTTTGATTCTGATATGCCTTTAAATTCTTGATCTTGCTCGGTTCTTCTTTTAATTCACCAATTAGGAAGAAATAATGTTAAGTTTTGTTTGCATTAAGTTTACTATGATTATATGTTTTTTAGTTTAATTTCCTTTCACTGCAATTTTCTTTTAAGTTTAATGATCATGTTTGTATTATGATTAAGTAGTTTTTTTGTCGTCAATTGCAGGTTTGCTCCAACTAAAAGACCCTCTCAAATTAATTGCAATACCAAAGTCTTCAATCCAAGGTGCAAAGCCTGTAATCTCTCAGAACTTGTGGCCACGCAAAGCATCAAAGAACTCATATGACCCATTGATAAAAAAACAAAACCCTCTATTGCCTCGGTTCAACTCTGATGCATCAAGGAGGATGCATAGGAGCAGATCCGTGAGTTTGGAGGAAGCAACCAGCTCTGCTGCTACCAAAGAATTAATGGAACAGTAATGAAAGCTTCTCTGTTCAGTGCTGGATAATTGTAGCAGAAGAAGCTCTCTGTTTTGGTTGGATAATATGTAATGTTGGCAGCAGAATGAAGTGAATATGGTGAAGTGAATTGGAGGTTGGCTTGAAGGAATGGTAGACTATCTCAGGCAGCTTCCACAATGGAAGAAGATAGCAATGGAAGAGCAAGCAAGTAGAGATGACTTTCGGATGAGAGAAATTTGCAAAGTGCAGAATTCATCTTCTATATATTTCCAAAAGTGATATACATGCTTATTCTAGTAGCTTATATAGCTAACTTTCAGCTCCATGCAATGCAATGTATGTGCAGTAAGGATATCCACAAAATACGGATCAAGTGCCACCTTACCCACATGTGCAAAATGTGATAGTTCTTTTAGAAGCCATATTATTCACGTGGCTTATTACATATGCGCATAAGGAATTGAAATAAGCTAATACTACCCCTTAGACTACTATGCGCACACCCCCCATGTGCCAAAGTCCACTTTTACCCTTCTCCATGTTTTGGCATCTTACAAGTATCTTGTAGATCTCCACTCTTCCATCCAAAGATAGCAAAGAGGGTTTGGCTTTTGGGAGAGTACTCATCTTGTAGCTTCTTGATCATCCCTCTTGTGATAGGTCCAATGGTGCTAGGCCTTCTTGTATCATCCCCTCCCTCTTGAGAGGGATTTGCCCTCAAATCCATAGGATCGTCATCTTCACTTGCATAACCTGCAAAAGGTTTAAGGTCAGATACATTGAAGGTAGCATGAACACCATATTCAGGAGGAAGATCAATTTGATATGCATTGTTATTTATCCTCCTTATCACTTTAAAAGGTCCATTTCCTCTAGGATTGAGTTTGGATTTTCTTAGTTGAGGAAATCTTTCCTTTCTAAGATGAACCCAAACTAAATCTCCTTCATTGAAGATTAACTCTTTCTTGCCCTTATTATGTTGCTTGGCATATTTCTCATTTTGTTGTTGAATTTGAATTTTAACCCTTTGATGTAATTCTTTGATAAATTTAGACTTAGATACCCCATCTTGATGAATAAAATCAATAGAATTTGGAAGGGGTATTAAATCCATGGGTGTCAAAGGATTAAAACCATAAACAACTTCAAAAGGAGACAATTTAGTAGTTCCATGAACTACTCTATTGTAGACAAACTCAACATGAGGTAGGTACTCATCCCAAGATTTGTGATTTCCTTTAAGAACTACCCTTAGTAAAGTGGAAAAAGATCTATTGACTACTTCAGTTTGGCCATCTGTTTGAGGATGGCAAGTAGTAGAAAAAGATAACTTAGTCCCTAATCTAGACCATAAGGTCCGCCAAAAGTGACTAAGAAATTTTGTATCTCTATCCGAAACTATTACCTTAGGTAACCCATGAAGTTTAACCACATCTCTAAAGAATAACTTTGCAATGTTGCTTGCATCATCTACTTTGTGGCAGGGTATAAAATGAGCCATTTTGCTAAATCTGTCTACCACCACAAAGATAGAGTCAAAACCCCTAGAAGTTTTGGGAAGACCTAACACAAAATCCATACTTATCTCTTCCCAAGGGGTGGAAGCAACATTCAAAGGAGTATACAGTCCATGAGGCATTGATTTAGATTTAGCTTCTAAACAAGTGATACACTTAAAGCAATGCCTTTGAACATCCCTTCTCATGTGAGGCCAAAAGAATTTGTCTTTCAACATGCCAAGGGTCTTTTCTACCCCAAAATGTCCCATTAATCCTCCCTCATGTGTCTCTTTAACAAGGAGTTTTCTATGTGAACCTTGGGGAATGCAAATTTTTCCTTCTTTAAAAAGATACCCTTCTTTCACATAGAATCCTCCTTGAGGCTTATTGAGACATTCCTCATAGATATGAGCAAAATCAAGATCTTGTGAATATAATTCAAGAATGTTATTAAATCCAAGAATTTGAGCTCCCAATGTGGCTAATAGATTAATTTTTCTTGACAAAGCATCAGCCACCACATTGGATTTTCCTTTCTTGTATTTAATAACATAAGTGAATTGTTCAATGAATTCCAACCACTTAGCATGCCTCTTTTGTAACTTGTGTTGACTCTTCAAATACTTAAGTGATTCATGATCACTATGAATGATAAACTCCTTGGCAACAAGGTAATGTTCCCAAGTTTGAAGAGCCCTCACAAGTGCATATAGTTCTTTGTCATAGGTGGGGTAATTACAAGAGGCACCATGAAGTTTTTCACTAAAGTATGCAATTGGGTGTCCTTCTTGTAATAATACTGCACCTATGCCAAATCCTGAAGCATCACATTCTAGCTCAAAAGTTTTGGAAAATTTTGGCAAAGCTAGAATGGGTGCTTGTGTGAGCTTCTTTTGAGTAGCTCAAAAGCTTTTTGTTGTTTATTCCCCCAATGGAATGTAACATCTTTTTTCACCAACTCATTGAGGGGTGAAGCAAGACTAGAGAAGTTAGGAACAAATCTTCTGTAAAAGCTTGCCAACCCATGGAAGCTCCTTACTTCTCCTACATTCTTTGGAGGAGGCCAATCTTGGATGGCCTTTATTTTTTCTGGGTCCACATGAACCCCATTTTTGGTGACCACAAATCCAAGAAATATGACACTATCAACACAAAAGGTACACTTGTCAAAGTTTGCAAACAATTTGTGTGTTCTAAGAATTGTTAAAACAACTCTCAAATGATTTTCATGAGTTTGCAAATTTTGACTATATACCAAGATGTCATCAAAGTAAACAACTACAAACTTCCCAATGCAATCCCTAAGGACATGATTCATAAGTCTCATGAATGTGCTTGGAGCATTTGTAAGACCAAAAGGCATAACTAGCCATTCATATAATCCAAACTTGGTCTTAAAGGCAGTTTTCCATTCATCACCTTCTTTAATTCTTATTTGGTGATAGCCACTTTTTTAAATCTACCTTTGAAAATATTTGTGCTCCATGCAATTCATCCAACATATCATCAAGCCTAGGAATGGGATGTCTATACTTGATTGTGATGTTGTTGATAGCTCTACAATCACAACACATGCGCCACTTCCCATCTTTTTTTGGTACAAGTAACACTGGTACAACACAGGGACTTAGACTCTTTTGAACTAAGCCTTTATCTAGCAACTCTTGGACTTGTGTCTCAATCTCCTTAGTTTCTTGGGGATTTGTCCTATAGGCTGGCCTATTAGGAAGAACTGCCCCTGGAATGAAGTCAATTTGATGTTCAATTCCTCTTATGGGTGGAAGCCCTTTTGGAATTTCTTGTGGGAATAGATCATCAAATTCTTTCAAAAGTTTTTGAATGGATGGAGAAAGAGTTGAAGTCTTTAATTCACTAGATGTGCATGTAAGTGTCCCTTGACAAAGAAGAAGATATGAAGGTTGCTCAACTTGAAGTGTATTGATTAAAGTCTTTTTGTTTAAAAGGACTTCATGTTGAGTGACCTTAGGTGGCACACTTGTTTCTATACCCTCCTTTCTTTTTGACCTTTTCTTTTGAGCATGTTCTTGTTTTCTTAAAGACTTCATTTGTGCTTGATCCTTAGCCACTTGGGTAGGAGTCAAAGGATGAAGCACAAACTTCTTGTCCTTTTGATGGATAGTGATGGTATTGGTTAGACCATGATGGATAGTTTGATGATCAAATTGCCATGGTCTCCCCATAACACATGACATGCTTCCATGGGAACTATATCACATAAAACTTCATCTTTGAAGTTCCCAATGGAAAATGCCAATTTCACTTGATTCTTGACTATTATATCCCCATCTTCATTTAGCCAATGAAGTTTATAAGGTTTTGGATGGGGTATAAAATCAAGCTTCAACTTCTCAACCAACCTTGTGCTACAACAATTGCAACAAGATCCACTATCAACAATGAGAGAACAATGATTTTCTTGAATTTTACATCTTGTGTGAAAGATGTTCTCTCTTTGTGATATGTGTTCAAGACTTGGTTGGTTGCTAAGTATCCTTCTCACCATGAGAAGTTGCCCATCATCAACATATATTTCCTCTTCCCTCTCTTCTTCCTCACTCTCGCTTGTACTAGTTGGGGTGTACTTTCACTACTATAAATGTCCTTGCCTTTCAAAATAATGTTTCTTTTTGTAGGACATTGAGTAGCTACATGACCCCTTCCTAGACATTTGAAGCATTTGATTTCACTTGTTCTGGTGTGTGAGGGTGTTTCTTTCTTGGGTCTCTCTTCTATTTTGGCTAGAGGTTTAAATGACTCTTTTTCTTTAAAAATTTTCTTTTCAAAAGTAGGTTGAACTTGAATTCTTTTAGAAGAAGATTTTCTCAAGTTTTTGTTGTTCTACCTTTATACACATTTGAACAAGATCATTCAAATCTCTATAAGGTAGAAGTTCAACCCTATCTCTTATGTCAAAATTGAGCCCACTTAAAAATCTAGCTAAAGTAATTTCTGGACCCTCCACTATGCCTGCCCTCATCATATACAACTCCATCTTTTGTCTATATTCCTCAACTGTCATAGACCTTTGTTGTAACCTTTGGAGTTTATCCATGAGTTCTCTATTGTAGTAGGAGGGAATGTGTCTCCTCCTAAGGGCAGACTTGAGATCATTCCAATAGTGGATGAGAGGGGCTTGATGTGTAAGCCTCTCTTTGACCAAGGCAGTCCACCAGTACATTGCATACCCTTGAAAGCTTAGGGTAGCTAGAGAGACCTTCCTCTCTTCATTCACTTGGTGGCATTCAAATAATTGTTCCACCTTCATCTCCCAATCAAGATAAGCCTCTACATTGTCCTTCCCATGGAAGTGAGGCAACACAACATTGACTTCTTTAGGGGGTGGGGGTGCATGAGAATTTCTCCTATGCCTCCTAGAAGTAGAAGGCTGATGAGGGTAATAATCACCCAGACTCATAGACATCCCTCCCTCTTGAGAGTTGTCACTCTGACTTCCCCTAGACTTACTTTTCCTTATCATTCTCAACTCATCTTGAATAACAGCATTTTGAAGCTCTCTATTGACTTTCTCTTCATTCATTTCTCTTCTGATTTCTTTGAATTCATTAACTAAAGTTTGAAGAGAAAAATGTTCTTTTTCACTATCACTAATCCTAGGAGAATGCCTTCTAGACATTATGATGGACTTAAATGTTATTCTTGAAGTAAAGACTAGAGATTTTCACTTGAAGCAATATTCTAGGTAAGGGAGGTGATTCACTAGGAATGCTTAAGTACCAAGCCTTTTCCTTGCCAAATATGCTTCTTGCTACTTACTAGAGTCCTTAGATCAAAATCACTCTTAAATCCACTTAAGTCTTAAAGACAACAAAAAAAAAAACACAAAGCAAAGAAAGAACACAACCTAACTCTAAATTCGGACCCCTAAGAGAGCTTCCTATTCGCACAAGATAGATGTTATCTAGTCGAAAATTGGAAAAACCATTAAAGTGAGGTCTCCTAGGTGAGGCTTAGACTTTGGATCTAAGACACACTCACTGCCTACTCAATTTTAGGTTGTGAGACTTCTTTTGAGTCTAGTTACAAATGAGGGAAGAGCACTTGTGAACTCTAGCACCTCACTTGCTTGGATTTGGAACTTACAACCAAAGAAACCAAAGGAAATTACAAAAGAAATTTGGTAAATTGTAAGAAAAAAAAATGCGAATTGGCTAAGGGAAAGATGTGTGCAGCTCTGGCTTCTCAAAACAAAGAATGAACTATGCTTAATTCACAACAATCCTCTCAGCTGCAAGTGATCACTCAAGAACACAACTCTGCACTTCTAAAGTGTGCTGCAGAATTGTCACGGTTTTCCCATCCAAAGTACCATCTTCTTGTCTTTGCTCCTCTTCATTGAACCTTCTTTGATGCTTCCAATCGTGATACACCTTCTGAGGTATAAACCACCTACCCAACAAGCCAATTAATCACTGAAAATATCACCTCAAATGCTGTAATTTTCACAACCAAAAGACAGCAACACCAGGAAATTTTTCAAACAGTTGGTGTGCAGAATGTAGAAAATTCGAAAATCAAGCAATGAAAGGAGTTTCAAACACGGTGGCACCTCAAATAGATCCTAAGAATGGTTCTAGATCAGATTTAAAACACAAGAAAAGACTTTAGATCAGAATCACACACGAATTGGCTATGCATTGAAAATTGATAAAACTGTTTGATGAAATGCCTGAATGAGTTGCACCAGATTTTTGCACCAGATTTCTGCACCAGATTTTTTTTATACACTTCAAACTTTCGAAATTGATGATGCAATGGTCCTAAGTGCCTTTTAACATTTGTAATATCTCTTTTGAATTGTTATCTTAATATTTTAAATGGACCATGGCTTTTACTGCATCTAAAAAATGATGAATCAAGCAAAGTAATGCAGTGCAGAATTTGGCAGAAAAACCAGCACAGTTTTGCAGCAGAATCAATTTTTTTTTTCAATGCAGAAAAATAGACCAAATGAACAGTACTGCACCTAGTTATTTTCCAATGATTCAAGCATGTTTTGATGATGATTTATGACTTGTTGGAACTAATTGGATACATCAAAACTATATAAAACAGAAAATCACTACTGCAGTACCATATTTCAGCTAAATTTAACAACTAGCATGGTCAAATTTTGATTCAAAAGCATTTCTGATTTGAAAACAGCAAAGAGGAGTTAGAAATGGTATTTGAAAGTTGCACAAATGCAGAAATTCAGTGTTGATGATGGTTAGCAATGATCTAATACTAACCACACACAATTAAGCAGAATTTTCTCAAGGAGACACATGCATCTCGGCCAAATGCTTGGAACATGACAAACTATTTGGAATAAACTCATTTCATCTTCCTAATGGTTCAGACAATGGATCATTCAACTGCTGTTCAATAAAACAGTGCACAAAGCTATATAAATAGCAGCATTTTTTTTTTGTTACAGTAGTACATTTTCTGGTAAAATAGAACAGAAACCATGCAGATCTGAGTTTAGTTGGCAAAAATTTAAACACCTGAGCTCATCTCTTGATTGTTCATTGCTCTTAATTGGTGTAGCCACATCCAACACTTTCAGAACAGTAAAACTGGATTAAAAACCAGATTTGATGACAGAACAGCAAATTAACCAAACATGACTAAGACAACACCAGAAATGATGTTTAAATGGTAAAATAGACTCAAACAAGCAAAGACAGCCGAATAAAATGAAGGAAAACTCAAGCAAAGACAGCTAGTAGCCAATGAAATTAAGAATAGATCCTAAACACATCAATAATTGATGAAAACAGTGCAGAATTTTCAGAAACACATCAAGAACAACCAGGAAAATTTTGACAGCAAAGGAATGGAAGAAATCTGGACTTATCTCACGGTTCTAACTTGAACCTAGGCTCATGATACCACTTGATGCATCAAGGAGGATGCATAGGAGCAGATCCGTGAGTTTGGAGGAAGCAACCAGCTTTGCTGCTACCAAAGAATTAATGGAACAGTAATGAAAGCTTCTCTGTTCAGTGCTGGATAATTGTAGCAGAAGAAGCTCTCTGTTTTGGTTGGATAATATGTAATGTTGGCAGCGGAATGAAGTGAATATGGTGAAGTGAAATGGAGGTTGGCTTGAAGGAATGATAGACTATCTCAGGCGGCTTCCACAATGGAAGAAGATAGCAATGGAAGAGCAAGCAAGTAGAGATGACTTTCGGATGAGAGAAGTTTGCAAAGTGCAGAATTCATCTTCTATATATTTCCAAAAGTGATATACATGCTTATTCTAGTAGCTTATATAGCTAACTTTCAGCTCCATGCAATGCAATGTATGTGCAGTAAGGATATCCACAAAATACGGATCAAGTGCCACCTTACCCACATGTGCAAAATGTGATAGTTCTTTTAGAAGCCATATTATTCACGTGGTTTTTTACATATGCGCATAAGGAATTGAAATAAGCTAATACTACCCCTTAGACTACTATGCGCACACCCCCCCCCCCCCCATGTGCCAAAGTCCACTTTTACCCTTCTCCATATTTTGGCATCTTACAAGTATCTTGTAGATCTCCACTCTTCCATCCAAAGATAGCAAAGAGGGTTTGGCTTTTGGGAGAGTACTCATCTTGTAGCTTCTTGATCATCCCTCTTGTGATAGGTCCAATGGTGCTAGGCCTTCTTGTATCAAACTCTAAACTGAGGCATAAAACCCCCTCTACTACCTCGGTTCACCAACAACCGAGGTCAAAAGTCTGGCGAAAAATAAAAATATTAAAGGAACACCCTCTACTGTCTTGGTTGCATTTGAATCGAGGCAAAATCATATATCTTTTTGCATCGGTTCAGAACCGAGACAAAAAGTACTAGCCTTTTTGCCTCGCCTGTATATACCTCGGTTGTAGAACCGCTACGGATAGGCAAAAATAACCGATGTCGTTTCCCTTTACTATACTAGTGTAATTTTCCAAAATAAATGTTTTTTAAGCTTCCTAAATGAGTTTAATTTCAAGTTATTGTTTCATGTTTGTTATTTTATATGGGTGAGTGAGTTCAATGGTCATGAATGGTGATTAGTGCACCAACGAACATGTTAGGTCATTGAGTTATTGAGAAAAAATGTCATTTGGGTGCTTTCATGTAAGTTAGATGAGCTCCATAAGCATTTATAGCCATTTTCTGCCCTGGTAATCGATTATTAGCACTTCCCACCATCAACCATTACTAAGATGTGTTATCCATTGCAAAATATTCAAAAAATCCCCCTTAATGTAAAAAAAGCTACCCTAGGGAATGAGACTCTCATAGCTAGGAAGTGAGCACCAACTTTCTGTACAAAAAGCCATGTAGACCTTGGTAATCGATTATAGGGATGATCTAATCGATTACCAAGGCATGTCTTGCCTAAAAATGGACTTTCATCCACAATGGACATGTCAAATTTCGGTTATGAAGGACATTGAAATGGAATAAAAATTGTTCATAAAATCAAAACTAATGAATGATCAACAACGATGACCAACAACAATTCAAATGAAAATGACAATAAAAAAAAGGGATTAACCGACATTTTTATTAACATTCAAAATATTTATTACAATACATTTACATTTACATTTATATCTATCTACATTGATCTCATACTGCCAATAATCACTAAATACAAACTTCACTCATGTTTCGGATGATATCCAATGTACGAGGTTCTACAAGCTCTACTCTTGTAATACTTTCGTCGTCATTCCTTTATAAGGTTGTTTTTAACGTGTTAGTTTTTTCTGTTGCCATAATGATGGTTACTGTTGTGGTCTGTTAAATTGGCCTGATTGCCCAACTTGTCCAGTTTGTCCTTGACCCTGACCCATGCTTGGGTGAGGTTTCCACCCTTGGTTGTAATTACCTTGGCGGTATGGAAATTGATTAGCCATGAAATTTACATCTTCCAAGGCTTCTACTGGAAAAGCGCATTGACCATTGATATGGTCACCACCACATAGTTCACACATCTGTTGTTGAACTTGAGCAACAGTTTTTAATTCCTTTGGCAATTGAGCAAGTGTCTTTGTTAGATTCTCCAACTGTTGAGTTATAATCTTATTTTGAGCGAGCAAGACATCATTTGATTATAACTGTAGAACCCCTTTTTGTTGAATAAGAGCTCCTCTTTCATTATGCATTTCATTATCATTAGCAGCCATGTTCTCTATCAATTCTGTTGCTTCCTCTGGAGTCTTAAATTTAATATTACCTCCAACTGAGACATCTAACATCAACTTGGTTTGTGAACCAAGACCTCCAAGGAAAAATAGAACTATTGCTGCTTCATCAAAACCATGTGTGGGAGTCTTTCTCAACAAACTTTTATACCGATCCCATGCTTGGCCTAATGTTTCCTCCATGCCTTGTCTAAAAGAAGAGATCTCTTGCTTCCCTTTGTTGACTTTAGATTGTGGGAAGTATTTGTTCAAAAACTTTGCAACCACAGCTTCATATTCTGTAAAACTACCTTCTGGAAAAGAATTTAACCATAACTTAGCATTGCCTCCCAATGAGAAAGGAAACAAGCTAAGCTTGATTGCTTCATCTGACACTCCATTTATCTTCATGGTGTTACAAATTTCATTAAAAGTGGTGAGATGTTCATATGGACTTTCATGTGATAGCCCATTAAATTGATTTCTTTTCACCAATTGAATCAACGCCGGTTTCACCTCCATGTTTGCAGCATTGACCCTCGGTCTTGCTATGCTGTTAAAATGTTGAGGGCCAACCATAATGATGTAATATGCAAGAGTCTGTCTACCATTATTCTCCTCTGCCATATTTTCAGTTGATGAACAAATTTTCAATCCCCGAAAACGGAGTCAAAAACTTGTTAATCCTCGGCAAGTGTAACCGAATCGTATCAAGTAATAAACCTGGTAAGACCAAGTATCATTCTCCCAAAGAACTCACGGCCTAGACAATTATGTGATTTATTGATTAATTAAGACTTGTGAACAAATTGTTGTAAGTTTCAAATGCAAAAGACTGAAAAGTAAATATGTATGCATGTGATGATCAATAGACAAGAAGAAACAAAACACGTGAATTGAAATATATGGATGAATATGTTGTTGGGGTTTACCAATTTCATCCTTTCCACTCTCTTGTATTTAGGAAGTCATCATTCTTTTCATTAATATTAATGCCAGTTTCTAAATTACTTTAAACCCGATGTCTCGGCGAATAAAGCCTAATCATAATCACTAGTTTACAATGTCTTGTCTCCCTAGCAATTAATCATGCATTATAGTGAACAGAAGCTTAAAGGCAACCAACTATCATACTCCTATGTCTAGGTTTGTAATATAGTGTTGGGAGAAATTCTCCAAATCTAGATTTCCCCGTATGTGTCCATATCGACAAAACCAATAATCATGACATCGAATGAGTTAAACAATGCATGCTTTGAGCAAAAAGGAAAAACCCTAACTATTAATGAAAGAAAGCATGTATCATAAAAATGATCTTGAAGAACAAATTCCATACAAGAGAGTTTCTAAGGATTTACATTGACTCCCCAACAACAAAATAAGTTTAGTTCTCCAACGTCATGGAAGAACTAGATGAACAATGGAATGAAAGAATGGAAGAGATAGAAAAACCCGAGAAAGAGAAGAGGAGAGCCGTCACCATCCCCAATTCTACCCCCAAGGGCTGAAAAGTGTGTTTCTGCTTCATCCCAACCAAAGATACAAACCCTAGAACGTCCTAAAGCTTATATATTATTCTAAAAAATACATAAAATTAGGCCCAAGCCCATAAAAGTGTCGCTTAACGGTTTTTACAGCTCAGCGGCAAGTGTGACACTTTAGCTTTGCCCCTCATTTGTTGTTTTCTCCTCTTAACGGTGATTTCGACACCTGAAAACTAGCGCTCGGCGAAAATTACCGCTCAACGCCACTCGATCGCAACTTTTTCTGCACTTTGGTTGACTTTTCTGCATTCTGGTTGACTGGTTGACTTTTCTGGTTGACTGATTGCTTTTCTTGTTTCTAGTTTACTTTTCTGCATTCCAATCATTCAATACTTCAACTCTTCTTTCAAACCATTCAATTACCCTACAAAATCAAGGGAATCAAGCATAAAACATGTCCAACTCTCTTATTTCCAACAATTAAACAAAATCATGAGTTCAAGCTAATTTCTAAGTCATAAAGGTTGTAATTGAAGTCAATTTTAAAACTGTTTTTCAACTATTATCATCAGTGTTATGGTAAGACCTTGGTGGTGAAGGATGTAAGAATGTCTCAAGAGAAGGGAATAGTTCTCTTGAAGTTCGAACTCTCCTCCTCCTTCTACTTTCGTCCAGGCCTTCAAGAAGAGGTTTTGAAGTTTTCTTGCTTCCAATGCAAATTGCTTCCTGCATACACAAGAAAACAAAACCCTAGAAAAATTTTGTTTGCACAAAAAGATAGAAAAGAGAAGAAATAACCAAAGGATATAATTGAAAAGATAAGAAGATAGGAAATAAAAACAGAAAATACACAAATAGACTAGTTAAACCACAAGTCCCTGACAACGGCGCCAAAAACGCCAAAAACTTGTTAACCCCTCGACAAGCATAATCGAATTGTATCAAGTAATAATCCTGATAAGATCAAATATCCTGGTATCAACTTGTTATATATTTAACTTTAATAACAAATATAAATTTGCTTTATATATTACCTTCATTAATTTACAAATATCATTACAAAAATTGAGAAATATGTGAACAAAGTGCTATTCATTTACCCTGTTACGTTTACCATCGTCGACTTTGTAAAATACATTAACATCCCTAACGAATCCTCTTCGCGCTATTCTCTTTCTCTTTTCCTATGTGTGCACGACACCTGAGTTTGCCGCACAACCCGAGCATCGCTGTCCTGATACCTCCGTTTCGTTGCTCCGTTTCGTTGCGCACTTTCCGTAGAGTAACTTCTACACCCTCATCCACTGGGTAAACCTCTTAACCTAGCATTTCATCTTTCACTTTCTTCTTTCTCTATTTACAAACGCAGTGACGTTAGCCTCTTTTCTTGATTGAGTTGTTAGTTCTTTTTTCCGCAGAACCTGTTTTCTTGTTCTCATTTTCCCGTTTTAAAGGGATTAGACAAGTTTCAGGGATTCTTTTGACATTAGTGTGATAAAGTTTATGAGAACTTCGATCGTTGATTTTTGTTTCTGGAATGTTGATTTTATCATGAATTCGGATTTCTCAATATAACTTCGCGATTTTTGTTTTTTACTTGATTTGTAGTATTATTTACTCTTATAGGTTCACATTGATGAATGAATATGACTGGTGAAGTATATTGTTACCTTGGTGTTGTGTAGTCGTCGTGGATGCTTGGCTTATGACTATCGGTTATTATGTTATTGCAGGTTTCGTTATTGGCTTGCCTCATTTTTATAGCGTGCTTATTACTTGAACTTGTAAGTATATTGACTAGTGCACTTATGGAATGTATGATTTTGGATTATCAGGTTGAGATTTGAAAAGGCATTGGTGGTATTAGAGTTTGTGTAGCAAGTGTTTGAAGTGGGTGAAGGAATGGACTTGGTGGTACGACATACATAGTTTTGTTCATATTAACACTTTCTCTGAGAAAGATATAGCACTGGTTCTGCATTCAATTTGGTGAGAGTATATAATATGGCGTGCAAATTTCAGTTATTTGGTCTGTCTGATGGGGCTATTGACTTTAGAAAACCTAATGGGACTTGGAATAGGAAGCATTTGGGCTTTAGCGTGTTTGTTTGTTCAAAATATGGAAGTTCTGGTTTGAAAGGTAGTCTGCAACATTCTGAAAGATTTTCTAAATGTGCTTTAAATGGGGTGGAGTCCTCAGCAAGGGTAAAAAATTCCCTGAATTTTGAAGAATCAGAGATACGTTATCTCCATAGGTTGATTAGAAATGGGGAATTGGAGGAAAGTTCTAAGTTTCTTGAGTATTTGACTAATAAGGGTAAGATCCCTGATGTCATTGCTTGTACTGCTTTAATCCGTGGGTTTTGCGAGATTGGCAGGCCTAAGAATGCAACTCGAATCATGGGAATTCTGGAGGAGTCTGGAGCTGTTATTGATGTAACCTGTTACAATGTTTTAATCAGTAGTTATTGCAAATTAGGGGACACAGAAGAAGCCTTGTGGATTTTGGATCGCATGAGTGTTGCTCCAAATGCTGCTACATATGATGCAATTTTGTGTAGTTTGTGTGATAGAGGGAAATTGAAGCAAGCTATGCAAGTACTTGACAGACAGATGCAAAACAAGTCTTACCCAGATATAGTTACGTGCACTGTATTGATTGATGCAGCTTGTAAAGAAAGTGGAGTTGGTCAGGCAATGAAACTGTTCAATGAGATGAGGAGGAAAGGATGCAAACCTGATGTGATTACTTATAATGTTCTTATAAAAGGGATTTGTTATGAAGGTAGGTTGGATGAAGCAATTAGATTTTTAAACAAATTGCCATCCTATGGTTGTCAGCCTGATGTAATTTCCCATAATATTGTATTGCGTAGCTTGTGTAGCAGTGGAAGATGGATGGATGCTATGAAACTAATGGCTAACATGCTTCGTAAAGGGTGTTTCCCCAGTGTTGTTACTTTCAATATCTTGATCAATTTCTTGTGCCAAAAGGGCTTACTAGATAAAGCCCTTAATGTCTTGGAGATGATGCCAAAGCATGGTCATACTCCTAATTCCAGAAGTTACAATCCGTTGATTCAAAGGTTGTGTAATGAAAAAGGTATTAATAGAGCAATTGAGTACTTGGAAATAATGGTATCCAGGGGTTGTTACCCAGATATAGTGACCTATAATATTTTGCTAACTGCACTATGCAAAAATGGGAAGGCGGATGATGCAGTTGAGATACTGAGGCAGCTATGTTCCAAAGGGTGCTCTCCTTCTCTTGTTACATACAATACAGTAATTGATGGGCTTTTGAAGGTCGGAAAAACAGAGCGTGCCGTGGAACTCTTCGAAGAGATGAACAGAATAGGTCTTAAACCTGATATTATTACTTACAATATAATCATTGTCGGGCTTCTAAAGATGGGGAAAGCCAAACTTGCTGTAGAGCTTGTGGAAGAGATGTGCAGTAAGGGTCTTAAGCCCGATCCAATTACTTGCACTTCAATAGTTGGAGGCCTAAGTCGTGAAGGAAAGGTTCACGAAGCTATAAATTTTTTCCATTACATGAAAAGGTTTGGAATTAGACCAAAAGTATTCATTTACAACTCAATTATGATGGCATTATGTAAAGCTCGGCAAACCAGTTGGGCCATAGATTTTCTGGCCGATATGGTGGCAAAAGGATGTAAACCTACAGAGGCTACGTATTCTATTCTTGTAGAAGGCATTATTTATGAAGGGTTGGCTGAGGAAGCTTCGGAGTTGTTGAATGAATTGCACGCCAGAGGACTTGTCCAGAAAAGTTTGGTTGAAAAAGTAAGAGTCGATATGTTGAAGAAAACAGGTTGGTTCAACTCGGCTACATGGTTTGGTTGATTCCCATTCAGTTCTATGAAGAACCAAAATTTCAATAAAACCATTTGTGAATATTCCTTTAAAGCAGTGAGATCCAAGATACAAGGCAGTTTTACATTACATTGATTATGGCCTTTCCTAGTTATGCACTTAGATTTTGCTGTCCCCTTCTTTTATTGAGCACTGGGCATTTGGAGCTTTATAGATTTTAACTTCTGTGAGTCAGGGTACGCATGATGGTAAATTCCAAGTCAATTTTGTAAGCCAGTAACTGCAGTTTTATTCCAACATATTTAGTTATAAAGTATGTTTCATCCTATTTAAGCTTGAATACTGGTGAGTTCATGTTCTTTTGCTTTTTTTGGCCTCCATGAATATGTTTTTAAATTGAGTAAATGCTAGCTTAGAAAACAGACATACGAGTACTGCACATAAGGACTTATCCATGGTTTATTGTGCAAGTTCTCCATAGTATCATAGGAACTTCTTGGATAGAAAATACAAAAGAGTAGAAGAATTCAAAAGAAGAGAAAGGACATGTATTTATGAGGGAAGGAAATCTGCAAATACAATTACAAGGCATGCCTTGCATGCGCGTTAATGTATATTGTTCCTTTATTTTTATCTTTCTCCTCTTGCAGAATAATAGTACGAAACATTTGAGATGGAGGCTAGTTCTTGTACTTTTTGCTGTTTGCAGTTGAGTTGAAGAATAACATTTGTTTCGGTGGGATTGGGACAAGGATGTTTGTGTAAAGTTTCTGTCTCCGTCGAACATCCGCTCCGTTTCTTGCTTTGTTTAACTGATCGGTGTAGGGGAGAGGGGGTGACTTGTAGAATACACTCTGACCTTCAATTCAGAATCTTTTTCTGTAGGTCTATAATAATTCAATTATGAAAAAAAGTGAGTTTACCTCGAAATTAATCCTTTACTTTTAGAGTTTATAAGAACCTGACTAATTAATTTACCTCTTAATGATCATTAATGCAAACCTTAATCACTCATCAGTAGCTGTTGTAACAATAATTGCTCTTTAACTTTGCTCAACTATTGTCGGGACTAAGTGACTGTGTGCTTTCTTACACGTTCGTCTATTACTCGGTCCTTTTCACCCAGTTTGTCACCGTATCCGATCGGTTAACTATAAGCCCATAATAACATAGACCCCCCAAGTCCTAGCAAGATCTTAGATGTTGTGTAGGGTTTTTCAAGTCTCACCGATCGACTTAGGATTCTTTAGCTTATGAGCTCGTGACAATTCAACAAACATCACATCCCTTCAAGATCTGCAAAATGCGGGAACAATAGAAATCGAAGAGTTGCAACTGTAAAAAAGAGCGGGAAAAGGAAGAAAACATAACGTCACGACGTTTCAACCGTCATATCTTTTCCCTTTGTACGTCCCAGATGAGTTTGACGAACCGCCTTCACCCCTATAAATAGTGGTAGGGTCCTCTCTCATTTTCACTTTTCCCTCGAGCTCTCTGACTCCCGAACGTTCTTCCTGACCTTTTGTCCTCTCAACAGCTCCAAACCTTCAATCTTTTAGGTAACCATGTCTTCTCCAAGTGATGAGTCCGTCGACAACGTCCTCTTCTTCTACATGAGGTGCCGGCGGTGGGCCAGATCCCCACACTAATAACTAAGTCGGTCCAACGGGCAGTAAGGACTTCTCGCGTATCCTTGAGGACAATGAGGATGAGTAGGTGGGAATCAACATCGACTTCATCGGTGAGTGGGATGAGAGATGTAGAGCTTGGCCTACTGTTGCCAACTACGACTGGGTTCCCCACGAGGTTAAGCTTTACACCTCGTCCTTCTATACCAGTCGTTCGCTAAAGGAGTTGCTCCGCAACATTGGCATGGTGAAGGCAGCTGTAGATGCTGACTACTTTAAAATAGTGGTATGCAAGAAGACCGAGCAAGTGTGCAATGGTCAGAAAGGATACTTCTCAGATTTCTTCTATGCTCATTCGACGCTCTTTCGTGACTTGAACGTCCTTATGCCTTTCTCCGACTTCCAGATAGGCGTTCTTTGAGTGCTCAACGTGGCTCCCACCCAACTTCACTTGAACGGTTGGGCTTTCATGTAGGCATTCTCGGTTGCCTGCATAACTCTGGCACTTCGTCCCACTCCTGCCTCATTGATAAACTGTCATTGAAGCTATCAAATTAATACTACTTTTCAAGGCAACTTCACTATTGCCAAGTAGTATCTAAGAAAGTAGATACGACTAAAGTAACCCTAAGTCGTCTCCCTACGAACACTGAATTGCTTTCGAATATCTGACTCTTATGAATGTTATGTAATGTTTATGAATAAAAGCGAGAATGTTTAAAGAGAGAGAAAACTTAGAAATAATTATGAAGAAATAGGCTAATTTCACTGTTTTCCAAGATAGATTTATTATCGGTTATTCACAAATCATTGTTCAATTGATTATTGTTCAAGTTTTAAATTAATTAAAATACATTCTTAATTAATTTGAGGGCGATCATGTAATTAACCAAAGTAAATTCTCAATCAAATGCAAAACCTTTCTACATTATTCACAATAAATTCAACCAAAGTACATTCTCAATCAAATTCTATTGTGTTTAATCATCTCTATTCTTAAATTCCTAACCAAGTTAAAAATTAATCAATCAAAGTAAATTCTCAATTGATTATAGTGGAAATTATTACTACCAATCAAAGTACATTCTCAATTGATAGTAAAAACTTTTTAATCATATGAAAGTTCCTAAATTAAATCAAAGTAGATTCTCAATTAAACCTAGAAACCCCAGAACTCATAATCAATATGCATGTAGATTCAAACATGATGCAAAAATCTTTGCTTTTAATTTGATAGAGAGATGAAAGACATAGAGAGAGAACAACTTAAATCAATAATCAAAATAAACAATTTCATTAACTCAACCTAACCTCAGAATCCATGATGGAATTACAGCAGAATAGCCCTAGATGCTTAGCTCTCCATGAATGGAGTTGAATACAAGATGAAAGAAAAGTGAGAGAAGTGGTGAATGAATGAATGAAGTGAAGTCCCTTTTTCTGCTTCCCCTGGGTCTCTTTATATAGGGCTTGATTGGGTTGGACTCTGAATATTCAGTTGGCAGAATTTTTTATCTTATATCTTCCAAATAACTAAAAGATTTAAATAATTATAAATTATTTAGAAGATATTTTCTGTTGATATTTCAAAATTAAATTAATTCAACAACTGAATTTTATCT
The DNA here is from genome assembly GCA_034642375.1 of Vigna nakashimae. Taxonomy (NCBI): domain Eukaryota; kingdom Viridiplantae; phylum Streptophyta; class Magnoliopsida; order Fabales; family Fabaceae; genus Vigna; species Vigna nakashimae. Next base: position 19,199,948 of record CM067760.1, on the reverse strand, counting down.
TTTAGTTTTTCTGACTTTCCAAAATTACACATAAGCCCCAAAATTTCTTCTATCTGTACTTTAGCCCCCTTTTTAATTTCTGAAATTGCAAGAAAGACCCCTGTTTGACCACCTTTGACAAGAGGAGACTTATTGACCTGCTTTGACAAGTTTTGACCCAACTTGCACGCACCAATCAAGGCTTCACACGTGGCTGCCCTCTTCCTTCTCCAATTAGGGTTTCAGATTGGGGAAAGGGCTTCCCCTTTTGCTCCTGCACCGATGGAGAGAACTGCGTATCGCTAGCTGCTCGTCTTTGCGTTTCTGGTTCTTGGTTTTCTGAGTGTAGGTTATGCGAAAGAGATGATGTGATTCGCATTCGGGATTTCAAGATTTGCAAGTGTGGCGGAGCAGAATGATGCATGATTGAGGCGGTGTGATGGTCGTTCCTGCGACGGCTTTGGGTAGCGACTTGCAATCCGATTAGGATGATGATTGTGCCTTGAAGCGAGGCGTGGAGGTTGCGCATGACGGTGGTTGTTGTGCGACGACGGCTTGCGGCGTGGTAGCGCGATGATGGACTCGCGATGGTGGCGGTTTGGAGGAAGTGGTCTTGTAGATCCGGTGATGAGGTCGCGACATGGTTGCGGATGGTGCGGTGGTGCGAGAATGTGGAGGAGGTTGTCACGGTGGAACTCGCGATGGAGCAGAGGTGAAGAACGGTGGTGGTCGGCGCGGTTGCTGTGCGTGTCGGCACTTGTCGATGGCGGCGACGACGCATGACCTGACGGAGGCGGAACGACGGCTAGGGTTTGGATTGGGAATTAGGGTTTCTGTTTCCGAAAGTTGAAGATGGTGATGTGGCATTATCTGAATGGTTGGATCTATTAGTGGTGGACTGCCACATGGTAGAATCTGGGAGAGTCTGGCTTAGGAGGGGTGTGTATATGGAATTATGAGGGTGTAAGGGTAAAATTTAACCATGGCTTAGGAGGGGTGTGTATAGGGAATTATGAGGGTGTAAGGGTAAAATTTAACCATTGGGTCTGGTTAAGAAAAAAGGGATGTATGTAAGGAAATTTAGGAGGTGTAAGGGTAAACTTTGTCTGTTTGGCCCATTTGTATATTATTTTTCAAACAAAATCTGATTTTGGGCCTTGAATTGCCATTTAGACCAATAAAACTTAATTTCTGCTGCAAAAATAAATGGAAGAATATCCAAGAATAATTTATGCAACTAAAAATCACTTTTTAAGTCTCTTTTATTTCCAAACACAATTTATCCAATCATAACAAATCCTATTTAAATCACTCATTCAAGCACATGAATTTATCAAAAATTTGAATTTTAAAGCATAAATGAGGGCATAAATATGCACTCATCACACCCACACACTTATCTTTTGCACTCTTGGGAAAAATTGATTAATTCCAAGACTTTGTTCTGAGTCATTTTATTCTATATTTGCATTTGGATCAAAAGAATGAACAACATCAGACATAGACCAATCATCTAGACATTACTTTGTCATGGACATGCAAATGAAATTACTCTATTCTTCACACATGAGTTGACCTTTTTGAATTCCCAAGAAAATCAAATATGAAAGATAACACTCAAGTTAAAATGTATCTATTTATTCCCAACTCTCTCAAGTGTTTTTGACTTGTGTTTACACTCAAAATACCCATGTAAGTAGACACCATTGATATTTAGCAAGACTCTAACATTCATACACTTCATAAAACATGCAATTATTGATCATGAGTGCTTTTTAAGGTTTTATTGAAGCCAAGGCAAAGGTAGGGAATTTTCTTGGAATTTCTGAGTTTTCGAAATTAATATAGAAAGAGTAGTGGCACTTGATTTCAAAAGCAAATCTATTTCTTGCTCTTTTAAGGAAGATTTACTTTTCTTTCTCTTTTTTTTTCTCTCTTTTATTTCTTTTTAAAACTCCAACTTTTCATCTTCCTTTTTGTCCTTTTTTATTATTTTATGGGTGAGGAACTCACCCACACACTTATTCATCACTTATTTTTAACAAAATCCAGTACTCCTTCTTTGTTTTTCTTTTTCTAAGGTAGGAACATATTATTTTCCTTCTTTTCTCATTTGACAATGACTAAAAACAAGAAAAATAGACTTAAGGCTCAAAGGGGTTTCCAATGGATTAATGTTAGGACAAGTTTATTTGGCCAAGTAGCTAAAACAAGAAATGTCTCAATCATATCAAATCATGCATATTCACCTCAGTTGCACAACACAAAATCAAGCTAACTATTGTGGTTTGGGAGTCATTTTCCCAACTAAGGCTGATTGTGTTTCTCCCAATGGTTCTAGCCGGTCTTCGGTATTTGTTTGCGGGTCGAGGTCCGCCATAGCCACTTCTGACCGATTGGTTTTCCTCCTGGCCGTCCGGGTGCAGTTTTAAGCCAGCTGCGTAGCATTCTCTTGTTGTCCTCTGATCTGCCTCTGTTGAGATTGTTAATAAGGGGAACACTGATTTAGCCAAACCTTACAATCTCAAAGAACTTTTGGTTTTTGATGATGACAACATTATTAATAACAACATGTGTTTTTATGTGTTACATGTTCATAGCTTTCATGTTTATGATTATTTAAGAACATGTTTGTGTTGATTTTGTCATTGCTGCAATTCACTGTGTTTTACATGAGATCTTATCTGTGAATGGATGACATATGTTTGAGAAAAGGAAAACCACATGCACTTTTGTTGAACTTATAATATGTGGAAAAACAGTAGTTTTAAGTCGACTTTATTATGAAGTAAGTCGATTAAAACTCGTGGCTTTGCACAAAATTTTTCGAAGTGTGCTGTTAGTACTTTTGGAAAGAAAGTTTTTCAAAACTGCATTGAAGTATTACAAAGTCGATTGTATGCTCGAAGTATTACCAACCATTGATTGTGAGTCAACTGTATTAAATGCGAAATCAATTAAGTTGGTTTGATTGCTACTAACTGTTATAACTGTCTGAGTATAATCGACTTTATTAGTAGCATAGTCAACTTAGGAGCATCAGTTTTATGGAAAACTATATATATAGACGCAAATTTGATTTCTGAATAGACTTTTATGAATCTAACGTTTTGATTGAATTGTTTCAGATTATTGATCTCTGGTAGAACGTGCTAATGCTCCACGAATCCATCAAGAAAGACCAAGGTGTTCATTATTTTGTGATTGCTTGACGAGCAAGAATATGTGCGCATTGACTGATTGATCAACCTGCACTTGAGGTGTCTGATACGTGATCAACTTCTTCTCTCAATCTTGTGATGATTATGGCTGTCCTGTTGTGACTATAGGAAGAGAATGTGTGGCGTTCTGTACTTTGGGGATTGTTCAAAGTGATTAAAGACTGCAGGAGAGGGCACATCTTGTTGTTGTTCTTTCTTTGTATATGCCTATATTTTGATTAGAGGGTTAGAGAGGTGTTTTATATTTTGACGTGGAGGTTGCTATAAAATCCTTATTGTAAAAACCTTGATCATTATAATGCATTTGCTTCCTGGGATTGGAGGGACACTGGATGTCGAAATTTATAAGCCTATGTTTGAATTCTCTATCCCTGCACTTTTAATTTTCTAAGTCGACTTTACTTTTCAGGTAGTCAACTATTTCCGCTGCACTTAAAAAATCTTATTCCTTGCGATTCAAGAAACTTTTGAAAGATCCTCCTTTTTTGAAAAATATTTTTAAAAGACTCTGATTTTTGTGTTTCAACAATTGGCACCAAAGCTAGTTTTAATAAGATATTTTAAAAAAAAGTTGATTACTTTTTCTTTAAGTCGACTATTCCTGGAAAATGACTTTTAGTTTTCAAACCTTTGCTGATTAAAACTATGCTTTTTGGAAAATCTGGATGCAAATCTTTCTTGAATCCATGGATAAAGGTGTTTGGGATGCAACACTAAACGATCCATAGGAGCCAACCCATGTTATTAATGGAAAAACTGTTTTGAAATTTTTTTCTGAGTGGATAAATTTTTCAGGGTTTCATAGTGCAAGATAGCAAAGGAAATGTGGGACATTTTGGAGGTCACGGATGAAGGCACAAAAGAAGTCAAACGAGTCAGAAAGAACTCATTGATACAAGAGTATGAACTATTCAGGATGAAGGCTGGAGAGACTTTTTATGAAGTACAAAAAGGATTTACTCGCATAGTCAACCACCTGACGGCTCTAGGAAAAGTATTTGACAAGAAGTGATCAATATCAAGATATTGAAAAGTATGAATAGATGCTGGCAACCCAAGGTTACTGCAATTTCTGAATCAAGAGATCTTAGAAGCATGAATATGGCTACCTTGTTTGGCAAGCTAGGAGAACATGAGCTTGAACTTGGAAGACTAAAAGAAGAGGAAGAAATTGAAGAAAAGAAGTCCATAGCCTTGAAAGCCACTAGCAAAAAAGCCTCAAAGATTGTATCATCTGAGGATGAATCTGACGCTGAACTGGACAACAACGAGCTGATGTCCATGGTGGTAAGAAAGTTTAATCGGTTTATGAAAAATAAAAGTCAACTTACTGACCATGCAGGTAATGGCAAAGAAAAGAAAGCTACAAAATTAAATGTTGTTCAGTGTTATGAGTGTGGCAAAGAGGGTCACATTAAACCTGAATGTCCAGACCTGAAAGTCAAGCAAAGAACAAGCAGAAGATTTCCTCAAGACAAGAGCAGGAAGCAGAAAAGCGCATATATTGCTTGGGAAAACAGTGATACAGATTCTTCCAGTGATGAAGATTGTGATCATGAAGAAGAATCCAACATATGCTTCATGGCTAGCTAAACAAAAAATAATATGATAGTGATGAAGAATTCGAGAATAAGCCAATTGAGGTCAAATATGACATACTGCGTGATGCATTTCAAGAGGTTCATGCTGAAGCCATGCGACTACAATATAAGGTTAATCGACTCCTATATGAAAGAAGAGACTATGATCACAAAATCAACAATCTGGTTGAGGAGAATGAAAGATTGGAAAAGGAGTTAAATGATGCTTTAGAGTCTGTGAAGAAAAGTAATGCTGAAACAAAGTGTGCTAAAAAGGATTTTCAAAATTGTCCTATATTGGTTGAAAATATTCATTACTTGACTTGCACGTTAACAAAGTTCACACAGAGTAGAGACAACTCTGATGCTGTGCTGCATATGGAAGAGTTGTATTCAGACAAGGCATTGGCTACAAAGCTCAAAGCAACAAGACAAACACAAAGAAATTTGTTGATATAAGTAAGCCTGTTACACATGCATGTTTCTATTGTAATAATATTGGACATAATGTTAGAAACTGCTTTTATAGAAAGGTTGAAGTTCCTAAAGGATTATATAGATGGATTCCCAAGGAACAACTTTCTGCTAACAAACAAGGACCCAAATTCAAATGGGTACCTACGTAAAAAATCTAAGTTGTTTTGCAGGAAAGAAAATGATGTTGTAGCAGTGAAAAACTCATGAATGAACTAACTTGATGATATCAAACTTCTTGAGTATCTACAAGGGGTAACGATTATTATCTCACTGCATCATGCATGATATTTGTTGAATGATTGTTTGATGAATGTATGATTGTTGATTGATTGATTGAGATTGTTTTATGTGAAAATCCATTTTTGCGACTTTTAATCGATTGGATTAAGTACATAGTCGATTACATGTTGCTATATAAATGTTTCTGTTTTTGTGAAAACCTTCTGTCATACAGAAGTTAACTTTACAATTAATGAAATCGACTAGATATCTCTATTTTGGGCTTTCTCTGTTTTGAAATTTTAAGTTGGCTTGAAGTGTATTTGTATCTTGGTTCACGCCAGAAATGCATGTTTCTATAGTTGTGATACTCAAAACCCTAGAAACTTTTGTGAAAGGTGTTCTATGAATTTTGTGAAAAATGACATCATCATCCTCATCTAAGCGTACCAAGTGTGTTCCTCCATCCGAAAGAAATGCAAGTCCTTCAGGGTGGATTAGTGACAGCGATGCTAGAGAAAGATATATATGTTGGAAGAATATCAAGGAAGTGGTTGCACACAAATCAATTGAGTTATCTCTTTTCAGAACTGAAGGCTTCACATTTCAAGAAAAAATTGATCATCAAGGTTTACGCACCTTTGTTCAAATGAAGGGTGACTGTTACCCGAATGTGGTAATTGTGTTTTATAACAAACTGAAAGTTGTTAACGGAAGGATGGAGAAAGTGTTAAATAAAATATAATTTTTTTTAAAAGTGAGTGGAAAACTAGAAAAAGTTAAGGTGGAAAATAAGTAAAAGAATTATATTATTTGTTTTACTCATTTTCCACCTTAACTTTTTGTATTTTTCCACTCACTTTTAAAAAAAATTATATTTTATTTAACACTTTCTCCATCCTTAACTCTATAAATACTCATCCATTCTTCACTCCATTTTTTCACACTCAATTATATAATATCCATCTCTTCTCTCTCAAAATTTCCTCATTCCATCCCAAAACTCTACTTCATTTTTCTCTCACACTTTACCATTTCCTAATCCCTCTAAACACATTGAAACTCATACCACATTTTTACTCCAAGCTCATCTTTTTCACCTTTCATCTACCTCTTCTCACAAACTTATTGCAAGTAAGGTTTTCCTCAATTATTCAAATCCTCAACAAGGTACACATATTCTTCTCATTCCCTTTATGTATGAATTTTAATAATTTTTTTATGTTTGTAATACATTTGTTTTATTTTATGCTTTTTACATTTGTGTGTAATAGATCTTTCAACTCATCTCTTCTTAAAAAAATAATTAAAAATAAATAAATCAAAACGATAAAAAATATAAAAACAAATAATAATATAAATAGCCGTATGAGTACTCGTGCCATCATCCGACTAGTAATTAGTACGCAAAAAAATAAAATAAACCATAAAAAGTCGTATGAGTACTCGTGTCATCATCCGCCTATTACTCAATACACAAAACAATAAAATAAACCAAAAAGTCAGATAAGTACTTGTGCGATGAGCCTAGTACTTATTACGCAAAATAATAAAACAAACCAAAAATTCGTATGAATACTCGTGCGATCAGCCTAGTGCTCATTACGCAAAATCTAAATATTATATCAAAATACCAACAAAAAATATATAAGTTCTCCAAAAAGCTAAAAAATATATCAAATTTTGATGCATTTAATCTATGTTAGAACTATGTGATCCTTGATTCTCCATAAAAAAATTAGAGATACGTAGGAGCAAGGCAATGCCTTGTCAGGTTCATCTCCCAAAAAATCCAAAATTATCCTTAATCATTTTCCAAATAAATTTTCCAAACAATTTCTCAATTTTCCAAATATATTTTTCTTCCATTTTTATTGTATTGTACTATTATTTTCGGGGAAAATAACCATTTTGAAAACCACATCAACCTTGTACTTTTAATTAAAGGTACTGCTTTCAGTTAGGAGCTGTAGGGTGCTAACACCTTCCCTATGTGTAACCTACTCCCGAACTCAAAACTCTGATTTCGTAGACCATGTCTTTATTCTATGGTTTTTCCGTAGTTTTCCCGAATAAACTATGGTAGCGTCTCCAAACTCATATTTTCAAATCATTAATTAGTTTTAAAGAGTCTCACTAGTCATTCCCCGTCGCGATTCCGGTTGCGACAAGCATAAGCAAGGTGCTAGTCGACCAAGGTAGTTCGATGAACATCCTCTACTAGTAGACATTCCAGAAGATGGATATCTCAGATGACCCGATCATCCCCTACAACGATCAAATAGTGGGTTTTGCGGGCGAAAGGGTCAACACCTGGGGCTATGTGAACCTGCGCACAATCGTCGAGATCAATCAGGACAATGAGGAGAATCGAGTATGTTTTCTATTAGTGGAGGCCAACACCTCATACAATGTCCTCTTAGGATGGTCGTGCTTGAACGCCTTTGGAGCTATCGTATCAACCCCCCCACCTTACCATGAAGTACCCGTCCAGCAGGGGAACGATATGCACAGTCCAGGTTGTTGAAAATAGAATGACTTAGTTTCAATACCGAGCGGGGGGGGGGGGCGGGTGAATTGGTGAAACAAAAAAATCAAAGTCTTTTAAAAATCTTTTTCACAAAAGGATGATCTTTCAAAAGTTTCTTGAATCGCAAGGAATAAGATTTTTTAAGTGCAGCGGAAATAGTTAACTACGTGAAAAGTAAAGTTGACTTACAAAATTAAGAGTGGAGGGATAGAGAATTCAAACACAAATTTTTATACTGGTTCGGCCAAACTGCCTACATCCAGTGTCCTACCAATCCTCGAAAGCAAATGCACTATAATGATCAAGGTTTTTACAACAAGCTTTTATAGCGACTTCCACGTCAAAATATAAAACAGCTGTCTAACCCCCTAATCAAAATATAGGCATAGACAAACAAAGAATAGCAACAAGATGTCCCCTCTCCTGCAGTCTTTAATCACTTTGAACAATCCTCAAAGTCCAGAACACCACACGTTCTGTTCCTGTAGTCACAACAGGGCAACCACAATCTTCACAAGATTGAGAGAAGAAGTTGATCACATATCAAACACCTTAAGTGCAGGTTGATCAATCAGTCAATGCGCATAAATTAATGCTCGTCAAGCAATCACCAAAGAATGAACACCTCGGTTTTTCTTGATGGATTCGTGGAGCTTTAGCACGTTCTAACAGAGATTAATAATCTGAAACAATTCAATCAAAACGTTAGATTCACAAAAGTCTCCGCAGAAATAAAATTTGCGTCTATATATAGTTTTCATAAAACTAGCGCTCCTAAGTCGACTATGCTACTAATAGAGTTGATTATACTTAGATAGTTATAACAGTTAGTAACAGTCAAACCAACTTAATTGCTTTCGCATTTAATATAATGGACTCACAATCAATGTTTGGTCAAAGATATAAAATATAGCCGTTAGACATCACATGCATTAACAAAATTTCAAAACATAACTAACTTAGTCGAGTAGCTTGTGCATACAGTCGACTTTGTAATACTTCAATGTAGTTTTGAAAAAAATTATTTCCAAAAATGCTCACAGCACACTTTGAAAAAGTGTGCAAAGCCATGAGTTTTAATCGACTTACTTCATAATGAAGTCGACTTAAAACTTTTGTTTTGCCACATATTATAAGTTAAACAAAAGTTCACGTGGTTTTCCTTTTCTAAAACATATGTCATGCATTCACAAATAAGATCTCATGTAAAACATAGTGAATTGCAGCAATGATAGAATCAACACACACATGTTCTCAAATAATCATAAACATGAAAGCTATGAACATGTAACACATAAACAACACATGTTGTTGTTAATAATGTTGTCATTATCAAAAACCAGAAGTTCTTTGAGATTGTAAGGTTTGGCTAAACCAGTGCTCCCCTTATCAACAATCTCAACAATCTCTCCCTTTTTTGATGATGCACAACCATGATTAATAAACAACCATGTTGTAGAAATCAAATCATATCATATCAAAATGTATCAGAGCAAACGATCAGTAAATGATCAGAGCAAATGTTGAAATTTTCCTATTTTTTATTTAGAGAAAAAAACATATCAATTCATATCAGAACATATCAGAGTATATCAGAGGAAACAAAATGTATCTCAGAGCTCAAAATGAATATCAGAGCATTCTCCCCTTTTGTGGATTAGCAAAAAAAGGTATGCCTTATGATAATGATACGTTGACAAACAGTTATTCAGAGATGCATCAGTAAATCATATTAATCAAAGAATGATGCTCCCCTTGTCACAAATAATCACATGATAAAGATATAATATCCTCTTAAGTGTAGGCATGTGAAATTATCTAAGATCCTATGCAATGCTCCCCTTGCCATTATGCATGTTTTATCATCAAAACCCAAATGCACAATGCAATATTCACAGAACATTTCAGAGCATGTATAAGCATGTGACAATATGGTATCATATCAAAAATTGTGTAAACACATCAATGAAGCATAGATACAATATCAATCAACAATCTCAATAATATCTCAAGTAATTTCAATCAATTATAGAACAGAGATATATTGAAAAAGAACAATCAACAAAATATGATCAATAAACCGAATAACCAAATTCCAAATCATGGAACTTATAACCCATGTTAAACAGTAATCGATTAATCCACTATTAAAATCGACTTCATTGCTTTCCAAATGGATTGGATCTCCAGTAGTTCATCTAGAAGCAATGTTCTTGCAAAACCTTTCAAGATCTTTCCCAAATCAAGCATTTTAGAATCATTATAATGCAACAATTATTAAAGGTATAATCTGTGTGTGTAAATGTATGAATGCAATGATAAACAGTAAAACATTCAACTTCATACACAACACAATCGACTTAATTCAAACATAATCAGGTACTCAATATAGAAACAATTCTGATTACATTGACTTAAACCATGATTACAATCAGAATAACCAAAAGAAATATGGCATATAAAGCCATTACTACAAAAGAAACAATCAAAACATCTAAGCAAACAAACTAAAACCAAACAAACAAAACACATGACACTAGACTCTAAACACAAGACCTTTATTCTGTTTCAGATGACTCCATAGAATTTTCTTCACTGGTCGCATCATCTTTATCTATTGATTCTTTGTCGAAGTAGAACTTTCCACATTATTATCTATAATTTCATCCATCTTCTCATTCATTTTCATAAGAGATTTCTTCATTAGGTTAGCTCTTTTGGAGACCTTCTCAAAACTATTTGCCACACACTTTTCAAATTCAGACATAGGAGATGGTAATATTTGTTCACTGTCAGAGTCAGGTAATTCATCTTGATTTTTGGTTGAGTTTTGTATATCACTGAAAATCCAACCTAGAATAGTTTTCTTCAGACCAATACATGTTAGTATTGTCTTACCAATTTGATTAGCTTTGTCATAAGTGACCTTGATTTCACTAGTGAGATTAATGCCACTGAGAGAAAATATTTTGCTAATGAACACTCCATAAGGTAGTTCGTACCAGTCATTTACACCAACATCAATGATATCCCACTTGAAAACAACTATCCAGTTTGTTGGTATTCTGAACATTATAGCATTCAACAAATATATATCCTCTGAAGTCAATTTTTCATAACTAGATCTTCTAGGTAGCAAAACATGACCAATGATGAATGCAATGATTTTCTCTTCTTTGTCCAGACACCTGTGTAGAAATCCTTTTTCCTTCTTGTATCTTCCTGGATACCTCATGCAGTCTTTGAACATTTGCGTCTTCCTAGTCCATCTGTTTTGTAAGGAATCAGGTAGATGTGACTGTTTTGTAAGGAATCAGGTAGATGTGACTATTTTGTAAGGAATCAGGTAGATGTGACATGCATCCTTCATTTTTGAGATTAATAACTTGTAACCAGATATCATTATTGATAACAATGTCTAGTCCTTTCTTCATTAGGTGCAATAAATTATAGTAAATACTAAAAGTTAATGTGAGAATTAAGTGAAAGAAATAATATAAAAAGTGGGTGGAGAAAGTAGGTGAAATAAAATATAGTGAATAGTAAAAGTTAATGTGGAAAAAAAGTGAAAAAAATAATATAAAAAGTGGTTGGAGAAAGTATGTGAAATAAAATATAGTAAATAGTAAAACTTAATGTGGAAAATAAGTGAAAGAAATCATATAAAAAGTTGGTGGAGAAAGTAGGTGAAATAAAATATAGGAAACAGTAAAAGTTAATATGGAAAATAAATGAAAGAAATAATATAAAAAATGGGTGGAGAAAGTAGGTGAAATAAAATATAGTAAATAGTAAAAGTTAATGTGGAAAATAAGTGAAAGAAATAATATAAAAAGTTGGTGGAGAAAGTAGGTGAAATAAAATATAGTATATAGTAAAAGTTAATGTGGAAAATAAGTGAAAGAAATAATATAAAAAGTGGTGGAAAAATACGGTGAAATAAAATATAATAAAGAAAGGTAAGTGGAAAAATTAGAAAAGTTAGAAAAAAATTAAATAAAAATAAATATATAAAAAATGTAATAGCAAATGAAAAATGTATGTGATGTGGAGGGTGATGTGGAAGGTGATGTAAAGAATGGGTGTGATAAGAAAAAAAACTGGTGAGGAAGTAAAAAAGTGTAGGATTATTTTGGGCCATTGGGTTAAGAATTACAAATTCAATTTTGGGGGGCAAACAGTAAAACAAATAGTATTATTTTTTTAGTTTTTATTCTTTTTTATTTATTTATTTTTGTGATAAATTTTATTTACCCAGACAAAATTGGGTGTTGACAACTACCCTTCTTTACTTAGATTTTACTAGATGATATGAAAATTTACTATTTACATGTTACCGTTGTAAAAGATAAGTAAAGATAGAAACATTAATGTTGTTCGGGTTGCAAAATGAACAAGAAGAAAGGAAACAACAATAAATTTTGAACAAAGTATATAAGAGATGAGAGATTGGAGGGTGTCGTAACCCTATGGATGAATTTGTTGAGGTGTTGCAACCTCGTGAAGGGTGTACCAACCCTATGGATGAAGTGAAGTGAGGTGTCACAACCTCATTGAGGGTGTCCTAACCCTATGGATGAATTTGTTTAGGTGTTGCAATCTCGTGGGGGGTTGTACCAACCCTATGGATGAAGTGAATTGAGGTGTCGTAACCTCTTGGAGGGTGTCATAACCCTTTGGATGAATTGAAGTGAGGTGTCACAACCTCATGGAGGGTGTCCTAACCCTATGGATGAAGTGAAATGAGGTGTCGTAACCTTGTGCAACATATCATAACCCTATGGAAGAGTGAAGTGAGGTGTCGCAACCTCGTGGAGGGTGTCCTAATCCTATGCATGAAGTCAGGTGTATGATAACAGTTGAAAAACTGTTATTTTCATGCTTAAAATTGTTACTAAAAGTAACCTTTATACTTAGAAACTAGCTTGAAATCATGCTTTTATTCATATTTTCAGAAATAAGAGAGCTGGACAGGTATGCTTGATTTCAGTGTTTTTGTGCAGGTTTTAAGGTGAATTTAGTGAAAGAAGTGAAGAAGGAGAGAGATGGAATCAGAAAAGACATCAAAAAGTGCAAAAGGAGAAGCCGCAACTGCCGCTCGGCGGCAGTTTACCGCTGAGCGGCACTCAGGAGTTCATGGGAGATCCGCTGAGGGGCAAAATGGCCGCTGAGGGGAAGAAACCAACTCACGCACTTACCGCTGAGCGGCACTTTACCGCTGAGCGGCACACTTATGGGCTTAGACCTGAATTTTCTGTAATTTTAGAACAATATATAAGCTTTAGGACGTCCTACGGTTTGTATCTTTGGCAGAAACGAAGCAAACACTCTCTCTTCCACCCCTTTGAAGGAGGATCTTGAATGATCAGGCTACCTCTTCACCTATTTAGGGTTTTATCCTTCATTCTTTCATTATTGTTCATCTAGTTTCACCATGAATATGGTGAACTAAACCTTGTATTGTTGTTGGGGAATCAATGTAGTCTTGTGAAACTCTCATATATGGAATTTGTGTTTACATCTTATATTTAAGACCTATGCTTTCTTTCATCATTAGTTAGGGTTTTTCCTCTTTGCTCAATGCTTGCTTTGTTTAACTCATTCAATGCATGATTATTGATTTTGTCGATACGGGAACGTACGGGGAAGTCTAGATCCGGGGAATTTCTCCCAATAATATATTGGTTGTCGTTAAGCTCCTGCACTAAAAGAACTAATTATTAGGAATGCTAGGGATTGTATGAACTCGTAATTAGGGATAGGCCTTCTTGTCAAGGTAATTTAGAGAGTGGCATTAACAATGATGAATTGAATGTTGAATTCCTAAAATATATGAGAGTGGATAAGATGAAATTGATAACCCGAACAACATACTCATCCATATTTTCCATTGAAAGTGTTTGTATTTTGCTTTAGCCATTGATCAAAACTCATGCATACATGTTTATTTTCTGTTTTGCATATTAAAGTCCACTTATTTCATTCTTAAGTCTTAGCTAATCAACGAATCACATAACTAAACTAGGCCGTTTTTGGCGCCGTTGCCGGGGACTCGTGGTTTAACTGGTTAATTTGTGTGATCATTGATTATCTTTGACTTTAATTTTGAATTTCTGTTTTTATTTTTTCGGTTTTTATTTTATTTTATTTTATTCTCTGAATCTTATATCTTCTCCTATATCTTTTTGTGCTAACCAATTTTCTAGGGTTTTGTTTTCTTGTGCATGCAGGAAGCAATTAGAACAAGGAGCAAGAAAACAGCAGAACCTCTTCTTGAAGGTTTAGACGAGAGTAGACGGAGGAGAAGAATTCGAACATCTAGAGAACTTTTCCCTCCTCCGGAAACTCTGTTGCAACCATCACCACAAGGTTCTGACCACAACAAAGAAAATATGGAGAACAATAATGTCAGAAGAACTCTTGCTGATTACACCAATATAGCTGGACCTCAGCACTTCAACAGTATAGCTAGACCTAGAGTCAATGCAGCTAATATGGAGGTTAAACCAGCACTGATCCAACTGGTGAAAAGCAACCAATTCAATGGGTTATCTCATGAAAGCCCATATGAGCACCTCACCACATTTAATGAGATCTGCAACACAGTAAAAATTAATGGGGTGCCAGATGAAGCGATCAAACTTAGCTTGTTTCCTTTCTCATTAGGAGGCAATGCTAAGCTTTGGTTAAATTCTTTCCCAGAAGGAAGTTTCACAGAGTGGGAAGCAGTGGTAACAAAGTTTTTAAACAAGTACTTCCCACAATCAAAGGTGACTAAAGGCAAGCAAGAGATTTCTTCATTTAAGCAGGGCATGGAAGAATCACTGAGGCATGCATGGGACAGATATAAAAGCTTGTTACGTAAAACTCCCACGCATGGTTTTGAAGAAGCGGAAGTAGTCTTAACTTTCCTTGGAGGTCTTGGTTCACAAACCAAGATGATGCTTGATGCCTCAGTAGGAGGAAATATTAAATGGAAAACTCTAGAGGAAGCAACATAAATTATAGAAAACATGGCTACTAGTGATAATGAGCTTAACAGTGAGAGAGGAGCTCCTATGCAACAAAAAGGAGTTCTCCAATTACAGACACTTGATGCCTTGCTAGCACAAAACAAGATTCTAACTCAACAGCTGGAGACTCTTACTAAAACTCTTGCACAATTGCCTAAAGACTTGAAGACTGCTGCACAGGTACAATCTCAGTTGTGCGAATTATGTGGAGGGGACCATATCAATGGTCAATGTGCCTTTCCAGTAGAAGCCGTAGAGGATGTGAATTACATGACCAATCAATACCATCAAGGGAACTACAATCAAGGGTGGAAACCACACACAAGCATTGGTCAAGGGCAAACTGGGCAAGTTGGTCAATTTAATAAACAGCAGCAGCAACCCACCTTATGGCAGCAGATTTCTATGCTTAATGAAAGGTCCATGAGGATGGAGGACACTCTTAATAATTTCATACAGAAAACCGAGTCTACCCAAAAGAGCACTGAAGCTGCTATCAAAAATTTGGAGATTCAGATGGGGCAAATCACCAAGCAGGTGGAAGAAAGGCCAAATAGAAATTTTGGGGCTAATATTGAGGTTAACTCTAGAGAAGAATGCAAGGTGGTAGAGAGTGTTGAAGATGAGATAGTTGAGTTAGGAACAGAAGAGAAAAAAGAAGTAGAGAGCAAAAATACTTCTCCTTTTCCAATATATCAAGGGAAACAACTGGATTTCACAGAATTATTCAAGATGGTGGATAATGATGCACCTTGGGAGCAGATTCTACAACAAATTACAGTTTACACTAAAACTGATGAAGATGTCTCTACTAAGAAAAGAGGTAGAGATGATGAGGCAAAGGAGTGTATAACTGTTAAAAAAGAGCCATTCCCTCCAAAAGCGACAGATCCAGGAGGCTTTTCTATCCCTTGTACCATAGGGAAGAAAAAGATTAAAAAAGCCCTTCTTGATTTAGGTTCAAGTGTTAACTTGATACCTTACTCTTTACTGGAGCAAATCGGCAATGTTAATGTGAAACCTGTAAAGGTTAATTTAGTAATGGCCGATGGATCTTCAAAGGAACCATGTGGGATTGCGGAGGACATTATAGTTTGTGTTGGCAAACTTCAGTTCTTGGCAGACTTTGTGGTGATGAAGATGGAGACAGAGAAGATACCTATCATACTTGGAAGACCGTTTATGAAAACGGCCAAAGCTATCATTGATGTGAATGAAGGTATAATGGTGCTCTAGGACCGAGAGGAGAGAGTTGTTGTAGATGTTTTTAAAGATGAAAGGCAAACAAAGGAGGAGGAAGCTAGTTATAAAGCTGCATTTGAAGATGTACACATAACTAGCCATCAAGATGAAAAGCCCAAGGTCACAGGTAATCATTGTTTGTTGTTTCAGGTGCATAAAGGAGAGAAGATTGGAAGAGGAGGAAAAATTCCTGGTGACTAGAAGAAAGGAAGACCCCAACTTGGTACACCTGTGAGAATCAAAAACAAGTTGTGGGTTGTGAAAGGCTTTAAAGAGAAGGAGATGATAGAGATAGAGTCTCCACATTCTAGAAGGATCAAAGTAGTACACAGGAAACAACTGAGGAGTTGGTGGGATAACAACATCAACTATGAAGAAGGAACTTGAGCTTTACTGGGTCAAGCTAATGACGTTAAAAGAGCGCTTGCTGTGAGGCAACCCAGTTGATTTAAGAACTTTTAATTTTATTTTGGTTTGTAATTTTTAATCTGTTGAACATTATTTTGTAAATATTTTCCTGGACATAGCATCTACTGAAGGATGCTAGTTATGTAACACTTACTGATAGGTGTTGGTGAGAAAATTTTGCACCTACTGATGAGTGTTGGTAAGTTTTTAACACCTACTGATGGGTGTTGGTAAGTTTGTAACACCTACTGATGGGTGTTGGTGGATTTTGGGTCAGGCTCGTGACGTTAAACAAGCGCTACCTGGGAGGCAACCCAGTTGATTAATTGTTTTTGATTGTTTCATTTTAGTTGCATAATAGGGTTTGCATAAGTATTCTAAACATTGAATTGTAGGGAACCAGTGAGGGGCATGTTTAGGAGGCACGTAGGTTAAGAAAAGAAGAAGAAGAGCACATCACGAAAGTGCCGCTGAGCAGTACTCTCGCAGAATGGGCTTTAGTTCCCCTTAGCGAGACCCGAGCCCATTAGGGTATTTTTATACCCCAAGCTGCGTTTTAGGTTTTCTTTCCAGGCTCTTCTCTGCACAAACACTCCCACATACCTTTTCCAAGGTTTTCAACATCTTTTCCTTCTTCCCTCTTAAGAAAATTTCTTTTCCACTCACTTTCTCACTAGTTTTCATTCAAGTTTGGGGTTGGAAGAGAGCATCTTAGCTTGGAAGCATTCTCATTGCATCTAGTATCTCCACCCAAGTAAGTAAAAAGCATTTTGTTCATTCTAGGGTTCTTGATTTTGAATGTGATTGTCAAAGCATGAATATTTAGGGGTTTTGATTTCTATGCATGATTTGATGATATAATTGATGTTTGAACCGATTAAACTGCATGGTTTTGATCTGGAAAACTGAAAATTGCATTTGGGTGGAGTTAGGACAGTTTAAAAGAGGTTTTTCAAAATTCTGCAGAGTTACCGCCCAGGGGTAAACTGCCGCTGAGCGGCACTCTGCCAGACTTGTTTTTTTTTTTTAAATTTGCGATTTGCAATGTGGCACTGGTGGCGCTGAGGGGAAATTCGAACCCTCAACGGTGGTTTAGCTTTGAAAGGAGTTGTGTTCTGTGTTTTACTAATGGTTAATATCATGTTCTGTGGTTTTGTATCTGTGTTTGATTGTAGGAATGACATCCTCTTCAGGAAAAAGATTGAAAACCATGGCAACCAAGAGAAAGGAAAAGGAACCAGAACAGCCCTATTCTAGTAGGTTTCTCTCTCGGAAACATGAGAAGCACTTCAAGGTGGTGCAAGACAGGAGACTCCTCATGGAAAGAAAAGTTGGAATGATACCTAACTTTGCTCCTCAATTTGGAGAGCAATTGTTAGGGAATGACTGGGGAAAGCTAGCCACATATCCTGCACCTGCAAACATAGATGTGGTAAAAGAGTTCTACACCAATGCAAAGAAGATTGGTGATTATCCAGCTGAAAATTATTTGGGATATGTCAGAGGCCATGCTATCAGGTATGATCCTGATTCTATCAATAACTTCCTGGATACTGTGTGGGCTGGTGAGCAGTGCCAGTTTGCTCTCTGCATGGAGGAAGGGGCTGGTTTTGAGGATGTAGAGAGAGTACTATGTATACCTGGAGGACACTTCCAAAGTAATAGATCTGGCTCAGTGGTAAACATTAGGAGGACTGATCTGACTCCTCTTGCAAAGTATTGGATGGCATTTTCCCATGCCAACATTCAGCCATGTTCACATGTGTCAGATATTAGTCTCAGCAGGGCACTCTTCATCTACTGTGCTATCAGGAACTTAAATGTTAATATTGGGCAGGTGATAGCTGATGAGATTAGTGTGTGCCAATACCTCAAATAACAAAGCACCTCTAGGACATCCCTCCTTAATCACTCACCTTTGCAAGATAGCTCGGGTGGACACTTCTGCTCCACCATTTGAGAGGCCAAGAAAAGCCATTGATGAGGCCTATTACAGACAGTAGTGTGGAGGTGAGGAGGAAGCTCAGCCAGTTCCACCACGCCGTGCTCGCAGAGAGAGAGGGCATGCACAGAGCCATACATCTACTGATACACATGAAGCAAAGCCATTCCAGATGAGGGACATGTACATGTCTCTTATAGGTGCTCAGTTACAGTCCATCCATAGAGGGCAGGTGGCTACTATTGAGATGATTGTGGGAATGTATGATACACCTCCAGCTCACAGGTGGACTATGGATGAATTCCATAATGTGGTAGCGTGGCCAGAGGAGCTGGTGCATGGAGGAGGAGCTGAAGCAGCTGAAGCTTCAGTTAGGGAGATGGAAGAGGATGAAGCTGAAGATGATGATGTATTTGATGAAGATGAGGAAGAAGAGGAAGATACAGAGGACAACTCAGATTGATGAGGAGCTGAGATAGCATTTACTGATGAATGCTATCATGAACTTATGCTTTTGTTGGTTTAAGTGTTCTGAACTTATTTATTTTTGTTTTAGATTAGGGTTGATGTACTCTATTGGAAACCTTTGTTATGATGGTTTGCTATTAACTGTGATTGTGTGATAAGTAATGCTTGATGATGATTATTGATTGATTGATGTTGAGATGTGCACATTAACCGCTTATACAGGTGATTCACATACTTTGTGAACAAATGCAGGATATTATGATTGTGATTGCGAGATTAAGCAGGATGTGTATTGATGGAAGGCCATCTAAGACATACATTGGACCTCTTACTAGAGCCATGGCTAAGAGAGTTCAAGAGGAAGAAGGATCACTTAATATTTTGCTTCTATGGAAGGTGAATTATCTTAAACCTTCTTCTCTTAATTAAGCATGTTTACTTTATTTTGTAGGATTAAATAAATTGGAAGGAGCAGCTGCCAACATGGCATTTGGCACGTGAAAGGAAGAATGGTTGGAGAAGCTTGCTGCCAAAGTCATATGCACCCAGCCAAAACCCCAAAATAGCCCAACGTTGGATGAGGAGATGCTTCAAACACGTGAGGAGCTGACCTGGAGCAAGGAATGGGATTTGCTGGAAGATTTTGGTGCTGCTGTTAGGCTTCCCATTTGAAATTAGGCGGGAGTTCATTTCAGAAAAGAGACCCATCTTCACTTATAAATAGGATGGTTTCTTCCTTGTATGGTACTTTAGAGCTATGCCCAAATGCTGAGAAATATATTCCAGTCTTGCATTCTGCTCTTGAGTCAAAATTGCTTGCTAATTCTTCATTTTCTGATGGTAACCCCTTTAGGGTCTACCCATCCAAAGAAGTATCAACTAACACTAAGACTAAAGAAAGGGAAGTAGAATAAAGATTACTAAAGCTATTTCCTTATCTAAGTCTTAGATAGATTCTCTTTAACTAAATTCCATTTACATTGTTTTGTAGGACATTAATAAGGTTGGAAGGTGCCTAGGAAAGTTGCCAAGCAAAGAGGCCAAGAAGAAAGTATTGTGCAACCAACCGTGTAGCACCTTTGGAAGAGTAAATTCAACATTTTCCATGTCCATTATGCAGCCACCAAGATTGTCCATGTGAAACATGCAACCAGCCACATTTTACATGTTTCTCACGTGGAACACAAGCGAAACCATCAACTTCTTCACATGAGCACATTTTCCATGTGCAACACACGGCCAACAACATTCTGCACATTTTCATTTAGCTTATGCACATTGTAAATATGCAGAATACATTCCACATTCTCAAGCTTCTCTTCCTATAAAAGAGAGCTTAATTCATTGTAAAAGTTAACTTGAATTGATATAGTGAAATGCTGTTGGATTGTTTCAAGCCACTACTTCTTCAAGTTCTTTGCATTGTGCCACTTTAGCACACTTATCCTCTAGCTTCCTTCCTTCTTGGAAGGCCGTCTGAGCTAGAACCTCTGCCTACACACTCCAAAACCACACCAGACAATTCATCAAACACCTTCTGTGCGCCTCCAACTACATCTCCGTTTTCCAATTCCGTTGCCACCTCTGGTCTGAGAAGCTGCTCATTCTTGAAGAGTGAAGTTGCTTCCATCATTTGGTATCAAGAGCCAGCACGTCCACGCTTGTCTTCAAGAGATAAGCCTCTCTTTTGTTCAATTTTCGTTTCTGTCATGTGCTGTCAAACTCTGTCACTGTTTTAGAAATTTTTTTTATTCTGTTTTGGTTTAATTCGTGTCTGTGAGTGCTGTAATCATGCATTTGCTTTTCCTTAGTGTTTTTTGATCATTTTAAACGGTGAAAATTGTTTGTATGAGTTCATTCCAGCTTTCAAAGTCATTTTCTAGTTTTGTCCAATGTCATGTGCCTATGTGCAGTTTTAACTTCTGTCAACATGCGTTTGAATCTGTTCTGCTGTAAATTTTTCGTTTAATTTGAGTTCCAGTGCATGTGTAGCCATAGATGAATCATATAAGGCAATGACACAATGTCTAGCCTTGATTATATGTGCTAAATCAGTCCACACATGATTCTGTAATCACAAATCTGCATCAATTTTGCTTCTCTGGTTTGATCACGTGCAATCTGTTTTGTCTATATTTCTTTGCATCTAAAGCTTTGAACAGGTTTATTTGGTGATGTTAAACATGTTCCAGGCAGTGCCAACCAGTATTAATCACTACAATGCAATAAGCATAGTTGAGTTCCTCAAAAATCTGGTTTCAAGTGCTATCACAGTTTTCATTCAATCTTTTTCACCGTGATTGTTGTCTTTGATGTGTCTTAGGTGTTTAAAATTCTTCTAGCTGATATTCTGCAGTTAGATCTAGTGTTAGGACTTTCCTAGAGTCATTGTGTGTGCTTTCAAATTGTCATTTCCATGCTTTCAAAATCTGATGCAGTTTTGGTCCAATTTTCTTGAATTTTGGCAACTGCTACTGTCATACAAAGCTGCTGGCTGTTTCTATGCATTATGAACAATTGAACAAGTGTATTTTGTCATTTGAAACTAGTGTGCACTGGTCAAATGGTCATTAAGATGCATATATGCAGAATTCACCTTTAAACCACCAAATTTTGCTGCATTTTTGGCTACAGCTGATGTAATTTGATGAATAGGATTGTTTCAGTGCATTCTTACCATTTGTGCAAGTTTATTTTACCATTTTAAACTTGTGTGCACTGTTCATTTGGTCCTTTTCCAGACAATATACAAAATCACTTCTTAAACCATCAATTTTGACTAAAATTGGAAGTGAACCAGTGATATTTTGTTGTGGTTACTTTCTTTGCTGCCTAAGTGATGGCATACATTCAATTTCATCATATACACTTGCTGTAACTATCAATTAAGCATTAACCACAGTAGCATTCAAGTTGACCATTATTGTTTTTAAAATTTTCCAGCCATATTTTTGGTGCAGTATGCATTTCTTTGTTGTTTTCTATACTTAAAAAGTTTCAATTTGAAATTTGGATTGGCAAAAGCTAGGGGATTCTGTTCCAACCATTTTTGAATCATTATACAAGTGAATTCAAAGCCTCAAAAAGCACATAACCCCTGTAATCCAGATTTGAAAGGTCAAAAACCAGAAAACACAAAATCTGTTATTCTTTGTGGCATTTCATCAAACAGTTTTGAATTTATCAAACAGTTTTGAAGCACACAATTTCATTACTGTTTTGAGTCTTTTCTTGCTTGTTTAATTTGTTCTAGTGCCTCTCCTAGGTTCCTTTAGTGTCCCTCCTGTGTTTCAAAGCTTAAGTTCAATTGGATTCAACTTGTTTGGCTTTTAATTTGTGCCCAAAATCTGTTATGCGAAAATACATTTCTGGTGCAGCAGTTGGTTTCTGTTGACTGTTTGGTGTTTGTTTTGGGTGCTGTGACGAATTGGTGCAGCTGGTTTTACCTCAGATTCCTTGCTCCAAGGGGGTAGCATCTTAGGAAGTGGATGAGGTGTTAAAAGGGCCACAAGCTTGGACTTCAAGAGCACTTCTTTCTTGCTGTTCCAGCACCAATTTCAGCAGCAGTTTCAGCAACCATACCACCTTTTTGCTCATGATTTTGGACCAGCACTTTGTGAAACAGCAGCCACACTTGGCTTTGCTACTTTTGTAAACATTTTATTTGTAATTTTGGCTTGGTATCACGGAACCTTTGTAGTGTCATTCAATTTTATTTCTCATTTGCAACTTAAAGTGACTTGGAAAAATGCTTTTCAAGCAATTCCAAGAGCACCATTGAACATTGTAATAGTTTAGTTTCCACTTCTTAGTGTGAAAGTGTGTCAAGTGGCTCCAATTGTCATTTGCACTTTCACTTAGGGTCGTGTCTCATTCATTTTCATTTGCTTTACTTTACTTTGCTTATTGATTTTTATGTTTTAAGTCTCCGTGGTACTTAGGAGCGCGTTTCATATAGATAAACCTTCATTTGGTTTCTAGGTGCATTTCATCTTGCATTTAAAAAGCTTTTGAAAGATTTCTACCTAGAAACTAAGGTAAGAAACAACCAAAGACACTCTGGCTAGGAAGGACAAGGTTCTTAAGCTTGTCCATTGAGACTCACCTCTCCTTCCTGGGAGCTATTTGGTTACTTTTACCTCTAGAACCTTTCTAGAAATCCTTCACAAAAATTTAAAGAGTTTTGATGTCTTGTTATGATTCATATAGGTCTTCTTCTTCATATAGGTCCTCTTGGTCTTCTAGTTTTGATCAATCCATTACTTTCAAAGAAATTAAAAGAAAACTTGATGAAGCTAGAAGAAGGACTTGTTCCTATCATGAATTTGATCGGATGGAGGATGAATTGTATAAACAAGCTAGGGCAAAAATTCCATACTTTGGTGTGGATATCGGTGCTTTAACATACCTAGCTTGGGAAAAGGACATTAATGACATGCATCCATTTATTGCTAGAAAAAGTAAACCTGAATCCTATTTCCATTCTAGCAATAGTGAATTTTATGTCCTTAGTCTCTACACATCTAGATTTGAAATGCATGCAAGAGAGTGGTGGGATGAGAGACAATATCATGTTAGGATAGGTAGAAAATCTCCCATTCATAATTGGTCTGAATTAAAATCTTGCATGAGAAAAGAGTTTGTGCCTTCAACTATTAAGAGAAACCTACAATTGCTAAGAGCTTACATTGAAAATGGAAAAACATTTCTTGAAAGCTTAAATGACAATGGTTTCCTTATTAGAGAACTAGAATTTAAGATTAACCGTAAGGAGCTGCAAGCTAAGCAAATAGAATTAAAACTACAAAGAGATGTTGAGAGACAAGAAAGAGAGAGAGAAGAAGAGAAACAGGAAGAAGAAAGACAAGAAAGAAAGAGAGAAGAAGAAAAGAGAAAGGAAAAAGAGAGACAAGAAAGAGAGAGAAGGGAAGAGGAAAAGAAACGAGAAGAAGAAAAGATGCAAGAAGCGGAAAATATAGAGAAGGAGATCTTGCTAATAATGACAACTCCTACTCTTACCATCATCATGGAACCTAAAAGGGAAGGGTTCTCATTCTTTACTTCTTTTACATTTATCATGCACTCTTCCATTATTCATTTTTCTTTTAACTCAATTGCCATCCCATATTCTGTGCAATCCTTTTCAAAATGTGGCAATTCAAAACTTGAGTTCATCTTACCCTTGTGTAAACAAGTAACCCAAGATAAAAATCCAATAAGTTGGAAATATGGCACTCTCCATTTTTCCAAGACTTATTTTCAGAAAATCTTTTTCAAAAATACAAGACTTTTCTTTTGTCTTCATATCTTTGTTTTCATCTTCTTCATCATACTCATTTTTGCTATCTTTTGTAGATATATTTTTTATCCAGGAGGAAATCACAAACCAAAGTTGTGCTTCTTTCTTTCTTTCCGATTTGAGGACAAATCGTTTTTCAAGAGGGAGGGAATGATGGTAACCCCTTTAGGGTCTACCCATCCAAAGAAGTATCAACTAACACTAAGACTAAAGAAAGGGAAGTAGAATAAAGATTACTAAAGCTATTTCCTTATCTAAGTCTTAGATAGATTCTCTTTAACTAAATTCCATTTACATTGTTTTGTAGGACATTAATAAGGTTGGAAGGTGCCTAGGAAAGTTGCTAAGCAAAGAGGCCAAGAAGAAAGTATTGTGCAACCAACCGTGTAGCACCTTTGGAAGAGTAAATTCAACATTTTCCATGTCCATTATGCAGCCACCAAGATTGTCCATGTGAAACATGCAACCAGCCACATTTTACATGTTTCTCATGTGGAACACAAGCCAAACCATCAACTTCTTCACATGAGCACATTTTCCATGTGCAACACACGGCCAACAACATTCTGCACATTTTCATTTAGCTTATGCACATTGTAAATATGCAGAATACATTCCACATTCTCAAGCTTCTCTTCCTATAAAAGAGAGCTTAATTCATTATAAAAGTTAACTTGAATTGATATAGTGAAATGCTGTTGGATTGTTTCAAGCCACTACTTCTTCAAGTTCTTTGCATTGTGCCACTTTAGCACACTTATCCTCTAGCTTCCTTCCCTCTTGGAAGGCCGTCTGAGCTAGAACCTCTGCCTACACACTCCAAAACCGCACCAGACAATTCATCAAACACCTTCCGTGCGCCTCCAACTACATCTCCGTTTTCC
Organism: Vigna nakashimae; assembly: GCA_034642375.1. Lineage (NCBI taxonomy): Eukaryota > Viridiplantae > Streptophyta > Magnoliopsida > Fabales > Fabaceae > Vigna > Vigna nakashimae. The sequence continues at coordinate 19,174,686 of CM067760.1, read as the reverse complement.
AATTCCGCTGCCACCTCTGGTCTGAGAAGCTGCTCATTCTTGAAGAGTGAAGTTGCTTCCATCATTTTCTCTCAAGCTTCCTTCCATTATATGAAGGCTTTCTGAGCTGAGAGGTTTCACTCATTTTACCTTGCTTCATTCAAACATCTCCATCATCATTTACTCCATCAATTCCGCTGCACATCAACACATCTACGACACCTCTGATTTAGGAGCTTCATGCCACTGGTTTCCTCTGGAATTTGGCTCCATCAAGTGGTATCAGAGCTTAGGTTCTCCACGCACCAAGGAGCTAAGCATTTCTTCTCATTTTGCAATTTAACTCTGCTGAATTCCATCTCTGTTTCTGTTTTCTGTTTCTGTTTCAGTTTTAATTTTGTTTCAGTTTTTGTTCTTTTATTTCTGCTTCTGTAATTTTGTTCCAGCCTTTAATTCTGTGTTCTTACAGTGTCTTATGTCCATTTTTCATTTTAAACGGTGAATCATTTCTTGTTTGAGTCAATTCCAGCTTTGAACTTTAAATTCTGTTTTGTCTAAAGTCTTGTGCAAACTATTGTTGCTGTTTTATCATTGTCACTGTTTTGAAATTGTTTCTATTGAGTTCTGTGCTTACCAGTGCTATACAAGCTGTTTGTTACCATTAGAGGCAGTGATGAGTTGATCTAGCCTTGGTAATATAGGCTGAAGCATCCAATAAGCCAAACTGGTTTTAAAATTCTGTTAAAATCTGATGCAGAATTTTGTTTGCTGTTCTAAATCATCAAATCTGTTTTCAGCTGGTTTTGGTTGATTCTAAAACTTGATACAACATTGTTTAGTGTTGTTGAATGATGCTAAGAGTGTAGCCAACCATAACAAGCAATGAAATGCAATTTGCATAGCTTGGTTGTGCATAGACACTAGTCATTTGTTATTTCAGATTTAAATTTGGTTTATCACCGTGCCAATTTTCATTGCATAGTTTAATCTGAGTTTGGTCATGCTAAGCATCTTTAATTCCAGCTTAGATCTGTGTATTCACATTTCCTAGAGTCTTTTCCTTGCTGATTCAAACTTTGATTCCATAAAACTGAATTTGGTTGGTTATTTTGGTGCCATTTACTGCATAAGTGGTACAACAGTAGGGATTTTCGAAAATCTGCTGTTTCCTTGCTGTTTTATAGCTTGAGCAAGTCTCAATTGATGGTTCAAAGTTGCTAGTACTGTTCATTTGGTCAAAACATGACTTATATGCAAATTTGCATTTGAAACCATCAATTTTTGAGTGAAAATGGAAGTGAAACAATGATTTCGAATTATAGGCAGTTTCTAAGTTGTTTTAAGGTCTGAACATGTTCAAATTCATCATTAAAAATTGTTGAAACTGTCCAAACAAAGATTGAAACATTTCCATATAGTTTTGGATCTCAAACCACCAAAATTCAGTTTAATTTTTCTGGTGCAGTTCTGTTTTCCAGCTGCTGTTTGGTAATTTTGATGCAAAAATTCATTACTGGATTGTGAAAAAAGCTGGTTCCATGGTTAAAAATGAAATAGATTACTCAAAGAAGTAATATCAAGTGAGAAAAAGCTGTTGGAACTGTGCAATCCAGATTACAGGCCTTGAAAAATCAAAATTCAAAAATCTGAAAGTCATTGGGTCATTTTATCAAACAATTTTGAAAATTATCAAACAGTTTGCATTTGGAATCATTTCTGAATTGTGTTTGTGTTTTTTTTTTGCTTTCTTAATCTGTTCTAGCACCTTTGGTAGGTTCCTTTTGTGTACTTGCTGTTTTTCCATACCTAGCTCATTTGTTTACCACATTTTTGGCTTCCAAAATTGTCAATTATTGCTGGAAATTGGTGTGGAAAACTGGTGCAGAATGGTAAATCTAGCTTGGTTTGTTTGAGTGGATTTAAGGTACTGTGACAGCTGTTGTGAAGCATCCAGTTGCAGAAACCTTTACTTATAATGGTAGCATACTAGGAAGTGAGGGGAAAGCTGAAATGAAAAGCAATTAGGAGCTCTTGAGTAGATGCAACTCTGCTGTCCAGCAGCTGCAGAATACATTACAACAGCATAATTTGCCACCAGAATTGGAACAACTTGCATATTGTTTTTGAGATACACTTGGCAGCAGCTGAAGATTGAAGTCCACACTATTTTTACACATTTAATTGAGCTTGTTTGAGTACTCATATCACGGAATCTTGTAGTTTTTTTTTCTGTTGTTGTGCCAAGTGACTTGGGAAAATGCTTTTGAAGCAATTCCAAGCTCACAATTGAACATTGTAATAGTCCAATTTCGTTTTCTTTAGTGTGAAAGTGTGTCAAGGGGCTCCAAATGTCACTTGCATTTTCACTTAGGGCCGTCTAGCATTTACATTCTTGCATCTTTATTGCTTTCCATAAATGTCTTGAGTAATCCTTTTGTTTTTAGGTCTCCGTGGTATTTAGGATAGCATAGCATATAGTAAACCTTTCTTTGGTTTGTAGGTTCATAACATTTAAAAAGAATTTGAAGAATTTCTACTTAGAAACTAAAGTAAAAGAACATTCTAAGGAAACTCTGGCTAAGGAAGAACTTGGTTTCTAAGCTTGTCCATTTGTGACTCACCTCTTCTTCCTGGGAGCTACTTAGAAACATCTTTTACTTCTAGAATCTCTTAGAAATTTTTCACCAAAAACAAAGAAAGTTTGTAAAAATCTTTTTCATTCATTACTTGTCAAACATTTTGAAAACCTTTTTGAAAAACTTTCCTTTGACAAGAATGAGTCAATCAAGTGTGCAAGGAAGTTTGAAACCCAATAGTGAAATGTCCTTAAGAGAAGAATTTGAGCAAAGATTTGAACAAAGGGATAAAGAGATTAGTGAGCTCAAAGATATGATTAGTCAACTTTTGATTAATCAAGATAAAAAGAAAGAGAGGTCTTCCCATAGGAGAAGAGAAGAATCATCATCTTCTCCAAGTGAAATTGAGCAAAATAGTAGTCATCACAATGATGACCACTACCAAATGCCTCCTAGAAGACAACATAGAGTTAGAGAGCATTACCCAAGAGAGCCTAAGATTGATCTTCCTTCCTTCCATGGAAAAGATGATGTAGAAGAATACCTAGAGTGGGAAATGAAAGTTGAGCAATTGTTTGAGTGCCACCAAATAGATGATGAAAGGAGAGTCACCATGGCTTCTCTAAGCTTTCAAGGTTATGCCTTAATTTGGTGGACAGCCTTAGTCAAGGACCATAGGCTAAGACACTTACCTCCCATTAGGTATTGGAATGAAATGAGAGCTGCCTTGAGGAGGAGGCATGTACCAGCCTACTATGATAGGGAGATAATGGATAAACTCCATAAACTCCAACAAAGGAACATGAGTGTTGAGGAATATAGACAAAAAATGGAGTTACTCATGTTGAGAGCTGGGATAAGAGAAGAACCTAGGATAACAATTGCTAGGTTTCAAAGTGGACTCAACTATGACATAAGAGATAGGGTTGAACTTCTACCCTACAATGATCTCAATGAGTTAGTTCAACTTTGTGTGAGGGTAGAGCAACAACTAAAGAGGAAAAGCTCCACCAAGAAAGATTAACCTCATAGTTCTCACCATAAGAAAGAGTATAAAAGGGAGGGTAGTCAAACCAAGCCAAGATATGAAGAAAGAGAGAGAGAGAGAGAGGAAAAGAAAAAGTCAAAGAACCTTCAAGAGATCATAAGAGTAAGGAGACTAAGTGCTTTAGATGTGGGGAAAAAGGGCACTATGCATCTGAGTGCCGCAATAGAAGGTCAACTTACATCCTTGAGCATGAGAGTGAAAGTGAGGGTTCTTCATATAGTGAGTCTGAGACATCCACTTCTGAAGAAGAAGAAGCTTTACCTTGTGTGTTAGCAAAATGATGAAGATGAAGTTTTGATGATGTCCAAATCAAGTCAAGACCAATCAAGAATCAAAATGATTTGAAGATCTGTATTGTGATGGAAAGCTTTTGTAATACTCTTAGAAATATGTATAGGTCTTAGATTAGAAAAAGAAAAGTGTTTTGTAAAAAGTACTGTAGCAAAATACTGTAGCAAAATACTGTAGCGCATTACTGTAGCACGGTACTGTAGCAAAGTACTGTAGCTAATCGATTAACAGGGGCTGTTAATCGATTGTTCCAGAGAAAAATGGAAAAATTCAGCAGTGCAGTGTTAATCGATTAACAGAGGGTGTTAATCGATTAACGTTAATCGATTAACAGAAGGTGTTAATCGATTAACATAGTGAACGTTTGAAAAACTAGCCGTTTTTATAGCCGTTGGACTATCCGTTGGGGTGTTAATCGATTAACCACTGTAGCTAATCGATTAACACAGTGTGAAAGGCTGAAAACGAAAAATGGAAGAGCCTTTGGATGAGTCTATAAATAGACTCTCATTTCCTCTCAAGTAGAGACACAGAAACTCTTCCCTTGTGCTCAAGTACTCTGAACTCTTGTGAGAACTCTGTGAAATTGCTGAAGCTAAGGAAACTCTTGTCTGCAAAGTCCTGAAGTGGTACTGCGGTGACAGAGGAATAGCTTGATCATCCTTGGTGTGTCTGAGGAAGTGTCTGGAAGAGAATCATCCTTCGTGAAGCATTCGAAGGAGGTGATCATCCTTTGTGAAGATTCAAAGGAGGTGTAAGTTCATCTCTTGTGGTTTCAAGAGAGGTGGTAATTTCTAAACTGTTACAAATTGTTTTTCTGTGTGACTAATATTTGTAATAGTTTTGTGATAGTGAAAAAGGTTTATCTTATTTGAGATAAGCGACTGGACGTAGGATCCTAGTGATCTGAACCAGGATAAAATACCTGTGTAATTTTTCTCTTTCCCTTACTCTGTTATTTACGTTAAATTATCTGCTTAGTAAGAAATTAAGAGAAAAATATTAAAAAGGGATAATATTTGAATATAACCAATTCACCCCCCCCCCCTCTTGGTTTGTTTCCACGCTAACCATTCCGCTGCAGCCGCTCTGACAATTGGTATCAGAGCTTGCTTTGATAGTAATTCAAATGGCAGGATCACATCAAACCTTTGCAGAGGGTGCTTCTATCAATAGACCACCACTATTCACAGGTGAGAACTATGCATTCTGGAAGGTAAGAATGCAAATTTTTATGGAATCTATTGATATAGATATTTGGGATGCTGTTGCATCTGGTCCTTTTGTTCCAACTAACAATATGCAGGAACCAAAGCCCCGTGACCAATGGACTGCTGAAGATAAAAGAAAATTTGGTAATGATGTAAAAGCTCGTAATATTATTTCATCTGCTTTAACTGTTGATGAGTTTTACAGGATTTCTGTTTGTAAAACTGCACAAGAAATGTGGGAAGTACTGAGAGTAACCCATGAAGGTACAGATGATGTTAAGAGAGCAAGAAAGAATACCTTAATCCAGGAATACGAAATGTTCAGGATGAAGCAAGGGGAAACAATAGTAGATGTTCAGAAACGCTTCACCAACATCGTAAACCATCTTATTGGATTAGGTAAGTCTTTCGATACTGATGAGCTAAATATAAAAATTTTGAAATCTTTAGACAGGTCTTGGCAACCAAAAGTGACTGCAATTTCTGAGTCACAAAATCTCAACACAATGACCATGGCTGCATTATTTGGAAAATTGAGAGAGCATGAACTTTACCTCGGAAGACTTGATGAAGAAGAATCAAAAGCCAAAATCAACAAGAAGAGTTTGGCGTTAAAGTCGGAGGTTGAAAGAAGCAAAGGTAAATCGGAAGATGAAGACTCAGACGAAGAAGAAGAATTGAGACTCATGATAAAAAGACTCAACAAGTTCATGAAGTCTAAAGGTAAAGGAAAATTTAGATACGAAAAGAAAGATAATCCAGTATCTTCCTCAAATTACCGATGCTACGGTTGCGGAGAAAAAGGACATTTAAAAGCAGACTGCCCAAATCAAAGGAAGGGTGAAGAAAAGAAAGAAAAGAAATTCTTCAAGAAAAAGAAGGCATACATTGCATGGGAAGACGACAATGAGACCATTTCAGATTCAAGCTACTCAGATGAAGAAGCAAACATCTGTTTAGTAGTGAACGACGACGCTGGAAGCCAAGTAAGTACATCTAGCGATTCTGATAATTCTAGTCAAATTAGTGAAAATGAATTGCATGAAATTTATGCTGCGTTAATAGTAGAATCTGAAAAATTAGATAAAGCCCATCAAAAATTGAAAAAGGATTTCAAAAATTTAAAATTAAATTTTGAAAATATTTCTGAAGAAAATAAAAATTTGAAATCAGATTTTGAAAATATTCTTGAAGAAAATAAGAATTTAAAATTAAATTTTGAAAATATTTTTGAAGAAAATAAAGATTTGAAAAATAAAGTTTTAATTTTTGAAAAGGGTAAATTTGCTAGTAGTGATGAATGTGCTTCTTGTGAAAATTTTAAGAAACTACTAGAACAAACAACCTCAGGAGAATGTAGTAAAAATAATGAAAATAAGGTTGTTAAAAATAAGTATGTTCCTAAAATTAAAAATAAACACAATCATAGAACCCGTAGAACTTGGGTAGAAAAAGGAACAACTTATAGGAACACAAATGTTATATCATGCTTTTATTGTATGAAAAAGGGTCATACATCTAACAAATGTAAAATTAAGCATTATGGTGTTCCAAGTGGTAGATATATTTGGGTTGTAAAATGATTTCAAATTTTTAAATTAACCCAAAGGACCCATACAAAATAGTTGGGTACCTATTGTTTAAAATTTAGAATTTCTTTAAAACAATATTTAAGAAAATTTTTTAAAAATTATTTTTGTTCTAAATATTTATTCCAAGGTAGATGGAACTATTTTATATACAAAGCATATATAGTTTTCAAACGGAAAATATTTGAAATAGAAGAATGTGTGCATGTTGTCTTTGATGAAATTGTAGACCTTGAGGCAAAACCTCTTGAGTCATTTGAATTACATACAGGCAATGATGAAGATTTGTAGAAGACAACAAATGAAGTGAAGAATGATGACAATCCTCAAGATAAAGATCTAAACAAAATGTGGAAACAACCTAGAGGATTCTCATTACGAAATTGGAGGCATATCTAAAAGGGGTACTTTATGCGTCTATGTTTTTAGTAGTGTGTGCCCTTTATATTTCCTTGTATGCTTACCTCTTTAAATTCAATAAAATGTATGTTACTTTTCTTATTATTTCTATGCATATATCCTTTTATTAAGGGGGAGTATATTTTCTAAATAATTTAGGGGGAGCAATTATACATCACTTTTTAATAATGATCAAAAAGGGGGAGAAATATTTAAAGTCTTAAACTTATTTCTAAGTTCACTAACAAATTGTTTCTTCCTTAAGTTGTATTTTAAATACAGATTATTACCAAACGCTTTAAATCAAGAAGTTTTTGATCATCATCAAAAAGGGGGAGATTGTTAGCAAAATGATGAAGATGAAGTTTTGATGATGTCCAAATCAAGTCAAGACCAATCAAGAATCAAAATGATTTGAAGATCTGTAATGTGATGGAAAGCTTTTGTAATACTCTTAGAAATATGTATAGGTCTTAGATTAGAAAAAGAAAAGTGTTTTGTAAAAAGTACTGTAGCAAAATACTGTAGCAAAATACTGTAGCGCATTACTGTAGCACGGTACTGTAGCAAAGTACTGTAGCTAATCGATTAACAGGGGCTGTTAATCGATTGTTCCAGAGAAAAATGGAAAAATTCAGCAGTGCAGTGTTAATCGATTAACAGAGGGTGTTAATCGATTAACGTTAATCGATTAACAGAAGGTGTTAATCGATTAACATAGTGAACGTTTGAAAAACTAGCCGTTTTTATAGCCGTTGGACTATCCGTTGGGGTGTTAATCGATTAACCACTGTAGCTAATCGATTAACACAGTGTGAAAGGCTGAAAACGAAAAATGGAAGAGCCTTTGGATGAGTCTATAAATAGACTCTCATTTCCTCTCAAGTAGAGACACAGAAACTCTTCCCTTGTGCTCAAGTACTCTGAACTCTTGTGAGAACTCTGTGAAATTGCTGAAGCTAAGGAAACTCTTGTCTGCAAAGTCCTGAAGTGGTACTGCGGTGACAGAGGAATAGCTTGATCATCCTTGGTGTGTCTGAGGAAGTGTCTGGAAGAGAATCATCCTTCGTGAAGCATTCGAAGGAGGTGATCATCCTTTGTGAAGATTCAAAGGAGGTGTAAGTTCATCTCTTGTGGTTTCAAGAGAGGTGGTAATTTCTAAACTGTTACAAATTGTTTTTCTGTGTGACTAATATTTGTAATAGTTTTGTGATAGTGAAAAAGGTTTATCTTATTTGAGATAAGCGACTGGACGTAGGATCCTAGTGATCTGAACCAGGATAAAATACCTGTGTAATTTTTCTCTTTCCCTTACTCTGTTATTTACGTTAAATTATCTGCTTAGTAAGAAATTAAGAGAAAAATATTAAAAAGGGATAATATTTGAATATAACCAATTCACCCCCCCCTCTTGGTTTGTTTCCACGCTAACCATTCCGCTGCAGCCGCTCTGACATTGTGATGGTGACTTACTTATGGTAAGGAGACTCCTGGAAAGTAAACCTGTAGAATTAGAACAGTCACAAAGAGAGAACCTATTCCACACAAGATGCAAAGTTTTAGAAAAGACATGTTCAATGATAGTGGATAGTGGCTCTTGTTGCAACTGTTGTAGTTCTAGAATGGTAGAGAAGCTTGGCTTAACCACTACTCCTCATCCTAAACCTTACAAACTTCAATGGATCAAAGAGGATGATGGAATAGTAGTTAAAGAACAAGTAAGTGTACCTATTTCCATTGGCAAATATGAAGATCAAATTGTTTGTGATATAGTACCAATGGAAGCAGGGCACATATTACTTGGAAGACCTTGGCAATATGATAAACAAGCTTTACATGATGGAGTCACCAACAAAATCACCATTCAACACAAGGGAAAGAAAATTATTTTGTGTCCTCTTACACCTTCACAAGTAAGAGAGGACCAAATAATTCTTAAGAAGAAGTTGGATGGAGAAAAGAAAAAAGAAAATAGGAAAGAAAGAAAGAATTTGGTAACCCATGCCTCAGCCCATGAAGTTGTCCAACCTCAAACCTTGAATATTTCCAAAAATCTTTTTCTTGGACAACCTCATTTCCTTCTTTATTGCAAAGAGGCATTTGTTTCAATCACTCATGAACTTGGTTCTCTACCAAAAGGGTTGCAAAAACTTTTAAAGGAATTTGATGATATATTTCCCAAAGAGGTACCAAGTGGATTACCACCTTTGAGGGGAATAGAACATCAAATAGATTTGGTGCCTGGGGCAAGCCTACCCAATAGGCCAGCCTATAGAACCAACCCTATGGAAACAAAAGAAATAGAGAAATAAGTTAATGACTTGTTGAACAAAGGGTGGATCCAAAAGAGTTTAAGTCCCTGTGCTGTGCCTGTGTTGTTGGTCCCTAAAAAGGATGGGTCTTGGAGAATGTGTACAGATTGTAGGGCCATCAACAACATAACTGTCAAGTATAGGCATCCCATTCCTAGGCTAGATGACATGTTGGATGAATTACATGGAGCAAATCTCTTCACCAAAATTGATCTTAAAAGTGGATACCATCAAATAAGAATTCATGAAGGAGATGAATGGAAAACTGCTTTCAAGACCAAGTTTGGTTTGTATGAATGGTTAGTCATGCCCTTTGGCTTGACCAATGCTCCAAGTACATTCATGAGATTAATGAATCATGTGCTTAGGGAATGCATAGGCAGATTTGTAGTGGTCTACTTTGATGATATCCTAATCTATAGTCAAGGCCTTCAAGAACATCTTAACCATGTCAGAAAAGTCTTGCTTCTTCTTAGAGAACATCATCTCTTTGCCAACTTTGACAAATGTACTTTTTGTCAAGAAAGTGTGATTTTCCTTGGATTCAAAGTAGGAAAAGAAGGTGTACATGTTGATCCAGAGAAGATCAAGGCTATACAAGAATGGCCAACCCCTAAAAATGTAGGAGAGGTGAGAAGTTTTCATGGGTTAGCAAGTTTTTATAGAAGATTTGTGAAAGACTTCTCCACCATAGCTGCTCCTTTAAATGAGCTAGTCAAGAAAGATATGCCTTTTAATTGGGGTGATAAGCAAGAGTTGTCTTTTGAGACTTTGAAACACAAGTTAACACATGCACCTATTCTAGTTTTGCCTGATTTTTCCAAAGCCTTTGAACTAGAATGTGATGCATCTGGGGTAGGAATAGGAGCTGTTTTAATACAAGGAGGACATCCCGTAGCTTACTTTAGTGAAAAACTTAGGGGGCCTACCTTAAACTATCCTACCTATGACAAAGAGTTGTATGCCCTCATTAGAGCTTTAAAAACTTGGGAGCATTACTTGGTAACTAGAGAATTCATCATACACACTGACCATGAATCTCTCAAGTACATTAAAGGGCAAGCAAAGTTAAACAAAAGACATGCAAAGTGGGTGAAATATCTTGAGCAATTTCCCTATGTCATCAAACACAAAAATGGGAGTACTAATGTTGTTGCGGATGCTTTATCTAGAAGACATGCATTATTAGTAACCCTAGGATCCCAAATATTAGGATTTGATGACATAAAAGAGTTATATGAAAATGATGAAACATTTGCATCCACTTATTCATCATGTCTTAAGAAGCCTTTTGATGGATTCTATCTTTCTGAGGGGTATCTTTTTAATAAAGGAAAACTTTGTATACCCCAAGGATCCATTAGAAAACTTCTTATCAAAGAGAGTCATGGAGGAGGACTCATGGGCCATCATGGAGTTGATAAAACTCTAAACATTTTGAAAAGTAAATTTTATTGGCCACACATGAGAATAGATGTTCAAAGGCATTGTTCTAAATGTATAGCTTGTTTACAAGCTAAGTCCAAAATTATGCCTCATGGACTCTATACATCTCTTCCTATAGCTAATACCCCTTGGGAGGACATAAACATGGACTTTGTCTTAGGATTGCCAAGAACTCAAAGGGGGTATGATTCTATATTTGTGGTAGTAGATCGTTTTAGTAAAATGGCTCATTTTATACCCTGCCACAAAGTAGATGATGCTAGCTATATCTCTAGACTCTTCTTTAAAGAAATAGTGAGATTGCATGGCTTACCCAAAACTATAGTGTCTAATAGAGATGTGAAGTTTCTAAGCCATTTTTGGAAAACTTTATGGGAAAAGCTTGGAACTAAACTTCTATTTTCTACTACATGTCACCCACAAACTGATGGGCAAACTGAAGTAGTAAATAGATCTTTATCTACATTATTAAGGGTAATATTAAGAGGTAATAACAAATCTTGGGATGAACATCTACCTCATATTGAATTTGCTTATAATAGAGTAGTCCACAAGAATACTAATCTTTCTCCTTTTGAGGTTGTTTATGGTTTTAATCCTATTACACCTCTTGATTTACTACCTCTTCCAGAACCATCTCTTTTTCTTCATAAAGAAGGTGTTTCTAAAGCGGAGTTCATCAAGAAGTTACATGAGAAGGTCAAAACCCAAATTGAAAAGCAAACTCAAAAATATACAGAATACAACAACAAAGGGAGAAAGAAAATAGTTTTTGAAAAAGGAGATTGATGGACAAATTTATGAACACCAAAATATGATGTCACAAACTTGTTTTTCAATCGGCAAGTATGACCGAATCGTTCAAGTAATAAACTTGGTAAGACCAAGTATCGTTCTCCCAAAGGACTCACGGCCTAGTTTAGTTATGTGATTTGTTGATTAGCTAAGACTTAAGAACGAAATATTTGGAGTTTAATATGCAAGACAGAAAATAAATATGTATGCATGAGTTTTTGATCAATGGCAAAAGCAAAAGATAAACACTTTCAATGAAATATATGAATGAATATGTTGTTGGGGGTCAATTTCATCTTATCCACTCTCATATATTTTAGGAATTCAACATTCAAATCATCATTGTTAATGCCACTCTCTAAAGTACCTTTCTAGAAGGCTTCTCCCTAATCACGAGTTCATACAAAGGAAGTCCAAACTTAGTCCAAGAGGAGATGGTCCATTCAAGGTGGTCAAAAGAATAAATGATAATGCATACATCTTAGATCTTCCTGAAAGTTATGGTGTCAGTCATACTTTTAACATCTGTGACTTAATTCCTTTCACAGGAGATGATCAACAGGATGCAACAGATTTGAGGACAGATCCTTCTCAAGAGGGAGGGTCTGATGGAAGGCCATCTAAGACATACATTGGACCTCTTACTAGAGCCATGGCTAAGAGAGTTCAAGAGGAAGAAGGATCACTTAATATTTTTTGCTTCTATGGAAGGTGAATTATCTTAAACCTTCTTCTCTTAATTAAGCATGTTTACTTTGTTTTGTAGGATTAAATAAATTGGAAGGAGCAGCTGCCGACATGGCATTTGGCACGTGAAAGGAAGAATGGTTGGAGAAGCTTGCTGCCAAAGTCATATGCACCCAGCCAAAACCCCAAAATAGCCCAACGTTGGATGAGGAGATGCTTCAAACACGTGAGGAGCTGACCTGGAGCAAGGCATGGGATTTGCTGGAAGATTTTGGTGCTGCTGTTAGGCTTCCCATTTGAAATTAGGCGGGAGTTCATTTCAGAAAAGAGACCCATCTTCACTTATAAATAGGATGGTTTCTTCCTTGTATGGTACTTTAGAGCTATGCCCAAATGCTGAGAAATATATTCCAGTCTTGCATTCTGCTCTTGAGTCAAAATTGCTTGCTAATTCTTCATTTTCTCTCAAGCTTCCTTCCATTATATGAAGGCTTTCTGAGCTGAGAGGTTTCACTCATTTTACCTTGCTTCATTCAAACATCTCCATCATCATTTACTCCATCAATTCCGCTGCACATCAACACATCTACCACACCTCTTATCTGGGAGCTTCAAGCCACTGGTTTCCTCTGGAATTTGGCTCCATCATGTATGTCAAATGTGAATGAGCTTATATGTGAGGTTTTGAACTCCAGAGTTGTTATTGTTGAATGTTATTACTCTGAAAGCATGAATGATTTTGCCTAGGTTTTCTATGATTGAATCAATTGCTTGTTTTGCATCATATGATCAAGGCCGTTTGTTGGAACCCTTTTTATTGGCCAAATTCATAAAGTTAGCCCACTAAAAGAGAACACTTTGTGTTCTATCCTTTGAACCCTTAGCCTTGAACATAAATTGAAAACCCTTTTTGAAAAGCTTTACCTTGAGTTAAGTAGAAAATCTTGTGTGGTATTGTTAAATGTTCAAGTTTGGGGTTGTTGGGAAAACATGAAAAAGTAAAAGCATTGAGCTAAGAGCTAAAAATTAAGAATATGCAAAGAAAAAGAGAAAGAAAAGAAAAGAAAAGCAAAGCTCAATGCAAAAGAAAGTTGGGGAAAATAAGAATAATTGTGTTGTTATGATTCTCTTAACTCAAGGATTTTGTGATCCAGAAAAACCAATTTTCTTGTTAGCCCAGCCACATTATAAGCCATTGAAAAGTCCTTGTGATGATGCATGCTTGTGAATGTTTTTTATTGTGGTAAAATGAAAGGCAAAGTTGATTCATGTGACATTGTGATAGTAGAGTGAATGAGTGATTACCTCTTATACACTTGTGTGTGAGTGAAACACTTTACCTAGTGAGGAAATATTCCATGAGCACATGAACATCCATGCTTAATTGATTGATCATTCATGAAAAGTAGCATTTGTTAGATATTAAGTGATTTTGTGAACACCAAAGCACGTGCACATCTTGATTGAAATCTTGGTCATAAGTTTGATTGAAGTCGTTACTTATCTTGAAAGGAAGATTTTTGAATGAGTGAACCATCATAAGAATTGGTTGAAGATTGAGTTACATCTTGTTTGCTTGAGGACAAGCAAAGTTCTAAGTTTGGGGTTGTGATAACAGTTGAAAAACTGTTATTTTCATGCTTAAAATTGATACTAAAAGCAACCTTTATACTTAGAAACTAGCTTGAAATCATGCTTTTATTCATATTTTCAGAAATAAGAGAGCTGGACAGGTTTATGCTTGATTTCAGTGTTTTTGTGCAGGTTTTAAGGTGAATTTAGTGAAAGAAGTGAAGAAGGAGAGAGATGGAATCAGAAAAGACATCAAAAAGTGCAAAAGGAGAAGCCGCAACTGCCGCTCGGCGACAGTTTACCGCTGAGTGGCACTCAGGAGTTCACGGGAGATCCGCTGAGGGGCAAAATAGCCGCTGAGGGGAAGAAACCAACTCACGCACTTACCGCTGAGCGGCACTTTACCGCTGAGCGGCACACTTATGGGCTTGGGCCCGATTTTTCTGTAATTTTAGAATAGTTTATAAGCTTTAAGACGTCCTAGGGTTTGTATCTTTGGCAGAAACGAAGCAAACACTCTTTCTTCCACCCCTTTGAAGGAGGATCTTGGATGCTCAGGCTACCTCTTCACCTTTTTAGGGTTTTATCCTTCATTCTTTCATTATTGTTCATCTAGTTTCACCATGAATATGGTGAACTAAACCTTGTATTGTTGTTGGGGAATCAATGTAGTCTTGTGAAACTCTCATATATGGAATTTGTGTTTACATCTTATATTTAAGACCTATGCTTTCTTCATCATTAGTTAGGGTTTTTCCTCTTTGCTCAATGCTTGCTTTGTTTAACTCATTCAATGCATGATTATGGATTTTGTCGATACGGGAACGTACGGGGAAGTCTGGATCCGGGGAATTTCTCCCAATAGTATATTGGTTGTCGTTAAGCTCCTACACTAAAAGAACTAATTATTAGGAATGCTAGGAATTGTATGAACTCGTAATTAGGGACAGGCCTTCTTGTCAAGGTAATTTAGAGAGTGGCATTAACAATGATGAATTGAATGTTGAATTCCTAAAATATATGAGAGTGGATAAGATGAAATTGATAACCCCAACAACATACTCATCCATATTTTCCATTGAAAGAGTTTGTATTTTGCTTTAGCCATTGATCAAAACTCATGCATACATGTTTATTTTCTGTTTTGCATATTAAAGTCCACTTATTTCGTTCTTAAGTCTTAGCTAATCAACGAATCACATAACTAAACTAGGTAGTGAGTCCTTTGGGAGAACAATACTTGGTCTTACCGAGTTTATTACTTGAAACGATTCGGTCATACTTGCCGATTGTTAAACAAGTTTGTGGCGCCGTATTTCGATGTTCATAAATTTGTCATCAGTGTACCAACCTCGTGTAAAGGGTGTACCACCCCTATAAATGGATGATATGAGGTGTACCAAGGTCATGAAAAGGGTGTACCAATCCTATGGATGAATGATGTGAGGATGTAGGAATTGACTTTGATTATTGGCAGAAAAATTAAAATTGGGCACGACCATTGCCTAACAGAGGGCTGAGACACCAATGATAGAATGAATTAGGCTTGACCATTGCCCAGAAAAGGGCCAAGACACCAATGGAAGAAAAATTAAAATTGGACACGACCATTGCCTAGCAGAGGGCCGAGACACCAATGGCAAAAAATTAAAATTGGGCATGACCATTGACTAGCAAAGGGACGAGGCGCCAATGACATAATGAATTGGGCTTGACCATTGCCTAGTACAAGGCCAAGACATCAATGGTAGAAAAATTAAAATTGGGCACGACCAATTCCTAGCAGAAGGTTGAGACACCAATGACAGAATGAATTGGGCTTGACCATTGCCTAGCAGAGGGTCAAGACACCAATGGCAGAAAAATTAAAATTGGGCATGATCATTGCCTAGTAGAAGGTTGAGACACTAATGGAAAAAAATTAAAATTGGGCACGACCATTGCCTAACAGAGGGCAAAGGCGCCAATGACAAAATCAATTAGGCTTGACCATTGCTTAGCAGAGGACCAAGACACCAATGGTAGAAAAATTTAAATTGGGCACAACCATTATCTAGTAGAGGGCTGAGACACCAATGACAGAATGAATTGAGCTTGACCATTGCCTAGCAGAGGGCCAAGACACCAATGACGGAAAAATTAAAATTGGGCACGACCAATTCCTAGTAGAGGGGCGGGACACAAATGGCAGAAAATTAAAATTGGGCACGACCATCGCCTAGTAGAGGGTCGGGCCACCAATGAAAGAATATTAAAATTGGGCACGACCATTGCCTAGTAGAGCGGCGAGACACCAATGATAGAATGAATTGGGCTTGACCATTTCCTAGTAGAGGGCCAAGACATCAATGGTAGAAAAATTAAAATTGGGCACGACCATTGCCTAACAGAGCGTCTAGACACCAATGACAGAAAGAATTTGGCTTGACCATTGCGTGGTAGAGGGCCAAGACACCAATGGCAGAAAAATTAAAATTGGGCACGACCATTGCCTAGTAGAGGGTCGAGGCGCCAATGACAAAATGAATTGGTCTTGACCATTGCCTAGTAGAGGGCTAATACATCAATGGCAGAAAAATAAAAATTGGGCACGACCATTGCTTAGTAAAGGGCCGAGACACCAATGATAGAATGAATTGGGCTTGACCATTGCCTAGCAGAGGGTCAAGACACGAATGGCAAAAAATGAATAGCTTGGTTGTTTTTTATGTCATAGTTTCATACTCTAATCCATGTACAAGGATTAGAGTATGGAAAACCCGATATGCAAGAGAAACATGATTGATGTGAATTTTGTATTTGAAATTGGAAACTTTGATGCATGTTGATTTTTTTTTCATTTTGAAGGAAATGGATTTGATAAACATTCGTGAAAAACAAATTCAAAATTTATGAAGATATATACATGATAGTGACGTGTGATTTTTTTTTATACATGATGAAAGATTATGAAAGTATGACACCTTTTTTTTAGGTGAGTCAATTTGTTCTCTTTGACATCATCAAATTTATGAAGATTCATTTTTTTCCATTTTTTTAAACAACGGATGTTACAAATTCTAAAGTCAAATGTTCAAAATAAAGTTTGTGTGCTCGACAATTTCTATTGAAATAGTAGTGTATGCATGCTTGATGTTGGAGACTGGTCAAAAGTGTAAGAAATGTTTGGAAGGGTTTGGGTGAGACCGGGATGGACACTTAGGCATGTCACTTCTCATATAATCATCAATTGAAATGTAATATGTGAATGTCAATTTGAAATATGAGAAACCTAGAAGTTGCCCCAATTCAATGCTTGGGAAAATGAATATTGGGGTTTGGGTCATGAATGTATGAGTGAAAAATTCATTGGAGACTCAGAAAATTGTCCCTATTTTTCGGATATGGGTTTATGAAAGTCAAGTCAAACCAAGATCATGTGAGGCCCAACAAGGGTGCCCCAACTTTGGGGATGGGTTTTTGAATGTTTAGATGAAAATTTTGTGTAAGACTAGAAAAGTTGTCACAATTTTGTTGAATGGGTGAAAACATGTGAAACTCATAAAGTTGCCCTAGTTTTGGAGAATGGGCTTTTGAATGTACAAATGAAAGATTTGTGAGATTAGCAAAGTTACCCCAATTTTGATTGGGCAGGAACATATGAAACTCACAAAGTTGCCCCATTTTTGGATAATGGGTGAAAAGGTGATGTAAAACCCATAAGGTTGCCCCTAGTTTGAGGATTAGGTGAAGAATTTGAATGGTATATGAGTTTCAAAAATTGGAGAAGGATATGAAAATGATTGATTAAAAGGATTGCCCTTGTTTACTTAGTTTTCTTTTCCATGATCTCAATCAGTTTGGAGTTTCATTCTTCCGAAGACATTTTTTTATTCTTTCATTTTTAAATCGCATTGTTAGTCATTTTGCCATGTCTCAAAATTAAGTTTTATGAAAATAACCATTATTTAATCTATGTGGACTTTTATTGGACTTGTAATGTGGTTTGGGCTAAAGGGTATGGAAAGAAAAGATATAAAGGCTTAAATGAATGTGTGTGGGTTATTTGAAACTAGAGTTATCATATACACCTTGTATCAGTTATTCGTCAAACTTTTGGACTACTTGCTATTTTTCATTATTTCTTTGTCATCACTTTTTGATTTTTATTTCTTGACAAATTCTCTCCTTTTGATCATTGAGTAATTTTTTCATTTGAATCTTGAGGTGACTTCTACTGTGATGATAACTGTTGCTTGGGTAAATTTTTGAAAAAGATTTTCTTTATAGGGTAATAATGGGTATATTTTTTTCGGATGATGAAAGATGGCCACACATCATTTTAAATTCTGATTGCTTTATTTTCGGAAGATTAATTATGAGCAACCATTATTTAATCTATGTGGACTTTTATTGGACTTGTAATGTGACTTGGGATAAAGGGTATTGAAAGAAAAGATATAAAGGCTTAAATGAATGTGTGTGAGTTATTTGAAACTAGAGTTATCATATACACCTTGTATCAGTTATTCGTCAAACTTTTGGACTACTTGCTATTTTTCATTATTTCTTTGTCATCACTTTCTGATTTTTATTTCTTGACAAATTCTCTCCTTTTGATCATTGAGTGATTTTTTCATTTGAATCTTGAGTTGACTTCTATTGTGATGATAACTCTTGCTTAGGTAAATTTTTGAAAAAGATTTTTTTTATAGGGTAACAATGGGTATATTTGTTTCAGATGATGAAAGATGGCTACACATCATTTTAAATTCTGATTGCTTTATTTTCAGAAGATTAATTATGAAACAAAACTAAATGACCTCAACAAGAGTAATTTTTCTCTCTTTTCTTTTTTTTGTGTTTTTTAATTATTTTTGTCCTAACGGATTCAAGGATCTCTGAAATGAATGTCAATGAAGGTAATCTTAACATGGGAAATATGCCCTAGTGTAAAACTTGTGTTTATTACTTGGACTCAAGAACATGATTGAGGTCAATCTTTGGTTTAGTGAAGGTTGAAAGATGATGTTTTCAAGCAATGCACACACAAATATTTCTTAAGAATATGTGATTTAGTCAAATGACTACAGGAGATTACGACATCCATTACATTTTTTTTTATGAAATGTCATAAAGTGGATGATTTGCATAAAAAATAATTGACTCAATATTTGATACGTTATGCCTATTTTTTTTCTTTTTTTTAAAATTTTTTATTTTAAATTTTATGAATGAAGAAACGCAATATGAAGTGAAAATGATGTATTTTATTGAGAGAAATCTATGTTTTTTTTTTTGTATTTTTATGACTAAAGAAAGACATGTATAAGAAGGAAAAATAATGCAACTAACTAGAAGAAACATTTTTGTATTTTTGACATTTATATCTTTTTTATTTTTATGAAGAAATCTAATGTGAAGTGAAAATGATGATACTAGTTGAAAGAAAGATTTTTTTTTTTTTACAAGAGAAAATTGGGTTTAAGGGCTAGACAAAAACTAGGCTTAGGGGCTAGGTGAAAAATGAGCTTTGGGGACACTGTGAGAATTGGGCTTTGGGGCCAGTGTGAGAACTGGGCTTTGGGGCTAGTGTGAGAACTAGGCTTTGGGGCCAGTGTGAAAAATCGGGCTTTGTGGCTAGTGTAGAAAAACTGAGCTTTTGGGGGTCAGTGGGAAAAACTGAGTTTCGGGGGCTAATGTGGAAACTGGGCATTGGGGCCAGCCTGGAAACTAGGTTTAGTGGTCCAACTTAGAAACTGGACTAGGGGGCCAATGTAGAAATTAGACTTTGGGCCAATGTGGCAATTAGGCTTTGTAGGTTAGTGTGGAAACTGAGCTTAGTGAGCTAATGTGTAAACTGGGCTTAGTGGGCCATTGTGGAAACTAGGCTTTATGGGTCAACGTCGTAAATTAGGTGTATTGGCTAGTGTGGATACTGGGCTTTGTGGGCCAGAGTGGGAACTGGTCTTGGGGGACCAGTTTTAAAACTAGGCTTTAGGGGTTAGTGTGTAAACTGGGCTTGGTGGGGTAGTGGGAAACACTGGGCTTGGTGGACCAGTGGGAAACACTGGGCTTGGTGGGTAAATGGAAACATTGGGCTTTGGAAACAATGCAAAAGCTAATATGAGAAAGCTTGACTTAGAAAAATGTTTGAAAAAAAATGTTCTTTTTTTCGTTTTTATTTATTTATTTATTTACAATGTGATATGATGTGAAAAATATTAAACACGTTAGAAGAATTTTTTTGTGTTTCCATTTTTTTTTTCAGAAACAAAATTTAATGAAAATCATATATCCAACTGAGCCAAAATGGGCTTGAAAATTGTTCTTACAAATTTTCATTTTTTTTTGTTATTTTGAAGTTTTGAATTTTTTTTTCTTTTTTCAACATTTTGATTGATTTTCATTTCTTCCAAGACTACAAAAATTGGATTGAATCGAATTTGAAGGGAATTGGGTTGGAATAAATTTGGGCTTAAAGGTCAAATGAATTAGACTCGAGGAAAATCATAATGACAATTAAACCAAATGGGCTCAAGAAATCTTTTTTTTCAAATTTTTTATATTCATTTACAATGAAGGAAAATAATGAAAATTGACTTCAAATAATTTTATAAAAAATGAGATATGAAGTGAAAATCATGAACATGATAAAAGAAATTTCCAATAATTTTTTTTTTAAAACAATGAAGAAATGGGCTCAAGGTAAGCCTTGGATGGAAATGAGGCCTAATGAACTCGAGAACTATGAAAAAAATTTGGAACAATATGAATTCCAATTTTCGATGACTTTTTTTTTAAAAAATTTCCTTTTATTTATTTTGACTTTCATTTGGTTTTATTTTTTTATTTTTTTGTTTTAAAAAAAATGACTCATTTATTGTGAAATACAAAGAAAAAAATGAAAAACAAACTATACAAATAATCTTGGGTGCTTAAAGTTTTAAGGTCAAATACATGCACTCATAAAGATAACTCTCTATTACTTAAAGATCAAGGCCACCAGAGTTATGGCTCCTTTCACCGTATTTCCACAACATTCGAATAATCAACTAGGTGTGAAGACACAAATGAGAAGAACAGACTGTGGCTGAAGTTCTCACGACAGCCAAACAGGAATTAATTCCCAATGTGACTTCGCTACACAACTCCTTTAATTATAAGTTGTGCTCAGACCCGGGTATAGAACCCCACTCATGATATGCATAATATGTGTGTGAATGAAGATTATAATGCATATCTAAAACAACACCAACAAAATAAATACAAACAAGCATATATATAACATGTCGTCTACCCTAGGGTTCAATATCCAGTCACATATAAGATATAAGCAAAAATATTCACATACAAGCATTTCAAATATCAAAATAAAATAAAGACACACATTCAATTATTTCAAACATAATATACATACCCAAAAAAAGGGAAAGAAAAACATAATGAAAAACCACATCAATTTTGCAAGTATAATTAAATGGTCTGACTCTCTTAAAAATGGTTCCTAGTGGAGTCGTCATCTATCGCAACCGGAATCATGACGGGGAATGACTGGCGAGACTCTTTAAAACTAATTAATGATTTGAAAATAGGAGTTTGGATTTTCCACCATAGTTTATTTATTCAGAAAAACTACTGAAAAACCATAGAATAAAGACATGGTCTACGAAATCAGAGTTTTGAGTTTGGGAGTCGGTTACGCATAGGGAAGGTGTTAGCACCCTACAGCGCCTGCTTGAAAGCTGATGTGGATTTCAAAATGGTTATTGTCCCCAAAAATAACAGTACAAGACAATAAAAATGGAAGAAAAATATTTTTGGAAAATTGAGAAATTGTTTGGAAAATTTATTTGGAAAATGATTAAGGATAATTTTGGATTTTTGGGGAGATGAACCTAACAAGGCATTGCCTTGCTCCTACGTATCTCCATTTTTGATGTAGAATCAAGGATCACATAGTTCTGGCATAGATTAAATGCATGAAAATTTGATTTATTTTTTAGCTTTTTGGAGATTATATATATATATATATATATATATATATATATATATATATATATATATATTTGGTATTTTGAAATAATATTTAGATTTTGCTTAATGAACACTAGGCTGATCGCACGAGTACTCATACAACTTTTTGGTTTGTTTTATTGTTTTGCGTAATAAGTACTAGGCTGATCGCACGAGTACTATACATCATTTTGGTTTATTTTATTTTTTTGTTGAGTAGTAGGAAGATGATGGCACGAGTACTCATACGACTTTTTTTGGTTTATTTTATTTTTTTGCGTATTGAGTACTAGGCAGATGATGGCACGAGTACTCATACAGCTAGCTATTTATATTATATCTTTTTATATTTTTTATCATTTTTATTTATTTATTTTTTAATATTTTTTTAAGGCGAGATGAGTTGAAAGATTTATTACACACAAATGTAAAAAGCATAAAATAAAATAAATGTGGTAGAAAACAAGATAAATTTACAAACATCAACAAAATTATTAAAATGCATACATAAAGGGAATGAGAAGAATATATGTACCTTGTTGAGGATTTGAATGGTGGAGGAAAACCTTACTTCCAATAAGTTGTGAGAAGAGGTAGATGGAAGGTGAAAAAGATGAGCTTGGAGTAGAAATGTGGTATGAGTTTTAATGTGTATAGAGGGATTTAGAAATGGTAAAGTGTGAGAAAAATGTAGTCGAGTTTTGGGATGAAATGAAGAGATTTTGAGAGAGAAGAGATGGATATTATGTAATTGTGTGTGAAAAAAATGGAGTGAAGAATGGATGAGTATTTATAGAGTTAAGGATGGAGAAAGTGTTAAATAAAATATAATTTTTTTTAAAAGTGAGTGGAAAAATACAAAAAGTTAAGGTGGAAAATAAGTAAAAGAAATAATATAAAAAGTTGGCGGAGAAATTAGGTGCAATAAATTATAGTAAATACTAAAAGTTAATGTGGAAATTAAGTGAAAGAAATAATATAAAAAGTGGGTGGAGAAAGTAGGTTAAATAAAATATAGTGAATAGTAAAAGTTAATGTGGAAAAAAAAAGTGAAAAAAATAATATAAAAAGTGGGTGGAGAAAGTAGGTTAAATAAAATATAGTGAATAGTAAAAGTTAATGTGGAAAAAAAGTGAAAAAAATAATATAAAAAGTTGTTGGAGAAAGTATGTGAAATAAAATATAGTAAATAGTAAAAGTTAAAGTGAAAGAAATAATATAAAAAGTTGGTGGAGAAAGTAGGTGAAATAAAATATAGGAAATAGTAAAAGTTAATATGGAAAATAAGTGAAAGAAATAATATAAAAAGTGGGTGGAGAAAGTAGGTGAAATAAAATATAGTAAATATTAAAAATTAATATGGAAAATAAGTGAAAGAAATAATATAAAAAAGTGGGTGGAAAAATAAGGTTAAATAAAATATAATAAAGAAATGTAAGTGGAAAAATTAGAAAAGTTAGAAAAAATTAAATAAAAATAAATATATAAAAAATGTAATAATAAATGAAAAATGTATGTGATGATGTGGAGGGTGATGTGGAAGGTGATGTGAAGAGTGGGTGTGATGAGAAAAAAAAGAGTGGTGAGGAATTAAAAAAGTGTAGGATTATTTTGGGCCATTGGGTTAAGAGTTAAAAATTCAATTTACAGGTGCAAACAGTAAAACAAATAGTTTTATTTTTTTATTTTTTATTCTTTTTTTATCTATTTATTTTTGTGGTGAATTTTATTTAACCGGAAAAAATTGGGTATTGACAATGATGTAACGGGCTATCTCTACCTTAATGACCATAGGGTCGTCCTGGTCAGGATCGGGGGCATGAGAGTCCTCGTCTCCAAAATTTATGGGAGGCATGGTCCTCTAGAGTTTGTATTCCACGTGAACGAATCGCAGGGCTCGGACGTGGCGTTTCCGGGCAGAAGATGACGAACCCCCGCCTGCGAATCCTCTTGAGATCGTACTAATGTTCTTGCGCAGCGGGCGGTCATGATCCCTACTACAGCTTCGACTTCGCCGCCTTTCGGATCGAGAGCGGTCATTCCGTCCAAACCTTGGCCTTTCGTGCTTCTCCGGCATCCGCGGACTCCTCCGTCTCGGAGTATGCGGTTGTTGTATCGATACCTCGGGACGGTCAACTTTTACATACTTCTTCAGTTGTGCCGCCCGGATTAATTCCTTTATCTTATCCTTTAAAGTGACACAATCCTTAATGGTGTGGCCCATGTTCTTGTGGTAAAGGCAATGCTTGTTGGCATTCGCCCCTAGTGGGGTTGGACGTTGCTTAACTGCGGCATCAGCTCAGCGTTCCGGGCTTCTTGAAGTATTTTATCCCAGGGTGCGTTCAACGAGATGTACTGTTGAAAACGAGGTCCCCTCGGTGGCTCCCTTGGCTTGAACCCTCCTAACTTTCCAGAGCCTTCCAACTTTCTTGTGTATGGCTTTTCTGCTTTGGCCTCTTGATTTCCCCTCATGTCACTTTGTTTCATAACTTCTACTCGTATTTCATCGGACGCCCGTTCGCGCAACTCTTTCATTGTCTTCGGGGCGCGCCGGTAGATATTATCTTTGAAAGGTCCCGATTTGAGAGCTGGTAGGACATACTGGAGGGCGAGCTCGAAATTAAGGCCTTTCACTCGTCAAACTGTTTTTTGATAGTGGTCCATGAACGCCTTCAGTGTTTCTTCTTTTCCTTGCCGAAGATTCACCAGTTTGAAAATAGTTAGGTCTTGGGTGTTGCTGTTGGCAAACTGTCGCTTGAACATACATCTTATGCTTTCGAAATTCTCAATGGAATTATGAGGGAGAGAGTTGAACCACTCGAGGGCTTCCTCTTCGAGAGACAGTGAGAACGCCCGACACCATATGGAATTGTTGTCGGTGCGGAATGCCATTGTGTTGGTGAAAGTTTTTATGTGGGCTTCAGGTTCTGTGGTCCCGTCATACATTTTGAAGTGAGGCGGGATGAACTGCTCCAATATATGGATGTCCATGATTGCCTGAATGAAAGGCAACAAAACAGACGTGTTCTCCTCTTTCACGACCAATTGTTTACTAACCGCGACACTCTCAGCGGGATCAGTCTTAGTCCCACTTTCTTGGACCCTGGTAGCGGTCGGTTTCCATGTCTCGTCTAAGGTAGTATTCTGTTCAGTCCTCTCCTCCTGAGCAACCTTGTCAGGCCCCTCTCTTGCATTCACCCCCGTCCGGTCATATTTGTCATTCAGTAGTTTTATGGTCGTCCGACTAGATTAGCCACACCATATCATTATGACCGCCCGACCCATCTGGTACAAAATATATATCTTTATATATATATATATATATATATATATATATATATATATATATATATATAATAATAATAATAATAATAATAATTCGAAAGATCTCTTTCTAATTTTATATGTATTCGACAAAAATTTATTTACTAGTCTAGTGAATTAAAATTGTTTCTTTTTTAATTTTTCTACAATTTGTTTCTTTATTGTGTTTATCGCATGAATATTTTAAAAATCAAATAAATAACAAACATGCATGTTATAGGTAATTTTTTTGGAGAAAACTTTTCTATAAATATTTTAGAAAATAAGAAAATTATCTTCAAGTTAAAACTAGTCTATGTATAAATTGAAAAAAAAACATTGAAGCAGTTAGTAGAAAATAATTCTTATAAAATTATGTATAATCTAATTTTTCTTTAATTTACTCATTCTTAAATGTTCTCAAAAATAAGTTTATCCAAAACTGGTGTAAGAAAGACCCTAACTTTAAGGGTATCATTACTACCATACTAGATCAGTTCTTACTCTTGAACAAGTCAAGAGTAGCTCTCTATGTGTTCCACCACTCACAGTTCTCCCTCACAAAGTTGTCTAATTTCTATCAAGTTTCAAACTCTCCCCAAACTAGTATATATCCATGTTACTGACTGAAATACACAATCAAACAGTTTAGGAAACTTTTAAATAGCTCAAATAGCTTCATGTAAACTCATGTAATGAGCTCCTAACAACTCATGCATTATAAAATAGCCACAAAACTATATTAGTACACCATATGAATCTGAAACTCACGTCGAGACCCATATTCACTAGTAGCACAGAACACCCAAACATCGAATTTCATATTAAAACTACTCAACAACAAAAAAATAATTTAAATTGATACTTGAAACCACACTTAAGCAAACACACATCAACATGTATCCAAACATACCATATTCAAACCTCAAACATCAGACTCGAACAAGATTTACCAATTCATATCACTTACGCAACAACCGTAGACAATTCAAGTAGGGTTAGCTCTGCACATTCGTATATAATAAGGAAGACACTATACTTTCTAAATTATTTTAGTGAAATACACCCTACTTCCACTTTCATAGGATGAAACTCAACAAGTTCTATTATCTCATATACAACCCACCACTTGGTAATGTCCAAACAAATATTGTGAAAACTAAAACTAGACCTTGCAAACAACATACATTAAGTTATAAGGTTACACAACAAAAACAAACACCACAATAATCAAAATACAAGACACATAATACTTTACACTTCAGAGGAACACTACTAAAGCTAGACGAGCTCACTCCCCAAATGCCCCAAAAGGTGTTTCGAAAACCTGACTTTGATACCAAATGTAACACCCTGATTTCTAAGATGTCACGGGTTATTAAAAATCGGTAAAATTCAAAATTTATCATAATGCGAAAACATACTTAAAGAAAACCTTATCAAATTACATTATTTTAAGTAATAAATAATGAATAAAATATTCCAATTATATTGTCTTAACTTGTAAAATAGAATAACTTTAAATGAATCCCAAGGTTATTCCCTATCCTCTCTTGAGTCAATCACGCCTCTGGAACATTTGTAACATTATTTGCTCACGTATAACACATTATACGATCATCATCAATAATTTCATTCACAAACACATAAATAGAAACATGTATGGGTAAGTTATCGATAAAACAATCATAACAACAAGATACAAACATACTGATTATATCAACCATAATCAAAGAGACAACATGATACATACCTTCGTATTATACCAACCATAATAAAAAAACACAACAAGACACATACTTTTGTTGGTATCGGAGGGGGAATTTTTCGAAGAGTATAGCGCAGCGGAATTAAAACTCAGAGAGCGGAAAGCGTGTTTGATCACAATTAAAATTAATTTGGTCCTTTTAGTAAAAATAATTTTCTTTCAGAAAATTAATCAAACAGTTGATATATGTAAAATAATATGAGTGTGGGGAATACAAAAATCACACAGATATTTTTATACTGGTTCGATTCAACAGAATCTACGTCCAGTCGTTAATCACTATAAATAGTGATTAACAATTTCACTAAAAATGGTTTAACAGATTACAATCAAATGAACAGGAATAAAACGAAAAGAACCACTCTACCAACTTGAAGAGATCCGCTCCGGCAATCGACCAACAATTCACAAGCTTCTCCTTTCACAAGACCAGGCAGAGTACCTTGCTAACTTGAAGAGAGTCTGCTCCGACTATCGACACACGATATGTGAGCCTCTCCTTTCACAAGACCAAGCAAGGGAACAATGAACAAAAAACTCTCTAAGAACGTTCCTCTGACACACAGTGTTCTAAGCTTTCTCAGTTCAAAAAGAACGTTACCTTCTGATTTCTCCAAATCAAATTATATAGCCAAGTACACTGAATGCCAAAGGTCAGCTCCTAACTGCCATGAATAATTGATTATTGTAAGTGATAATCGATTATTCAAGTCCATTACAGAGTTTTCAAAAAAGTGATAATCGATTATATGAAGTGATAATCGATTATTCAAGTATGACTTGTGATAATCGATTATTGCTTAACCATAATCGATTATACTAGTAAAAATTACAATGTTTAACATTTTCCTACTACATTCAAAATCTACAAGTTGCTTTTTTTAAATATTTTCCTACTACATCCAAAATCTATAAGTTGCAGCATCATCAAAACACATCTTCAGGTTTTACCAACACTCCTTATTGGTAACAATCTCCCCCTTTTTAATGATGATCAAAAACTCTCTTTTTAAAAGCAACTCAGGTTTACCTGCAACATATATAAACTAATGGACAACCACAGAGTTAGCAGTACCTGTACAATTAAAAACTATTTTTTTTAACCCTCCCCTTATATTTCGTCTCCCCCTTTTTGATCATAAGCAAAAAGAATAATGTAATAACCTCCCCCTTAATATGAGCTCCCCCTCAAAAATGGAATATATGCAAAAAATAAAAGCTCATTATATTAAGAACAGAAAGGAATTACATGAAATTCATAAAGATTAAGAAACTAAATACCACAAAGAAAATAACATAACAATCAAACTTAGAGGCCTAAAACCTAGAATTCAGGACTAGGAGAACGTTCAGGAGGTGGGATATTAAGATGACCCTCGATGTTAGATAGGCGAACATCAAGATCAAGAAATTGATCAACCATGTACTCATCAACAGATCGCTGCCACTCATAAATCTCCTCAAAGTGAGTCTTTTGTGCAAGACTCATATCCTCCAAATGTTTAGATAACCTTGCAAACTGTTCTTCCATAGAAGTTGAGGAAGAGGAGGGTATGTTGGATGGTCCAGCATCAAACGGAGCAGCAGCACTTACTGGGTCAGCCATATGAGTGTCCATGTCATCATCTTCATCTACATCAGAATGGTAATCATCTTTGTGAATAAGGACTCTGCCTCTAGTAATGAATCCCATTTGACGAAAGGTAGTATCTCCAATTTCTGATCCTACAGTTTCAATAGTTTGAACGAGTTCTCCTTCAACAGGTACACCTTTGAATTCTAAAATCCTACAAAGAAGAAGAGCATAGGGAAATTGATATGAATGGGATTTCTTGGCTTTTACCATTGTGTCAGTAATGAAAGCAGGCCAATCGATGTCTATGTGATTTAGAATCCCATACAACAGAAGTAAATCCTGCTCAGAGCATTGAGCATGGTTGGTTTCTTTAGGACATAAAATCCAGACAATCAAGTAGTGGATCATCCTTTCTTCAACTTTAAAACCTCCAACCAGTAATTGCCTTCTATTGGTTTTTCTGTTCAGGATGACGTAGGAAGGATTGAAAAGTCATCATCCTGTTGAAATCTTCAAGTCCTAAATGGACTTTGACAGCATCATCCTAGATGGGAAGTTGAGCAACATTGGTCCATACGTCATCATCTAAAATGATGCGTACTCCCTTGACCTTAGTAGATATTATCCCATCTCGATAGCGCAAGTTGAAGTAGAAGACTCTTATAAGATCAGGATAAATGCATCCTTTTTGTTCTAACAGATGCGTTAACCCCTGCTCAGCAAAAGTGTTTGGAAATTGAAAGCCATAGAAGCGGAAAAAGTCAAGAAGAATTCTCTTAACTGCAATCAAATGAAGTAGTTCCCTTAAGATATTTTAGAATTCTCTTAACTGCAGTCAAATGAGATTCTTTAGGATTGGCTTGGTATCTAGCACATACACAAACACTCTGCATAATATCTGGTCTAGCAGTTAAGTATAGCAAGGATCCTATCATGCCTCTAAACATGGTTTCATTCACTCCTTTTCCAATTTCATCCTTATATAAATAACATGAAGTACCCATGGGTGTACTAGATTCCTTGCAACTATCCATACCAAATTTCCTAAGAATTTCTCTACAATATTTAGTTTGGGAGATGAATGTTCCACCATTCATTTGTTTTATCTGTAGTCCTAAGAAAAAGTTTAACTCACCCATCATAGACATCTCAAATTCACCTTGCATTATTTTTGCAAACTCTTCACACAAAGAATCATTAGTTGACCCAAAAATGATATCATCTACATAAACTTGCACGATTAAAATGTGTTTTCCTACTTTCTTAATGAATAAGGTTGAATCAACCTTTCCTCTAGAAAATTCATTTTCAATTAAAAAGGTACTAAGTCTTTCATACTAAGACCTAGGTGCTTGTTTAAGACCATAAAGGGCCTTTTTCAACTTGTAAACATGATCAGGAAATTTAAAATCTTCAAAGCCAGGAGGTTGACTAACATACACTTCTTCTTTTATAAAACCATTTAAGAAAGCACTTTTTACATCCATTTGATATAGTTTAAATTTCATCAAAGATGCATATGCAAGTAATAATCTAATTGCTTCTAACCTGGCTACCGGTGCATACGTTTCATCATAATCTATACCTTCCTCTTGACAGTATCCCTTAGCAACTAGCCTTGCTTTATTCTTTGTGATGTTTCCATCCTCATCAAGCTTGTTCCTGAATACCCATTTTGTTCCTATGACTTGGAATTCTTCTTGTTTTGGAATAAGTTCCCAAACTTCATTCCTTTCAAATTGATTTAGCTCTTCTTGCATAGCAATACACCACTTGTCATCTTGAAGAGCTTCCTTTATATTTTTAGGTTCTACCTGAGACACAAAAGCAACAGTTAGACAAAAATTATTTAAATTATTTATAGTAGTTACCCCTTTTGATATATCTCCTATGATGTTGTCCAAAGATAGTCCTCTTGGTTGTTGATAGCTTTTGGAATCAACGACTTGGGGTGTTTCTTGAAGCTCCGAAGGATAATTTTCATTTAGATACATCTCCTCAAGGGCTTCTTTTAAGTAATCCTCATCACCTGCAATGGGTCTATTTGACTCAAGAGGATTTACCTTAAGGTCTACAATCTTATCAAAGACAATATGCATTAATTCTTCAATTATCAGTGTTCTTCTATTGAACACTCTATAAGCTTTGCTAGTCAAAGAATATCCTAGAAAAATTGCTTCATCAGATTTTGCATCAAATTTTCCAAGATTATCTTTTCCATTATTTAAGACAAAGCATTTGCATCCAAAAATTTTCAAATGAGATATATTTGGTTTTCTACCATTCAACAGTTCATATGGAGTTAATTTTAGAATTGGCCTAATAAGCATCCTATTTAACACATAACAAGCAGTACTTACTACATCAGCCCAAAAGTATTTTGGCACATTAGATTTATTCATAAGCGTTCTAGCTAATTCTTCTAATGATCTATTTTTCCTTTCAACAACACCATTCTGTTGGGGAGTTCTAGGTGCACAGAAAAATTATGTGCAATGCCAAATTCTTCACAAAATTTTCCAAACGATTCATTTTCAAATTCACCACCATGATCACTTCTCAAAGTTTTGATTTTCAAATCTTTTTCATTTTGAATACGTTTAGCAAAAGTTTTAAATGCTTTGAAAGCTTCACTTTTCAGAGTTAAAAAGAAAGTCCAAGTAAATCTAGAGTAATCATCAACAATTACAAGAGCATAGTAGTTTCCACCAAAACTTTTAATTCTAGATGGACCAAACAAGTCCACATGCAAAAGTTCTAAAGGTTTTGATGTTGAAATCATGCTTTTAGATGAAAATGAAGATTTGGTTTGTTTACCCTTTTGACATGCAGAACAAAGTTTATCTTTCTCAAATTTTAGTTTAGGCAAACCAATCACAAGATCCTTAGAGATTAATTTATTTAAGTGTTGCATGTAAATATGTGCAGCTCTTTTGTGCCATAGCCATGGATTTTCTTCTTTAGCAACTAAGCATGTTATACTACGACTAGATTCACTCTCAATATCAATCAAATATATGTTATTATGCCTAACACCTTGCAAAGCAGTTTCAGCAGAATTTTTAAAATAAACAGTACATTTGTCACTCTCAAAAGTTACCTTGAAACCTTTGTCGCATAGTTGGCTTATGCTTAGAAGATTATGTTTGAGGCCTTCAACGTATAAGACGTCTTTTATTGTAAAAGTGTTTCCTCCTCCAATGTTTCCAGTACCCATTATTCTGCCTTTGTTGTTATCCCCAAACGTTACAAATCCTTGCTTCTTCTTCTCAAAAGAGATGAATCTTTTCTTGTCACCAGTCATGTGTCTTGAGCAACCACTATCAAGATACCACAATGACTTCTTGGACTTAGATTGATTCTACAAAACAAGTTAGCAAGAATTTTAGGTCCCCAATCTCAATATGGGTCCTTGGGGTTAGTTTTTGCAAGTTTACATAATCTCACAGCTTTAACCCAAGCATATTTGCCACTTGGAACACCAACATGTTTGATATTGCATTTGTTTGATGTGTGACCATGCTTCATACAGAAAAAGCAACATACATCACTAATTTTATTTTTAATAAAAGTTCCTTTAACAACCCAAATTTTTCGAGTTCGTCTTACCTTGGATTTAAAATTTTGATGCATGTTTCCATTGCTCTTATTAAGGTTTGTTTTAGCATGTGAATTAGCTTTAGTTGCCTTAGCAAGTAAGTTTTCAAGTATATCCATATCAAACATATAACTTTTGCATGACAAGCATTCAACAGTAGCATTTGCATCTGATAATTTAATTTCTAAGGTATTAACTCTATTTCTTAGAACAACTTCATCATCAAGCAGTTTATCATAATTTAACTTCAATTCATTATGTTCCTTTTTTAAATTTTTATTAGCAGCATTAAGTTTCTCATATTCATTCATCGATTCAAAGAAAGCTTTTTGTAAATCTAATTCACTAGATTCAAAGCTGGAATCGCTTACTTGACTTCCAGTTTCTTCAGAATCTGGCATAAGGCATAGATTGGCTTCTTCTTCTGTGTCACTTGAACTCGTTGAGCTAGAGGCATTATCCTCCCAAGCTATGTATGCTTTCTTTTTCCTTTGAAATTTTCTTTCCTTCTTGTCTTCACTTTTCTTGCTTTTTGGACACTCAGATTTTACGTGCCCTCTTTCTCCACAACCGAAGCACTTTACGTTTGATGGAGATTCTTGACTTTCTTTCCTATCTTTGTGAAACTTGTCCTTTCCCTTTGCTGTCATGAACTTTGCAAATTTATTTATCATCAAGCTCATGTTTACTTCATCATCAGAATCATCTTCTTCGATCCTCTTAGAGCTTTTTCCTTTAGATATTTCAGACTTGAAAGCTAGAGTTTTCCTTTTGCCTTGATCCTCTTCAGCAGTCAATCTCCTCATCTCAAGTTCATGCTCACGGAGCTTTCCAAACAAGATTGGCATTGACATCTGAGTAAGATTTTGAGATTCCGAGATGGCAGTCACCTTTGGTTGCCAAGACCTGTCCAGAGATTTCAGAATTTTCACATTAAGTTCATCAGTATCAAAAGTCTTACCCAACCCTGTTAAATGATTCACAATATGAGTGAATCGTTTTTGAACGTCAGAGATCGTTTCTCCAGGTTGTATTCTGAACAACTCATATTCCTGAATGAGAGTGTTCTTCCTAGCGCGCTTCACGTCCTCTGTTCCTTCATGAGTGACTCTGAGGACTTCCCACATTTCCTGTGTTGTCTTACACACTGAAATTTTATAAAATTCATCAAGTACAACAACAGATGAAATTATATTGCGAGCTTTAATATCAAACTGAGCTCGTCTATTTTCTTGAAATCCCTCCATCTTATCGCTATATGCGATAACACTTTCTTTCTAATTTGCATTGTGTTTGGAATATCAAAATGTTGTTGTTTAAAACAAAAAACTTGTTATTCCAAAATAAAACATAAAAGATAAGTATATCACAAATCGCATGAAGTATAAACATACCTGAACATCTTGCCATAAGAGGTTCTTGTCGACCTCTGGGACGTCATCCCAACATGCATGAAGGATAGAGACATGACTTTTTGCTAACTTACCCATATAACTCCTAAACCTATCAGCATTTGGCCCTGATGGATGACTTGATCTGGAGTCGATGTCAACATGCCTCCTTTGACCATCCACGCGTCCGGACGTCACATCTGCCACTCGAGTGACGCCTCGTCCACGTCTGCTCTTTCCCGATCCTGAATCTGAGGCCGACATACCTGCAAAATTAAACAACGTTAGTAATAATTCAATTATGATAAACATACATATAAAGTCAATAAAAGTGAAAATATCAACCTATTAATTAATTGTTTTTTCCCAAATGCCTTCGTTGTGATCACTACGAATTGCCTGCATGACATCGACAACGTCATCAACTGGGTGTTCAGTGGGTCTACATGCAACAGATGTTGTCTCAAGTATATCAAGAGAATCGTCATCATCATTTCCATGCATGTTGTTTCCTTCTAAAACCGCTGATCATTTGTTATTCGATGGATCATTTACGTAGAATATTTGTCTTGCTTGACTAGCCATGATAAATGGTTCATCAGTGTAATTCATCTTGTTCAAGTCTACCAATGTGAAACCAAGGTCATCTGTCATGACACCAGAATTTATATCAACCCATTTACACTTGAAAATTGGGACTCTAAAAGTGACGTAATCAACTTCCCATATTTCTTGTATTATTCCAAAATAACTTATGGATGTTGTGATTGGATTTTTGTCTTTAGAA
Organism: Vigna nakashimae; assembly: GCA_034642375.1. Lineage (NCBI taxonomy): Eukaryota > Viridiplantae > Streptophyta > Magnoliopsida > Fabales > Fabaceae > Vigna > Vigna nakashimae. The sequence continues at coordinate 19,140,363 of CM067760.1, read as the reverse complement.
CTAGCAAAGTGCACAGCCTCAGCTTGTAGTGTGATGCCACTATTTTGAACTCTGCTTTTGTCATCTTCTACCTTTGTTTGAAAAGAAATATTGTTTATATAGTACCCACCATATGTAATCACATCTGTGTTCGGCCCACGAGATAACCTCAATAAAGTTTCAGAAACATGTGGAGTTGCATAAATCTTTTTCTTAAACCACAGCAAGAAGGTTTTCACATGTTCATTAAGATGCCATTTTTCACTCATTTTTGGGTTTGCTGCCTTTATTTCATTAACATGTTCAGAAATGTAAGGAATCACATCAACAGTGTTGTTTAAGACGTACAAATGAGCTTGGTCAAGTTCTTTTCTGCTAACACTTTGAATTCTCACACCTCGAACACCCTTACCTTCACATTTTCCTTCATGTATACTCTTGGGAAGACTGACGGGTTCACAAGATGGCTGATGAGAGGGTCGCACCTCCCAACAAAAGTTGTGCATAAAAGAATGCAGTATAGACTAGGAAGTGACTCCTAGGTCGTCTCTCAAGGACCAAATTTGGTTCAGTCTCGGATCAACACGTAGTGGGGGGGGTTTGAAAGATTTTTGTGAATGCAGTTGAATTAAATTAAAACACGAACATAAACACAGATGTAAACACAGAATTAAAATGATTGGTCACTTAAGCTAACATCGCAACTAAAACATCACAACCACGAAAATTAGAGAACATCAAAATGAAAAGTGCTTTGACCAAATTAAAAAAACAACATTGAGCTAAACAATTTAAATGCAAACTGAGACTGACGGACAATTTAAATGAATGCTTAAAGAGATTTAACATTAAATGCTTGCTTGAATAAATAAAGAAAATTTAAACCCCTTGGCCCTCTCCATTAAGGACGTGGCAGCTGGTCCCTATGTGAAGGCTTGCGTGCGTGTTGTGCTTCTTAAAAGATATCAAAACCGTGACACCTTTCATGCCTTGACACCACACTCGTACTCCATCCTAATCCACCTCTTCCTTCTTAAATAACTAAAGTAAATGAATGGTGCACATTCGGCTGCCAACTCTCGGCACGTCCCATCATCCTAAACTCTCACTTAATCATCCACCTCTCATGTGCATAAAGGTGTGGCAGCAATTGAATTAAAGACATGAAGATGTGACCGTGTGAGCCACCTTTCTTCCCCTTCAAATCAGCGTTCACACACCAATTCCTTTTTCTTGCTGCACCCGTGACCGCACACCACTAATCAGCACTCCACCTCTTATTCTTCAAAAACCAAAATTAATGCAGAGCTTCATTCCAAAAGAAAAGAAAGATTGCTTCTACCAGCTCAGCTGTGACACTTCCTCCCATCTAAAGCAATTGAGTGCAGTATGTGTTGCCTCCTTTCCGTGACACCACACCCTTTCACCTAATCTACTTCTCAATATCCGTATGCTTCTTTGCTTCCAGCTCCACTTCCGTGACCATGCTGCTTTCTTCCAGAAATCCTTGGCACCTTCATCCAATCTTAATTCATGCAAAAAAAAAATCTCTTTGCTTCTACCCCCTGCACATCCCACACGTAACCTGCATATTCACCTTCTACACTCAACCACTTGCCTCCATTTAATTCTCCCAAACCGAGACACACACCACTCCTTCGTGCTCACCACACACCTTCTCCAGGACGTCCAACATGCGCACGCTGCACAAGTGATGGACAAATTTATGAGCACCAAAATATGATGTCACAAACTTGTTTCACAATCGGCAAGTATGACCGAATCGTTCAAGTAATAAACTTGGTAAGACCAAGTATCGTTCTTCCCAAAGGACTCACGGCCTAGTTTAGTTGTGTGGTTTGTTGATTAGCTAAGACTTAAGAACGAAATATTTGGAGTTTAATATGCAAGACAGAAAATAAACATGTATGCATGAGTTTTGATCAATGGCAAAAGCAAAAGATAAACACTTTCAATGAAATATATGAATGAATATGTTGTTGGGGATCAATTTCATCTCATCCACTCTCATATATTTTAGGAATTCAACATTCAAATCATCATTGTTAATGCCACTCTCTAAAGTACCATTCTAGATGGCTTCTCCCTAATCACGAGTTCATACAATTCCTAGCATTCCTAATAATCAGTTCATAAGTGCAGGAGCTTAACGACAACCAATATAATATTGGGAGAAATTCCCCGAATCTAGACTTCCCCGTACGTGCCCGTATCGACAAAACCAATAATCATGCATCGAATGAGTTAAACCATGCAAGCATTAAGCAAAGAGGAAAAACCCTAACTAATGATGAAAGAAAGCATAAGTCTTAATTAAAAGATGCAAGCATAAATTCCATATATGAGAGCTTCAAGAGATTACATTGATTCCCCAACAAACATACAAGGTTTAGTTCACCATATTCATGGTGAACCTAGATGAATATCAATGAAAGAATGAAAGAATAAACCCTAAAAAGGTGAAGAGGTAGCCTGAGCATCCAAGATCCTCCTTCAAAGGGGTGGAAGAGAAAGTGTTTGCCTTGTTTCTGCCAAAGATACTAATTCTAGGACGTGTAAGTCCTTATATACTGTCAACACTCAATTTCGTCCGGGTTGATTAAAATTTATTTTCATCATAAAAAAATAAAATAAATAAAATAAAATAATAAAAAATAAAAAAATAAAAAAAAAAATAATAATAAAAATAAAAATAATAATGAAACGAGAAAAATGGAGCTGCGTTCGTCCTCCACCGTTCGTCCCCTGAATTGCGTAACCGTTCGTCCTTTGTTTATTCGACCGTTCGGTCATGGTGTTTAGTGAGCGTTCGGCCTTCATCGTTAGGTCTTCATTTGAGCGTCCGGCCTGGCCGAGCGTCCAAAGGACGTTCGTGATCTTTTTCAAAGAGCGTTCGTTGTTCGACCGTTCGGTTTTTTGTTTAATTTAGGACGTTCGTCCTCGGTGTAAACCGCCCGTTCTTTGCGTTGTTCGAGCGTTCGACCATTCGGCTCTTTAGGACGTTCGGTTTTGTTTACTGGACGTTCGGATTCATTGTGTTCGGCCTGATACAACGTTCGGCAATTGGGGTATTGCGACGCTCGTCCAAATAGTAAAACAATTTCGAGCGTTCGGTCTTTTGGATTTGTGATCGTGGGCGTTCGTCTTTAATTTGGTTTTGAATTAGCAAATTGTGAGCGCTCAGTTTTTTTAGGTTCAGCTTATGAGCGTTCGGTATCCTCAGGCTTTCATCGTGAACGTTCGGTTTTATTTTGGGATTGAGTTTTGAGCGTTCGGTCTGTATGGGAGTCTCTGTGAGCGTTCGTTTTGAACGTTCGGTTTTGAGTTTTGAGCGTTCGGTCATTTCGTGAGAGATCGTTTCGTTTATCCTTCGAGAGCGTTCGTCTGGAGGCGCTCGTTAGCGGATCCCATTTTGACGAGCGTCCCAGAGTAGTGCTGACGAGCGTCCCAGAGTAGTGCTGACGAGTGTCCAAAAGTAGTGGCGGCTTACAGTATGGGTTTCTCTGACGCTTTCACTTTCTGGGTTGTCTGCCACGGGTGGCGATCTGGAGCTGCAAAGTGTTCTTTTACGCCATTCAAGAGAAGGAACATTCTTGGGAAGACATTCAAGGGAACATTCTGGGGGAACACGAGGAAACCCATTATCTTGGGCTTTTCTTCATTGGAAGGAGAACCTGGGACCACTACCACCAGAACCATTTGGGACTCCACAGATTGAGGGGGGAAAAAGATCAAAAAGAAAAGGAACATCCTTATTCACGGATTCGGGAACGGAGACTGGAACCTTTTTTTTTTCTCCCTCGCAAGCCACCATCTCAAACACCCGAAAACTCCCCTCCACCGTAGCCACATCAACCCCAACCTTGGATTCCTCCCACGAGTAACCACCTCATCTTCACCTATTTCCAATAACCAATAGATACAGCCAAGGTCCATCATCTTAACAGCAAAAATCACAAAAGTAAAGGAAGAGAGGAGAGGGTTCGGCTGAACTGAGAAAGGAGGGATTAACAGTGTGAACAACAGCAGAAGAGACAGAGGGAGGCATTTTTTTTGCAGAAAAGAGTAGGAGAACAGAAAGGTGAAGCATCTTGAAGCTGCGGAGGTAAGTCTCGTATACCTAAAATGGTCATACCCAAGCTCATTTATATGTTCATAAATATGATTCCTTTATGCATGCGGAGAGATGATTGAAATATGGGTTCGATCAATGTACATGGTTATATTCACTTTCCTCTGTTAATCAAAACTGCACCCAAAAATGTTGTCTCTACGAGATTCATCAGTTATAAGTAACTATAGAATACAAGAGTTGTTTTCCCTCAACACAAAGAAGCTTCAGTATCCATTCACTTGTACCCAGAAAACACACAACCTCTCCTTATTGCGTCGATGACCACAATCTATAATCTTCGTTTTCATCTCCAACACTGGACCTCTGGAACTTGCTATATCATGGCCATCACACGATCTTCATCCTTACCTCATGGCTAACATCCGCCTCGTTTTCCTCGCGGGCCTTCACCTCCAGCTCTAGTCTTACCCGCAAGCCACCATGCTTGGATTTTCAACTAGGCTTTGACTTCCATCACCCGAACCCCAAGCCCCATTCGCCTCTGGGTACAACATTTACCATTCATTTTAAAAAAAAAAAAAAAAAAAAAAAAAAAAAACAAGAGAAAGCCAACCCATTCCAACACACCATTATCACAGAATCAGCCATCCCCCTTTTGTGCTCATACGCATACTCACACCAATACTCATCCAGCACCCATCACCCTCATTATCCGTATGCCACAGCCACCCTCGAGCACCTCGTAACAACAGCCCATCATCTTTATCCATTTTCTCCTCATATCCACCTCCAACACTTGACACTACTACCTAACTTCCATTACCCATCATTCCTAATCCCCAGTAGGCAAAACACCAATGGAAGAATCAATCAACAACAAACCAATCAATAAACGTTGAAAATGAGGGAAGGGAAGTGGTGGCGCCGGTGAGGAAAGGAGCTCCGGCGAGGGCAGCGGCTCGCGTCGCCGGTGCGACCCTGGTTCGTGGTCCGAGAGGGGATGGCTGGGTGCGGCGGTTATGGCAGAAGAGAAGATCTGACAGAGCGGCCCGTGGCGGCCTCGGTGGCGGCAGTTTCTGCCTTTTTGGCGTTGGCGTGGCGCGGAGAGGCGAGAGTCTCTCTCTCGCGCGTGAAGAAGTGGAGAAGATAACGAGATAGAAGCAGCGGCGCAGAGGCTGGTTCTGGTAGGGCGCGGCGGTGTGGCGTCGGAGGCAGCGGTGGCCGCGAACGGAGTGTGGCGTCAGTGTGTAACGCGGAGGAGGACCACCCCTGGGAATCTCTGGTTTTCGAAGAGAGAGAAGTGGAGACGGTGGTGTCTTGGCTGACGGTGGTTCTGGTGGTGCGAGGGGTAGCCGGAGAGGCCAAGGCGCGTTTTGTTTGAGGTGACGGTGGCCGGCTATGGCAGAGGTGGTGATCGGTTGTGGTGCTGAAAACTTGAATCTCTGGAGAGGGTGCGAACTGGCGTGAAGGAGTGGGAATGAGGATGAATCTCTGAACCCTAGGAAATTCTAGGTTAGAAAGCATTGGACTGGGCCAGGCCCAGAAATGAGCGTACGTCCGGCAGCTTTGGGCCTCTTTTGGAACGCTCGTCATATATCGTCCGTTCGCCATCTCCCCAACGCGAACGCTCAATAAACGAGCGCTCATTAAACTTTACCCTTTTAGACCGTTCGCTCATCCTTCTCGCTAACGAACGTTCGTCATCCAAACGGATGAGCGCTCGTTAGCTAAAAGAATGAGCGTTCGTTAACCTTAAGCCTTTACGTCCGTCCGTTATATCCCCCAATGGACGTTCGTCCTCTCCCCAACGAACGTTCGCTATCCTTAACATTGTCCCCAACGTCCGTTCAGTCTCTCCATTTTCTTTTGTTTATTTATTTTTCTTTATTGTCTTATTTTATTTTGTTCTATTTATTTATTTTAGATATTTACTTATCCTAAAATATATATTTAATAATACAATATTGATAGTTTAAATAAAAAGAATTTACAAGAAAAGTTTTAAAGGTTAAGCACACGTGTGACCGCTCGCGTCGTCCTTGTGCTAAAAACCTTTTCTTCTTTTCTTAAATAAAATTTCAAAATACGTTTCAAAGGTTAAGCACACGTGTGACCGCTCGCGTCGTCCTTGTGCTAAAAACCTTTTTTTTCTTTTCTATAAATAAAAATTACAAAAAAAAAATATATGTTTTAAAGGTTAAGCACACGTGTGATCGTTCGCATCGTCCTTGTGCTAGAACCTTTTTCTTTTCTATAAATAAAAATTACAAAAAATATGTTTTAAAGGTTAAGCACACGTGTGATCGTTCGCATCGTCCTTGTGCTAGAACCTTTTTCTTTTCTATAAATAAAAATTACAAAAATATGTTTTAAAGGTTAAGCACACGTGTGATCGCTCGCATCGTCCTTGTGCTAAAAACCTTTCCTCTTTCTTAAACAAAAATTACAAAAAAAATATGTTTTAAAGGTTAAGCACACGTGTGATCGTTCGCATCGTCCTTGTGCTAGAACCTTTTTCTTTTCTATAAATAAAAATTACAAAAATATGTTTTAAAGGTTAAGCACACGTGTGATCGCTCGCATCGTCCTTGTGCTAAAAACCTTTCCTCTTTCTTAAACAAAAATTACAAAAAAAATATGTTTTAAAGGTTAAGCACACGTGTGATCGTTCGCATCGTCCTTGTGCTAGAACCTTTTTCTTTTCTATAAATAAAAATTACAAAAATATGTTTTAAAGGTTAAGCACACGTGTGATCGCTCGCATCGTCCTTGTGCTAAAAACCTTTCCTCTTTCTTAAACAAAAATTACAAAAAAAATATGTTTTAAAGGTTAAGCACACGTGTGATCGCTCGCATCGTCCTTTGCTAAGAACCTTTTATCCTTCTTAAATAAAAATACCAAAAAACATATAAAATCTTCAAAAACCAAAAACATCAACAATTTCAATCAACAAACAATATTGCCTGCCAGAACTACGTGATCCTTGATTCTCCATCAAAAGTGGAGATACGTAGGAGCAAGGCCAGTCCTTGTCAGGTTCATTTCCCAAAAATCCAAATTATCCATAACAAGTTTCCAAGCAATTTCCAAACAATTTCTTCAAACAGTTTTCAAAAAGAACTACGTAACCCTGATTTCTCATTTTTGAATGAGAATACGTAGGACCAAGGTCAATCCTTGTCGGGCCCAAAAAACTAAAAAAATATATTTTGTTTATTTAGAAATTTATTTTAGGGGATAGTTAAACATTTTGAAACCACATCACATTCGCGCATTTAGTTAAAGGTACTGCCTTCGGGCAGGCGCCGTAGGGTGCTAATACCTTCCCTACGCGTAACCGACTCCCGAACCCAGAATCTGGTTTTCATGGACCGTGTCTTATTATTTTATGGTTTTTCCGTAGTTTCCCAGAATAAACTATGGTGGCGACTCCAAATCTCTTTTCTCAAAAACTTTTATCTATTTTCCATGGATCGTCGTCCCGTCGCGATTCCGGTTGCGACAGATGGCGACTCCACTGGGGACACTTAGAGAGTCGAGCCATTTAATTAAATACGCGAATTCGATGTGGTTTTGCTTATGTGTTTTTCTTTCCCTTTTCTCTATTTGTGCTTGATATTTGGAATAACTGCAATAACTGTTGGATATTGAACCCTAGGGTAGACAATATGTTTATACCTGCCTGGGAGGTTTTCTGGTTGTTTTGCAGGTGAGGGTTTGGGTGTGCATAATTTCCTCCCTTCACACACATACTTTCAGCATATCATGAGTGGGGCCCTATACCCGGGTCTGAGCGTAGCTTAAAATTAGAGGAGTTGTGTAGCGGTGTCACTCTGGGATGTACTTCCTGTTTGGCTATCGTGGGAACTCCAGCTAGAGTCTGTTCTCTTCATATGTGTTTCCACACCTAGTTGATTACTCGACTGTTGTGGAGATGCTATGAAGGGGGCCATAGCTCTAGTGACCTTTGACCTTTAGGTTCAGGAAATCATCCTTGTGAGATTGCATATATTTGACCTTGAACTCCAAGCAGTGAACCTTTGGTAGGGCACGATGGGAGGAATATGTATTTCTGTAACCCTCACGCTGTTCATTTTTTTTATGATATTGCATTTCATACCATGCATGTGCTTTGTTTCGTCATGTTGTTTTATTATCATGCATCATATTCATACATCATTTAGTAACATGTTAAAAGGAAATCACAGGTACCTACTTGACTTCATACGAGATGGATGTTAACACAAGATCCGATGCTACACAACACACCGACTCTTCCGATTTAAGAAAGAAGTATAGTCTAAGGACCCATGTTGGAAACTTGACCGGGCTGATAAACTTGGGCAAAAGGCTGAAGACTATAAAAAGAGAAACCTTTCAGAGAAGATATGGAAATTTGTTGAATTTAATGGAGGTTGAAGTACAAATACCCGCTATCACAGCCTTGGCACAATATTACGATTCTCCGCTTCGATGTTTCACATTTCAAGACTTTCAGTTGGCACCAACCATAGAGGAGTTCGAGCATATCCTGAGTTTGCCACTGGAGGGCACCACTCCCTATCAACATTTAGAGCATCATTCCTCTATACCCACCATTGCTACCATCATGAAATTACATCCCAAGGAGCTTGAAGATAGGATGATGATGAGGAATCAAGTGCATGGGTTATCACAGGGATATTTATAGCAGTATTTACATCACCTGGCTGATAAAGAGGATTGGGAAACTTTCATGGATGTATTAGCCCTCACCATATATGGCATTGTCTTGTTTCCCAAAATAGAAGAATTCGTGGATTACACCGCGATAGATGTCTTCGTGGCGAGTAAAACCAGATCAGAGAATCCTGTAACAGCAGTTCTTGCAGATGTTTATGGGACCTTGAGTTTTTGCCATGAGAGAAGGGGAAAGAAGATTCTTTGTTGTTTACCGGCGTTGTATACATGGATGACAGCGCGTGTGTTTAAAGAGATGGTCGACGTTAAGAGTCTATCGGAGACTTTGTCACATCAAGGGCTTAAAGGTAAAGGAGGAAATGATTGGGCCCGATTCCTTGCTGGTTTGAGCGAAAGAAGTATAAAATGGCGCCTGCCTTGGCTTGGAAATAAATTGGCTATCCAGCATTGTGGTAGTTTTCCTAATGTGCCTCTCGTAGGTGCCCGGTACTGTATCAATTACAACCCCCTTGTGGTGCAAAGACAATTTGGGCATCCCATGAAAGGGGCACCTTCATCAGATTACCTTGCTACCCTATTCATTTATTACGAAGACGGGCATTTCATTGAACTGTTAAGAAAGGTTAAAAGCGCCTGGGAAAATGTTGTTCGAGCAGAGAAGGACTTGAGGGATGGAGTAGTGGATAGCAGGGTTAGTTATCACACCTGGATTCTGGAGAGAGTGAAAATAGTCAAGTTGCCTTTCAAGCCAATCAAGGATCAATCAGCTAGTGAAGGACCATCCCAAGCTCCAGAAAGTGAAGAGGTGCTACAATTAAGAGCTGAGATGGAGAAATTGAAAATAAGGAATGCTAGGTTGGAAAACGAATTACAAAGGGCGCGTAATGATCTTGTGGATATGAAAAATGATAATGAAGAAAAGTCGCGGGCCTATGAAAACCTTGTCAAAAGCCAGAAGGCTGAGAGAGATTACACATTTCGAGTGAAACAAGATCTAGCGGCTGCAAGTAAGGAATTATCCATGAGGGTAAATGAGAAGAAGGTGGCTTTAGAAGAGGGAAAGGAGTGGAAGCACCTCTACGAAGAAGCCAAAACAGATAAACGAGAAGCCCTGAAGAGATTAAGAGAAGCGCAGATTCAGATAGAAAAAGCGGGGCATGAGATGAAAGAGATGGCCATGTCGTTTGAGGCGGATATGAATAGGGAGCGTTGGAAGCTAACGGAAGCAGAAAAAGAACATCGAACTCTGATAAGACAAATGAAGGAATATATCGAAGAGCAGGAAGAGCGATGGAGGTCGATAGAATTTGAAGAAAGGCATCAGGCCTTGATAAAGCAAATGGAAGAGCACATCGCAGAGCAAGAAATGGCTGTAAAGCACTGGAAGGAAAGATTCTCTCAGTTGGCTGCTTTGGCAAACGGGGCAATTGAAGACATCCCCAGGATGGTGTCGAATGCTGAAGCTAGTACTCATTTTTGTAACTCACCAGCGGAAATAGAATTGTTTATTAATCATTGTAAATGGTTGGTGGGAGAGATGAAAGCTTTCATTGCCCGGGCGCGGGATTGATGTACATCGGAATTATGTTTTTGTTCCTTAGACGATGTAATGGATCAAATTTTCTTGAAATGAAAGATAGGGGATGTTTGTGTGGTATCGGCTTGTGTTAATTTTCCATCAGTATTGTCATCGTTATCCTGTGGTTTCCACTTATCATTAGCATGCATCATGTTTTCTTTCTGCATTTTTCATCCTTATCTAATTTAATTTTAATAAAAAATAAGAGCAGTACAAGTGAGAGAACAACAGCAAGTTTTCCAAGACATCCGTACAGGACCAGAGCTAACTCAAAGGTCATGGAGAATTGGGAGCAGTCACACGAATCTATTAAGGCCGATGTCAGCCAGTTGAAGGATCAAATGGCCCAGATTTTGGCGGCTCTCGAGGCCCTGAAGACTACGGGAGGGGCGACGTCTGCGCAAGTTGAGGGAAGTGCTCAATATTACCCTCCGATGTTTAATGCTGGGAGCCAGTCTGTTTCGTTCCCAATGTATGGATTACCTCCAGGTTACACCCCACCTGTGGGAGAATACACAGAAGGGGAGCAGACTTCATTCTCTTTCCCTACCACTGCTAACCTACCGCCCATCAGTACTCAGGGGCCTGTTGTAATGTCTGCACCTATGGTAAATGAAGGGATGCATGCAAGCATGACTGATGGAATACGAGTAACCCCGGTGCCACCCGTGATTACCGGAGAGGGCTTTTCTATAGGGGCTGCGCCGTATACTTTGTTCCAGGGGGTAACTAGTAATGTTGATGGGGCAAAGGATAAACTGGAGAGCCTAGAGGCAACATTGAGGGCTGTGGAGGGATACGAGAGTTATGGATTCGGGGATGTTTCTAGATTGAGCTTGGTTCCTGGCGTCAAAATTCCACATAAGTTCAAGGCGCCAGATTTTGAGAAGTATAAGGGAAATACATGCCCAAAGAGCCATCTGACCATGTTTTGCAGAAAGATGGCTGCAAATGCTTATGATGAGCAGCTGCTCATCCATGTTTTTCAAGATAGTTTGGCTGGAGTGGCGTTAAACTGGTATACCAATTTGGAGCCTACTCGAATTCGTTGTTGGGCGGACTTGGCTGATGCTTTTGTGAAGCAGTATATATACAATACACATGTTGCGCCAGATCGTCTACAGCTGCAGAACATGTCGAAGAAAGACAACGAAAGTTTTAAGGAGTATGCTCAGCGGTGGAGAGAATTGGCTGCACAAGTTGAGCCACCTTTGTATGATAAAGAAATGGTGGCAATGTTTGTAAATACGCTCCAACCACCATTTTATGAACATATGGTGGGAAATGTATCTTCAAATTTTGCCGATATCATTGTGATAGGCGAGCGGATAGAGATCGGGTTGAAAAATGGGAAGATTGCATATGGCTCGTCGGTGGTTGCAAACTCCAAAAAACCCAATTTTAACTCAGGAAAAAGAAAAGAAGGAGATGTGCATGCAACATCTACAACTCCCGTGTGGAGAGGTCAGGCTCCCCCTCATAACTATCGACCATACTGGGGTCAACATCCACATGCGGCTAACGTGTCATTTGGTCATCAAATTAGGCCTCAACAACAACCAGGGTACTATCAACCACCACACATCCCGACGAATAATTGGAGGGGAGGGGCAAATGTAGGTTCCAATGTGAGTGCGGGTCCAAATACTTATCCAAGAAGGAACCAAGAAAGAAATTATGTTAACTTTACCCCAATTCCTACAACTTACACGGAATTATTGCCTCATCTTATCAAACAAGGTCTGGTTGTCGTTTGTCCCCTGAGATCTTTGCAGCCTCCGTACCCGAGAGGCTATGATGCGGAGGCAAAGTGTAGTTATCATGGAGGGGTCGCTGGTCATTCCACTGAGAGGTGTCTTGCTTTCAAGCATAAAGTGCAGACTCTAATTGATTCTGGGTGGTTAAAGTTCCAAGAGGATAAGCCTAGTATCGAGGCCAATCCTTTATCTGGGCATGGAAGTGTTTCGACGAATGCAGTCGAAGTGAAAGAACATGAGCTGGTGAGAAACGTGAAAGAAGTCAGGAGCTCTAGGAGGTTTATTTTGGAGGCATTGCTGAAAGTGGGTATCTTGAAGGGTGATTATGATGAAGGTATGGCATGCGCGTTCCACCCAAATGCGGAGCACTCTATTGCGGAGTGTGTGGAGTTTGAAGAAATTTTGCAAGACCTGCTAGATCGTGGTCTGATGCAAGTATGTTACAAGAATGAGGAGGGAAAGGTATTTGCACAGACTGGTGATGAATCCGGTATGATTTTACCAGAACCATTAGTGATTCGTTTCACTAAGACTACTTCTATCCCACCAACTCAAGGAAGATCGCCTGTTGTTATCCGTGTACCAACTCCTTTTCCTTACAAAAACGAAAAAGTCGTTCCATGGAGATATGGGACGCATACGTCAAGCGAAGAACAAAGCGTTGACCCTGCCGTCAAAAACATATCAGGGATAGGTGGAATGACTAGGAGTGGTCGAATTTTCACATCCCCAGAGTTGGCACGAGAAAGAGTTAATGATAAAGAAACAACGATGGCCGTGAAAGCAAAAGAATTCTTAAAGGGGAAGGGTGCACAGACAGAGGAGATCCCCGACAAGGAAGAGAAGAGAGAAGTTTCTGAAGAGGAGGCTTGTGAATTTTTAAAATTCATACAACAAAGTGAGTATAAGGTGGTGGAGCAGTTAAACCGTATGCCTGCTCGTATATCCTTGTTAGACTTGCTCATGCATTCGGCATCACACAGAAAGTTGCTAATGAAGATACTCAGTGAGGCTCACGTGGAGCAAGGTATTTCGTTGAATAAATTCGAAGGTATTGTTGGCAATATTGTTGCTAATAATTATCTCACTTTTACGGATGAAGAGATACCAGCTGAGGGAAGAGGGCATAACAAGGCTCTTCACGTCTCTGTGAAATGCCTGGATCATGTTATTGCGCGTGTTTTAGTGGATAATGGGTCCTCTTTGAATGTAATGCCGAAAGCAACCCTGGAAAAGCTACCTTGCGAAGGAATGCATATGAGACCTAGTTCAATGATTGTGAGGGCGTTTGATGGTAGTAAACGAGAAGTGATGGGAGAGGTGGAATTACCAATACAAGTTGGCCCGAGTGTCTTTCAAATAACATTCCAAGTTATGGATATTCTGCCAGCTTATAGTTGTCTACTGGGGCGCCCATGGATCCATTCGGCTGGAGTTGTACCTTCTACACTACACCAGAAGTTGAAGTATGTGATGGGAGATAAGCTGGTGATAGTATCAGGAGAAGAGGATCTTCTTGTGAGTGGGCCATCATCCACACGCTACATCGAGGCGGCTGAAGAAGCTCTCGAGACAGCCTTCCAATCATTGGAGATCGTGGGAAATACTTGTGTGGAACCGTTTCCAATAAATCCTCGTCTATCATGTGCTTCTATTATGATGGCTAAGATTATGCTAAAAGAGGGCTATGTATATGGGGAAGGTTTGGGCAAATATCGGCAGGGGCGAGCATTCCCTCTGGAAATAGTTGAAAACAAGAACAGATATGGCTTGGGGTACAAACCTACCAAGGAAGATAGGAAAAGGATGATTGAAGAAAGAAAAGAGCGCAGTCTGGCCCGTGCAGAAAGACGAGGGCCCAGAGAGAGCAAAATTCACATTGTTGACATCAAAGAAAGCTTCCGCAGTGCTGGATGGATCAACACTGACCAGATAGCAGCTGTGGAGGATGAAGAAAGGCCTCAAAGTTTGAACTTCGTGTGGGCTTGTTCCCCTGATACTCAACTCAACAATTGGAAAACACTGGATTTACCTGTGATGCTTAATGTGAACAAAATGTAATAGTTTTAATTAAGCTTATAGTCTCGATTGGGGCTTTAGAACTAAAGTTTTGTGGATTAATTCTTTTTACTTTTCACTCAGCGTGACAATAAAGTTGCATTTCATCATCATTTGGCATTTTTCTTTGTTTATCTTATTTATTTATACGTTTTCATAAATTTAAATGATGCAGATGTGACAATGATTGTTTTGAAAATAACGATATCAATGTTCCTAATTTTGAGCACCCTATCAATAATACGGAAGATGATTTCGAAGATGATATGGAACCCTCTCCAGAATTGTTGAGATTAGTGGAACAAGAATCTAAGGAGATAAAACCCCATCAGGAGGAGATTGAAATACTTAACTTGGGAGAGAAGGATGAGATAAGGGAAGTGAAAATTGGTACTAGTATGGAAGCAGAAGTGAGGGAAAGATTGCGTGTCCTGTTGAAGGAGTTTAAAGATGTATTCGCGTGGTCTTACAATGACATGCCGGGTCTAGACACCGATATTGTGCAGCATACGCTCCCCCTCAAGCCGGAATGCCCTCCAATCAAACAGAAACTGAGAAGAATGAAGCCGGAAATGTCCCTAAAAATTAAAGAAGAGGTCCAAAAGCAATTTGACGCAGGATTTTTGGCTGTGGCAAGATACCCACAATGGGTAGCAAATGTTGTACCAGTGCCTAAGAAAGATGGGAAAGTCCGAATGTGTGTTGACTATCGTGATTTGAATCGTGCAAGTCCGAAAGATAACTTCCCATTACCACACATCGATACTCTGGTGGATAATACGGCCAAATTTTCGTTATTTTCGTTCATGGACGGATTCTCGGGATATAATCAAATTAAAATGGCACCGGAAGATATGGAAAAAACGACCTTTATCACGTTATGGGGGACATTCTGTTATAAGGTGATGTCTTTCGGACTCAAGAATGCTGGAGCAACGTACCAAAGGGCAATGGTGACACTCTTTCATGATATGATGCATAAGGAAATTGAAGTCTATGTGGATGACATGATTGCAAAGTCGGAATCAGAAGAGGAGCATATTTTCAATCTAAGGAAATTATTTGAGAGACTGAGAAAGTACAAACTCAGGTTAAATCCTGCCAAATGCACGTTTGGAGTAAAGTCTGGAAAATTGTTGGGCTTTATTGTCAGTCAAAGAGGGATAGAAGTTGATCCTGACAAAGTAAGAGCGATAACGAAAATGTCTGCGCCCATAACAGAAAAGGAGGTTCGAGGTTTTCTGGGAAGGCTGAACTACATTGCTAGGTTCATCTCCCAATTAACTGCTACCTGTGAACCAATGTTCAAGTTGCTACGGAAAAATCAGGCGGTAGTCTGGAATGAAGATTGTCAAATTGCTTTTGAAAAGATCAAACAATACCTGCAGGACCCTCCTGTATTGCGTCCACCTAGGCCAGGAAGACCGCTCATTTTGTACTTGACCGTATTGGACAATTCAATGGGTTGTGTATTGGGTCAGCATGATGAAGACGGGAAAAGAGAACATGCCATATATTACTTGAGCAAGAGATTCACAGATTGCGAACAACGATATTCGTCGTTAGAGCGAACTTGTTGTGCACTGGCGTGGGCTGCTCATCGTTTAAGGCAATACATGTTGAGTCACTCTACTTGGCTGATATCTAAAATGGATCCTATCAAGTACATTTTCGAAAAGCCCGCTCTCACTGGAAGGATAGCTCGATGGCAGATGCTACTATCGGAGTACGACATTGTATATGTTACTCAGAAATCTATCAAGGGTAGCGCTTTAGCAGAATTTTTAGCCCATCAACCCATTAATGACTATCAGCCAATGCAACCTGAGTTTCCTGATGAAGATATCATGGCTTTATTTGCTAAGAACAGAGAGGATGAAAATGAAAAAGCCTGGACGGTATTATTCGATGGGGCATCGAATGTAATGGGGCATGGAATAGGGGCAGTGCTTATCTCTCCTAAGAATCAATACATTCCAATGACGGCAAGGTTGTGTTTTAATTGCACGAATAATATCGCAGAATATGAAGCCTGTGCCATGGGTATTCGAGCAGCAATAGAGTCTAAAGCAAAAATTCTGGAGGTATACGGAGATTCAGCTTTGGTCATCCATCAATTGAAGGGAGAATGGGAGACTAGGGATACTAAATTAATTCCATACCAAGCTTACATCAGGGGATTAATTGAGTATTTCGATTCCATCACGTTTAATCATATACCGCGAGAAGATAATCAATTAGCAGACGCGTTGGCTACCTTGTCGTCGATGTTTGAAGTTGATCAAGATGCAGAATTGCCAATGATTGAAATGAAGAGTCATACTGAGCCAGCATATTGTCATTTCATCGAAGAGGAAGTAGATGGTAAACCTTGGTACTTTGATATCAAGCAGTATCTTAAGACTCGAGAATATCCAGAGAAGGCATCCGAAAACGATAAAAGGGCGTTAAGAAGGTTGGTTGGCAGCTTCATTTTGAGTGGGGATATTTTATATAAGAGGAATCATGACATGGTTCTCCTTAGATGCGTAGATGCAAAAGAAGCCGAGTTGATACTAAAAGAAGTACACGAGGGTACATTTGGCACGCACATGAACGGGCACTCAATGGCTAGGAAGATACTGAGAGCAGGGTATTTTTGGTTGACTATGGAAAATGATTGCTGTACACATGTGAGAAAGTGTGAGAAATGCCAGGTGTACGCAAATAATATCAATATGCCACCCACGACCTTGAATGTGTTGTCTGCGCCATGGCCCTTTTCGATGTGGGGAATAGATGTCATCGGAGCTATAGAGCCAAAGGCGTCAAATGGACACCGTTTCATATTAGTCGCAATCGATTACTTCACCAAGTGGGTTGAGGCTGCTTCTTATGCTAATGTAACTAGAAAGGTGGTGACCAAGTTCATAAAAAAGGAGTTGATTTGCAGATACGGGCTCCCTAACAGGATCATCACCGATAATGCCACTAACTTGAACAACCAGATGATGACAGAGTTATGTGAGGAGTTCAAAATTCATCATCTTAATTCTTCTCCTTATCGTCCAAAGATGAATGGGGCAGTAGAGGCTGCTAACAAGAATATCAAGAAGATTGTGCAGAAGATGGTGGTCACATATAAGGATTGGCATGAAATGCTTCCTTTTGCTTTACATGGTTATCGCACTTCGGTACGAACATCGACTGGGGCAACGCCTTTCTCGCTGGTATATGGAATGGAAGCAGTACTTCCGTTTGAAGTGGAAATTCCGTCCTTACGAGTTTTAATGGAAACCCAATTAGAAGAGGCTGAGTGGGTTCAAGCTCGTTTCGACCAGCTCAATCTCATCGATGAAAAAAGATTAACAGCAGTATGCCATGGACAATTGTACGAAAGAAGAATGAAGAAGGCATTTGACAAAAAGGTACACCCAAGAGAATTTCATGAAGGTGAGTTAGTGTTGAAGAAGATCCTACCTATACAAAAGGATCATAGAGGCAAATGGACTCCAAATTATGAAGGGCCATTTGTAGTGAAGAAAGCATTTTCTGGTGGGGCACTAATTCTCACAAGAATGGACGGAGAGGAGTTACCATTGCCAGTTAATTCTGATGCAGTAAAAAAGTTTTACGCATGATGATTCCGTGATAGTGGTTGCCATTAAAGGGGATGTTGATATTATTGTTAAAGATTATTGTACTCTGTGTTTTTTTTTTTTTTTTTTTTTTTAATAAATGAAGTTCACGCGAATTCATTCATATTTTGGTTGTTTGCATTCCATCTGGAATATTGCATGTCACGCTGAGCTGTTAAGTAGTCAAAGGAAAATGAAAATGAAAATGAGTAAGCGCATGTTGATAAAAGCATCACAGGTATATCAGGTTGGTGAGCTCGGTCCTGGAGGATGTCGAAAAAGGAAAAACAAAAAAAGAAGAGAGGTCACATGCTGAGTTTGTTGTTAATAAAGTTGTCAAGGACACAGTATTTTCGAAAAATTTTGAAAAAATACCGTTGGTGAGTCCTTTCCTGATTCAAGGTTTTGGGTGTAACCGGTGTTCGTTTCTTGATAAAGCATCTGCATTCATATTACTTGAACCCTAATTTTTTTCGTTTCCCGTAAGAAGAAGGATTTCGCCGTACGCTTAATATTGGGGCAGTTTTCATCATGTTACATATCACCGATAATCCATTGATTAGGGAGATATATAAAAAAAAAAAAAAAAAAAAAAAAAAAAAGGAGAAAACAAAGGAAAAATGAAGTTGATGTGTCAGGCACTACATAGTTTCGTTTCAGGTTTAAATTCAAGAGAAAGTCAGACAAACAAGATTCGGAATGACGTCTGGCCATTTTTCATTATCCAATCGTCAAAAGCAGTTCATTCAATTGCACCCCTTTTGAGCCAAAATTCGTAATTGTTTTTATCACCCTATACAAGAATCATCAGCATGTCGACGTCAATTTGAAAGGGTACATCATAAGCATCCAAAGTTGAAAAAATAAAAAGAAAAAAAAAATGAATGAAAAGGAAAGTATCATAAAAGGACTACAACAGGGGCAACGAAAAGAATGATCCAAAGGGAAAGAAAGAAAAAGCAATGATAAGCATGCTTGAAATTCAAATCCCTAAAGACAGTTGACGGGACACCTTGCAAACGATTCTTGTCTAAAGACTTTAACCGTCAAACAATTATTTGGGCCTTTATTATCCTTTCTTGCAAAACCCTTTGTCCTCTAGCCACGGTACAAGCCCATAAAAGTCCACGCTGACTGAAGACTGTTGGTCCTAATCTTTCTCACGAATTTAATTTTGAAACAAAATGATGTGGTGAACGACACAATTCAGTGTTATTTTCAAAAAAAAAAAAGAAAAAAAAAAAAAAAAAAAAGAAGTCTCCCTGTCAATCGAAGATCATCCAATTTGGGGGGAATCCTTCATACCCAAAATCTTTTCGCTTTTCCAGTGTGTAAAATTAGTGCAGCATGGGAGCACAACATGTTAATATCACTTTTACCCAAATGAGGGGCACACATACGTTAATATTTGCTCACAGAAAATCATTACGCATTTGCTTTTCATAACCATTCTTCCACATTCTACAAGGTTCAAGTTAATTTGGATTGCAAAAAGCGATAAAAAGAATTTTAACTCAGGGTTACACTTTCTTCCTGCTCATTAAAGGGTTCTATACCTATCAACGTTGTTTTTAAGGAATGCGTTTTGAACGTACATCGTGTTTGATGACAATATTAACAATGGATTCCAAGCATGGAAATTAAATAAAAAAAAATGATGAGGAAAAGCGAGAGTAAAAGAAAAGACCAAAATGAAGGTCTCATGTGTCCATGCATCCATGCATCATCATGACATAACATCATCTTAGAAGAAGCGAGGAGAATTGTTTGCAAAATCTTCATGTTTTACTCGGCATTTATCAACTTTTCAAAGTTACAAACCAGGTTTTAATTTTCTGTTATCGACCCTCTGCATGGCAATGGTCGGATTTAATTTTTTGTTCTGTGAGTTTGGCCCTCAGCGAGGCAATGGTCAAATCCAGGTTTTAATTTTCTGTTATTGACCCTCTGCATGGCAATGGTCGGATTTAAATTTCTGTTCTGTGAGTTTGGCCCTCTGCGAGGCAATGGTCAAATCCAGGTTTTAATTTTCTGTTATCGACCCTCTGCATGGCAATGGTCGGATTTAATTTTCTGTTCTGTGAGTTTGGCCCTCTGCGAGGCAATGGTCAAATCCAGGTTTTAATTTTCTGTTATCGACCCTCTGCATGGCAATGGTCGGATTTAATTTTCTGTTCTGTGAGTTTGGCCCTCTGCGAGGCAATGGTCAAATCCAGGTTTTATTTTCTGTTATCGGCCCTCTGCATGGCAATGGTCGGATTTAATTTTCTGTTCTGTGAGTTTGGCCCTCTGCGAGGCAATGGTCAAATCCAGGTTTTAATTTTCTGTTATCGACCCTCTGCATGGCAATGGTCGGATTTAAATTTCTGTTCTGTGAGTTTGACCCTCTGCTTGGCAATGGTCAGTCCAAATTTTAATTTTTCAAATGACCCTCTACATGGCAATGGTCAGGTTCAGACTTTAATTTTTCAAACGACCCTCTACATGGCAATGGTCAAATCCAGGTCTTTGTTTTCTGTTATCGACCCTCTACGTGGCAATGGTCGAATTTAAATTTCTGTTCTGTGAGTTTGGCCCTCTGCGAGGCAATGGTCGAATCCAGGTTTTAATTTTTTGTTATCGACCCTCTGCGTGGCAATGGTCAAACCCTGCAATCAAACTCATCACTTCATTCACTTCCATGGGGTTGGTACACTCTCCGCGAGGTTATTACACCTCACTGCTCTCAGCTCTATTCATTTGTTTTATTCCCTGCTTGTTTCTTGTTTATCTTGAAACCCGAACGAAATTAGTATTTTTATCTTTACTTATCCTTTACTTTGATAATATGAAAACTTTGTTTGTCATATGATCTAGTAAAATCTAAGTAAAGAGGGGCAGCTGTCAACACTCAATTTCGTCCGGGTTGATTAAAATTTATTTTCATCATAAAAAAATAAAAAAAATAAAATAAAATAATAAAAAATAAAAAAATAAAAAAAAAATAATAATAAAAATAAAAATAATAATGAAACGAGAAAAATGGAGCTGCGTTCGTCCTCCACCGTTCGTCCCCTGAATTGCGTAACCGTTCGTCCTTTGTTTATTCGACCGTTCGGTCATGGTGTTTAGTGAGCGTTCGGCCTTCATCGTTAGGTCTTCATTTGAGCGTCCGGCCTGGCCGAGCGTCCAAAGGACGTTCGTGATCTTTTTCAAAGAGCGTTCGTTGTTCGACCGTTCGGTTTTTTGTTTAATTTAGGACGTTCGTCCTCGGTGTAAACCGCCCGTTCTTTGCGTTGTTCGAGCGTTCGACCATTCGGCTCTTTAGGACGTTCGGTTTTGTTTACTGGACGTTCGGATTCATTGTGTTCGGCCTGATACAACGTTCGGCAATTGGGGTATTGCGACGCTCGTCCAAATAGTAAAACAATTTCGAGCGTTCGGTCTTTTGGATTTGTGATTGTGGGCGTTCGTCTTTAATTTGGTTTTGAATTAGCAAATTGTGAGCGCTCAGTTTTTTTAGGTTCAGCTTATGAGCGTTCGGTATCCTCAGGCTTTCATCGTGAACGTTCGGTTTTATTTTGGGATTGAGTTTTGAGCGTTCGGTCTGTATGGGAGTCTCTGTGAGCGTTCGTTTTGAACGTTCGGTTTTGAGTTTTGAGCGTTCGGTCATTTCGTGAGAGATCGTTTCGTTTATCCTTCGAGAGCGTTCGTCTGGAGGCGCTCGTTAGCGGATCCCATTTTGACGAGCGTCCCAGAGTAGTGCTGACGAGCGTCCCAGAGTAGTGCTGACGAGCGTCCAAAAGTAGTGGCGGCTTACAGTATGGGTTTCTCTGACGCTTTCACTTTCTGGGTTGTCTGCCACGGGTGGCGATCTGGAGCTGCAAAGTGTTCTTTTACGCCATTCAAGAGAAGGAACATTCTTGGGAAGACATTCAAGGGAACATTCTGGGGGAACACGAGGAAACCCATTATCTTGGGCTTTTCTTCATTGGAAGGAGAACCTGGGACCACTACCACCAGAACCATTTGGGACTCCACAGATTGAGGGGGGAAAAAGATCAAAAAGAAAAGGAACATCCTTATTCACGGATTCGGGAACGGAGACTGGAACCTTTTTTTTTTTCTCCCTCGCAAGCCACCATCTCAAACACCCGAAAACTCCCCTCCATCGTAGCCACATCAACCCCAACCTTGGATTCCTCCCACGAGTAACCACCTCATCTTCACCTATTTCCAATAACCAATAGATACAGCCAAGGTCCATCATCTTAACAGCAAAAATCACAAAAGTAAAGGAAGAGAGGAGAGGGTTCGGCTGAACTGAGAAAGGAGGGATTAACAGTGTGAACAACAGCAGAAGAGACAGAGGGAGGCATT
Organism: Vigna nakashimae; assembly: GCA_034642375.1. Classification (NCBI taxonomy): domain Eukaryota; kingdom Viridiplantae; phylum Streptophyta; class Magnoliopsida; order Fabales; family Fabaceae; genus Vigna; species Vigna nakashimae. The sequence goes on along the minus strand of CM067760.1, from coordinate 19,118,237 downwards.
TTTTTTGCAGAAAAGAGTAGGAGAACAGAAAGGTGAAGCATCTTGAAGCTGCGGAGGTAAGTCTCGTATACCTAAAATGGTCATACCCAAGCTCATTTATATGTTCATAAATATGATTCCTTTATGCATGCGGAGAGATGATTGAAATATGGGTTCGATCAATGTACATGGTTATATTCACTTTCCTCTGTTAATCAAAACTGCACCCAAAAATGTTGTCTCTACGAGATTCATCAGTTATAAGTAACTATAGAATACAAGAGTTGTTTTCCCTCAACACAAAGAAGCTTCAGTATCCATTCACTTGTACCCAGAAAACACACAACCTCTCCTTATTGCGTCGATGACCACAATCTATAATCTTCGTTTTCATCTCCAACACTGGACCTCTGGAACTTGCTATATCATGGCCATCACACGATCTTCATCCTTACCTCATGGCTAACATCCGCCTCGTTTTCCTCGCGGGCCTTCACCTCCAGCTCTAGTCTTACCCGCAAGCCACCATGCTTGGATTTTCAACTAGGCTTTGACTTCCATCACCCGAACCCCAAGCCCCATTCGCCTCTGGGTACAACATTTACCATTCATTTTAAAAAAAAAAAAAAACAAAACAAAAAAAAAAAACAGGAGAAAGCCAACCCATTCCAACACACCATTATCACAGAATCAGCCATCCCCCTTTTGTGCTCATACGCATACTCACACCAATACTCATCCAGCACCCATCACCCTCATTATCCGTATGCCACAGCCACCCTCGAGCACCTCGTAACAACAGCCCATCATCTTTATCCATTTTCTCCTCATATCCACCTCCAACACTTGACACTACTACCTAACTTCCATTACCCATCATTCCTAATCCCCAGTAGGCAAAACACCAATGGAAGAATCAATCAACAACAAACCAATCAATAAACGTTGAAAATGAGGGAAGGGAAGTGGTGGCGCCGGTGAGGAAAGGAGCTCCGGCGAGGGCAGCGGCTCGCGTCGCCGGTGCGACCCTGGTTCGTGGTCCGAGAGGGGATGGCTGGGTGCGACGGTTATGGCAGAAGAGAAGATCTGACAGAGCGGCCCGTGGCGGCCTCGGTGGCGGCAGTTTCTGCCTTTTTGGCGTTGGCGTGGCGCGGAGAGGCGAGAGTCTCTCTCTCGCGCGTGAAGAAGTGGAGAAGATAACGAGATAGAAGCAGCGGCGCAGAGGCTGGTTCTGGTAGGGCGCGGCGGTGTGGCGTCGGAGGCAGCGGTGGCCGCGAACGGAGTGTGGCGTCAGTGTGTAACGCGGAGGAGGACCACCCCTGGGAATCTCTGGTTTTCGAAGAGAGAGAAGTGGAGACGGTGGTGTCTTGGCTGACGGTGGTTCTGGTGGTGCGAGGGGTAGCCGGAGAGGCCAAGGCGCGTTTTGTTTGAGGTGACGGTGTCCAGCTATGGCAGAGGTGGTGATCGGTTGTGGTGCTGAAAACTTGAATCTCTGGAGAGGGTGCGAACTGGCGTGAAGGAGTGGGAATGAGGATGAATCTCTGAACCCTAGGAAATTCTAGGTTAGAAAGCATTGGACTGGGCCAGGCCCAGAAATGAGCGTACGTCCGGCAGCTTTGGGCCTCTTTTGGAACGCTCGTCATATATCGTCCGTTCGCCATCTCCCCAACGCGAACGCTCAATAAACGAGCGCTCGTTAAACTTTACCCTTTTAGACCGTTCGCTCATCCTTCTCGCTAACGAACGTTCGTCATCCAAACGGATGAGCGCTCGTTAGCTAAAAGAATGAGCGTTCGTTAACCTTAAGCCTTTACGTCCGTCCGTTATATCCCCCAATGGACGTTCGTCCTCTCCCCAACGAACGTTCGCTATCCTTAACATTGTCCCCAACGTCCGTTCAGTCTCTCCATTTTCTTTTGTTTATTTATTTTTCTTTATTGTCTTATTTTATTTTGTTCTATTTATTTATTTTAGATATTTACTTATCCTAAAATATATATTTAATAATACAATATTGATAGTTTAAATAAAAAGAATTTACAAGAAAAGTTTTAAAGGTTAAGCACACGTGTGACCGCTCGCGTCGTCCTTGTGCTAAAAACCTTTTCTTCTTTTCTTAAATAAAATTTCAAAATACGTTTCAAAGGTTAAGCACACGTGTGACCGCTCGCGTCGTCCTTGTGCTAAAAACCTTTTTTTTCTTTTCTATAAATAAAAATTACAAAAAAAAAATATATGTTTTAAAGGTTAAGCACACGTGTGATCGTTCGCATCGTCCTTGTGCTAGAACCTTTTTCTTTTCTATAAATAAAAATTACAAAAAATATGTTTTAAAGGTTAAGCACACGTGTGATCGTTCGCATCGTCCTTGTGCTAGAACCTTTTTCTTTTCTATAAATAAAAATTACAAAAATATGTTTTAAAGGTTAAGCACACGTGTGATCGCTCGCATCGTCCTTGTGCTAAAAACCTTTCCTCTTTCTTAAACAAAAATTACAAAAAAAATATGTTTTAAAGGTTAAGCACACGTGTGATCGTTCGCATCGTCCTTGTGCTAGAACCTTTTTCTTTTCTATAAATAAAAATTACAAAAATATGTTTTAAAGGTTAAGCACACGTGTGATCGCTCGCATCGTCCTTGTGCTAAAAACCTTTCCTCTTTCTTAAACAAAAATTACAAAAAAAATATGTTTTAAAGGTTAAGCACACGTGTGATCGTTCGCATCGTCCTTGTGCTAGAACCTTTTTCTTTTCTATAAATAAAAATTACAAAAATATGTTTTAAAGGTTAAGCACACGTGTGATCGCTCGCATCGTCCTTGTGCTAAAAACCTTTCCTCTTTCTTAAACAAAAATTACAAAAAAAATATGTTTTAAAGGTTAAGCACACGTGTGATCGCTCGCATCGTCCTTGTGCTAAGAACCTTTTATCCTTCTTAAATAAAAATACCAAAAAACATATAAAATCTTCAAAAACCAAAAACATCAACAATTTCAATCAACAAACAATATTGCCTGCCAGAACTACGTGATCCTTGATTCTCCATCAAAAGTGGAGATACGTAGGAGCAAGGCCAGTCCTTGTCAGGTTCATTTCCCAAAAATCCAAATTATCCATAACAAGTTTCCAAGCAATTTCCAAACAATTTCTTCAAACAGTTTTCAAAAAGAACTACGTAACCCTGATTTCTCATTTTTGAATGAGAATACGTAGGACCAAGGTCAATCCTTGTCGGGCCCAAAAAACTAAAAAAATATATTTTGTTTATTTAGAAATTTATTTTAGGGGATAGTTAAACATTTTGAAACCACATCACATTCGCGCATTTAGTTAAAGGTACTGCCTTCGGGCAGGCGCCGTAGGGTGCTAATACCTTCCCTACGCGTAACCGACTCCCGAACCCAGAATCTGGTTTTCATGGACCGTGTCTTATTATTTTATGGTTTTTCCGTAGTTTCCCAGAATAAACTATGGTGGCGACTCCAAATCTCTTTTCTCAAAAACTTTTATCTATTTTCCATGGATCGTCGTCCCGTCGCGATTCCGGTTGCGACATATACTATTCTAGAGTTACAAAAGATTACAAAAGCCCAAGCCCATAAAAGTGCCGCTCAGCGGTAAATACCGCTCAGCGGTGACTGCGCGTCCCTTTTCTTCCCCTCAGCGGCCAGTTTGCCCCTCAGCGGACATCCCGTGACCTCCTAAGTGCCGCTCAGCGGTAAAATGCCGCTGAGCGGTGCTTTCGGCTTCTCCTTTTGCACTCTTTGATTCCTTTTCTGATTCCATCTCTCTCTTTCTTCACTTCTTTCCCTAAATTCACCTTAAAACCTGCACAAAAACACTTAAATTAAGCATAAACCTGTCCAGCTCTCTTATTTATGAAAATATAGATAAAAGCATGATTTCAAGCTAGTTTTAAGTCTAAAGGTTGCTTTTAGTGTCAATTTTAAGCATGAAAATAACAGTTTTTCAACTGTTATCAACAAGCTTCTTCCGAAATGAATCAGCTCCTATCTTTATCTCCTCTCCATGCCAATCTACCACTCCATGCTTATTTCAATCACCGAGTTGCTTCCAAAACTTTCCAGCGCAACACGCCTCAACGTTGCTTCTCTTCTAAAGTTTCCAGCTTTGCTTCCAAGGTGGCTACTTGTGCGCTTTCCGTCCAGCAAAAATAAAATGATTTAATCTGCTCCCTGGTGCTGCACAGGACCGTGTGCATCCATTGCGTGCTGCTTCTCTCCATCACCAATCACCGTTCAACATCCATTCTTCTCCAAGGATGCAAAACGAGAAAGGAAGGGAGCCACTGGAATAAAAAACGAGAGCTATCCCAAGGAACCGAGTGCTTCTCAAGTCTACCCAACGTTCAACGTTTCTCAAAAAAAAAATATTGCTTGAACCAAAGAAATGAAAATGCCAATGAGTAAATCAGCCAGATTCAAAATGAAATTCTTTCATCCATTTCCAACGTGAATACCTTCCCCAGCTCTCACATTCACAATACGTTCAAAGCCAAAGCCAAAAAAACAAAACCGAGAGAAAAGGAACTAAAAACCGTGGTCCAAAAAAATGTGACGGCTGGCCCCCTTTCTAAGGGCCGTGTGTCCCTTTTTTAGGGTAGGGTCCACACATACAAAAAAAACCCTAGGTTGCCAAGTCATTAATTTCTAATTTTGAGTCTAATCTATTTTACCAAAATTTGACCCAAAATGTAAAAGCTGATACAGAAATTCTAAACTACTGAATTACAATTTAATTAATTCTAAAATGTCTGCGCGGAGAGTCTTGAATTTATTTGGCATTCTTCCTGATGTCCCAAAATGTATTTCCGAAATTTTCCTGCACTTCAAAAAAAAATGCACTTAATCAGTTCAGAAAATCCGAATTAGCATAATTACAAATTTCCGACCAAATTAAGCAGAATTCGGAAAACGGGGAAATATCAAACAATTAAACACAATTCCCTGGTTTATTTAAGTGCAATAAACTAAATATAATTCAAGAAATAACGACTCATCAAAATAGACCACACTTAGTCTTTTGCACTCCTGGGCAAAACCAAGACGAAAACCAGGGAACTACTCAAACATCAAGGAGTTGACACAGACTCAACAGACAGACAACAAAGACTCCAAAGTAGAAACACAGTTGCACAATTCTCACAAAATTCTGGACGGTAAAAGGTATAGGCAGAATCCAACACAAAGTCAACAAAAGCAGATACTCAAAGAATCATCCAAACAATTCAGTACAAGGAAAACAGTCAATCAGTTCAAGAGATGAATCAACAGCAACAGAGCCTCACAGATGCACACAATCAGTGTTTCTCTCAAGTGTTTAAGGTAAATCGATGTCACTCAATGCACTCAAGAAAGCAAACAACAACAGACTTGGCAAGCCTCTAATATCAACACTCAAACACATATGCATGTTCAAATCAAAAGGTCTTTTCATGGTTATAATGGGGCCAAGGACAAGGGAGGATATATCTGGATAAGAAGCTACAAACCATAAGGAACAGAGGAGCAATAGGGAACAAGTGTAAACACATTCAAACACACCCACAACCTCTAATTCCATCCTCTTCTTGACTCCATTATTCACAATTATTCACATTTTTTTTTCACTATTTTTCTGCTCTCTTTTTTTTTCATCCTGTCTCTTTTCTTTTCTCTATTCAGCACACAATTTCAAGAGACAAGATACACCACATATTTACAAAAACAAAACAAGAAGAGGAACTAACTAGCCAACTCATCAGAATCCCCAAGGAGACCACACTTGTTCCCAAAACACTTCCAAAGCTCCAAAATTCCCTAAGGTTAAGGTAATCATGGTTTTTCACTTAGGGCTAGTGTATGAGCATTCAAAACAAAGAAATGGGGGAAAGTATAGGCTCAAAAAGGGTTTTCAAAGGATTAGAACAAGGTAAGCTTATTTGGCTAGAGAGGCTCAAAAACAAAACTGCCTTTATCACTTCCAAACATGCATATCAATCAAGAGTTAATAACAAGAGTCAAACCAAGGCATATGTGCAAGCAATCAAGAGACATATCACACACAAGAAAGAACATCAAGTGGCTCAAATTCTCACACAGGGCATTTGTGTCCCAATCAATTCAACTCTCAAACATCATGATCATCTTCCAAGCAAAGAAAAGCAAGGAATCCAACATCTCAGAGTATCAATGATGTGAAGGAAGACTGACAACCTAACCACCATCCAGAATTTACGAAAAAACATGCAAAAATGTACACAAGACACAACAAACTACATAAAAACCGAAACATGAACAAAGAAACAACCTCCCCTAATAGACCACACTTAAACGACACAATGTCCTCAGTGTGTCACAATCAGTAGATCAAACAATCAGAACAATCATCAGATATCGACAAAGTGCAATAAAAGTGAGGAGGGAAGGAGAAAAGAAACTCCCTGAGTCAGATGGGAGGATAGGTGGGGTGAACCAAAGACGTCTCCTCCATCACTACATCCACTAAAGAAGGGTTGCTGAGGAAAGGCTTCAGTCTATGCCCGTTCACCTTGAAGCTTTTAGCTGTAGATGGACCTTGGATCTCTACTGCACCATAAGGATAAACATTAGTCACAACAAAAGGTCCAGTCCATTTTGATCTCAACTTACCACCCATGAGGCCGAGTCTAGAGTTATACAACAAAACCTGTTGGCCAACCTCGAAGTCCTTTCTAACAATAGAACTATCATGGAACTTCTTTGTCCTTTCCTTGTAGAACTTCGAGTTTTCATATGCCTCCAATCGGATCTCATCCAATTCATTCAGTTGCAACTTTCTTTCCTCTCCAGCTTGGTCCATGGAGAAGTTGCAAATCTTCACAGCCCAATATGCCCGATGCTCAATCTCGACCGGTAGGTGACATGCTTTTCCGAAGACAACCCGATAGGGAGACATCCCTATCGGTGCTTTGTAAGCTGTCCTGTGAGCCCACAGAGCATCGTCCAACCTATTGCTCCAATCTTTCCTGTTGGGCTGGACAATCTTCTCCAAAATCCTCTTAATCTCCCTGTTGGAGATCTCAGCCTGCCCATTTGTTTGGGGGTGGTAAGGTGTAGAAACTCTGTGCGTCACCCCATATTTCTTGAGCAAAGCTTGCATGGATCTGTTGCAAAAATGGGTTCCTTGATCACTAACAATTGCTCTAGGCACTCCAAACCTGCAAAAGAGGTGAGATCTAACAAAATCTACAACAACCCGAGCATCATTAGTCCTGGTGGCTCTAGCTTCCACCCATTTTGAAACATAATCCACAGCAAGGAGAATATAACAGAAACCAAAAGAAACAGGAAAAGGACCCATGAAATCTATACCCCATACATCAAACACCTCACAGAACAACATAGGTTGGTGAGGCATCTCTTGTCGCTGTGAAATTGATCCTCCTGCTCTCTGACAAGGCTCACAAGTGCTGCAGATCTTCTCCGCATCTTTGAAGATGGAAGGCCAATAAAAACCACAGTCCAGCACCCTGCGAGCTGTTCTCTGTATCCCCAGATGACCACCAGGTGAGGAGGCATGACAAAACTGCAGGACCGAGTCAATCTCATGGTCCGGAATGCATCTCCTAGTAACCTGGTCACTGCACAACTTCCACATATATGGGTCATCCCAAACATAATACTTAGCATCACTCTTAATTTTAGCAATCTGAGCACGTGATGCTAAGGGAGGAAAAACAGAAGCAACCAAATAATTTACAATGTGTGCAAACCAAGGAGTGGGGTGAGAGTAAGAAATCATCAACAAACTCTCGTCAGGAAAGGTATCCTGTATGGGCAACACATCAGCTTCATTCCCAGCTTTTTCAATCCGGCTTAGGTGGTCTGCAACCAAATTTCGTGCTCCACTCCGGTCTTCAATTTGCAAGTCAAACTCCTGGAGCAGTAGCATCCACCTGATCAATCTAGGCTTTGACTCCGCCTTTTTCAACAGAAACTTTAGAGCTGCATGGTCAGTATACACAATAACAGGTGATCCAAGCAAATATGACCTAAACTTATCAAGGGCAAAAACAATTGCCAACAACTCTTTTTCAGTGGTGGTATAATTTGCTTGGGCAACATCCAAAGTGCGTGAAGCATAGTAGATCACTCTCGGCAGTTTGTCAATTTTCTGTGTCAAGACAGCCCCTAATGCATAATTAGACGCATCACACATGAGCTCAAATGGGGTTGTCCAATCTGGTGCCTGAATGATAGGGGCGGTGGTCAAAGCTTCCTTCAGGCAATCAAACGCCTGCTTGCATCTGTCATCAAAAGAAAAGTCAATATCTTTCTGCAGCAGTCTGGACAAGGGAAGCGCCTTCTTGCTGAAATCTTTGATGAAGCGCCTGTAGAAACCTGCATGTCCAAGAAAAGATCGCACCTCTCGCACGCAAGAGGGGTAAGGCAAATGCGAAATCACAGATATCTTAGCAGGGTCTACCTCTATTCCCTTTTCAGAAATGATATGCCCTAGAACCAAACCTTGTCCAACCATGAAGTGACATTTCTCAAAATTGAGAACAAGGTTTGTTTCTATGCATCTTTTCAAAACTTTTTCCAGACTGTCTAAACATGCATCAAAGGAGGATCCATACACAGTAAAATCATCCATAAACACCTCTATGCAATTCTCAAGAAAGTCGCTAAAAATGCTAAGCATGCACCGCTGGAAGGTACCAGGGGCGTTGCATAGACCAAAGGGCATCCTCCTATAGGCAAAAGTGCCAAAGGGGCAGGTGAATGTGGTTTTTTCTTGATCCTCAGGAGCAATATTTATTTGGAAGTAACCAGAAAAACCATCAAGAAAACAATAATGAGATTTACCTGCCAAGCGCTCCAGCATCTGATCAATGAATGGCAGGGGGAAATGATCTTTCCTGGTTGCTTGGTTGAGCCTCCTATAGTCAATGCAGACTCTCCAACTGTTCTGCACTCTAGTTGGGATAAGCTCATCCCTCTCATTCTTCACCACAGTGAGGCCAGTTTTCTTGGGCACAACATGGATGGGGCTAACCCACTGACTATCTGAAATAGGGTAGATGATCCCAGCTTGCAAAAGCTTGGTCACCTCCTTCTTGATGACGTCCATGATCACGGGGTTTTGCCTTCTTTGTGGCTGTCTCACTGGCCTTGCCCCATCTTCCAAAAGAATTCTATGCATGCATGTGGATGGGCTAATACCAGGTATGTCAGCCAAACTCCAACCAATGGCCTTCTTGTGCTTCCTCAACACACCAAGCAACTTCTCCTCTTGAACAGAATCAAGGGAGGTGGAAATGATCACCGGTTTCTTCTCATCATCCTCCAAGTACACGTACTTGAGGTTATCTGGGAGCTGTTTCAACTCAAGAGTAGGTGCCTGCAAGTCAGATTCATTTGTACTTCCTACAAAGTGGTTAGTGCATTCTGACTCCAAAGAATTCACAGGTAAAGGCGGAACACCTATCTCATCAAGCTCCAAATCCATATCCATGACAATTACATTATCAACATCATCCATATCAAAAACATCATCAACATCATGGATATCCAAATTCTCTTCAAAATCAACATCATTCTCAAATTCAGATTCAATGCATGTATGTAGAGAAGATAGAAAAGAATGCTCTTTCTTATGCAAAGAATCAAAATCATCAACAACATATTTATTAATAATGTCATCCAATGCATCGATCCTAAACAGAGAATGGTCCTCAGCTGGAAATTTCATTGCATCAAGGATATTAAAATGAACAACAATATCAGCAAATTCCATAGACAAAGTTCCAGCATACACATCAATCTTAGTTCGGGCAGTTTTCAAGAATGGCCTGCCTAAGATAATGGGAGCGGATCCATGAGAGAATCCCTCCTCCATTTCCAAAACATAAAAGTCAGCAGGAAAAATCAATTCACCAACCCTAACCAAGACATCCTCTATGAAACCTGCTGGGTGGGTAACACTCCTATTGGCCAACTGAATGACCACACCCGTGGTTTGCAAAGGACCAAGAGACAAAGATGCATATATAGACAAAGGCATGACATTAACAGAAGCACCTAAATCAAGCATGGCATTTTCAAATTTATTGTTTCCAATCACACAAGGAATGCAAAATATACCTGGGTCCTTGCACTTTTCAGGGATGTGCGGGACCGACTTACCAATGAGCGCAGATACATTCCTTCCCATGCTTATCCTCTCATTTCCCTTCATCTTCCTCTTGTGTGTGCACAGCTCCTTCAAGAATTTGGCATACTTCGGTATCTGCTTGATGGCATCAAGTAGAGGTATGTTCACCTCTACCTTCCTGAAGGTCTCCAGAATTTCCTTATCCACATCTTCCATCTTTTTGCTAGGAAATGCCCGTGAAGGGAATGGTAGAGGGATAGGTCGGTCAACCAATGGAGAAGGTGCGGCAGCGGTGGTGGTGGAAGAGGGAGAAGATCCACCTGAAGAATAACCACCGGCTGGAGAAGAAGATTCACCCACCTCAAATGCCTTGCTCGGACCGTCATGGTCGTTCTTTCTAGGACAAGTAGCAGGCATGGGTGTAGGTGTAGAAGAAGGCTCTGAAGGCACAAAAATCTGCTTCCGTGATCTAAGGGTTATGGCACTCACATTCCTTGGGTTCTGCACAGTCTGGGATGGTAAATTATCCGAATTCTGAGACTGCGCCTGGTTTATCTGAGTAGCCATCTGACCCATATGGTTAGTGAGACTCTGTATGGAAGCTCTAGTCTCCTGCTGAAATTGCATGTTATCCTTCTGAAATTGCAGGTTTTGCATAGGCATCTGTCTCACTAACTCTTCCAATGAAGGTTCAGACGAAGTGGAAGGGTGGGCAGCTGGTTGGGCAGGTGCCTCTTGCTGTTGCTGTTGTTGTTGCCTCTGGTGTTGTTGCATAGGTGGAGGCACATATCTGTTAGGTGCTCCAGCATTCTGGAAAGGTGGTGCCTGCTGTTGATGCTGTGGCGCATTGTTCCATCTCAGATTGGGGTGATTCCTCCACCCTGGGTTGTACCTGTTGCTGGATAAGTCATGATTTTGCTGTTGTTGCTGCCTATTGTTGTAGATGTTCGTAGCATAAGCCTGAGGCGCATCAGAGGCAGCAGATTGCTGTAAAGAAGGACAAGCATCTGTATAGTGGTCACTGGAAGGACAAATAGCACATAGCCGTGCAACAGATGCAGATGGAGCTGTAGATCTCTGGTTGGTAGTCAACTGTGTCACCAACTTCGTAAGAGAGTCAATCTTTCCTTCCAACTTGCTTTCAACAGCTGATAAAGACTGGGCAACAACATCATGCACGCCCCTCACCACAATGGTATCATTCCTGGTGCTAAACTGCTGGGAGTTGGAAGCCATCTTCTCAATCAATTGCCTGGCCTCAGCAGGTGTGGTGTCTCCAATAGCTCCACCACTGGCAACATCAATCATACCACGGTCCATGTTGTTCAAACCCTCATAGAAATACTGGACAAGGAGATGCTCAGGTATCTGATGGTGGGGACAACTAGCACAAAGTGTCTTGAATCTCTCCCAATACTCATATAAGTTCTCTCCACCAAGCTGCCTAATCCCAGTTATGTCTTTTCTGATAGCTGTGGTCCGGGCTGCTGGGAAAAATTTATCTAAGAACAGCCTCTTCAGATCATCCCAACTGGTGACGGATCTAGGCGCCAAACCATACAACCAATCCTTAGCAACGTTTTCCAATGAATGAGGGAATGCCTTCAAGAAGATGTGCTCTTCAGGAACATCATGTGGTTTCATACTAGAACAGACAATGTGGAATTCCTTCAAATGCTTATGAGGACTCTCACCTGCAAGACCATGAAACTTGGGCAACAAATGGATCAGTCCAGTCTTGAGAACAAATGGAATGTCCTCATCAGGATATTGGATGCACAAGCTTTCGATATCGAAATCAGGTGCAGCCATCTCCCTAAAAGTCCTCTCACGAGGTGGAGGTTGTGCCATATTGTTCTCAGTGTGAAAAACAACAGAATCAGAATCAGAATCACGTGCAAATGCAACAGATGCAGTGGATGCAGTATGCACAAAGTACTCAGCAGTGGGATGCACAGTATCCAATGAATAGACTCAAAAACAGACTCTAAAGATAAATTTCTAGAATGCCTAGCTAACCTATGAAAAGTTCTATCAATCTCAGGATCAAAGGGTGGTATAGGCCCAGGATTTCCCCTAGTCATGCACTAAGTCACAACACCCTAAAATCATGAAACAATATCACAAAAATTTTGAACACACAAAACAACCTAAACAAACAAATCAACACTCAAACATACAAGACAAAACACAACACACAAACAACACATTATCAACACAAAAAACCTAAAACTGAACCGTTGGTCCCCGGCAGCGGCGCCATTTTGATGAGAGGGTCGCACCTCCCAACAAAAGTTGTGCATAAAAGAATGCAGTACAGACTAGGAAGTGACTCCTAGGTCGTCTCTCAAGGACCAAATTTGGTTCAGTCTCGGATCAACACGTAGTGGGGGGAGGGGGGGTTTTGAAAGATTTTTGGGAATGTAGTTGAATTAAATTAAAACACGAACATAAACACAGATGTAAACACAGAATTAAAATGATTGGTCACTTAAGCTAACATCGCAACTAAAACATCACAACCACGAAAATTAGAGAACATCAAAATGAAAAGTGCTTTGACCAAATTAAAAAAACAACATTGAGCTAAACAATTTAAATGCAAACTGAGACTGACGGACAATTTAAATGAATGCTTAAAGAGATTTAACATTAAATGCTTGCTTGAATAAATAAAGAAAATTTAAACCCCTTGGCCCTCTCCATTAAGGACGTGGCAGCTGGTCCCTATGTGAAGGCTTGCGTGCGTGTTGTGCTTCTTAAAAGATATCAAAACCGTGACACCTTTCATGCCTTGACACCACACTCGTACTCCATCCTAATCCACCTCTTCCTTCTTAAATAACTAAAGTAAATGAATGGTGAACATTCGGCTGCCAACTCTCGGCACGTCCCATCATCCTAAACTCTCACTTAATCATCCACCTCTCATGTGCATAAAGGTGTGGCAGCAATTGAATTAAAGACATGAAGATGTGACCGTGTGAGCCACCTTTCTTCCCCTTCAAATCAGCGTTCACACACCAATTCCTTTTTCTTGCTGCACCCGTGACTGCACACCACTAATCAGCACTCCACCTCTTATTCTTCAAAAACCAAAATTAATGCAGAGCTTCATTCCAAAAGAAAAGAACGATTGCTTCTACCAGCTCAGCTGTGACACTTCCTCCCATCTAAAGCAATTGAGTGCAGTATGTGTTGCCTCCTTTCCGTGACACCACACCCTTTCACCTAATCTACTTCTCAATATCCGTATGCTTCTTTGCTTCCAGCTCCACTTCCGTGACCATGCTGCTTTCTTCCAGAAATCCTTGGCACCTTCATCCAATCTTAATTCATGCAAAAAAAAACTCTCTTTGCTTCTACCCCCTGCACATCCCACACGTAACCTGCATATTCACCTTCTACACTCAACCACTTGCCTCCATTTAATTCTCCCAAACCGAGACACACACCACTCCTTCGTGCTCACCACATACCTTCTCCAGGACGTCCAACATGCGCACGCTGCACAAGCTTCTTCCGAAATGAATCAGCTCCTATCTTTATCTCCTCTCCATGCCAATCTACCACTCCATGCTTATTTCAATCACCGAGTTGCTTCTAAAACTTTCCAGCGCAACACGCCTCAACGTTGCTTCTCTTCTGAAGTTTCCAGCTTTGCTTCCAAGGTGGCTACTTGTGCGCTTTCCGTCCAGCAAAAATAAAATGATTTAATCTGCTCCCTGGTGCTGCACAGGACCGTGTGCATCCATTGCGTGCTGCTTCTCTCCATCACCAATCACCGTTCAACATCCATTCTTCTCCAAGGATGCAAAACGAGAAAGGAAGGGAGCCACTGGAATAAAAAACGAGAGCTATCCCAAGGAACCGAGTGCTTCTCAAGTCTACCCAACGTTCAACGTTTCTCAAAAAAAAAATATTGCTTGAACCAAAGAAATGAAAATGCCAATGAGTAAATCAGCCAGATTCAAAATGAAATTCTTTCATCCATTTCCAACGTGAATACCTTCCCCAGCTCTCACATTCACAATACGTTCAAAGCCAAAGCCAAAAAAACAAAACCGAGAGAAAAGGAACTAAAAACCGTGGTCCAAAAAAATGTGACGGCTGACCCCCTTTCTAAGGGCCGTGTGTCCCTTTTTTAGGGTAGGGTCCACACATACAAAAAAAACCCTAGGTTGCCAAGTCATTAATTTCTAATTTTGAGTCTAATCTATTTTACCAAAATTTGACCCAAAATGTAAAAGCTGATACAGAAATTCTAAACTACTTAATTACAATTTAATTAATTCTAAAATGTCTGCGCGGAGAGTCTTGAATTTATTTGGCATTCTTCCTGATGTCCCAAAATGTATTTCCGAAATTTTCCTGCACTTCAAAAAAAAAATGCACTTAATCAGTTCAGAAAATCCGAATTAGCATAATTACAAATTTCCGACCAAATTAAGCAGAATTCGGAAAACGGGGAAATATCAAACAATTAAACACAATTCCCTGGTTTATTTAAGTGCAATAAACTAAATATAATTCAAGAAATAACGACTCATCAATGGCCTATAACTTGAACAAAATTCAATTGCTTCTTTTGCAACGTATCGCTCTATGATTGAAGCTTCTGGTCTATACTGATTCTTCACATATCCCTTTAAGATCTTCATGTATCTTTCAACTAGGTACATCCACCTTAAGAAGACCGGCCCACATAGTCGAATTTCTCTGACTAGATGAACCATCAAATGTACCATGATGTCAAAAAAGGAAGCTGGAAAATACATCTCCAATTGACATAATAGTCTTATTCCCTCATTTTCCAATTCATCTAAACCTCGAGGGTCAACGACTTTCTTGCAAATGGCATTAAAGAAAAAACTCAGACGTGTCAGAATACCCCTAACAGAATGAGGTAATATGCCTCAAATAACAACAGGTAACAATTGTTGCATCAATACATGACAATCGTGAGACTTTAAACCAACTAGCTTTAAGTCTTGCATAGACACAAGGTTACTAATATTTGAAGAATAACCTTGCGGAACCTTCACACTTCTTAAACAGTTACAAAAACTGTGTTTTTCTTTTTTGGAAAGTGTGTGACAAGCTGGGGGCAGATAGGTGCGTCTTCCTATTATCTATGGATGTAACTCAGATCGGATTCCCATGTCAGCCAAATCTTGTCTTGCTTTTATTCTGTCTTTGGTCTTCCCTTTGACATTTAATAAAGTTCCGATGACACTATCACAAACATTTTTTTCAACGTGCATCACATCAATACAATGTCTAACATCAAGTTCACACCAATATGGAAGCTTAAAAAATATCGATCGTTTCTTCCAAATGTTCTTTGCAGAGGTACTTTTACGATGTTTTCCAAACACAATGTCAATGTTTTTGACTTCGTTGTACACCTCTTCACCATTTCGGGGTCTCACACAAGCTCATCCCCAGCACTTCCATTAAATGCTTTTTTCAATCTACGATAAGGATGATTACGAGGAAGAAATTTTTGATGTCTTGTATATACCGTCTTCTGACCATGCTTCAACTGAAGGTAACTAGTGTTTTCTTCACATATGGGACATGCAAAATGACCTTTAACACTATAACCGCTCAAGTTTCCATACGCTGGGAAATCATTTATAGTGCAAAACAACATTGCACGCAAACGAAACTGTTCCTGAACATGTGAATCAAACACGTCGACCCCTTCTTCCCACAACAATTTCAAATCATCAATTAAAGGTGCTAAGTAAACATCAATGTCATTTCCAGGTTGTCTAGGACCAGATATCATCATGGACAACATCACAAATTTTCTCTTCATGCACAACAAAGGAGAAAGATTGTAAATCATCAACATAACTGGCCACGAACTGTGTTTGCTACTTAAGTTTCCATAAGGATTCATACCATCAGTTGCAAGTGCAAGCCTTAAGTTTCTTGGATCTGCACCAAATTCAGGGAATTTGTCATCAATCTTTTTCCATTGTGGAGAATCAGCAGGGTGTCGAAGAAGATTATCGCATTTTCTTTCGTCAGAGTGCCATTTAAGGTTTTTTGCATCTTCTTTAACAGAGAACATACGTTTGAACCTAGGTATCATAGGCAAATACCACATCACCTTAGCAGGTGCACCATCATTACCTTCATTACCAGTGACTTTGTCAGATTTCTTTTTAAAACGGGATAAACCACATGTTGGACAATACTTTAACGAAGCAAACTCCTTTGTGTACAAAACACAATCATTAGGACAAGCATCTATCTTTTGATATTCAAGACCCATTGGACATAAAATTTTTTTGGCCTCGTAATTACGAATAGGTAGAGTATTATTTTCTGGAAGCATCTCCTTCAACAACTCCATCAACTCGGTGAAACTTTTATCGGTCCATCCATTCCTTGCTTTTAAACTAAACAACTTTAAAGTTGAAGACAGACGTGTAAAGTTCGAGCATCCTGGGAACAACGGTTGCTCTGAATCATTAATAAGAGAATCATACAAATTAGCCCTTCCAAAATTATCTTCACCGACATCACGTATCATGTCCTCTAAATGGTCACTCATCCATTCTTCCACATAATCCGTTCCTCGTGACGTGGTAGGCTGGTCTAGTACTTCTCCATGCCAAGTCCAAACAGTATAAGTCCTCATTATGCCATACATGAATAGATGGTCACGTAGATGGCCTAAGTCTTGTCGTATTTGATTAAGACAACGGACACAAGGACAAAAATATGTTCCGTTGACAGACTTAGCACTTTGTTCAACGATTGCAAGAACTTCGAAACACCCTTATCATATTCTTCACTGATGCGACGTTCGTTCATCCAGCTTCGATCCATACTATGTTCGTAAAATCATCAGTTCAAGTTTTTTAACTCTCACAAGGTTAGGCCCTACACATTCAAAAAAATTAATTTTCATAATTTGCTCAGACACGTGCATTGAAGTCTACAACATAAAATTGATAAGATTTCGGCAGCATTTCGCAGAGAAATGAGAGTAGTCAACGATGACCACAATCAATTATGCATTCGGAGAACAACATAAATGCTGAACCAAAATTTTATCAATCTTATCCATAAACTCCGATTCACATGTCATTGCAAATTATGAAAATTAATTTTCTCAAACTGTCCAATCGGATAATTCAAAATTTAACATAAACGATTAAAAGATTAATCGTTTGTGTTAAATTTCAAACGGGAACTAAGGGTCACTCAATGATTTGATACTTCTAATAACACAACTAGTACATGCATATTCAAAAGCCAATAACACATGGACACTTTAGAGTAAAAAACATGCATACACAAAACCCAATTACATGCATACAAAAATTTATCAACTAAGAAGCTAACCTGAAAAGTAGATTCGAAATGAAAGGGAGGGAAATCAAAGAGGGAATGGCCTAAAGCCATTTAATTATCCAACCACCCTGTCAGCCCTTAAACGTCCGTCCTGAGCGGCACGGACGTCTATAATATTATAGACGTCCGTGCCGCTCAGGACGGACGTTTAAGGGGCTGACATGGGAGTTGAAGCGTTCATTTGTTCAGCCTCGCAAATGTTCGTCCCTCTCAAACGAACATCTATAATATTATAGACGTTCGTCCGCCCACATAACAGACGTCTAGAGTTTCACTTATTTACGAGTATGCCATCGGTCAATTTTTTACGTTGGGGCAAATACGGACGGACGTCTATGGGGGACGTTAAAAGCCAATTTTGCACTAGTGAATTAAACACAAACGATTAATCTTTTAATCGTTTGTATTAAATTTTGAATTGTCCGATTGGACAGTTTGAGAAAATTATTTTTCATAATTTGCAATAACATGTACGTTGGAGTTTATGGGTAAGATTGATAAAATTTCGGTTCAATATTTGTGTTGTTCTTCGGATGCATATTTGATTGTGGTCATCTTTGACTACTCTCATTTCGTGTATTTCGGAGACCAATGCGAAATGCTGCCGAAATCTTATCAAATTTATGATGTAGACTTCTTTGCACGTATCTTTGCAAATTATGAAAAATAATTTTTTTGAATGGGTAGGGCCTAACCTTGTGAGTGTTAGAGTAGCTGCAGCGGAATTGTTAGAGTGAAATAACAAACAAAGAGGGGGGGTGAATTGGTTTTAATAATAAAGTGTGCCTTTTTAAATTTCTTCTCAATTTTACTTACTAAGCATATAATATAAATTAATAACAAGAGTAAGGTTGAGAGAAATTTGCACAGATGATATTATCCTACTTCGGATCTTACCAATCCTATGTCCAGTCGCTTATCTCAAACCAAGATAAACACTTCACTAATCACAAATCAATTACAAATTACAATCACAAACAAACAATTTGTAAAAGTTTAGAAACCACCTCTCTTGATACCACAAGAGATGAACCTGCACCTCTTTTTAGTATTCACAAAGGATGAATCACTTCCTCTGAATACTTCACGAAGGATGAACCTCTTCCAAACACTTCCTTAGTTGCACCAAGGATGAATTAGCTATTCCTCTGTCACCGCAGTAGCACTTCAACAACTTTGCAGACAAGAGTTTCCCTAGTTGAGCAAGAGTACACACAATTCTCAATGATTTCAGAGATCTAGAGCATAAGGGAAGAGTTGTTGTTGATGGATAAGGAGAGCCTATTTATAGACTCAAGCAAATACTCTTCCATTCTTCGTAACTGGTCATTTAATGCTTTTAATCAATTAATACAAGTATCGATTAAAATGAGTGCAACGGCTAGTTTTCAAAAGCTGGAAAACTCCAACGATCAGCTTTAATCGATTAAAATGTATTTAATCGATTAGCTAATAGATTAAAATTTATTTTAATCTATTAAATTGGAAAAAGTTGAGTTTTCAGCTTTTTCTCGTTTTAATCGATTAATACTTGTTTTAATCGATTAAAATAGTGCGATTTTGACTCTCGACATTATTTATATAATATAAAATTACATGGAATCAAAACCACTAAAAATCTAAGTCCTAGACACTAAACTACAATTATTACAAAAGCTTTCCATAGCAATACAAGTCTTCATAACATCTTCTTGAATCTTGATATATCTTGACTTGATTTGGACATCATCAAAACTTCATCTTCATCATTTTGCTAACATTCTCCCCCTTTTTTATGATGATCAAAAACTCCTTTGAATTAAAGCTTTTAGTAATAATCTGGATAAAAACACAACTTATAGAGCAAAAGAGCATTAGAGAATAATAATAAGCTTCAAACATTTGCTCCCCTTTTTTATCATAATTAAAAAGCTGTGTTTCATGTTTTTCCCCTAAGATAATGCTCTCCCTTAATAAAAGCATGCATGCATAAAATATAATTCAAAATTAAAGATTTATTCAAACATACTTAATAGGAGATTTAAATCATATGATTTTAGGATAAAGAACTTTTTTTTTAAAAAAAAATCATACTTTGAACCATACCAGATAAAAATTTTAAAGCATTGAAAATATGGCTAAATTTTCAAAAAAGCACAAAAATGCACAAAATGCAATCCTAAGAGATTTCTAAAACTCCTAGATCTCTTCTAATGTTTACCCCTTTTGATATATCTCCAAATTCGTAATGATATTTTGTTGAGATCTTCGTCTTGGGAATTGTCATCATTCTTCTCTTCATTTGTTGTCTTTGTCAACTCTTCCAAATTACCTGCATCAGATTTACCTAACTCAAGAGGGTTTTGCCTTAAGGTCTACAATTGCATCAAAGAAAACATGCTTGAAATAAAATTTTCTTAAATATTGTTTTAAAAAAATAAATTCTTAAAAAATAACAATAGGTACCCAACTACTTGTATGGGTCCTTTGGGTTAGATTTAAAAAAAATGAAATCATTTTACAACCTAAACATATATACCACTTGGAACACCATAGTGCTTAATTTTACATTTATTTGAAGTATGACCCTTTTCCATACAATAAAAGCATGATACAACGTTTATGTTCCTATAAGTTGTTCCTTTTTCTACCCACGTTCTATGGGTTCTATTATTATGTTTATTTTTAATTTTAGAAACATACTTATTTTTAACAACCTTATTTTCATTATTTTTACTACATTCTCCTAAGGTTGTTTGTTCTAGTAGTTTCTTAAAATTTTCGCAAGAAGCACATTCATCACTACTAATAAATTTACCCTTTTCAAAAAATAAAACTTTATTTTTCAAATCTTTATTTTCTTCAAAAATATTTTCAAATTTTAATTTTAAATTTTTATTTTCTTCAAGAAATTTTCAAATTCTGATTTCAAATTTGTATTTTCTTCAGAAATATTTTCAAAATTTAATTTTAAATTTTTGAAATCCTTTTCTTATGAGCTTTATCTAATTTTTCAGACTCTACTATTAAAGCAGCATAAGTTTCATGCAATTCATCTTCACTAATTCAACTATAATTATCAGAATCGCTAGATGTACTTACTTGGCTTCTAGCGTCGTCGTTCACCACTAAATAGATGTTTGATTCTTCATCAGATTCGCTCAAGTCGGAAATTGTTTCGTTGTCATCGTCCCATGCGATGTAAGCTTTCTTTTTCTTGAAGTTTTTCTTTTCCTTTATTTCTTCATTCTTCTTTTGATTTGGGCAGTCCGCTTTTAAGTGCCCCCTTTCTCATCGACCATAACATTTATAGTGTGAGGAAGATCCTTGATTTTCTTTCTTTTCGAATTTTAATCTTCCTTTGTCTTTTGATTTCATGAACCTGTTGAGCCTCTTTATCATGAGTCTCAAATTTTCTTCATCTTCTGAGTCTTCATCTTTCATTTTGTTCTTGCTCCTTTCTACCTCAGATTTTAAGGCTAGACTCTTTTTCTTTGTTTTTGCCATTGCTTCTTCTTCATCTAGTCTTCCAAGGTCAAGTTCATGCTCTTTCAACTTTCCAAATAATGCCGCCATAGTCATTTTGTGACTCAAAAATTGTAGTCACTTTCGGTTGCCACGACCTGCCTAAAGATTTCAAAATTTTTATATTAAGTTCATCATTTTCGAAAGACTTACCTAGTCCAATGAGATGATTAACGATGTTGGTGAAGCGTTTCTGAACGTCTGAAATTGTTTCTCCTTGCTTCATCCTGAACATTTCGTATTCCTGGATCAAGGTATTCTTTCTAGCTCTCTTTACGTCATATGTACCTTTGTGGGTTACTCTCAACAGTTCCCACATTTCTTGAGCAGTCTTACAAATAGAGATCCTGTAAAACTCCTCAACGGTTAAAGCAGATGAAATAATGTTTTGAGCTTTCACATCATTTTGTCTCAACAGTTCCCACATTTCTTGAGCAGTCTTACAAATAGAGATCTTGTAAAACTGCTCAACGGTTAAAGCAGATGAAATAATGTTTTGAGCTTTCACATCATTTTGAAACCTTTTCTTTTCTTCAGCAGTCCACTGAACACGGGGCTTTGGTTCCTGCATATTGTTAGTAGGAATAGAAGGACCAAATGCTATAACTTCCCAAATATCATAATCCATAGACTTAATAAATATTTGCATTCTAACCTTCCAGAATGCATAATTTTCACCTGGGAATAAAGGTGGTCTATTGATAGAAACACCCTTTGCAAAAATTTGATAAGATCCTGCCATTTGAATAACTATCAAATCAAGCTCTAATGCCAATTGTCAGAGCAGCTGCAGCGGCATTGTTAGAGTGAAATAACAAACCAAGAGGGGGGTGAATTGGTTTAATAATAAAGTGTGCCTTTTTAAATTTCTTCTCAGTTTTACTTACTATGCATATAATATAAATTACTAACAAGAGTAAGGTTGAGAGAAATTTGCACAGATGATATTATCCTGGTTCGGATCTTACCAATCCTACGTCCAGTCGCTTATCTCAAACCAAGATAAACACTTCACTAATCACAAAACAATTACAAATTACAATCACAGAAATAATTTGTAAAAGTTTAGAAACCACCTCTCTTGATACCACAAGAGATGAACCTGCACCTCCTTTGAAGAGAAGCTGCATTCCATGACGCAGGGCAACATGGGACCCACTGAAACTCCCACACCACCTCGTGTCAGCACTAGAGGATCATGCTCTGTTGTAGAACCTACTCAGTATAGCAATCAATATAAGTTGTTGGTTGATGGGTACCCCCCACGCATTGTGGCTATCGGACGAGTGCTTGAGGGAGGGCAGACTATTCATGGTGTTCCCATATTACCCCACCACGTGCGTGTGACGATTGACGAGGCTCAGGTGCATCTACCCACTCCAGAAATTAATTTTGTGGGGGAGGCCATAGCATCATTTATAGCCTGGCCTAGAGCATTGATCATGTCACACATCGCTACTCCACAAGTATAATGTCTTTGTTATTAGTTTTTCTATGTTAAGTTTAAAAATATTTATTGATATTTGATGAAATTCTTATCTTCAGTCCACACGTCCTCAAAAGCAACCGATTCATGATACAGTCATACATGAAGATGATGACATGGCTGAAGCGGAGGATGATCCTCTATCAAAGCTAATGACAAGATTACCCAGGTTGAAGAGAGCACCATTAGAACTATACTGGGATTTGAGAGTATTTGGTCTTCCCTCTGATATGTCAGTATATATCACATTGCCTGATGCATTGGAGGTGATTGGGGGAGACATGATGTTGAATATTTCCATCATTCAACTGTGGTGCATGTAAGATAGTTAATTTTGTCTTCCATATTACTTTTATTTAGATTCCTAGTTTCAAACAACTTAACTTTGTTGGTTTAGGTACATGGACACAATCGTTGTAGACCAAGGTCTGTCTTCCATGTACGGATTTGTTGAACCTCAGACCATTCAACCTTTTGGTAACACACTTGATAATTTTTTTTAACTACTTCTCTTTCTTTCTTAAAGAATCAAATGCAATTTAATTCTGTTTAAGTTACTCAATAAAGAGGAGTATTTCTTTATCTTGTTTGTATTTATTTATTATGATTTCTAAATTTATTGTATTTTCTATGTTTTGAATTATACCTCATGTTTTCCTTTAATAAAAATTATGATAATTGTTATTTATTTGTTTATTACTTGTATTCCAGGGGAGTTCTTATATTTAGGGGGAGAAATTTTTTTATATCATACATAACGTCTTTTTAATAATGATAAAAAAGGGTGAGAAATATGTTTAAAGGCTTAATTATATTTATCTTTTGTCTACTAATCCCTCTTCTTTAAGTTATGTATGAGTTACATATCAGTATAGGTTACAAAAAACTTTAAATTAAAATATTTTTTATCATCATCAAAAAGGGGGAGATTGTTAGCATAAAGCTAAAGAGCAGAAATTTTGATGATGTCTCAAAGTCAAGTCTCAAGTGTTCTTATTGTAGGAAGATCTTCATGAATTGTTTTTGTAATTTGTAATAGTTTTGTGAGTAGTGAATTGTTTATCTTGATTTGAGATAAGCGACTGGATGTAGGATTGGTAAGATCCGAACCAGGATAAAATCATTTGTGCGAATTTCTCTCAACCTTACTTTCTTTATTTTTTATTTTTATTTGCTTGAATTAAAAGGCACACGTTTGTATTAAAAACCCTATTGGTTTGTTATTCCATGTTAATCATTCCGCTGCAGCCGCTCTGACAAATACAAGCCTTAAAAAGTCCTTGTGATGTTAACTTGCTTGTGAATGTGTGATATTGTTGAAATGACGGGCAAATTTGATTTATGTAACACTATGATAGTTGAGAGTAAGACACGAATCCGTATACACCATTGTGCTTGAGTGAAAACACTTTCCTTGGTGAGGATTGGTTCAAGGTGTTCAATGAAAACAACTTGCCATGTCTGTTTATCTATCATTTGTATCTATCTTGTGCGTTTTAGTTTGTGAGCACCATCACTGTGATAGTTGAGAGTAAGACACGCATCCGTATATGATAACAGTTGAAAAATTGTTATTTTTATACTTAATTTTGACCTTAAAGACAACCTTTATGACTTAGAAACTAGTTTGAAATCATGTTTTTGTTTAAGTTTTGGAAATAAGAGAGTTGGATAGGTTTTATGCTTGGGTTGCTTGTTTTTTGCAGGTTTTAAGATGAATTGAATGAAAGAAGTGAAGTAGCTAGGAGTTGGATTCAGAAAAGGAAGAAAAAGTGCATAAAAGAAAAGTCGCAAGTACCTCTCAGCGCCACTTTTACTGCTGAGAGGCACTCTGAAGACCCGCAGTCACCGTTGAGGGACAAAACAACAACTGAGGGGCAAATTGAAGACACGCACTTACCGCTCAGCAATAATTACCGCTGAGCGCCCTTTTATTGGGCCTTGGGCTACTTTTTTGTATTGAATTGGTTCTTTAATCTATATGTTTTCTTTCATTAATTGTTAGGGTTTTTCTTCTATACTCTATGCATGCTTTGTTTAATTCATTCAATTGCATGATCATTGATGTTATTTGTATGGACACATATGAGTAAATCTAGACATGAAGAAATTCTCCCAAGAGTAATATTGCCTAGACATAGGGATAGGAGGATTGGTTGCCTTTAAGCTTCTGTGCAAATGTAATGCATGAATAATTGCTAGGGAGACAAGACATTGTAAACTAGTGATTAGAAGTAGGCTTTATTCACCGAGACATCGGGTTTAAGGTAATTTAGAAAGTGGCATTAATATTAATGAAGAAAGATGAATTCTTGAATACATGAGAATGGATAGGATGAATTGGTAAACCCCAACAACATAATCATCATATATTTCAATCACGTTTTGCTTCTTTTGTCCAATTGATCAATACATGCATTCATATTTACTTTTCAATATTTGCATTTAAATCTACAAGAATTCGTTACAAGTCTAAGATAACCATCTAATCACATAATTGTTTAGGCCTGAGAGTCCTTTGGGAAACAATACTTGGTCTTACCACTTTATTATTACTTGATATGATTCGGTTACACTTGGCGAGGGTTAACAAGTTTTTGGTGCCGTTGCCGGGGACTCGTGGTTTAACTATTCTATTTGTGTGATTATTGATTAACTTTGACTTGATTTTTATCTTTTTATATTTTTGTTTATCTTTTTGTTTATCTTTTTGATTTATCTTTTTATCTTTTTGTTTTTATTTTTTATCTTGTTATCTTTTTAATTTTATCTTTTTGTGCTAACAATTGTTTCTAGGGTTTTGTGTTCTTGTGTATGCAGGATACAATTCGGACTAGGAGCAAGAAAACTTCAGAGCCGCTTCTTGAAGGATTGGACGAGAGTAGAAGGAGAAGGAGAATCCGAACTTCTAGAGAATTATTTCCTTCTCCAGAGACACTCCTACAACAACCAGAGCACTGAAGAGATGGTAGAGGAGAACAATGGTAGACGTACTCTGGCGGATTACACCAATGTTGTTGGCCCTCATCACTTTAATAGCATTGCTAAGCCGATGGTCAATGCTGCAACATGGAGGTGAAACCGGCGTTGATACAATTGGTAAAGAGCAACCAATTTAATGGGCTATCTCATGAAAGTCCATGTGAACATCTTACCACATTTAACAAGATTTGCGACACTATGAAGATCAATGGTGTGTCAGATGATGCAATAAAGCTTAGTTTGTTTCCTTTCTCATTGGGAGGCAATGCTAAGTTATGGTTGAATTCTTTTCCGGAGGAAAGCTTTACTGAATGGGAAGCCGTGGTTTTAAAGTTCTTAAACAAGTACTTCTGATGAACGGGTCGCACCGCACACAAAAGTTGAGCATAAAGGAATGCAGTATAGTACTAGGATTTGACTCCTAGGTCGTCTCTCAAGGACCAATTTTTTGGTGGTTCAGTCTTAGATTAGTCACGAAGTGGGGGGGGGGGGTTTGTGGATGTTTTTGCAAGGAAAAATTAAATTAAAATTGGAAATTAAAACAGCAGTGCAGAAAACGTAAATGCAGTCTAATTAAAATTTACCCAAAGCATCAGTAAAAATAAACGGTAAAAACAACGTTCGAAAATAAATTGAACAGTAAAACAAAACAACAAAATATAGCAATGCAGGAAATAACGAACGGTAAAATTCAACAGATAAAATAACTTAAAATGAAATTTATCAAAGTTTCAACACTTGAAATAAAATGTGACAGTACATATTAAAATTAAATGATCAAACAACCGTGAACACCCTTCTACTAAACTACATGCTTCATGCTTCAGAAATAAAACACTACAACATTGCACTGTTTGGAATTAAAACTGAGAGGGAGACCTCCTGGAAGAGAAGGAACCGTGACCCCTTCCAGGCCTCAAGGCCGTGACCCTATATCTCACTCGCTTTTACTACACTACTCCTTCAACCTTCTTTATAGCCACGGCATCCACTGCCCGTGAATACCATCCTCCAAAGTGCTTCTCTCCTATGCTGAACGTGAACTCTCTGTGTGGAGCATGATGTCTTGCCTGGTGCAAATAAAATAAGTAAAGGGCCCTTCATTAAGCCAACTATTTTGTCATCTTCTTCAATTACGTTGCACCCACTTCTTCTTTCACGGAAATGGTTTTCCAAGCTGTTGGCCGTGTGCTCCTTAAACCGTGATCTACTTGAATGCAAACCAAGAGAGACCAAGCTTGCTGGACTCCACTTCAGTTCTGCCTTGGGCCGTGAAGGTGGCTGCTCCAAGTGTGCTGCACCGTGACCCTTCATTCTCCATTCTCTCCAATCAATCCCGAGAGCTACTGGAACGTGGAAGAATCCGAGATTCTCTCCAGGCCGTGACACCACTTCTTTGCTCCAGCTGCTTACTCCTTTCTCCAGCTCCTTCTTAAGTCATCACTGTCAAACCTTCATGGATGTGCAACTGCTGGATACTACACCACCATCTAGCCATGCCATGGAAGCACCTCCAAGCTGCTGTGCGTGACAAACTGCTACTGGACTGCGTGAAGACTCCAAGTTGAACGCTGCTGCTCTCTCTTTTGTTGCCACGTGAATCAACCCTTTGTTCTTCTCCAAACACCTCCATATGCTTCCGCTGGGATGTCTTCTTCTTCTTCTGGACCAGCTCGCTTCTTTCTTCATTTCTAGCAATGAGTGAGCTCTACTGGACATGCATCTCTGCTGTCAACGTGAGTTTCCTTCCAGCCAGCCGTGGTTCTTCACTTAGCTGGAACGTAACTCTGGTCCGTGTCTTCCTTTAATGTGTGCCACCTCTACTTGTGCTCCTCCCCAACGTGTGTCCCAGAGTTGCGTGGCCTCCCACTTCCATTTCAACAAAAATGGGCAGTGACAATACTAAATCAATAAAACTTTCTCGAGACTTTGAACCAAGTGGTGGCCCCTACTTCTATTATTTCATTTCAAGTCTAGCTTTGGTGTTTGCCAAAAACCGTGACCTTCCAAATGTGATAGATCCCACTTTAATTCTAAAACATGCTTTTCCAAATTCTCTTTTCCCTGTGTCTAAGCCATATTCGTGAACTCTATTCCTTGAATGGATGGGTCTAAATGTCCCTTCAAATAATGAATCCCACCAATTTCTGATTTGTCCATGGGTCCCGCTCTTATTTCACGTGGCAGCTTCTTTCAAGGACATAAAATGTGTGTTATTTCTTCATAATTGAATGTACTCCTCTTAATAGGCCAAAAATTAATCCAGCCATGACTAACACCGTGTGGATGTTGCCTCTGAAGAAAAAATCTGAGTATATTTTCCAAAATAAATTCATGTGTTTGCACCTCAGTAAATCTCCACCCTTAGATCCAATTACCATTTTTTATTAACCCTTCAAATGTCCCAAAATATTATCCAACAATTTTCCTGCAATTAATAATATAAATAATTAGTCTCAAATAATTCAAATTAATCAAAATTAGAATTACTGGTCAATTTAAGCACAATTACTGAAAATGGGAAAATATCGGACAATTAAGCACAATTTCCTGATTAATTCTAGCACAATAAACTAAGTGAAGTGAATAAAATATCGACTCATCAAAATAGACCACACTTAGTCTTTTGCACTCCTGGGCAAAATCAAGACGTAAATCAGGGAATAGATCAAAGGACATCAAAGGAATGGTGACACAAACTCACCAGACAGAAAATAAAGACTCTAGAAAAATAAAAAGAATTTACAGAATTCTCAAGAATTATGGACTGATGAAAGAAGTAGAAATTTTCCAACACAAAATCAAGAAAAGCACATACTTACAGAAATCATCCAAGCAATTCACAGTATGGCAAAATAATTAATCAGCTCAAGAGGTGATTTAAATATAACATAACCTCACAGATGCACTAATAGTGTTTCTCTCAAGTGTTTAAGGTAAATAATTCCAACTCAATGTACTCAAGAAAACAAACACAAGTAGACTTGGCAAGCTTCTAATATCAACACTTAAAACATATGTATGTTCAGATCAAAAGGTCTTTCAGGGTTGTAATGGGGCCAAGGACAGGGGAGGATAAATTTGGATAAGTAGCTATAGCTCAGAAGAAATAGAGGTGCACTAGGAAAAAAAATGTAAACACAGTGAAATCTCACCCAAACCTCTAATTCAATCCTCTTCTCGACTCCATTATTCACAAAATTATTTTTCAATTTTTTTCTCTTTTTCTCATCATTTTTTTTTATCCTGTCTTCTTTCTTTTTTTTTTTATATTATACAACAGGATATAAATTATCATTTCAAAACATGATGAGGAACCAACTAGCCAATTCATCAGAATTCCCAAGGAGACCACACTTATTCTCAAAATACTTCTATAGCTCCAGACTTTCCTAAGGATAAGGTAATAATTTGTTTTTCACTTAGGATCAGTGTATGAGCTTCAACACAAAGAAATATATACAGTATAGGCTCAAAGGGGTTATCAAAGGATAATAACAAGGTAGGCTTATTTGGCTAAAGAGGCTCAAGAACAAAAATGCCTTTATCACGTCTGAACATGCATATCAATCAAGTATATCAGAAAGAATCAAGCCAAGGCATATGTGCAAGCATTCAAGATACATATCACACACAAAAAAGAAAATTAAGTGGCTCAAATCTCACACAGGGTATTCGTTACAATCAAATCAACCTCTTAAACATTATAATCATCTTTCCAGGCAGAGAAAAGCAAGGATTTCAAACCATAAGTATTAAGTAAGTGAAGGAAAAATCTACAACTTAAACATCATCCAGAAATCAAGAGAAAAATGTAAAATTTATTGCACACAAAACTCGATAAAAAATAACTTAAAAGAGAGAAAAAAAAATTTAACACTCAAAAACAAAAAAATTTAACACACAAAATACAATTTAACAGAAAAATCAGAATTTCTTCCTAGTAGACCACACTTAAATCACACAATGTCCTCAGTGTGTTACAATCATCAGATTATCAATTTCAGAGCAGTCAAATAATATAGACAAGTGCAATAAAAAGGTAAGGAGATGGGAAGAAATTTTCAGTAACATCCATCAGTAGATGTTATCAGTGACATCCATCAGCAGATGTCTAAATCACGTAGCACCCATCAGTAGATGCTAATTAAATTTTATTTATTTATTTATTTATTTATTTATTTAATTTTTTTATTTTTCTGAAAAAGGAGACTGGCACTGTGACAATAGTCTCGGTGGAAACGACCGGAACTGTTGCTACAGTGGAAAGCAATCTGGCTATAAATGAGGCACTCCTCCGCGTCCAGCGCCATTTCTGATCCCTCACTCTCTCTCTACTCCTCTCTCTGCTCTCTTCTCTGCTCTCTTCTCTCTCTACTCTCTCGAGCGTCTGGATCTCTGCAGGGAGCCTCTCCCCCCTGCGTCCGCGTGCTCTGAAGGTGTACGAGCCCTGCAAGGAGCCTCTGCCACCGTGCCAACTGAAGAGTCTGAGATCCGCGAGGAGCTTCTCTGCCAGCTCTACTTCTCCAGGTAAGTCCTCTGCACCTTCCTTCTTTCCTTCTTTCTTATCTTTCTGCTTGCTTTTTCTGCTTTTATTACCATCCTGCTTTCCTGCTTTCCATTTTTTTCTTCTCTGACCTCTTGCCTGCTGTCCCTCTTTTCCATTTTCCTGCTTTCCTTTATTTTTCTTCTGCTTTTTATGCTTCTTTCTTCTCCTTTTCAATTTTTTCATTTTTTTTTTGAAACTGAAAACACTTAAACACATAAAACACAACTGTCATAAAACTTAAGGGGTATATCGGCTGGAAACCAGACGTTAATCTCCCTTCGATTGAAGGTATTGCAGAGACAATCGGGTAGAACAACGCCACGTACCCCACTTAAAAATAAACACAAAATCTTAATTTACAAGAACAACAAGGACAACAGGACAACTGGACGTAGATCCGTTTAGGACCCTTTTGCAAGGACCGTGAAACAGATCTGAGACCAGACACAGAAATATCAAAGACTGATCAGACAAAATAAACTGAAAAGGAAACAAAAACAACCAAATAAAGAAAATACTGAACTAAGAATCTAATATATTTTTATGCTTCTTTTTTTTATGTTTTGTTTTTCTTTTTTTATGTTTTTGTTCTTTTTATTTTTATATTTTTTTTTATTATGTTTTAGAATATTTCAAGAGGAATGATGACGAGTGAGATGGAATCAGAGAGATACACTAGTCAGCGATGGCGTCCTACAGATGATCAGATCAAGATGATGACCAACATCTACAACTATGGGGTCACACACCCAAGCCGAGCGCAAGTCGTCGAGATCGCGTCTCGACTAAGGACCTTCGCAGATGCCACCGAATATAACGTGCACTGTTGGTTTAACAACCATGGCAATCGGGTCAGGCGCTGGCAAGCGGAGATAGACCCCACTGGCACTCTCTTTTCACAACTGCCGCTGTATATGTATGGTAAGAACTCTCATCATACCTCCATTTTTATTGAAATTATTTTCACTTCCTCTTCTATAATTAACACAATTTTTTTTTTGTTTGTTTGAAAGAATACAACTGGGTGATAATGAGGGCACCGAGGCTGCTGGATTTGTTTCCAGTTCCGATCATTATCGATGACGACAGAAATGAACGAGAAATTCTTCCACCAAAGCCTCCTGTATTTCGAACCAGAACTCCCTCAACGGAGCTCTCCCTTAGACCACCACAACCAGCTCGAGAATTCTTCCAGTTTTAATGTTTCGTTTATTTATTTTTTTTTTTTATGTTTTTGTTGGCCGAGTGTGGCCAGAATTAAGGACTGTAATATGAACACTTATGTTTTTTTTATGTTTTTAATTTTTTTTTTTATGTTGTTTTTGTTTTTTTTATTTGGTTTGTAATATTAACGATCACTAAAGATCGACCCCGGAACAACTTTATTTTCACAAATATCTATTGCAATTTCATTTTCAGATCTGATAAATTTCCTTTTCTCAATTACTGTAATTTTTTTGCAATGATGAATGAAATCTTTCTTAGTTAAACAAAATTTTCAATCAAAGATCTGTATGAAACAACTAAGAAATTATTTTTACAGTGAAGAAAAATAAGGAAAAATAAGATCTGAAGTGAAAATTTTTATTGGTATGAAATAATAAGATACTGAGGGTCGAAATAAAATCAAGGAATACGCAAAACAATTTTTGAATTTTTGAATATTTATTTTTTTTTATATATATATTTAGTAAAAACACTAAAAATCACGAAGCAAATAAAACACAAAACACATTATTTTTTTTAAATATATGTACATCTCATAACAATTAAATTTTAATTGAAAAGAAAGATTTTGCACACTTTAAAAAAAAAAAAAAAAATTTTATCACAAAATTTTTTTTTTATGTTTATTTATTTTTTTTTTTTTTAAAGATGACAATTACGAAAACTAAGAAGAAAAGGAAAAACAAACTTAAAAGAAAAACAAAATGCAGAATCTCCCCCAGACCACACTTAAACTACAATGTCCTAAACGTGTTCTAAGCATAAGATCATCAATTAAAACACTAAACAGATAAAGGACAAATGCAATAAAAGTAGGAAAACGGGGAAGAAAGAAAAAGAAAACTCCCCTGGTCAGGGTGGCAGTTGCCAATTTTGGATTTGTAGGGAGATGTTCTTCTCTTCAGGATCCAAGATGAAATTGTTGAGGACAAACTGCTTCATCCTCCAGATTTGATCAAGCAGTGAAATGTCCTCCACCGCCGGATCTAAACCACAAATATTGTTACTGAGCGGATTCAGCAGGTGCCTGTTGATCTTCAAACTATCAGTGTCAGCACCTTTGATTTCCACTGTGGGTGTATGTTGATCAAATTTATACGTACCTCCTGCAACATGGTTAGTGCAATGTGGCAGTGCAGAAATTTCATGCAGAGGTATAACACCCCATCCCAATTCATCATACTGAGCCTTAGATAAATCCTCATAACATGAATCAATTTCTAAATTGCATGCAATATTAATCATAGACTCAGATTCATGTTCAGTGCATGAAGAATAACCATTCGAATGTGATAGTAAAAAGCGGTTCTCATCATGCACAGAGGAAAAATTAAAATCAGACTCAGCAAGAATATAGTCATTAGCATACCGATCATCATCACAATCAACATAATAATCAAATTGTGGTATGCTTACCTCCTCTTCCTTGAAGATTTCTAGAGTGTGGGAAGGTGAAGGTGGTCTACCTGGTTCAGCACTACTGCTTATTCTTGCCTGGTCCTCAAAATCTTCAGCATTCTCCTCAGGTGCAAGAGTGGCTATCTGCCTGATCTGATCAGTCATATTCTTCATGGCAGCTTGAGTTTCCTGCTGGATTTGCTCGAACTGAATTCTCTGTATGGTCATCTGCTCCAGTAACTCCTTTAATGTAGGCTCAGAAGTTGAAGGCTGAGGAGCTATTTGAGCAAGAGCATCATACTGCTGACTCTCGTATTGCTGGACTGACGGAGGGATAAAAGTATCCACAGATGGTGCAACCTGATATTCCTGTGGAGCATCGTACCATCCCAAACTCGTGTCATTCCATCCAGGATCGTTGTTATAAGCATATTGCACAGGGGAAAATTTGCTCAGAAACTGATGCTCAAGATATCCCCAATCAGTAACAGATCTTAGAGGAAGAGAGTCTTTCCAATCCTTAGCTGCTCCTTGTAATGAATGCGGAAATGCGCTCAAGAAAATGTGATCAAGAGGAACATCTGGAGGCTTCATTGAAGAGCACACCATGTGGAACTCCTCCAAATGTCTATGTGGGCATTCCCCTACAAAACCATGAAACTTAGGCAGCAAATATGTCAGTCCAGTGCTTAGAACGTAATATAAATCATCCTCTGTAGGTGGAACCGGCTCCCTAGGAGTGCTCTCAGGAATTTGAGGATGATCCATATAATTCTCATCATAAAATTCAGCAGAATTAAATTCAGAGTACCAAGCAGAAGGAGAATCATGATTATAGGCACTCGCAGAATAAGCACTATTCACATCAAAATAGGTAGACATGGAAAATAAAAAGTAAAAAACTAAAAACTAAAAATTATAAAACAGATAAAACACAACACATTTATACATGCAATACATACACAAGACAAAAAATTTTTTTTTTTTTTAATTAACAGACAAAATACATATGACACGCATACAAAACAAATAGAACATCACAACACAAGATAAAACACAACACAATTAAACATGCTACAGGCAAAAAAAAAAAAAAAAATTTTTTTTTAAATAATAACTAAATACAGAACACAACACAATAAAATATAAAAGACAAAACATATATTAACACAACATAATCGAAAAACACAACAAAAATCTAAAACAAGAACCTGGAACTGAAGTGACAACGCCGCCAAAATTTGCTGAAGGTGTCGTTGTCGCCTACAAAAATACAAAAGACAAAACACACAAAACACACATATTAACAGAACAAAAATTTACACAACAAGAATCTAAAACCAAACCGTCATTGGTCCCCGGCAACGGCGCCATTTTTGATGAACGGGTCGCACCGCACACAAAAGTTGAGCATAAAGGAATGCAGTATAGTACTAGGATTTGACTCCTAGGTCGTCTCTCAAGGACCAATTTTTTGGTGGTTCAGTCTTAGATTAGTCACGAAGTGGGGGGGGGGGTTTGTGGATGTTTTTGCAAGGAAAAATTAAATTAAAATTGGAAATTAAAACAGCAGTGCAGAAAACGTAAATGCAGTCTAATTAAAATTTACCCAAAGCATCAGTAAAAATAAACGGTAAAAACAACGTTCGAAAATAAATTGAACAGTAAAACAAAACAACAAAATATAGCAATGCAGGAAATAACGAACGGTAAAATTCAACAGATAAAATAACTTAAAATGAAATTTATCAAAGTTTCAACACTTGAAATAAAATGTGACAGTACATATTAAAATTAAATGATCAAACAACCGTGAACACCCTTCTACTAAACTACATGCTTCATGCTTCAGAAATAAAACACTACAACATTGCACTGTTTGGAATTAAAACTGAGAGGGAGACCTCCTGGAAGAGAAGGAACCGTGACCCCTTCCAGGCCTCAAGGCCGTGACCCTATATCTCACTCGCTTTTACTACACTACTCCTTCAACCTTCTTTATAGCCACGGCATCCACTGCCCGTGAATACCATCCTCCAAAGTGCTTCTCTCCTATGCTGAACGTGAACTCTCTGTGTGGAGCATGATGTCTTGCCTGGTGCAAATAAAATAAGTAAAGGGCCCTTCATTAAGCCAACTATTTTGTCATCTTCTTCAATTACGTTGCACCCACTTCTTCTTTCACGGAAATGGTTTTCCAAGCTGCTGGCCGTGTGCTCCTTAAACCGTGATCTACTTGAATGCAAACCAAGAGAGACCAAGCTTGCTGGACTCCACTTCAGTTCTGCCTTGGGCCGTGAAGGTGGCTGCTCCAAGTGTGCTGCACCGTGACCCTTCATTCTCCATTCTCTCCAATCAATCCCGAGAGCTACTGGAA
This sequence comes from Vigna nakashimae, assembly GCA_034642375.1. Taxonomy (NCBI): domain Eukaryota; kingdom Viridiplantae; phylum Streptophyta; class Magnoliopsida; order Fabales; family Fabaceae; genus Vigna; species Vigna nakashimae. Next base: position 19,083,223 of record CM067760.1, on the reverse strand, counting down.
CGTGGAAGAATCCGAGATTCTCTCCAGGCCGTGACACCACTTCTTTGCTCCAGCTGCTTACTCCTTTCTCCAGCTCCTTCTTAAGTCATCATTGTCAAACCTTCATGGATGTGCAACTGCTGGATACTGCACCATCATCTAGCCATGCCATGGAAGCACCTCCAAGCTGCTGTGCGTGACAAACTGCTACTGGACTGCGTGAAGACTCCAAGCTGAACGCTGCTTCTCTCTCTTTTGTTGCCACGTGAATCAACCCTTTGTTCTTCTCCAAACACCTCCATATGCTTCCGCTGGGATGTCTTCTTCTTCTTCTGGACCAGCTCGCTTCTTTCTTCATTTCTAGCAATGAGTGAGCTCTACTGGACATGCATCTCTGCTGTCAACGTGAGTTTCCTTCCAGCCAGTCGTGGTTCTTCACTTAGCTGGAACGTAACTCTGGTCCGTGTCTTCCTTTAATGTGTGCCACCTCTGCTTGTGCTCCTCCCCAACGTGTGTCCGAGAGTTGCGTGGCCTCCCACTTCCATTTCAACAAAAATGGGCAGTGACAATACTAAATCAATAAAACTTTCTCGAGACTTTGAACCAAGTGGTGGCCCCTACTTCTATTATTTCATTTCAAGTCTAGCTTTGGTGTTTGCCAAAAACCGTGACCTTCCAAATGTGATAGATCCCACTTTAATTCTAAAACATGCTTTTCCAAATTCTCTTTTCCCTGTGTCTAAGCCATATCCGTGAACTCTATTCCTTGAATGGATGGGTCTAAATGTCCCTTCAAATAATGAATCCCACCAATTTCTGATTTGTCCATGGGTCCCGCTCTTATTTCACGTGGCAGCTTCTTTCAAGGACATAAAATGTGTGTTATTTCTTCATAATTGAATGTACTCCTCTTAATAGGCCAAAAATTAATCCAGCCATGACTAACACCGTGTGGATGTTGCCTCTGAAGAAAAAATCTGAGTATATTTTCCAAAATAAATTCATGTGTTTGCACCTCAGTAAATCTCCACCCTTAGATCCAATTACCATTTTTTATTAACCCTTCAAATGTCCCAAAATATTATCCAACAATTTTCCTACAATTAATAATATAAATAATTAGTCTCAAATAATTCAAATTATTCAAAATTAGAATTACTGGTCAATTTAAGCACAATTACTGAAAATGGGAAAATATCGGACAATTAAGCACAATTTCCTGATTAATTCTAGCACAATAAACTAAGTGAAGTGAATAAAATATCGACTCATCAACTTCCCACAATCAAAAATCAACAAAGGGAAGCAAGAGATTTCTTCTTTTAGACAAGGCATGGAGGAGACGCTAGGTCAAGCATGGGATAGATACAAGAGCTTGTTGAAAAAGACGCCCACTCATGGCTTTGACGAAGCAACAATAGTCATTCTTTTCCTTGGAGGTCTTGGTTCACAAACCAAGTTGATGCTAGATGCCTCAGCTAAAGGTAATATTAAATGCAAGACTCTAGAGGAAGCCACTGAATTGATTGATAATATGGCTACTAATGACAATGAGATGCATAATGAGAGAGGAGCTCCAATTCAACAGAAGGGAGTTCTACAATTGCAATCAAATGATGCCTTGCTTGCGCAGAACAAAATAATAACTCAACAGTTGGAGAATTTGACTAAGACACTTGCTCAGTTGCCAAAGAAGCTAAAGAATGTTGCACAAGTTCATCAACAACTTTGTGAACTATGTGGTGGTGATCATACTAATTGTCAATGTGCTTTTCCAATGGAGGCTTTAGAAGATGTCAATTTCATGGCCAATCAATTTCCATACCGCCAAGGGAACTACAACCAAGGGTGGAAACCACACCCAAGCATGGGTCAAGGTCAGAATGGACAAGCTGGATAAGTAGGACAGTTCAATAGACCACAACAACAACCATCCATATGGCAACAAATATCTACTACAAATGAGAAATCAACAAAGCTTGAAGAAACTCTTCAACAATTTATTCAGGTGACCGTCTCTAGTCATAAAAGAACTGAAGCTGCAATTAGAAATTTGGAGATACAGATTGGCCAAATGGCTAAGGATAGGAAGGATAATCCTGATAAGAGTTTTTGGGCTAATACTGAGGTTAACCCTAAGGAAGAGGGCAAAGTTATTGTAAGTACAGATGATGAGAGAATGGATGATGAAAAAAAGAGAGTTGAGTTAGAAAGAAAAGAAGAAAGAGAAGAGAGAAAAGAGAGAGTTGAGAGAAAAGAAGAGATAGTAAGTGAGGATGAAAGAAAAGAGAAAGACAAGAAGAGGGGAGAGAAAAAGAATGAGAAAAGTGATAAAATTCTTCCTTATCCTAAGGGGAGTGAAAAGATTGAAAAAGAGAGACAATATGGGCGCTTTAAAGATATCTTCAGGCAATTGGAGATTACAATACCTTTGAAGGAAGCATTGCAACAAATTCCAGCTTATGCACGGCACATGAAGCAAGTCCCCATAAAGAAGAAATATCTAGATGAAAAGGGAGATTGCAGTGTTGTTGAGAAGAAGCCACTTCCTCAAAAAGTGAAGGATCCAGGAAGTTTTACTATTCCTTGTGTCATAGGGAAGGAGAAAATAAGGAAAGCCCTAATTGATTTAGGGTCAAGTATTAATTTGATGCCTTTATCTCTGCTTGAAATAATTGGTGATTTTGAAGCCAAGCCAACAAAGGTGACTTTGCTAATGGCGAATGAATATTTAAAGAAGCCCTATGGTGTGGTGGAAGATGTTGTGGTTTGCATGGACACATTAAAATTTCTGGTGGACTTTGTGGTGATGGAGATGAAGGAGGATGAGAAGGTCCCAATCATTCTTGGAAGACCGTTTATGAAAACGGAAAAGGTAATAATCAATGTGGATGATGGGATGATAGTGCTTCAAGACCGAGGAGAAAAGGTGATCTTTAATGTCTTCAAAGGGGAGCAGTATATTAAAGAGAAGGAGGCTAGTCATTAGTTGCATGTAAAGATGCACCCTTGACTAGTTTAAAAGTTGCAAAGTCGGGCTTCAAAGGTAAAAATTGTTTCTTATCACATGTTAGGGAAGAAGAAAAAGATGGCAAAGGAAGGAAGGTTCACATTGACTTGATGAAGGAACAACTCAAACTTGGTACACCTGTAAGATTCAAGAACAAGTTGTGGGTTGTGAAAGACTATAAAGAGAATGGAGTGATAGAGATTGAATCTCCATATTCAAGGAGAGTCAAAAAGGTGGACCGGAAGTAGTTGATGAGTTGGTGTGATGAGAGAAAAAAGGAGCACCAACATTGAAGAAGGAACTTGAGCTTTATTGAGTCAAGCTAATGACGTTAAAAGAGCGCTTACTGGGAGGCACTATGACAAATTTATGAACACCGAAAAACGGCGCCACAAACTTGTTTAACAATCGGCAAGTGTGACCGAATCGTTTCAAGTAATAAAACTCGGTAAGACCAAGTATCGTTCTCCCAAAGGACTCACGGCCTAGTTTAGTTATGTGATTCGTTGATTATTCGAGACTTGAGAACAAATTGATTGTAATTTTAGATGCAAAAGACAGAAATTAAATATGTATGCATGAATTTGATCAATGGCAAAAACATAATACAAACACTTCAATGAAATAAATGGATGAGTATGTTGTTGGGGTTATCAATTTCATCTTATCCACTCTCATATACTTTAGGAATTCAACATTCTTTTCATCAATTGTTAATGCCACTCTCTAAATCACCTTGCAAGAAGGCCTATCCTTAATTACGAATTCATACAATTCCTAGCATTCCTAGTAATTAGTTCTTAAGTGCAGGAGCTTAAGGCAACCAATATGCTATTGGGAGAAATTCCCCAGATCTAGATTTTCCCGTACGTTCCCGTATCGACAAAATCAATAATCATGGCAATGAATGAGTTAAACAAAGCAAGCATTAAGCAAAGAGGAAAAACCCTAACTAATGATGAAAGAAAGCATAGGTCTTAAAAGTAAGATGTTAAAACAAATTCCATATATGAGAGTTTCACAAGACTACATTGATTCCCCAACAACAATACAAGGTTTAGTTCAACATATTCATGGTGAAACTAGATGAATAATAATGGAAGAATGAAAGATAAAACCCTAGAAAGGTGAAGAGGTAGCCTGAGCATCCAAGATCCTCCTTCAAAGGGGTGGAAGAGAGAGCATTTGCTTCGTTTCTGCCAAAGATACAAACCCTTAGGCCCAAGCCCATAAGAGTGTCGCTCAGCAGTAAACTGCCGCTCAGTGGTAAGTGCGTGAGTTGGTTTCTTCCGCTCAGCGGCCATTTTGCCCCTCAGCGGATCCAACGTGACTTCCTGAGTGCCGCTCAGCGGTAAACTGCCGCTGAGCGGTGGTTGCGGCTTCTCCTTTTGCACTTTTTGATGTCTTTTCTGATTCTATCTCTCTCCTTCGTCACTTCTTTCACCAAATTCACCTTAAAACCTGCACAAAAACACTGAAATCAAGCATAAACCTGTCCAGCTCTCTTATTTATGAAAATATGAACAAAAGCATGATTTCAAGCTAGTTTCTAAGTGTTAAAGGTTGCTTTTAGGATCAATTTTAAGCATGAAAATAACAGTTTTTCAACTGTTATCAGGCACCCTAGTGATTTGAGAACATTAATTTCTGTAATTTTGGTGATGTAATTTTATAAACTTCGGAACATTGGTTTATGTTGTTTTGAGATTTTATGGTATAGCATCTACTGATGGATGTTAAATGATTGAATATCTACTAAAGGATACTAGGTTTGTTTACACCTACTGATGGGTGTTGGTAAGAAAAGATTTGCACTTACTGATGGGTGCTGGAGGATTTTGGGTCAGGCTCGTGACGTTAAACAAGCGTTTGTTGGGAGGCAGCCCAGTGTTCTAAATTTTGTTGAACTTATTTGCTTCTATTTTTAGATTAGGGTTTGATGTACTCAGTTTAAAACTTTATCTGTTATGATGGTTTGGTTTTGACTTATGCATGATGAGTAATGCTTGATGATGCTTGGATATTGATGGATGTTGAGATTGTGCACTATATGCTGATATACAGATGGTTATTCACAAGCTATGTGAACAAATGCATGATGTTGTGATTGTGATTATGATGCTAAGCAGGGTGTGTATGTGGAATGTCAATGAGCCTATATGTGAGGTTTTGAACTCCAGATTTTTTATTGAGTGCTATTACATTGAAAGCATGAATGACTTTGCCTAGGTTTCTATAATTGAATCACTTACTTGTTTGTATCATATGATAAAGGTCATTTGTTGGTAACCCTTTATTAGACAAATGCATGATTGTAGCCCAATAAAAGAGAGCACAATGTGTTCTAACCTTTGAACCCTTAGCTTTGAACGTGATAGAAAATCCTCTTTTAAAAGCTTTACCTTGAGTTGAGTTGAAGATATCTTGTGGTATTGATAAATGTTCAAGTTTGGGGTTGTTGGGATGTTTAAAAAGGGGAATATGAAAAGCATTGAGCTAATCATGTGAAAAAGCAAAATAAAAAGGGAAGAAAAGAAAGAAAGAGAAAGGCTCAATGCAAAAGAAAGTATCAATATACGAACTTCAATTTTACCCAAGTTCAGAATCTTCATATGTTTCATAATTGTGAGGTGCGGTAGATTCTTAAGCATTGGATTCTTTGTGGGAGATGATCTGCCAACACTGGAAACAACCTTCAGAGCTGACACGAAATTTGGGCAAATACCAGTATATGAACTTCACATTTTCATCATATCATAGTTTAGAATCTCTATATGTATCATAGCTCTGACGACCATTAGATTCATAAGCATAGGATTCTTCACTAGGAGGTTATTCATACGCATATGATTCATAAAATTTGAAGCCTTCAGAGGTGTCATAAACAGGAGTTTCCCTGTCGAAAAAGGAACTTTCAAATGGTTCAGATTTTTTGTGAACTACAATTTCTCTTGTTTGAATAAATTGCAACAACAAATGTGATAACGTTTAAAAAACCGTTATTTTTATACTTAATTTTTGACATCAAAAACACCCTTTAGGACTTAGAAACTAGTTTGAAATCATGCTTTTGCTTAAGTTGTGGAAATAAGAGAGTTGGACATGGGGAATGTTGTTCGCTTGGGCTTGTTGGTGCACCGCTGGTTAGAGTCCCCATTCTGAAGCGACATGGAGAATGTTGTGCGCTTTAGGACGGCAAGATTGATAAAAGTGAAATGAAAGAGGGTTTTTCACATATTATGATAGGTGTGTTAATGTCTATTATAATATGTTTCCCCTATAATTTCTATTTTGCCACCGTGTTCAACTTGTTATGATAGGTGGCCTTTTACCTATCATAATATATATAATTTTTATTACGAAAATTCCATCGCTACACCTATTATGATAGGTTTCTTAAAATATGTCATAATATATCTTAGTTTTATTACAAAATTGCCACCAATCAATGTAATATGATAGGTAGATTTCACCTATCATAGTAGCCCCTCATGGAATCCTCTTTTTCCACTAGTGCCATTATCTAAGCATCATTTTAGTTGCAAAATCAACTCCTTTATAGCTTGTAACTTACTTAAACCTCTTCTTTTGTCTTATTTTCTAAATAAATGTGTTTTAGGCTACATTGATGTAACTTTATCACTAATCCCATTATTTTATAGCTAAAAATATGCTTGGAAGAATCTCCAAGAATGTAGAGAACTAAACCAACAACAGAAGAAAGCAAATCTGCATAAAATGACAAAATGAAGCAGTGCAACATAGTCAGGCCTAGGCGCCCTTTTTGCATGGGCGCTTGAGCGCCAGTGCACCACGATTGACGCACGCCCGAGCACCCAGTCTCTAGAGGCGTGATGAGTGCATATTTATGCCCACATTTATGCTTTAAAGTTCAAATTTTTGATGGGATAATTGTGCTTAAATGGTTAATTTTAAGTGAATTTGTGATGATTGGAATTGTTGGGTTTGGGAAATAAAGAGACGTAAAAAGTAAGTTTTAATGCATAAATTATTCTTGGATGTTCTAATGTTTATTTGTGCAGCTGAGAATATAAGTTTTATTGGTCCAAATGGCAATTCAAGGCCTAAAATCAGATTTTATTTGGAAAGTTCAGAAGGGGCTAAAGTGCAGATAGAGGAAATTTCAGGGTATTTGTGCAATTTTAGAAAGTCAGAAAATCTAAAAGATAAAATTCAGTTGTTGAATTTAATTTGGGAATATCAACAGAAAATATCTTCCAAATAATTTTATCATTATCTAAATCTTTTAGTTATTTGGAGGATATAGGATATACGATAATTGAGTTAATATCTATCAAATATTCTTTAAAACTGATTTAATCTAATGAATATTTGAAAGATATAATATATCAACATAAAATATCTTATCAACAACTATTCAGAGTCCAAGCCCAATCAAGCCTATATAAAGAGACCCAAGGGAGGCAGAAAAAGGGACTTCACTTAATTCATTCATTCGCTCATACTCCTCTCACTTTTCTTTCATCTTGTATTCAACTCCATTCATGGAGGGCTAAGAATCTAGGGCTATTCTACTGTAATTCCATGATGGATTCTGAGGTTACGTTCAGTTAATGCAATTGTTTACTTTGATTATTGATTTAAGTTGTTCTCTCTATGTCTTTCATCTCTCTATCTTGTTAAAAGCAAAGATTTTTGCATCATAATGTGTTTGAATCTACATGCATATTGATTATATGAGTTTTAGGGTTTCTAGGTTTAAATTGAGAATCTACTTTGATTTAATTTAGGAACTTTCATATGATTAAATGGTTTTTACTATCAATTGAGAATGTACTTTGATTGATTAGTAATAATTTCAACTATAATCAATTGAGAATTTACTTTGATTGATTAACTTTTAACTTGGTTAGGAGATTTAAGAATAAACATGATTAAACACAATAGAATTTGATTGAGAATGTACTTTGATTGAATTTATTGTGAATAATCTAGAAAGGTTTTGCATTTGATTGAGAATTTACTTTGGTTAAATGCATGATCGCCCTCAAATTAATTGAGAATGTACTTTAATTAATTTGAAACTTAAACAATAATCAATTGAACAATTATCCGTGAATAACCGATGACGAATCTATCTTGGAAAAGCAGTGGAATTAGCCTATTTAATTATAACTGTTTTTAAGTTTATTATTTGTTCTTTAAACATTCTCCAAACATCATTTTTATTCATAAGCATTGCATAGCATAAGAGTCAGATATTTAAAAGCAATTACGTGTTCGTTGGGAGACGACTCAGGGTTACTTTAACCCTATCTACTTTCTTGAATACTACTTGGCAAAAGTTGCCTTGAAAAGTAGTATTAATTTGATAGCTTCAACGACAGCCTATCAAATTTGGCGCCATTGCCGGAGAATATGGTTAGTATTTTAAATATTTTGATTCTAATTTTATTTTATTTTTTACTTTTATTTTTCATTTTTTTTTATCTTTATTTTTTTTATTTATTTAACGCATATACATTTAATTTAATTTGAGTTATTTTGTAACCTTTAGTCATTCTTATTTTAGGAAAAATCTTTGTTCTTGTTTTAATTAAGAATTTCTCTTGAGAAATACTTGAGGCTAGTTTGAATACACTCTGGCTAGGAAAGACTTGGTACTTAAGTTGTCCATTGTGACGCACCTCTCTTTCTTGGGAGTGGACCCAACAAGTCTCTTTTATCTCTTATTTGAAATTTTTCTCTAAAGCAAGAACAAAAGAAAAAGAGAAGTAACAGAGAAACAATTTCAAGCAGATTGCATAGTGCATGACCAGAGCTAACCCAGGAGAATTTTATCAAATTAACCCGGAAGTCGAAAGGAATTTGCGTAAGCAGCGGAGAAGATTGAAATTTGGGTGTTCTACTGAGGGAACACTTCCTACATCTGAAGTTATTCCACCTTCATTATCTCCAATCACAAACATATCATCCAATCCTTTACCTGATCCTAACCCAAACAATATGGCACAAAGAACCATCATACATTTAGCCACCTCCCACAATACAACTATCCGAAGTAACATTGAATACCCTAATGAGGAGTGGGAGTTGAGACCTGACCTGTTAAATGCCTTACCAAAGTTCAATGGGTTATCAAGGGAGAATCCACACAAGCACTTGAGACAATTTCACATGTTGTGTGAAAACTTTAGATCTCCCAGGATCACAATAGAGAGCCTTAAAATGAGAGCTTTTCCTTTTACTCTTCAAGGCGCAACTCAAGATTGAGGTATTATCTCTCTGCACGGATTACAAATTGGGAAACTATTGAAAGACTCTTTCTTGAGAATTATTTTCCTGCATCCAGATTATTAGCTATCTGTAGAGAAATTCAAGATATAAGACAGAGAGATAGAGAGAATCTTAGTGAATATTGGGAAAGATTCAAGAAACTATGTTCTTCATGCCCTCAACTCTAAATGGAAGATTTTATTCTAAGCTTTTATGAAGGCTTAAGTCCTACTGATAGGTCATGGACAAATGCTGCAAGCAGAGGATATTTTTTAGACAGGTCACCAGAAGATGGTATAGATCTAATAGAACGGAAGGCAGTAGACAATCAACAGTATGGCACAAGAGAAAATTCAATGACTTTGTTGAAGGGAGTGCATGAAATTGATAATGGTGCAGTTGATGGAAAGATGATAGATGAAAGATTGAATAAGCTAGAAAGCAAACTTGACGAGATTGCAAGTTTGTTTAAAACCTCAACTCCACAAATTGCTAAGAAGTGTGGAATTTGCATTTCAACTAACCATTATACTGATGAGTGTCCTAGCTTAGTGGAAACCACTCTGGAAAACCCATCTCAAGCTTTTGCTGCAAACATGATTGAAGGAAATAGACCATACCAGAATTATCATGATTCGTCCTCCAATAGATATCAGCAGAACATGCAACCTTATGTTCCACCTCAACAAAGGCAGCAATCTCAGCCTGAAATGTCAATGCAAGATTTCATGAAAACAATACTTGAGCAAAATTCAGAAATCAAGAAATCAATTGTAGAGTTGACTCAGAGGGTGGAAAAATTAGAGGCTAAGGAGTCAAATAAACTACCTGCACAAACAGTGATCAACCCGTAAAATGTAAGTGCTATTACTTTGAGAACGGGTAAGCAAGTAGAAGGCTCTGAAGGAGCCCAAGAGGATGAAGATAAGGAGAAAGAAGGAGCGCAAATTGATGACAATGGAGGACCAAGTGAACCATCACCTGAGACTACCACTGATAAATCCAGGTTAGTATCCTTTAACTCTTCCTCTAAAAATTCTTCTTCATCTTATTCTCCACCTCCTCCATATCCAAATCGGTTGAAACCGAAAAACAAAAAAAATGGAGGAATTAAACCAAGAGATCTTAAATACTTTCAAAAAGGTGGAGATCAACATTCCCTTGCTAGATGCTGTTAAGCAAATCCCTAAATACGTCAAGTTTTTGAAAGAAATTTGCATAAATAGAAGGCGTTTTAGGGATAATGAGGTTGTGAATTTGGGAAGAAATGTGTCAAGCTTGATTAAGAAGCATATTGGAATACCGCAAAAATGCAAGGATCTAGGTATGTTTTTTGTTCCATGTGTTATTGGAAATTCAAAGTTTGACAATGCCATGCTAGATTTAGGGGCTTCCATAAATGTAATGCCTTTATCAGTGTTTATTTCTCTATCTTTGGGACCTCTTAAGACTATTGGTGTGGTCATTCAACTAGCCAACCGTAGCATAGTTAACCCTGCAAGTGTGCTTGAGACGTCCTTGTCCGAGTAGACAAGTTAATTTTTCCTGCAAATTTCCAATCTTAAAGCTTGCATGTAATAGGAATGTTCATGACTTGATCTTGGGGATTCATGGGTTATGGGGACGTAAGATGGAACCTAGAATTGAAACAAGAGTCTTTGTGGTTCATTGATTCTAGGGATGGAAGATGATTCACATGTTGTCTTAAGATCCTAGCTCATTAATGCTAATTTTGCTTGTTAGGTTTTCCAAGGGATTGAAGTTTCTCTTTCACCTAAGGGATTAGGGCTAGAGTGTTTTTGTGGATTGACTTTAGTAAATTGATGGAGAGGAGATTAAATTTGGTATGCACAAGAGTGAACTGGTAAAAACTTTCCTCAACATTGTCATTTCATACCATTTCTAGTCTTTTTCATTTCTAAGTGCCTTCAATACCAAAGTTCAACCTTGTAATTATTTGTACATTTATCTCTTTGGACTTATTTGTCAATTGATACGTTGTTCTTGAGTCTAAATGAGTTGTTAATAGTGCAATTAACTAGTGTTACACGAGTCTCTTGGGAAACGATATTTGGTTTTAACACTTTATATTACTTGAACGATTTGGTACACTTGCCAATGAGTTAACAACCCTATACTCATTCATACACAAACTCTTACCCAACAATAATCATAACCATAGACACATGTATCAAAATAAGGATTACCAATCAAAATAATCAAAACACATATAACATATAACCATAAACAAACAAATGTAAGCTTTTATATACCTTGGCCAATCATAAGATTTTGTCTACAACTCTAAAACACTACCAATCTCCTTTTACACTAAAAGTTTTCCGTCGCTATCTCTCTCCTTCTCCCGAAACGCCAATATCCTTTCTTCCTCTATTTTCTCTAGTTATTTAGAGATTTTAGAGTTTCTAAACACCAAACCACCCTTTAATTAATTTCTACACCAATAAAGGTAAATGACACTTTTACTCATAGACAAAAATATAAAAATAAAAAAATAACATAACAATTATGTTCTAACAAAAATATAAACTCAAAAATACTATTTTCCAAACAAAAAATTCAAAGTCTCAAAACTACCTTATTTTTGTAAGTTATATTTTCCCACATCTTACAAAAGGCAGAAGATCTCATTATTTAGTAATATAAAATGTAATTAATATTATATATTTCATTCAGAAAACCTCACGTGTTCTTAAAGTTAAAAAATTGATAAAAATTGTATTTAAATTTTAATTTTAATATACGTCAAACGTACATTTAAAATAATTTGGAACTTATTTAACAAACTTGTTTAGCCAAACTAAAAATGTTTGATAAACTAACTAGGATTGTTGAAGTAGCAAATACCTGGTAACATTTTATTTTTATTTTTATCATATTTATCCTTGATATATTAATAAAAGTTCATTTTATCCTTTGCTTATATTAAAATTAAAATATTTTTTCATTCATTTATTTGTTTCTATACTGATGGTTGTAATTGAGAAATATATACACAAGTAAAAGAATAAATATACACAATGCTTTATCACTATATTTTTTTATTCTTTATTTTATTATTTTTAACAAAAAGCTATTAATCAATAAATCTTTTTCGTATTGTTAATATTATATAATATTTCTTATTTATTTTAAATTGTTAATTAATTTATTTTGTCATCTTCGTATTCTTTTCGCGCGTCCCACTCTAAAACTCTATACAATGATTCAGACAATCGCACAACCTCACTGAACTATGGGTTACATCTTTTCTCTGCATAATTGTTATTAGTTTTTAATTTTCACTGAGCCTTTTTCTCTCTTTCTCATATTCCCGTTCTTAAGTAATTGGAGAAGGTTTAGGGCTTTCTTTGTCGCGAGTGTGATTGAGTTGATGGGCACAATGGTGAGGGCAGAGTGAGACTTGGGCTTTGGGAATCAATATTGAAGGCGATAGAAGCAGTGATTAGCATAAGTTTTTGTTTCTGAAATATTGAGGCTTTCCTCTACAAGATCATGAATTAGGATTTCTCTAAATAACTATATATTTTTTTATTGGTTTTTTTCGATTGTTTATCGTTAGAGGTTCAGATTTGGTAAATAACTAGTTTTCGTTGTTGACTTGCCTCGTTTTTAATTTTTGTACTGCATGCTTAGCCTTTAGTATATTAACTTTGCACTTACGGAATGTATGATTCCGCCTTTTCAGGTTATGATAGTTGGTGAAAATGGATTTGATGGTATTGGAGTTTTGATAGGAAGTGTTGTAGTTTGGTGAACGATGGACTTGGTGATACCTAAAATCCAGTTTTTCTCATATAAACACTTCCACCGAGAAAGCTGTAGCATTGGTTCTTCATTCAATTCGGTGAGAGTATGTAATATGGTCTGCAAATCTGAATTATTTGTTCTGCTTCGTAATATTAGGGCTATTGACATTAGAAAACCTAATGGCACTTGCTCTAGAAAGCATTTGGGCAGTTGCTTGTTTGCTGTTTCCAAATATGAAAATTGTGATTTGAAAGGTAATCTTCAACAATTTGAAAGATTCCCAAAATGTGCTTTAAATGGGATGGAATCCTACCCAGATTCGGTCAATTCCCTGAGTTTTGAGGATTCTGAGAATGATGATCTCCGCATGTTGATTAAAAATGGGGAACTGGAAGAAGGTTCTAAGTTTCTTGAGTATATGACTAACAAAGGCAGTATGCCTGATGCCATTGCTTGCACTACTTTAATTCATGAGTTTTGTAAGATTGGCAGGACTAAGAAGGCAACTCGAATAATGGGAATTCTGGACGAGTCTGGAGCAGCTATTGATGTAACAATGTACAATGTTCTGATCGGTGGTTATTGCAAATCTGGGGAGATAAAGGAAGCCTTGCGGGTTTTGGATCGGATGAGTGTTGCTCCAAATGCTGATACTTATGATACAATTTTTCATAGCTTGTGTAATAGAAGGAAATTGAAGCAAACCAGGGAAGTACCCGATGTAGAGCTGCAAAGCAAGTGTTACCCAGATGTGGTTACATACACTGAATTGATTGATGCCACCTGTAAAGAAAATGGTGTTGGTCAGTCAATGAAGCTGTTAATTGAGATGATGAACAAAGGATGCAAGCCTAATGTGGTTACATACAATGTTCTTATCAAAGGGATATGCAATGAAGGTAGGTTGGATGAAGCAATTAGGTTTCTAAACAAATTGCCATCCTATGGTTGTAATCCTGATGTGATTTCTCATACTATTATCTTGCACAGCTTGTGTAGTGGTGGAAGATGGATGGATGCTATGAAACTATTGGCTAGTATGCTTCGTAAAGGGTGTTCCCCAAGTGTTGTTACTTTCAATATCTTGATTAAATTCTTTTGCCAGAAAGGATTACTAGGTAAAGCCCTTAATGTCTTGGAGATGATGCCAAAGCATGGTTGTAAACCTAATTCCAGAAGTTACAATCCATTGATTGAAGGGTTTTGTAACGAGAAAAGTGTTGATAGAGCAATTCAGTACTTAGAAATAATGGTATCCAGGGGATGTTATCCAGATATAGTGACCTATAACATTTTGCTGACTGCATTATGCAAAGATGGGAAGGTGGATGATGCTGTTGAGATACTGAACCAACTATGTTCCAAGGGATGCCTTTCTTCTTTAATCACTTATAATATAGTGATTGATGGACTTTTGACAGTTGGAGAAACAGAGCGTGCTGTGGAACTCTTTGAAGAGACGAGCAGGAAAGGTCTTGAACCTGATATAATTACATACAGTACAATCATTGATGGGCTTTTAAAGGTGGGAAAAACTGAACATGCTCTAGAACTCTTGGAAGAGGTCTGCAGTAAGGGTATGAAGCCTAATCTAATTACTTTTACATCCGTGGTAGGTGGGCTCAGTCGTAAAGGAAAGGTTCATGAAGCAATAACAGTTTTCAGTTATCTGGAAGGATTAGGTATTACACCCAATGCAGTCATTTATAACTCAATAATGATGGGACTATGTAAAACTCAGCAAACCAGCCGTGCCATCGATTTTCTTGCTTATATGGTAACCAATGGATGTAAACCTACTGAGGCTACCTATAAAATTGTTCTAAAAGGCATTACTTGTGAAGGATTTCCTGAGGAGGCTTCCAAATTGTGGAATGAGTTGTACTCCAAAGGACTCGTAAAGAGAAGTTTGGTAGAAAGAAAAAAACAGTTAAGATGCAGAAGAAAACATCAATGACAACTGCGAAATCAACCCATTAAGTGTGTTGTTTGGGTTACTTGGCTACATGGTTTGGTCGATCCCTCTTGAGTTCTGTCAATACCAAACTATCAATAAAATCAACTGCGAATTGTGATATATACACACAAAACACAAACACACACGAAGCAATCTATATGTAATATACAATGCACCACTAAATAGTTCTTCCCATTTATGCACTTAGATTTAGTTGTCCTTCTGTCTTAGTAGTGTCCTCTGCTCACATGGTCCAGATTACAGATTTTTATGTTTTAGGGAGAGCAGATAGTGAATTTTAAGTAGAATTTGTTGAGCTTTTTCTTCTGGTGAAACGAAAAAGACCAGGTCAATTTGGTGAGTGCCCCCTTCCCAAAAAACGAAACTTAAGCATTCCCTTGATCTATACAAAAAATAAAAAATCTTGGAGCTCAAATATGATTTGATTGAAATAAAATTCTGACCTATTTGTGTCAGAAGTTATATGGTGCACTCAGATATTGTACATATTAATACCATTATTTTTTTTTTTAATTATAACTTGTGTTCCATCAATCTTTTTCATGGTTTCCCAAGGAACTTCTAAGGATGATGCTACCTCTGTTCTCTGTTATTTTTATCTCCAGCAACAAACGAGTATGTCCAAGTTGGCATGTAAAAGTTTAAAAGAACGATTAAAATTTCGTGTCACCATTTAAATATGTCATATTCCTACTTTCTTAGATCTCAGGTGATTAGCAGTCTTGAATAAGGAGCAGACTGGTGTAGGATGCTTGTTGTTAGGTATGCTTTGTATGTTATCTGTCATGCTGCATTGCTTCTGATATCATCTTTCATCGGTTGTATCTTAGCTGTTTTGCTGCATGTTTATTACCTCAAATATGAGACGTGATCCTTTTATACTGAGTATTTTTTTAAGACAAATTCACCCAACCTACTGCTCTTGGCGATATCATTGTTCTTCTCATTTGAAGTGGAAAACGGGCTTGGTTGTGTTAGTAAAAGGACCTAGTTGCATGCAAATTGTGAAGACTGCAGGTTGCGATATAGTTTTGAGGCACTCGATGCAATATGTTGTATGCCACTTAATCAAAGATATTAGAACATAATGGCCTGACTACTTTAATGTCTGCAGTTGAAACCAAATCATTGTGTCATAGTAATATTTGCTGCTTTCAAGATTGCCATGGGTTATGTTAGATTTTTCCATGCATGTCTTTGCTAGCAAAATTGTATTTTATCGTGTCAATTTAGATATTTGATGTTTATTACAATTCAGTGCTGATAAATGATGACAGTGTATCTTTTACGTTAGAAGTTTTACAGGTCGGTCACAAGGGGAAAATTGATTTGCGTGTTCTTCTATTATCATGCAGATGTTCTGATCCCACTATTTAAGAGCACAGTAAAATCTGTCTTCTGCATCTCATGTTGCCAGACTCGGTTCTTTTATTTTTCTCTGAATGTGCTGACACCAAAATTCAAGAATTACCAGTCAAGTTATCAATAATTGCTGAAAATTTATATGATTAAAATAAGTTGGCTTTATATATACTAGACATCTGTGTTTTATAACGCTGTTGCAAACTATTCCAACAAAACGTTGTATGGATAAGATCTCTTTGATTGATTAAACTTACGTTGAATACTGAGCACTAAAAGCATGCCTCATATTGTATACAAATTGTATGCGCTGTTGCATGAATAACACATCTCTTGAGTTTAGAAGCCATTAGACATTTGTGTCACATGCAGACACACATAAATTAAGTTGTGTACCATATTTTTATTGTGCGCGTCCATGAAAAGGAGCATCGGTGATAAGTGATCTATTTATCCGTGAGAACTCTTCCTTATTATGTGATTACTGACGTGTGAGATTTTGTGACAGACATGGACTTATTAGAGAAGATCTGAATTGTATGAAATATGGTAATAATGAAATACCGTGTTGGAATACAATTCAATATATAGTCTTTAAATGTAATTATTGAAAATGTGTACCCATCATTATAAAAATCATGCTTAAATCTACAATTCTGTATAAATATGCCCTTTTATATAGAGAGAGACCATTAATTCTTTTGAATAGTCAAGATTGAAACACACCAAGTCATTAGAATTTTTTTTTCTCTCAAGACACGAAAGTTTTATCACTTTAAACTGGCGGAGAAAAATAACATATAACCACCATCAGTTTATTTTAGTTTTATTCTATTGTCCAATAGTGTGGGTGTTACCTACACATTACCACATCATGAACCTGTTACCCTGTTCATATTCTAAATTAACTCTTATTTTTTATTCTTTGTCATTGAAGTATTTGACCTGGATCTTTGAACAGTGGAAACAGTTCGAGCTTACCGTCCAGGATATCTGGGCCACAGATTGAAATGTTGGGACTAATGAATGGTTCACCATCCCACAGGACTTTAAAATGGAAATGCAAGCCATGCATATTCATATGAACAAGATAATTTCATAAACGTCACAATTCTGTATGCCCACTAGGATTAAGGGACAACTTGTGTCTCCTGCAAATATTCTCTCCCCAAACCTACTCTAGATCTTTGCCCCACCCTGGATTGGAGCTATAATAATAATAATCATCACACTTAATATATAACATAGTTGCATGAATCCCCTTTTTAGAAATTATTCACTGTTCTCTGTCCTCTATTATTAACCTATGATTGAATGTGGGAAATTATCTGTTTCGGGTCGACTATTTTTTTCACTTCCTGATTCATCACCTAACTGTCCTGCCCCCACCATATTTTACTCCATCAATGAAAACCTTACTGTACCATTAGATTCTCTTTACATACAACTAATCAATTCAAAACGACAAACTTTCATATTCTTCCACTTTCATTTCAGGCCTTAACTTCTTACACTTCAAAATATTTGACCATGCATCCTTTTTTACGTTCCCAAATGTAAAAAGGGGGCGCAGGATGAGTTTTTCTTAGGTGTGTATAAAATATTCCCTTATCAAATCCAAATATTCTTGGGTATTTAGAAGGGACATATGAAAGATATTTGTTATCAATTAGTAAAAAAACACATATAAAAGACTATGATATTATCTTCAAGTAAAAACTTTTAATAATTATCTTTACATGTCTTTTTGTTATATACTATTATTTTTATACATATAGTATTTTACTTATTTATTTCTACTAAATGTATTTTTAAGAAATTCTAACTTGTGCTCGATTAATAGATTTTTATTCTTACTTGTTCTCTGTTCATCTTCTATAATATTTAACTTCCACTTTATTTTTCAATTATTTTGGAGATTAAAATTACTGTTCACTTTTTTGGTGGATTATTATATTCTCTGCCACATACCTAAAATCACTAGCACAAGAGAAAAGTAGTGAACAAGAAAGGCATCGTAAAAGCCTTTGATACTGATTTTTCGTACTAAGCATTCTCAAAGTCATGGAGAAAGGTTGTTCATCATCTCCCAGAACAGGCTTGCTTTCGTGTTGGGGATGTCTCAAACTGAAGCTTCCTTGGAGAATAAAGAGACCATGTTCTTACAAACCCGTTGGTGGTTTCGGGTATGACCCTTTAAGCTACGCTCAAAACTTCGATGAGGGTTGCATGGACGACGATGAGGAAGATTCTTCACGTCGCAGATTCTCAGCTCGATATGCTGCTCCCTCAACTTCAACCAAACCTCTTAACCAAGGATAAGGTTTAACTTTCAAGCTTTCAAGGTACGCTAATAATGTATAATACATCTGTATTATACGTAATTTAACTACAATGTACTAATCTCGTTTATGCAAATTATGTGGTTGATGCAGTGTTGTGGCTTTTGTGTCGAACAAAACTTAATAACCGGTAACTTTTTTTAGCTTACTATTTGTTTAGCATTCGCAATCGTTATATGTACTATGTAGTGAAACTATATATATTCCCTAGTTTTAACAGTCTGAAACTGGTTGGTTCTACTAGATGAAGGGATTTTCCTGTTTCAACAGAAACCTCTACAGTATCAGATAGAGTTGTTCATTTTCATTATTTCTGAGGTTATTGATTTTGCTTTTTTTTTTAAGTCTTTCATTTCATCTTTATTGCATTTTGAGCTGCCACCAAAACAAGAAAACTGTATCAAGCAAGAGCATTTTTTTTTTATATATTCTGCAGATTTAAAGAAACTATTTTTTTTCAGTGCATACAGAAAAGTTTGTTGGATATGTTCTAGGTAAATAATAATAGTTATTAGTTAAAGCGTAATATATTTATTTAAGAGTGTAGCACTCTAAGCATTGGTTAATAATTTAATTATAAACGAGAAATCCTAAATTAAGTAATAAAGAACAATAAATTTATCATCTTTTAGGTATGAGGATTATATTTTTATTCTTTTATACAAATTTGTTCCCAATCTAATGACTTCAAATTTTTCCAAATACACTTATTTTAAGGAATTTAGGATAATTTTAGGATATTTTGTAAAAGAATGAAATTTTGTGTTAGAGTTTATTTTTGTTAGGGGTCAAGTTCTACGAATGAATGAAGCATGCATTGAAATTTTTTATGATGTAAAGGTCTTTTAGAATTTAGGGTTTTTTTTTTGTGTAATCATATAGTTACAAACATGATAAGATAATTTATTTTTATAATTATTGTATAAAATTTGTAGGGTAACTATTTTTAAATGAATGATAACAATTTAATTTTTTGTTACAGAATTACTTGTTTGTTAGACTCTAAAATTATTTTCTCAAAAAGTAAACCGAAGACATTGCTTGTTTTCTTTGACTGTTAAAAAATTACATTCAGAAAACGACAACGATATCCAAAAAGTACAGCAGAAAAAAGCAATTACTGTAGTGTAAGTTGAGTCCATCTGGTTCAACGCCAGTTTACTTCTCTGCATATTAATTGATCGGAATAGTATGGTATAATATAAGTGCACGTGAATTAAAAATAATGAAAAAAACTTATAAATTTATTGTTTTAACATATTTGAACTCTAGATGCTGTCAATGTTTTATATGATCATGGTGCTGTATTTTTCTGGTGAATCTTAAAAGGTTTGAGTTATTGTGTCTTCTTGTAGAACAAATTACACATCTAAACATAAATAATTAAATTTAAATTCATATTCTTTTAAAAGAAAATAATTTTGATATTTACTAATTAATTTGATATTAAGTTTAATGCCAATCAAATCAAAATTTAAAACAATTTGTAAAAATAATGAAGATATTATATGTCAAATATATTAAACACTGAGTAAAAAAATAGTGAATTTCAAATGCCATTAAAAATAGAAAATATGATATGATAAAAAAATAAACATTAATATTGAATATAAAATATATTGTATAAAACTCATATTTTTAATGTATATTTCACATAATTAAATTTTGTAATTATTAGCATTCTGAAGACAAAAACGGATACCAATATACATTAATAAGAAAATAAAATTAAGAATATTGATTATATAAGTATTGCATAAATTAACGTATAGTTTTTGTTATATTTATAGATTGATTTAATCTTAGAATTAGTAAAAAAATTATTGAACCAGACTTTAATGAACATATATACTATGAATATCCCTGTTATCATAATGAACCAGATAACCCTGAAGCATATATGTATAATGTGTACTGAGAAATTTATTGACTTAAAAATATGTCGAAACTCCATTATTCCAACAAGCAACCACGCTATATAAGTTTCTTTCTTAACACATCAATTTTTTAGAACAATACTTGTTAGTTTCAAAAAGTTATCTCATAATGAGAAACATAAATAGAATCCAAACTAGGGAATTCAAACGATCTAATCCAACAAATATATGCAGAAATATACATACAATTAAATTGCACTTTTTCCCTGCACAGAATTATACCAGAAAATTTGGCAAAAGTGAAATGGTGCTGCAATATAATGACTGATATGAGAATCAATGCACATGGCACCCATCCACAACTATGACTTCTGCTATGTGACATTTTGCATCTGTTCCCCTCCAAGACAACCTTCTTCTTCAACTATGGTAAATTACTATTGTGATTGTAAAATGGGGAAGAATATATTCCCAACACATGCTGAGAATATATGGTGTATGATTACTTAATTAGGGTAAAACTAATAACAATAATAAGATTAAAAAAAGAAGAGATTTGCTCATTCTGGGTATTTCTTCAGTCCATATTCTTTTTTATTAACTACAAACTTTGAAACTCTCTTTTAAGCTTCATTTGTATCCTAAGATGAGTCAAAATTCCTTTTAAAATTGCTTATTCAGTTCGGCAAAAAAAATTCCTCAATGCAATTGTGTTTTCATCTCTCAATGCATCGTGTTTTCGCTCAATCCTCGTATAGACGAAAGATGAAAATAGTGAACATGGATTCAGTGACTAATTTGGACTTAGCGGACAAGCTTTGAAATATTTGTTCTCGTCAATTTGTTAAGAGCATACCATATTAGGTTTCTTGTTCAATATTGCATCCCTTAGACAGAGATTTTTTAACATTTCGCAGATGATCAGGACAAGCCCAAAATAATTAAGAACTAATGATGTTTAACATTTACATTTTTTTTTACCAGTTTTAACATTTACCCCTTAATAAAAGGATGGATTGTCATGCAATGGAATAATGAGATTTCACATTATTAAAAAATTACATACTAAGTTTATGTTAAGGCATAATTATAATTACATGATAATTTTATTGAAAAATTAAAAAGAAAAATAAAAGAAAAACATGAGATATTTAACAAAATCTATGATAAAATTACCTCGTACATATAGGCAACAAAAAATTATTATAAAAAATATTCATGATTTTCTTAGCACAAATCATTTCATATTTTGTACTCCTTGTAGTAGAAAAAAGGCACAACATTTTAAAAAATTTATCATTAGTCTTAGAAGTTATTTTGGTTTAGAGGTTTAGTATTAGAATCTTCGCTTTCATAAAACATATTAATCCATTTAGAAACTATTTTTAATTCCTTCACAAAATGAGCTTTCTTGTACGTCAAATGATTACGAATTACTGCTCAATTACTATGAGTTGAATCTAGTTCTTGTAAATCTTGCAAACTATTGACAATAGGAGTGACATCCTTCAAAGAAGCATATCAACTAAGGAATTATAATTATCACTAACCAACCACCATCAAAATTATTAAACATAAAATATTTATTTACAACACAATTATCATGATTAATCACCATTAACTTAAGTTATGACCGAGCAACATACTATACCACAACAGATTGCATCATAAAATACCGAACCACAAACTCTGCCAGAGCCTCCACCATAGGCTCCACTACAAGCTAAGGTTCCACCACAAGTTCTACCACATACTCTACCATTTGATAAAATATCATTGCAAGACACTTGAATGTATTAATTTCCTATTAACTATTTTAGTTGTAGTAGTATAAATAATTCATATTTAAGAATACTAATTTATAATTTAAATATATTTTAATTGTTGTTAATTTTAATTGTCTTATATTTTGAATTTGAAGTTGTCTAATACTTGTGTTAATTATGTCCTCAAATTACTTGTCAAAAATTTAAGATGCCATTGAAAAACATTATTACAATAAAGCAATGATGGAATAGAATATGTAATGGAGATGAATTAATAATGATGGTTTCAAAAGGAATAGATAAATATTAGGTTAAAAATACTATGTTGTGCGTATTTGCTAGACAATCTAAATTAAGTTTTAGTATTTTGATTGGTCTTGCATCTTTATTTTTTAAAATGTGTAACAAATAGATAAGTTTCGTTAATATTATACTAACAACATTAAATATGTGTCCTATGTTATTTTGTGATTTTCTTTATTTTTTATTTAAAATATTTAACTTTTTTTTAATTATTTTACTACGTGTCAAGTCATTGTTTGAATCCCAATTTGGTTTATGTGTTTATTATTTTGATTTAATTTAGTTCTATTTCTTTTCTAAAAGTAATTTTGTCTGTTCTCCTAATTGAGATTAAATTTAATTTTTATACAAACGTTATAATGATATTTTTATTAAAATTAACATTTTTATTAAACATTTTAACGAAAGTTTATTTAAATTTATATTTTAATTTGAAACTAACTTAACAATTTGTTTTACAATTTTAAATGTATTTGTGTTGATGTTTTATAACATCAAACTTTCTATTATTATTTTTTATTTGAATTTATATTTCGTATAAATTTATATATATATATATATATATATATATATATATTCATAAATTTGTATTTCAAATATTTGTATAATATTAAATATTAATAATTTCTATACAAATGTTAGAGTTGGTTTACAAATAACAATTTGATAAATTTAAATGTAAAATTTTAAAATAATATAAGATAGATAAATTTTAAATTTTAAAACAAAATTTAAATAAATTTAATATAAAATATAAATTTAAATAAACTTAATATTGTTAAAAATATTAATTTTAATAAAAATATCATTATACCTTTTATATAAAAGTTAAATTTGGTTTCAATTTGAAGAGAAACATAACTTTTTACGTATTTTCAAAAATAAAAAAATTAATCAGATAATCAAAATTAAAGTATAGAACTTAATTGAGAGTTTTGAATATATCAAAGTATTTTAACCATTAACTATAAGTATTATCATGTAGTTCAATGAATTATTAGACTTTAAGTTTAAGTTATCATTACTAAGGGAATTAATTCTTTCATTAGATGACTCATTACCCAATGAACAAAACACTTTAGAACAAAACACTTTAGACATTATTTTTAGAAAAAGCATGAGATGATGCATTCGTTCAGCGAGCTAAAGGTAGTGATTCAGGAGTCTGAACACTACAATAAAAGCGCGTATTACCGAAGACTTATTACCGACAACCTTTAGGCCTTCGATAATGTATTGGTGAAATTAAATATCGAGGGCTTCTACCCTTCGGTAATGCTTGATGCCTCATCATATATGCGAACCACATCTTCATCCAGTCATTCTTTCGAGAGATCCACCCGTACACATCTCTTTTTCTCTCGAACCTCCACTCGTCTCTGATCCATATTTCGAGTTCCTCCGCCTCAGATCTTCATCCACCAACCATGGTTAGTCTCTAGATCTTCATTCTCCCGTACATTTCTCCCTTGCCTCATCCTAATCCACCATAGAATCCACTTTTCACCGATTAAACCTATCCTCACTAATCTATCTTCACTTTTGCCCGATTAAAACCTCTTTTCGTTCCATTCCATCGATTCAATCGTGGAATCCTTTCTCTCCATCAATCAAAACGCCCGAAATCCACAATCTTAGAATCTAAACCGATCAAACCACTCAGTCTAGGGTTTGCCTCCGTTGTTCATCATCCGATGTTCTTCTTCTTCGATTTGCTCGATCTGAGCCAGTTTCCATGGTTCCTTATTGATCCGCCTAGATCTGGAGCTATCAAGTGGTATTCAGAGCCTAGGTTAGGCGCATCTGCACGGAGCTAAGTATTTTCTTTGCCTTTCTTTTGTTGTCTTCGATTAATTGCCTTGATCTATTTTGGTCTTGTATTGATTCAATCTGTCCGTTGGTCATTCTCCATTTTCTGCATTGTAAATCGTTTCAAGTCATTTTTCTTGAGTGTTTGTCTTCACTGTTATGAGTTTCGTGTTTAGGATTCTATAATTTTGAGTATGTGCATTTTGTTTGCTTTGAGTCAATGTTTAATCATTTTAAATCGGTGCATTCTATTTTTGACTCAAATGTTCTTTTGAAATCCAAGTTCAGTTTTGTATAATGGTCATGTGTTGAGTAATTAGCTGATGCAGTTTTCTTCAGTTGTGCTAAAATCATTGTCAATCTGCTTTGAAGCTGTGTTGGTCTGATTCAATGATTTGTGTGTGCCTTATATCAACCAAAGAAAGGTAGTGAGATGATAAATCTAGCCTTGGTGATGTGAGCTAGTGCATATGCACAAATGTGTAGGTCCTAGCAGACATGGGTTCCTCTGTTAGAATTCCACTCACGTACTTGAATCTCCAAGACTTTGGATTAAAATATTTCACTGGAAAACCATGGATAAGAAAGGATGGCTCACCAGTCAAAGTTGGAAAAGTAACTGTGATGACCAACATGGATAACTTTCAGAGATATATGTTCATTCGTTACCTCCTTCCCTTAAAGGTTCTTCTCTGGTTTATCTCCCTTCCTTAGTCATCATCAACATACTTAAATATCAAACTTTTCATAATAATTAGTTCATGGCATGCCCTTTTAAGCTTCATGTTGTTTTAAGCTAAAAGCTTGAGCTTTTTACTTCATAGATCATAGGAACGATTCATGGGTTTGAGAGATGTAAAACAAACTAAAAAAATGAGAACTTTTTTAAAATCTTCCTTTTTGTGGCTATCTTAAGCAATTAGTACATAGCAATTACTTAACAAGGTTGTTTGACAATGAAATGACCTATGATTAGTGTGAAAATTAATGTAATAGAGACAACATGAAACTTAAGCTGTTTTTTGGGTGATTAGTTCATTACATGGTATTATAAACTTCATGTTGTTTTCCACTAAAAGCTTAAGCTTTTGACATGATCGGTGCATGACCCAATTGTCTCCTTGCCTTTCAATCCTTTTTGCGCCATCCTGAACAACAAATCAACCATTGGCAGCTGCTTGTTGGTGGATTCAAGGTTGAAGAAAGGATGATCCACTACTTGATTATGTGGCTTCTCTGTCCTTGTTCCTTTAACCATGCTCAATGTTCGGAGTAAGATCTTCTACTCTTGTATGGGATTTTAAATCACATACACATTGATTGGCCAACGTTCATCTCCGACACTATGTTGAAGGGTAGGAAATATAATTCTTAGCATCTTCCATATGCACTTCTCATCTCTCGAATTTTAGAGTACAAAGGCATAAGTGTGGAAGGAGAACTCACTCAAGCCATTCAAGCAATTGGAACTGAGATTGGCGAGACAACATTTCGCTAAAGGGGATTTGTTGCTCGTGGCCGCGTGATCATTCAGAAGGATGATGATCACCAAGATGATGACAATGACGATATGGATGCTCATATGGCTGACCTAGTCCAAGCTGTTGCTCCCACTAATGTTGGTCCTTCTCAAATGCCTTCCTCTTCCTCACTAATAATGGAGGATCATTTTGCAAACCTATCTAAACATCTAGAGGATATGCGTCTTGCTCAACAAGCTCACTTTAAACAAGTATATGAGTGGCAACAAAATCATGAAGAATATGTGATTGACCAGTTCAACGACTTGGACACTCGTCTTGGAAACATTGAAAATCACTTCAATCTTGAACCTCCAGAAAGACCACCCAGTCCGGAGTTTTAGTATTAGGATTTTATGTTAGTTTGCTTGATTGTTTGTTTGTTTTGATTTCCTATGATGTTTCAAAATGCTCATGTCTTTCTTTATGCTATAATTGTAATTCCTCTTTTCATGAATAAAATGCCTTCTTGTTCTAGTGCTTACATTCTTTTAGTAAGGGGGAGCTCATATTGAGGGTAGCATTTTTATTAATCTTTTTGCTTATGATCAAAACGCGGGAGAAGAATAAACTCCTAGTGTAGTTGCTGCTAACCTGTTTTAGTTGTCTGTTAATTTGTATTTTATGCAAATAAAATACCTTCTTGTTCTAGTGCTTACATTCTTTTAGTAAGGGGGAGCTCATATTAAGGGGGAACATTTTTATTAATCGTTTTGCTTATGATCAAAAAGGGGGAGAAGAATCAACTCCTAGTGCAGTTGCTGCTAACCTGTTTTAGTTGTCTGTTAGTTTGTATTTTATGCAGATAAACCAAAGTTGCTTTTAAACAAGTAATTTTTTATCATCATAAAAAAAGGGGAGATTATTACCAATGAGGAGCATTGGTACTTTGAAGATAAAAGATTTTGATGATGCTGCAAGTGATAAAACTCGAAGAATCAAGTTATATTTGTTTTAAAAGCACTTTAGTAGTTTGCAAATGTATTAGGAAAAAGTTTAAGCATGTATAACTTAGAAATTTCGTATATCTAGAGAAGTTACGTATATAATCGATTATGAGATAGAATAATCGATTATCATGAGCTTTCTTGAAAAACCATTTTGCTCTGGAATAATCAATTATTACTCCAAATAATCGATTATCACTGGTCATGATGAGAACTACACAAGTCCCTGGAATAATCGATTGTTCCTCAGAATAATCGATTATCAATTTTTGAAAAACCCTGTAACGGACTTAAATAATCGATTATCACTAACAATAATCGATTATCACTGGCAGTTGTAATCTATCTTCTCACTTTAGACCAGTTGTCTGTATATAGTTGTTTTTAAAACCCTTAGAGGGTTAACTCTCAGCTTTTTAAGAATACAGTGTAATTGAGGAAGTTCTAAAAAGTTGGTTCATTGCATTCCCTAGTCTCGTGAATAGGAGAAGGTCACACTTTGTGTGTCAAAGGTCGGAGCGGTTCTCTTCCAGTTGGCAACGCTGCTGTTCTTCTAGTTCGTTGGTCGAAGGAAGATTCTGACTGCACTGTTCCGATTCGTTGGTCGAAGGAAGCACCCTTCCGGTTCGTTCGCTGAAGGAAGGTTTTGTTATTATAATCTCTTTCACTCTATTGTAATCTGTTGAACTATTTTTAGTGAAAACGTTAATCACTTTTTATAGCGATTAACAACTGGATGTAGAATCTTTTGATTCGAACCAAGATAAAAATTTTGTGTGTGAATTTGTCTACTCCCTACACTCTTTACATTTTCCGCACATCAACTGTTCGATAAATTTTCTTTAGGAAAACTAATTTTATAAAAACGGACCATCTTAGCTTAAGTTGTGACCGAACACGCTTTCCGCTTACTTTATTTCGCTGCGCGACTCTACAATACCGACTGTCCTGATACCGACACATATGCCAACATAAACACACCACATTAACATGTTTAGTTATTGAGCTTATGATGTATTAACTGAGGCAAAGAATGTTAATTTTGCATATTTGATGATATGAACATAGAGAACACTAGTAAAAATATGGGTTTTTAACGCGCCTATTATGCTTCGGTTGAATAGAAACCGAAGCATAAGTTGGCGCAGTGGCATTTTTGAAACTTTCGCTAACGTATATGCCGCGGTTCTATTTTAACCGCGACCATAAGTGGTATACGGCCTCGGTTGCTCTCATAACTGAGGCCATAAAGTATGCAAGAAATGACAATAAAAGACTTTTCACCTGCCAAATATCTGTGCAGAGGATTTGACCGTGGTTGTCCACAAAACCGAGGCCAAAAACCGCCTGGCCCTACTGACATTCCCGCCTGCACTTTGACGTTTTAAATGACTGATTTTTCTCAAAGGGTATATGGCCTCGGTTGCGTGCAGAACCAAGGCCATATACCCACTTCCTAATGTCTTTTCAGATTTCCTGACTTGGTAAAATAATTCAAATATATATTTTTTTATTGGTTTTTGACCGTGGTTGCTAGGGAACCGAGGTAATAAACCTCTTTTGCCACGGTTGGGCGCATAATCGAGGTAAAATGCCTAATCAAAATTTCAAAAATGCCATTTAAAATTAATTTTGAATATTTTTCTAGGGACTATAGACCGTGGTTGTCTGGAGAACCGAGGTAGTATCCCCCTTACTGCTTTGGTTCATTTAGAATTGAGGTAGTAGCCCCTGTCCAGGGTAAAAATTCTCGAAAGCGCGAACAATTCTGCTTCTCCAGCGATTTCTCTCTGCAACTTCTTCTTCTCTACGTTACCGCGACCTTTCTCCCTTCTTCCTTACGCCACCATTGCACCCCTGTCGTCACTGTAGAAGGACTTCCTTCCTCATTTTTCATCACCTACGTTTGTATCCGATCAAATTTGGCTTTGGTCACCGAATTTTTTTCTTTTTTTTTTTAGTTTTTGGGTTGGTTTGATACGTATTTTTATTGATTCGAATTATCAAACTTACGTTTTGTTGAATTGTTTTTGTAGGTATTGTGTTTTTTACTTTAAATTTGTTCCGTTTCAGACCGCGGGTTGTTCCATCTTTTCCATTATTGTGTGTTTTTTCACGTTCCCAAGTTTGTATTATTCTGTTTATTAATTTTCATTGTGTTAATTTTGAATTTTTTTAGGTTGAATATGAATAATTATGTATGATTGAATGTTTGAATTGATAATTTGAATGTGTATTAATTATTTGATTGTATGATTGTATTATTCTCTTTATTAATTTTCATTTTGTTAATTTTTAATTTTTTGTGTGTTGAATATGAATAATTATGTATGAATGAATGTTTGAATTGATAATTTGAATGTTTATTAATTTTTGATTGTATGATTGAATTGATTGTATGTTGAATATATTGTATACTTGTATGATTGTAATTTTGTAGAATATTTACGTATGGATCGAAATTGTATTAATTTACCACACATTAGTGTTGAGTACGAGAAAGGGGTAGTTGAATTTATACAATTTGTGCAACGTAATGAGGGTAGAAGTGATGATGAAGTGAAGTTTAGATGTCCTTGTGTGAATTGTTTGAATGCGAGAAAGTTGAACGCAACCCAAATTAGAGAACATCTTATCTGTGATGGTTTCCTAAGATGCTATACAACATGGATATGGCACAACGAAGAAATGCACTTTCCGACTGACTCCCAAACTGAAAATGTTATTGATTCCACCATGGAAGAAGATCGACCGGATGAAGACAAATTACAGGACATGATTCGCGATGTTGGCGCAAAAAATTTTGCCAAAGCTCATGTGTATGAGACGATGTCGATTGATGCGGAAACACCTTTGTATGTCGGTTCAACTAAGTTCACACGTTTGTCAGCGGTGTTAAGGCTCATGAATTTGAAGGCGACCAATGCATGGACTGATAAGAGTTTCACATAATTGTTGACGTTGTTGAATGAAATGCTGCCAGATGGAAATACACTACCTACTCGTAATTATGATGCGAAGAAAATTCTTTGTTCGATGGGTATGGAGTATAAAAGGATACATGCTTGTCCCAATGACTGCATTTTATATAATAAAGAGTTTGAATTTTTGACAGTGTCCAAAATGTGGATTATCACGATACAAGTCAAAAAACAATAATGAAGATAATGGTTAGATAGAAAAAAAATGGATCTCCTTTGAAAGTAGTTTGGTACCTTCCAATTGTGCCCAAACTTAAGCGTTTGTTTGCGAATCCAAAAGATGCTAAAAACCTTAGATGACATGCAGATGAGAGAAAAATTGACGGGTTGCTTCGTCATCCAGCTGATTCAAAGTAATGGAAAAATATTGATCAACAATTTCCCCAATTTGGTCAAGAATGTAGAAATCTTAGGCTTGGTTTAGCCACTGATGGAATGAACTCATTTGGTAATCTAAGTACCAATCACAGTTGTTGGCCAGTTATATTGATAATTTATAACTTTATCTCCTGCATTGTCAATGAAAAGGAAGTACATGATGTTGTCTATGATGATATCTGGTCCAACGCAGCCTGGAAATGACATAGATGTTTATCTAAGCCCACTAGTTGAAGACTTGAAGTTGTTGTGGGTTGATGGGGTTGAAATATTTGATGCATTCACTTCTGAAAGTTTTGTGATGCGTGCAATGTTATTTTGCACCATTAATGACTTTCCAGCTTATGGTAATTTGTCAGGATACAATGTCAAGGGTCATAAAGGATGTCCTATATGTGAAGAAAACACTGCAGCTCATCAATTGAAACACGGAAGAAAGACGGTGTATCTGCGTCATCGAAGATTTCTAAAATGTAATCATCCATATCGAAGGTTAAAAAAAACATTCAATGGATATCAAGAGAGGGACGAATCACCAAATCCACTTACTGGGCTTCAAATTCTTGAAAAAGTTAATAAAATACATCATGTATTTGAAAAAACATCCACAAAGTCATCTGTAACGACCCCTTGGAAGAAGAAATCAATATTCTTTGATCTTCCATATTGGTCAAAGTTAGATGTTAGACATGGCATAGATGTGATGCATGTAGAGAACAATGTGTGTGATAACTTGATTGGTACACAACTCAACATTTAGGGAAAGATAAAAGATGGAGTGAGTGCTTGTTTGGATTTGGTTGACATGAATATCTGAGAAGAATTGGCACCCAGGAAGATTGGTAAACGTACTTATTTGCCCCCTGC
Source organism: Vigna nakashimae (assembly GCA_034642375.1). Classification (NCBI taxonomy): domain Eukaryota; kingdom Viridiplantae; phylum Streptophyta; class Magnoliopsida; order Fabales; family Fabaceae; genus Vigna; species Vigna nakashimae. The sequence goes on along the minus strand of CM067760.1, from coordinate 19,052,075 downwards.
ATGTTACACAATGTCTAGACAAGAGAAGATAAGTTTTTGCCTTTATTTAAAGAGTATCAAAGTACCACAAGGATACTCTTCAAATATGAAGAGTTTAGTGTCAATGCAAGACTTAAAGCTTGTTGGCATGAAGTCTCACGATTGCCACGTCTTAATGCAACAATTGTTACCAGTGACTATTCGTGGAATTTTGCCCAAAAATGTTAGGTAGACCATAAACAGGTTGTGTTCATTTTTCTCGTCAATTTGTAGTAAAGTCATCGATCCTACAAAGTTAGATGAACTTCAAGGCGAGATTGTTATCATCTCATGTCAACTAGAGATGTTTTTCCCTCCATCATTTTTTGACATCATGGTACATTTACTTGTTCATTTGGTTAGAGAAATCAAGTTGTGCGGACCAGTATACTTAAGATGGATGTATCCTATTGAGCGTTATATGAAGATTTTGAAATGATACATTAAAAATCCATATCATCCCGAAGGTTCAATGATTGAAAGGTATATTGTTGAAGAAAGTATCGAGTTTTGTTCATATTACATGACATCAACAAATCCAATAGGAGTTCCTCGCACATCATTGTTGAATAAATGTTCTATAAGTAAAAGCATCTGAGGTGTGATTGTGGTGACAAAAGATCGCGAAGAATTGTTGCAAGCACATCTTTATATATATTGAACAACACGTATGAGGTGATCCCTTTTTTGCAAGCACACAAAGCCATTGTGAAGAATAAAAATCCAAGATAAACAGAGAAACGACCGTTGATGGAGCACAACAAAACATTTATGTCTTGGTTCAAATCTGAAATTGATAAAGAGCCACATTCTTCTCAAACTTTGTTGTGGCTTGCAAATGGTTTAAAGTTTGATGTCGTATGTTGTACATGTTATGAAGTCAATAATTGCACATTCTATATGAATACTTTGGATGATAAAAGCACAGTACAAAATAGTGGAGTCAATTTAGAAGTTGAGTCGCTTCAATTTTCCACATCAAAAGATCAATCTCCTGTACTTGGATCAATGAGATATTATGGTATAATAGAAGAGATATGGGAGGTTGATTACACCAAGTTTTTGTTCCATTGTTCAAATGTAAGTGGTTTGACAATAAGAGTAGTGTGAAAATAGATTAATCGGGTATGACACTAGTTGATTTTCGAAAGGTGGGTTATCGAGACGAACCGTTTATCATGGTACATCAAGCATCTCAGGTTTTTTTATGTCAAAGATCCTATGTCTGACCATTGGTATGTCGCTCTTCAAGGCAAAAAACAAATTGAAGTTAACGAAGACAATCTGATTAATATTCATATTGCAGACAACCATTCATTTCAAACTACGACAATTTTGGATGACCAACCTCTAGTTGATGATGTACATGCAATTCGGTCATATCATAATGAGGGAATATACATATGATGAATCCATATCTTTATGTATGAATTTCAAATTTGTGTATAAGTTTTTTATTAACATTATATAAGTCTTTTATTAATATTTCCTATGACTACTATTACATGTTTTGTTAAATTATATGATATTACATAAGTCTTTTATTAATATTACATGTTGTTATTTATTTTGACAGATATATGGTTGACCATCAACATTCATTAGGGGATGAGGCTCCCCCATCCAAACCTACTAGAGGACCCAACAAAATGAAACAACTTTTGGTCAGAAAAAATAGTGGTGAAAGAACACCCGTGAATGTTAATGTGATCACGGGTGTGTCATCTGGCCCAAATGTAGATGACTTCCGATTATACCTTGGAGAAGTGGCGCGTGATAGGATTAATATTCTTACAACATCTTTTGACCATGTGTTCGAGGTTGATCGAAACATTATATGGAACAATATATTGGTAAGTTAATTAATATCATTTGAATTACAATTTGTTTATATTGATAATTTTGTATTGATACAACTTTATTATGTTTATTTCATATGACATTTGACATTCCAAATGTCACAAAATAAGTGTTTATCAACTGATGCTGAAAACTTTCGGGGTTTTAAGAGTAAGTTGACCTCGAGATATATATTTGGAAGCAAAAAAATAAGTCTCCATGTCAAACATATAAGGCCATTGATGAGGAGACTTGGCGCCTCTTTGTATAGAGCCGGACATCAGAGGAATGGCAGGTTAGTATAGTTGTTATTATTCAATTCCTCATTAACAAATATATATCATATGAACTAATTAATTAAACATATGTGACAGGCAAAAAGAAGCAAAGCACAAGGAATAAGTGCTCAAAATAAAAACCTCCACCTATTATCTCGTGGTGGGCATAGGAAGCTTGAGGAGAAAATCCTCAAGCAAAAGGTAGAAGCTAGACCATCATCTGAGGGTGGTAACCCCTAGCCTTCTTCTCCACCTTCTCGGCATGAGAAATGGAAGTTGGCTCGTTTAAGATCATCGGGCACCTAAAATAATATCTGAAAGAATTGTAAGTTATCACTGTTCCTAAAATAATAATAATTTCATTATACATACTACCTTGAACTTTTTTAAGAATAATGGTGTTTTGTTATGTTACAGGAGTCCTTGGTTGAACAAAGCTCCCAAGGTCAATTCACTCCAAAGGGTTGCCAGGATATTCTTACCACTGCAATTGGACAACCTGAGCACCTTGCACATGTGCGTGCTGCTAGAACAAGAGTAGGCATTCAAGATTACTTTGGGAGTTTTTCTGGTTAGACTTCATATGCGTACAACGAAGCACAAGAACAAAGGCTGACACAAGAGATCACAAAAAAGCTTCGAGTGGACCTTAGGGAGGAGGTTAGGATGAAGCTTAGGATAGAGCTTAGGGAGGAATTGTATAATGAGGTCACTACAGAAGTGACTGATAGAGTTATGCGCCAGTTCCAACAGCAATTTAAGAGTTATGGCATGTGCCCGCTGCCATTTCTTGTACAGGAACAGGAACATGTTGTGCCTCCCACAGGTAAAACTAATAAACATTTATGTTCAAAAATTTCTATGTTTTGTATAATCTAACATTTACTTTGATAGGGAGAAGCGGGAAAGGAAGATGTTCAACACCAGTCGTCCCAGGGGATGACATGGACGATGCTAGTCCATATCTGCTATACATTTTAGAGGGTACCAGGACGATGCTGGTAGCTCGTGGAATAATGTTTCAGGCATCGACTGTTGTTCATGGTATGGAGCTATCAAAGGATGAGGTGAAGGTCTCAGTAGATGACATTATCATACCAGATGCCTCAGTTCCTCTGCCCACAGATGAGATTTTCATTGTGGCACAAACAATTCTACTTTACACTTCTCAATTTTAAAGTTTACATGTTATTGATATCAAAACTTATCTTATTTTTCCATGTAATAATAGACATATGCACAGGAGAAGATTTGTTTATCTGAGGACGATCCTCTTGGTGCATTGCAGCAACTTGCTGACATCATTGCAAATAAGCCTTTGGAGGTTGAATATGATGCTAATGTATTTGGGAGAGGCTCTAAGGTTCCAATATACCTGCATAGCCAAGATGTCAGAGAGCTTGCGTCGGGAATAGAAGAGTTGAATATTACATTAGTTCAGCTATGGATGATATAAGTCTATGAGCAATTATTTATATAAAATTGATTTATATATCAAGTATACTTATATCAAAGGTAATTTTTGATTTCAGGTATATGTTTGGTGTCAGTAACAACTTGGGATACAATGATGTCTATGGGTTCATTGATCCCCAAGTCACTCACGAAACAAATGATTTTGATGAGATCACAACATATCTCACAAACAGATTTGCAAGCGGGAAGAACATACATTTTATTCCTTATATATCTGGGTAAGTGAACTTTGTTAACATAATAAAGTTCCATATGTGATTTTAATATATAATAATTAAGTTATTATGAATTTCAGGCGCCATTGGCAGCTACTTGTTATTTCTGTACACGAGAGCTATGCTTTGTGGTTTTGCTTATTGCACAAGTCTTCATCCAAACATCTCAGACAAGCAATTGATTGGTAAGAACCTCAATGTTTGGACTTTCTTTATTATATAAATGAACGCTAAAACCTTTTTTTTATATATAGTTCTATTTCAGCAAGTATGATGTTGGTTGGGAGATCAATTGCTAACATTAGAAAGCTTGCAAGGATTGGTCTCAAGGTTTGACATATGCTAAAGCCATACTTTCTTATAGTTGTTTTGTTTTAATGATTTTCACTAACTATTTACAACTATGATGATATATTATAGTGTAACAGACAAAGTGGGTCATATGAGTGTGGATACTATGTAATGTATTGGATGACACACATTATCCGTGCCCATATCACAAGAGGATGGGAAACGATAATATTTAGATTTAATGAATTTTGTTTTTCTCTATCATTTGGAATTCTTATACATTAATTAATATCATGTGTCTTGTGCATAGATTCAAGACTCCTACTCCAATTCCTGAGAAGCCATTAACATTCCTGAGGAAAGCAATTGCAAAACATTTAGTTAGATCATATAATAGTTTATAGTTATTAGATTTAAAATACATTCATTAGAACATGTCGATTTATAGTTATTAGAGTTTGTACATTATGTGATGTAAATATTGACTATTGTGTTGAATATGTTGAATCTATGTTGTTATGATATTGTTTGATATGCAGATCTGTTTTTGTGATAGTCGATATCACAAAACCAAACCTGCTATTAAAAAAAGTTGCAGGAGAATAGGCCTCAGTTGTGGCAAAACCGAGGCCAAAGGTTACAAAAATTTTAAAAAAAAACAGGGTTTTGGCCACGGTTCAAACAAGAACCACTGTCATATCCCAAGGTTATTACCTCGGTTCAACCGAGGTGATAACCCCTCCCCCCACCTTTTTTTTTCTCTTCTTTACTATTTCGGTTTCTAAAGAACCGAGGTAGTAGCCTTCAAGGTATTACCGTGGTTGGAACTGCAGTTCTAAAACCGAAGCGTATATTAAAAAAAACCATGGTCGTTTCCCTTCGCTACACTAGTGGAAGTTGAGAATGACAACAAAACAAAGTGGGACAGAGACAGATCTATTTTACTTTGATACAAAAGATATTAATTGGGATGATTACTTTATGAAGACCCATATTCCTGGAATTGTCAAGTACATTTTCAAGTGATGTTCTACTTATAGGTAATTGCTGAAAGTAGTAAATTTTATCATGTTTAGAAAAACTTCTCCATAAAACTTACAAAAATAATAAGGTAAAAGGAATTTGAGTTTTTCTGTAAAGTGAATCGGTTTATATAGTTCCACTTAAAGAAAGGTTAAATGGAAAGAGTTTTAATCAAAATGATGAAGCTAAATTGATTTCAGTGAAAGTTCATCCAATGTTCCCTTTTTAGTTTTGTTTTAGTTTTTACGGAGAAGTTTATCAAAGACATGTTTAAGTATAATATTGTGCAAGAGAGACATCATTGGTGCTATTTATTTCTCAAAATCAGTATAATGGGTATTGGCTAAATGCTAATTAAGTTTGATTAAGTGTAGCAAATATCATATATGTTTTGCTGCCTTCTGCAATTAATGGTCTCCAATGGAGTTTGTGTTGTTTTTATCCTTCACAAATTTGATACAACACATGTTCACTAACATGTTAACATGGAAAAGAAAAATTCTATAAGAAAATTAAGGGAGTGCTTGGTTAAACTGTTTTTGTTATGCAATTTGTTGGATTATGTGAATTTCTGAATCTAGTGTGAATATTTGTGCAGATTTGGGATTGATGAGAATTGGAAAACTTGTGCAACAAGTTACAATTGATAGCAATCAGGAACCAATTGAACAACCAGACTGAGAAAGGGAAGTTCTTATTGTCATTTATCTTTTTTTGCAATCTATTTTAGCTATAAGGGAATATTGATCGAAGCTTTGTTCATATGTATTGTAGGATTGGACAAAAGATAGAAGCTTGAAGTTGTCAAGAAGCAATGGTTGAGGCACGTGAATACTTCAGCAGAAGTCGATCTGGACTGTGGCTGTAATTGAACTAGTACCAGACCGTAGCATAGGATTGATTGGGTTATTTTGTTTTTTTTTTTGTGTAATTTTGATTTGTAATAGGCTTGTATTAGTCTGCTGTAGTTTTAGCTTTGTTTTGGCAACAAGTATCTTATGTAAAAGACTACAAACATATTATGCAATATCATTTGATATCTCCTTTTCAACTATCCTTCTCTAGTAGAAATATCAGTGGTTAGTTTGATTTGATGTCATGAAAAATTTCATAATCTAAACTAGTGGAATGAAACTAGAGCATCAACCTTTGCCCTATTTTTTACCGAAGGCCTTTGCCCTTTGGTAATTACCGACGGCCTTTGCCCTTCGGTAATTACCAACAACACTTCACCAGCTCCACAGACACGAGTTTCACAAGCCGAACAAGAACACACACACTTCTTAAGAGTTTCTGAGTTCTAGAGCACAAGGGAAGAGTTGTTGTTGATGGAAAATGAGAGTCTATTTATAGACTCAAGCAAATACTCTTCTGTTCTTCATTTCCAGCCATTTAACGCTTTTAATCGATTAATATTATTGTTAATTGATTAAAACGAGTACAACGACTAGTTTTAACGGCTAGAAAACTCCACCGGTCACCTTTAATCGATTAAAAGGTATTTTAATCGATTGAAAGGTATTTTAATCTATTAAATAGGAGAAAGTTTGAGTTTTCAGCTTTTACTATGTTTAATCGATTAATACTAGTTTTAATCGATTAAAACAGTGTGATTTTGACTCTGGACATCAATTATATAATATGAAAGTACATGGAATCAAAACCACTAAAAATCTAAGTTCTAGACACTGAACTACAATTTTTACAAAAGCTTTCCATTGCAATACAAGTCTTCATAACATCTTGAATCTTGATTTCTCTTGACTTGATTTGAACATCATCAAAACTTCATCTTCATCATTTCCATAACAGGATTTTGTACAAAAAGTTGTAAAGGAGGAGCCAACTGTGGTAACCTGGGTGACCATGGTCAATACTTTTAACTTTTTGACAAATATCCAATGGTTTTCACTACATTTTGGGCAATCTATCATGGAGGAAAGAAACAATGTATTGCAAAAAAGAATCTCAATCATTAAATTCAATTTGCAGTACGGTGAACAAGATCATTACAGTTATAGCATAACATCACATTTTTAAATATTAAATTAAGTGAACCTTAACAACATCATGAAGTCTAGGATATTAATATTATAGTAATCTGACAAATGGTTTCAGTGGTGGTCATAAACTAATATTATAGTCATCCGTAGAAGTCATAATATAACATGCATTACGAAATACTTATCAAATAATTTCATAATAAAACTATTTCTTCTGTGGTTCTTTAGATGATGATGGTTCGTAAGATGGAGGAACGAATTTGCAGAGGATGACATCCACATTGTTTTCTGCCCAGAGAGGTAGTCGAATAACAGGTTTTGGGGTTTCCTTTACCAGGTCGTTTGTGGGAGGACAAATTTCAGTTGGAAAAACCTTGACTATGTTGCGGTGCACAATATTTAGGTAGTGGATTCTTCCAAGTGCCCTAAAGGAATGTACCTTAATGAACATACGTAATTAATATGAAATTCAGAATCAAAGGTAAATAAAACTTAATTTAATTTGAGTAGTCAATGGATGGTTTACAAGATTGAGTAAAAAACGGAGCCAACTCCGATATTTTGTCCAAATTGAGGATCTTCAAGAACTTTCTTGTGTAAGGAAGCCTTCATTGTTGTTGTTGGGTCCTAGTTACATTGTTGTAGTTTAGAACAAATGATACCTTGATAGTCAATTGCATGTCTCCCAAACCATTGGGCTTACACTCTTTGACAATGCAAGCAACAAATGGCAGGATCTGTAATGATTTTGCATCATTAAGGGGATTCACGTTCTCGAATTTTCCATCAGTGACAAGATCTGCAATTGTCAATGACATGTGAAGAAGAAATCATATTGTCTCACTTAACATTTACATTTTAATGATTGTAACAAATATCCTACCATGGTGTTGAATGAACATTTTTGCCCATTTCCATGCTTTTGAGTTGAAATCTCGTTCATGTGTTGCCTGAGCAACCTCACGAGCAAATTCCTGAGTCGATTTTGGTTCTTCTATTTTTGTCCTATTGAGGAAAGCCACTTGAACATTACCTGTCGAACCAGGTATATGTGATGATGAAGCATCACATTTTTTCAAAAATGATTCAAGGACGTCTTCATCAAAAGCAAGGCCTTCCCATGCATCATAATTATCCTTTAAGAATCTGCAAGAATTTAAATTTCAGGTTAACGTCACTAGAACAATTTATGTGAAGATAAAACTACTTCAGAGCAATTCAAAAAATTTGAAATGACTTACAAATATAGTGAAGAACTTGATTACAAAACGATGGGTGTGTGCGTTATATAAAGACTTCTGGACCAAGTAATTGGATTTTAATTTTAACGTAAACTAATATAATTTAATATTATTACTTTACCTATTTTATCTTTGAATTAATGAGCAAAGCTTGGTTGATTAACGTTCGAGTTACTTTTTGCCACAATCTCATGAAAGAGAAGATCTTTTTTCTTGCTTGAGTAAAATTGCATTAAATGTGAGGAATGAAAAGTGACTTGCATTAAATGTAGGGAATGAATGAGAAAAAACTTTTTTGTTAGCAAATTTAATGCATGCTTCCTTATACAATGCATTGTTTGGTGAACGTAGCTTGTTTTCCTCTTAGTGAGGCTCTTTCGTCCAAACAAACTTCATCTTTCAAACTTCAACATCAACTGTCCGGCTTCCAACATCCCTCTTCATTAAACACACGTTGAAGAATCTTGTTGTGCAGTTTGGTGAAGACGACATTACCTTCATTTAAGGGCGAAGTAAATCCTTCATAGGAGGTTGGTGAGGAACAATCAAGCTTCATTTAAGGGCGTACTAACGACTACTGTGTAGGTACCTATACTTGTTCTTTATTTCCATTGGTCATTTAAATGAATGTATTTGATGTTGTTCAATATTTTAATATTGACCACGATATATGTTGATTTCTATTATTGATGAATACAATTTTTCATTATTGATTTCTATTAATGTTTTTCAGAATAAAGTTTTTGTTAACATTGTGCTATATGTTAATACCCATTTTCGTATGAAGTATTAACTCATAAAGAATGTTTATAATTAGTAAAAGGTATTACTTTTAGTACATGAATCATCACATTTTATTTTTTCATTCCACTATCATCAGGTTAGGTATAGGTTCTACTGATGGTTAACATCACAAGTAATGTGGTTGAACTCGTTGAGTCTAATTCCAATCTTAGTGACCATAATGACAATTTTTTGGAGTTGGAGCCAACCTTGCATATGTGTTTTCAGACAATAGATGAAGCAAAATGTTTTTACACAAACTACGACATTAGATGTCAATTTGTTGTGCATACAAGAACTTCTAAAAAATATGACAACAACAATGTCTATTACTTGAAATTGGTTTGCTCAAGGGAAGGGAAGTATGTGTCTTCCATCAGACCCGAGGTGAAAACACTTCATAGTCAAACTAAGCAATGTCCAGCTGGGATAACCATTGCAAGGAAGGATGATAAATGGTTTATAAGGACAGTTGTGCTAGAGCACAACCATGATCTTTGTCCTAACACCTCCAATCTAATTCCTGGCAATAGAAAATTAAGCATGCAAGCTAAAAACACATTGGAGGTAAACGATAATGCGGGAGTTTAGATTAATAAGAGTTTCCTTAGCATCGTCAGCGAAGTAGGTGGATTGTAAAACATGGAATTCATGGAGCGAGATGCGCGAAACTACATTGGCCAACATAGAAGATCATTATATAAGGATGGTGATTGTCAAGCCCTCCTACGAAACTTTTCATCAATGAAAGATTTAAATAACGAGTTTTTCTATGACATTGAATTGGATGAAGGAAATAGAATTTGTAGTGTATTTTGGGCGGATGCAAGAAGTCGAGCCGCATGTGAAGAATTTGGTGATGTCGTGTCTTTCGACACCACGTACTTAAAAAACAAGTACGACATGCCATTTGTACCTTTTGTCGGAGTTAAGGATCATGGACACTCTATTTTACTTGGTTGTGGATTGCTCTCATCAGAGGACACTTCCTCATTTGTATGGTATTTCAAATCTCGGCTTAGATGCATGGGTAAGAAGGCCCCTCGTGGTATTATAACCAACCAATGTAGGGCAATGACAAATGCCATTGAAGAAGTCTTTCTCAATACAAAACACATATGTTGTTTATGGCACATTATGAAGAAGTTGCCCGAAAAATTTCAAGGCTATAAAAATTAATTGATCTCAAAGCGCTTGCGTATGACCCTGGTTGTTCAACAGACTTTGAGAATGGTTGGGAACAACTACTCACCAATCATGGCTTACAGGACAATGTAGTTTGTATGAGGAGAGAAAAAAATGGGTACCTTGTTACTTAAAGAATCATTTTTGGGTGGGTATGTCCACTACTCAAAGAATTGAGGGAATGAACCCTTTTTTTGATGGATTTATCAATTCTAGTACCATACTTCAACAATTTATGGTTCAATACAACAATGCCCTTAGAGTCAAGGCCCAAAAAGAAATACAAGCTTACTTCTCCTCCTTCAACACCACGATTGCATGTGGCTCTCAATCACCGATCGAGAGACATTTTCAAGAAGAGTACACACATGCAAAGTATGAGGAAGTGCAAACAGAGTTTCGGTCTATGATGAATTGTTTCCTCAAAGACACCTTAAAAAGACAACTTATTCAACAGTTACACAATAAAAGAGGAGCGCATGTGGCGAGTAAATGTGCGGACAAATTTTATCAAGTGCAATTTGGTCCACTAACACAAAATACCACTTGTTTGTGCCTATTATTTGAATTTAGAGGCACCATCTGCCGCCATTCCCTATTGGTATTCGGTCAGGAAGATGTGTACAGTTCGGTTAAGGATGTTTGGATATTTATAATACGAAATCCAAATTAAAATAAAGAATATTTATAAATTACTTTCAATGAAAGAATGAATATAACCTAGATACAACGAAAGAATGGATATGAGCTACTTACAATGAAAGAATGAATATAAACTGTTTACAATTTGAAAATTCAAATTAATACATCACAAACTTTATATCAAAAGTCTTCCAGATCTGTTTAAGTTGTACTAATTTCCATTAACTCCACAAATGATTGCATCCTATGTGTATAAAATGAAGACCATGCTCGCGCCTCTGGGTAACAATTAGTTGAGGAAATGATGTCCACCATGGGCAATGGACAACCATCTTGTAAGTGAACCTCCAAAGTTAATATTAGTTAATGAATCATAATGGGTAATGGGCAACCATTTTAAAAGTGAACCTGCAAAGGTGATATTAGTAAATGAATCATAATTGGTAATGGCACAAACACAATTTGAACTTTACCTGTACGAAATGACATCCATTAGTGAATCCAATGCATATCAACCGATGTTGTGTCATATCTGTAGGCGGTGAACTGCGTAGTGGGAATATGGTAAAATTTTGACCATAGGACAAACAGACTAAGATGACATTGTATCGATTTGCAATGACATACACAATGTCCGGTATCGTCATCCACTTCTTATGATTAACTTGTAAGACATGAAGTTAAGTATTTCTGAAAACAAATAGAGAACATATAATAAGCAATCTTTTTGAGCTAAAAAACAAATACTTGTGATTGATCGTGGACAATCAAGGATTGTCGTAGTTCTTCATATCGAACGTCGCTTCCCACTAATGTTGTGTACTCATCACGCCATAGAGTAAGTTCTTCAAGGAGGTCATGTCGGATAACTGGCCATGCCTCTTCACCTAGGCCCAACAAAGCAGCAATGCATCGATAACCGCAATGACCATCGGCTACAACATCGACAACATCGAGAATGTATGGATGACAGATCGGATGGAATTGATCTAACATCGGTACTCGCATTCGTGGAACTTGTCAGAAGCGGCTGCAGCGGATGGGTTAGCGTGGAATAACAAACCAAGAGGGTTTTTAATACTAACGTGTGCCTCTTAATTTCTACTCAATTAAACTTACTTAGCAATTAATAAAGACAAATAAAGCAAGAGTAAGGTTGAGAGAAATTTGCACAGATGATTTTATCCTGGTTCGGATCTTACCAATCCTACGTCCAGTCGCTTATCTCAAAACAAGATAAACAGTTTCACTATCACAAAACAATTACAAATTACAATCACAAAGATACAATTTGTAAGAGTTTAGAAACCACCTCTCTTGATACCACAAGAGATGAAACTACACCTCCTTTGAGTCTTCACAAAGGATGAACACCTCCTCCGAATACTTCACGAAGGATGAACTCCTCCTCCGAATACTTCACGAAGGATGATTCTCTTCCGAACACCTCCTTAGACACACCAAGGATGAACCGGCTATTTCCTCTGTCACCGTAGCAGCACTTCACCAGCTCCACATACAAGAGTTTCACAAGCCGAACAAGAACACACAAGTCTCAAGAGTTTCTGAGTATTTAAGCACAAGGGAAGAGTTTCTGTGTCTCTGGATTATTCTTCTTGAGAGGAAATGAGAGTCTATTTATAGACTCATCCAAAGGCTCTTCCATTTTTCGTTTTCAGCCTTTCTGACTGTGTTAATCGATTAGCTACAGTGGTTAATCGATTAACACCCCAACGGATAGTCCAACGGCTCTAAAAACGGCTAGTTTTTCAAATGGTCACTGTGTTAATCGATTAGTCTGATCTGCTAATCGATTAACGCTAATCGATTAACACCCTCTGTTAATCGATTAGACTGCACTGCTGAATTTTTCCATTTTTCTCTGGAACAATCGATTAACACCCTCTGTTAATCGATTAACACTGCACAGATTTTGCTGTTGGTTTATTTTTACATCACTTTTGAATGCATACATAAAACTACTAATTTTCCTATGTTCATACAATTATTACAAAAGGTTACAAGTCTTCAAAGATCATTCTTCATGAGTCTTGGTTGTTCTTGACTTGATTTGGGCATCATCAAAACTTCATCTTCATCATTTTGCTAACAGAACTTGTTTAGCCCTAGATTTGACTTGTGATTTTCGTGATGAAGGCTCTGTCATCAAATGGAAAGTGTCAACGTCCTCAAAATATGATAGGTCACGTTTCGTAAACCTTTCATGACGTGCAAGTTTAGTCTTTTGTGCACGTTTTGTTTTCACTTTATGCGAATGAGGTACCACAGATGTCATTTTTGGGCAAGCAAATTCAACGAGGTTCTACTTAAAGTTAACCTTCTCTCCAATTTCAACCTTCTTTAACTGTTCCTAAACCAAATAAAGTTCACGGTCAATGATAAAGTTTAAAAAGCCATTCAATTGACACAATACTTGAAAAGCTCAATTGAGTCCACTGATAATGTTGTTGTTGGTGGGATGAAACTAATATTACTAAACTATAGCAACTTCAGTATCGCTAATATAGTAGCCAACGAAATAAAAACGACAAATTCAACAATAAGTTGTCTCCCAATAAACACGAAATTGATTATTAACAAATTATTTATTATAAAAACTATACAAAAGGGTTAGTAAAATAATAAATAAGATAAAGATGAAGAAAAGACTATAGAACGAAGTATAAAAAAAAACAATGATAAACAAAATAGGTTGATTTCACTGCTTTCTCAAAATATGAATCATCATTTGTTATTAACAGACTATTGTTCAATTAATTATTATCTTAGATTTTCAAATTAATCAATGTAAATTAAATTGTTGGCATTCTCCATCTTAACCAAAGTACAATCTCAATTTAATATTACTATGCCTAATCATGTCTATTTCTTAAATCAAGTAAAAAGCTAATTAACCAAAGTAAATTCTTGATTAGTTCTTGTTAAAGTTTTCACCTTTAATCAAATTACATTCTCAATTATTGGTAAAAACTCATTCAATCACATGAAAGTTTCTAACTTTAATCAAAGTAATTTCTCAATTAAAGATAAAAACCCTTAGACTCTTATGATTGTTATGTTAAGTAGATTTAAATCATTGCTAAATTGCTATAATGTAAAAATCATTACCTTTACTTGACTAAAAACAAGCAAAAAACAAAAGCTAAAAATAAATTACAACAACAATCAAAAGAATTTAGCAAATTTATTCATCAAACTTGAGAATCCAGTTAAGAAATTACAGCTGAATCAACCGCAAAGGCTTAGCACTCCATGGAATGTTGAAATAACATGAAAATAGAAGAAGAAAGGGTGGAGAACATGAGAGAAGAGAGGGTGGACGAAATTTAAATCCCCCAAAGTGATCATAAGCTCCCTAATGTATTTCCCCAAGGCTCTTTATATAGAAATTGGATTGGGCTTTGTTTCAGGCTATTCTATTGTTGTAATCTTCTTTATGATAATGTAATCTCCTCCAATTATCTTCTAAATAATTCAATATCTTCAAAATATATTTGATTATTGTGGAGATCTAAAAATATTTGAGAAGATATATGCTAGATTAAAAAAGATTTGGTAAATATCTTTTGATATTTATTAATATACTTAAATAAGGAAATTATTTAACAATGTCAAATAATATATGATGGAATCGTACTTGACGTAGTCCTCTTTTTGTATTTTTACTTTTCATAGTTTAGCTCTTAAGGAGCATGGGTTACTATAAATACCCATCTCCTCTCTTGTATTGGTACTTTTGAGTTTAATGAGAATTGAATTTTCTGAAATCAGAAATTATTCTCTCTTGAAAGTCGGGCTAGAGAGTCCAAAGACTCCCTCTAGCCACCTTCCAAGCACACTCTCTCCCTTTCATTTTCCATTTCCACTGTGCTTCTCTCTCATCACACACCATCCGCTTCAGCATAGTGGCATCAACACTTCTTGGCCACGCATCCTCCTTTCTCTGGTGCACATCATCTAGTACCGTGCACGCGTCAACGTTCCTTTCCTCCACCTCTTCATTCATCCACTCGTGACATCTTTCACGCTTCAGTTTCATTCCTCTCCCGTAAGAACATCACCACATTTCTCTCATTTTCCACTTCGAAGAAACCTCATCAGCTAGGGTTTTCTTCTTGAGTGCATCACCATCACAGATCTACGTCTCGTCCTTCGTAAGTTTCATTTCTCTTCATGAATATACATCTCCTTCCATATTTGCACCTCATCTTCACCGTTCTTTCGATTTCCACTAATTAAAAACCTTGTTTCCCGATTCAATCCATTTTCCACCGTTCAATCTTCATTTTGAACCGATTAATCGGTTAATATTGGGTTTCCTTCCATTTCAAGGGTTTCTATCGAATTTAACCCTCTATTTCTTGTTCTTCTTCGAGTTTTTGTCTTTTTCCGCTGCGTTCACATTTGGAGGAAGCTTCGAAGGAGCTCGCAACACGCACATTCGTCATCTCCTCGGGCGTTCGTCCATCAAGTGGTATCACCTTTCAATCGATCTCTCCAACTGTGTACTGCCAAGGGAGAATCTCCCTTCCAAACCTTTCCATTTTGAGTGCTTTAAGCTTCAAGAGAGAAACCTAAGTTTGTGAGCTTTGTGTTGCTGCATCTAAAAGCCAAATATTCTTGTTGAGAGTGTGTTGTAATTTTAAGGCTGCAATAAGTTTTGAACTTGAATTGTGTGCTAATTGTTTACTTGTGCAGCAAAGTAAGTCTAGTTAAGCTGGAATATAACTATTTGATCACCAAGAGAAATCTGCTTCTGCCAGTATCTTAATTCCTGCCTCCTTATGTTTGTAAAATTCTGATTCAATTACTTTTGGTACTTTTGCGTATGACTCCCATTTCATTTTCTCTTATATATGCTACCATTGGGAGTATATGTTGCTTTGTGGTACATATCTGAACTGAAACAGTGCAGGGAGAAAGTGTACAATAGAAGAATTTTAAGCAGTAGCAAAATCTCAGTATAGAGTCTGGAGCAAGCTACAAGCAATCATCTGAACTGAAGGGAGTTTCTTTCACCTTAAATTGTTTTTGTTTTGGTTGAACTATTCTTGTTATAGCTTGTCTTTGATTAGCATAATTTCAAGTGTTGAATCTGGTATGATAGTTTTGTAGACTAGGATTAGCCATTCTGAATTGGAATTGATTCTGCATTGCATTGGATTGGTCAGGTTTTGATTAGTCTGGATGGTTGTTTAATCAGCTTTGATTTACACCTATTTGCATCTGGTTTAATATCCATTTCCATTTGTCCTTGCTGAAATTTGGTGTGAAATTTTAGTGTGCAGAGCTGATCTGTTTGGGAGTTTAGTTGGAATTACATATTTGACATTGATTTGCATTGTGTACTCTGCTGAACTAGTTGTGAATTTTCTGTGTAGTTTGGGAAAAGCCATACTGATTGTATTGTAGCAGACTGTAAATTGTGCGCTGAATCCTATAAGTGGACACCATTATTTGAGCAACAACAAAATCTCAGTGGAAAGCTTGTGCAGCCAAGAGAAAGGGAAGTTCTTACTGCCCTATATCCTCTTTTGCAATATGTTTTAACTAAGTGAATACTCATCACAGTTTTGTGAATGTGTGATTGTAGGATGGGCGTGGCAAGAAGATTCAAGACAACTGATTCCAGAAGCAACAAAGTTGAACCAAGACTAAGATGTCAAGAAGCCAGATTGGGCAAGTGGTTTTCCTGCAGGATGAACAGGACCGTAGCATAGGATTCTTGCTTTTGTAATTGTTTTTTTCTTCAATTTCTTTGTGATAGGTTTGTGTTAGCCTACTGGTACCTTTAGCTTTTGTTTTGTAAAAGGGCCTTTTATAAAGTCCAAGTGTTTTGGAAGAGTCCTTGGTGCTCTTTCAAACTCTTGGCAACTTTAACTTGCTTTAATTTTTGCATAGCTAGACAGGTGAATGTGTCTTGTTAGCCAAAGCTACAAGCTTCACCATAGGAGTAGACTTTAATATTGACTTGATTTGTGTATCTCGTAGGGGTCATTAGAGTCCGCTGGTTTCTTAAGTGTTTTGTTTGTTTGATTTTGTGTTCATGTTTAGGGGTGATTAGGCTAAAAGGGATTAAACTCTAAGCCTTTTCACACTAGAGTCTGAAGAGTCTAGTCTTTTAGTGTTTAATTGTTTGTGATTGTTTGAGTTGTGTACTTTGTTTCTAAAGGTGATTTTAGTTTAAGGGGTAATTAGTTAGTAGCCTAAGACATTTCTGGCAAGGCAAGACTTGGTACTTAAGCAGCTCTTTAGCTCACCTCTCTTACCTGGGACTTGTCTAAGTGAAAGTTTTGAACCCTTTAGATTAAGAAAACTTTTAAAAACAAAGATGTCTTCTTATAGTTCATATAGGTCTTCTAGGTTAGATAATGTCGATGAAATGTTTAAACAAGTTAGAAATCTTCCATCCTTTGGTAAAGACATAGGTGCATTAACATACCTAGCTTGGGAAAAAGAAATTGATAAAATAAATCCTTGGTTTTATGAAGAGAGTGAATATTATGTTCTTAGCATATATCTCTCTAAGTTAGAAGAGCATGCAAGAGAGTGGTGGAATGAAAGACAATATCATGTTAGGAAAGGTAGAAAGTCTTCCATACGTGATTGGTATGATTTAAAAGCTTGCATGAGAAGAAAGTTTGTGCCTTCAAGCATTAAAAGAAACCTAGAACAAATTAGGGATTACATTGATGATGGAAAATTATTTCTTGAGAGTTTAAATGATTATGGGTTTCTTCGTAGAGAATTAGAATTTGGGGCAAGACTTAAAGAGATCAAGGATAAGAAAAGAAAAAGAGAGATTGAGAGAAAAGAAAAGGAAGAAAGGAAAGAAGAAGAGAAGAGAGAGAGAAGAAATAAAGAAAAGAGAAGAGAGAAGAAGAGAGGAATTAAGAAGAGAAGAAGAGAGAAGAAGAGAAGAAGAAAAGGAAGAAAGAGAAGATAAAAGAATAGAAGAAGAGAGAAAAGAAGAAGAAAAGAGAGAAAGGAAAGAAAGAGAGAAGAAAGAAAAGGAGAAATTGTTCCTGATGGCAAATCCTATTCTTTCAAAGACCATAGAACCTAAAAGGGAAGGTTTCCAAATCTTTACTTCTTTTCCAATAATTGATTGTTTTTCAATTTTTAACTTCTCTTTCAAACAAATTGTCATCTCATATTCTATGCAAACTTTTTCAAAATGTAACAATTTAAATCTTGAATTATTCAAATCTTTTAGGAAAGAAATTCCTCAAGATGAAAGTGAATTTGGACTTCTAGAATTTCCAAATATGGTAACACAAAATATTAGAAGTCCTTATTTCCTTGTTTTTATAGAAAAATTCTTTCTTGGATTGATATTAATTAAAAATATATTTGATGTTTATTGCAGATATTGATGGACAAATTTATGAGCACCAAAATATGATGTCACAAACTTGTTTCACAATCGGCAAGTATGACCGAATCGTTCAAGTAATAAACTTGGTAAGACCAAGTATCGTTCTTCCCAAAGGACTCACGGCCTAGTTTAGTTATGTGATTTGCTGATTAGCTAGGACTTACAAACGAAATATTTAAATTTTAATATGCAAGACAGAAAATAAACATGTATGCATGAAGTTTGATCAATGGCAAAGACAAAAGATAAACACTTTCAATGAAATATATGAATGAATATGTTGTTGGGGGTCAATTTCATCTCATCCACTCTCATACATTTTAGGAATTCAACATTCAAATCATCATTGTTAATGCCACTCTCTAAATTACCATTCTAGATGGCTTCTCCCTAATCACGAGTTCATACAATTCCTAGCATTCCTAATGATTAGTTCATAAGTGCAGGAGCTTAACGACAACCAATATAATATTGTCAGTATAATATTGGGAGAAATTCCCCGGATCTAGACTTCCCCGTACGTGCCCGTATCGACAAAACCAATAATCATGCATGGAATGAGTTAAACTATGCAAGCATTGAGCAAAGAGGAAAAACCCTAACTAATGATGAAAGAAAGCATAAGTCTTAATTAAAAGATGCAAGCAAAGATTCCATATATGAGAGCTTCAAGAGATTACATTGATTCCCCAACAAACATACAAGGTTTAGTTCACCATATTCATGGTGAACCTAGATGAATATCAATGAAAGAATGAAAGAATAAACCCAATAAAGGTGAAGAGGTAGCCTGAGCATCCAAGATCCTCCTTCAAAGGGGTGAGAAGAGAGAGTGTTTGCCTTGTTTCTGCCAAAGATACTTAATTCTAGGACGTGCAAGCCCTTATATACTAATCTAGAGTTACAAAAGTTTACAAAAGCCCAAGCCCAAAAAGTGCCGCTCAGCGGTGATTGCGCGTCCTTTTCTTCCCCTCAGCGGCCATTTTGCCCCTCAGCGTGACTCCTGCAACCTCCTGAGTGCCGCTCAGCGGTAGTTTGCCGCTGAGCGGTGCCTTTGACTTCTCTTTTTGCACTCTTTCTTGTCTTTTCTAATGTCATCTCTCTCCTTCTTCACTCTTTTCACCAAATTCACCTTAAAACCTGCACAAAAACACTGAAATCAAGCATAAACCTGTCCAGCTCTCTTATTTCTGAAAATATGGATAAAAGGCATGATTTCAAGCTAGTTTCTAAGTCTAAAGGTTGCTTTTAGTATCAATTTTAAGCATGAAAATAACAGTTTTTCAACTGTTATCACAACCCCAAACTTAGAACTTTGCTTGTCCTCAAGCAAACAAAATGTAACTCCATCTCCAACCAATTTATATGATGGTTCACTCATTCAAAATCCTCTTTTCTAGATAAGTAACAACTTCACTCAAACTTATGACCAAGAGTTCAATCAAGATGTGCACATGCTTTAGTGTTCACAAAGTCATTTAAGTTCCAACAAATGCTATTTTTCATGAATGATCAATTAATTAAGCATGGATGTTCATGTGCTTATGGAATATTTCCTCACTAGGTAAAGTGTTTCACTCAACACACAAGTGTATAAGAGGTAAAGTGTTTCACTCATTCACTCCACTATCACAATGTCACATGAATCAACTTTGCCGTTCATTTTACCACAATCAAAAACATTCACAAGCATGCATCATCACAAGGACTTTTCAATGGCTTATAATGTGGCTGGGCTAACAAGAAAATTGGTTTTTCTGGATCACAAAATCCTTGAGTTAAGAGAATCATAACAACACAATTATTCTTGTTCTTCCCAACTTGCCTTTTTCATTTGCATTGAGCTTTGCTTCTTTTTCTTTTCTTTTCTTTTTCTTTGCATATTCTTACTTTTTAGCTCTTAGCTCAATGCTTTTCCTTTTTCATATTTTCCCAACAACCCCAAACTTGAACATTTAACAATACCACATAAGATCTTCTTCTTAACTCAAGGTAAAGATTTTCAATCAAGGGTTTTCAGTGTATATTCAAGGCTAAGGGTTCAAAGGATAGAACACAAAGTGTTCTCTTTTACTAGGCTAACTTTATGAATTTGGCCAATAAAAAGGGTTCCAACAAACGGCCTTGATCATATGATGCAAAACAAGCAATTGATTCAATCATAGAAAACCTGGGCAAAATCATTCATGCTTTCAAAGTAAAAGCATTCAACAATAACAACTCTGGAGCTCAAAACCTCACATATAAGCTCATTCACATTTGACATACACATCCTGCTTAATTTCACAATCACAATCATGATATCATGCATTTGTTCACAAAGCTTGTGAATCACCTGTATAAGCATTTTAATGTGCACATCATCTCATCATCAATCAATCAATAAGCATCATCAAGCATTACTTATCACACAATCACAGTTAATAGCAAACCATCATAATAAACCAGGTGTTCAATAGAGTACATCAAACCCTAATCTAAAAACAAAAACAACTTACAAGATACTGGGTTGCCTCCCAGTAAGCGCTTGTTTAACGTCCCGAGCCTGACCCAAACTTTCAAGGATCAACCAACAACATCATTGTGGAAAATTGTTGCACCTCTCCCCCTAGATAGGGCTTGAGACGTTGACCATTTACCACCCAACTTCTCTGTGGATCATCAGATGGATTAAATATTTCAATTGCCCCATGCGGATGCACTTCTTTTATCACAAATGGTCCTGTCCATTTTGACTTCAACTTCCCAGGAAATATCTTCAATCTTGAATTGAACAATAATACCTGTTGTCCTGGATTGAAAACTCTATTCACCAACTTCCTGTCATGATAAAATTTCATTTTGTCTTTGTAAGCCTTGGATGAATCATATGCATGTAAGTGCATTTCTTCAAGCTCCAAAATCTGCCGTCTGCGTGTACATTGAGTATCATAAGGATCAAAATTCAAGAATTTCAAAGCCCATAATGCTCTATGCTCCAATTCGACTGGCAAATGGCATGCTTTCCCATAGACTAATTGAAATGGTGATAATCCCATAGACGTCTTCATTGCTGTCCTATAAGCCCAAAGAGCATCATCCAATTTGAGAGACCAATCCTTTCTTGATGAAGTCACAGTCTTTTCCAGGATTCTTTTTATCTCCCTGTTAGATACCTCAGCTTGTCCATTGGTTTGTGGATGATAAGGTGCAGCTACCTTATGCTTTACTCCATAGTGTTTGAGTACTTTCTCTAGCTGATAATTCCAAAAATGAGATCCTCCATCACTAATCAACACTCTTGGAGTGCCAAAACGTGAGAATATCTGCCTCTTCAGGAATTTAATTACCGTGCTAGCATCATTTTTAGGACAAGCTAATGCTTCCACCCATTTACTCACATAATCCACTGCTACCAGAATATATTCATTGTTGAAAGATGGAGGGAAGGGTCCAACAAAGTCAATACCCCAACAATCAAAAACCTCAACCTCTAAAATACCTTGTAAAGGCATCTCATGACGTTTAGTGATTGTCCCTGCTCTTTGACATTTATCACAATTCCTAGCATGATTATGGGCATCTTTAAATAAAGTTGGCCAATAAAACCCTGATTGAAGGACTTTTGCTGCTGTTCTTTCCCCATTAAAATGTCCTCCATAAGGTGAATCATGACAATGCCAGAGAATTCCTTCTGCCTCTTCATTTGTAACACATCTCCTTAGAAGATTATCTGCTCCAATTTTGAACAAATACGGATCATCCCACACAAACTGCTTGGCATCATGTAAAAATTTCTTTCTCTGTTGCCAAGTTAAGTCTTCCGGCATGACTCTTGCAGCTTTGAAATTTGCCATATCAGCAAACCAGGGCCTCTACTGAATATACATGAGTGATTCATCTGAAAAAGATTCCCAGATTTCAGACTCCTTGTTAGTGACCTCATTGTTGACAAACCGTGACAAATGATCAGCAATTAAGTTCTCACTTCCTTTCTTATCACGGATTTCTACATCAAATTCTTGCAACAGTAGTACCCATCTGATCAGACGTGGCTTAGAATCTGGTTTTGTCGACAAATATTTGATAGCTGCATGATCTGTGTAGACAATCACCTTAGACCCAATAAGATAAGGTCTAAATTTCTCTAGAGCATATACAATGGCAAGAAACTCTTTCTCTGTGGTAGCATAATTCAATTGAGCATCATTCAGCACCTTGCTAGCATAATAAATTGGATGAAACTTTTGTTCTTTCCTTTGGCCAAGGACAACTCCTATTGCATAATCACTTGCATCACACATCAATTCAAAATTTTGATTCCAATCTGGTGCTACAATTACTGGGACTGACACTAGCTTCTGCTTCAATATATCAAAAGCTTTTAGACAGTCTTCATTCATCACAAAAGGAGCATCCTTCATCAAAAGATTACTCAATGGTTTAGCAATTTTTGAGAAATCTTTGATGAATCTTCTATAGAACCCAGCATGACCAAGAAAACTCCTAATCCCCCTTACATTTGTCGGTGGGGGCAGTTTCTCAATGACTTCTACTTTGGCTTTATCCACCTCAATTCCTTTAGCAGAAATTTTATGCCCCAGTACAATCCCTTCAGTTACCATGAAATGACATTTCTCCCAATTCAAAACCAGATTTGTCTGAACACATCTTTTGAGGACAGTGTTCAAATTAGCTAAACATCTTTGGAAAGAATTTCCAAAAACTGAGAAGTCATCCATGAATACTTCAATGCACTTTTCTAAAAGATCAGAAAAGATTGCCTGCATACACCTTTGAAACGTAGCTGGAGCATTACATAATCCAAAAGGCATCTTTCTATATGCAAAGATACCAAAAGGACAAGTAAAAGCCGTCTTCTCCTGGTCTTTTGGATCTACCACAATTTGATTATATCCAGAATATCCATCTAGAAAACAATAGAAAGCCTGCCCTGATAACCTTTCTAGCATCTGATCCATGAAGGGAAGAGGAAAATGATCTTTCCTAGTAGCTTTATTCAGCTTCCTATAATCAATGCACATACGCCAGCCAGTAACCGTCCGAGTAGGAATAAATTCATTCTTATCATTATAAATTACTGTCATCCCACCTTTCTTTGGAACCACCTGTACTGGACTCACCCATTCACTGTCAGAGATTGGATAGATGATACCAGCTTCTAGCAGTTTCAACACTTCTTTTCTGACCACCTCCTTCATGACAGGATTTAACCTTCTCTGCGGTTGAGCACTTGGTTTATAGTCCTCTTCCATAAAAATCCTGTGCATGCAATAAGTTGGGCTTATACCTTTGAGATCTGATATTGACCACCCAATTGCTTCTTTGTTGGCTTTCAGAATTTCTATCAACTGCTCTTCTTCTTGTAAAGATAAAGAGTTATTGATGATGACTGGCTTTGTTTCACCCTCTTCTAAAAACACATATTTCAGATGTGATGGCAATCTTTTTAATTCTGGCGACTGTGCTTTGATTGTTTCTTCCTTATCAATTGTTTCAAATATTGGATCTTCCTCTGGACTCTTTTTCAATGTTTCCAAGTCCATCAGACATTCATCAATCAATTTCTCTTCTTCTTCATCCAAATCTTCACATGCATCAATGAGAGTTTTTTCCAATGGTGAAATATTACGCACCATTCTTTCTTGAACCATACAAACTTCATCAAGTTCATCAAATTGAAAGCATGCTTTATCATCATTTGGATATGTCATGGCCTTGGATACATCAAAAGTGACCTCTTCATCATCAACTCTCAGTTTAAGCTTACCATTCTCTACATCAATCAGAACTCTAGAAGTCTTCATAAAAGGTCTCCCAAGAATAAGAGGAACATCACTAGTTCCTTCCATCTCCATCACAATAAAATCCACTGGAAATACAAATTTGTCGACCTTCACTAGAACATCTTCAACCACTCCATATGGATATTTAAGAGACCTGTCTGCCAATTGAAGAGCCATTCTGGTTGGTTTAATTTCCAACCCTTGAATTGTTCTGCACATGGATAACGGCATTAGATTAATGCTAGCTCCCAAATCAATCAATGCTCTTCCAACTTTCACATCTCCTATGGTGCATGGAATGGTGAAGCTTCCTGGGTCTTTAAGTTTAGGAGGTAGTTTCTGTATGATTGCACTGCAATTGCCCTATACATTGATAGTTTCCTTCTCAGTGTACTTGTGTTTCTTTGTGAGAAGTTCCTTCAAAAATTTTGCATATGCTGGCATCTGTTGCAATGCTTCAGAGAATGGTATAGTAATCTCCAGCTTCTTAAACAGTTCCATGAATCTTTCCAACTGCTTTTCTTTCTCCTTCCTTGAATAACCCTTTGGATAAGGAAGTGGCTTTTCATACTCTTTTTCTCTCTGTCTCTCTTCTCTCTCATTTTTTTCTCTCCTCTCCTCTTCTTCTTTTCTCTTTTTCTCTCTCTCAACTCTTTCTTTCCACTCACATGATTCTTTTTCACTCTCACTCTCATTTTTTTCTTTCTCTCTCTCTTTTTGTCTCTCCTCTAACACTCTACCACTTCTGGTCACAACAGTTTTACAATCCTTTCCAAGGTTATCATGTT
This sequence comes from Vigna nakashimae, assembly GCA_034642375.1. Taxonomy (NCBI): domain Eukaryota; kingdom Viridiplantae; phylum Streptophyta; class Magnoliopsida; order Fabales; family Fabaceae; genus Vigna; species Vigna nakashimae. The sequence goes on along the minus strand of CM067760.1, from coordinate 19,027,108 downwards.
TAATCTCGTCAACTATTCTCTCAACATGACTCTCCATTTTTTTAAATGCAGCATCCACATTATGACAATAGGACGCATTTGTCTTCAAGAATCTCTGGAAAGTCTCTTCAAGCTTTGTTGTTTTCTCAACTGAAGTAAATTGCATCTGCCATTTTTGTTGCTCTTGAACCATTGAGACCTGTTGTATTTCCTGTGGTATTTGAGAAAGTTTCATGGTTACTTCCTCAAGCTATTGAGAGAGAGTTCTATTTTGGACAAGCAGAGCCTCATTTAATTTTGACAACTCCTTCTGATTAAGATCTCCTGTGTCAATGTTGAGTTCGTTGTCACTAGTAACCATATTTTCAATAATTTCAGTTGCTTCCTCTGGAGTCTTCCATTTGATATTGCCTCCTGCTGAGGCATTCAGTATCATCTTGGTGTGTGAACCAAGCCCTCCAAGGAAAGTTAGGACTACTTCTTGATCTTCAAAGCCATGCGTGGGAGTTTTACGTAACAAGCTTTTATACATGTCCCATGCATGTCCCAGTGATTCTTCCATGCCCTGCTTGAATGAAGAAATCTCTTGCTTTCCTTTAGTCACCTTAGATTGTGGGAAGTATTTGTTTAAGAATTTTGTGACCACTGCTTCCCACTCTGTGAAACTTTCTTCTAGAAAAGAGTTCAACCAAAGCTTAGCATTGCCTCCCAATGAGAAAGGAAACAAGCTAAGTTTGATTGCTTCGTCTGGCACCCCATTAATTTTGACTGTATTGCAAATCTCATTAAAGGTAGTCAGGTGCTCATATGGGCTTTCGTGAGATAACCCATTAAATTGATTACTCTTCACCAGTTGAATCAATGCTGGTTTAACCTCCATGTTGGCTGCATTGACTCTAGGTCTAGCTATGCTATTGAAGTGCTGAGGTTGATGGACAAATTTATGAGCACCAAAATATGATGTCACAAACTTGTTTCATAATCGGCAAGTATGACCGAATCGTTCAAGTAATAAACTTGGTAAGACCAAGTATCGTTCTTCCCAAAGGACTCACGGCCTAGTTTAGTTGTATGGTTTGTTGATTAGCTAAGACTTAAGAACAAAATATTTAAAGTTTAATATGCAAAGACGAAAATAAACATGTATGCATGAGTTTTGATCAATGGCAAAAGCAAAAGATAAACACTTTCAATGAATTATATGAATGAATATGTTGTTGGGGGTCAATTTCATCTCATCCACTCTCATATATTTTAGGAATTCAACATTCAAATCATCATTGTTAATGCCACTCTCTAAAGTACCATTCTAGATGGCTTCTCCCTAATCACGAGTTCATACAATTCCTAGCATTCCTAATGATTAGTTCATAAGTGCAGGAGCTTAACGACAACCAATATAATATTGGGAGAAATTCCCCGGATCTAGACTTCCCTGTACGTGCCCGTATCGACAAAACCAATAATCATGCATCAAATAAGTTAAACCATGCAAGCATTAAGCAAAGAGGAAAAACCCTAACTAATGATGAAAGAAAGCATAAGTCTTAATTGAAAGATGCAAGCATAAATTCCATATATGAGAGCTTCAAGAGATTACATTGATTCCCCAACAAACATACAAGGTTTAGTTCACCATATTCATGGTGAACCTAGATGAATATCAATGAAAGAATGAAAGAATAAACCCTAAAAAGGTGAAGAGGTAGCCTGAGCATCCAAGATCCTCCTTCAAAGGGGTGAGAGAGAGTGTTTGCCTCAGTTCTGCCAAAGATACTAATTCTAGGACGTGCAAGTCCTTATATACTATTTTAGAATTACAAAAGATCAAAGCCCAAGCCCATAAAAGTGCCAGAAAACGAGTCCAAGTCCATTATTAAGACTGGCGCTCAGCGGTACATACCGCTCAGCGGTGCCTACGCTTCCCTTTTCTTCCCCTCAGCGGCCAGTTTGCCCCTCAGCGGACCTCCCGTGACCTTCTGACTGCCGCTGAGCGGTAAAATGCCGCTGAGCGGTGCTTTCGACTTCTCCTTTTGCACTCTTTGCTTCCTTTTCTGATTTCATCTCTCTCATTCTTCACTTCTTTCACTAAATTCACCTTAAAACCTGCACAAAAACACTTAAATCAAGCATAAACCTGTCCAGCTCTCTTATTTCTGAAAATATAGATAAAAGCATGATTTCAAGCTAGCTTTTAAGTCTAAAGGTTGCTTTTAGTATCAATTTTAAGCATGAAAATAACAGTTTTTCAACTGTTATCACAACCCCAAACTTAGAACTTTGCTTGTCCTCAAGCAAACAAGATGTAACTCAATCTCCAACCAATTCATATGATGGTTCACTCATTCAAAAATTCTCTTTTTCAAGATAAGTAATAACTTCACTCAAACTTATGACCAAGAGTTCATTCAAGATGTGCACATGCTTTAGTGTTCACAAAGTCATTTAAATTCCAACAAATGCTATTTTTCATGAATGATCAATCAATTAAGCATGGATGTTCATGTGCTTATGGAATATTTCCTCACTGGGTAAAGTGTTTCACTCAACACACAAGTGTATAAGAGGTAAAGTGTTTCACTCATTCACTCCACTATCACAATGTCACATGAATCAACTTTGCCTTTCATTTTACCACAATCAAAAACATTCACAAGCATGCATCATCACAAGGACTTTTCAATGGCTTATAATGTGGCTGGGCTAACAAGAAAATTGGTTTTTCTGGATCACAAAATCCTTGAGTTAAGAGAACCATAACAACACAATTATTCTTATTCTTCCCAACTTGCCTTTGCATTTGCATTGAGCTTTGCTTCTTTTTCTTTGCTTTTCTTTTTCTTTTTCTTTGCATATTCTTACTTTTTAGCTCTTAGCTCAATGCTTTTCCTTTTTCATGTTTTCCCAACAACCCCAAACTTGAACATTTAACAATACCACACAAGATCTTCTACTTAACTCAAGGTAAAGATTTTCAATCAAGGGTTTTCAGTGTATATTCAAGGCTAAGGGTTCAAAGGATGGAACACAAAGTGTTCTCTTTAAGTGGGCTAACTTTATGAATTTGGCCAGTAAAAAGGGTTCCAACAAATGGCCTTGATCACATGATGCAAAACAAGCAATTGATTCAATCATAGAAAACCTGGGCAAAGTCATTTATGCTTTCAAAGTAATAGCATTCAACAATAACAACTCTGGAGCTCAAAACCTCACATATAAGCTCATTCACATTTGACATACACATCCTGCTTAATTTCACAATCACAATCATGATATCATGCATTTGTTCACAAAGCTTGTGAATCACCTGTATAAGCATTTTAATGTGCACATCTATCTCAACATCAATCAATCAATCAGCATCATCAAGCATTACTTATCACACAATCACAGTTAATAGCAAACCATCATAAGGAACCAGGTGTTCAATAGAGTACATCAAACCCTAATCTAAAACAGAAGTAAATAAGTTCAGAAAACTTAAACCAAACAAAAGCATAAGTCCTGCTCTAGTTATGATAGCATTCATCAGTAAATGCTATCTCAACTCCTCCTCAATCTGAGCTGTCCTCTGTATCTTCCTCTTCTTGGATCTTATAGTCTTGATTCTTTTTGCCCGATGAGGAGGCCATCCCTGCATCAAACATAATTCACAAAACCAAAAGATACATTGTTAAGCATTAGTAAACCACAATGAAGAAATCAGCCCCTTCAATGATGCTCTCTCCCAACCCCAAACTTAGATGGCACACTAGTGTAAAAGTGAGTGGAAGAAATATTTTCTTAAGAGGAAAGAGTGAAAAGATGTGGAAAACCTAGGAGAAGGTATGTGGGAGTGTTTGTGCAGAGAAGAGCTTGAAAGAATGAGAAATTGCGCAGCTTAGGGTATAAAAATACCCTAATGGGCTCGGGTCCCGCTAAGGGGAACTAAGGCCCACTCTGCGAGAGTACCGCTCAACGGTAAAATACCGCTCAGCGGCACTTTCGTGATTTGGTCTTCTCCTTCTTTCTTAACCTACGTGCCTTCCCTACATGCCCTTCATGGGTTCCCTGCAATTCAATGTTAAAAATGCTTATGCAAACCCTAACTAAAATAAAACAAACAAAAACAATCAATCAACTGGGTTGCCTCCCAGGTAGCGCTTGTTTAACGTCACGAGCCTGACCCAAAATCCACCAACACCCATCAGTAGGTGTTTCAAACTTTACCAGCACCCATCAGTAGATGCAAAATTTTCTCACCAACACCCATCAGTAGGTGTTACAAACCTAGTATCCTTCAGTAGATACTTAACCACCTAGCATCCTTCAGTAGATGCTAGATCCAACAAAATAATGTCCAGAATAATGTTCACAGATTAAAAGTTACAAAACCAAAACAAATCAAAAGTTTGTAAATCTACTGGGTTGCCTCCCAGCAAGCGCTCCTTTAACGTCACTAGCTTGACCCTGTTAAAGCTCATGTTCCATCTTCTTTATAGTTGATGTTGTCCTTCCACCAACCTTTCAACTGCTTCCTTTGGACTGTTTTGGATTCTCTAGAATATGGAGACTCTATCTCTATCATCTCCTTCTCTTTAAAGCATTTTATAACCCACAACTTGTTCTTGAGTCTTACAGGTGTGCCAAGTTGGAGTCTTCTTTTCTTCCAATCTCTAGGAACTTCTTCTCCTTTTCCAATCTCTTCTACCTTGGGTACCTGAAAAAACAAACAATGGTTACCTGAAACTTCAAGATTTTCATCTTTACCTCTAGTCATGGGTGCATCTCGAAATGCAGCTTTATAACTAGACTCTTCCTCCTTTGCTTGTATCTCATATTTGAAAACATCCACCACCACTCTCTCCTCTCTGTCCTGGAGCACCACTATACCTTCATTAATATCTATGATAGCCCTGGCCGTTTTCATAAACGGTCTTCCCAGTATGAAAGGTATTTTTTCGGTCTCCATCTTCATCACCACAAAGTCTGCCAAAAACTGAAGTTTGCCAACACAAACTACAATGTCTTCTGCAATCCCACATGGCTCCTTTGAAGATCCATCAGCCATTACTAGATTAACCTTTACAGGTTTTATTTTAACATGGCCAATTTGCTCCAATAGAGAATAAGGCATCAAGTTAACACTTGAGCCTAAATCAAGGAGAGCTTTCTTTACCTTTTTCTTCCCTATAGAACAAGGGATAGAAAAACTACCTGGATCTGCTGCTTTTGGTGGGAATGACTCTTTCTTAACAGTTATACACTTTTCTTCCTCATCATCTCTACGTCTTCTTTTTGTAGAGGTTCCTTCATCAGATTTTGTGTAAACTGCTATTTTCTGTAAAATTTGTTCCCAAGGTGCTTCATTATCAACCATTCTGAATAAATCTGTGAAATCCCTTGGTTTCTCCTGATTTGTTGGAAAAGGAAAAATGTCCTTTCTTTCTTCTTCTCTTCTCTCTTCTGTTTCTCCTTCTTCTAACTCAATGATCTCTTTATTCACACTCTTGACCACTTTGCACTCTTCTCTAGGGTTAACCTCAGTATTAGCCCCAAAGTTTCTGTTTGGCCTTTCTTCCAATTGCTTGGTAATCTGACCCATTTGAATCTCCAAATTCTTTATAGCAGCTTCAGTGCTCTTTTGAGAAGATTCAGTTTTCTGTATGAATTGCTGAAGAGTTTCTTCCAACCTTGTTGATCTTTCATTAAGCATAGATAATTGTTGCCACAAGGTTGGTTGCTGCTGCTGCTTATTATATTGATTAGCTTGCCCAGTTTGTCCTTGGCCAATGCTTGGATGTGGTTTCCAACCCTGATTATAATTCCCTTGACGGTATGGAAATTGATTAGCCATGAAATTAACATCCTCCACGGCTTCCACAGGAAAAGCACATTGGCCATTGATGTGATCACCCCCACATAATTCGCACAACTGGGTTTGTACCTGTGCAGCAGATTTTAACTCTTTGGGTAATTGAGCAAGAGTTTTGGTCAGAGTTTCCAGCTGTTGAGTTAGAATTTTATTCTGAGCTAGCAAGGCATCATGTGTTTGTAATTGAAGAACCCCTTTTTGTTGCATAGGAGCTCCTCTTTCACTGTGCAGCTCATTATCACTAGTAGCCATATTTTCTATGATTTCAGTTGCTTCCTCTGGAGTTTTCCATTTAATATTGCCTCCTGCTGAGGCGTCCAGCATCATCTTGGTTTGTGAACCAAGCCCTCCAAGGAAAGTTAAGACTACTTCTTGATCTTCAAAGCCATGCGTGGGAGTTTTACGTAACAAGCTTTTATACCTGTCCCATGCATGCCCCAGTGATTCTTCCATGCCCATCTTGAATGAAGAAATCTCTTGCTTGCCTTTAGTCACTTTAGATTGTGGGAAGTATTTGTTTAAAAATTTTGTGACCACTGCTTCCCACTCTGTGAAACTTTCTTCTGGAAAAGAGTTCAACCAAAGCTTAGCATTGCCTCCCAATGAGAAAGGAAACAAGCTAAGTTTGATAGCTTCGTCTGGCACCCCATTAATTTTGACTGTATTGTAAATCTCATTAAAGGTAGTGAGGTGCTCATATGGGCTTTCATGAGACAACCCATTAAATTGATTACTCTTCACCAGTTGAATCAGTGCTGGTTTGACCTCCATGTTGGCTGCATTGACTCTAGGTCTAGCTATGCTGTTAAAGTGCTGAGGTCCAGCAAGATTAGTATAATCTGCAAGAGTTCTTCTACCATTATTGTTCTCCATACTTCCTGTGCTATGAACAGAACCTTGTGGTGATGAGTGTAAGAGAGTTTCTGGAGAAGGGAAAAGTTCTCTAGATGTTCTGATTCTTCTCCTCCGTCTACTCTCTTCTAGACCTTCAAGAAGAGGTTCTGTTGTTTTCTTACTTCTAGTTCGAATTGCCTCCTGCATACACAAGAAAACCAAACCCTAGAAAATATTTGTTAGCACAAAAAGATATAAGAGAAGATATATATTCAAAAGATAAAAAGATAAAATATTCAGAAGATAAGAAGATAAAAGATTTAGAAGCTAGAAGATAAAATAAATTGAAATCTAATCTAATCTAATAAAATAAAATCAAATCAAATCTAATCTAATCTAAAAAGATAAAATAAAATCTAATCTAACCTAAAAAAATAAGAAAAAATAAAATCTAACCTAATCTAAAAAGATAAAAAGATAAAATAAAATAAAAACAGAAATTCAAAATTAAAGTCAAAGATAATCAATAATCACACAAATTAACCAGTTAAACCACGAGTCCCCGGCAACGGCGCCAAAAACTTGATGGACAAATTTATGAGCACCAAAATATGATGTCACAAACGTGTTTCATAATCGGCAAGTATGACCGAATCGTTCAAGTAATAAACTTGGTAAGACCAAGTATCGTTCTTCCCAAAGGACTCACGGCCTAGTTTAGTTGTATGGTTTGTTGATTAGCTAAGACTTAAGAACAAAATATTTAAAGTTTAATATGCAAAGACGAAAATAAACATGTATGCATGAGTTTTGATCAATGGCAAAAGCAAAAGATAAACACTTTCAATGAATTATATGAATGAATATGTTGTTGGGGGTCAATTTCATCTCATCCACTCTCATATATTTTAGGAATTCAACATTCAAATCATCATTGTTAATGCCACTCTCTAAAGTACCATTCTAGATGGCTTCTCCCTAATCACGAGTTCATACAATTCCTAGCATTCCTAATGATTAGTTCATAAGTGCAGGAGCTTAACGACAACCAATATAATATTGGGAGAAATTCCCCGGATCTAGACTTCCCCGTACGTGCCCGTATCGACAAAACCAATAATCATGCATCGAATGAGTTAAACCATGCAAGCATTAAGCAAAGAGGAAAAACCCTAACTAATGATGAAAGAAAGCATAAGTCTTAATTGAAAGATGCAAGCATAAATTCCATATATGAGAGCTTCAAGAGATTACATTGATTCCCCAACAAACATACAAGGTTTAGTTCACCATATTCATGGTGCACCTAGATGAATATCAATGAAAGAATGAAAGAATAAACCCTAAAAAGGTGAAGAGGTAGCCTGAGCATCCAAGATCCTCCTTCAAAGGGGTGAGAGAGAGAGTGTTTGCCTCAGTTCTGCCAAAGATACTAATTCTAGGACGTGCAAGTCCTTATATACTATTTTAGAATTACAAAAGATCAAAGCCCAAGCCCATAAAAGTGCCAGAAAACGAGTCCAAGTCCATTATTAAGACTGGCGCTCAGCGGTAAATACCGCTCAGCGGTGCCTACGCTTCCCTTTTCTTCCCCTCAGCGGCCAGTTTGCCCCTCAGCGGACCTCCCGTGACCTTATGAGTGCCGCTCAGCGGTAAAATGCCGCTGAGCGGTGCTTTCGACTTCTCCTTTTGCACTCTTTGCTTCCTTTTCTGATTTCATCTCTCTCATTCTTCACTTCTTTCACTAAATTCACCTTAAAACCTGCACAAAAACACTTAAATCAAGCATAAACCTGTCCAGCTCTCTTATTTCTGAAAATATAGATAAAAGCATGATTTCAAGCTAGCTTTTAAGTCTAAAGGTTGCTTTTAGTATCAATTTTAAGCATGAAAATAACAGTTTTTCAACTGTTATCAGAGGTCCAGCAAGATTAGTGTAATCTGCAAGAGTTCTTCTAACATTATTACCCTCCATACTTCCTGTGCTATGAACAGAACCTTGTGGTGATGATTGCAAGAGAGTTTCTGGAGAAGGGAAAAGTTCTCTAGACGTTCTGATTCTTCTCCTCCTTCTACTCTCTTCTAGACCTTCAAGAAGTGGTTCTGTTGTTTTCTTACTTCTAGTTCGAATTGCTTCCTGCATGCACAAGAAAACAAAACCCTAGAAAAGATTTGTTAGCACAAAAAGATATAAGAGAAGATATATATTCAAAAGATAAAAAGATAAAAGATTCAGAAGATAAAAAGATAAAAGATTTAGAAGATAGAAGATAAAATAAAATCTATTCTAAAAATATAAAATAAAATCTAACCTAATCTAAAAGATAAAGATAAAATAAAATCTAATAAAATCTAACCTAACAAAATAAAATAAAATCTAATCTAATCTAAAAGATAAAACAAAATCTAACCTAATTCTAAAAGATAAAATAAAATAAAATCTAATCTAAAAATAAGATAAAACAAAATCTAACCTAAAAAGATAAAATAAAAAATAAAAACACAAAAATAAAAACAGAAATTCAAAATTAAAGTCAAAGATAATCAATAATCACACAAATTAACCAGTTAAACCACGAGTCCCCGGCAACGGCGCCAAAAACTTGATGGACAAATTTATGAGCACCAAAATATGATGTCACAAACTTGTTTCACAATCGACAAGTATGACCGAATCGTTCAAGTAATAAACTTGGTAAGACCAAGTATCGTTCTTCCCAAAGGACTCACGACCTAGTTTAGTTATGTGATTTGTTGATTAGCTAGGACTTACAAACGAAATATTTAAATTTTAATATGCAAGACAGAAAATAAACATGTATGCATGAAGTTTGATCAATGGCAAAGACAAAAGATAAACACTTTCAATGAAATATATGAATGAATATGTTGTTGGGGGTCAATTTCATCTCATCCACTCTCATACATTTTAGGAATTCAACATTCAAATCATCATTGTTAATGCCACTCTCTAAATTACCATTCTAGATGGCTTCTCCCTAATCACGAGTTCATACAATTCCTAGCATTCCTAATGATTAGTTCATAAGTGCAGGAGCTTAACGACAACCAATATAATATTGTCAGTATAATATTGGGAGAAATTCCCCGGATCTAGACTTCCCCGTACGTGCCCGTATCGACAAAACCAATAATCATGCATGGAATGAGTTAAAGTATGCAAGCATTGAGCAAAGAGGAAAAACCCTAACTAATGATGAAAGAAAGCATAAGTCTTAATTAAAAGATGCAAGCAAAGATTCCATATATGAGAGCTTCAAGAGATTACATTGATTCCCCAACAAACATACAAGGTTTAGTTCACCATATTCATGGTGAACCTAGATGAATATCAATGAAAGAATGAAAGAATAAACCCAATAAAGGTGAAGAGGTAGCCTGAGCATCCAAGATCCTCCTTCAAAGGGGTGAGAAGAGAGAGTGTTTGCCTTGTTTATGCCAAAGATACTTAATTCTAGGACGTGCAAGCCCTTATATACTAATCTAGAGTTACAAAAGTTTACAAAAGCCCAAGCCCAAAAAGTGCTGCTCAGCGGTGATTGCGCGTCCTTTTCTTCCCCTCAGCGGCCATTTTGCCCCTCAGCGTGACTCCCGCAACCTCCTGAGTGCCGCTCAGCGGTAGTTTGCCGCTGAGCGGTGCCTTTGACTTCTCTTTTTGCACTCTTTCTTGTCTTTTCTAATGTCATCTCTCTCCTTCTTCACTCTTTTCACCAAATTCACCTTAAAACCTGCACAAAAACACTGAAATCAAGCATAAACCTGTCCAGCTCTCTTATTTCTGAAAATATGGATAAAAGGCATGATTTCAAGCTAGTTTCTAAGTCTAAAGGTTGCTTTTAGTATCAATTTTAAGCATGAAAATAACAGTTTTTCAACTGTTATCAGATATGTGTTTGATCGAGGAGGAAGAAAAAGTGAATATAAAAGAATAAGGCCACTCCAAGATGGCCATGCTCCCAAAGATTGTGTGGAGCTTCTTCATAAGGCGATTGCCAGATTTGAGGACAAATCTTTTTTTAAGAGGGAGGGTATGATGGAATCGTACTTGACGTAGTCCTCTTTTTGTATTTTTACTTTTCATAGTTTAGCTCTTAAGGAGCATGAGTTACTATAAATACCCATCTCCTCTCTTGTATTGGTACTTTTGAGTTTAATGAGAATTGAATTTTCTGAAATCAGAAATTATTCTCTCTTGAAAGTCAGGCTAGAGAGTCCAAAGACTCCCTCTAGCCACCTTCCAAGCACACTCTCTCCCTTTCATCTTCCATTTCCACTGTGCTTCTCTCTCATCACACACCATCCGCTTCAGCATAGTGGCGTCAACACTTCTTGGCCACGCATCCTCCTTTCTCTGGTGCACATCATCTAGTACCGTGCACGTGTCAACGTTCCTTTCCTCCACCTCTTCATTCAGCCACTCGTGACATCTTTCACGCTTCACTTTCATTCCTCTCCCGTAAGAACATCACCACATTTCTCTCATTTTCCACTTCGAAGAAACCTCATCAGCTAGGGTTTTCTTCTTGAGTGCATCACCATCACAGATCTACGTCTCGTCCTTCGTAAGTTTCATTTCTCTTCATGAATATACATCTCCTTCCATATTTGCACCTCATCTTCACCGTTCTTTCGATTTCCACCGATTAAAAACCTTGTTTCTCGATTCAATCCATTTTCCACCGTTCAATCTTCATTTTGAACCGATTAATCGGTTAATATTGGGTTTCCTTCCATTTCTAGGGTTTCTATCGAATTTAACCCTCTATTTCTTGTTCTTCTTCGAGTTTTTGTCTTTTTCCGCTGCGTTCACATCTGGAGGAAGCTTCGAAGGAGCTCACAACACGCATATTCGTCGTCTCCTCGGGCGTTCGTCCATCAATATATCTTAAGATATATTTTTCCCACATTATTTTAATCATAAACATTTATCAATTATCAGAGCCATTTTAGTAGAACAAAATAGGAAAACTGCAAGATCCAATTTTTATTGCATCTTCCCTCTTTATGGCTTAGCCAAATTCTTCACCTTTTCATGCTATACTTGGATTGAATCGTTGTGGTCTTGATTACTTGCTATCACTAGATTTATCTTTAAGGTTTTATGAAACTTTAACCAATTTATTTCCACAGCTTAAAGAGCTCAACTTAGTTGTAGTTGCACTAGCACACCACAGAATATCCAAAGAACATTTATGCAACTAAAAAGTTATTTTTAACATGTTTTGTATCTCATGCTAAATAGACCCAATTATAGCAAATACTAATTAAAATATCCTATTAAAAGTACAAAAAACCAATTAAGAATCCAATACTAAAAGCTAAATGAGGGCATAAATACGCATTCATCATCCACACAACATGAATTTCACCCAGAGTAATTATGCCAGACTCATATCATTCTAATTCAAAAGCACATGTGATGGAAGCAGCTTCACTCTTCAAGAATGAGCAACTTCTCAGACCAGAGGTGGCAGCGGAATTGGAAAACGAAGATGTAGTTGGAGGCGCACGGAAGGTGTTTGATGAATTGTCTGGTGCGGTTTTGGAGTGTGTAGGCAGAGGTTCTAGCTCAGACGGCCTTCCAAGAGGGAAGGAAGCTAGAGGATAAGTGTGCTAAAGTGGCACAATGCAAAGAACGTGAAGAAGTAGTGGCTGGAAACAATCCAACAGCATTTCACTATATCAATTCAAGTTGAGTTTACAAATGATGAGCTCTCTTTTTATAGGTAAAGATGAGCTTGGAAGTGTGCTATGAAAGCTACATCAGCTACATTTAAAACGTGTAGAATCCAAACGTGCAGGAGCTCCTTCCAGGCCATGTGTTTCATGTGCACTTTATTGAACATGTGCTGAATTAGGGAAGCCACACGGTTGGCTTGTGTTCCACATGATGCACATGTAAAATGTGTTTCTAACTTGGCTAATTGATTATGAGCAGCAGCAAAGCTTCTTGGCAGCATAGGTTTTAAGTCTTTATTATTTGGCCTACAAAACAAGGTAAAGATATTTAGTTAAAGAAGAACAAGCTAAGACTTAGAAAGAAAAGATTAAGTCCTTTATTCAACTTCCCTTTCTTGGTCTTAGAGTAAAGTTGATACTTCTTTGGATGGGTAGACCCTAAAGGGGTTACCATCATTCCCTCCCCCTTGAAAAACGATTTGTCCTCAATTCGGGAAGAAAGAAAGAAGCACAACTTTGGTTTGTGATATCCTCCTGGATCAAAAATATATCTACAAAAGATAGCAAAAATGAGTATGATGAAGAAGATGAAAACAAAAATATGAAGACAAAAGAAAAGTCTTGTATTTTTGAAAAAGATTTTCTGAAAATAAGTCTTGGAAAAATGGAAAATGCCATATTTCCAACTTATTGGATTTTTATCTTGGGTTACTTGTTTACACAAGGGTAACATTAACTCAAGTTTTGAATTGCCACATTTTGAAAAGGATTGCACAGAATATGGGATGGCAATTGAGTTAAAAGAAAAATGAATAATGGAAGAGTGCATAATAAATGTAAAAGAAGTAAAGAATGAGAACCCTTCCCTTTTAGGTTCCATGGTGATGGTAAGAGTAGGAGTTGTCATTATTAGCAAGACCTCCTTCTCTATATTTTCCTCTGCTTTCTTCTTTTCTTCTTCTCTTTTCTTTTCCTCTTTCCTTCTCTCTTCTTCTTTTTTCTCTCTTTCCTGTCTCTCTTCTTCCTTTCTCTCTTCTTCTTTTCTCTCTCTATTTCTTCTCTCTGCTTCTTCTCTCTCTCTCTTTCTTGTCTCTCAACATCTCTTTTTAACTTTAATTCTATTTGCTTAGCTTGCAGCTCCTTAAGATTAATCTTAAATTCTAGTTCTCTAATAAGGAAACCATTGTCATTTAAGCTTTCAAGAAATGTTTTTCCATTTTCAATGTAAGCTCTTAGCAATTGTAGGTTTTTCTTAATAGTTGAAGGCACAAACTCTTTTCTCATGCAAGATTTTAATTCAGACCAATTATGAATGGGAGATTTTCTACCTATCCTAACATGATATTGTCTCTCATCCCACCACTCTCTTGCATGCTTTTCAAATCTAGATGTGTAGAGACTAAGGACATAAGATTCACTATTGCTAGAATGAAAATAGGATTCAGGTTTACTTTTTCTAGCAATAAATGGATGTATGTCATTAATGTCCTTTTCCCAAGCTAGGTATATTAAAGCACCAATATCCACACCAAAGTATGGAATTTTTGCCCTAGCTTGTTTATACAATTCATCCTCCATCCGATCAAATTCATGATAGGAACAAGTCCTTCTTCTAGCTTCATCAAGTTTTCTTTTAATTTCTTTGAAAGTAATGGATTGATCAAAACTAGAAGACCGAGAGGACCTATATGAAGAAGAAGACCTATAGGAATCATAACAAGACATCAAAACTCTTTAAATTTTTGTGAAGGATTTCTAGAAAGGTTCTAGAGGTAAAATTAACCAAATAGCTCCCAGGAAGGAGAGGTGAGTCTCAATGGACAAGCTTAAGAACCTTGTCCTTCCTAGCCAGAGTGTCTTTGGTTGTTTCTTACCTTAGTTTCTAGGTAGAAATCTTTCAAAAGCTTTTTAAATGCAAGATGAAATGCACCTAGAAACCAAATGAAGGTTTATCTATATGAAACGCACTCCTATGTATCACGGAGACTTAAAACATAAAAGTCAAGCAAGCAAAGTAAAGGAAAACAATGCAAATGGAAAATGCTATGCGGTCCTAAGTGAAAGTGCAAGTGACACTTTGAGTCCCTTGACACACTTTCACACTAAGAAGTGGAAACTAAGCTATTACAATGTTTGATGGTGCACTTGAAATTGCTTGAAAAGCATTTTTCCAAGTCACTTTAAGTTGAAAATGAACACAAAATGGAAAGAAATTACAAAGGTTCCGTGATAGCAAGCCAAATTTACAATGCAATGTTGGTACAATGAAATAAAGCCAAGTGTGGCTGCTAGTTCAGATTGGTTGAAGACCAAAGGTGATGTGTTTTTGCTACTGAAATGGTTGCTGGACCAGCAATGTTAAAGTGCTCTTGGAGTCCAAGCTTGAAGCCCTTTTAACACCTCATCCACTTCCTAAGATGCTACCCCCTTGGAGCAAGGAACCTGAGGTAGAAACACTGCACCAAAACGTCACAACACCAAACCAGTCAACAAACAAACCAGCTGCTGCACCAGTTTTAATTTTCGCAGACCAGTTTTTTGGCACAAAATAGAAGCCAAACAAGTTGAATTCAAGTGAATTTAAGCTTGGAATCACAGAAGGGACACAAAAGGAACCTAGGAGAGGCACTAGAATAGATTACACAAGCAAGAAAAAGCAAAAACAAAGATCAAAATCAAGTGCAGTGAAACTGTTTGATAATTTTGCAAACTGTTTGATGAAAGTCCCCAATGAATTTCAGATTTTGTGATTTTCGGGTTTTGTGGTCAAAACTGGATTGCTTGGTTTTCTCTTTCTTTTTATGGATGTAATACACTCTTTTAATCATATAATTGCATTTGGAAACTTGAAACCAGCTTTTGCCAATCCAGAAATGAAAATTTAAAGGGTGGACAAAATCAAACAGCACTTATTTGCATACTGCACCAGAAAAATGATGTAAAAATGGTGGTTTTAGGGTCAAAATTGTTTGGCAGTGGTGCAAAGGCTTAAGTGAGACATCAAACAAGTGTATATCATCATTGTGAACATGTTTAAACTCTGAAACAGCACAGAAACATTCTACATCCGAAAATGAATGTTCCACTTCCAATTTTAAGAAATAAATGATGGTTTAAATGGTGATTTGGCACATTGGCTAGAAAATGACCAAATGAACAGTATGCACAAGTTTTAAATGGTCAAATAAACTTTTCCTAATGTTCACAATGCACAGAAACAAGGGAAGGCACCAATTGGCAGTGGCAGTTGTTAATTATGCAGAAAAAATGCACTAAAAACTGCACCAGAATGAGAATTGTGGTTGGAAAAATGGAATAGCAGTGGCTAAAATGAGTTTGAGTGATGCTAATGGTCAAATGACACTTCAAGGAAGTTTGTATCATCAAATGGAAGATGTTTAAACACTGAAATAGTAAGGAATCATACTGCAGCTGAAATTCACTAGTTCACTTCCAAATTTAGGTAAAATTAATGGTTTAGGAAGTGATTTTTCATATCAGCTCAAATTTGACCAAATGCACAGTGCACACAAGTTTGGAATGGCAAAATACACTTTCAAAAATGGTTAAACTACACTGAAACAACCAGAGTCATCAAATCACCTCTGCTGTAGCCAAAAATGCAACAAAATAGGGTGGTTTAAAGAAGAAATCTACATATAGGCTTCTCAAGAACCATTTGAACAGTGCACACAAGTTGAAAATGACAAAATACACTTGTTCAATTGTTCATAATGCATAGAAACAGCCAGCAGCTTTGTATGACAGTAGCAGTTGCCAAAATTCAAGAAAATTGGACCAAAACTGCATCAGATTTTGAAAGCATGGAAATGACAATTTGAAAGCACACACAATGACTCTAGGAAAGTCCTAACACTAGAACTAACTGCAGAATATCAGCTAGAAGAATTTTAAACACCTAAGACACATCAAAGACAACAATCACGGTGAAAAAGATTGAATGAAAACTGTGACAGCACTTGAAACCAGATTTTTGAGGAACTCAACTATGCTTATTGCATTGTAGTGATTAATACTGGTTGGCACTGCCTGGAACATGTTTAACATCACCAAATAAACCTGTTCAAAGCTTTAGATGCAAAGAAATCTAGACAAAACAGATTGCACGTGATCAAACCAGAGAAGCAAATTTGATGCAGATTTGTGATTACAGAATCATGTGTGGACTGATTTAGCACATATAATCAAGGCTAGACATTGTGTCATTGCCTTATATGATTCATCTATGGCTACACATGCACTGAAACTCAAATTAAACGAAAAATTTACAGCAGAACAGATTCAAACGCATGCTGACAGAAGTTAAAACTGCACATAGGCACATGACATTGGACAAAACTAGAAAATGACTTTGAAAGCTGGAATGAACTCATACAAACAATTTTCACCGTTTAAAATGATCAACAAACACTAAGGAAAAGCAAATGCATGATTACAGCACTCACAGACACGAATTAAACCAAAACAGAATAAAAAAAAATTTCTAAAACAGTGACAGAGTTTGACAGCACATGACAGAAACGAAAATTGAACAAAAGAGAGGCTTATCTCTTGAAGACAAGCGTGGACGTGCTGGCTCTGACTACCAAATGATGGAAGCAGCTTCACTCTTCAAGAATGAGCAACTTCTCAGACCAGAGGTGGCAGCGGAATTGGAAAACGGAGATGTAGTTGGAGGCGCACGGAAGGTGTTTGATGAATTGTCTGGTGCGGTTTTGGAGTGTGTAGGCAGAGGTTCTAGCTCAGACGGCCTTCCAAGAGGGAAGGAAGCTAGAGGATAAGTGTGCTAAAGTGGCACAATGCAAAGAACTTGAAGAAGTAGTGGCTGGAAACAATCCAACAGCATTTCACTATATCAATTCAAGTTGAGTTTACAAATGATGAGCTCTCTTTTTATAGGCAAAGATGAGCTTGGAAGTGTGCTATGAAAGCTACATCAGCTACATTTAAAACGTGCAGAATCCAAACGTGCAGGAGCTCCTTCCAGGCCATGTGTTTCATGTGCACTTTATTGAACATGTGCTGAATTAGGGAAGCCACACGGTTGGCTTGTGTTCCACATGATGCACATGTAAAATGTGTTTCTAACTTGGCTAATTGATGATGAGCAGCAGCAAAGCTTCTTGGCAGCATAGGTTTTAAGTCTTTATTATTTGGCCTACAAAACAAGGTAAAGATATTTAGTTAAAGAAGAACAAGCTAAGACTTAGAAAGAAAAGATTAAGTCCTTTATTCAACTTCCCTTTCTTGGTCTTAGAGTAAAGTTGATACTTCTTTGGATGGGTAGACCCTAAAGGGGTTACCATCAACATGGTAGCCCGTAAGTTGATCTCATAATGCATCCACAACAACCACTTTCCAAACCTATCTGATTCACTTGCTCAACTTCACCAATACTGGACCTCGATAATCTCTTGAGGCTGCAGTGCACGAACTCAACCTTGTTACATAAGATATTAATACTATGAGAAGAAATATAACATCAATAAGTACAATAATTAAGAGTAAAATTTACGTGTTTGTTGTACTGTTTCCTATATGCATCACTCTATTGCTCCTTACCTTAATAAAGTATCCCTTGCACGAAATGATCCAAGTATGGTTCACATATTCAAAAAATAGAGGCCATGAAGCAGAGACACACTAAAGATGATCAGCATAAGCACCAAACATCAGTTATTCCTCACAATCCTTCACATTTTTCCACACTTCCACAAAGACATCTCATGCCTCAATTGAATCCACTCACATCTTGCATTTCGCTTTGATATTTTTCATAATCTGAACGTACAAAGCATGTGATAAGTGTTAGGAAATACATTGCCAACGAAATTCATCAAAGCAAGGTGTATATTAGTGACAACAACGCGTGGACCGCCCTCTGATGTCGTAATAATCCTTTGAACCTTTCCGATGCCCAAGCGAAATTTTTTTAGCACTTGAAAGCAATATAAAGGTGGTTGTGAAGGTCAAACCATTTGATGTGACCCCAGCTATCTCAAGCAAGGGGAGACAATATTTGTTCGTCTTGTATGTGGTATCCATCAAGAAAACTATATTAAATGAATTCAACATGTGCATTGAATCAGGATGTGTCCAGAACAGGTCACTTACCATGTCAGAATCGTCCAAAGATCTACTCCATTTGAGTATTTATCTCTATCTAACATCATCATAAACAACTGCATTTTAGTTCTCGATCCTCTTAAAGATCGTTTGTATGTATACATCGCCTTATATATTTTATTTATGGTTGTCACATTAGCATCATTATGTTATTTGAGAGTCAGTAGAATATTTGAGGGCTTTCTTAACTCTTACTCATGTCAACAACAATTGATTGTTCAAAAGCATTTAACCTCCCAACAAAAGGATGAACAACCAAAGTCTCTACTAATTCATGTTTGTGATAGCCACACATAAGCTTTTGAAACCCAACCTTCTCCTTTAGAATAGGGTTTACCCCTCAACCTAAACGGAAAGTCACATATTTTTCTACCGGATACACTATGTTGAAGATCTGGTTTATACTTCTTCTACTTTCCAATCCTTTCATAACCGAACAAAACGAATGTCTTTCTTCTAGCTTCAGAAGTTGTTGTGTTGGATCTTATAATGACGGGAACAAATCCAATGTCGAATGCAATGTTTTGAACTCACTCAATTAAATATTCGCGTGTGGGGAATAGTTGATGAGTGGAAACGTTATTTGTGTACTCATCTTCAACCACTTCATTTAAGAAAGAAGAAAATTCGGACACGAATCCCAAATCTATATGAGAATCGACTAACTCAAATGGATAGTTATCCATCTTATAATATTAATTACAACCTACAAGAAGCATAGTTATAACTAAATATTCCTCAATCAAATAATAACAAATAAAAAAACACAACTTCAAAATTAAATAATACATAAAAAAACATCACATATTACAAAAACATAAACATATTATAAATTAAATAAAAATTTAAACCCATTAACACATTAAAAATTAAGTAATAAATAAAAACCACATAACATATTAAACATTATATAATAAATAAAAATTACACATATTATAAATTAAATAAAAAAATCATAAACACCAAGACATAACGTCAAATCTAAATAAAAAACAAAAAAACTTAATATCAATTATATTGTAATTAAAAAAATTAATATATTCTAAATTAAATTAAACGCTAAAAATATTATTACGTACTACATATTAACTAATAAATAACAAATAAAATAAATACTTTAAAATTTAAATAACAATTACAAAATATCAAAAGGTAAAAAAGATTAAGACGTAAGACAAAATTAACAAATAAAAATATAAGAAAAATATTATGAACTAAATACTAAATAAAAAAATAAAAAGTTATTAAAATTTAAATACAACTTAAAAACATAAACATGTATAAAAGTAAACCGATAAATACAAAATGGTGATCTCGGTTAAGGATGTTTGGATATTTATAATACGAAATCCAAATTAAAATAAAGAATATTTATAAATTACTTACAATGAAAGAATGAATATAAACTAGATACAACGAAAGAATGGATATGAGCTACTTACAATGAAAGAATGAATATAAACTGTTTACAATTTGAAAATTTAAATTAATACATCACAAACTTTATATCAAAAGTCTTCCAGATCTGTATAAGTCGTACTAATTTCCATTAACTCCACAAATGATTGCATCCTATGTGTATAAAATGAAGACCATGCTCGTGCCTCTGGATAACAATTAGTTGAGGAAATGATGTCCACCATGGGCAATGGACAACCATCTTGTAAGTGAACCTGCAAAGTTAATATTAGTTAATGAATCATAATGGGTAATGGGCAACCATTTTAAAAGTGAACCTGCAAAGGTGATATTAGTAAATGAATCATAATTGGTAATGACACAAACACAATTTGAACTTTACCTGTACGAAATGACATCCATTAGTGAATCCAATGCATATCAAACGATGTTGTGTCATATCTGTAGGCAGTGAACTGCGTAGTGGGAATATGGTAAAATTTTGACCATAGGACAAACATACTAAGATGACATTGTATCGATTTGCAATGGCATACCCAATGTCCGGTATCGTCATCCACTTCTTATGATTAACCTGTAAGACATGAAGTTAAGTATTTCTGAAAACAAATAGAGAACATATAATAAGCAATCTTTTTGAGCTAAAAAACAAATACTTGTGATTGATCGTGGACAATCAAGGATTGTCGTAGTTCTTCATATCGAACGTCGCTTCCCACTAATGTTGTGTACTCATCACGCCATAGAGTAAGTTCTTCAAGGAGGTCATGTCGGATAATTGGCCATGCCTCTTCACCTAGGCCCAACAAAGCAGCAATGCATCGATAACCGCAATGACCATCGGCTACAACATCGACAACATCGAGAATGTATGGATGACAGATCGGATGGAACTGATCTAACATCGGTACTCGCATTCGTGGAACTTGTTTAGCCCTTAATTTGACTTGTGATTTTCGTGATGAAGGCTCTGTCATCAAATGGAAAGTGTCAACGTCCTCAAAATATGATAGGTCACGTTTCGTAAACCTTTCATGACGTGCAAGTTTAGTCTTTTGTGCGCGTTTTGTTTTCACTTTATGCGAATGAGGTACCACAGATGTCATTTTTGGGCAAGCAAATTCAACGAGGTTCTACTTAATGTTAACCTTCTCTCCAATTTCAACCTTCTTTAACTGTTCCTAAACCAAATAAAGTTCACGGTTAATGATAAAGTTTAAAAAGCCATTCAATTGACACAATACTTGAAAAGCTCAATTGAGTCCACTGATAATGTTGTTGTTGATGGGATGAAACTAATATTACTAAACTATAGCAACTTCAGTATCGCTAATATAGTAGCCAACGAAATAAAAACGACAAATTCAACCATAAGTCGTCTCCCAATAAACACGAAATTGATTATTAACAAATTAGTTATAATAAAAACTATACAAAAGGGTTAGTAAAATAATAAATAAGATAAAGATGAAGAAAAGACTATAGAACGAAGTATAAAAAAAAACAATGATAAACAAAATAGGTTGATTTCACTGCTTTCTCAAAATATGAATCATCATTTGTTATTAACAGACTATTGTTCAATTAATTATTATCTTAGATTTTCAAATTAATCAATGTAAATTAAATTGTTGGCATTCTCCATCTTAACCAAGGTACAATCTCAATTTAATATTACTATGTATAATCATGTCTATTTCTTAAATCAAGTAAAAAGCTAATTAACCAAAGTAAATTCTTGATTAGTTCGTGTTAAAGTTCTCACCTTTAATCAAATTACATTCTCAATTATTGGTAAAAACTCATTCAATCACATGAAAGTTTCTAACTTTAATCAAAGTAATTTCTCAATTAAAGATAAAAACCCTTAGACTCTTATGATTGTTATGTTAAGTAGATTTAAATCATGCTAAATTGCTATAATGTAAAAATCATTACCTTTACTTGACTAAGAATAAGCAAAAAACAAAAGCTAAAAATAAATTTCAACAACAATCAAAAGAATTTAACAAATTTATTCATCAAACTTGAGAATCCAGTTAAGAAATTACAGCTAAATCAACCGCAAAGGCTTAGCACTCCATGGAATGTTGAAATAACATGAAAATAGAAGAAGAAAGGGTGGAAAACATGAGAGAAGAGAGGGTGGACGAAATTTAAATCCCCCAAAGTGATCATAAGCTCCCTAATGTATTTCCCCAAGGCTCTTTATATAGAAATTGGATTGGGCTTTGTTTCAGGCTATTCTATTGTTGTAATCTTCTTTATGACAATGTAATCTCCTCCAATTATCTTCTAAATAATTCAATATCTTCAAAATATATTTGATTATTGTGGAGATCTAAAAATATTTGAGAAGATATATGCTAGATTAAAAAAGATTTAGTAAATATCTTTTGATATTTATTAATATACTTAAATAAGGAAATTATTTAACAATTTCAAATAATATATCTTAAGATATATTTTTCCCACATTATATTAATCATAAACATTTATCAATTATCAGAGCCATTTTAGTAGAACAAAATAGGAAAACTGCAAGATCCAATTTTTATTGCATCTTCCCTCTTTATGGCTTAGCCAAATTCTTCACCTTTTCATGCTATACTTGGATTGAATCGTTGTGGTCTTGATTACTTGCTATCACTAGATTTATCTCTAAGGTTTTATGAAACTTTAACCAATTTATTTCCACAGCTTAAAGAGCTCAACTTAGTTGTAGTTGCACTAGCACACCACAGAATATCCAATGAACATTTATGCAACTAAAAAGTTATTTTTAACATGTTTTTGTATCTCATGCTAAATAGACCCAATTATAGCAAATACTAATTAAAATATCCTATTAAAAGTACAAAAAACCAATTAAGAATCCAATACTAAAAGCTAAATGACGGCATAAATACGCATTCATCATCCACACAACATGAATTTCACCCAGAGTAATTATGCCAGACTCATATCATTCTAATTCAAAAGCACATGGTAGCCCGTAAGTTGATCTCATAATGCATCCACAACAACCACTTTCCAAACCTATCTGATTCACTTGCTCAACTTCACCAATACTGGACCTCGATAATCTCTTGAGGCTCCAGTGCACAGACTCAACCTTGTTACATAAGATATTAATACTATGAGAAGAAATATAACATCAATAAGTACAATAATTAAGAGTAAAATTTACGTGTTTGTTGTATTGTTTCCTATATGCACCACTCTATTGCTCCTTACCTTAATAAAGTATCCTTGCACGAAATGATCCAAGTATGGTTCACATATTCAAAAAATAGAGGCCATGAAGCAGAGACACACTAAATATGATCAGCATAAGCACCAAACATCGGCTATTCCTCACAATCCTTCACATTTTTCCACACTTCCACAAAGACATCTCATGCCTCAATTGAATCCACTCACATCTTGCATTTCGCTTTGATATTTTTCGTAATGTGAACGTACAAAGCATGTGATAAGTGTTAGGAAATACATTGCCAACGAAATTCATCAAAGCAAGGTGTATATTAGTGACAACAACGCGTGGACCACCCTCTGATGTCGTAATAATCCTTTGAACCTTTCCGATGCCCAAGCGAAATTTTTTTAGCACTTGAAAGCAATATAAAGGTGGTTGTGAAGGTCAAACCATTTGATGTGACCCCAGCTATCTCAAGCAAGGGGAGACAATATTTGTTCGTCTTGTATGTGGTATCCATCAAGAAAACTATATTAAATGAATTCAACATGTGCATTGAATCAGGATGTGTCCAGAACAGGTCACTTACCATGTCAGAATCGTCCAAAGATCCACTCCATTTGAGTATTTATCTCTATCTAACATCATCATAAACAACTGCATTTTAGTTCTCGATCCTCTTAAAGATCGTTTGTGTGTATACCTCGCCTTATATATTTTATTTATGGTTGTCACATTAGCATCATTATGTTCTTCGAGAGTCAGTAGAATATTTGAGGGCTTTCTTAACTCTTACTCATGTCAACAACAATTGATTGTTCAAAAGCATTTAACCTCCCAACAAAAGGATGAACAACCAAAGTCTCTACTAATTCATGTTTGTGATAGCCACACATATGCTTTTGAAACCCAACCTTCTCCTCTAGAATAGGGTTTACCCCTCAACCTAAACGGAAAGTCACATATTTTTATACCGGATACACTATGTTGAAGATCTGGTTTATACTTCTTCTACTTTCCAATCCTTTCATAACCGAACAAAACGAATGTCTTTCTTCTAGCTTCAGAAGTTGTTGTGTTGGATCTTATAATGACGGGAACAAATCCAATGTCGAATGCAATGTTTTGAACTCACTCAATTAAATATTCGCGTGTGGGGAATAGTTGATGAGTGGAAACGTTATTTGTGTACTCATCTTCAACCACTTCATTTAAGAAAGAAGAAAATTCGGACACGAATCCCAAATCTATATGAGAATCGACTAACTCAAATGGATAGTTATCCATCTTATAATATTAATTACAACCTACAAGAAGCATAGTTATAACTAAATATTCCTCAATCAAATAATAACAAATAAAAAAACACAACTTCAAAATTAAATAATACATAAAAAAACATCACATATTACAAAAACATAAACATATTATAAATTAAATAAAAATTTAAACCCATTAACACATTAAAAATTAACTAATAAATAAAAACCACATAACATATTAAACATTATATAATAAATAAAAATTACACATATTATAAATTAAATAAAAAAATCATAAACATCAAGACATAACGTCAAATCTAAATAAAAAACAACAAAACTTAATATCAATTATATTGTAATTAAAAAAATTAATATATTCTAAATCAAATTAAACGCTAAAAATATTATTACGTACTACATATTAACTAATAAATAACAAATAAAATAAACACTTTAAAATTTAAATAACAATTACAAAATATCAAAAGGTAAAAAAGATTAAGACGTAAGACAAAATTAACAAATAAAAATATAAGAAAAATATTATGAACTAAATACTAAATAAAAAAATAAAAAGTTATTAAAATTTAAATACAACTTAAAAACATAAACATGTATAAAAGTAAACCGATAAATACAAAATGGTGATCTCGGTTAAGGATGTTTGGATATTTATAATACGAAATCCAAATTAAAATAAAGAATATTTATAAATTACTTACAATGAAAGAATGAATATAAACTAGATACAACGAAAGAATGGATATGAGCTACTTACAATGAAAGAATGAATATAAACTGTTTACAATTTGAAAATTTAAATTAATACATCACAAACTTTATATCAAAAGTCTTCCAGATCTGTATAAGTCGTACTAATTTCCATTAACTCCACAAATGATTGCATCCTATGTGTATAAAATGAAGACCATGCTCGTGCCTCTGGATAACAATTAGTTGAGGAAATGATGTCCACCATGGGCAATGGACAACCATCTTGTAAGTGAACCTGCAAAGTTAATATTAGTTAATGAATCATAATGGGTAATGGGCAACCATTTTAAAAGTGAACCTGCAAAGGTGATATTAGTAAATGAATCATAATTGGTAATGACACAAACACAATTTGAACTTTACCTGTACGAAATGACATCCATTAGTGAATCCAATGCATATCAACCGATGTTGTGTCATATCTGTAGGCGGTGAACTGCGTAGTGGGAATATGGTAAAATTTTGACCATAGGACAAACAGACTAAGATGACATTGTATCGATTTGCAATGGCATACCCAATGTCCGGTATCGTCATCCACTTCTTATGATTAACCTGTAAGACATGAAGTTAAGTATTTCTGAAAACAAATAGAGAACATATAATAAGCAATCTTTTTGAGCTAAAAAAACAAATACTTGTGATTGATCGTGGACAATCAAGGATTGTCGTAGTTCTTCATATCGAACGTCGCTTCCCACTAATGTTGTGTACTCATCACGCCATAGAGTAAGTTCTTCAAGGAGGTCATGTCGGATAATTGGCCATGCCTCTTCACCTAGGCCCAACAAAGCAGCAATGCATCGATAACCGCAATGACCATCGGCTACAACATCGACAACATCGAGAATGTATGGATGACAGATCGGATGGAACTGATCTAACATCGGTACTCGCATTCGTGGAACTTGTTTAGCCCTAGATTTGACTTGTGATTTTCGTGATGAAGGCTCTGTCATCAAATGGAAAGTGTCAACGTCCTCAAAATATGATAGGTCACGTTTCGTAAACCTTTCATGACGTGCAAGTTTAGTCTTTTGTGCACGTTTTGTTTTCACTTTATGCGAATGAGGTACCATAGATGTCATTTTTGGGCAAGCAAATTCAACGAGGTTCTACTTAATGTTAACCTTCTCTCAAATTTCAACCTTCTTTAACTGTTCCTAAACCAAATAAAGTTCACGATCAATGATAAAGTTTAAAAAGCCATTCAATTGACACAATACTTGAAAAGCTCAATTGAGTCCACTGATAATGTTGTTGTTGATGGGATGAAACTAATATTACTAAACTATAGCAACTTCAGTATCGCTAATATAGTAGCCAACGAAATAAAAACAACAAATTCAACCATAAGTCGTCTCCCAATAAACACGAAATTGATTATTAACAAATTAGTTATTATAAAAACTATACAAAAGGGTTAGTAAAATAATAAATAAGATAAAGATGAAGAAAAGACTATAGAACGAAGTATAAAAAAAAATAAAGATAAACAAAATAGGTTGATTTCACTGCTTTCTCAAAATATGAATCATCATTTGTTATTAACAGACTATTGTTCAATTAATTATTATCTTAGATTTTCAAATTAATCAATGTAAATTAAATTGTTGGCATTCTCCATCTTAACCAAGGTACAATCTCAATTTAATATTACTATGCCTAATCATGTCTATTTCTTAAATCAAGTAAAAAGCTAATTAACCAAAGTAAATTCTTGATTAGTTCTTGTTAAAGTTTTCACCTTTAATCAAATTACATTCTCAATTATTGGTAAAAACTCATTCAATCACATGAAAGTTTCTAACTTTAATCAAAGTAATTTCTCAATTAAAGATAAAAACCCTTAGACTCTTATGATTGTTATGTTAAGTAGATTTAAATCATGCTAAATTGCTATAATGTAAAAATCATTACCTTTACTTGACTAAGAACAAGCAAAAAAAAGCTAAAAATAAATTACAACAACAATCAAAAGAATTTAACAAATTTATTCATCAAACTTGAGAATCCAGTTAAGAAATTACAGCTGAATCAACCGCAAAGGCTTAGCACTCCATGGAATGTTGAAATAACATGAAAATAGAAGAAGAAAGGGTGGAGAACATGAGAGAAGAGAGGGTGGACGAAATTTAAATCCCCCAAAGTGATCATAAGCTCCCTAATGTATTTCCCCAAGGCTCTTTATATAGAAATTGGATTGGGCTTTGTTTCAGGCTATTCTATTGTTGTAATCTTCTTTATGATAATGTAATCTCCTCCAATTATCTTCTAAATAATTCAATATCTTCAAAATATATTTGATTATTGTGGAGATCTAAAAATATTTGAGAAGATATATGCTAGATTAAAAAAGATTTGGTAAATATCTTTTGATATTTATTAATATACTTAAATAAGGAAATTATTTAACAATGTCAAATAATATATCTTAAGATATATTTTTCCCACATTATTTTAATCATAAACATTTATTAATTATCAGAGCCATTTTAGTAGAACAAAATAGGAAAACTGCAAGATCCAATTTTTATTGCATCTTCCCTCTTTATGGCTTAGCCAAATTCTTCACCTTTTCATGCTATACTTGGATTGAATCGTTGTAGTCTTGATTACTTGCTATCACTAGATTTCTCTTTAAGGTTTTATGAAACTTTAACCAATTTATTTCCACAGCTCAAAGAGCTCAACTTAGCTGTAGTGGCACTAGCACACCACAGAATATCCAAAGAACATTTATGCAACTAAAAAGTTATTTTTAACATGTTTTTGTATCTCATGCTAAAAAGACCCAATTATAGCAAATACTAATTAAAATATCCTTTTTAAAAGTACAAAATTATAAACATTAAGACATAACCTCAAAATTAAACAAAAAACAACAAAACTTAATATCAATTATATTATAATTAAAAAAATTTACATATTCTAAATTAAATTAAATGCTAAAAATATTACTACATACTACATGTTAACTAATAGATAACAAATAACAAAACACTTTGAAATTTAAATAAGAATTACAAAATATCAAAAGTTAAAAAAGATTAAGACGTAAAACAAAATTAACAAATAAAAAAATAAGAAAAAATATTATGAAAACAAAAAAGTTATTAAAAATTAAATACAACTTAAAAAACTAAACGTGTATAAAAGTAAAATAATAAATACAAAATATGGTGATGTCAGTTAAGGATGTTCGAATATTTATACACAAAAACCAAATGAAAATAGCAGATATTTAGAAACTACTTACAATGAAAGAATGGATATAAGCTAGATATAACGAAAAAAAAAATGGATATGAGCTACTTACAATGAAAGAATAAAGATAAACGGCTTACAATTGAAAATTTAAATTAATATATCACAAACTTTATTTCAAAAGTCTTTCATATCTATATAAGTCGTACTAATTTCCATTAACTCTGCAAATGACTGCATCCTATGTATAAAATGAAGACCATGCTCACGCCTCTGGGTAACAATGAGTTGAGGAAATGATGTCTACCATGGATAATGGACAACCATCTTATAAGTGAACCTGCAAAGTTAATATTAGTTAATGAATCATAATGTATAAGCATAGTGAATATGCATAACATAGTTCAAGCACAGTTACAAATATAAACAACTTTGCTCAATGTGTGTGGAAGAAACTATAAAAACATTTTTGTTGTTGTCATCATCAAAAACATATATGGGATATATGGGTTTAGCTTTTACATAGCTCCCCCTATCAACAGTCTTGATTATTTGCTATTGTTAGATTTATCTTTAAGATTTTATGGAATTTTAACCAATATATATCAACACCTCAATGAGCTCAACTTAGTTGTAGTTGCACTAACACACCTCAAAATATTCAAAGAACATTTATGCAACTAAAAAGTTATTTTTAACATATTTTTGTATCTCATGCTAAATAACCCAATTATAGCAAATTTTAATTAAAATATTCTATTAAAGTTCAGAAACCAATTAAGAATCCAATATTAAAGGCTAAATGAGGGCAAAATATGCAGTCATCATCCACACAAAATGAATTTGACCTAGAGTTATTATGTCAGGCTCATATCATGCTAATTCAAAAGCACATGGTAGCCCATAAGTTCATCTCAAAATGCATCACTAATGACCATTGTCAAAACCTCTTTGATTCACTCACTCAACTTCATCAGCAATAAGTCCTAAACAATATCGTGAAACACGTCCAACAACACTTTGATCTTTTTTTGTTGTAGGAAAATAACGCTATGCATAACATCTCAACACGAGCATATGTCTCCCATACTAGAGCCCAATAATCTTGTGAGGCTCCAGTGCACATACTCAACCCCGTTACAAAAGATATTAATACTATGAGAAGAAATATAACATAAATAAGTACAAAAATTAAGAATAACAATTACATGTTCGTTGTAGTGTTGCCTAGATGCATCACTCTATTGGTCAACGCCTTAATAAAGTATGCATTGCACAAAATGATCCAAGTATCGTTCACATATTCAAAAAATAGAGGCCATGTAGCAGAGACATACTGAAGATGATCAACAAAAACACCAAACATCGATTGTTCCTCACAGTCCATCACATTTTGCCACACTTTCATCAAGACATCTCATGCCTCAATTGAATCCACTAACATCATGCATTTCACTTTGACACTTTTCATAATATGGAACGTACAAAGCATGTGATAAGTGTTAGGAAATACATTGCTCATGGAATTCATCAAAGTAAGGTCTCTATCACTGACAACAACACTTAGACCGCCCTCTGATGTCAGAAATAATCCTTTGAACCTATCTAACGCCCAAGTGAATTTTTTTTGGTGTTCACTTCAAAGTAATAGAGGGGGTTATGAATGTCAAACCAGTTGATGTAGCCCCAACTATCTCAAGCAAGGGGAGACGATATTTGTTCGTCTTGTACGTGGTCACTTACCATGTCGGAATCGTCCAAAGATCTACTCTATTAGATGTATTTATCTTTATCTAACATCATCATAAACAACTCTATTTCAGTTCTCGATCCTCTCAAAGATCAATTGTATGTGTCCCTCGCGTTATATATTTGATTTACAATTGTCACATTAGCATTATTATGTTCTTTGAGAGTCATAGAATATTTGAGGGCTTTCTTAACTCTTAGTCATGTCAACAACAATTGATTTTTCAACAACATTTAACCTCTTAAAAAAAGTATGACCAACCAAAGTCTCTACTAATTCATGTTTGTGATAGCCACACATAAGCTTTTGAAACTCAACCTTCTTCTTTAGAATTGGGTTTACCCCTCAACTTAAACGGACATTTTCATTTTCTTTTGTCGAATACACTAGGTTAAACATCTAGTTTATACTTCCTATACTTTTCACTCGTTTCACAACCTAACAAAACGAATGTCTTTCTTCCATGTTCACTAGTTGTTGTGTCAAATCTTACAATGACGTGAAAAAATCCAACATCAAATTCAATGTTTCAAACTCATTCAATTAAATAATCGCATGAGGGGAATATTTGATCATGAAAAACTTATTTGTATAATCACCCTTAGCGACTTCATTCATGAAAGAAGAAAATTCGAACACAAAACCCAAATCTATTTGAGAATCGATTAATTAAAATGGATAGTTATTCATCTTATAATATTAATTACAACACACAATAAACATTATTATCACTAAATATTTCTCAATCAAATAATAACAAAAAAAACACAAATTCAAAATTAAATAATACGTAAAAAAAACAATATCACATATTAAAAAACATATTATAAATTAACACATTAAAAGTAATCAATAAAAACAACATAGCATATTAAACATTTTATAATAAATAAAAACATACACATATCATAAATTAAATAAAAATATTATAAACACTAAGACATAAATTCAAAATTAAATAAAAAACAGCAATACTTAATATCAATTATATTATAATTAAACAATTTAACATATTAGAAATTACATTAAATGCTAAAAATATTATTACATACTGCAAATTAACTAATAAATAACAAATAACAAAACAGTTTAAAATTTAAACAATAATTACAAAATAAAAAAAGTTATAAAAGATTAAGACGTAAAACAAAATTAACTAATAAAAAATTAACAAAAAATATTATAAACTAAATACTAAATAAAAAACAAAAGTTATTAAAATTAAATATTACTCAAAAATATAAGCATGTATAAAAGTAAATTAATAAATACAAAATTATCTAATACATTAAACATAACAAAAAATATTAAAAACTAAATAATAAATAAAAACAAATATATTAAAAAA
The DNA here is from genome assembly GCA_034642375.1 of Vigna nakashimae. Lineage (NCBI taxonomy): Eukaryota > Viridiplantae > Streptophyta > Magnoliopsida > Fabales > Fabaceae > Vigna > Vigna nakashimae. The sequence continues at coordinate 18,995,632 of CM067760.1, read as the reverse complement.
TAATATAAGTTAAAAAATTTAAAATTAAATAATAAATCAAAAATGACAAAACGAATTAAAATTTAAATAATAAATTAAAAATATTAACATATCATAAATTAACTATTAAACAAATACTAAAAATAATTAAATAACAAAAATATTATAAGCTAAATAAAAACATACATAATTAAATAAACAAACTAAGAGATAATTAAATAAACAAAAATATATAAAGTAAATTTAGAAAAAAAAATCAAAAAGTCACTACATTTTGAATCACATAGGATCTTTAATCGGCATTTGAACGCCCATGAAACCTTCAACAGGTGTTTGAACGCCAACGAATCCTTAACCGTACTTCAAAACTTCAAAGTGTAATTAAGGCCTCGCTGGTGTTCCAACACTGATTGAGGCCTCACTATTTCTAACTTCATTTTGTTTTTTTCTTTTCCTATTACTTGTGTTTTTTAATTTTTTTTAAAATTTGTAATGTTTTATTTATATTTTCTATTTTAGTATTTTGACTTTTGTATTTATATATTTTACTCTTTTATAGAAAAAAAATATGTTTTAAATATTTTGTTATTATTTTTTGAATTTAGGAACATAATTGAGTTCTATTACTTTTATTTTTTTTTTATTTATTTATTTTAATTTGTAATTCTAGAAAAAGATTAGGCCAAGTGTCTTAACCAAGAGGGGTAAATTGGTTTCCCTTTTAAAAATAAATTCTTTGAAAATCTTTTTGAAATGTTTTGATCTTTCTTGGAACGCAATTAATCAAGAATGAAAACAATGTAAAAGTGTAGTGTAACATCCCATAAAATACAGTAATAAACCATATATCATAGAATAATCACATATATTAATATATCAATTCAGTCTTACAATTAAAGAGGTAAAGCACGCTAGTGGCCGAACGGCCTTAAATAAAATAATACAATTAACGATGTTCGTTCTAAGCAAAGATGAACGAACGGCTTACAACGTATAAAATACCGAACGATCAAAGAAACAAAAGGGAGGGGGTCGCCCTAATACATCAAGCTAATAATTAACTAATCAGCCAACCGAACGCATTACTGTTCGGCCTTCACTTCCACGTCCACGAGGTTGGCTTCCTCCAGAATTTCTTCTTCCAAAGCTTCCTCAAGCAACACCTCTCCATCTGCTCACATCCACACGGATGATCATTGCAATGACAAGACGGACGTACATTTACAGGACAACACAATGAAACATGCAGGGTAAGCTTATTGAATTTAATTCAAGTAAAACATATACAAGTCATAACACATCAACCATCTCAATTACATTCAAGTATACAATTCAATTTAACTCTTTAACTCAACCAAATCCTGATACTAGACTGACTGTCCGGACCGTATGAATTCTGTGTAGCTACGACGTTCGTGCACCCAGGTGGTGTAGTAACTGCACTTCCTCAGCTGCCACCCGAGGTTAGCCCGTTCTGTCCTAAGTACAGTCTAGGACTAGGACCTCCTGCCTGATGGTATCGAAGGGGGTATTTTTCAAAGAGTATAGCGCAGCGGAATTAAAAACTCAGAGAGCGGAAAGCGTATTCGATCACAATTAAACTTAATTTGGTCCTTTTAGTAAAAATAATTTTCTTTCAGAAAATTAATCAAACAGTTGATATACGTAAAATAATGAGGATAGGGAATAGAAAATCAACACAGAATTTTTATCCTGGTTCGAATCAAAAGATTCTACGTCCAGTTGTAAATCACTATAAATAGTGATTAACCTTTTTCACTAAAAATGGTTTAACAGATTACAAGATAATGAACAGGAATAAAATGAATAGAACCACTATACCAACTTGAAGAGAACCGCTCCAGCAATCGACCAACGATTCACAAGCTTCTCCTTTCACAAGACCAGGCAGAGTACCTTGCTAACTTGAAGAGAGTCTACTCCGACTATCGACACACGATACGTGAGCCTCTCCTTTCACAAGACCAAGCAAGGGAACAATGAACAAAAAGCTCTCTAAGAATGTTCCTCTGACTCACAGTGTTCTAAGCTTTCTCAGTTCAAAAAAAACGTTACTTCTGATTTCTCCAAATCAAAATATATAGCCAAGTACACTGAGTGCCAAAGGTCAGCTCCCAACTACCATGAATAATCGATTATTGTAAGTGATAATCGATTATTCAAGTCCGTTATAGGTTTTCAAAAATGTGATAATCGATTATACGAAGTGATAATCGATTATTCAAGTATGACTTGTGATAATCGATTATTGCTTAACCATAATCGATTATACTAGTAAAAATTACAATGTTTAACATTTTCCTACTACATTCAAAATCTACAAGTTGCTTTTTTAAATATTTTCCTACTACATCCAAAAACTATAAGTTGCAGCATCATCAAAACACATCTTCAGGTTTTACCAATACTCCTTATTGGTAACACTGCTCTTCCCACACATGACATACTCCCCTCTACATGAGGACGAGCACTCACGGAACATCAGGATGAATCGCTAGCTAAGCTTTGTCCACATTCATACTTTACAATTCCAACTTTCATTCAAGAGTCGTTCCTCCCTGGAACGCTCGTTCATAATCCACAACCATAATTTCATTTCTTATACCGTTCGCACATTATAATTTTTCACATTAATTACACTTTCATCTTCCGTTCTAATTACACAAAAGGACGAGCGTTCAATCCTCTTCATAACGAGGACGAACGTTAAAAGCGAGACCGATAAATCCTCTTTTCCGGAAGAATAAAGCCGACACATATTACATGACGAACGCCATTACCATTTGAATCAGTTAAATGAACTGACTCTAGAACTATTTGATTAATACTTAGAATAATTTAAGTACCAAGGCTCAGGGCCAAATCCAACTGGATAGAGATACACAGGACGAGTATTAAATGTACCAAGGACAATTCAGTTAGAGAAAACCGACTGCCAGTCAATGACCGAACGCGGTACGCGAATTTACTGAAATTTTGGACGAACGCTATTTACACTCGTTTGGTAATTAAAGTTAAGAATGAGCGTTCGGTATAAGACCAAGCCCACTCATAACGTACATTTTGGGTCGGCACCCCATTTATTTTCACCGTGTTGCAGATCTCATTAAAAGTTGTGAGGTGCTTGATGGCAAATTTATCAACACCGAAATACGGCGCCACAAACTTGTTGAACAATCGATAAGTGTGACCGAATCGTTTCAAGTAATAAACTCGGTAAGACCAAGTATCGTTCTCCCAAAGGACTCGCGACCTAGTTTAGTTATGTGATTCGTTGATTAGCTAAGACTTAAGAACGAAATAAGTGGAGTTTAATATGCAAAACAGAAAATAAACATGTATGCATGAGTTTTGATCAATGGCTAAAACAAAATACAAGCACTTTCAATGGAATATATGGATGAGTATGTTGTTGGGGTTTATCAATTTCATCTTATCCACTCTCATATATTTTAGGAATTCAACATTCTTTTCATCATTGTTAATGCCACTCTCTAAATTACCTTGTAAGAAGGCCTATCTCTAATTACGAGTTCATACGATTCCTAGCATTCCTAATAATTAGTTCTTTTTGTGCAGGAGCTTAACGACAACCAATATACTATTGGGAGAAATTCCCCGGATCTAGACTTCCCCGTACGTTCCCGTATCGACAAAATCAATAATCATGCATTGAATGAGTTAAACAAAGCAAGCATTGAGCAAAGAGGAAAAACCCTAACTAATGATGAAAGAAAGCATAGGTCTTAAAATATAAGATGTAAACACAAATTCCATATATGAGAGTTTCACAAGACTACATTGATTGCCCAACAACAATACAAGGTTTAGTTCACCATATTCATGGTGAAACTAGATGAACAATAATGAAAGAATGAAGGATAAAACCCTAAAAAGGTGAAGAGGTAGCCTGAGCATCCAAGATCCTCCTTCAAAGGGGTGGAAGAGAGAGTGTTTGCTTCGTTTCTGCCAAAGATACAAACCCTAGGACGTCCTAAAGCTTATATACTAAAATTACAGAAAATTTAGGCCCAAGCCCATAAGTGTGCCGCTCAGCGGTAAAGTGCCGCTCAGCGGTAAGTGCGTGAGTTGGTTTCTTCCCCTCAGCGGCCATTTTTCCCCTCAGCGGATCCAACGCGAGCTTCTGAGTGCCGCTCAGCGGTAAACTGCCGCTCAGCGGCAGTTGCGGCTTCTCCTTTTGCACTTTTTGATGTCTTTTCTGATTCCATCTCTCTCATTCTTCACTTCTTTCACTAAATTCACCTTAAAACTTGCACAAAAACACTGAAATCAAGCATAAACCTGTCCAGCTCTCTTATTTCTGAAAATATGAATACAAGCATGATTTCAAGCTAGTTTCTAAGTGTTAAAGGTTGCTTTTAGTATCAATTTTAAGCATGAAAATAACAGTTTTTCAACTGTTATCAACTGCGCATCAATAGGTTGAAGTCAACAGTTGAGAATGGAAACAAGCTAAGTTTGATTGCTTCGTCCGGCACCCCATTTATTTTCACCGTGTTGCAGATCTCATTAAAAGTTGTGAGGTGCTCATATGGGCTTTCGTAAGACAACCCATTAAATTGATTACTCTTCACCAGTTGGATTAATGCTGGTTTCACCTCCATGTTGCTGCATTGACTCTTGGTCTTGTTATGTTGTTAAAATGCTGAGGTCCAGCTATATTTGTGTAATCTGCAAGAGTTCTTCTGATATTATTATTCTCCATATTCTCAGTGCTATGGTCAGAACCTTGTGGTGATGGTTGTAACAGAGTTTCCGGAGGAGGGAAAAGTTCTCTAGATGTACGGATTCTTCTCCTCCGTCTACTCTCGTCTAAACCTTCAAGAAGAGGTTTTGCAATTTTCTTGCTTCTAGTTTGGATTGCCTCCTGCATACACAAGAAAACAAAACCCTAGAAGAATTGGTTAGCACAAAAAGATATAAAAGAGGATATAAGATTCAGAGATAAGAAGATAAAATAAAAACTGAAAATAAAAACAGAAAACAGAAAAAAAATATAAAAACAGAAAAATAAAATAAAATAAAATAATAACCGAAAAAAAAATAAAAACAGAAAATAAAATAAAATAAAATAAAATAAAAACAGAAAATAAAAATAGAAATTCAAATTTCAAAATTCAAAATTCAAGTCAAAGATAATCAATAATCACACAAATGAACTAGTGAAACCACGAGTCCCCGACAACGCGGCAAAAATTTGATAACAAATTTATGAACACCGAAAAACGGTGTCAAAAACTTGTTATACAATCGGCAAGTGTGACCGAATCGTATCAAGTAATAAAATAAGGTAAAATCAAGTATCGTTTTCCTAAAGGACTCACGGCCTAGTTTAGCTGTATGATTTGTTGATTATTTGAGACTTGTGAACAATTGTTTGTAAGTTTAAATGCAAAAGACAGTAATTAAACATGTATGCATGAATTAGATCAATGGAAAAGAGGAATACAAACACTTTAATGAATTAGATGGATGAGTATGTTGTTGGGGTTATCAATTTCATCTTATCCACTCTCATATACTTTAGGAATTCATCATTCTTTTCATCAATGCTAATGCTACTCTCTAGATCACCTTGCAAGAAGGCCTATCCTTAATTACGAGTTCATACAATTCCTAGCATTCCTAGTAATTAATTCTTAAGTGCAGAAGCTTAACGGCAACCAATATTTTATTGGGAGAAATTCCCCGGATCTAGATTTCCCTGTACCTTCCCATATCGACAAAATCAATAATCATGGCAATGAATGACTTAAACAAATCAAGCTTTAAGCAAAGAGGAAAAACCCTAACTAATGATGAAAGAAAGCATAAGTCTTAAAATAAGATGTTAAAACAAATTCCATATATGAGAGTTTCACAAGACTACATTGATTTCCCAACAACAATACAAGGTTTAGTTCACCATATTCATGGTGAAGCTAGATGAATAATAATGAAAGAATGAAAGATAAACCCTAGAAAGATGAGGAGGTAGCCTGAGCATCCAAGATCTTCCTTCAAGGGGTGGAAAAGTGAGTGTTTGCTTCGTCTCAGCCAAAGATACAAACCCTAGGACGTCCTAAAGCGTATATACTATTCTAAAAATACAGAAAATTAGGCCCAACGGTTGTGCATCAATAGGTTGTTATCAACTGTGCATCAATAGGTTGAAGTCAACGGTTGAGAAAATAACCAAAAAAAAGGAAAAACGCTTCATCCAAATAAACTTCAACAGAATTGGTACAACAAGCTATGAGTAATTAAATTGGTCGTGTCTTTCATTTATTATGTAAAATGGTTAAATGTATTTTAATTGTAGTTGTGTTGATTCAGGAGACAAGAACGGCTGATGTCACAAAAAGTGTTGAGGTCCTTGAATTTGGATCCCATCCTTACCAAGTATCACATCTATCCGAAGTGCCTCCTTCTGCGTTTATGTCTTTGTTGTCGACTATACATAACAATTTAGATAACAACCTTCTTTGATGTATATAACTTCCATCTTGTATCTATATTATATGTACGTTAGTTTGACATTGTTGTGTAAATCAATACATGAAATTTTTGATAATCCATTTCAATCACAAGTACTCAATGATTTGGCCAAAAAAACATCTGGTAATCGATTACAGGAATACTATAATCGATTACACATAATAACGCATCCATATAAAAACAGGTTGCACATGCTGATAATAGTTGAAAAACTGTTATTTTCATGCTTAAAATTGATACTAAAAGCAACCTTTAACACTTAGAAACTAGCTTGAAATCATGTTTTTGTTCATATTTTCATAAATAAGAGTGCTGGACAGGTTTATGCTTGATTTCAGTGTTTTTGTGCAGGTTTTAAGGTGAATTTGGTGAAAGAAGTGAAGAAGGAGAGAGATGGAAGCAGAAAAGACATCAAAAAGTGCAAAAGAAGAAGTCGCAACTACCGGTCAGCGGCAGTTTACCGCTGAGCGGCACTCAGGAAGTCACGGTGGATCCGCTGAGGGGCAAAATGGCCGCTGAGGGGAAGAAACCAACTCACGCACTTACCGCTGAGCGGCAATTTACCGCTGAGCGGCACTCTTATGGGCTTCGGCCTAAATTTTCTGTATTTTTAGAATAATATATAAGCTTTAGGACGTCTTAGGGTTTGTATCTTTGGCAGAAACGAAGCAAATACTCTCTCTTCCACCCCTTTGAAGGAGGATCTTGGATGCTCAGGCTACCTCTTCACCTTTCTAGGGTTTTATCTTTCATTCTTCCATTATTATTCATCTAGTTTCACCATGAATATGGTGAACTAAACCTTGTATTGTTGTTGGGGAATCAATGTAGTCTTGTGAAACTCTCAAATATGGAATTTGTTTTTACATCTTATTTTAAGACCTATGTTTTCTTTCATCATTAGTTAGGGTTTTTCCTCTTTGCTTAATGCTTGCTTTGTTTAACTCATTCATTGCTATGATTATTGATTTAGTCGATACGGGAACGTATGGGGAAATCTAGATCCGGGGAATTTCTCCCAATAGTATATTGGTTGCCGTTAAGCTCCTACACTTAAGAACTAATTACTAGGAATGCTAGGAATTGTATGAACTCGTAATTAAGGATAGGCCTTCTTGCAAGGTGATTTAGAGAGTGGCATTAACAATTGATGAAAAGAATGTTGAATTCCTAAAGTATATGAGAGTGGATAAGATGAAATTGATAACCCCAACAACATACTCATCCATATATTTCATTGAAGTGTTTGTATTTCGTTTTCGCCATTGATCACATTCATGCATACATGTTTATTCTCTGTCTTTTGCATATTAAATTCCAATCAATTTGTTCTTAAGTCTTAAATAATCAACAAATCACATAACTAAACTAGGCCGTGAGTCCTTTGGGACAACGATACTTGGTCTTACCGAGTTTTATTACTTGAAACGATTCGGTCACACTTGCCGATTGTTAAACAAGTTTGTGGTGCTGTTTTTCGGTGTTCATAAATTTGTCATCACATGCCCACTAAGGAAACCCTAACTTTTTCTGCCAAAATTATGCACGTGATCGTTCTTTTTCTCCCCCAACTTCCCCCAGTTTTGGTCCCCCTCATAATTACCCACTCTTGAAGTTCTTCAAGTAACCTTCCAACATTATTGTCCCTCAGAAAACCCTAAGAAATCTAGATTGGCTGATCGCGCAATGAAGAAACAAAGGGCATCTTCTTCTACTGTTGGATGTCGTCGTCGTCGCAGTCCAACACCATCCCCACCACCAACAAGCAACGAACTTTTCTTGTTAGAGGAGTAATATGGGAAGTATGCTAACCATTTTTTCAGTAGTGAAATCTTGGAAAGCAAATATCTCCAGGACGGTTACTTTAAAGGAAGAAATTTTCAATTCTACGACATGTTGGCCGGCGGTGGGCTCACGGAATTTGTGTCTTTAAGAAGACATTTCTACCTATAATTAGTTAGAGTCTTCTACAAAAACATGACCATTTCGAATACCGGTGTTATTCGAAACGAAGTCAAAAGGGTGAAAATCATAATAAGCACTTCTCTTTTTCATCTGCTCACTTCCCTCCCATCTGTTGGTGTTCGTTATGAAGGAGCTAACCATTACGATTTTGTAAGTGCTAGGCAACTCGTGTGTAAACCTGATGCTGACATACATAGCAGAATACTAGCAGGGCATATGAAGGTTCAACCTAGGATACTTCATTACGTTCTTACTCGAGTATTAATTCCTCATGCAACCAATATTGGTCAAGCATCGAAAGAGGATATTATGTTGTTGTGGGCCATTATAAATTCCATGGAGATTAACTGGGGACATCTAATCAGATATAGGATGAAAAAGGCATTAAGGGACAATGCCAAGCTGCCATATCCTCATTTGATTACCATGTTCATCGAACACTTTCAGGTCTACTGAGAGTGATCCTTTTACACAAATTAAGTTGAAACAAAGGATGAGATTTCAGGTTATAGCTTCATTTGGTTATATGCAAAATGACGAGGGAGTATGGGTTCCCAAAGACAACGCCCTCAATCAACGGCGTGAACACGGACAAGACGAGGATAATCAACAAACCACTTCTTCTGAAACACTAAATGATGTCATCAACCGCATCGAACAACTACAAACCTTCGTGGGTACAAGATTTGACGCCTTCGAAACGCGATTTCGACACATGGACATGGGGAAAAGATTGACGCCCTAGAGTCAAGAGTTAGGAACATTCAGGAACAACTACATTACTTGCACAACCGCTTTGACGAATAACCTCGTAATTAGAATTGGTCTTTTACTGTTTTTTAGTTTCATTAGCAACATTCAACGATTACTGTCTTGCTTCTTAAATATTGTATTTTTTTTAGTACTCAAGTGCTTTAAGGATATTTAAAATTCTTCTACATCAATGTTTACATCAAGCTTTTTCAATTTATTTATGATAAATAGTTAAATCAATCTACCATATTAGATAACCTCCTGTGTAATGGTATTCTTAACTTCAAACATCACATACATTTGTCATTCATTAAAGAAATATCAAAAAGAAATATAATGACTTCAAAATTGTTTCTTTCCTCCATGACGGAGTGCCCATACATGACCTCTGATGACAAATTTATGAACACCGAAAAACGACGCCAAAAACTTGGTTAACAATCGACGAGTGTGACCGAATCGTATCAAGTAATAAAACTCGGTAAGACCAAGTATCGTTTTCCCAAAGGACTCACGGCCTAGTTAGCTATATGATTTGTTGATTATTTAAGACTTGTTAACAATTGATTGTAGGTTTTAAATGCAAGAGAATATAATTAAACATGTATGCATGAATTTGATCAATGGAAAAGAGGAATACAAACACTTTAATGAATTAGATGGATGAGTATGTTGTTGGGGTTATCAATTTCATCTTATCCACTCTCATATAATTTTAGGAATTCATCATTCTTTTCATCAATGGTAATGCCACTCTCTAAATCACCTTGCAAGAAGGCCTATCCTTAATTACGAGTTCATACAATTCATAGCATTCATAGTAATTAATTCTTAAGTGCAGAAGCTTAACGACAACCAATATGGTATTAGGAGAAATTCCCCGGATCTAGATTTCCTCGTACGTTCCCATATCAACAAAATCAATAATCATGGCAATGAATGAGTTAAACAAATCAAGCTTTAAGCAAAGAGGAAAAACCCTAACTAATGATGAAAGAAAGCATGTATCTTAAAGTAAGATGTTCAAACAAATTCCATATATGAGATTTTCACAAGACTACATTTATTCCCCAACAACAATACAAGGTTTAGTTCACCATATTCATGGTGAATCTAGATGAATAATAATGAAAGAATGAAAGATAAAACCCTAGAAAGATGAGGAGGTAGCCTGAGCATCCAAGATCTTCCTTCAAGGGGTGGAAAAATGAGTGTTTGCTTCGTCTCAGCCAAAGATACAAACCCTAGGATGTCCTAAAGCTTATATACTATTCTAAAAATACAGAAAATTAGGCCTAAGCCCAAAAAAAGTGCCGCTCAACGGTAAATGCGTGAGTTGATTCTTCCCCCTCAGCGGCATTTTCACCCCTCAGCGGATCCAACGTGAGTGCCTGAGTGCTGCTCAACGGTAAAATGCCGCTGAGCGGTAATTGCGACTTCTCCTTTTGCACTTTTTGATGTCTTTTCTGATTCCATTTTTATCCTTCTTCACTTTTTTCACCAAATTCACCTTAAAACCTGCATAAAACACTAAAATCAAGCATAAACCTGTCCAACTCTCTTATTTCTGAAAATATGACCAAAAGCATGATTTCAAGCTAGTTTCTAAGTGTTAAAGGTTGCTTTTAGTATCAATTTTAAGCATGAAAATAACGGTTTTTCAACTGTTATCAACATCTCACCCTCTGTCGACCCTTCAACATCAAAATGTAGTCAAAACCATTGGATATTTGTCAAAAAGTTAAAAATATTGACTGTGGCAACCTAAGTTACCACAATTGGCTCCTGTAGAACAAGTGTTTGTACAAAACTAAATTTTCACTCGCGTAATCATTTACGAGATAACTGTAAACAATTACCATTGTGTTTTGGCCTCCACAAGTTTCAAGACTTAACCTAAGTTGGTCATCTGACAAAACTTGTTTCTTTCCTCCATGATGGAGTGCCCATACATGACCTCCCACCCTGTAGTGACACTTGAACATCGAAATCTACTAATAACCATTGGATATTTGTCAAAAGGTAAAATTAATTTGACCATAGTCACCCAGGTTACCATAGTTGGCTACTACTTTACAACTTTCTATGCAAAACCTAGATGTTTCTCCGTAATCATTTATGAGCCTCTTGTAAACGATTACAATTGTCTTTTTGCCTCCACAAGTTTCAAGACTTAACGTAAGTTGGTCATCTCACCAACATTGTTTCTTTCCTCCATCATGGAGTGCCCAAACATTACCTCTCACCCTCTGCATACCCTTGAACATCAAAATCTACTAAAAACTATTGGATATTTGTCAAAAAGTTAAAAGTATTGACCATGGTCACCCAGGTTGAAACAACTGACTCCTGTAGTACAACTTTCTATACAAAACCCATTTTTTCTCACGTAATCGTTTATGAACCTCTTGTAAATGATTACCAATGTTTTTTTCCCTCCACAAGTTTCAGGACTTAACCTAAGTTGGTCTGTTTCTTTCCTCCATGATGGAGTGCCCAAACATGACCTCCCACCCTATACTGACACTTGAACATGAAAATCTACTAACAACCATTGGATATTTGTCAAAAAGTTAAAAAGATTGACCATGGTCACCTAGGTTACCACAGCTAGCTCCTGCTTTACAACTTTCTGCACAAAACCCAGTTTTTTGTCACGTAATCGTTTACGAGCCTCTTGAAATGGATTACAATTGTGTTTTTGCCTGCACAACTTTTAGGACTTCACCTAAGTTGGTTTCTAAACCCATTTTTTTCCCGCGTAATCGATTATTGTACTCTTGTAAACGATTACCGAAGTAAATATTACCTAAATTTTCCTTCAACACAACATAATTTATACCAAACAAATACAAAAACATCGTCAAATTATCAATGTAATAACTTAACACAATCATGTACTAAAAAAGTGATGTTGCACGTTACTTTGTCATCAAAATACACACAATGTCAATCAAATCATATTGCACAATAACTACTCATGATAGCTAACATCTTATTGTAATAACAATTTGTACATAAATATCAATGTTTGTTACAAAGCCAAAAGTCCATCTTTGTCTACATACAAACAAAATATGTACAAATGAAATCAATCCTATAACAATCCATATTCCGCTAGCGCTTCCATTCTTCTAATGTTCTCGTTGTAGAGGATCCAGTCTCATACATATTTCTTTCTAATTCCAAGCAACTCCTCTTGAAACTAAAATTTTGCACTTTAGAAATTAACACAATCGTCAACTATTTCTAACAATCGTAATTTTACTTACATTCGTATATTAAGGCATGCTTTTCCCATTGTACTTCTCCTCACCATCCAAAGTTTCCATTGCTTTCAACATTCTAATACCACAATCATGTCTGAAAGAATGCAACCACAAGATATATCAGTTATGACAACATACATTATGGACAACATACAATGGTTATAACAACTTACAAGTTTGGTTGGGATGGGATATTTGCTTGTTCAACAGCTAGAGGTCCAATACTCCCTTCGGGTCTATTGTACAACATGCAATCCTTCAACATTTTCAGCCTACCAATTACAAAGTATAAAAACAACTTAATCAAATCCCACATTAAATGACAATAACAAGTTTATTTGGAATCATAAATTTTGAAAACATACATCAACTTTTTCAATCCTTTTTCGGTCTTTGATACCCCTGCCCAATGAGTCAATGACAAATATTTGTAATGTGCTAAGTTTCACTGAATAGCACCACTAATGATCATCATGTTCAAAGGGCATAAACAACTACAAAGAAAGAAAACCAAATGTCAATACGTGTACAAAAAAAAAAAGGCAAACATTGTCCTTACAATTTAAACCTAACTCACAAAGCCAGTTGTGGCAATGACTCCAAGTTCAAAAGATCAGAACGCAAGTAGGAGTTGTAATTATGTAGTGTAAACACACGTCTTTTATGGGGATGTCTCCTATAATCACCAAGAATGTGGTGTTGTGTACAGTTTAAAATTCATTAAATCACAATGCCTTACACACAATTTGTACCATCAAATATATGTTATCAAAATAAATATTATTTACCCCGTATAATTGACTGAATAGAATTCTCTTAAGAACACCGTAGGACCTTTTCTCAAAGTGCATAAAAATAGTAGTAGCAAATAACACCACATACATAATGAATGATCATAAATTATCATCAACACAATGAAAATTGTACAATCAATAACATAACTATGAACATTTAACATAAACCCATGTCACATAATAGTTATCATGTTATCAACGTATTCCAATGGCGCTAAAGTGTAACATGAAGTTGTGCTCACGGTCTGGCCAATTATTTTACATACAACCCTGAAAAAACAACACTATTCAATCAAAAACTATCACCTTTCACCAGTGTCAAATAAATTTCTCATCAATTACCTATGTGGTATGTCTCCTACGCTGGCTGTGTAGTACAACTCGTCCACATCCACAGTACTAGTTGGATCACCAACATAACTTCTCAAAGGGGGGATCGCCAATGGTACCTCCCCTTCATCATCATCATCACCATTACCATCAATTTCAATACAAACACTTGGATGGTGAGATGCTGAAACTTTGTCATCTTCATGCACAGGTTCGCCATCCCCTACTTGTTCATTAAATGCACCTGCAGGGTCTTCAACAACTCCCCCAACAGCTTCTTCATCAAATTCACCATCAATTTCTTCATCACCTACACCTGTAGGTGTTTCATGAGCTCCACCACCACCTTCTTCATCATTACCACATGCAGCTTCTTCATTAAAGATGGGAGTTTGAATAATTTTAATTAACTCCCTCGTAATAACTCCAATCTTGGCATTCAATCTTATGATTTTTTTTATTGTTTTTCCTCATTCTCTCCTCAGCACCTACTTTCCAAGTGTTGTCATTAGAGCTTTCAATGCCTACTTCCTCAACCCTGGATGGTTTAGGCAACGATCCTTCAACCATCCTGATGAGTGCATATTTATGCCTATATTTATGTTTTAAAATTCAAATTTTTGATGGGATAATTGTGCTTAAATGGTTGATTTTAAGTGAATTTGTGATTATTGGAACTTTTGGGTTTGGGAAATAAAGAGACGTAAAAAGTGAGTTTTAGCGCATAAATTATTCTTGGATGTTCTAATGTTTATTTGTGCAGCTGAGAATATAAGTTGTATTGGTCCATATGGCAATTGAAGGCCCAAAATTAGGTTTTATTTGGAAAATAATGTATAGATGGGCCAAACAGGCAGAGTTTACCCTTGCACCCCCTAAAATCCCTACATACACTCCCATTTCTGAAACAGGCCAAAGACCAAGCCCAAACACTAAGCCATTTCTATTACACCTCCCTAAGTTTCCTATACACACCAATCCTAAACTAGACTCCACCAGCTCATGCCACATGGCAATCTAATACCCACACATTTGACCATCAAGAAGTTGCCATGTCATTAATCCTTTGCTCACCAAATTAACCAATCAGTTGTTGCCACATCACCCTCCTCTACAACATCATCATCTTCCACCCATGAAACCCTAATTCCTAATCCAGCAGAACCCTAGTCGCCACCACCTTCCCGTTGCGCCGCTCCGTCATCGGATAGCCACCACCACTTCTCGCGCTACCATTGTTCGACCACCCTCGTCGCCAGCAGCGTCACCAACCTCCATTCGTCTCGCTCGTGCCGCCACCACCAAATCGTCAAGATCGCACCACCGAATAGCCACCATCAAAGCGCGACTTTCTAGTCGCCATTCGCGAGTTCATCTTCGCATCACCAACATCTTGTCACCGTCGCACAGAGTCACCGTCCTCTTCTCCATTTCCGATCGCGACATCTCCTCGCGGAACACCTTGTCGCCTCCTCCAAAATCATCACCATCACGCCGTTGTAGAATGCCACCCAAAGCCGCCATCACTTCGAGAGCCTCCTAACTCCATGGACGCCGCACCTCATTCTCGAAACTTGTAAGAACCCTAACCTAGATCTAGAAAACTACGACAAAAACCAGAAGCAAATCGGGCTTCCACCGTGACCACCACTTATTCCGCTCTGAAACCTCCATCTTCATGTCGCCGTGAAGCCGCCGCACACTCCTCCTCCTCCATCGCGAGTTCTTCATCAGACCGCCACGATCTTCATCTTCCCCGCCATCAATCACGAAACCGCTCCTCCCCACCATCGAGACAAACCTGCAAACAACAAACTCAGAAAAACCACAGCGACGGAAGTAGAAACGTAGGGGCACGCCCTTTCCCCAAATCTGAACCCTAATTTTGGGTAGGGAGAAGCCTGACACGTGTCAAGATCCCATTGGTGCATCATTATTGAGTCAAATATGGTCAAGGTTGGTCAACAGGGGCTTCTGGTGCAATTTTGAAGAATTCTGAAGGGGCAAAAGTGTAGATAGAGAAAATTTCAGGGCATTTGTGCAATTTTGGAAAGTTAGAAAAGCTAAAAGATAAAATTCAGTTGTTGAAATTAATGTAATTTGGGAATATCAACAGAAAATATCTTCCACATAATGTTATAATTATCTAAATCTTTTTGTTATTTGGAAGATATAAGATAAAAGATTTTGTCAACTGAATATTCAGAGTCCAAGCCCAATCAAGCCCTATATAAAGAGACCCAGGGGGACTTGACTTCACTGAATTCATTCATTCTTTCATACTCCTCTCACTTTTCTTTCATCTTGTATTCAACTCCATTCATGGAGAGCTAAGCATCTAGGGCTATTCTACTGTAATTCCATTATGGATTCTGAGGTTAGATTGAGTTAATGCAATTGTTTACTTTGGTTATTGATTTAAGTTGTTCTCTCTATGTATTTCATCTCTCTATCTTGTTAAAAGAAAAGATTTTTGCATCATAATGTGTTTGAATCTACATGCATATTGATTATATGAGTTTTAGGGTTTCTAGGTTTAAAATGAGAATCTACTTTGATTTAATTTAGGAACTTTCATATGATTAAATGGTTTTTACTATCAATTGAGAATGTACTTTGATTGATTAGTAATAATTTCAACTATAATCAATTGAGAATTTACTTTGATTGATTAACTTTTAATTTGGTTAGGAGATTTAAGAATAGACATGATTAAACACAATAGAATTTGATTGAGAATGTACTTTGGTTGAATTTATTGTGAATAATCTAGAAAGGTTTTGCATTTGATTGAGAATTTACTTTGGTTAAATGCATGATCGCCCTCAAATTAATTAAGAATGTACTATAATTAATTTGAAACTTAAACAATAATCAATTGAACAATTATCCGTGAATAACCGATGATGAATCTACCGTGGAAAAGCAGTGGATTTAGCCTATTTCATAGTAACTGTTTTTAAGTTTCTTATTTGTTCTTTAAACATTCTCCAAACATTACTTTTATCCATAAGCATTGCATAACATTCGTAAGAGTCAGATATTCAAAAGCAATTTCGTGTTCGTTGGGAGACGACTCAAGGTTACTTTAGCCCTATCTACTTTCTTGAATACTACTTGACAATACTGAAGTTGCCTTGAAAAGTAATATTAATTTGATAGCTTCAACTATCACATCCCTCCGTCATCCATGTGGAAAGCAACACGTATGGCGAGCTATTGACAATCTTCCTTACTTACATACCAATGAATATTTACCTATATTATTCGCACACAACAAAACTAGTCAAATAACACCATCAATAATTAAAAAAAAACATATAACAAAGGCACGCAGGCTTACATCTCCAGTTTTGAAACAAATATTAAATATTTTTGGTCTTTGAGTTAAACAGGAACCATCACAATATGTGTGGGAACCTCCTGGGAGAAGAATGACCATGCAAAGAAAGTTGATCAAACGCCCAAACCTACAATATCATAAAAAATAATTAGCCATATTTTACAATGTAGTCCATTCCATTAACATAAACAATTACAAATCATGTTACCTGCAACACAGCCACATTGCCACTGAGACTCAGTGACTGGGCGATAGCTCCTGAAACTATTTTCTTCATACATTTATTTAAATTATGTACAATATGTTTATGTACACCGCTGGCTCAATCGTATAGACACAAACTGTCTAAGTCATCTAACATTGCACAAGGCATGTTAGAAACATAGACAAACTTCCTAGGAAAATAAAATACAACCAAACACATTAATATATACAACCTACACACTACATCAACCTCAATGTTTTCATCCTACACAATCACATTAAACATGTCCATAAACTCCTTCAAAGTAGTGGTTTTTGGATTAAACAATTCACCAACCTTACCAACTATTGATTGATCAAAAGGGATGTCTAAACCCCTTATTTCTAAACCTAAGCTCTTCAAAACATCAAAAATGAGTGAATGAGACCAATTGTTGACTCATTCTAAAACTAACATCGTGCCCAACCCAGCGACAGACCATCACCTTCAATAATTTCAAATTCACCTCCAAAGGGCTAAGGATATGCAAACACCACCTGTCAATACCGAATTTCGTCCGGATTGGTTTTTTGGTTTTACTGTAGGTTGTTCTCCTTGTGTTTTATTATTTACCCTTTTCTTTTTATTTTTATTTTTATTTTATTATTTTCGTTTTTATTTTTTATTATTTCTATTTATTTATTTATTTATTTTCTTATTAGTTTAGTCGTGTCTTTAGTTTGTTTTTTTTAGTTTTTACCTTTTTATTTTTATTTTTTTATTAAAAAGAGAAAAGAAAAGAATTAGGAAAAGGGGACGTTTTTGTCTTTAGTGAAAAGCGTATGTGTGTGCGGGAAGGGGGACAGGAAACCGTTCCTGTTCCTGCAGAGTGTGCGGGTGTGGCAGAGACGTTTTGGAGCCATGGCATATACACGATTTGGTACGGAATGGCAGGGTGGCACAGAAAGCAGAGAAAAAGGCCATAGAAAGAGGAAGGAACCGAGGTGAAAAGGGGGACCCGAAACGAGTAACGGGGTGTGTTGCGAAGAAGCTGCAAACGAAGAGAAAGAAGAAAGGAAGATTACAGAGAGGGCAAAGAGGAAGCTACTGGAAAGAGCAAGGGCACTTGAGGGAGGCTACGGAGAGCGGAAGAACCTACAGGAAGCTTCAAGAGGTGTGTGTTTAAATTGTGATTGTATTCATTGTTGAAATGCACCTCTGAAGTACATAAACCAATTTAGCTATGATATTGGAATGCACGTCAAAGATTATCTTGTGCGTTGATGTTACTGTGAATCATAATGTTGCACTGAGTTCTTGTTATCTTTCCCATGCCCATTGTTCAATCTGAATTTCGAAGATTCATGCGTAATCCACCAATTCACTGTTTCATCTTTCTATCATTAAACCATATTCGTATCCATGAATCCGGCAATCCTTAACACAAACCAAATCATCCTTACACCTCACGGCCAACATCAGTCTTCAATCAATTTCCCCCACACGCAAAATTCTCAATTCCTTCAGTACAGTAAAAGCCAGAGAATCCATCATTTTTTCGATCTTCCATTCACTCTCACACTCTTCTCTATTCACTCAACAAAATCACACCCTCCAAAACCAGGGCCAAAACGATAATCTTGATCATTATACTGGCCTTCATCTCCAACACTATCACACGACCATCATCATTCATACACATCCGATATACCCCAATCTTTGACCCCTATCTCCGGAAACCACCTCATCTTCGTCCATTTCCAATAACCAACACACACGACCAAACACCCATATCCAGCCCACCATCTTCATCCTCACCTCCAGCAACAATCTTCATCCACTCCAACCATCAAAAACACCCAACAACCCAAACACAAAAATAGAAAGTAGATAAAGTAGAATAAGAGAGCCCATCGGTGGCGGCCCCCAAGGCTGACGGCGCCGCGGTTAGAAACGGTCCCGGTGGCGTTTGGGTTTGCCGCCAATATCAAGATCGGAAGAGGTGGTGGCGTGGTGACTGGGTCGCGGTGGTGAGCGGCGTGCCTCCCAGCTTTAGGTCTTCCTGGTCAGAGAGAAAGAGACATGGGTCTCGCTGGAGGGAGGCAGCTTTGAGCGTAGAGTGAGAGAACCCCTAGAGGAATTCTAGGTTAGAAGCCACCCGGGTGGGCCAAGCCCAGAACGAACGCACGTTTTGGCCTTTTTCGAACGTTCGACATCTAATTGCCTAACGAGCGCCCATCTTCCCAACGAACGCTCGTCCATAACGAGCGTTCGTCATCCGCCCATCTTCCCAACGAACGCTCGTCCATAACGAGCGTTCGTCATCCGCCCATCTTCCCAACGAACGCTCGTCCATAACGAGCGTTCGTCATCCGCCCAACTTCCCAACGAACGCTCGTCCCAAACGACGCTCGTCATTCATTTCCCAGCGTCCGTTCTTCAATTTCCAACGAACGCTCGTCCGCAAACGAACGCTCGTCACAACGAGCGCTCGTCATTCAGCCCCTCCCCCAACGAACGCTCGTCCCTGACGAGCGTTTGTCATTCAGCGCCTCTCCAAACGAATGCTCGTCCCAACGAGCGCTCGTCATTCAGTCCACACCACAACGAACGCTCGTCCAGCAAACGCTCGTCCATAACGACGCTCGTCATTCATTTCACAGCGTCCGTTCTTCAATTCCCCAACGAACGCTTGTCATCCACCCTCCTGTTCCCAACGTCCGCTCGTCATTCTGCCTCCGTTTCTCAGCGTCCGTTCTTTATATCATCCAATGAGCGCTCGTCATCTGCCCTCCCGTACTCAACGTACGTTCGTCGTATCACCCAACGAACGCTCGCCATCCAGGCTATTCTTCTCAACGTACGTTCGTCAACTTTCCCCAACGAGAGCTCGTGATTCTGAATTCTTTCCCAACGTTCGGCCTCTACCATAGACCGCTCGACTGACCGTTCAACCTTTTTTTTATTCTTTTATTTTATTTTTATTTTAGCACCCCCATTTCGTTGGTTTTATTATTATTTATTTATTTGTTTGTTTATTTATTTATTTGCCTTTTTATTTATTTTATTTCATTTTATTTTATTTTATTTTATGACTTTATTTTATTTATTTCCTTTAATATCCACTTATTTCAAAATATATAATAATTTTACTTATAAAAAAAAAAACAAAATTACAAAAAAATATGTTTTAAAGGTTTAGGCACATGTGTGATCGCATGCATCGTCCTTGTGCTAAAAAACCTTTTCTCTTTGTTAAATATACAAAACTACAAAAATATGTTTTAAAGGTTTAGGCACATGTGTGATCGCACGCATCGTCCTTGTGTTAAAAACCTTTTCCCTTTCTTAATTAAAATTACAAAAATATGTTTTAAAGGTTTAGGCACATGTGTGATCGCACGCATCGTCCTTGTGCTAAAAACCTTCTTTTCCTTAAGTAAAAATATAAAAATATATGTTTTAAAAGGTTTAGGCACATGTGTGATCGCACGCATCGTCCTTGTGCTAAAAACCTTTTCTCTCTCTTAAATAAAATTACGAAAAAATATGTTTTAAAGGTTTAGGCACATGTGTGATCGCACGCATCGTCCTTGTGCTAAAAACCTTTTCTCTCTCTTAAATAAAATTACGAAAAAATATGTTTTAAAAGGTTTAGGCACATGTGTGATCGCACGCATCGTCCTTGTGCTAAAAACTTTCCTCTTTCTTAAATAAAAATTACAAAAAATATGAAATCTACAAAAACTAAAAGTATCAACAGTTTCAAACAACAAACTATATTCCTGACCAGAACTACGTGATCCTTGATTCTCCATCAAGAGTGGAGATACGTAGGAGCAAGGCTTGCCCTTGTCAGGTTCACTTCCCTAAAAATCCAAATTTGTCAATAATCGTTTTCATAACAAATTTTCAAACAATTTCCAAACAAATTTCTCAAACAGTTTCTAAAGAACTACGTAACCCTGATTTCTCATTCTGAATGAGAATACGTAGGAGCAAGGTCAATCCTTGTCGGGCCCAAAAAAACTAAAAAAATATATTTTGTTTATTTAGAATTTTATTTTAAGGGATAGTTAAACTTTTTTTAAAACCACATCATATTTGTGCATTTAGTTAAAGGTACTGCCCTAGGGCAGGCGTTGTAGGGTGCTAACACCTTCCCTACACATAACCGACTCCCGAACCCAGAATCTGGTTTTCGTGGACCGGGTCTGTTTTTTATGGTTTTTCCGTAGTTTTCCAGAATAAACTATGGTGGCGACTCCAAATCTCTTTTCAAAACCCGTTTCTTTTTGGATCGTCGTCCCGTCGCGATTCCGGTTGCGACACCACCTAAATGGAGTCATCCTAATGCGCTCTACATGATCTTTTCCTAGTAAGCAATTCATTTCAACAATGCTGGATGAATCCATCGAGGTACAAAGGCGTCACTACACAACATTAACAAAACATGATCAATAACAAACATTCAAAAGATAAAACATCATCTATAAAAAAAATTACATTGCATCTTACATTTCCTTTTTGGGATGCCAGTTGACCTGCAGTTATAAGACATAGAATACTTATTAAATAAATAATACAAAACAACCAAAGTTACATAAACAAAACAATAAAATAAACATAAAAACAATGACTTAATCATTCATTTACGGGTTTCACAAGTTAATCAACATCAACAACCACAATACCACTAACAACAACAATAAACCACCAACAATTAATGCTACCAACCTTGGGGTAAAATTTCAATCCCGGGTGGCTTGCGGTGGACACAAAAGTTAGGGTTCGTGAAAACGCCAATGCTCGAGAAGATGCTTACGGTTTGCGCAACACACGAACATAAAAAAAGAACACAATACCAATGGTGGACAGGGACGTCCAAGACGGCTTCAATACTACACAACAACATGCTGGGTCGCTCCACAAACAAGGAGTATAACAGAGGTGGGAGACCGACCAAGACCAATGGCGAAGACGAAGGTGGGCCAAGGCTTTAGGGTTCCACTCAGAGATTTTGAAGACGAGAGAGATGAAAGAACTAGAAAGATGAGAGAGGCAAACCGCGAATGAAAGAAGAATAAGAAAAGCGCGAAAACAAATTTCGTATTTTTCCCTTCCCAAAATACCCTCCCTGATTAATTGAATATTGAAATTATTTTTTCAAATTTAACCAATGAACATCCGCCATGTGGCGTTGTCAACAAGTTGACAAACAAACGTTGTCAAAAGAAACATTTTCCTATACTAAAATTAACTATATTTTTAATAAACTTAAAGAAATTCAACTACTTAATATTATATATAAATTGTATTATTTAAGGGTTCAGTTAAAAAAAACTGAACTTATACTAATTAACTATTAGCCAAATCTTTCCAAAACTATTAACTTTGACGTGTATAGGTCAGTTCTACAAGACTTTTTGCTTTTTTGTTCAAAATTTCGACGTAGTCTTTACTATAGATATTTTATTTTAGGTTTTAAATATTGTTCTTTGTTTTTGTCTTTAATATAAGTTTTGCATGTTATCTATTAAAAAAAATTCGTATTTAACAGAAATCATTTATCAGTAATTTCAAGAATAGATCTAATTATCGGAAGTTTGTTTTATTTAAAAATTTACTCTTAAACCTCAGGAAAATACTTTAGATTTATTTCAAACTCTATTAAATAAATAAAATTAAATAACTTTATAATACTTTCTAATAATTCTAATAAATAATTAAAATTAACATATAATTCTAATAAATTTTATTTACTTTTTGTTTTTTCTTTATGTTTTTATTCTTTTCCCTAATTTTCTTTCTTATTCCACAGCAAAAATATATTTAGTTTAATGATAAATTATTCTTACTAAATATAAAATATATTTAACCTTTTACTTTAAATTATATTTGTCTCACAACCTTTCATTTTCTTTTTACAAATTAGATATATAATTTAGTTTAACCATAAAGCTAATTTTTTAAATAATTTGAAAGTATATATATATATATATATATATATATATATATATATATATATATATATATGTTTCGGTAAAGATTTTTGTGGGACCGAGACACGTGATTTTACTCCTCCTGGACGACTTTGTTGTTTGCTCTCCTACAATATAGACTGCACGCTCGTCCTTTGATGGATCGCTCGCGCTTCTTCGATTTGCACCATTCGTTCTCCTTCACCAGCAAGAGGGAGGAAGTACCTGCAAAGGCACTCCGACGCTCAAGTTAGGCATATGTTGAAGGAGTTGTTGCTCACAAATGAATATTATGGTAATTTAGTATTATGAACTCAGTAGAGTGTGAGTAGAATGTGAATGGAACGTTTTGGAGTGTGAATTGAGCATACTTGGCTGTTGGCCCTGACCTTGTATTTATAAGTTGTCTCATGGATCTAATATGATACAGGCCCAATAAAATAGAAACAAACTTACCTTAAAATTCGGTCGGGTTCTTATAAACAACATATCAAATATCTTTAACTAGATATTTTAGATTTGGTGTTGATCGAACGGTTAATATTTAGTAACCGTTCGGTAAACACTATATTCGATACATGCCCCCCAAGTCCGAGTTAATCGTTCGACTTTTAGCTATGATTAACTATAGGACTTATGAGCTTGAAAGAGGCTGGACGGTTTGTGCATAAGATGTTGTCACCTGTACTGAGAAATCGAAGGGCTGAATACATGTTAGTGAGTCTTCATCTGGGGACTGTCTTTACCGTTCGGTTTATAGTCCATTGGGACTGTATTTACCGCTCGGTTTATAGTACATGGGAGACTGTATTTTCCGTTTGGCCATGGGAGACTGTCTTTACCGCTCGGTTTATAGTCCATGGGGGACTGTCTTTGATTTATAGTCCGTGGGGGACTGTCTTTGATTTATAGTCCATGGAGGACTGTCTTTGATTTATAGTCCATGGGGGTCTGTCTTTGATTTATAGTTAGAGTTGTCAATTTGATCCATGACCCCGAGGCTAGCCCTAACCCACTCTTGAAAAAGTCTCCTCTTAAGAAGCCCCTCAAACGGGGGCCAAAAAAAAGTCCCAACTCCCAAAGTCCCCTCTCAAGGGGGTTAGGGTTAGGGTTAAGGTGGGTTTAGCCCACTAAAAATTTTTTGGAAACTAAACTTCAATATTCTCATAGTAACTATTAAAAGTACTAAATTTTATATTCATGTAATTGATTTCTTATTTCAAATTATTAAATAAAACTAATTAATTATAGTATAATAGAATATTTAATATTCAAAATAACCACTTTTTTAAATAATTAAAAACAATTGCAAACCACACACTTAATTTTATATAACTAAATAGTATTACAAATTTATTTTACTAAAATATTATAAAAATGCTTTATTTTGTTGTCAATTTTAATACAATTATGTCTTATATTGCAGACACCAATTATTAGAAAATTATTTATAATTTGTAATATCAAAATAACCCCAAAGAGAGATAATAACATATTAAATTGATTTAATATTTGCACGGCTGCTTCTACCGTTCTTAAAAAGAATCACTGTTTTGTTTCCTCGACTTCTAAAATATCACTTAATCTGTTTTTAATTATTTAAAATTAAAAATAATTCAAAAATTTATTATCTAAATTTTTGGATCAAAAATAGTATTAATATTTTATGTGTAAATTAAACTTATGTTTTATTTTGTTTTTTTCTCTGATCATCTTTTCTCAAGATCACCATAAGACATATTATAAAAAGAAAGTTAATTTCTTAAAAATTTATAAAAAATATGAAAATTTTAAATAGACCTAAAGTACTAAAGAATGACAAATGTTATAATGTTTCAATTCTTTAACTAACACATTAAATAATTTATTTTTAACTTTCAATTAGAACACATAACATAAATGTATGTTTATGACATTTAAAATGTAAACATTTTGAGTGAGTAGTCCGACGAGATTGAATCCTATGGACGAACACACACCCTGCACAACGTTTATGAGTTTTTTCTTTTTACTTATTATTTATGCTATGAGCATGATTTGTTGAGTATAAAATGAAAATGAAAATCATTTATATTTAATTTCTTTTTCAATAGCTTTCTAAGAAAATAAAGAAGCCTCATTTTTTTTAAATTAAGAGCTTCAATTAGAGAAAATCTTCTCTTAAATTTCAAGTAGGATAATTTTAGATAGAAAGTTAATTTCTGACTTATAACCTAAAAAAGAAGCAAAATTAAATATTTAAATTTCAAATTTATAAAATGATCCTTTAATTATATACTTAGAGAATCTAACTCAATAAATATTGTCATTTTGCTTTTGCTTCTTGATTCTAGAACTCTCCTCCTATACAAATTTCAATTTATTTTCTACAGTAACTATTTTTGTAACAAATTAGGAGTTAATTATATTTTTTATTGTATGCAAAATGAATATTTTTTCTAAAAAAAGCCCATGGGTTGGCCTTGACCCACAGGGCTTTTGAAGATATTTTGGCCCCGTGGGCTTTTTCTACGAGGAGCTTTTTGGCCCTGTGGATTTTTCTGGCCCCAACCCACGTGGGTTAGGGCCAAACCATGTAAAGGGGGCCAAATTGACGGGTCTATTTATAGTCCATGGGGGACTGTCTTTGATTTATAGTCCATGGGGGACTGTCTTTGATTTATAGTTCATGGGGAACTGTCTTTGATTATAGTCCATGGGGACTGTCTTTGATTTATTGTCCATGGGAACTGTCTTTGATTTATAGTCCATGGGAGACTTTCTTTGATTTATAGTCCATGGGGGACTGTCTTTGATTTATAGTCTATGGGGACTGTCTTTGATTTATAGTCCATGGGGACTGTCTTTGATTTATAGTCCATGGGGACTGTCTTTGATTTATAGTCCATGGGGGACTGTCTTTGTCGCTCGGTTTATAGTCCATGGGGGACTGTCTTTGATTTATAGTCCATGGGGGACTGTCTTTGATTTATAGTCCATGGGGGACTATCTTTACCGTTCGGTTTTGAACATAGGACTTCAGTTTGGAACGTTCCGTGAGTTTTGTGGACGGTCCTGTAAGGCCGATCGGCCGAGTACCTGTGAGGCCGAATGACGAAATACCTAAGGCCAGATGGCCGAGTACTTGTGAGGTCGAATGACCTAATCGAAGGGCCAAATACCTGTGAGGCAAAATGACCGAATTCGTGTGAGGCCGAATGACCAAATACCTGTTAGGCCGAATGACCTAATAGTTGAGGCCGAAAGGCCGAATATCTGTGAGGCCGAATGGCTGAATTCTTGTGAGGCCGAACGATAAAATACCTGTGAGGTCGAATGGCCAAATTCCTGTGAGGTTGAATGGCCGAATTCTTGTGAGGTCGAACGGTCGAATTTCAGTGAGGCCGAACGGCCTAATACCTGCAAGGCCGAATGGCCTAATAGTTGAGGCCGAAGGGCCGAATACCTATGAGGCCGAAGGGTCGAATACCTATGAGGCCGAAGGGTCGAATACCTGTGAGGCCGAATGGCTGAATTCTTGTGAGGTCGAACGACCAAATACCTGTGAGGCCGAGTGGCCTAATAGTTGAGGCCGAATGGTCGAATTCCTGTGAGGCCGAACGGTCAATTTTTAGTGAGGTCGAACGACCTAATACCTGCGAGGCCGAATGGCCGAATTCCTATGATACGGTTGAACACTTGATGCCAAATTTGGCTAAGTAGTAAGTACATCATTGAACCCTTAATAAATCTTGAATATTATAATATGGAATTAAGATATTTAAATTAAACCATGTAAATTAAATAATAAAATGAATCTATATCAAAATAATTATCTGTAAAGCCGTAGAAGCTTGTTGACGTTGATGGTGAGACTGCGTCCTTGTCTGGTTCCTTGCGGTTTCAATAGGATGCCCCCCGACCCCACGGTGGGCGCAAAATGTTTCGGTGAAGATTTTTGTGGGACTGAGACACGTGACTTTACTGCTCCTGGATGACGTTGCCGCTCGCTCTCCTGCAATATAGATTGCACGCTTGTCCTTTGATAGATCGCTCGCTCTTCTTCGATTTGCACCGTTCGTTCTCCTTCACCAGCAGAGAGGGGAGGAGGTACCTGCAAAGGCACTTCGACACTCAATTTAGGCGTTTAGGCGTTTGTTGAAGGAGTTGTTGCTCAGAAATGAATATTATGGTAATTGAGTATTATGAACTTAGTAGAGTGTGAGTAGAATGTGAATGGAACGTTTTGGAGTGTGAATTGAGCATACCTGGCTGCTAGCCCTGACCTTGTATTTATAAGTTGTCTCATGGATCTAATATGATACAGGCCCAATAAAATAGAAACAGACTTACCTTAAAATTCGGTCGGTTTCTCATAAACAACATATCCAATATCTTTAACTAGATATTTTAGATTTGGTGTTGATCCAACGGTTAATATATTTAGTTTAATGATAAATTATTCTTACTAGATATAAAATATATTTAACCTTTTACTATAAATTATATTTGTCTCACAACCTTTCATTTTCTTTTTACAAATTAGATATATAATTTAGTTTAACCATAAAACTAATTTTTTAAATAATTTGAAAGAATATATATATATATATATATATATATATATATATATAAAACTTTTTTATTTTTAATTATGATACCATACAATACAAGATATTCAAAATATTAATGAAGAATAATTTCATGTCAATTTTTATTTGTTAATAAAATAAAAACAATAATTATGAGATTAAATAATAAATAATGAATAATGATTAAATAATCAATATTGAACAATTTATATTGTCACGTTAAAAACCTAAATGATTTGGAACCAATGACTATTGAGAAAGTAAAACAGAAAAAATTGAAGACTAGATGAAAATTAGATCACCAGGATAAGTAATAATTAAAAGAATATAATTATAGGGATTAAATAAAATATGAAAAATATGTACAATAAAATGTTATATCTCTTTATATATTTATATGCATAATACAATTTATGTGGTTCACGTTTTAGGAATAACGAGGGACTGAGCTGAAAGTGTGATAAGTTCAGTTTTTCAAAACTGAAGTAGAAAATAATATATTTATTTTTAGTAAAAATGGATTAGTTTATTTTAAGTATAATATAATATAATTAACTATAATTTAGTATAGATAGGTTATTTTTTCCCAGTCCTAGTACTACTGATACACAAAAACCTTTTTAATTTGAATCTAGATAACTCCTAGGTACTTAACCTTTTAGGGATATGATTAGAAGATATTCTCGTTCGTTCTTTCATGTTAAATGTTAATTAGTTTATGGAAGACCTATCAAGTAATATACTTATCAGACGATATTAGTTTATGATAATCTCTCTCCTATATCTATTCTAAATCCATCGTACATAAATTCCATCAAAACTTACCTATTTTTCACCCTCACAACAAGCTCCTGAATATCGTATAACCCTCTCCACACATTACACAGAAAACATTTTATATAGAGTGATATTTTGTTTAATGCTTTTGTTAAACATCAAAACTTGAGTTGTTAGATAGTCTAGTCTCTAGATGTAACATCCCAATAAATAGTAATTACCATTAATCAGAACTAATCACATTTACCAAAAATACAGTGCAGTTTTAATGTTTACAGCAGCTGCTCAAAAATAAAAACCGAACGTACAGCAGATTACAGCGTTCAGAATTCATCTAATACAAAACCAGTTCAGAATGAACTAATCTGCAAAACTATATACAGAACGCTCAAAATACAATACAGAGAAAATTAACTAAAGCTACGGAACGAGCCCCTACTGCTCAGCTTTAACTTCAACTTCTACCAAGTTGGCATCCTCCAAATTTTCTTCTTCCAGCATTGTTTCAAGGGGTGCTTCACCATCTACTCACATCCACAACGGATGATCATTGCATTGACAAGACGGACATACAGAAACAGTAGACAACACAAGGAAATTGCAAGGGTAAGCTTAGGTAATTTAATTCAATACAATCCATAATTTTTTTAACATAACAAATCAATCATACAATTCATACAACATTAAATATACATTCACGCATACAGTAACTCATTCATATTATCATAATTAAAGACTGTCCGGACTGTATGATCCATGTATCTACAGGCGTTCCTGCACCCGGGTGATGTAGTAACTGGGAAACCCTCAACAGCTGCCACCCGAGGTTAACCCTTATCAGCCCAAAGTACTATGTAGGACTAGGGCCTCCTGCCATTCCCACGCATGAACTACTCTCCTCTACATGAGGATGAGCAATCACGGAATATCAGGATGAACAGCCATCAGTAGCTTATCCATGGTCATACTACACTACTTCTCATATTCACATCATGGAGACGTTCCTCCTTGGAACGCTCATTCACAATCCAATCCAATAAAATTCATTCACACCATTATTCGCACATTATTAACCATTTCTCATATTCAGATTTCCATTCTATGTTCCACTCTTCTTAATTTAAACAAAAGTTTTTCATTTAATAGATCAAGATGATTGTATTACAGTACACTGCTATCACGTTTCTGAACAAAAGAAACGCACCAGTATTCATGCACGGACATTGAGACAATTGAATAATTTAATTGATATTGAGTCTAAGAGATCCGAATAATACTTAGGAAGATTCTAAGTATAAAGACTTGAGGTTGAATGAAAATAACCATCACAGTTTAAATGAATTCAAATAAATAATCAGAGCATTAGTAAATTCGGGAACGAACACTGCCAGTCAAAGACCGAACGTTAAATAAATAAATTGAACGAACGCTGTGAAGTTCGCTCACGAAGCAATGATAAGGACGAGCGTTCAGTTATAAAACCAAACCCTCCTTAGGACGAACGCTAGGTCAATGACCGAGCACCAAATAGAACGAACACGCATTTGAACGAACGTTCGGTATCAGACCGAACGTTAACTAGGACGAACGCTCAATCTAAGATCGAGAGTTCATTTGGACGAACGCTTAGTATAATACTAGGCGCTGCTTAGGACGAACGCTGGTAAACAAAACCGAGCGTACTAATACTCTTCAATTTATTTTTAAATGGTTGGACAGGCTAAGCTGAGCCGAACGCTCAAACCTAACTCTTCACACAAATAACGCTCGTTCTCGATCCGAATCCTCTCCAAATGAAAGAATTCTTACTCTAAGTTATCTTCCAGTGAAACCGAACGGTATAAGACCATTCGATGACGAGCGTACACCATCAATCAGAGAAGATCAGATTCTCCAGATTTTCAAACACGAGAATTTCACAGTTTTTCATACGATCCATAACTTAGAATTTATCTTTAACATAAATCTCATACATTCCATAATTCATATTATCAATTCATAAATACAGAATCTTCCATTTTCCAGTTTCAAACATATCATCATCAACATACAGTTCAGATCATTATCATTCCAAATTATGCAGAAATCAATCACATTACAACTCATACATCTCATTCACTGCATAATTTCACACAACATTCCTGATATACATCCATTTCAATTCTGCTCATTCACGCATATTCAAAATTCATATATTGCATACATTTCATACATCCATCACAATTCATTACTGTCATACAGATCAAACATATATTAAATTAAATTACTAAAGCTTCCCTTACCTGGTCTAGCACTGCACTTCCAAATGCTTAGAGTTTATCCCGACCACTCACGGCTTCCTATCCAGAAATTCACTCAACCACTTCCACTTATCTAATACACCAGAATCATTAACAGATCAGACTTCTAACTTACGCATGCAACCAAAAATCTTGGTTTACATGAACTAAATGGACAAGGGTGCAGATACGAGAACTTACCAGTTCAGTTCTAAATTTCTGTTCGGATCAAAATGATGCTCACAGTGCAGAGGAGGTTTCTACGGTGTCTGAAATAGGATTTGAGGAGATGATGATGAGTTATCTTAGAGAGAAGATGAAAGAGTGCAGAGAAAATGCAGAGAAGATGGAAGATCAGAATTCGAGAGGAAGAAGGTGATTGCATGAAATGAAGAGAAGTGTTTTTCAGAGAAATTGTTTTCTCTTCCCCGTCAAACGGTTGAGCATTCACGCACTGCCACCTGGTTTCCACTACAGCTTTAGAAACTTCCAACGTGACAGATGGCATTCGGTACATGCAAAGAGTGAATTGTTTTCCCTCACACGCAGATTGAACATCCATTCAACCACTGCCACACGTTTTCCACTATCTAATTTCCAAACATTCAGCCATGACACTTGGCAGATGCATGCAGTGCAAGTGTAAGTGCATTTTGACGTGGCACGGTGCATTAAAAGGGTGATCAGAGAATTGATTAGTGTTTATTAATTTATCAGGTTCTCACATTCCCCCTATCTACAAAAATTTTCGTCCTCGAAAATTCTAAAGCTTACCAGGGAATAGGTGAGGGTACAATTCCTTCACTGCCTCTTCAACCTCCCATGTTGAGTCACCAGTCTTTGCATTCCACACCACTTTCACGAGACGAACATCCTTTCCTTTG
The DNA here is from genome assembly GCA_034642375.1 of Vigna nakashimae. NCBI lineage: Eukaryota > Viridiplantae > Streptophyta > Magnoliopsida > Fabales > Fabaceae > Vigna > Vigna nakashimae. The sequence goes on along the minus strand of CM067760.1, from coordinate 18,964,004 downwards.
TAGAGTCTGGTGCGGCTGTCTTCCACACAAACAGGTTGCATCTCCAGTGTCCGGTCTGGGCGAAGTTGGATGTCTTCCAACTCCAATACGTGTGATGGATCAGCTATATACTTCCGGAGTTGAGAAACATGAAAGACTGGATGAAGGTTGGACAGTTGAGGTGGTAAAGCCAATTCATAAGCCACTGATCCAATCTTCTTCAAAATCTGATAAGGTCCAACGTACTTAGGTGATAGCTTCTTTGGACGAAGAACTCTTCCCACTCCAGTGATAGGATTCAACCTTAGGAAAACATGATCTCCAGCAGCGAACTCTAAGGGTCTTCTTCTCCTATCAGCATACGATTTCTGTCTGCTTTGAGACGTCTTCAAACGCTCCTGGATCAGTTTCACTTTCTCAGTGGTTTGCTGGATCAATTCAGGTCCGGTTAATGCAGTTTCACCTTCTTGGAACCAACACAAAGGAGTTCTACACTTTCTTCCATAAAGAGCTTCAAACGGTGCCATTCCTATGCTTGCTTGAAAGCTGTTGTTATACGTGAATTCAACAAGTGGCAGAACTTCATCCCATACTCCCATATGATCTATAACACAGGTTCTCAACAAGTCTTCGAGTGTCTGGATGGTTCGCTCGGATTGGCCATCCGTCTGAGGGTGATAAGCAGAACTCAATTGCAGTCTGCTTCCCAATTCTCCTTGCAATGACTGCCAAAAACGAGATGTGAATCTCGTGTCTCGATCTGATATAATGCTTGAGGGAACTCCATGCAACCGAACAATCTCTTTGACGTACAGCTTGGCCAAGTTGGTCATGGACATCTTCAAATTAACGGCCAGGAAGTGAGCGCTCTTAGTCAACCTGTCCACGATCACCCAAATTGAATCATGGTTTCGGACTGTACGTGGTAGATGAGTCACGAAATCCATGGAGATGCTATCCCACTTCCATTCTGGAATTTCCAAAGGCTGCAGCAATCCTCCTGGTCTTTGGTGTTCAGCTTTTGCACGTTGACAAGTTAGACAAGAAGCCACAAAACGTGCAATATCACTCTTCATCCCAGGCCACCAGAATGATAAACGAAGGTCCTGATACATCTTAGTCATGCCAGGATGCATGCTAAGACGGCTGTGATGTCCCTCCTCCATTATAATCCTCTTCAGCTCACTGTCATTTGGAACGCACGTTCTGTCCAGGTAACGCAATAAGCCATCCGTTCCAACATTGAATTCTTTGGCTTGATCCGAACCAAGCACGCTCAAGATCTTCACCAGTTCTTCATCTTCACGTTGCTTCCTTCTAATTTGGTCAAACACATCACTGGAAATTCTAAGATTACAGCACCTTATAGCGTTCGTTCCTAAATCAAACTGTAATCTCAGATCTCTAAAACTCTCCACCAAATTCAGCTCTTTCACCATCATTGCAGAGATCCTTACGGCCTTCCTACTCAAGGCATCAGCCACCACATTAGCTTTTCCAGGATGATACAACAGTTCGAATTCATAATCCTTCAAGAATTCAAGCCACCTCCTTTGCCTCATATTCAACTCCTTTTGATCAAAGAGATACTTGAGACTCTTGTGATCACTAAACACCTGAAACGTTGCTCCATACAGGTAGTGCCTCCATATTTTTAACGCAAACACAACTGCTGCCAGCTCCAAGTCGTGTGTGGGGTAATTCTTCTCATGAATTTTCAGCTGCCTGGAAGCATAAGCCACTGCCCTCCGTTCCTGCATCAGCACACAGCCCAACCCTTGATATGATGCATCACAATACACTTCAAAAGGTTTGGCCGTGTCTGGAATGACCAACACAGGAGCACTCGTTAATTTCCTCTTTAATTCCTGGAAGCTCTCCTCACATCTATCTGTCCAAGCAAACGGCTGGTCCTTCCTGGTGAGGTAAGTCAGAGGGGCTACTATCTTAGAAAATCCCTCAATGAATCGCCTATAGTAGCCCGCGAGTCCCACAAAACTTCTAACCTCCGCGACTGAACGTGGACTCTCCCAATCCAGCACTGCCTTCACCTTGGCTGGATCCACTGCAATACCCCCAGCAGAAACAACGTGCCCCAAAAATTGGATCTCCTTCATCCAGAATTCACACTTGGAACGCTTGGCATACAGCTCTTTCTCCCTCAATACGCTCAAGACAATCCTCAAATGGTCTTCATGCTCTTCAAAGCTCTTGGAATAAATGAGGATGTCATCAATAAATACCACAACAAATTTGTCCAGATATGGTCTAAAAATTCTGTTCATGTAATCCATGAAGATTGCAGGTGCGTTTGTCACTCCAAAGGGCATCACCACATACTCATAATGGCCATAACGAGACCGAAATGCAGTCTTCTGAATGTCCTCCTCTTTCACTCTAATTTGATGATAGCCCGAACGTAAGTCAATTTTAGAGAACACACACGCACCATGCAACTGGTCCAGCAGGTCATCAATCCTTGGAAGAGGATACTTGTTCTTGATGGTCAGCTTATTAAGTTGTCTATAATCAATACAGAGACGGGAGCTGCCATCCTTCTTCTTTACCAATAATACAGGTGCTCCCCAAGGTGAAGCACTTGGACGGATGAACCTCTTGTCCATCAATTCTTCAATCTGTTTCTTAAGTTCCACTAATTCAGCTGGTGCCATTCTGTAAGGTTGAACCGAGATGGGTGCAGCAGTGGTTACCAAATCAATTGTGAATTCTACCTCACGGATGGGAGGTAGACCAGGGACTTCATCCGGAAAGACATCCGGAAATTCATCTACTACAGTCCGTTCTCTACTACTCTCCACCTTGGACAAACGCTTCACTTCGTTGTCTTCATACGTCATTATCAGAAAACAGCTTGCTCCCTCCATGATGTCCTCCTTGAACTGTCCAAGAGTAATTGACAGTTCTTCTTCTTCTTCATCTGGAAAGACCAACTCCTTCTTCCCACAATCAATGAGGATCCGATTGGTAGCCAACCAATCCATCCCCAAAATTACTTCTAAGTCTTGAAGGGGTAGGCAAATGAGATTTACTTTATATCTACGCCCCTCAACTTCTATAGGACATCTTACACAAACTGTAGACGTCTTGATCCCACCAGCCGCTGGGGTTGACACCACCAAGTCGAACTGTAATTCACTCTCCACTAACCCCAGTTTCTCAACGCACTCCTTCGAGATGAAGGAATGAGTTGCCCCCGAATCATACAACACACCACATGGCTTTCCAAAAAGTAAGCAAGTGCTGGTGATGAGTGTACCTGAACGAGCAGCTTCAGCACCAGTGATAGCATACACCCTTCCTGTGGCTTGTGCACGTCCACCTCTCCCTTGTTGAGCTCTTCCAGCATTTGGCGGTCTCATTACCGCTCGTCCTCCCATATTGCACTCGTGATCCGAGTGTCCGTTCCTTCCACATTTGTTGCAATGTTTTCCTCCAGAAAGTTGAGGACAAGACCACCTCAAATGTGGTCCTCCACACTGATAGCACGTCAAACTCCTTTGCTGTCCAGTTTGGCCAACAGTGACCAAGGCTTGGGATCCGCCAGATGATTGAGTGGGACGAACGTATGGGGATCTTCTTACGTTCGTATTGTTTCTGGATGTAACCTGCCCCCTATTCACTTGCTGCCTCTTCTGTTGCTCGGCCTCAGCAACATTTTTCTCCAGAACCTTAGCTCTTTCAACCATGGCAGGGAAAGACCGAATGCACAAGCAGGATATCAACACTTTCAAATCACTTCTAAGCCCATTCTCAAACTTCCTGCATTGCCATTCTTCACTTGTAGCCATGGTATTAAAACGAACAAGATGCTTGAATTTATTGGTGTATTCCGAGACAGACATACTGCCTTGCACCAATTGAAGGAACTCCACTTCCTTGGCAAACCGCACACTGTCAGGAAAGTACTCTTCATAAAATTTTGTTCTGAAAACTTCCCAAGAAATTGGACTTTGGGATTCTGTCAACAGTATCTTCACACTGGACCACCAATGGCTAGCTTCACCCGTCAACAAATATTCTGTAAATGCCAAACGGTTGTCATTTGGACACCTCTTCGCATCATAGATCCTCTCCATATCTCTAAGCCACTGATCCGCTTCATCTGGAAGCCCTTTCCCATTGAACTTGGCAGGATGGTGTTGTAGGAAGCTCTCTAAACTCCATTCTGCATGAGGTGCAGCGTTAGAAGAAGAGGTTCCTGGTGTGCCTCTTGCAGCAGACAGCATGTCCATCAATTGTCTCTGCGTTGCTTCAGAGCTGACCCGCGAAGCCTCCAAACTATTCAGTGCTTCCTGGTTTTGCCTCATTAAGGCAGCGTTTTGTTCTATTAGAGTTGTGTTCTGATGTTGAAGTCTGTCAATGACTGTCTCCAACATTCTGGTATTGTTAGAAGCTTCAGCCTCGTTTGGCTGAGGTGGGGGAGGAAGTCTAGGCGCCATTCGTTTTCTGGTTCAGAGAAAACGCAGGTTAGTCATGTTCAAGAGTTAAAAATAATAACTCATCAACACACAATAAGCACACAACGAAAACATAGTGTACTCATACCCTACATGTCCTTAAAAGAACAAAACTGCTCCGATACCAATAAATGTAACATCCCAATAAATAGTAATTACCATTAATCAGAACTAATCACATTTACCAAAAATACAGTGCAGTTTTAATGTTTACAGCAGCTGCTCAAAAATAAAAACCGAACGTACAGCAGATTACAGCGTTCAGAATTCATCTAATACAAAACCAGTTCAGAATGAACTAATCTGCAAAACTATATACAGAACGCTCAAAATACAATACAGAGAAAATTAACTAAAGCTACGGAACGAGCCCCTACTGCTCAGCTTTAACTTCAACTTCTACCAAGTTGGCATCCTCCAAATTTTCTTCTTCCAGCATTGTTTCAAGGGGTGCTTCACCATCTACTCACATCCACAACGGATGATCATTGCATTGACAAGACGGACATACAGAAACAGTAGACAACACAAGGAAATTGCAAGGGTAAGCTTAGGTAATTTAATTCAATACAATCCATAATTTTTTTAACATAACAAATCAATCATACAATTCATACAACATTAAATATACATTCACGCATACAGTAACTCATTCATATTATCATAATTAAAGACTGTCCGGACTGTATGATCCATGTATCTACAGGCGTTCCTGCACCCGGGTGATGTAGTAACTGGGAAACCCTCAACAACTGCCACCCGAGGTTAACCCTTATCAGCCCAAAGTACTATGTAGGACTAGGGCCTCCTGCCATTCCCACGCATGAACTACTCTCCTCTACATGAGGATGAGCAATCACGGAATATCAGGATGAACAGCCATCAGTAGCTTATCCATGGTCATACTACACTACTTCTCATATTCACATCATGGAGACGTTCCTCCTTGGAACGCTCATTCACAATCCAATCCAATAAAATTCATTCACACCATTATTCGCACATTATTAACCATTTCTCATATTCAGATTTCCATTCTATGTTCCACTCTTCTTAATTTAAACAAAAGTTTTTCATTTAATAGATCAAGATGATTGTATTACAGTACACTGCTATCACGTTTCTGAACAAAAGAAACGCACCAGTATTCATGCACGGACATTGAGACAATTGAATAATTTAATTGATATTGAGTCTAAGAGATCCGAATAATACTTAGGAAGATTCTAAGTATAAAGACTTGAGGTTGAATGAAAATAACCATCACAGTTTAAATGAATTCAAATAAATAATCAGAGCATTAGTAAATTCGGGAACGAACACTGCCAGTCAAAGACCGAACGTTAAATAAATAAATTGAACGAACGCTGTGAAGTTCGCTCACGAAGCAATGATAAGGACGAGCGTTCAGTTATAAAACCAAACCCTCCTTAGGACGAACGCTAGGTCAATGACCGAGCACCAAATAGAACGAACACGCATTTGAACGAACGTTCGGTATCAGACCGAACGTTAACTAGGACGAACGCTCAATCTAAGATCGAGAGTTCATTTGGACGAACGCTTAGTATAATACTAGGCGCTGCTTAGGACGAACGCTGGTAAACAAAACCGAGCGTACTAATACTCTTCAATTTATTTTTAAATGGTTGGACAGGCTAAGCTGAGCCGAACGCTCAAACCTAACTCTTCACACAAATAACGCTCGTTCTCGATCCGAATCCTCTCCAAATGAAAGAATTCTTACTCTAAGTTATCTTCCAGTGAAACCGAACGGTATAAGACCATTCGATGACGAGCGTACACCATCAATCAGAGAAGATCAGATTCTCCAGATTTTCAAACACGAGAATTTCACAGTTTTTCATACGATCCATAACTTAGAATTTATCTTTAACATAAATCTCATACATTCCATAATTCATATTATCAATTCATAAATACAGAATCTTCCATTTTCCAGTTTCAAACATATCATCATCAACATACAGTTCAGATCATTATCATTCCAAATTATGCAGAAATCAATCACATTACAACTCATACATCTCATTCACTGCATAATTTCACACAACATTCCTGATATACATCCATTTCAATTCTGCTCATTCACGCATATTCAAAATTCATATATTGCATACATTTCATACATCCATCACAATTCATTACTGTCATACAGATCAAACATATATTAAATTAAATTACTAAAGCTTCCCTTACCTGGTCTAGCACTGCACTTCCAAATGCTTAGAGTTTATCCCGACCACTCACGGCTTCCTATCCAGAAATTCACTCAACCACTTCCACTTATCTAATACACCAGAATCATTAACAGATCAGACTTCTAACTTACGCATGCAACCAAAAATCTTGGTTTACATGAACTAAATGGACAAGGGTGCAGATACGAGAACTTACCAGTTCAGTTCTAAATTTCTGTTCGGATCAAAATGATGCTCACAGTGCAGAGGAGGTTTCTACGGTGTCTGAAATAGGATTTGAGGAGATGATGATGAGTTATCTTAGAGAGAAGATGAAAGAGTACAGAGAAAATGCAGAGAAGATGGAAGATCAGAATTCGAGAGGAAGAAGGTGATTGCATGAAATGAAGAGAAGTGTTTTTCAGAGAAATTGTTTTCTCTTCCCCGTCAAACGGTTGAGCATTCACGCACTGCCACCTGGTTTCCACTACAGCTTTAGAAACTTCCAACGTGACAGATGGCATTCGGTACATGCAAAGAGTGAATTGTTTTCCCTCACACGCAGATTGAACATCCATTCAACCACTGCCACACGTTTTCCACTATCTAATTTCCAAACATTCAGCCATGACACTTGGCAGATGCATGCAGTGCAAGTGTAAGTGCATTTTGACGTGGCACGGTGCATTAAAAGGGTGATCAGAGAATTGATTAGTGTTTATTAATTTATCAGGTTCTCACACAGAGCGGGATGTATAATAAAGCGGAAATGTATAAAAGAAAATAAATATAAACAATCAAACATCAATTTTTCTTTCAAGAATGAGAGCAAATGAAATTTAAGTAACCAAAGATAACATTAATTTTTCTTTTTCAATATCACAGCAAATCATTTAACAATATCAGAGTAAATGTCATTTAGTGTTAGAGCATGAACAAAAACCTATTTGTATTAGAGTAAGACATAAATGTATCAGAGTATAATTTTTTCAATCATAAATATTCAAGGAGATAGTTTATGTTTTAACAAATAGACATTTACTCTCCCTAAGTGTAATAACCTATTTCTTCTCCCCCTAAATCTAATAATCTATAAGTGTTTACATCATAGCATTCAACCATTCAACCATTCAATCAATAACATATCAAAGCAATCAATAGTGTATCAAAATTAGAGTAATATGATATGTTATGGCATCAAAGCATTAATGCTTATCAAACACGTATGCTATGAATGATTTATGACTTCCATAAGTTAATATCATTATGTTTAGATGAACGCAAATGAATTGTCAAAGCAAATATAGCAAATATATGAAATAAATAAATAAATAAATATATATATATATATATATATATATATATATATATATATATATATATATATATATATATATATATATACCATTGAATGAATTAATAGTAGTTTTCAAAAGAATTAATTATAAAAGAATTGAAGAGAATAAGTTCCTAATGTAAAGTGCATGCGGAGTCATCTTAAAGTCATCGTTTACCACATATTTTGTAGGGAGGGACAACACACACATACACATAGATCTTTACACTGGTAAGATATTGTCCGCTTTGGGCCAAGTCCTCACGGATTTGCTTTTGGTACCACTCCAAAAGGCCTCTTACCAATGGATGTATCTTATGTTTGCTCTCTTTCACGATCCATGGTCAAACACTGAGCATCTCTTGCTCTCCACCTCTCATGATACATGTTGCTATCTACTGGCCACCTGCCAAGGCTTCACTTGAACATGGAGGGACATACTCGATTGAGCCTGATCACCAGACCTGAACCATGGACTTTGATACCATTTGTAGGGAGGTTCAACACACACACATAAATCTCCACACTGGTAAGATATTGTCCGCTTTGGGCCAAGCCCTTACGGATTTGCTTTTGGCATCACTCCAAAAGGCCTCTTACAAATGGAGGTATCTTATGTGTATATAAACTCATGTCCAACTCTTATTGTATCCGATGTGGGATTTTATTTGTACCCAACATATTCTTCTACCCCTTATTTGATAAACGTAAGGGAGTGGGAGGAGAGACATTTATAGCCCAGAGGGTGGGTGGTGGTGGTGGTTGGTCTGGTTTGGGAAAGATTTGGACAATGACATTGTTGAGGGTGTTTACAAAGGTTTGGAAGTTGGCTTGCTATTCTTATTTATTTTCTTGGAACATTGTAACAATCCTAGCTTCTTGACGCGCATTGTTGTCAGCAATCAAGTGATGAACATGGTTTAAGATGACATTAAATTGTGGGTTAGTTGGTAAAGGAGATAGGTTTAGGGAGCTGGTGGCTGGAATGGTGGCTAAAGGTTGTGGTTGAGAGATGATTCGATGAAGGTTTATATCAGGTTGGAAGATTGTGGTTTTATGTAGAGGGCTAGGAGTGTAGATGACGAGGTCAACATCTTCAATGGTTGGGCTAGGTGTACGTGGAGGTGGGGAGGAAGAAGCTTCTTCTACAAAGGGTTCTCTAGGAATGGTAGGAAGTTAAGGAGGTTGAAGATAAGAATCTTGGGAAAGTTCTTCGTCTAGAGCGGTCATCATAGAAGTTGTAAACAAGTGCTTAGCAAAGCAGCAAATAAGTTCATCATGAGAAACATAGTTGTTGAATACGATTGGTTGAGGCACAAGTGTCCCTTGAGGTAACTCCTGAACAAGGTGTCGTCTAATGACATTGTCATCTACCAAGAAGGAAGCATTAATCATCAAAATGATGAGTTCTACATGGTTCAACTATGCATATGCTAAGACAGGTGATGCCTTCACTACATTTATCATACAAGCTCTGCCTAGACGATACATGATGTTGGTTAGATGCGTCTGTACTAGCGAAAATTGCTTGTTTCCAATATAGGTAAGCATTTGACTCGCTGAAACTTGTTGCAACATCAAGATTCCAAGTCTTTCTAGGATTAGCCATGACTGGGCGTTTAGGAGCAGGACAAATATCCTTAATCAACTCAATCTTTTCCATCTTCAGTTATCTCTTGTCAACAGCAGGCAAGCAAGGAGCTATGGCATCAGGTTTCACTAACACTTTTTCAATCCTCTTAAAAGGATGCATATGATTCATGACCACTAGAAAAAACTGCTTGAAAAATTATGGAGGTAGGTTCAATCCTAGGTGAGTAGTTGGCACAAGTGAGACAATGAATTGAGGTAATAACTTCCAATGTACAATGTCACTTCACATACATAATGTATTACCTATTATTTACACTACATTTTTTACCCTTTAGGATTGTTTAGTGGCAATAAATGCAACTCAAGTATGTGTTAAGGTTCCACAAGCATAATCCCTTAACTTTTGTGGAAGAAAATATTGGCCAACAACATATTTTTAGTTTGCGTTTTTAATATGAAATTTACACATGTTTTAACTGGGTGGGAAGGAACAACATCTGATTCATGAATTTTAGAGGACACCCTTATTAGAGAGGATCCATTGAATATTTTAGAAGGTGAGTTGCATGGAATTTGGTGCAATTCATGTATGCTAACTTAGTAATTATTGAATATAATGTTAAGTACAATTATTGTAGGACAATACTACTTGAGAGATGTCGGATTTATGTTAAAGTCAAATATAATAACATTATATTGACATTATATATCACCTAAAATGTACACCGGAAGAGGCCCCGAAAACCTAAGAGAGTTGTTTAGTTTTCATCATGCATCACTTAGGAATGTAATCGAAAGGATGTTTGGTGTTTTAAAGAAATGATTTTCTATCATAACTAGTGAAACTACACCATGTTAGTCATTGGAGTCAATGAAAAAGATTGTGTTAGCTTGCTATATTCTTCACTACTATCTTCGTGGAATGGATAATGATAAGGCATTGGTAGCTGAAGTTTATTGAGAGTTGATGGAACAAGAGATTCAAAACAATATGTGGAGATACTACAAAAATAATTAGGATGTTATATTGCTTAGTTTAATGTATACAAATGTTATTATGGATTTTATTAACTCATTATATTATTTGTTGGATGTTTATGTATCATTGTGTTTGTTTCTTGAAACGTTGTGCTTGCAATAGGTAAAACTTGAATAGAGGCATGAGTGTTTTACCAAAGTCATCTGTTGGAATCAAAGAGTTTATTAATTGGACAACAAAAATGGACTCCAGGCTACTCACGACCATGGTTGATGAATCGAGTTGATTGTAGCTGGACGACACAAGCTTATAATAACATTGTGGACTTCCTTTGATAGTTTGGATTGGTTGGAATAAATAAAAACATTGTTAAAAATCGACAAAAGACCCTAAAGGATAGGGTGCAAGAGGTTCATGACCTATTCGCTGGATTGAATGGGTTTGTATATATAGGCTTAATACCCTATTTTGTCCCCAGTTTCGTTCGAAAATGTCAAATTAGTCCATCCTTTAAAAAATGCGTCAATTACGTCCTCACTTAATAAAATTTGCATCAATGAAATCCCTTTAGTTAAATCCGTACAAACGGCGTTAATTATTTTTCTCTTTTTTTAATTAACGCCGTTTGTACGAATTTAACGGAAGAGATTTCATTGATGCAAATTTTATTAAGTGAGGACGTAATTGATGCATTTTTTAAAGGATGAATTAATTTGACATTTTCGAGCAAAACTGGAGACAAAATAAGGTATTAAGCCGTATATATAATAATAACTTTATGGCAAAAAAAATTTTCCTCGTAGTGTTCTAAAGTCTGCAATAGTTTCTCATGCTATATACTCGGTTCTATTATGATGAACTCATTCAAGCTTTTCACAAAAATCTCAAAGTGATTGAGCAAGGATACATGTTCAATGAGGTTAATAGCACAATGCTCAAAAGATCCCATTTATGAAATTGTTAACTATTAGCAATCTTAACTATCAAGGTCAAAAATTTTCGTTTCTTCATATCTTTGAAGACATAGACTATGTCTACCAAACAACATTGAGCTCCATGGTTTTAGAAAGTATGAAAAAGTATGGGAGAATAAGAAGCAAACGTAACCGTGTGTAGGATTTTGATTTTGAAAATGTGAAGAAGTATAGGAGAGGAAGAAGAGAAGAAGCGTGCAGGTGGACATCCAATCCTGAATAAGAAATAATTAATTCAAAAATACCTTATGAAACACCAAATCTAGAAGGATTATTTTTAATACATTCCAAATTATATAATGAAAAATATATTCAAATTAACATGAAAACACTCTAACACCATCGGAGGCCACCACCAATCACATAATTGGAGACCGCCACTAATCACACAACCACAAATCACCAACAATCACCACGAATACCCATAGGATTAATAGGGGTATTTTAAATATTAAGGGGGCACAGGAAGAAAAACGGGAGGTGGTGAAGGAAGAAAAAACCATCAAAAACTTCTCATTTTCACTTTTCTTTCCATCTAGATACATAATAGTCAGACCAATCTCTTAATCAAAAATTAAACCATAAAAATCTAATAAAAAATATAAAATTTTTAAATACTTATTAGAAAAAAAATAAAAAAATTTAAATAAAAATAAGCAAGTCTGTAAAGAACATGAAGACTTAATTAAATTTAAGCGGTTTTATCGCAAACAGAATTCTAGCACCAAAAGAAAGACACTACCTAATTATTTAACAAGTAGGTCAAATTCATTGCATTTTAAATTACAAAGAGTTTTGGTAATCTTATAATGCCTACTTCTCACAAAGAATATATAGAGACTTTGTTATTAACAATATTTTCCTTTTGAGATAATATTGATTGAGCCACAGTCAAACAAATAATATTTCTTTAATTGGAAATCTGAATTTTGATTCACCATAAATCCCTATATTTTTAAATTTAAGAGTCAAATTCATTAATACATATAACGACTTTCACCGTACTTAACTGAAAATATGAAAATACATTTTTTGTTATAAAATCACACAAAATAACTGACAAGAATTTATGGTATAACTGAGTGAGTGCAAAGAAAGAAGGAGGAATTAAACAAAATGTGGTGTGAAGGCGCCCCTTGGTCATTATGATGCGGTGTTAATGTGAAATCCAATCACGTTTGCAAGTGCTGAATGTCCCTATCAGGACCCACATAGTGCAAAAGAACACACCACCAACCTCACTCACCCGCTCTCACTCTCACTCACCCACCCTCAACACTTATATACCAACCTCTATAATACATACAATCCCGGTTGCGAGAGAGAAAACAAAGTGTCGCTTCGTATCGTGTCTCAATGGCCATGGCACTTCGCAGACTTTCCTCCACCGTCAACAAACCGTTTTCCAACGCCACTTCCATTTATCGAACGGTACTATCTTTCTCTCTCTCTCGCTCTCTGTATATATTTTCTTTCATTCTCTGTTTTTGTTTTGGAATCGCAATATTCTGTGCTTTGTTGCAGTCGTCTTCGCTCTCCGCTCACGAAATAGAGAAATCTCGCGCAGATGTAAGCCAATTCAGATTTTAATTGAAAATTTTCGTTCGCATCGAATTGAAATATTTTGTTCGTACCTGATTGAAGACTTCTATCAATCGCAGTGGACGAAGCAGCTCAATGATTCTCTCGAGGTTGTGGATCCCGAGATCGCTGACATAATCGAACTCGAGAAAGCGCGCCAATGGAAGGTGAATCCAAGTTTTGTTCTAGCGTGCTTTGCTTTGGATTGATGAAAAACGTTTCTGATTTTTCGTTGGATTGTTGTTTGAATTTGTTTGACGTTTGTTTGTATGGAATGCCAGGGATTCGAACTTATTCCTTCCGAAAATTTCACGTCGCTGTCGGTGATGCAAGCCGTTGGATCGGTGATGACAAATAAATACAGCGAAGGATATCCAGGAGCTAGATACTATGGAGGAAATGAGTATGTTGATCTGGTTATGAACGTTTTTGTTTCGGATTCTGAAATTTATCGTATGTTCGGTGTGCTGATTTTGGAGTTACGTGCATGATTCGGCGTTTAGGTACATTGACATGGCCGAGACATTATGTCAGAAGCGTGCGCTTGAAGCTTTTCGGTTGGATCCAGCAAAATGGGGAGGTACGTAAGCACGCCAGTCTACTGTTAAGCAATTTGAGTTTCCTTATTATTCGGATCTAGAGTGGTCTCGTGCATGTTGAGGTATTGTGAAGAAGAAATTGGGAACATTGTGGTTTTTGTTTTGCTTAGTTGTTAGTTTTCTTCTTCTTCTTTGTGACGGTTAGGATTTTTTGGGAGCGTTGCTAATATATCGTTGTTGGAGATCACTTAGATTAAAAGAGCTGTTATCTTCCTCTGTTGTTAATCATTCAAGGAACTAATATACGTGTTTGTGTTTTATAGATGTTTTAGAACAGGAGATCTTTCTCTGTTGTTAATCATTCAAAGAACTAGTATACGTGTTTGTGCTTTATAGATTTCTTAGAACAGGAGACAGGGTTTTGTTTTATGTTCCGTGCATTTAAAAGTAAAACATGGCATGAGATTACAAGATGGTATATCCTACTAGTTCTGTTAAAAAGAGAGGAAACAAGGAAACTAAATATGGAACCTTATTGTTTTTGTGCCAAATTCTCCCTGGGTGTACATCCTGATATATTAATCCTTTGCTGTGTGCAAATGGATATTTTAAGTGATTTTTTTTGTAAACAAAACAACCATCTATTATTGAAGTAAAATATTCAACAGAATTGATTGACATTTAATTCCTTTTTTTTATTTTATTTTTTATTTCCTAGCTTGTTGATTATTTATCTATATAGAGATAAAACATCAAATTACTTCTAAAATGAACATTAGAGAGTCATTTCCCACATTCAACTTTCATTTTTGCTTAATCTGATAGTTCTATTTAGTAACTTATCATTGACAGTTAGAAAAATAGTGAGAATCAGGAAGAACTTTAGGTCTCCTTATGTATATATCAGCACTCAAGTTTCTGGAAGTAATTATTTTGCTACTATAAGCTACTGTTCTTTTCCTTTCTTCTACCCACGGAAGAAAGTGACTTATGGTTTGAGTTCTTCATTCTCTAGAGAAACATTTATTTTTAGGTTTAAGATTTATCTTCTTCCGTCTTATAGTGATTGAGGAGAGTCTTATCTTTTAAGACCTACTGAATGCTTGTTTTGAATAACTATGACCATGCCACAATGGTTTCAGTTATACTGGTTCCCTTTATGTGGTCGTCACTCTTTCCACTTTTCAATTTTATACCTGATTGAAGAAATTTGTATATTAAGTGATAATCCTTGAGAAGTTTTTAATATACACTGAAGGATTATTGATTATCCTCGAGAATTTTTTAATATAGTGAAGGATTATTTCAATTCATTTTATATTGGACAGTTCATGTACTTACCACATTGATTATAAACACTGGTTTTGGAGAAAAACAACATGTGATAGAAATTCATTAATATGAATGGATAATGTGTAAAGCTCTTCTGCTTTTTAAATTTGATGCGTATTATTTTAGCTTGCTTGTTGCCTTGTTGGATAAATGTTTGAACCTGTGTTATTCTTTCTTTGGATCATTCATTTGTTTTTTCTAGTATTTTCCTCCATAATTTGGGGGAACACAATTTTGATAATGTGCTTTCTTCGAGAATCTAATGTTCTCTGCTTTTTGACAGTCAATGTGCAATCATTATCCGGATCCCCTTCTAACTTTCAAGTTTACACTGCTTTATTGAAACCTCATGAGAGAATTATGGCCCTGGATCTTCCCCATGGTGGGCATCTATCGCATGGTTATCAGGTTAAGTTCTGATTATCAGTTGTGCGCTCATTGTACCTGCAACCTTGAGTTGATAATGTTATCAAGTTTGCAATAAAGACGTGATGAATGAATGCCATGGCAATAGCTCATATTAGGTCATTCGCCCCTTTTTTCTCAAATAAATAGGTACTGAGTGATCAATAGGCTTTGTTTTTGTTTCATTTTGTAGATAAGAGAAATTTTCGTTGAGAAGGAGAATTTAAAAAAGGACTCCTTCCTATGCTATGAAATTGCTCTCCAGTAAAGAAAGGAAGACTAAACAAATTAATTCGAAAGATAAACCCAATCATTTTAAATTTCACACCTAGAAATACCCTTAAGATATCCATGAACAGAAACCCCCAAGGAAGCTAAGAAAAAAAGCTTTCCACATAAAAAGGTGAGGGAGGTAGAAATTTATAGATAAAAATTTAAAAATCATCTTCCAGTCTCAAACTTTTGTGATTAAAATCAATTCTCACTGAACTACTTTTTTAGATGATTGCAAAGATTGTGAGTAATGTAAAATATTTCAATAGGACTGGAACGTTTTGAGAAATATCAGCACCTTATGAAATCAAAAGAACAGTGTTGTCTCAAATCTAACCTCTCACAATCTTTCGTTTGTTATTCCTCCTTACAACCCTATTTTATTTATTCCTTGTACACAAGTTTTTGATATGTTTGTATCATGCAGACTGACACCAAGAAGATATCAGCTGTATCAATATTCTTTGAAACCATGCCATACAGATTGAATGAGAGCACTGGTTATATCGATTATGACCAGGTAGGTAGGTACCATTGTATTCTGTGTATAGTGAATATTTCTTTTTTATTGAGAAACTTTTAAGTACTCCAACTGCTTCTATTTCAGTTGGTACTCACTGTTATCTTTTTTCCAATGAGTTGAATATTTTTCTTTTACTTGATGCTAATTACAGAATGTGCTGGTAAAGATTTTCTTGATAAAATCATTATCCTATGAAATATTGCAGTGACTTAATTTTAGAGATATATTAATTGATCCCCGCGGCCAATAAAAAAATCTAAGGTGTATGTTAGGGACAAAGAATGTAGTAGAGAAGATTTGGTGGACAGATGCTGAATTGGCTAATGGGAAAGGACTAGGACCATAGAGGAGAGAATATATTTGTTCAAATCTTTCAATAGTTAATCATTTCACGATCAAGATTGAAATATTATGCCCTCTTAGTAGCAGATTGCCGTGATATTCATTGTTCTACCATCTATTCTTGTTTATTGCATAAAGTATTTGTTAAAGAGCCTACATCAGCTAGACACTTTATAGTATATAAGAACGTGTAAACTTCACCTTACAAACCAGTTTCTGTGAAGTTGAATTTGGCCTAACTTTGACTATCTTACAATGGTATGAGAGCCATACAAAGCTTATTATAGTCAAGTTTGTTAAACCTATTGTATCACATACTATCGGGTTCTCCAAGCCCCTACTTGAGATGTTTAGTCCTCGACGTTAGAAGTGTGTTTTAAAGTACAACATTGACTAAAAATAAGGCTAAGTTATACTATATCAGTGTATGAAGTTGAGTTAAGCTTGAATTCTACCTACTTAAGAGTATTTATTGCAAAGGGGGAAAAAACATTTGTCTGGATTTATGAAGGGTTAGATTCACACTTATCTGCAAAGATCTTGTTTCATGCATATTGTTGGTGGCAGTGTAGTCAAAATTGTGCTTTAAAATGTGTAACTACATGATTCCACTCACCATGTATGATTTAGAGCCAATGCAAGATCGTGTTAGAGTGGGATCTTGCATGGTTTCACTTTTTTCTCCTTCACTTGCAACTGTGACATTTTTTTTAATTATATATATATATATATATATATATATATATATATATATTAGTGTAGAAAACTCTTTCTTTCAATCTTGGCTGTCTTCTTTGGCTTTTCCCAAAATTCCTAATGGAACTGAATAAAGTAGACTATTCACTTAAGCACCTGTTCATGAAACCATTTTATTATGAATGGCTAGGAGGGATTTTGGAAACATAGAAATGAGGTAAGTAGGTTGCTTGCTGTTTCTTACTTGGGGCTTTGGACATCTACCATCGTCCAACAAGATTATGTGATTCACCAAGAACATGCAAATAGGATCATTCTCAATTAACACTTGGGGTTTTAACTACCTGAGTAAGGTAAGACGCCTTCCTAACAGGCGGAGGAGCACGCAGTTGAAAAACTTTAATGTTGGTCTTACCTACATACCCATCATCACAACACACCCTTCTTGTGCTTTGTGCAAATAAAGTTGTTGTTGTGCGATCTGGGCCGGACACGTCAAATCAAATTTGACACAGATGCCATTTTACTTCATTGTCATGATTGAGATAACTGAATCCCTGAGCGCCACTATGTTGCATTCACTAGAACAGTTCTACCCAATGATAGGACCTTGGGAAATTCACTTCTTAATGAAAAGAGCTTTGGTCACTTCGGTTCAAGTTCAACTATCCCATATAGTATTATATATATATATATATATATATATATATATATATATATATATATATATATATATATATATATATATATATATATATATATCATATATGAAAATTTTAGGAGTCCTTCACGATCCAACCATGATCTTGATTTTTGCTTACCTTGGTTGGTTGAAATTTGTACATAATTTATTTTTTAATATTTGCAGTTGGAGAAAAGTGCAGCACTCTTTAGGCCAAAATTAATAGTTGCTGGTGCTAGTGCTTATGCTCGCCTTTATGATTATGCACGTGTTCGCAAGGTATATTATATCTGCTACAGACACTTGGGTATTTAATATTTTGAACAATTTAGTGATGATATTGAATCTTTTATGCTTGAATTCTTTTAGGTATGTGATAAGCAGAAGGCAGTTCTGTTGGCTGATATGGCACATATCAGTGGATTGGTTGCTGCAGGTGTTATTCCTTCTCCTTTTGATTATGCAGATATTGTAACAACCACAACACACAAGTCACTTCGTGGACCACGTGGGGCTATGATTTTTTTCAGGAAGGGTGTGAAAGAAATAAACAAGCAAGGGAAGGAAGTGAGTTTTAAACTATAAATTTAATGTTTTACTAGAGAAAAGGAATTGAAAAGTAGAGTAAAACAAATTTACTCCACTGAAGTTTTTTTGTTATCATATAACCCTTGTGTTGTTTAATTTCATGAATGTTAACGTTACTACACTTGAAGCCAAACTCCGGGGGTTGAACATACTCTATGGGGTGGGTGTTTAAGTGAAAAATAAACCAACTTCAGGGGGTTTAAGTAACAAAATCAAATTTTTGTTTTTGTATTGGTAAGGTTATATGATTGTGTTTGTGCCTTGTGATCCTTCAATTTTAAAAGTTAACATTTTCACTTACAATCAACCACCTTTGTAAAGTACTTTTTATCCTAATATAAGTTCCTCAATTTGTAGTAGTTGTAGGATGTGTTCATAAACGCTCATTGATATGTTTAATACTTTCTTTCAACATTTTTCAGTATTTTGGATGGATGTGTTAAGATCCACATCGGCAGAGTAGAGGGTAATAGATGTGGCTTGATCAATCCTCCTAGATATCCTAGCTTTGAGTTATTCCCTGTCTTTTATCAATCCTGACATTTTATCAAATCCTATGTCAAACTTTATGTTGGATGATTTTGAGATTTCCAATCTAGCAAACGTTATGCTCTTGATGTCTAGGCTTGGGTATGAGAATTTGTGTTAAGATTTTCACTTGAGCTTGCTTTGAGGGCTGAATTAGGATCATTTTGTTTTCATTGCTAACCATTTCAAATCTGATTAACCTGAATGGTTCTGTGTTTGCTGAATGCTTCTTCAGGTGTTGTATGACTATGAAGACAAAATAAATCAGGCTGTTTTTCCTGGACTTCAAGGTGGTCCACACAATCACACTATTACAGGCTTAGCTGTTGCACTGAAGCAGGTTCTTTTATTGACTAGTCCAAGAAACTGTAGTGATTATAGTTTTCCTGGCAAAGTGTATTTGTCCATAAAAGCATTATAATCATTCTTCTACATCTTTTGTTGTCACACTGATGTAAGTTCAGTTCTTTCTTCATTTTTGTAAATGTAGGCTATGACACCAGAATTCAAGAATTACCAAGAGCAAGTACTTAGCAACTGCGCAACATTTGCACAGGTAAAATGAAGGCCATATGCCATTTGTATGATGCACTACGTTGCCTAAACTCATTACAAACTTGTTATTAGTTATATCTTCTACTAGATGTTTAGCCTGACCATTTATTCAATTATAGCTGACCCTGCTTTGTTGTTTCAACTTACAGAGTTTGTTAGAGAAAGGCTATGACCTTGTATCTGGTGGAACTGATAACCATTTAGTGTTAGTGAACTTGAGAAACAAGGTAAATGTTGTGATCAATTGCTCTGAAAAACTATTGGTTATGTTCTTGTCTCAAAATTAAACCCAGATAGTGTCAAATTGTTTTTAAATGTCAAATAGACCTGTTCAGACCAGCCTTTCATGCGTGGTTTAAATCATTTGTTAGGCACTTGGGGAGAATGGAAAATCAGCTATTATTATGGACAAATTGGCTTCAGAAGATAGTTAATTTGTTATGCCTTCATTCTTTCTATTTTGTATGGAACGTGGAATACTTTGACATACATACTTGACTGAAACTTTTTTATATTTTTTTAAGTAAAGAAAATTTTATTGAGATTGCACTGGAAGATATTTTTCTCTTTAGAGACTTTAAACCCAGTAGACATTGATACTCTTAATGTGATAGTTATGCTAACTTTGTATCTTATTCCTAAATAGTTAGAAATTGGCATATAATATGTCTCATTATAGTTATTCTACCAACCCAAACTACTAGAAACATTCCAAACCTTTTGAGAGCATTTTATTGTCGGATGTTTGTGAAGTGACCCGGTTATTTTATAAAAATTTTCCAGTGATGAGATTTGGTGGTTAAGATTTGGTAAACTAGATAGTAAAAATTGTTATATTTTTATTTTATCCAATTTCATGTGTAATATTTTAAATTTTATAGCACCAAGGGAACAAAGTTTTCAATGTGTGCTACTTGGCAGGGCATTGATGGTTCCAGGGTTGAGAAGGTACTAGAAGCAGTTCATATAGCTGCCAATAAAAATACCGTTCCAGGGGATGTATCTGCTATGGTTCCTGGTGGCATTCGGATGGGTACAGTCTGTTTCTCGTTCATTTTATGGATACTAGTGCATCTATAATACTTGTTAATGAATATTATCTTGTGATTCAGGAACCCCTGCTCTCACATCTAGGGGATTTGTTGAGGAAGATTTTAAAAAAGTAGCTGAATACTTTGATGCAGCTGTCAAGTTAGCCTTACAGATTAAGGAAAATACCAATGGTTGAGCCTACCTTACCTTCTGACTTTTGTCTGTTATATTTTCAGTTTAAAAAACATAGCATTTGTTTTATGTCTTGTAAACCATTCTTGTTGGTTTATCAATTTCAGGTACAAAGTTGAAGGATTTTGTGACAGCCATGCAATCAGATGAACAAATTCAATCCAAGATTGCTAATCTCCGTCTTGAAGTAGAGGATTATGCTAAGCAATTTCCTACAATTGGTTTTGAGAAAGAGACAATGAAGTATGGTAAGTGAAGATGACAAGGAACTTCTTCTGGAGTATTATTTAAAATTAATAACGCGGAGTTAGATGTATCGCTCCATGGATTGTCCGGGAGTATTAGATGAAAATGTGAATTATATTATCAATGGTTTAAAATGAAAGGAAAAAGCAGAAATTTCTTTTCAGCCTGAGAAAATATATTACTGATTTCATGATGAAAATTTCCTTTGATCTCCAATGTACTACTGATAGAAAAAGGATTGTCGAGCACCCGTGGATTTTTTTATTTCATGAATTTGTACTAGTATTTGAAATAAGTTACCTCAAAACCTCCTTTATTTACAAATTCCATCCTCTCTACCGTCTATCGCAGAAGGTCAGATACTTGCACAATAATATTCTGTACTATGTACTATCTCAGAGAACAAGGTTATTTATACTGCTCTGATAATCAGAACCAATTATAGGAAGAAGTCTTAAACTAGCCATAGAAGACAAAAGAGAGAGACCCCAAGGAGTTCAAAAAAACAGAAACGATTACAACCATCACACTTCTTGATCTCTCTCTAGTTGGTTAATTCCTTGCTTTCCTTTCCCAAAAAGAATGACCGGTCTGTCAAAAACAGCTAAAGAGTAAATTGACTTCCAAAAAATTGGCGGCTTTATTAAGACATATCATTCTTAACATATATTTAAATAACAACATAAATTAGCTCTTATTTCTTATAAAATAGTCAAATAAAATTATATATTTCCATTTATTATCATTACTCTGAATTTTCAACAGAAGTAACTAAATTCGGAAATAATACATGAATTCCAAAATAATATAACGTGCGTAAGAAGAAAAAAATGAAATAAAAGTTATCTATCAATCATAAAATATGTTTTTACTCTCTCAACTATCATGCAATTTTAAATTTAGTTTCTCTTTTAAACTTTAGTATACTTTGATCATCATCCTTAAAAAAACTGTAATTTCTCGTCCTTCAAAACTAATGTGTTAAATTTTTAATGAGCTGAATGCTATGTTAGAAATTGAAAATCTAAAATTTAAGAAAAAAATGCTTTGGTCATTTTCTCTTCATTGTTACCATAGATCATTGTCCCTTCGTGCGTCCCATACAACCTTCTTCCCTTTCTCCACCTCGGCCTCCACTCCCGACACCACCACTTTCGACCCGGCCTTCCACCTCAACTTCAATGTCCTCTGTCGCCTCTCTAGAAAACCTCTGATCCTTGTTCTCTCCGTCTACAACAATCCATTTGACCGTTCTTGCCGGGTGCAGCGCCAAGCTATTGGATTGAGTTCATGTCTTTCGAGGATTTTGTTAACTTTCTGGACTTTGTTATTTGCATTTTTTAGGATTTAGGTTGTAACCAGGAATAGCATTCAATGCATATGATGTTTGTCTCTCATTGATTATATTAGTAAAGTATTGTAGTGGGCACTTTCATCTGAAGTGAAGAGTAAAATTGATGATTTATGCAGTAATCGAGAAAACTAAAATGGTAATGTAATAAAATTGAACAAAGAAAACTAAAATGGTAATGTAATAAAATTATAAAATTCTTGAATATGTGCTGTTGTGTCTAACCCAGCTCTAAAAGCAAATTCGTGAGATAAAAATTTCATATGCCTTGAAAGCCTCTACATTGTTGATGAACGTTATAGAATTTATTTCGTTCTAATATTGCATTGGGTAAGCTGTGTGAGCAGAACAGTTGAAGTTGACCCAATTTGACGATAGACTCTGAAAACATGTTGAATTTTGACAAGTTCTAACTCAAATCCAAAGTCTAAATTATGACGTGGGGTTTGCTTGTCTATTATAAGCTCTACTTTTAAAATTGATGTGAGATTTCTGCACCAAGAAATTCAGCAGGCCCTTTGTGTAGGCTTTTTCCTTTTCCCCCATTGCTCAAAGTTGTTGTAAACATCTCATTTATTTGTAAGCATATGAATAGGAAAAGGGGAAGAACAATATTATGCTGTTTTGACTGGAATTTTAAGTAAAAATTAGAGTCTTCAAACATGTTTCAAACTAAGTGTTTATCATATGACAATTAACTTCCATATTTTTTTATGGAGCAAAATTATGCACAGATCTATTAGGTATACATTATAGTATGTGAAACAAATTTATATACAAGGGACATTTATCTATGTTAAGGCCCCTATATGGAGAACTTAAGGTAGCTTAATGCATTTGTTATTGTTACTTGAAAATCTGCTTCATTAGTTTTAAGCTGCAGTATGTCAATATATTTTTTAGCCCCAAGGCCAGCCCTTGCCTTTCCTATAATTTAGCCCATTTTTTTGACCCATGTATTAGGAGGCTTTTCTAAAGCCCCTGACCCAAAAAGCCCCATAAAATGGGGTTCTGATTAAATTAGGGCCGGGTTAGCCCCGTAGCCCCCAACAATGTATTTTTTCTTTCGACCCTGAATGATTCTCTGTTCAAACACTTGCTTAAGAGCTAGCAACCGCAACATAGGCAGACGGCAGACGAAAGTACAGAGTCGACGGAGGACAGCGGCACATGGTGGACGACAACACAAAGTAGAGTCAACAACAGCTCTTGACGGCAGCGGTGGTACAGGCGGCGAAGAAGAATCAAGGTTAGCTTCTTTCAAATACTTTCGTGTTTTTTTGTTGAAGGAAAGTATGTAAAATTTGTCTGTATGCGTAGCATTCTTCATTTGCAACTTTGGTGCATGGATAGTAGGAAACCAAGTGTCATACAAAATGGACCCACCATTATCTCAGTTGCCTCTTTAGAGGATTTTGGTGAAGAAAAATTTCTTCTCAGCTCCCTTCTTTGACTGGCAAGAATTCAATGTGGCGGATTATAAAATGTACAAATATAATCTCTTAAGTGTTCTTATTAATCCTTGTCAGTAAAATGTGTTTGATATGTTATGAGTGTGAAGTGATGAGCACTTTTGATATCAGGACGGTAATATCTTAGATGATATCCAAATATCATTTTCAGATGGCAAAAAACCAGATTGTGTAATGATATTTACATAACTTTATGAGGGGGTGAGTAGTGGTTAACCTTGAAATTAGCTAGAGAATATAGGTTAAAATGAAAAGTTGATGTGTCATCTTCATTAGGAAAGAGTTATATGACACTGCATTATAACCATTTGAGTGAACACTGCATTATAACTTATAATTTATAAGATTGACCGGTCTCTTTATTCCATGATATGCATCATATGGATATAGTATTTTCCTTTTTAAGAAGATAACTTTCACAAGAAAAAAAATTTAAGCTTCAAGAAGAAGTATTCTTGTTATTCAATGTAATTTTTATCATTTCTCAATTTCAGATTCAATAAATTTAGTAATCTTTTCCTTCATGTTATTATATTGTTAATTTGCTGTTGTTCTCCTTTGGTTGGTTTCGTTTTTTAAATATTGTGTTTGTTGATTACCTATAAGTTTTAAACGCGGACAACCAATACACTGCTTGTTCTGTTAATAGGTATTGCACTTTTGATTGATACTCCACGGGATAAAAACATAACGGGTAAATGTTACTAATGATCCATTTTGTTTTATCTGCCTTTTGTTTTATTTTTTGTTTTTTTGTTTTATTGAACTCCTGCAGCATGCATTCTTAGTATTGAATGGGTGGGATATTCTTTTTTGCTTTCTGAGTATTGAATGGGTGGGATATTCTTTTTTTCTTATTAAGATAACATTCGTTTTTTGTTTGAATTTTCGTATTAGGTATTATGCTTTATGTTGTTGTCTTTTCATATATGGATAAATAATTTTAATATCATGATTTTAATGTTGTTGTCTTTTCATATTATGCTTTATGTTGTTAGCTATAATGATTTTAATAGTGATTTTGTGACCTTTAAACTTTTTTGGTTCAAATTTAATAACAAGATTTGGATCTATTTTGGGCATCTTTTGTCTTCCCCTTTTTCTGCCTTAAATTTGCCTCTTAAATATGGATCACTTGAAGAGTAAGCCTTTAACTTTGGTTGATGATCTTGCATCTGAAACTCCTGGTCCATCTGAAAGTTTAAAGTGAGAATGGTTTGGGAGGGTTTTGGTTCCTCCTGAAATTCTCTTGCTGTAATGATTTATCTATGCAAATATTTATATTTTATGATGCCCTCATAGAAATATCCAAAGAAGTTGAAAATGCAAAAGAATAAAATTGAAAGTTGGTATAGGGGGAGAGATTAAATGCTCTAAGATATCCCCGCATTTGGTGTAGGATTCAACTTCTATGGATAATGCAAATATTTATATTTTATGACTGGTGGAAGTTTCAGATGGACTTTGGGGGCTTTTAGCCCTGTGGGCTTTTTCAATAAAACATTATTTTTGGTTCTTTGGGCTTTTTTGGCCCCAACCCACATGGACTAGGGCCAAATCTTATTAAAGGGGCTGACTTGACAGTTCTAAGTACTGGTTTCTATTTTACATGATAGGTTTCATTGTATTTAAAATTGGATTTCTGACTTTAAACTTGCATTGGTGTACACTAATAAATATATGGCAATGATCTGGAAATTGTTTTTTTTGACTTTATCCCATTCTATGTTCCATATTTTCTCTTGACCAATTTGTATATCTTTTTTTCAAAGTCATGAAAGTTTTCATTTCCCCTTTTTTATCTCTCTTTTACTTTGTTTTAAAACTTTTTGGATTGTTTTCTTACGTTTATAATAATTTTTGGAATTATGGGTTTTACAATAAATTTACAGCTTGCTGTAATTTGCATTGTAAGACCTTGGAAAATTAACCCAAAAACCCACCTGTCAAATCTCATTTAATGCACCCAAAATCCTGCTCAGACCATTTAAAACGCACTCCCAAACTCTACACACTGACGCCAGGTGTCAAGAGTGGAATGTTCGAAAATCAGTAGTGGAAGACAGGTGTCCGTATGAGAGGGTGCGCTCGTTTTACCTTGGGAAGAAAAAGGATTTTCTAAAACCTTCTTCCCACTCTCTCTCTGCATGCACCATTCTTCCTCCAGAAATCTGATTTTCATATTCTCCTCCTTCTCTCTAGAAAGTTTCCTTCTTCTCTACTGTAACTCACTAAGTTCTTCTCTGATCAACATTCAGAAACCGTAGAAGCGTTCCCTGCGTCGTGAGCTCCATTCTGAACCGAACAACTTCAGAATCTAATACTGGTAAGTCGTTCGTCCCTAGTTGTTGTTCGTATGAACATGCAAACCAAGCCTGGTTGCATGCTTTTTCCTTGTCTGAATCAATCTTGGTTCTATAACTTGTTTTATTTTGGAAGAGTTGAGTGATCTTGAGGGTAGAAGTTATAGTTGGGTGAACCAAGAACATACGTTAGGACGTTTTCACTCACGAATCCAGGTAAGGGAAGCTTATTCAATTTAATTCGTATGTTTGTATTGTACTGTATGACGTTCTGTGTGTTGTATGAAGTATGATCTGTATTATTTGATTTTTGGTATATGATTATGATTATGAGTTGATGTATGAGAAGTATGAAATGTACTATGATATGAGTATTTGAAAGTATGAAAGTTTATGCTGAGAAATGAATTTAATGTAAATGAAACTTTGAATATGAATTTCCTATGATAATGAACGTTCGTCACTGAACGGTCCTTGACCGTTCGGTGTTGTTACCAAACTTCTTTGAAATTGAATTCTTTCATTTGGAAAAAATTCTAGTTGAGGATGAACGCCCTTTTTCATTAAGTGCTACGTTAGAGCGTTCGGCCAAAACGTAGATACCCTGAGTGTTGTGTGAGGAATTGAGAAGCTTGAAAATACACATTCGGACACTTAGTCTTTCTTGAAAACCTAACTTTATCCTCTCGTTTTATATAATTTTCTATTTCTACTATTAATTAGAATCAGCGATGGGTCTCGACCCAAAGCATACGTTATGAGTGGCGCTCGGTCTTATACCGAACGCTCGTCCTTGTCTTTAATTACCAAACGAGTGGAAATAGCGTTCGTCCAAAATCTCAGTAAATACGTATTACCGCGTTCGGTCATTGACTGGCAGTCGACTTCTATAATTAAATTGTTCTCGCTTTGGTCATCTAATCGTCTTGAGGTATCTTTATCTATTTGGAAGGAAGAGAGAGAAGGTGAGAAAGGATGAGAAACGCTTGAAAAAAAAAAAGTAGTGTGTCAGTCTACCATTAGCCACGTCAGCTAATTTTTAACGGTGTTAGTTTTAGAGGACTAAAACCAAAGTTTCGAAAAGAATGAGGATCAAATTGTACCTTATTTTGAAAGAGGGACTAAAACCAGAAACGACCAATAGTTTAGGGACTAAAAACATATTTAACTCTTAATTTTTTAATATTAGAAATGCAAATCCCAATAATTTGTAACCTAATAAAAAATGGAAGCATATTGTATGTTACCATGCTAAAAGGTTAACTTTTCAAAAATGATTTGTTTCTTTCTATACTCAGATTTCAATATTCATATTATTTTATTAGATACACTAATAAATTAATTAACATTTCCGTTTAACTTAAAATAAATAGAATTGTAATTTTTTTGTCTTCTTATTCAGTGTAATAAGAATATTATTTTGATAATAAAATCAATTTAACTTCTGGAAAAGAGTAGAATTCAATTTAGATATATAGAATGTGGTTCATTGAACTAAAAAGGTAATTTAGTTGATATTATTCGAACATTTTGTTTTAGTTTAATTTGTAAAATCTATTAAGCTCAGTTTTAAACTAATCTTTAATGCAATACATTCTGTATTTTCTTGATCCATTTTTCATACTCATTTTTACTCCATTTATTTTGCAAACTTGAATTTTGTTTGTGAATGTTTAGATTAAATGATAAATAGAGAAAATAAATATAAGAATGATAATATAATAATAAAACTTTGCAGGAATGATAAAAACTTTGCAGGAATGATAAAATAAAATAATTTAATTTTCAAGTATTTTTCTTATAAATGACTTTACATTATCAATTAATAAAAATTGTCATAAATATAACTTCAGAAATGTTCACGAAAATGAATAAAATATACGTTGGACAATTTCATAAACAATATTATTCTTGTGGGCAAAATGAAATAAAATTTTAATTTTGAAGCACGGTTATTGTGAATATTTTCTCATTAGCAATCAGTAAAAAACCATCCCAATTTTAATTTTAAAACATTTATTACAAAAGCTGTTGAAATAAGTAATAACTAGTGCATTGAACTTTTTTCTAGTGTACTTATAATTAGTAAATAGTCTTGTAAGTGGAGTTTAGTGTTGTTAAAATGGATTAAAATTCACGAGTCAATTTGTTCAATTGGATTAAAAAAATTACAAATTTTGGTAGGAACAAAAACTGAATCTGGTCCACTAAGAATTCGGTTCATTTGAGTTGAATCTTTGATCAACTAGATTAACTCACCAACCCACCCATAAATTTTAAATACTAAATTATATTAAAAAAATGAAAACCCTAAATGTTTTCATATATGAAATATATTTGGATTGTATTGTATTTTTGAGATTTTGGATTATATTTGGAGTTTAACATAATTTATTTAGATTTTAATTAGAAAAAACCTGTAATTTTTTTGGGATTAAATAAAAGAAAATTTGTAATTAAGTGAGTCAACACGTTTAACTCACCAAGTCATGGTGGCACGATGGTTTCTGCCATTTGTGTTTTGTTGTTACTACTTACGGATTTGTGTTTTTCTAGTTCATTTTTAGATTGTGCAATTTACGGTGGCTAATTCTCGATTTGTGGCTACGTGAGAAACGTTGGTGATGGAAGATTTAGGCTTGCGGTGATCACTCGAGTTTAATGATGGATTTTTGATTTTGAACTCACAATTAGGGATCTCTTCACGATTCATGGTCTCAGATGGGAAGATGGTTGTCAGTGGTAGTCTAAATGTTGGTGATTATGGAAGGAGAAGGATAATGGAAGAATTTTCTCAAATTTTTTTATTAAATGTTTTATTTAAGAAAAATGTATTGGAGAATTGAAAGAGAAATGAAATAGTATGAAGTGTCTATATTACTAGTGATACTGCATTGATGCAGTTTTTATATACAAAACGTATACAAGCTTATCATAAAAGAAAAGAAAACTGATTATAGAATAACAAAAATAACTTCCTTGACTTGTTACAACTAATACAACACCTCAAGTCAAGCACTCATAAGATTCAACTCCAATCTTCTTCCTCAAACATTCAAACCTCTCAATCTTTACTACTTTTGTGAAAACATTCGCTAGTTGTGCTTTAGTGTTGTAGTAAACCAATTCTATTCTTCCTTTGTTCACCATGTCCTTAAGGAAGTGGTACTTTACCTCTATGTGCTTGCTCTTCCCATGGCTCACAGGATTTTTAGATAGATTTATGGCAGAAACATTATCTATCTTCAGCTGTAATGGAGCCTTCATAGGAATCATCAACTCTTTTAGTACTTCCTCAAGCCAAACCCCTTGACATGCTGCATAACTTCCTGCTATATATTCAATTTCACAACGGGATAATGCTACCATTGGCTGCTTCTTTGAACATCATGAAATAGGAGATCCATTTAGCATGAATATGTAGCTTGACATGTTCTTTCTTTCAACGCAATCACCACCATGATCAAAGTCTGTGAAACCAACAAGTTCCAAGCCTTCCACATCTGCCTTCTGCCTCCTAGGTTGAAACAATATTCCAAAATCTACAGTACCTTTGACATACCTTAAAAACCTCTTGGCAGCAAGCATGTGTGACTTCTTTGGGTTGTTCATAAATCTGCTTATGAAGCTCACACTAAATGACAAGTCTGGTCTGCTATTGCACAGGAAACACAATGAGCCTACAATTTCTTTGAACATTGTTTCTTCAACATCCTCTCTAGTTTCATCTTTAATCAGCTTAATATTGACTTCAATTGGACTCCTTGCTAGATTGCATGCAGTCATACTAAATCTTCCTAGCAACTCCTTGGCATGTTTTCTTTGATGCAATATCAAACATTGATGGAATCCTGCTTGAAGTAGTCCTCCTTTTGTATTTTTACCTTTCATAGCTTAGCTCTTAAGGAGCATGGGTTACTATAAATACCCAGCTCCTCTATTGTATTGGCACTTTTGAGATTAATGAGAATTGAGTTTTCTAAATCAAAAACTATTCTCTATTGAAAGTCATAGGCTAGAGAGTCCAAAGACTTCCTCTAGCCACCTTCCAAGCACACTTTCTCCCTTCCATTTTCCATTTTCACGGTGCTTTCTCTCTCATCCCACGCTACCTCTCCTTCGCTGCCACCTCCCTTGCACGCGTCAGCTTCTCATTACGTTTCCACTCCAACGTATCAACCACGTCATCAGACCACGCCTCTTATTTCTTCCCTCGTGCATCCATAACACATCCAGCCACATCTCAGAGCATCTCATTCTCGTTCTCGAGAATTCCTCGTCTCCAACGATAGATTCGCACGCCATACACGTCTTCGAAGGTATTCTCTTGTCGTTCATCTCACTACTTCATCTTCTTCTTTGGTTTCCCACTCACTTCCTTCGATTTCCACCGATCGTTCTCCATTTCTCACCATTTAAACCATTTTCCACCGTTCAATCAGTCATTTGAATCGATTAATCGGTTCATTTTGAGTTTTCCCTATTTTCTAGGGTTTGTTCATGATTTTAGGGTTTTCTGTAATCGATTTCGATTCTATCAGTTTTGCTCCGATTTCTCTCTCGATCTAGAGTGTCCTATCAATTCCGCTGCGTCATCTCTTTGGAGGAAGCTTCGAGGAGTCCGCGTCGCGCCTTCGTTCACTTCTCAGAACCATTCTTCCATCAAGTGGTATCTAGAGCTTTGGTCGTCCACCCGTCAAAGGTAAGTATCTCTGTTTCGAACTTTGTTTCAGTTTGATTCTATCTTGATTGAGTTTCTGTTTCGCATCTCTGTTGCGTTTTCTTCATTTACGTGGTGTTCATTCATCTTGTTTTGTCTCGGTTTGCTTTTGATTCTGAGCAATTTTTGTTGTTTCTTATAATTTTTGAGTTGTTCATCATTTTCCTTCATTGTCTTGAGTGTTATGACTTGTTCTGTGCCTTGAGTCATTACTTTGAATTTTATTTTCATTTTATTCGGTGAATCCAATTTGTTTGAGTCTTTTATTTTCTAAATCCATTTCTGCTTTGTCTATGTCATGTTACTTTGTTTTAATTGTCAATTAAATCTGAGTTTAACTGATTCAATTGAGTTTTTGCTTTGAGTAAGATCTGTCCATCATCATAAGCAGTGACATTCAATTGAATGAGCTTGATGACAGACTTCAACAACAGTTTTAATGTCATTTCATTTCTCTGAAGCTGTCTTGAGTTTTTGATGTTGTCCATTACATGTAATTATATTGCACTTTTGAAATTCTGTGAGCTGAAAATTGAATCTGCTTGTGGATAGCAAATGTACACCAATTAAGCTATGAAATGTTGCATTGAGCTTGGGTGCAAGATGCTTACAGCAGCATCAGTCTCTCTTTTGGCCAGCCACACCGAACTGGTTTTTCTTTGAAGTCTGTTTTTAATGTTCTTGACTGTGTGTCTATTCAGCTTAGTATTAGTTCATTGCTAAGCTTCTAGTTTCATCAAATTCTAAAGTCATATTAATTGTTGCTTTCAGTCATTGTAATTCTGAATACATAAGAGTTGGTGGTATACTTGAGCTATTCTAAAGCACAATTTGCTGTTTAAAAGTGAAATTCCAGTTTCTGTGCTAGCTTCTGTTTTTGTGTGCCCTATTCTGGTATAAACCAATTTTATTTGACATATTCAAGGTGTTATAAGGGTCAGATTTGAGTATTTGCAGCTAGAACGAATTTCCCATTTTCAAAACCACCAAGTTGTGTTTGTTTTGAGCAAAGTTGAATCAATATAACTGAAATTTGTATCTGTTTGAGTTTTATACATCGTATTGAACTGTGACAAGAGCTTAAGGTCTGTGAATTTGTTTAAAAAAAAAAGGTTGTGAAAAGTGTAATTTACAAGTAAAAGGCAATTTGACCTCTGCAGTTCAATATAGAGGTTCCAAAATCAGAAGTGAAGAATGTTGCAATTTGAGCTGATTTAATTGAGAACTTTCTTCAAACAGTTTAGAATGTCAATACTGGAATAATGATTTTATATTCTGATTCAACTTGCTTGGTTTTTTTTTATTGTGTTTTTAATCTTTTCTAGAGCTATTGTTAGGTTCAGTTTGAGTGCTCACTTTGATCAAAAGCTTTGTTTCTTTCTTGTCTTGGTTGATAACTCTGGTTTTGTCTATTACATTTGCAATCTATTCTGCTGATCTTAATTTGAAGCTTTTAATTGCTTTATTCATCTGATCTAGAGTTGTCTTAAGCAATAGATCTGCTGTGTTGTCATTGTTTTGTGGCTGTCCTGCTCTGTTCTGCATATCACTTTGCCTTAGCTTAGTCATTCTTGTTTGAGAAGCTGTTACACTTTGGTTTCTGGAATTTGAAAGAGGGTTTGTGTGCTTGGTAGCATCTTAGGTGGTGGTGGTCTGAAAGAATCTCCAGCTTTGTACTGCCAAGGGAGAATCTCCCTTCCAAACCTTTCATTTTTTTAAGTGCTTTAAACTTGCAGAGATAGACCTGTTTTTTGTGAGCTTTGTGTGGCTACATCTAAAGCCAAATATCCTTGTTGAGAGTGTGTTCTTACTTCAGTTCTGAATCTGAATTGTGCTTACCAATTAGATTTGTGCAGTTTTAGTTTTGATTGCCATTTATAGGTGGTGTTGTGTCAAGAGTGAATTACAAAAGGCTGCAACAGTACAAAAGTTGAACAAGGAGTCTCATGACACGTGAACTGAATGGGCTTTGGAAGTGTAGACCAGAACCTTTACTGATACAATTGTAGAAGTTCAACAGAGTATAGCTTGAGCAACCAGTAACAACCATCTGAACTGAAGGGAGTTTCTTTCACCTTAAATTGCATTTGTTTTGGTTGAACTATTCTTGCTATGGATTGTCTTTGACTAGCATAATTTCAAGTGTTGAATCTGGTATGACAGTTTTTGTACACTAGGATTAGCCAATCTGAATTCTAAATTGGAATTATTCTGCATTGTATTGGATTAATCTGATTTTGATTAGACTAGGGTGGTTGTTTAATCAGTTTGGTTTTAGCTTAGAATTACATCCCTTTGAATCTGGTATAATGACCATTTGCATGTGTCTAATAGAATCTGGTTTGATTTTGGTGTGTGCAGAGCTGATATTTGAGAGTTTAGCTTGAACAAAAATTTACTGAGAAAACAACAACCTAAGCATTTCATGTGGAAGCTTTGAACTAAAGGGAGTTATCTAGTTTAATTGCTTATGGCTGTTTAAACTGTTTTGGATTTAAATTGTTCATTATTGAATTACTTGATCTGTTGAATTGGTGTGAATTATCTGTGCAGAATTGCTTTCATTGGAATTCAAATTGTCCAGGAGTTTAATTGAGCAGCTGCAGAATCTCACTAAAAAGTTTGTGCAGCCAAGAGAATAAAAGGGAAGTTCTTACTGTTATGTGTTTTCATTGTGCAGTTTGTTCTAGCTAAGGAAACTTTGATTGCAGCTCTGTGCATTTACTTTTGTAGGATTGAACTGGCCTGGAAAATTCAAGACAAATTGATTCTAGAAGCAACAACAAAGTTGAGCAACAAAATGGAGAAGTGGACCAGGACCGTAGCATAGTTTTTGTATTTGATTTGTTCAAATTGTTTGTAATAGGCTTGTGTTAGCCCACTGTTAGTTCTAGCTTTTGTTTTGTAAAATGGCCTTTTATAAAGTCCAAGTGCTTTGGAAGAGTCCTTGGTGCTTTTTCAAACTCTTGGCAACTTTAACTTGCTTTAATTTTTAGCATAGCTAGACAGGTGAGTGTGTCTTGTTAGCCAAAGCAACAAGCCTCACCATAGGAGTAGACTTTAATTTTGATTTGCTTTGTGTTTTACGTTTAGGGGTGATTTAGGCTAAAAGGGATTAAACTCTAAGTCTTATCACATTTTCACATTAGAGTCCGAAGAGTCTAGCCTTTTAGTGTTTAATTGTTTGTGATTGTTTGAGTTGTGTTCTTTGATTCTAAAGGTGATTTTAGTTTAAGGGGTAATTAGTTAGTAGCCTAAGACATTTCTGGCAAGGCAAGACTTGGTACTTAAGCAACTCTTTAGCTCACCTCTCTTACCTGGGACTTGTCTAAGTGAAAGTTTTGAACCCTTTAGATTAAGAAAACTTTTAAAAACAAAGATGTCTTCTTATAGTTCATATAGATAGGTCTTCTAGGTTAGATAAAGTTGATGAAATGTTTAAACAAGCTAGGAATCTTCCATCCTTTGGTAAAGACATAGGTGCATTAACATACCTAGCTTGGGAAAAAGAAATTGATAAAATAAATCCTTGGTTTTATGAAGAGAGTGAATATTATGTTCTTAGTATATATCTCTCTAAGTTAGAAGTGCATGCAAGAAAGTGGTGGAATGAAAGACAATATCATGTTAGGAAAGGTAGAAAGTCCTCTATACGTGATTAGCATGATTTAAAAGCTTGAATGAGAAGAAAGTTTGTGCCTTTAAGCATTAAAAGAAACCTAGAACTAATTAGGGATTGCATTGAAGATGGAAAATTATTTCTTGAGCGTTTAAATGATCATGGGTTTCTTCGTAGAGAATTAGAATTTAGGGCAAGACTTAAAGAGATCAAGGATAAGAAAAGAGAAAGAGAGATTGAAAGAAAAGAAAAGGAAGAAAGGAAAGAAGAAGAGAAGAGAGAGAGAGAAGAAATAGAGAAAAGAGAAGAGAGAAGAAGAGAGGAATTAAGAAGAGAAGAAGAGAGAAGAAGAGAAGAAGAAAAGAAAGAAAGAGAAGAAGATAAAAGAATAGAAGAAGAGAGAAAAGAAGAAGGAAAGAGAGAAAGGTAAGAAAGAGAGAAGAAAGAAAAGGAGAAATTGTTCCTGATGGCAAATCCTATTCTTTCAAAGACCATAAAACCTAAAAGGGAAGGTTTCCAAACCTTTAATTCTTTTTCAATAATTGATTACTTTTCAATTTTTAACTTCTCTTTCAAACAACCTGTCATCTCATATTCCATGCAAACCTTTTCAAAATATGGCAATTCATATCTTGAGTTATTCTTATCTTTAAGGAAAGAAATAACTCAAGACAAAAGTGAATTTGGACTTCTAAAATTTACAAAGACTACTACACAAAATATTAGAAGTCCTTATTTCCTTGTTTTTATAGAAAAGTTCTTTCTTGGATTGATATTAATTGAAAATATATTTGATGTTTATTGCAGATTTGTGTTTGATCCAGGAGGAAGAAAAAGTGAATATAAAAAGAATAAGGCCACTCCAAGATGGCCATGCCCCCAAAGATTGTGTGGAGTTTCTTCATAAGGCGATTGCCAGATTTGAGGACAAATCTTTTTTTTAAGAGGGAGGGTATGATGGAATCCTGCTTGACGTAGTCCTCCTTTTGTATTTTTACCTTTCATAGCTTAGCTCTTAAGGAGCATGGGTTACTATAAATACCCAGCTCCTCTCTTGTATTGGCACTTTTGAGATTAATGAGAATTGAGTTTTCTAAATCAGAAACTATTCTCTCTTGAAAGTCATAGGCTAGAGAGTCCAAAGACTTCCTCTAGCCACCTTCCAAGCACAATCTCTCCCTTCCATTTTCCATTTTCACGGTGCTTTCTCTCTCATCCCACGCTACCTCTCCTTCGCTGCCACCTCCCTTGCACGCGTCAGCTTCTCATTACGTTTCCACTCCAACGTATCAACCACGTCTTCAGACCACGCCTCTCATTTTTCTTCCCTTGTGCATCCATAACACATCCAGCCACATCTCAGAGCATCTCATTCTCGTTCTCGAGAATTCCTCGTCTCCAACAATAGATTTGCACGCCATACACCTCTTCGAAGGTATTCTCTCGTCGTTCAACTCACTACTTCATCTTCTTCTTTGGTTTTCCACTCACTTCCTTCGATTTCCACCGATCGTTCTCCATTTCTCACCATTTAAACCATTTTCCACCGTTCAATCTTGAATCGATTAATCGGTTCATTTTGAGTTTTCCCTCTTTTCTAGGGATCGTTCATGATTTTAGGGTTTTCTGCAATCGATTTCGATTCTATCAATTTTGCTCCGATTTCTCTCTCGATCTAGAGTGTCCTATCAATTCCGCTGCGTCATCTCTCTGGAGGAAGCTTCGAGGAGTCCGCGTCGCGCCTTCGTTCACTTCTCAGAACCATTCTTCCATCAAACATGCTACAGTGTAAGTGAACTCCATACCCAAAAAATAGCTCAACCTATTGATAACGGTAATTCTTACCATTATCTGTGGTGCAATTTTCTTACCAAATCAACTCTTTTTAAGCTTGAAACCTACTTAATCCTCTCTTTTATCTAACTTTGTGAATAAGTTTAGTTAAGGTTACACTTAAAAATTTTCATTAATAATTTCCTAAAGTTTTGTAGGCAAATTGTGTGCTTTGGAAGAGCATCAAAACTATCAAGAGCGGGAACACATGAAAAGCTGCAAAAGCAATTTTTTTGAAGGCTCATGGAAACATTTCTCACGCCTACGCGCCCCAAAAAGGGGGCTGAGCACCATTTGGTTCACAAATTCACCCAATTCCCACACCTAGGCGCCGCAGGAAGGGGGCTGGGCATCATTCTTCGCGCAACCTTCACGCCTGGGCACCCCAAAAGGGGGGCTGAGCGCGACACTTGCTGATGTGGCACCCTAGACCTATTTAAAGCTACCATGCAACGAGGCTGCCATCTTCTTGGCGGGTGAAGAATGAAAACACCATTTTTGGACCTCTGGGAGCTGGTTTTGGGTAGTGGGAACTCTCCATTCATCTTCCTTTGGTCTCCATCTCTTCCATTTTCTCCCATTGTAAGCTCAATGGAGAGCTAAGTTCATTTTGTTGGGGAATGATGTAACTACGAAAATTTCTTGTAAATGCACTTGTTTTGAATGAATACAAGCTTCTTTCATTTATTGTGAGTGTTTATTTCATTCTCTTAAAGCTTGTTGTGACTTAATCAACCATATCAGGATTCTTTGGTTTACTTAATATTGGGAAATATTGTGTGAACTTTGAACTGGACTAATAGAACTTGAACCTTCAGTTGTCTTTAACCTCTTTTCTTAATGCGGATGAACTTGTTAGGGTTTCCAAGGGATTGGAGTTTAATGAAAAGTCTAGGCTCTGAACATTTAAAGGAAGAAGAAGTGATCTGCATTTGCATGAGAATGTAGTAGGTAAAATCATTCCCCAACATTTCCATTCCATATCATCTTTAATCATTCCTTTTCCAAGTGTTTTAACCCCAAAAGGTTCAATTTACCACTTGTATTATGTTTATTTTTATTGCACCGAAATCACATTAAATGGAATCATTCTTTAGCCTAAATTAGTTAGATAACTATATGATTGTAAAGTGTCCTACGAGTCTCTTGGGATACGATATCCGGTTTTACCAGTTTATTACTTAAAACGATTTGGTACGTTTGCCAATGGGTTAACAAGTTTTTGGCATTATTGTCGGGGACTCGTGGTCAACGCTATACTTTTGTGTGATTTTTAACCAATATAGGCTTTATTTCTTTATTCTTTTTACTGTGAATACCTTTTGCTTTAATTCTTTTGAGCTAACTCGGTTTTGTAGTACTGTTGTTCTCTAGTGTATGCAGGACACAATCCGTATAAGGAGCACCATATTGAGCCTCTCCTTGCCGACCCTGAAGTTGAGAAGACTGCCCAAAGAAACAACAGTAGAAGAAGAAGATAGAACATGGCTTCAAGAAAAACTTCTCCCATACCTGTGATTCCTGAGCAACCTTTATCCCTACATCTGATCAGGAAGAGGAGGACATGGCTGACAATCCGACTGGTCATGGTGATGGGCAAGCTAGACGTACCATGAAGGACTACTCTACTTTCTCAGGACCTCTTCACTTTAATAGCATTTCTCGACCATGGGTCAATGCTACTAACATGGAGATGAAGCATGTTCTCATCCACCTAAAGTAGAGTAATCAGTTCCACAACCTGTCGCATGAGAATCCATATAATCATTTGGCCACTTTCCTCTAGATATGCAATACGGTGAAGATCCACGATGTGCCGAATGAAGCTATAAGGTTCAGGCTGTTTCCATTTTCATTGGGAGGCAATGCCAAGGTGTGGCTGAATTCTTTTCCTGAAAATAGTTTCACTACATGGGAGGATGTGGTGGTCAGATTCCTCAACAAATATTTCCCACATCCCAAAGTCAACAAAGGGAGACAGGAAATCTCATCTTTTTAGCAAGATGATAGGGAGACTTTGAGCCAAGCTTGGGAGAGTTTCAAGGAGTTATTGAGAAAGACACCCACTCATGGGTTTGATGAGCCTACTGTCCTAAATATGTTTTTGGGTGGCTTGAGATCCCAAACCAAGTTGATGTTGGATGCCTCAGTTGGAGGAAACATCCGATGGAAGACACCGGAGGAAGCCCATGAGCTAATTGAGAACATGAATGCTAATGACAATGAAGTGCAGAATGAAAGGGCTCAACAAAAAGGTGTTTTTCAACTGCAATCTCAGGACGCCTTGTTAGCTCAAAACAAGATAATGACCCAACAGCTTGAAGCTCTAATAATAGTTGAACAACTGTTATTTTTATACTTAAAATTGACTTCAATTACACCCTTTATGACTTAGAAATTAGCTTGAACTCATGATTTTGTTGAATTATTGGAAATAACAGAGTTGGACAGGTTTTATGCTTGATTTCCTTGTTTTTGCAGGTTTTTAGAAGAAACTGATGAAAGAAGTGAAAAGGAATAGAGATGGAGTCAGAAAAGGACACAAAAAATGCAAAAGAAGAGAAAATGCAAGTACCGCTCAACGCCAATTACCACTGAGCGGCACTTTGAAAGACCCGTTGGCACCGCTGAGGGGTGAAAAGCCGTTGAGAGGAAGTAGTGGTCACACAGCGACACTTTTCTGGGCTTGGGTCTACTTTTCTGTATCTTTTAGAATATTATATAAGCTTTAGGACATTCTACGGTTTTTATCTTTGGCTGAGACGAAGCAAAACACACTCTTTCACCCCTTGGAGGAGGATTTTGGATGCTAAGGCTCCTTTCTCAACTTTCTAGGGTTCTATCTTTCACTTTTTCATTGTATTTCATCTAGTTTCACCATGAATATGGTGAACTAAACTTATTTTGTTGTTGGGGAATCAATGTAAATCTTTAGAAACTCTCTTGTATGAAATTTGTTCTTCAAGATCATTTTTATGATACATGCTTTCTTTCATTAATAGTTAGGGTTTTTCCTCTTTGCTCAAAGCATGCATTGTTTAACTCATTCGATGTCATGATTATTGGTTTTGTCGATATGGACACATACGGGGAAATTTAGATCTGGGGAATTGATGACAAATTTATGAACACCGAAATACGGCGCCACAAACTTGTTTAACAATCGGCAAGTGTGACTGAATCGTTTCAAGTAATAAACTCGGTAAGACCAAGTATCGTTCTCCCAAAGGACTCACGGCCTAGTTTAGTTATGTGATTCGTTGATTAGCTAAGACTTAAGGACGAAATAAGTGGAGTTTAATATGCAAAACAGAAAATAAACATGTATGCATGAGTTTTGATCAATGGCTAAAACAAAATACAAGCACTTTCAATGGAATATATGGATGAGTATGTTGTTGGGGTTATCAATCTCATCTTATCCACTCTCATATATTTTAGGAATTCAACATTCTTTTCATCATTGTTAATGTCATTCTCTAAATTACCTTGCAAGAAGGCCTATCCCTAATTACGAGTTCATACAATTCCTAGCATTCCTAATAATTATTTCTTTTAGTGCAGGAGCTTAACGACAATCAATATACTAATGGGAGAGACTCCTCGGATCTAGACTTCCCCGTACGTTCCCGTATCGACAAAATCAATAATCATGCATTGAATGAGTTAAACAAAGCAAGCATTGAGCAAAGAGGAAAAACCCTAACTAATGATGAAAGAAAGCATAGGTCTTAAATATAAGTTGTAAAAACAAATTCCATATATGAGAGTTTCACAAGACTACATTGATTCCCCAACAACAATACAAGGTTTAGTTCACCATATTCATGGTGAAACTAGATGAACAATAATGAAAGAATGAAGGATAAAACCCTAGAAAGGTGAAGAGGTAGCCTGAGCATCCAAGATCCTCCTTCAAAGGGGTGGAAGAGAGAGTGTTTGCTTTGTTTCTGCCATAGATACAAACCTTAGGACGTCCTAAAGCTTGTATACTATTCTAAAATTACAGAAAATTTAGGCCTAAGCCCATAAGTGTGCCGCTCAACGGTAAAGTGCCGCTCAGCGGTAAGTGCGTGAGTTGGTTTCTTCCCCTCAGCGGCCATTTTGCCCCTCAGCGGATCTCCCGTGAACTCCTGAGTGCCGCTCCTTTTTGCACTTTTTGGTGCCTTTTCTGATTCCATCTCTCTCCTTCTTCACTTCTTTCACTAAATTCACCTTAAAACCTGCATAAAAACACTGAAATCAAGCATAAACCTGTCCAGCTCTCTTATTTATGAAAATATGAATAAAAGCATGATTTCAAGCTAGTTTCTAAGTATAAAGGTTGCTTTTAGTATCAATTTTAAGCATGAAAATAACAGTTTTTCAACTGTTATCACAATCCCAAACTTAGAACTTTGCTTGTCCTCAAGCAAAGAAGATGTAACTCAATCTTCTACCAATTCATATGATGGT
Source organism: Vigna nakashimae (assembly GCA_034642375.1). Taxonomy (NCBI): domain Eukaryota; kingdom Viridiplantae; phylum Streptophyta; class Magnoliopsida; order Fabales; family Fabaceae; genus Vigna; species Vigna nakashimae. Next base: position 18,923,197 of record CM067760.1, on the reverse strand, counting down.
TCACTCATTCAAAAATCCTCTTTTCAAGATAAGTAAAAACTTCAATCAAACTTATGACCAAGATTTCAATCAAGATGTGCACGTGCTTTGGTGTTCACAAAATCACTTAATATCCAACAAATGCTATTTTTCATGAATGATCAATCAATTAAGCATGGATGTTCATGTGCTCATGGAATAGTTCAGTTCCTCACTAGGTAAAGTGTTTCACTCAACACACAAGTGTATAAGAGGTAATCACTCATTCACTCCACTATCACAATGTCACATGAATCAACTTTGCCTTTCATTTTACCACAATCAAAAACATTCACAAGCATGCATCATCACAAGGACTTTTCAATGGCTTATAATGTGGCTGGGCTAACAAGAAAATTGGTTTTTCTAGATCACAAAATCCTTGAGTTAAGAGAATCATAATAACACAATTATTCTTATTTTCCCCAACTTTCTTTTGCATTGAGCTTTGCTTCTTCTTTTCTTTTCTTTTCTTTCTCTTTTTCTTTGCATATTCTTAGCTCAATGCTTTTACTTTTTCATGTTTTCCCAACAACCCCAAACTTGAACATTTGTCAATACCTCACAAGATCTTCTACTTAACTCAAGGTAAAGATTTTCAACAAGGGTTTTTCAATTTATATTCAAGGCTAAGGGTTCAAAGGATAGAACAAAAAATGTTCTCTTTTAGTGGGCTAACTTTATGAATTTGGCCAATAAAAAGGGTTCCAACAAACGGCCTTGATCATATGATACAAAACAAGCAATTGATTCAATAATAGAAAACCTGGGCAAAATCATTCATGTTTCCAAAGTAATAGAATTCAACAATAACAACTCTGGAGCTCAAAACCTCACATATAAGCTCATTCACATTTGACATACACATCCTGCTTAATCTCACAATCACAATCACAATATCATGCATTTGTTCACAAAGCTTGTGAATCACCTGTATAAGCATTTAATGTGCACATCTCAACATCAATCAATCTCAAAGTATTATCAATCATTACTTATCACACAATCACAGTCATAAGCAAACCATCATACAAACCAGGTTTCCAATAGAGTACATCAAACCCTATTCTAAAAACAAAAGTAAATAAGTTCAGAACACTAGACCAAACAAAAGCATAAGTCCTGCTCTAGTTATAATAGCATTCATCAGTAAATGCTATCTCAACTCCTCCTTAATCTGAGCTATCCTCTGTATCCTCCTTCTTCTTGGATCTTCTAGTCTTGATTCTTTTTGCCCGATGAGGAGGCCATCCCTGCATCAAACATAATTCACAAAACCAAAAGATACATTGTTAAGCATTAGTAAACCACAATGAAGAAATCAGCCCCTTCAATGATGCTCTCTCCTAACCTCAAACTTAGATGGAAAACTAGTGAGCAAGTGAGTGGAAGGGAGATTTTCTAAAGAGGGATGAGGGAAAAGTTGTAGAGAACCTTTGAAAAGGTATGTAGGAGTGTATGTGCAGAGAAGAGTCTGAAAAGAGAAACCAAAACGCAGCTTAGGGTATAAAAATACCCTAATGGGCTCGGGTCCCGCTAAGGGGCAACCAAAGCCAATCTGCGATAGTACCGCTCAGCGGTTTTTTTACTGCTCAGCGGCACTTTCGTGAAGTGCTCTTCTCCTTCTTTTCTTATCCTAAGTGCCTCCTAAACATGCCCCTCACTGGTTCCCTGCAATTCAATGTTTAGAATACTTATGCAAACCCTATTATGTAACTAAAATGAAACAAACCAAAAACAATCAATCAACTGGGTTGCCTCCTAGGTAGCGCTTGTTTAACGTCACAAGCCTGACCCAAAATCCACCAACACCCATCAATAGGTGTTACAAACTTACCAACACCCATCAGTAGGTGTTACAAACTTAACATCCTTCCGTAGATGCTATATCCAACTAGCATCCTTCAGTAGACGCTATGTTCAGCAAAATATTTACAAAATAATGTTCAACAGATTAAAAATTACAAACCAAAATAAAATTAAAAGTTCTTAAATCAACTGGGTTGCCTCCCAGCAAGCGCTCTTTTAACGTCATTAGCTTGACCTAGTAAAGCTCAACTTCCTTCTTCATAGTTGATGTTGTTATCCCACCAACTCCTCAGCTGTTTCCTGTGCACTGTTTTGATTCTTCTAAAATGTGGAGACTCTATCTCTATCATCTCCTTCTCTTTAAAGCCTTTCACAACCCACAACTTGTTTTTGATTCTCACAGGTGTACCAAGTTGGGGTCCTCCTTTCTTCCAGTCATCAGGAATTTTTCCTCCTCTTCCAATCTTCTCTCCTTTATGTACCTGAAACAACAAATAATGGTTACCTGTAACCTTGGGTTCTTTATCTTAATGGCTAGTCATGTGTGCATCTTCAAATGCAGCTTTATAACTAGCTTCTTCCTCCTTTGTTTGCCTCTCATCTTTAAAGACATCTACAACAACTCTCTCCTCTCGGTCCTGGAGCACTACTATACCTTCATTCACATCAATGATAGCTCTGGCCGTTTTCATAAACGGTCTTCCAAGAATGATAGGTATCTTTTCTGTTTCCATCTTCATCACCACAAAGTCTGCCAAGAACTGGAGTTTGCCCACACAAACTATAATGTCCTCTGCAATCCCACATGGTTCCTTTGAACATCCATCGGCCATTACTAAATTAACCTTTACAAGTTTCACATTAACATTGCCGATTTGCTCAAGTAAAGAGTAAGGTATCAAGTTAACACTTGAACCTAAATCAAGAAGAGCTTTTTTAATCTTTTTCTTCCCTATGGTACAAAGGATAGAAAAGCCTCCTGGATCTGTCGCTTTTGGAGGGAATGACTCTTTTTTACCAGTTATACACTCCTTTGCCTCATCATCTCTACGTCTTTTCTTTGTAGAGACGTCTTCATCAATTTTAGTGTAAACTGTAATTTGTTGTAGAATCTGCTCCCAAGGTGCATCATTATCCACCATCTTGAATAATTCTGTGAAATCCAATTGTTTCCCTTGATGTATTGGAAAATGAGAAGTATTTTTGCTCTCTATTTCTCTTTTCTCTTTTGTTTCTAACTCAACTAACTCTTCTCTAGCACTTTCTACCACCTTGCATTCTTCTCTGGGGTTAACTTCAGTATTAGCCCCAAAGTTTCGATTTGGCCTCTCTTCCACCTGCTTGGTGATCTGCCCCATCTGAATCTCCAAATTTTTTATAGCAGCTTCAGAGCTCTTTTGGGTAGACTCAGTTTTCTGTATGAAATTATTAAGAGTTTCTTCCATCTCATGGACCTTTCATTAAGCATAGAGATCTGCTGCTTATTAAATTGACCAGCTTGCCCAGTTTGCCCTTTACCAATGCTTGGGTGTGGTTTCCACCCCTGATTGTAGTTCCCTTGACGGTATTGATTGGCCATGTAATTTACATCCTCTACGGCTTCTGCTGGCAAGGCACATTGACCATTGATATGGTCGCCCCAACATAATTCGCACAACTGAGATTGTACCTGTGCAGCAGTCTTCAACTCTTTAGGCAATTGTGCAAGTGTTTTAGTAAGAGTCTCCAGCTGTTGAGTTATAATCTTGTTTTGTGCTAGCAAGGCATCATGTGCTAGCGTGAGTTGGTTTCTTCCCCTCAGCGGCCATTTTCCCCTCAGCGGATCTCCCGTGAACTCCTGAGTGCCGCTCAGTGGTAAACTACCGCTGAGCGGCAGTTGCGGCTTCTCTTTTTGCACTTTTTGGTGTCTTTTCTGATTCCATCTCTCTCCTTCTTCACTTCTTTCACTAAATTCACCTTAAAACCTGCACAAAAACACTGAAATCAAGCATAAACCTGTCCAGCTCTCTTATTTCTGAAAATATGAATAAAAGCATGATTTCAAGCTAGTTTCTAAGCATAAAGGTTGCTTTTAGTATCAATTTTAAGCATGAAAATAACAGTTTTTCAACTGTTATCAGGAATCTCTCCCATCAGTATATTACCAACCTAGACATAGGAGTATGATAGTTGGTTGCCTTTAAGCTTCAGTTCACTATAATGCTTGATTAATTGTTAGGGAGACAAGACATTGTAAACTAGTGATTATGATTAGGCTTTCTTTGCCGAGACATCGGGTTTAAAGTAATTTAGAAAGTGACATTAACATTAATGAAAAGAATGATGAATTCCTAAATACAAGAGAGTGGAAAGGATGAAATTTATAAACTCCAACAACATATTCATCCATATATTTCAATTCACGTGTTTTTGTTTCTTCTTGCCAATTGATCATCACATGCATACATATTTACTTTTCAATCTTTTGCATTTGAAACTTACAACAATTTGTTCTCGAGTCTTAAACAATCAATAAATTACATAACTGTCTAGGTCGTGAGTCTCTTGGGAAACGATACTTGGTCTTACTAGGATTACTACTTGATACGATTCGGTTACACTTGCCGAGGGGTAAACAAGTTTTTGGCGCCCTTGCCAGGCACTCGTGGTTTAACTAGTCTATTTGTGTGATTTTTGATTATTTTTGACTTTTTCTGTTTTTATTTTTCTGTTTTTATTTTCTGTTTTTATTTCCTATCTTCCTATCTATTCAATTATATCTTTTGATTTTTTTTATCTCTTTTCTATCTTTTTGTGCTAACAAAATTTCTCTAGGGTTTTGTTTCCTTGTGTATGTAGGGTAATATTCGGACTAGAAGCAAAAAGATTTATGAACCTCTTCTTGAAGGCCTGGACGAAAGTAGAAGGAGGAGGAGAATTCAAACTTCAAGATAACTATTCCTTTCTCCTGAGACACTCTTACAACCTTCACCACCAAGGTCTTACCATAGCACTGAAAATATGACAAAGGAGAATAATGGTAGACGAACTCTTGCAGATTACACCACTTTGGTTGGCCCTCAACATTTTAACAGTATAGCAAGGCCGAGGGTTAATGCTACAAACATGGAGGTGAAACCAGCGTTGATACAATTGGTAAAAAGCAATCATTTTAATGGGCTATCACATGAAAGCCTGTAAGAACATCTCACCACCTTCAATGAAATTTGTAAAACCGTGAAGATAAATGGAGTGCCAGATGAAGCAATCAAGCTTAGCTTGTTTCTTTTCTCATTGGGAGGCAATGCTAAGTTGTGGTTAAATTCTTTTCCAGAAGGTAGTTTTACAAAATGGGAAGTTGTGGTTGCAAAATTTTTGAACAAATACTTCCCACAATCTAAAGTCAACAAAGGGAAGCAAGAGATCTCTTCTTTCATACAAGGCATGGAGGTGACATTAGGTCAAGCATGGGACAGGTACAAAAGCTTATTGAGAAAGACCCCCATGCACGGTTTTGATGAAGCAGCAATAGTTCTACTTTTCCTTGGAGGTCTTGGTTCACAAACCAAGTTGATGCTAGATGCCTTAGCTGGAGGTAATATTAAATGTAAAACTCCAGAGGAAGCAACAAAATTGATAGAGAACATGACTGCTAATGACAATGAAATGCATAGTGAAAGAGGAGCCTTTGTTCAACTGAAAGGGGTTCTACAATTGCAGTCAAATGATGCCTTGCTTGCTCAAAATAAGATTATAACTCAACAATTGGAGAATATAACAAAGACACTTGCTTAATTGCCAAAGGAATTAAAAACTATTGCTCAAGTTCAACAACAGATGTGTGAACTATGTGGTGATGACCATATTAATGGTCAATGTGTTTTTCCAGTGGAGGCCCTGGAAGATTTAAATTTCATGAACAATCAATTTTCATACCGCCAAGGTAATTTCAACAAAGGGTGGAAACCTCACCCAAGCATGGGTCAAGGTCAGGGACAATCTGGACAAGCTGGGCAATCAGGACAATTTAATAGGCCACAGCAACAACCATCATTATGGCAACAGATGTCTACACTCACTGAAAAACATACAAAGTTGGAAGAAACTTTTAGCCAGTTTATGCAGGTAACCATCTCCAATCATAACAACACTCAAGCAACCCTTAGAAGTATGGAGATGCAAATCGAACAGTTAACTAAGAAGTTGGAAGAAAGACCTGATCAGAGTTTTGGGGCTAATACTGAGGTTAAGCCTAAAGAAGAGTGTAGAGTTCTAGTGAGTGTAAATGTTGAAAAAGTTGAGTTAGAGAGAAAAGAAGAGAAAGAAAATAGATTAGAGGAAAAAGAAAAGAAAGTAGAGGAAAAAGAAAAGAGAGTATAGAGAAAAGAAAAAGAAAAGAGAGAAGAGATAAAAATTGAAGATATTCTTCCTTTTCCAACAAATTATGAGAGATACTTGATACGTGAGTCTCTTGGGAAACAATACTTGGTCTTACCAGGATTATTACTTGATACGATTCAGTTACACTTGCCGAGGGATAAACAAGCTCTCATGAACAAAATCTCTCAATTGCCGAAAGAGCTCCAAAATGTGTCACATACCGAACATCAAGGGTGAGTTGTGTGGTAGAGAACATATAATCAGGGCCGACAAAGTAACTACAACCAAGGGTGGAGACCTAAGCAAAGCATGGCCCAAGGACAAGTTGGGCATCAAACAGGACCTCTAAGTTGGAGGACACTCTCCAACAGTTCTTGCAAGTTTCCATATCCAACCACAAAAGCACCGAAGCTTCTATAAGGAATTTGGAGATCCAAGTTGGCCAACTGGCCAAGAAGCTAGAGGAGAAGTTTGAGAAGAATTTTGGAGCCAATACTGAGGTTAATCCTAAGGAAGAATGCAAAACTATCACTACTAGAAGTGGTAAGGTATTAGCTGAGAAAGAGAGAGGGAGGAAAAAGAAAAGAAAGCTGATGAGATGGAAAAAGTGAGTGGAGAGAAAAATAATGTGAAAGAGAATGATGAGAGAAAAAAAGGAGATGAGAGAGAAGAAAGAGAGAATGCTTAAGGAGATAAAAAGAGAGAAGAGGGAAATGAGAGAAGAAAAGAAAAAGGAACTTGAGAGGCCACTTCCTTATCCAAAAATCTACTCGAGAAAGGAGAAAGAGAAGCAGTTTGGGCGGTTTATGGATATCTTCAAGCAATTGGAGATTAAAATACCCTTTTCAGAAGCACTACAACAAATGTCGTCATATGCGAAGTTCATGAAGGAACTCCTCACTAAGAAAAGGAAGTACATTGAGGAAGAGACCATTGAAGTGCAGGGAAACTGTAGTGCTATTATCCAGAAGCTCCTCCCTCTAAAATTCAAAGATCCGGGTAGCTTCATCATCCCTTGCACAATAGGAAAGCTAGCTATTGGGAAAGCCTTGATTGACTTGGGTGCTAACATTAAATTAATGCCCTTTTCCTTGTTCAAGAAGATTGGAGAACTAGAACTCAAGCCCACTCGGATGACTTTACAATTGGCTTACAGATCCATCAAGTACCTACATGGTGTGGTGGAGGACGTGCTTGTTAAAGTTGATAAATTCGTGTTTCCGGTGGATTTCCTTATCATGGATAAGGAGGCAGATGTGGATGTACCCCTCATTCTTGGAAGGCCGTTTATGAAGAAGACAAGAGTGCTTATTGATGTTGATGATGGCAAGCTTAAGGTGAGGGTGCCAGATGAAGAGGGGAATTTTAATGTCTTTGAAGCCATGTCCCACTCTAATGATGAGGGAGAGTGTTTTCAAGTTGATGTGCTAGATGAAGCTTGCAGGAAGGTGGAAAAGGAGATACATATTTCATCTCCTCTTGTGAAGACCCTCATTGATGCACGTGAATCTCTCAATGAGGAAGAAGAGAGAATTCTTGAGAGTGTTTGACAGATTTTGATGTGTTGAAGGAGATTCCAATTCAGGAGGTGAAGATTGAAGATATGAAGACTGACACCATTGTTGAAGAGAAGAAGTTGGAGTTGAAGGTGTTACCTTCTCACTTAAAGCATGTTTTTCTAGAAGAGGGTAACAATAAACCAATAATTATCATCAGCTCCTTATCCTCTGCTGAAGAGAAGAAGTTGACAGAGGTCTTAAAAAGCAGCAAAGGAGCTGTGGGATGGTCTATTTCTGATTTGAAGGGGATAAGTCCCACTTATTGCATGCATGGTATCTTTATGGAAGAAGATTTCAAATCAGTGGCCCAACCTCAAAGAAGGCTCAACCCCATCATGAAAGAGAAGGTGAGGAAAGACATTCTAAAGCTTCTTGAGGCCGAAATCATTTATCCTATTTCCGATAGCACGTGGGTGAGTCTGGTGCAAGTAGTGCCCAAGAAGGGTGGCATGATAGTGGTGTGTAATGAGAAGAATGAACTCATCCCCACAAGAACTGTCACCAGTTGGAGAATGTGTATTGACTACCCGAAGCTAAATAAGGCCACTAGGAAAGATCAGTTTCCCCTCCCTTTCATGGATCAGATGCTAGAGAGATTGGCAAGGCAAGCCTTTTATTGCTTCTTGGACGGGTACTCAGGTTACAATCAAATAATTGTGCATCCTAAAGATCAAGAGAAGACAACTTTCACATGCCGCTTCGATATATATGCATATAGAAAGATGCCATTTGGGCTTTGTAATGCCCTAAGCACTTTTCAAAGATGCATGCAAGCCATATTCTCTAACCTTTTGGAGAAATGTATAGAAGTCTTCATGGATGACTTCTTAGTGTTTGGGAGCTCGTTTGATCTATGTTTGGCAAATCTAGAGACTATCTTGAAAAGATGCATCCAAACCAATCTCATTCTTAATTGGGAGAAATGCCATTTCACGGTGATCGAAGGAATTCTTTTGGGGCATAAGATATCATCAAAGGGGATTGAAGTGGATAAATCCAAAGTGGACGTGATTGAAAAGCTTCCATCACCAACCAATGTAAACGGCATCCGAAGCTTTCTTCGTCATGCTGGTTTCTATAGAAGATTCATTCAAGACTTCTCCAAGATTGCAAAGCCCTTGAGCAACCTCCTTGTTGGGGATACACCCTTCGAAATTGTTGAAAATAGAATGGCTTAATTTCTCACACCAAGAGGGGGTGAATTGGTGAAATATAAAAACAAAGTTTTATTTAAATCTTTTTCACAAAGTTGATGCCTTTAAAAGCTTTCTTGAAACGAAAGAAAAAATATTTGTTTATGCAGTGGAAAAAGATTTGAACACCACGGTCACTTCTTGTTTCTTGGAGTTTTTTTCCTTTCTCTGTAAGAATGCACTCTCTGCAAAATATCACAAAACTGTTAGAATCACAAAAATTCTTACAGAGATCAAGTTCACGTCAATTTATAGATTTTCACAATTCAGACGCATTTTAATCAACTTAGCTACTAATGCATTCGAATGTAACAATTCATTCAAAGCAGTTAGCAACAATTAATGCAGTTAATTGAATGTGCAATTAATGTAATCGATCCATAATAAATGCTTGATCAACATATATAAAAATATAGTCGTTGTAACACTTAACACAAGCATTAACAAAATTTCAAAACAATAATAGACTTAGCCGAATGCACGTTGTATATAATCGACTATGTAACACAATTAAACAGAGTTTTGAAAAACTTCTTCTTTGAAAATCCTCATAGCACACTTTGAACAAGTTTGTGCAAAGCCACGAGTTTTAATCGACTCACTCCATAATGAAGTCGACTTAAAACTGTTGTTTTGTCACACAAGAAAAAGTTCAGCATAAGTGCTTGTGGTTTTTTTTCTATAAAACATCAGACATGCATTCACCAATAAAATCAATTATATAGCACAATGAAATGCAAGTTATCAACACAATCATGTTCTCCATGCTTTAAACAAATTTATAAATTGATTAAAACATGTAGCATGTAAGCAATAGAACATGTAGCATGTAAGCAATAGAGCATGTAACACATAAAAATCACATGTGTTATTAGTTATGTTGTCATCATAAAAAACCAAAAGCTTTGAGATTGTAGGTTCAGCTAAACCAGTGCTCTTCTAATCAACAATCTCCCCTTTTTCTGATGTTGCACAACCATGATTAATAAACAGCCATGTTGTACAAATCCAATCATATCATGTCAAAATGTATCAGTGCAAATGATTAGCAAATATATTAGATCATGTATCAGAGTAAACCATTTCAAACATATTTAGATATTCTCATTTGATTCAGCTACAAAAAATATCAATTCATATCAGAGCACAAGCGATTCATATCAGTGCACAAACAAAATATCATATCATAATATGAATATCAGAGACACTACCAGATTATTTAACACAGAAAACTCTTTTTCCCAACATTTTCCACCTTTGTGCATTAGCAAAAAAAGGTGTGCCATATGATAATGATATGCTGACATACATTTATTTAGGGATGCATCAGTAAATCATATTAATTAAACAATGATGCTTCCCCTGTCACAGATAAGCACATGATAAAGATATAATCTCCCCCTAAAGTGTAGGCATGTGAAATTATCTAAGATTCCCCCTGCGATTATGCATGTTTTATAATCAAAATCTAAATGCACAATGCATTTTTCACAGAACATTTCATAACAAGTATAAACATGTGACAGTATTGTATCAGATCAAAAATTGTGCAACTACATCAATGTAGCTTAGATACAATATCAATCAAGAATCTCAATATTATCTTAAGTAATTTCAATCAAATATAAGATCATAGATATATTGAAAATGAAACAAATAACAATATATGATCAATAAGTAAAGTAACTGAATTCCATTTCATGGAATTTATAACCCCTATTAAAATAGTAATCGATTGATCCACTATTGTAATCGATTTCATTACTTTCCATTTGAGTTTTATCTCCAGTAGTTATTCAAAAAAGCAATGTTCCTGCAAAACCTTTCACGATCTTTCCAGATCAAGCATTTTAGAATTATTGTAATGCAAGAAATATTACAGATATAATCTGTGTGTGTAAATGTATGAGTGCAATGATAAAAAGTAAATTAATCAACTTCATACACCACACAATCGATTTCAATTAGATATAAACAGTTACTCAACTTAAAACAAACTCTGATTTCATTGATGTGAAATATGATTACAATAAGATGATATCAAAACGAAATGGCATACAAAGCCATTTACAAAAAAGTACTAAAAACAAACAAAACAATAATCAAGCAAACAAAAAACATCATGATACTAGATTGTAAACATAAGACCCCTTGATGGACAAATTTATGATCACCAAAATATGATGTCCCAAACTTGTTTTACAATCGGCAAGTATGACCGAATCGTTTCAAGTAATAAACTTGGTAAGACCAAGTATCGTTCTCCCAAAGGACTCACGGCCTAGTTTAGTTGTGTGGTTTGTTGATTAGCTAAGACTTAAGGACGAAATAATTGGATTGTATTATTCAAAAGACGAAAATAAACATGTATGCATGAGGTTTTGATCAATGGCAAAAGCAAAAGACAAGCACTCTCAATGAAATATATATATGAATATGTTGTTGGGGGTCAATTTCATCTTATCCACTCTCATATATTTTAGGAATTCAACATTCAAATCATCATTGTTAATGCCACTCTCTAAATTACCTTGTCAAGAAGGCCTATCCCTAATTACGAGTTCATACGATTCCTAGCATTCCTAATAATTAGTTCTCTTAGCACAGGAGCTTAACGACAACCAATATAATATTGAGAGAGATTCCCCGGATCTAGACTTCCCCGTACGTTCCCGTATCGACAAAATCAATAATCATGCATTGAATGAGTTAAACAAAGCAAGCATTAAGCAAAGAGGAAAAACCCTAACTAATGATGAAAGAAAGCATAAATCTTAGATTAAGATGCAAGCACAAATTCCATATATGAGAGCTTCAAAAGATTACATTGATTCCCCAACAAACATACAAGGTTTAGTTCACCATATTCATGGTGAACCTAGATGAACAATAATGAAAGAATGAAAGATAAAACCTTAGAAAGGTGAAGAGGTAGCCTGAGCATCCAAGATCCTCCTTCAAAGGGGTGGAAGAGAGAGTGTTTGCTTCGTTTCTGCCAAAGATACAAACCCTAGGACGTCTTAAAGCTTATATACTATTCTAAAATTACAGAAAATTCAGGCCCAAGCCCATAAGTGTGCCGCTTAGCGGTAAAGTGCCGCTCAGCGGTAAGTGAGTGTGTTGGTTTCTTCCCCCAGCGACCATTTTGCCCCTCAGCGGATCTCCCGTGAACTCCTGAGTGCCGCTAAGCGGTAAACTGCCGCTAAGCGGTAACTTCGGCTTCTCCTTTTGCACTTTTTGATGTCTTTTCTTATTCCATCTCTCTCTTTCTTCACTTCTTTCACCAAATTCACCTTAAAACCTGCACAAAAACACTAAAATCAAGCATAAACCTGTCCAGCTCTCTTATTTCTGAAAATATGAATAAAAGCATGATTTCAAGCTAGTTTCTAAGTATAAAGGTTGCTTTTAGTATCAATTTTAAGCATGAAAATAACAGTTTTTCAACTGTTATCACAACCCCAAACTTAGAACTTTGCTTGTCCTCAAGCAAACAAGATGTAACTCAATCTTCAACCAATTCATATGATGGTTCACTCATTCAACAATCCTCTTTTTCAAGATAAGTAAAAACTTCAATCAAACTTATGACCAAGAGTTCAATCAAGATGTGCACATGCTTTAGTGTTTCACAAAGTCAGTTAATATCCAACAAATGCTATTTTTCATGAATGATCAATCAATTAAGCATGGGTGTTCATGTGCTCATGGAATATTTCCTCACCAGGTAAAGTGTTTCACTCACACACAAGTGTATAAGAGGTAATCACTCATTCACTCTACTATCACAATGTCACATGAATCAACTTTGCCTTTCATTTTACCACAATTAAAAACATTCACAAGCATGCATCATCACAAGGACTTTTCAATGGCTTATAATGTGGCTGGGCTAACAAGAAAATTGGTTTTTCTGGATCACAAAATCCTTGAGTTAAGAGAATCATAACAACACAATTATTCTTATTCTTCCCAACTTGCCTTTGCATTTGCATTGAACTTTGCTTCTTTTTCTTTTCTTTTCTTTTTCTTTTTCTTTGCATATTCTTACTTTTTAGCTCTTAGCTCAATGCTTTTCCTTTTTCATATTTTCCCAACAACCCCAAACTTGAACATTTAACAATACCACATAAGATCTTCTACTTAACTCAAGGTAAAGATTTTCAATCAAGGATTTTCAGTGTATGTTCAAGGCTAAGGGTTCAAAGGATAGAACACAAAGTGTTCTCTTTTAGTGGGCTAACTTTATGAATTTGGCCAATAAAAAGGGTTCCAACAAATGGCCTTGATCACATGATGCAAAACAAGTAATTGATTCAATCATAGAAAACTTAGGCAAAATCATTCATGCTTTCAAAGTAATAGCATTCAAACATAACAACTCTGGAGCTCAAAACCTCACATATAAGCTTATTCACATTTGACATACACATCCTACTTAATTTCACAATCACAATCATGATATCTTGCATTTGTTCACAAAGCTTGTGAATCACCTGTATAAGCATTTTAATGTGCACATCATCTCAACATCAATCAATCAATAAGCATCATCAAGCATTACTTATCAAACAATCACAGTTAATATCAAACCATCATAACAAACCAGGTGTCCAATAGAATACATCATACCCTAATCTAAAAAGATAAAATACTTACAGAATACTGAGTTGCCTCCCAGTAAGCGCTTGTTTAACGTCACGAGCCTGACCCAAACTTTCAAGGATCAACCAACAACATCATTGTGAAAAATTGTTGCACCTCTCCCCGTAGATAGGGCTTGAGACGTTGACCATTCACCACCCAACTTCTCTGTGGATCATCAGCAGCTGGATTAAATATTTCAATTGCTCCATGCGGATGCACTTCTTTTATCACAAATGGTCCTGACCATTTTGACTTCAGCTTCCCAGGAAATATCTTCAATCTTGAATTAAACAATAGTACCTGTTGTCCTGGATTGAAAACTCTATTCACCAACTTCCTGTCATGATAAAATTTAATCTTGTCTTTGTAAGCCTTGGATGAATCATATGCATGTAATCGCATTTCTTCAAGCTCCAAAATCCGCCTTCTGCGTGTGCATTGAGTTTCATAAGGATCAAAATTCAAGAATTTCAACGCCCATAATGCTCTATGCTCCAATTCTACTGGCAAATGGCATGCTTTCTGATAACAGTTGAAAAACTGTTATTTTCATGCTTAAAATTGATACTAAAAGCAACCTTTATACTTAGAAACTAGCTTGAAATCATGCTTTTATCCATATTTTCATAAATAAGAGAGTTGGACAGGTTTATGCTTGATTTCAGTGTTTTTGTGCAGGTTTTAAGGTGAATTTAGTGAAAGAAGTGAAGAAGGAGAGAGATGGAATAAGAAAAGAAATCAAAGAGTGCAAAAGGAGAAGTCGAAGTCACCGCTCAGCGGCATTTTACCGCTGAGCGGCACTCAGGAGGTCACGGGAGGTCCGCTGAGGGGCAAAATGGCCGCTGAGGGGAAGAAATGAGACGCGCACTCACCGCTGAACGGTACTTTACCGCTGAGCGGCACACTTATGGGCTTGGGCCTAGATTTTTTTGTAATTTTAGAATAGTATATAAGCTTTAGGACGTCCTAGGGTTTGTATCTTTGGTAGAAACGAGGCAAACACTTTCTCTTCCACCCCTTTGAAGGAGGATCTTGGATGCTCAGGCTACCTCTTCACCTTTTTAGGGTTTATTCTTTCATTCTTTCATTGTTCATCTAGGTTCACCATGAATATGGTGAACTAAACCTTGTATGTTTGTTGGGGAATCAATGTAATCTCTTGAAGCTCTCATATATGGAATTTATGCTTGCATCTTAATCTAAGATTTATGCTTTCTTTCATCATTAGTTAGGGTTTTTCCTCTTTGCTTAATGCTTGCTTTGTTTAACTCATTCGATGCATGATTATTGGTTTTGTCGATACGGGAACGTACGGGGAAGTCTAGATCCGGGGAATTTCTCCCAATATTATGTTGGTTGTCGTTAAGCTCCTGAACTTATGAACTGATCATTAGGAATGCTAGGAATTGTATGAACTCGTGATTAGGGAGAAGCCTTCTAGAAAGGTACTTTAGAGAGTGGCATGAACAATGATGATTTGAATGTTGAATTCCTAAAATATATGAGAGTGGATAAGATGAAATTGACCCCCAACAACATATTCATTCATATATTTCATTGAAAGTGTTTATCTTTTGCTTTTGCCATTGATCAAAAACTCATGCATACATGTTTATTTTCTGTCTTGCATATTAAACTCCAAATATTTCGTTCTTAAGTCTTAGCTAATCAACAAACCACACAACTAAACTAGGCCGTGAGTCCTTTGGGAGAACGATACTTGGTCTTACCAAGTTTATTACTTGAACGATTCGGTCATACTTGCCGATTGTGAAACAAGTTTGTGACATCATATTTTGGTGATCATAAATTTGTCCATCAAGTTTTTGGCGCCATAGCCGGGGACTCTGGTTTAACTGGTTAATTTGTGTGATTATTGATTATCTTTGACTTTAATTTTGAAATTCTGTTTTTATTTTTCTGTTTTTATTTTATTTTATCTTATTTGATTTGATTAGATTTGATTTGATTTTATTTTATTTTATTAGATTTGATTTGATTTGATTTTATTTGATTTTATTTTATCTTATTTTATTTTATCTTCTGAATCTTTTTTCTTCTGAATATATATCTTCTCCTATATCTTTTTGTGCTAACAAATATTTTCTAGAGTTTTGTGCCTAATGTTTGCAGGATGCAATTCGAACAAGAATTTAATAGGCACTCAATTCTACCAAAGTAATCTCAACCACTGGTGGGAACATGACTCAAGCATGGATCAAAGCCAATTTTGGCAAGCTGCCGGACAATTTGAGAACCAACCACAACAACAATGGCAGCAACAAAGCTTTAAAATCAACAAAGGGAAGCAAGAGATCTCTTCATTTAGACAAGGCATGGAAGAATCACTGGGGCATGCATGGGACAGGTATAAAAGCCTATTACGAAAGACTCCCACGCATGGATTTAACGAAGGAGAAGTAGTCCTAATCTTCCTTGGAGGTCTTGGTTCACAAACCATGATGATGCTTAACGCCTCAGCTGGAGGCAATATCAAATGGAAGACTCCAGAGGAAGCCACAGAAATAATTGAAAACATGACTACTAATAACAATAAGTGGAACAGTGAAAGAGGAGCTCCTATTCAACAAAAAGGAGTTCTACAGTTGCAATCCAATGATGCCTTGATAGCTCAGAACAAGTTAATAACTCAACAATTGGAGAATCTCTCAAAGATACTTGAACAATTGCTACAAGAGTTAAAGACTGTTGCACAGGTACAATCCCAGTTGTGCGAATTGTGTGGAGGTGACCATATCAATGGTCAATGTGCCTTTCCAGTTGAAGCCGTAGAGGATGTAAACTACATGACCAATCAGTACCGTCAAGGGAACTACAATCAAGGGTGGAAACCACACCCAAGTATTGGTCAGGAACAAAGTGGGCAAGCTGGACAAACTGGGCAATTTAACAAGCAACAGCAACAAACCTTTCTATCAGGAAGTTTGGATGACACCCTTCAACAATTTTTGAAAAATTCTAACGCTACTCAGAAAAGCATTGAAGAATCATGTAAAAGGATGGAGATGCAGCTTCATTCCATTAGTCAGAGATTGAATGATGAGGTTAATACTGAAGTTAACCCTAAGGAGGAAGGGCAAGCCATTATCACTGAAAGTGACAAGATTCTTAATGAGAAAAAAATAGGGGGCAATGAGGAAAAGATAGAGAGAAAAGAAAAAGAAGAATTGAGTGAGAGAAATAAAGATGAAGAAAAAGAGAAAGAAGTGGTTGAGAGAGAAGAGAGAAAGAAAATTTGTGTGAAAATAAAGAAGTGGAAAAGAAAAAGAAAAGGGAAGAAAAAAATAAAAGAAAAGAAAGAGAGAAAATTTGGGGAGAGGAAGCATAAGAAAAAGAAGATGAGAGGAAAGAAGAAGGAATCATATGAAAAATCCCATCCTCATCTAAAGAAGAATCATAGGAAGGAAAAGAAATTTAAGTGTTTTATGGAAATCTTCAAGAAATTGGAGATTAAAGTTCCTATGATTGAGACACTGCAACAGGTTCCTGGTTTGATCAAATTTCTGAAGAAGTTCAGTAGAAAGAAGAAAAAGAAGAAGGAACTTGAGCTTTACTGGGTCAAGCTAATGACGTTAAAAGAGCGCTTGCTGGGAGGCAACCCAGTGGATTTAAAAACTTTTGATTTGGTTTTGTAACTTTTAATTTGTGGACATTATTTTGTAAATATTTTGTTGGATACAGCATCTACTGAAGGATGCTAGGTGGTTAAGTATCTACTGAAGGATACTAAGTTTGTAACACCTACTGATGGGTGTTGGTGAGAAAATTTTGCACCTACTGATGGGTGCTGGTAAGTCTGTAACACCTACTGATGGGTGTTGGTGGATTTTGGGTCAGGCTCGTGACGTTAAACAAGCGCTACCTGGGAGGCAACCCAGTTGATTGATTGTTTTTGTTTGTTTTATTTTAGTTAGGGTTTGCATAAGTATTTTAAACATTGAATTGCAGGGAACCAGTGAGGGACATGTCTAGGAGGCACGTAGGTTAAGAAAAGAAGGAGAAGAGCACATCACGAAAGTGTCGCTGAGCGGCAACTTACCGCTGAGCGGTACTCTCGCAGATGGGCTTTAGTTCCCCTTAGCGGGACCCGAGCCCATTAGGGTATTTTTATACCCTAAGCTGCGCATTTGCTCATACTTTCAGACTCTTCTCTGCACACACACTCCTACATACCTTTTCAAAGGTTCTCTACAATTTTTCCCTCATCCCTCTTTAGAAAATCTCCCTTCCACTCACTTGCTCACTAGTTTTCCATCTAAGTTTGGGGTTGGGAGAGAGCATCATTGAAGGGGCTGATTTCTTCAGTGTGGTTTACTAATGCTTAACAATGTATCTTTTGGTTCTGTGAATTATGTTTGATGCAGGGATGGCCTCCTCATCGGGCAAAAAGAATCAAGACTATAAGATCCAAGAAGAAGGAGGATACAGAGGACAGCTCAGACTGATGAGGAGCTGAGATAACATTTACTGATGAATGCTATCATATGATTATGCTTTTGTGGTTTAAGTTTTCTGAACTTATTTGTTTTTGTTTTTAGATTAGGGTTTGATGTACTCTATTTGAAACCTGGTTTCTTATGATGGTTTGCTATTAACTGTGATTGTTTGATAAGTAATGCTTGATGATGCTTATTGATTGATTGATGTTAAGATGATGTGCACATTAAAATGTTTATACAGGTGATTCACAAGCTTTGTGAACAAATGCATGATATCATGATTGTGATTGTGAAATTAAGCAGGATGTGTATGTCAAATGTCAAATGTGAATGAGCTTATATGTGAGGTTTTGAGCTCCAGAGTTGTTATTGTTGAATGCTATTACTTTGAAAGCATGAATGATTTTGCCCAGGTTTTCTATGATTGAATCAAATGCTTGTTTTGCATCATGTGATCAAGGCCGTTTGTTGAAACCCTTTTTTATTGGCCAAATTCATAAAGTTAGCCCACTAAAAGAGAACACTTTGTGTTCTATCCTTTGAACCCTTAGCCTTGAACATACACTGAAATCCCTTGATTGAAAATCTTTACCTTGAGTTAAGTAGAAGATCGTGTGTGGTATTGTTAAATGTTCAAGTTTGGGGTTGTTGGGAAAACATGAAAAAGGAAAAGCATTGAGCTAAGAGCTAAAAAGTAAGAATATGCAAAGAAAAAGAAAAAGAAAAGAAAAGAAAAAGAAGCAAAGCTCAATGCAAATGCAAATGCGAAAGAAAGTTGGGAATGAATAAGAAAAATTGTGTTGTTATGATTCTCTTAACTCAAGGATTTTGTGATCCAGAAAAACCAATTTTCTTGTTAGCCCAGCCACATTATAAGCCATTGAAAAGTCCTTGTGATGATGCATGCTTGTGAATGTTTTTAATTGTGGTAAAATGAAAGGCAAAGTTGATTCATGTGACATTGTGATAGTAGAGTGAATGAGTGATTACCTCTTATACACTTGTGTGTGAGTGAAACACTTTACCTGGTGAGGAAATATTCCATGAGCACATGAACACCCATGCTTAATTGATTGATCATTCATGAAAAATAGCATTTGTTGGAATTTAAATGACTTTGTGAACACTAAAGCATGTGCACATCTTGAATGAATTCTTGGTCATAAGTTTGAGTGAAGTTGTTACTTATCTTGAAAAAGAGGATTTTTGAATGAGTGAACCATCATATGAATTGGTTGGAGATTGAGTTACATTTTGTTTGCTTGAGGACAAGCAAAGTTCTAAGTTTGGGGTTGTGATAACAGTTGAAAAACTGTTATTTTCATGCTTAAAATTGATACTAAAAGCAACCTTTATACTTAGAAACTAGCTTGAAATCATGCTTTTATCCATATTTTCAGAAAAAAGAGAGTTGGACAGGTTTATGCTTGATTTTAGTGTTTTTGTGCAGGTTTTAAGGTGAATTTAGTGAAAGAAGTGAAGAAGGAGAGAGATGGAATCAGAAAAGAAATCAAAGAGTGCAAAAGGAGAAGCCGAAGTCACCGCTCAGCGGCATTTTACCGCTGAGCGGCACTCAGGAGGTCACGGGAGGTCCGCTGAGGGGCAAAATGGCTGCTGAGGGGAAGAAACGAGACGCGCACTCACCGCTGAACGGTACTTTACCGCTGAGCGGCACACTTATGGGCTTGGGCCTAGACTTTTTTTAATTTTAGAATAGTATATAAGCTTTAGGACGTCCTAGGGTTTATATCTTTGGCAGAAACGAGGCAAACACTTTCTCTTCCACCCCTTTGAAGGAGGATCTTGGATGCTCAGGCTACCTCTTCACCTTTTTAGGGTTTATTCTTTCATTCTTTCATTGTTCATCTAGGTTCACCATGAATATGGTGAACTAAACCTTGTATGTTTGTTGGGGAATCAATGTAATCTCTTGAAGCTCTCATATATGGAATTTATGCTTGCATCTTAATCTAAGATTTATGCTTTCTTTCATCATTAGTTAGGGTTTTTCCTCTTTGCTTAATGCTTGCATTGTTTAACTCATTCGATGCATGATTATTGGTTTTGTCGATACGGGAACGTACGGGGAAGTCTAGATCCGGGGAATTTCTCCCAATATTATGTTGGTTGTCGTTAAGCTCCTGAACTTATGAACTGATCATTAGGAATGCTAGGAATTGTATGAACTCGTGATTAGGGAGAAGCCTTCTAGAAAGGTACTTTAGAGAGTGGCATTAACAATGATGATTTGAATGTTGAATTCCTAAAATATATGAGAGTGGATAAGATGAAATTGACCCCCAACAACATATTCATTCATATATTTCATTGAAAGTGTTTATCTTTTGCATTTGCCATTGATCAAAAACTCATGCATACATGTTTATTTTCTGTCTTGCATATTAAACTCCAAATATTTCGTTCTTAAGTCTTAGCTAATCAATAAACCACACAACTAAACTAGGCCGTGAGTCCTTTGGGAGAACGATACTTGGTCTTACCAAGTTTATTACTTGAACGATTCGGTCATACTTGCCGATTGTGAAACAAGTTTGTGACATCATATTTTGGTGATCATAAATTTGTCCATCACTTTCCCATAGACTAATTGAAACGATGATAATCCCATAGACATCTTCATTGCTGTCCTATAAGCCTAAAGAGCATCATCCAATTTGAGAGACCAATCCTTTCTTGATGAAGTCACTGTTTTTTCCAGGATCCTTTTTATCTCCCTGTTAGACACCTCAGCTTGTCCATTGGTTTGTGGATGATAAGGTGCAGCTACCTTATGTTGTACTCCATAGTGTTTGAGTACTTTCTCTAGCTGATAATTGCAAAAATGAGATCCTCCATCACTGATCAACACTCTTGGAGTGCCAAAACGTGAGAATATCTGCCTCTTCAGGAATTTAATTACCGTGCTAGCATCATTTTTAGGACAAGCTAATGCTTCCACCCATTTACTCACATAATCCACTGCTACCAGAATATATTCATTGTTGAAAGATGGAGGGAAGGGTCCAACAAAGTCAATACCCCAACAATCAAAAACCTCAACCTCTAAAATACCTTGTAAAGGCATCTCATGACGTTTGGTGATTGTCCCTGCTCTTTGACATTTATCACAATTTCTAGCATGATTATGAGCATCTTTAAATAAAGTTGGCCAATAAAACCCTGATTGAAGGACTTTTGTTGTTGTTCTTTCTCCATTAAAATGTCCTCCATAAGGTGAATCATGACAATGCCAGAGAATTCCTTCTGCTTCTTCATTCGTAACACATCTCCTCAGAAGATTATCTGCTCCAATCTTGAACAAATAAGGATCATCCCAAACAAACTGTTTGGCATCATGCAAAAATTTCTTTCTTTGTTGCCAAGTTAAGTCTTCCGGCATGACCCTTGCAGCTTTGAAATTAGCCATATCAGCAAACCAGGGCCTTTGCTGAATATACATGAGTGATTCATCTGAAAAGGATTCCCAAATTTCAGACTCCTTGCTAGTGACCTCATTGTTGACTAACCGTGACAAATGATCAGCAATCAAGTTCTCACTTCCTTTCTTATCACGGATTTCTACATCAAATTCTTGCAATAGTAGTACCCATCTAATCAGACGTGGCTTAGAATCTGGTTTTGTCAACAAATATTTGATAGCCGCATGATCCGTATAGACAGTCACCTTAGACCCAATAAGATAAGGTCTAAATTTCTCTAGAGCATACACAATGGCCAGAAATTCTTTCTCTGTGGTAGCATAATTCAATTGAGCATCATTCAGAACTTTGCTAGCATAATAAATTGGGTGAAACTTTTGTTCTTTCCGCTGGCCAAGGACAACTCCTATTGCATTATCACTTGCATCACACATTAATTCAAAATTTTGATTCCAATCTGGTGCTACAATTACTGGAGCTGACACTAACTTCTTCTTCAATGTGTCAAAAGCTTTCAAACAATCTTCATTCATCACAAAAGGAGCATCCTTCATCAAATGATTACTCAATGGTTTAGCAATTTTTGAGAAATCTTTGATGAATCTTCTATAGAACCCAGCATGACCAAGAAAACTCCTAATCCCCCTTACATTTGTTGGTGGAGGAAGTTTCTCAATGACTTCTACTTTAGCTTTATCCACCTCAATTTCTTTAGCAGAGATTTTATGCCCCAGTACAATTCCTTCAGTTACCATGAAATGACATTTCTCCCAGTTAAGAACAAGATTTGTCTGAACACATCTTTTGAGAACAATATTCAGATTAGCCAAACATCTTTGGAAAGAATTTCCAAAAACCGAGAAATCATCCATGAATACTTCAATGCATTTTTCCAAGAGATCTGCAAAAATTGCCTGCATACACCTTTGAAATGTAGCTGGGGCATTACACAATCCAAATGGCATCTTTCTATATGCAAAGATACAAAAAGGACAAGTAAAGGCCGTCTTCTCCTAGTCTTTTGGATCTACCACAATTTGATTGTATCCAGAATATCCATCTAGAAAACAATAGAAAGCCTGCCCTGATAACCTTTCTAACATCTGATCCATGAAAGGAAGAGGAAAATGATCTTTCCTAGTAGCTTTATTCAGCTTCCTGTAATCAATGCACATACGCCAGCTAGTAACTGTCAGAGTAGGAATAAGTTCATTCTTATCATTATAAATTACTGTCATCCCACCTTTCTTTGGAACCACCTGTACTGGACTCACCCATTCACTGTCAGAGATTGGATAGATGATACCAGCTTCTAGCAGTTTCAACACTTCTTTTCTGACCACCTCTTTCATAACAGAGTTTAACCTTCTCTGTGGTTGAGCACTTGGTTTATAATCTTCTTCCATAAAAATCTTGTGCATGCAATAAGTTGGGCTAATACCTTTGAGATCTGATATTGACCACCCAATTGCTTCTTTGTTGGCTTTCAGAATTTCTATCAACTGCTCTTCTTCTTGTAGAGATAAAGAGTTATTGATGATGACTGGCTTTGTTCCATCTTCTTCTAGAAAAACATATTTCAGATGTGATGGCAATCTTTTTAATTCTGGTGTCTGTGCTTTGACTGCTTCTTCCTTATCAATTATTTCGAATATTGGATCTTCCTCCGGACTCTTTTTCAATGTTTCCAAATCCATCAGACATTCGTCAATCAATTTCTCTTCTTCTACATCTAAATCTTCACATGCATCAATGAGAGTTTTTTCCAATGGAGAAATATTTTGCACCATCTTTTCTTGCACCATACAAACTTCATCAAGTTCATCAAATTGAAAACATGCTTTTTCATCATTTGGATATGTCGTGGCCTTGGATACGTCAAAAGTGACTTCTTCATCATCAACTCTCAATTTAAGCTTACCATTCTCTACATCAATTAAAACTCTAGCAGTCTTCATAAAAGGTCTCCCAAGAATAAGAGGAACATCACTATTCCCTTCCATCTCCATCACAATAAAATCCACTGGGAATACAAATTTGTCAACCTTCACTAGAACATCTTCAACCACTCCATATGGATATTTAAGAGACCTGTCCGCCAATTGAAGAGCCATTCTGGTTGGTTTAATTTCCAACCCCTGAATTGTTCTGCACATGGATAGCGGCATTAAATTAATGCTAGCTCCCAAATCAATCAATGCTCTTCCAACTTTCACATCTCCTATGGTGCATGGAATAGTGAAGCTTCCTGGATCTTTAAGTTTAGGAGGTAGTTTTTGTATGATTGCACTGCAGTTACCCGGTACATTGATAGTTTCCTTTTCAATGTACTTGTGTTTCTTTGTGAGGAGTTCCTTCAAAAACTTTGCATATGATGGCATCTGTTGCAATGCTTCAGAGAATGGTATAGTGATTTCCAGCTTCTTAAACAACTCCATGAATCTTTCCAACTGCTTTTCTTTCTCCTTCCTTGAATAACTCTTTGGATAAGGAAGTGACTTTTCACACTCTTTTTCTTTTTGTCTCTCCTCTCTCTCTTCTCTCTCTTTTTTTTTTCTCCTCTCCTCTTCTTCTTTTTCCTTTTTCTCTCTCTCAACTCTTTTTTTCCACTCACATGTTTCTTTTTTTCTCTCACTCTCATTTTCTTTCTCCTGTCTTTCTTTTTTTCTCTCCTCTAACACTCTACCACTCCTGGTCACAACAGTTTGACACTCCTTTCTGAGATTATCATGTTTCATCCTGTCAACTATTCTCTCAACATAGACCTCCATATTTTTAAATGCAGCATCCACATTCTGACAATAAGATGCATTCGTCTTCAAGAATCTTTGGAAAGTCTCTTCAAGTTTTGTTGTTTTCTCAGATGGAGTAGATTGCATTTGCCATTTTTGTTGTTGCACTTGAACCATTGACACCTGTTGTATTCCTTGTGGTATTTGAGAAAGCTTCATAATTACTTCTTCCAACTGTTGAGAAATAATTTTATTTTGAATAAGCAAAGCATCATTTAATTGTAACAACTCCTTCTAATTAAGATATCCTCTTTCAATGTTGAGTTCGTTGTCACTAGTAGCCATATTTTCAATAATTTCTGTTGCTTCCTCTGGAGTTTTCCAGTTAATGTTTCCTCCTGCTGAGGCATTAAGCATCATCTTAGTTTGTGAACCAAGACCTCCAAGGAAAGTTAGGACTACTTCTTCTTCTTTGAAGCCATGCATGGGAGTTTTTCGTAACAGGCTTTTGTATCTGTCCCATGCATGCCCCAGTGATTCTTCCATGCCCTGCTTAAATGAAGAAATCTCTTACTTGCCTTTTGTCACCTTGGATTGTGGGAAGTACTTATTTAAAAATTTTGTGACCACTGCTTCCCACTCTGTGAAACTTTCTTCTGGGAAAGAATTCAACCAAAGCTTAGCATTGCCTCCCAATGAGAAAGGAAACAAGCTAAGTTTGATAGCTTCGTCTGGCACCCCATTAATCTTGACTGTGTTGTAAATCTCATTGAAGGTAGTGAGGTGCTCATATGGGCTTTCATGAGATAACCCATTAAATTGGTTGCTTTTCACCAGTTGAATCAGTGCTGGTTTGACCTCCATATTAGCTGCATTGACTCTAGGTCTAGCTATGCTGTTAAAGTGATGAGGCCCAGCTATATTAGTGTAGTCAGCAAGAGTTCTTCTGACATTGTTGTTCTCCATATTTTATGTGCTATGAACAGAGCCTTGTGGTGATGATTGTAAGAGAGTTTCTAGAGAAGGGAAAAGTTCTCTAGATGTTCGGATTCTTCTCCTCCTTCTACTCTCGTTGATGAGAGGGTCGCACCTCCCATAAAAGTTGTGCATAAAAGAATGCAGTATAGTGCTAGGAAGTGACTCCTAGGTCGTCTCTCAAGGACCAAATGTGGTTCAGTCTCAGATCAAACACATAGTGGGGGGGGGGGGGTTTGAAAGATTTTTGTGAATGCAACTGAACTTAAATAAGACACTAATGTAAACGGAAGTGTAAAAACGGTCTCAATTACAAAATTAAAGCGGTTGGTCACTAAAGCTAACATTACTTTTAAATTAAAGGAGTGAAAATTAACTTTGTGATGATTAACATTGAAAGGAGAATATGGTAATCAAGCAAAGATCACTTAAAAAATTAGCAAGCATTCAAACCTAAGTGTATGCAATATGAAAATTGTAACCTAATTAAGTGCAAGATTAAGCATTTAAAATAATATAAAAGTAGACCCTTGGAGCTCCTCTGGACGTGGCAGCAGCTCCCTTCCGTCACCGTGCACCACACATTTCCCTACTCTACTTCTTCATTCTCTTGCACACCATTCCAGCCGAGAATTGGATGCTCCAAGAAATTCATCACCGAGTGTGCACTTCTGCAGCCGTGACACACCTTTCTCCATCTAATTACCATGCTTCACTTCCAAAGAAAGAACGGCTCATTTCACCTTGCTCAAGAAAAATAAAAAAAACATGCACACCCCCAGGCCGTGACACCTTGCGCGTGCTGCTTCCAAAAAAAATTCAAATAAAAATCCCATCCAGACCGTGTCCTAAAAAGCAGAACCAAATCTGCATCCCTTGGTTCAAACGTCCGTGCACACCATACTCCCATCACCTCTTCATTCCAACCATGGCACCTAATGAATCCTCTCATTCAGCACCGCTCCATTCTCTTTCTCCGTACGCTCCTTCTATGCTTCCAGCTCACCGTGAGACAACCTCCATTCATGCCTTAAGCTGTGTGCCTTTTTTCATTTTCCGCTGCATCACCAAAATCAAGCGCGTGTGCACCATTCCAGTAGAGATGAGCATCCGCGGAGAGTATCCACCTCCGTGTCCTCTCCACAAAAAAAAGAAAAGAGTAAATCACCGAGTGCTGCTCCTCTCCATCATCAATCACCGTCCTCAACTTAAAGAAAAGAAAAACTCATTCCTCGTGGTCCACCTTTTCTCCATCATTGAATCAACATTTTTAAAACAAACGCGTGCAGTGTTCCAGTGTAAATAATATCTCAATCAGTGCAGGCTTGAAGCAAAATAAAGTAAGGGGCTCTCATTTCCTCGCGTAACCAGGCGCACTCTTTTTTTCATCAAATTAAAACTTAAAACCACGTTCAAAAGAAAATGGTCCGTGAGGGTGGCGGCTGGAACAAGGGCCGTGTGTCCCTCTTTAATAAGGGTAGGGTCCACACACACAAAAACCCTAGAGTGCCAAGTCATTAACTTTTAATTTTGGGTCTAATCTAATTTACCAAAAATTGACCCAAAATATAAAAGTTGACACAAAAATTCTAAACTACTGAATTACAATTTAATTAATTCAAAAATGTCTATGTGGAGAGTCTTGAATTTATTTGGTATTCTTCCTAATGTCCCAAAATGTATTTCCGAAATTTTCCTGCACTTCAAAAACGCACTTAATCAGCTCAGAAAACCCAAATTAGCACAATTACAAATTTCCGACCAAATTAAGCAGAATTCGGAAAACGGGGAAATAACAAACAATTAAACACAATTCCCTGGTTTATTTAAGTGCAATAAACTAAATTTAATTCACGAAATAACAACTTATCACTCGTCTAGACCTTCAAAAAGAGGTTCTGTTGTTTTCTTGCTCCTTGTTCTAATTGCTTCCTACATACACAAGAAAACAAAACCCTAGAAAATATTTGTTAGCACAAAAAGATATAGGAGAAGATATATATTCAGAAGATAAAAGATTCAGAAGATAAAATAAAATAAGATAGAATAAAATAAAATCAACTAAAATCAAATCAAATCAAATCAAATCAAATCAAATCAAATAAGATAAAATAAAATAAAAACCGAAAAATAAAAAAAGAAAATAAAAACAGAAATTCAAAATTAAAGTCAAAGATAACCAATAATCACACAAATTAACCAGTTAAACCACGAGTCCCCGGCAACGGCGCCAAAAATTTGATGGACAAATTTATGATCACCAAAATATGATGTCACAAACTTGTTTTACAATCGGCAAGTATGACCGAATCGTTTCAAGTAATAAACTTGGAAAGACCAAGTATCGTTCTCCCAAAGGACTCACGGCCTAGTTTAGTTGTGTGGTTTGTTGATTAGCTAAGACTTAAGGACGAAATAATTGGATTGTATTATGCAAAAGACGAAAATAAACATGTATGCATGAGGTTTTGATCAATGGAAAAAGGAAAAGACAAGCACTTTCAATGAAATATATATATGAATATGTTGTTGGGGGTCAATTTCATCTTATCCACTCTCATATATTTTAGGAATTCAACATTCAAATCATCATTGTTAATGCCACTCTCTAAATTACCTTGTCAAGAAGGCCTATCCTTAATTACGAGTTCATACGATTCCTAGCATTCTGATGGACAAATTTATGAGCACCAAAATATGATGTCACAAACTTGTTTTTCAATCGGCAAGTATGACCGAATCGTTCAAGTAATAAACTTGGTAGGACCAAGTATCGTTCTTCCCAAAGGACTCACGGCCTAGTTTGGTTATGTGATTTGTTGATTAGCTAAGACTTACAAACGCAATAATTGAGATTTTATATGCAAGACAGAAAATAAACATGTATGCATGAAGTTTTGATCAATGACAAAAAGCAAAAGATAAACACTTTCAATGAAATTTATGTATGAATATGTTGTTGGGGGTTCAATTTCATCTTATCCACTCTCATATATTTTAGGAATTCAACATTCAAATCATCATTGTTAATGCCACTCTCTAAAGTACCTTTCTAGAAGGCTTCTCCCTAATCACGAGTTCATACAATTCCTAGCATTCCTAATGATCAGTTCATAAGTGCAGGAGCTTAACGACAACCAACATAATATTGGGAGAAATTCTCTGGATCTAGACTTCCCCGTACGACAAAACCAATAATCATGCATCGAATGAGTTAAACAATGCAAGCATTAAGCAAAGAGGAAAAACCCTAACTAATGATGAAAGAAAGCATAAGTCTTAATTAAAAGATGTAAAAACAGGTTCCATATATGAGAGCTTCAAAAGATTACATTGATTCCCCAACAAACATACAGAGTTTAGTTCACCATATTCATGGTGAACCTAGATGAACAATAATGAAAGAATGAAGGATAAAACCCTAGAAAGGTGAAGAGGTAGCCTAAGCATCCAAGATCATCCTTCAAAGGGGTGGAAGAGAGAGTGTTTGCCTCGTTTCTGCCAAAGATACAAACCCTAGGACGTCCTAAAGCTTATATACTATTCTAAAATTACAAAAAATCTAGGTCCAAGCCCATAAGTGTGCCGCTCAGCGGTAAAGTACCGCTCAGCGGTAAGTGCGTGAGTCGTTTCTTCCCCTCAGCGGCCATTTTGCCCCTCAGCGGATCTCCCGTAAGCTCCTGAGTGCCGCTCAGCGGTAAACTGCCGCTGAGCGGTGACTTCGGCTTCTCCTTTTGCACTTTTTAATGTCTTTTCTGATTTCATCTCTCTCCTTCTTCACTTCTTTCACCTTAAAACCTGCACAAAAACACTGAAATCAAGCATAAACCTGTCCAGCTCTCTTATTTATGAAAATATGAATAAAAGTATGATTTCAAGCTAGTTTCTAAGTATAAAGGTTGCTTTTAGTATCACTTTTAAGCATGAAAATAACAGTTTTTCAACTGTTATCACCTTCCTAATAATTAGTTCTCTTAGCACAGGAGCTTAACGACAACCAATATAATATTGGGAGAGATTCCCCGGATCTAGACTTCCCCGTACGTTCCCGTATCGACAAAATCAATAATCATGCATTGAATGAGTTAAACAAAGCAAGCATTAAGAAAAGTGGAAAAACCCTAACTAATGATGAAAGAAAGCATAAATCTTAGATTAAGATGCAAGCACAAATTCCATATATGAGAGCTTCAAAAGATTACATTGATTCCCCAACAAACATACAAGGTTTAGTTCACCATAGTCATGGTGAACCTAGATGAACAATAATGAAAGAATGAAAGATAAAACCCTAGAAAGTTGCCTGAGCATCCAAGATCCTCCTTCAAAGGGGTGGAAGAGAGAGTGTTTGCTTCGTTTCTGCCAAAGATACAAACCCTAGGACGTCCTAAAGCTTATATACTATTCTAAAATTACAGAAAATTCAGGCCCAAGCCCATAAGTGTGCCGCTCAGCGGTAAGTGTGTGTGTTGGTTTCTTCCCCTCAGCAACCATTTTGCCCCTCAGCGGATCTCCCGTGAACTCCTGAGTGCCGCTCAGCGGTAAACTGCCGCTGAGCGGTAACTTCGGCTTCTCCTTTTGCACTTTTTGATGTCTTTTCTGATTCCATCTCTCTCCTTCTTCACTTCTTTCACCAAATTCACCTTAAAACCTGCACAAAAACACTGAAATCAAGCATAAACCTGTCCAGCTCTCTTATTTCTGAAAATATGAATAAAAGCATGATTTCAAGCTAGTTTCTAAGTATAAAGGTTGCTTTTAGTATCAATTTTAAGCATGAAAATAACAGTTTTTCAACTGTTATCACCCCTATTATGTTTCAGATGACTCTACAAAATTTTCTTCACTGGTCTTATCATCTGTGTCTATAGAATCTTCTGTTGATGTAGAACTTTCCACATAATTCTCTATGATTTCGTCCATCTTCTTATTCATTTCCATAAGAGATTTCTTCATCAGATTAGTTCTTTTAAAATCTATTCGCCACAAACTTTTTGAATTCAGATATAGGAGATTGTAATATCTGTTCACTATTTGAGTCATGTAACTCATATTGATTTTTGGTTGAGTCATGTTTTATGAAAATCCATCCTAGAGCAGTTTTCTTCAGACCAATACATGTTAAAGTCGCCTTTCCAATTTGATTAACTTTGTTGCATGTGACCTTGGTTTTACAGTGAGATTAATTTCACTAGAGACAATATTTTGCTAATGTACACACCATAAGGTAAATCACACCAGTCATTGATATGAACATCAATAATATGCCACTTGAAAACAGCTACCCAGTTTGTTGGTATTCTGAACATTATAGCATTTAGCAAATATAGATCCACTGAAGTCAATTTTTCATAATTAGATCTTCCGAGTATCAAAACACGACTAATGATGAAAGCAATGATTTTCTCTTCCTTGTCCAGCCATCTATGTAGATATCCTTTTTCCTTCTTATATCTTCCTATATATCTCATGCAGTCTTTGAACATTTGTGTCTTCCTAGTCCATATGTTTTGTAAGAAATCAGATAGATGTGACATGCATCCTTCATTTTTGAGATTAACAACTTGTAACCAAGTATCATTGTTGATAACAATGTCTACTCCTTTTACTCTTGAGTGGATATCTCCGTTGACAACCTTCATATTGTTATAAAACAGATTTACCATATTCGGGTAGCAGTCACCTTTCATTTGAACAAAGGTGCGTAAACCTTGAAAATCAAGTTTTTTTGGAAAAATGAAGCCTTCAGTTATGAAAAGAGATAGCACAATTGATTTATGATGAACAACTTTCTTTATATTCTTCCAACATATATATCTTTCTCTAGCATCATTGTCATTGATCCACCCTGAAGGACTTGCATTTCTTTCGGATGGAGAGATGTTCTTGATATGCCTTGATGAATACGATGATGCCATTTTCAAAGAATTCACGAATCACCTTCATGTAGAATCTTCTAGGGTTTTGTGTATTACAACTAGTCAGGATATGCATATATATAAAGCACGAAAGACACGATTTCACATGAGCCCAAATTTAAAATTTCAAATACAGAAAGGCACTAACAGAGATATCTAATTGACTTTATTATTTTCTAAGCATATTACAATATAACAAAGGTTTTCACAAAACATAAACAATCATACAGTGACAAATCAACTATACATTTAATTCAATCAATTAAAAGTCGTGAAATTAATTTTCACAGCAAACAATCTCAATCAATCAACCATCAACCAATCAATCATCAAATATCATACGTGATGCAATGTGAAAATGATTGTTACCACTTGCAGATACTCAAGAAATTTTATATCATTAAGTCAGCTCATCCTTGAGTTCTATAGTGCTACAACAACTATTTCTCCTTTCCTGTACAACAATTAAAAGGTTTTGACGTTGGTACCCATTTGAATTTGGGTCCTGTCTTGTTAGTAGCAGGAAGGTGTTCCTTGGGAACCCATTTGTACTTTCCATTTGGAATACCAACATTTTTAATATAGCATTTCTAACTGTATGACCAAGTGTATTGCAATAAAAACATGCATTAGTAGTAGGCTTACTCGGATCAATAAATTTCTTTGAGTTTATCCTATTACTTTTGGCTTTGTAACCAATACCTTGTCTGTAGATGGCTTTTCCAGAAGATCTCAGCACAACATCAAGATTTTCTTTTCCTTGAGTGAATTTTTCCAATGTGCTGGTTAAGTACTGAATTTTCTCAACATGTAGAGAATATCTATCACACTTTTTCTTAATAATTTGTACTTCAGTCTCTACTGTCTTTGCAGATTTGAGAGCTTTTTCAAGATCTTTCTCAAGCTTTTCATTGTCCTTCAGTAGATTATTAATCCTGTATTCATAATCTCTTCTCTCAGATAATTATTGATTGACCTTGTACTGAAGTCGCATGACCTCTGCATGAACTTCTTGAAATGCGTACAGTAGCATATGATACTTGACTTATATTGGTTCATTTTCAAAGTCATCATCACTGTCATCATAAGTTTGTGCCGAACCAGCCATGAAGCATAGATTTGACTCTTCTTCGCGATCACAATCTTCATCACTTGAAGAATCTTCATCATTGTCTTCCCATGCAATATAGGCTTTCCTCTGTTTCCTGTTGTTATCCTGAGGATAATTGGAGGATTCTTTCTGCTTGTTCTTCAAGTCTGGACAGTCAGGCTTGATATGACCATCCTTTCCAAATTCATAACATTAAACAACTTTGTTTCTTGAATTCTTCTTTCCTCCTCTAGGGAAACCTGCATTGTTAGTTGTAGAATTTTTATTTTTCATGAATCTACCAAATTTTATTACCATCATATTCATCATTTCTTTTTCTAATATATCAGCATCTGAATCAGACTCATGAATTTTGTACAACTTTCTTGCTTGTGGCTTTTATAGTAATATATTTCTTTTCTTCAATTTCTTCTTCCTCCTTTAGCCTTCCAAGCTCCAATTCATGTTCTCTCAGTTTTCCAAACAAGGTTGCCATATTCATGCTTGTAAGGTCTCTTGATTCAGATGTAACAGTGACTTTTGGTTGCCAACTTTTGTTAAGGATTTTCAAGATCTTTATGTTGATATCTTCTTTATCAAACGGTTTCCCGAGAGCCATGAGGTGATTGACTATGTGTGTGAATCGTTTATGTACCTCATAGATCGTCTCACCAGCCTTCATTCTGAATAGCTCATATTCTTGAATAAGAGAGTTCCTTTTGGCCCTTTTCACTTCATTCGTTCCTTCATGTGTCACTTCAAGGCAGTCTTGCATTGTGATATCCTGAAAAGTTCATCCATGGTTAGAGCAGAAGCAATAACATTTCTAGCCTTAGCATCATATTGAGCTTTTCGGTTCTCATCCTGAGTCCACTCAGAAAAGTTTTTCAAAACAGTTTTTCCATTAACAATATGAGTTGGCTCAAATGGACCATTTAGAGTTGCATCCCAAACTCCTTTATCCACGGATTCAAGAAAGATTTGCATCCTTATTTTCCAAAAAGCATAATTTTCTCCAACAAATAGTGGTGGTCTATTTGTGGATGCACCTCACCAAAAGTTTGAAAATTTAAAGCCATTTCTCAGGATCAGTCAATTTAAGGAAAAAGATAATTGACTTGTTTTTCAATTATCTTATGAAAACTAACTCTTGTGCAAATTGTTGAAAATAGAATGACTTAATATCTCACACCAAGAGGGAGGTGAATTGGTGAAATATAAAACCAAAGTTTTGTTTAAATCTTTTTCGCAAAGTTGATGCCTTTAAAAGCTTTCTTGAAACACAAGGAAAAAATTTTGTTTATGCAGCGACAATATAATCGATTTTATGCAGTATGCAGTCGACTGAATAAAAAGTGCAGGAATATATAGATCAAACATTGGGTTTTTATACTGGTTCAACCAATCCTACATCCAATGTCCTTCCAACCACATGAAGCCAATGCACTATAATGATCAAGGTCTTTACAATAAGGTTTTTATAGCAACCTCACGTCAAAAATATAAAACACCTCTCTAACCCTCTAATCAAAATATAGGCATATACAAAACAGATTAGCAGCAAGAATCCCTTCTCCTGAGTCCAACCCTTTGAGTCACCATCAAAGTCAAGAACGCAACACGCTCTACTTCCTGTAGTCACAACAGGGAAACCACAAACCAATATTTGCAAGATTGTAGCCTCTGATCTTTCAATAACACCCAAATGTGCAGATATGATCAGCCTTTTGTAAATGCAGTTAACTTGCTCTTCAAGAATGCACAAGTAGATGAACACCACGGTCACTTCTTGTTTCTTGGAGCTTTTTCCCTTTCTCTGTAAGAATGCACTCTCTGCAAAATATCACAAAACTGTTAGAATCACTCAAATTCTTACAAAGATCAAGTTCGCATCAATTTATAGATTTTCACAATTCAGACGCATTTTAATCGCCTTAGCTACTAATGCAGTCTAATGTAACAATTCAATCAAAGCAGTTAGCAACAATTAGTGTAGTTAATTGAATGTGCAATTAATGCAATCGATCCATAATCAATGCTTGGTCAACATATATAAAAATAGGGTTAAATATGTTTTTAATCCCTAAACTATTGGCCGTTTTTGGTTTTCGTCCCTCTTTCAAAATAAGGTACAATTTGGTCCTCATTTTTTTCGAAACGTTCGTTTTAGTCCTCAAAAACTAAAACTGTTAAAAATTTGGTCCTCATTTAGTCACAAAACAAGGACTAAAACCAAAGTTTCTAGGACTAAAACGAACGTTTCGAAAAGAATAAGGACGAAATTGTACCTTACTTTGAAAGAGGGACTAAAACCAGAAACGACCAATAGTTTACGGACTAAAAACATATTTAACCCATAAAAATATAGCCTTTGTAACACTTAACACAAGCATTAACAGAATTTCAAAACAATAGCAGACTTAGTCGAATGCACGTTGCATATAATCGACTACGTAACACAGTTAAACAGAGTTTTGAAAAAATTCTTCTTTGAAAATCCTTACAGCACACTTTGAACAAGTTTGTGCAAAGCCACGAGTTTTAATCGACTCACTCCATAATGAAGTTGACTTAAAACTATTGTTTTGTCACACAATAAAAAGTTCAACATAAGTGCTTGTGGTTTTCTTTCTATAAAACATCAGACATGCATTCACCAATAAAATCAATTATATAGCACAGTGAAATGCAATTTATCAACACAATCATGTTCTCCATGCTTTAAACAGATTTATGCATTGATTAAAACATGTAGCTTGTAAGCAATAGAACAAGTAACACATAAACATCACATGTGTTCTTAATTATGTTGTCATCATAAAAAAACCAGAAGCTCTAAGATTGTAGGTTCAGCTAAACCAGTGCTCTTCCTATCAATAATCACAACAGAAATAAATGAGGAATGCCTGAAGGCTTTTGAATCTCTGAAGGATAAGTTAATCTATGCACTAGTGATCATTGGTCCAAAATGGGAACAAGAGTTTGAGTTAATGTGTGACGCCAGTGATTACGCCATAGGCGATGTCCCTGGCCAGAGACATGCAAAGATCTTTCACACCATCTATTATGCCAGCAAAATTCTAAATGGAGCTCAACTCAATTATGCAACAACTGAGAAGGAATTTCTGGCAATAGTGTATGCTTTAGAGAAGTTCAGACCTTATCTCGTTAGATCAAAAGTAATCATTTACACGGACCATGCAGCCATTAAATATTTGCTGACCAAACGAGATTCTAAACCAAGATTGATCAAATAGGCTCTTTTACTGTAAGAGTTTGATTCGGAGATCCGTGATAAAAAGGAAAGTGAAAATGCCATTGTTGACCATCTAAAGTGAAAATGTCATTGTTGACCATCTCTCCAAGATCGTTAATGAAGAAGTTACAACTAAGGAGAGAGAAATTCACGAAGAATTATGTGATGAGAATTTAATGATGGTGCAACAGAGGCCCTGGTTTGCAAAATAGCTAATTTCAAAGCTGCAGGGATACTTCTAGATGATCTCTCATGGCATCAGAAAAGGAAAGTTTTACATGATGCAAAACAATTCATCTGGGATGATCCCTTCTTATTCAAGATTGGAGCTGACAACCTTTGGAGGCGCTGTGTCACCAATGAAGAAGCAAGAGGAATTCTATGGCAATATCATAACTCTCCATATGGGGGCCACTTTAATGGAGAGAGAACAACAACAAAAGTCCTTCAGTCTTGATTCTACTGGCCTACCTTGTTCAAGGATTCTCACAACCATGGTAGAAACTATGATAAATGCCAGAGAACGGGGAGCATTTCAAGAAGGCATGAAATGCCATTACAGGCCATTCTAGAGGTTGAAGTCTTTGATTGTTGGGGTATAGACTTTGTTGGCCCTCTTCCCTCTTCTTTCAACAATTCTGGTAGCTTTTGTTGGCCCTCTTTCCCTAAGAATGATGCCTCCACAATCATAAAATTTTTGAAAAGGCAAATCTTTGCTCGGTTTGGAGTTCCTAAGGTTCTCATCAGTAATGAAGGATCCCATTTTTGCAATGCTCAGCTTGCTAAGGTACTTAAGCATTATGAAGTGAAGCATAAGGTGGCCTCCCCTTATCATCCACAAACCAATGGGCAAGCTGAAGTGTCAAACCGGGAAATAAAGAAGATTTTTTAGAAAACAGTTGCTTCTTCTAGAAAGGATTGGTTTCTAAAGCTGGATGATGCCCTTTGGGCATACAGAACGACCATGAAAACTCTAGTGGGGCTATCTCCTTTCACGCTAGTCTATGGAAAGGCTTGTCATCTACCAGTGGAAATCGAGCATCGTGCTTATTGGGCTCTAAAGTTCTTGAATTTTGACCGCTCCATGTCTGTTGAAAAGAGAAAGAAGCAACTGCTCGAACTTGAAGAGATGCGCCTTCATGCCTACGATGCTTCCAAGAGCTACAAGGAGAAAGTCAAGTTTTATCATGACAGGAAGTTGGTTAAGAAGGTCTTTCATCTAGGCCAGCAGGTGTTGTTGTTTAACTCTTGCTTCAAACTCTTTCCTGGAAAATTGAAGTCCAAATGGTCTGGGTCGTTCACCATCAAGGATGTCAAACAACATGGAGCAATCGAGCTGATGGATCCATCCTTTGAGGACCCACAAAGAAACTGGGTAGTCAATGGGCAACGACTCAAGCATTACTTGGGTGGTGAGGTTGAACGCCTCATCACAATCATTGAGTTGGTTGACCTTTGAGCATAATAGTGTCAAGCTCGTGACGTTAAACAAACGCTTACTGGGAGGCAACCCAACTTTCTAACCTTTCTTATGTGTGATTTTGTTGTTTTAGTATGTTTTGATTATTTGAATTAGTTTTAATATGTGTTAGTTTGATTTAGTTATTTTATAGTGTTTGAGTTTGATTGGTAGTTTTTGTGATGTCAAAAGTTGCATTGGTGTAATGTTGAGTGTTTTGGTGAATTGATGTGTTTTGTAGTGCTTCAATCTGTTTTCATGTGTTAGGGTGTGGTTGTGCATGTTTGACCAATCTAGTTAAGTCTAAATGTGTATCATTTAAGAAAAGTGAAACCTTGAGTTGTAGAAATGGAAAGCCTTGGAAGTTTGCATTGAAGTTGTCATTTGAGCACTTAATTTGACCCCTTTTGTGTTCAACAAGTTTGTATAATGAGAACAAAGAAAACTAGGTTAGATTGAATGGTTAAAAGTGTCAAATTCCAAAAATCATAGGGTGAGTAGCCACATTCTGCAGAATGTTGGTTTCTGGTTTGCCGCTTAGTGCCCTTTGCATAAGGGGCGCCCAACCCCAACTACACATATCAACTTTTGGTCTTTTGCTTGGTCGTGCCCAGTGCCTTCAACCTAAGGGCGCTTGATAACAGTTGAAAAACTGTTATTTTCATGCTTAAAATTGATACTAAAAGCAACCTTTAACACTTAGAAACTAGCTTGAAATCATGCTTTTGGTCATATTTTCAGAATTAAGAGAGGACAGGTTTATGCTTGATTTCAGTGTTTTTGTGCAGGTTTTAAGGTGAATTTGGTGAAAGAAGTGAAAAAGGAGAGAGATGGAATCAGAAAAGACATCAAAAAGTGCAAAAGAAGAACCCGCAACTACCGCTCAACGGCAGTTTACTGTTGAGCGGCACTCAGGAGGTCACGTTGGATCCGCTGAGGGGCAAAATGGCTGCTGAGGGGAAGAAACTAACTCACGCACTTACTGTTGAGCGGCAGTTTACCGCTGAGCGGCACTCTTATGGGCTTGGGCCTAAATTTTCTTTATTTTTAGAATAGTATATAAGCTTTAGGACGTCCTAGGGTTTGTATCTTTGACAGAGACGAAGCAAACACTCTCTTTTCCACCCCTTTGAAGGAGATCTTGGATGCTTAGGCTACCTCTTCACCTTTCTAGGGTTTTATCTTTCATTCTTCCATTATTATTCATCTAGTTTCACCATGAATATGGTGAACTAAACCTTGTATTGTTGTTGGGGAATCAATGTAGTCTTGTGAAACTCTCATATATGGAATTTGTTTTAACATCTTACTTTCAAGACTTATGCTTTCTTTCATCATTAGTTAGGGTTTTTCCTCTTTGCTTAATGCTTGCTTTGTTTAACTCATTCAATGCCATGATTATTGATTTTGTCGATACGGGAACGTACGGAGAAATCTAGATCCGGGGAATTTCTCCCAATAGCATATTGGTTGCCGTTAAGCTCCTGCACTTAAGAACTAATTACTAGGAATGCTAGGAATTGTATGAACTCGTAATTAAGGATAGGCCCTCTTGCAAGGTGATTTAGAGAGTGGCTTTAACAATGATGAAAAGAATGTTCAATTCCTAAAGTATATGAGAGTGGATAAGATGAAATTGATAACCCCAACAACATACTCATCCATCTATTTCATTGAAGTGTTTGTATTTTGTTTTCGTCATTGATCACGTTCATGCATACATGTTTATTTTCTGTCTTTTGCATATTAAACTCCAATTATTTTGTTCTTAAGTCTTAAATAATCAACGAATCACATAACTAACATAGGTCGTGAGTCCTTTGGGAGAACGATACTTGCTCTTACCGAGTTTTATTACTTGAAACGATTCGGTCACACTTGCCGATTGTTAAACAAGTTTGTGGCGCCGTTTTTCGGTGTTCATAAATTTGTCATCAAGTTTTTGGCGTCGTTGCCGGGGACTCGTGGTTTAACTAGTTAATTTGTGCGATTATTGATTATCTTTGACTTGAATTTTAAATTTTTGTTTTTATTTTCTGTTTTTATTTTTTTTTTATTTTATTTTATTTTCTGAATCTTATATCTTCTCTTATATCTTTTTGTGCTAACCAATTTTTCTACGGTTTTGTTTTCTTGTGTATGCAGGAGGCAATTCGAACCAGGAGCAAAAAAAAACTGCAGAACCTCTTCTTGAAGGTTTAGACGAGAGTAGACGGAGGAGAAGAATCCGTACATCTAGAGAACTTTTCCCTCCTCCGGAAACTCTGTTGCAACCATCACCACAAGGTTCTGACCATAACACAGAGAACATGGAGAACAATAATATCAGAAGAACTCTTGCTGATTACACAAATACAGCTGGGCCTCAGCATTTTAACAGCATAGCAAGACCAAGAGTCAATGCAGCCAACATGGAGGTCAAACCAGCGTTGATCCAACTGGTGAAAAGTAATCAATTCAATGGGTGTTCTCACGAAAGCCCATATGAGCACCTCACAATATTTAATGAGATCTGCAACACAGTGAAAATAAATTGGGTGCCAGATGAAGAGATCAAACTTAGCTTGTTTCCATTCTCATTAGGAGGCAATGCTAAGTTTTGGTTAAATTCTTTTCTAGAGGGAAGCTTTACAGAGTGGGAAGCAGTGGTAACCAAGTTTCTAAATAAATACTTCCCACAATCAAAGGTGACTAAAGGAAAGCCAAAGATTTCTTCATTCAGGCAAGGCATGGAGGAATCACTGGGTCATGCATGAGACATATATAAAAGCTTGTTACGAAAAAATCCCACGCATGGATTTGAAGAAGAGGAAGTAGTATTAACTTTCCTTGGAGGTCTTGGTTCACAAACGAAGATGATGCTTGACGCCTCAGCAGGAGGAAACATCAAATGGAAAACTCCAGAGGAAGCTACAAAAATCATTGAAAATATGGCTACTAGTGACAACGAGTTAAACAGTGAAAGAGGAGCTCCTATGCAACAAAAAGGAGTTCTACAATTACAAACAAATGATGCCTTGCTAGCACAAAATAAAATTCTAACTCAACAATTGGAGACTCTGACTAAAACACTTGCACAATTGCCTAAAGAGTTAAAGATTGCTGCATTGGTACAATCTCAGTTGTGTGAATTATGTGGGGGCGACCATATCAATGGTCAATGTGCCTTTCCAGCAGAAGCCGTAGAGGATGTGAATTACATGGCCAATCAATACCGTTAGGGGAACTACAATCAAGGGTGGAAACCACACCCAAGCATTGGTCAAGGGCAAACTGGGCAAGCTGGTCAATTTAACAAGCAACAGCAGCAACCAACCTTATGGCAGCATATTTCTATACTTAATGAAAGGTCCATGAGGATGGAAGAAACTCTTAACCAATTCATACAAAAAACTGAGTCTACCCAAAAGAGCATTGAAGCTGCTATCAAGAATTTGGAGATTCAGATGGGGCAGATCACTAAGCAGGTGGAAAATAGGCCATATAGAAATTTTGGGGCTAATACTGAGGTTAACCACAGAGAAGAATGCAAAGTGTTAGAGAATACTAAAGATGAGATAGTTGAGTTAGAAAAAGGAGAGACAGAAGATAAAAGAGAGAAAAGAGAGATAGAGAGTAAGAATACTTTTCCTTTTCCAATAAATCAAGGGAAACAACTTGATTTCACAGAATTATTCAAGATGGTGGATAATGATGCACCTTGGGAGGAGATTCTACAACAAATTACAGTTTATACTAAATCTGATGAAGATGTTTCTACAAAGAAAAGGCGTAGAGATGATGAGGCAAAGAAGTGTAAAACTGTTAAAAAGGAGCCATTCCCTCCAAAAGCGAAAGATCCAGGAGGCTTTTCTATTCCTTGTACCATAGGGAAGAAAAGGGTTAAAAAAGCTCTACTTGATTTAGGTTCAAGCGTTAACTTGATACCTTATTCGTTACTGGAGCAGATCGGTGATGTTAATGTGAAACCTGTAAAGGTTAACTTAGTAATGGCCGATGGATCTTCAAAGGAACCATGTGGAATTGTAGAGGATATTATAGTTTGTGTAGGCAAACTCCAGTTCTTGGCAGACTTTGTGGTGATGAAGATGGAGACAGAAAAGATACCTATTATTCTTGGAAGACCGTTTATGAAAACGGCCAAAGCTATCATTGATGTGAACGAAGGTATAGTGATGCTCCAGGACTGAGAGGAGAGAGTTGTTGTAGATGTCTTTAAAGATGAGAGGCAGATACAAGAGGAAGAAGCTAGTCATAAAGCTGCATTTCAAGATGCACACATGACTAGCCATCAAGATGAAAAGCCCAAGGTTACAGGTAAACATTGTTTGTTGTTTCAGGTGCATAAAGGAGAAAAGATTGGAAGAGGAAGAAAAGTTCCTGATGACTGGAAGAAAGGAAGACCCCAACTTGGTACACCTGTGAGAATCAAAAACAAGTTGTGGGTTGTGAAAGGCTATAAAGAGAAGGAGATGATAGAGATAAAGTCTCCATATTCTAGAAGAATCAAAACAGTACACAGGAAACAGCTGAGGAGTTGGTGGGACAAGAACATCAACTATGAAGAAGGAACTTGAACTTTATTGGGTCAAGCTAATGACGTTAAAAGAGCGCTTGCTGGGAGGCAACCCAGTGATTTAAGAACTTTTAATTTTACTTTGGTTTTGTAATTTTTAATCTGTTGAACATTATTTTGTAAATATTTTGTTGGACATAGCATCTACTGAAAGATGCTAGTTGGATATAGCATCTACTGAAGGATGCTAAGTTTGTAACACCTACTGATGGGTGTTGGTGGATTTTGGGTCAGGCTCATGACGTTAAACAAGCGCTACCTGGGAGGCAACCCAGTTGATTAATTGTTTTTGTTTGTTTCATTGTAGTAGTATAATAGGGTTTTGCATAAGTAATCTAAACATTGAATTGCAGGGAATGGTGAGAGGGTCGCACCTCCCACAAAAGTGTGCATAAAAGAATGCAGTATAGACTAGGAAGTGACTCCTAGGTCGTCTCTCAAGGACCAAATGTGGTTCAGTTTCAGATCAAACACATAGTGGGGGGATTTTTGAAAGATTTTTGTGAATGCAACTGAACTTAAATAAGACACTAATGCAAACGGAAATGTAAAAAAAAAAAAAAAAAAACGGTCTCAATTACAAAATTAAAGCGGTTGGTCACTAAAGCTAACATTACATTTAAATTAAAGGAGTGAAAATTAACTTTGTGATGATTAACATTGAAAGGAGAATATGGTAATCAAGCAAAGATCACTTAAAAATTAGCAAGCATTCAAACCTAAGTGTATGCAATATGAAAATTGTAACCTAATTAA
Source organism: Vigna nakashimae (assembly GCA_034642375.1). NCBI lineage: Eukaryota > Viridiplantae > Streptophyta > Magnoliopsida > Fabales > Fabaceae > Vigna > Vigna nakashimae. The sequence goes on along the minus strand of CM067760.1, from coordinate 18,880,950 downwards.
GTGCAAGATTAAGCATTTAAAATAATATAAAAGTAGACCCTTGGAGCTCTCTGGACGTGGCAGCAGCTCCCTTCTGTCACCGTGCACCACACATTCATTTTTTTTTATGTGCACACACTTCAAATTAAATCACTGTCTCGGGCTTCTCTTTAAAGAAAATTAAAATCATTAGAATGCTTCTTCTTTCTTCACGTAATTCACCACCAGCCACTGCCACTTTTTTGCTTCTCCTATCTAAGTTATCCATTCATTCTTAAAAGATAAAAAATTGTATCAATGACCGTGGGCCACCTCTTCCTTCACGTGAATGAACTTCTTCATAGATCAAAACAAATCAGCTGTAAAGTGCTTCTCTTCTCCCACTCCACATAAGCCATCAACGTCCCATCATCCTATACTCTACTTAATCATCCACCTCTCATGTGCATAAAGGTGTAGCAGCAATTGAAATAAAGAAATTAAGATGTGACCGTGCGTGCCACCTTTTCCAAAGCTAAATTGAAAGCATAAATCCCTGGATGTGACCGTGTGCTTCCTTTCTTCAACATTAAACGACCACCAAACCAATTAGATGTGCTGTGTCCTATCTCTCCAATTGAAATGAGCGTACGTGCAGCATTCCAACGTGCGTCTCTCCTTCCAGCCGTAACACTCCTGCACCCAAGTAATTAAGTAATCTTCTTCTTCCAACATTAACCAGCGTACGCATAGAATGAAAGAGCAAATCGCGAAGAAATGCAAACGCTGAGATGCCAAAAGGGTTAGATCGCTCTCTCCTCTTTCCACTTAAAGACTCCTTTCGTTTCCTCAATCTCAAGATCCCACGGCCCACACTCCATCACGCCTCCATCTTAAAGAAATTGAATGCCAGCTGTGACTGTCCCTGCACCGCTTACCTCCATTCTCCACGTCCACTTCTTTCATTCCATGAAAATAAACGTTCCAAAGCCATAGCGTAAAAGAAAAATTTCCAACGCTCTACACACACCATGCCATGTGCTTAAAGGTAAGCGTAATCAAAAAGAAATTAAGAACCAATGCCAAACAATATCACCGTGACAGCTTTGGAATCAAGAAGACAAAATAGTGCTCAATCCATTTCTAAAGACAGCGTGAATACACTCCCAATTTTTTTCATTTTTTCAGAAAAACCAAGCACAAGCCTAAGAAAAACATAAAACTGAGAGAATGGCCAGTGGCGGCTCCCACGCACGTCCAACAGCCCCCCTTCTCAAAATGAAATTGTGCTTTTCTTTTATGTGGGAGGCAGTTGCCCTAGGCCGAGACACATCTCCCTCCAAGCACGTCCTCTGCTAGGTGTGTTTCTCTTTTTCTGGATGGACTCCCGAGTTACTGTGTGCACCGCCTGTTGCTTGCGGATGATAGCTGGACTGCTCCGTGTGCACCTCCCGTGACTCCACCTTTGCAAGCTGGAATGCTGGATGCACCCCCTGCTTGCTGGACCAGCTGCTAGATGCGTGAATGAAACTCCCTGGACGCGTGCAGCCAAGTGTGGGTCGGGTGTGCTTCTCCCTCAACCCATTCTCCACGTGAAGCCCTTGGATGTGTGCTACTGGGCTGCTTCCGTGTGCACCGCCAAACTGCTTTTCTCTGCTGGACCGTGAGTGCTTTCTTTCCAAGCTGTTGGGTGCTCTTTACTCCAAGCACCTCTTCAAGTGGACCAGGCCGTGTGATGTGTTTTTGGTTCCAGCAAGCAACATGCGCATCTCCAAGTGCACCCCCAAATATGAAATTCACACCTCCTCACTCATTTAGCCTCTAAATGTCCCAAATTGTATTTCCAAAATTTTCCCTACAATTAATAATGCAAATAATTAGCTCAAATCATTCAAATTAATTAAAATAAGAATTTCTGATCAAATTAAGCACAATTAGGAAAATGGGAAAATACCGGACATTTAAGCACAATTCCCCGATTAATTCTAGTAGAATAAACTAAGTGAAGTGAATAAAATATTGACTCATCAGGGAACCAGTGAGGGGCATGTTTAGGAGGCACCTAGATTAAGCAAAGAAGGAGAAGAGCACATCACGAAAGTGCCGCTGAGCGGTATTATCGCAGATTGGGCTTTGGTTGCCCCTTAGTGGGACCCGAGCCCATTAGGGTATTTTTATACCCTAAGCTGCGCATAAGCCTCTATTTTCAGGCTCTCCTCTGCACACACACTCGTACATACCTTTTCCAAGGTTTTCCACACCTTTTCCCTCTTCCCTCTTGAGAAAATATCTCTTCCACTCACTTTCTCACTAGTGTTCCATCCAAGTTTGGGGTTGAAATAGAGCATCTTAGCTTGGAAGCATTCTCATTGAATCTAGTATCTCCACCCAAGTAAGTAAAGCATTTTGTTCATTCTAGGGTTCTTGATTTTGAATGTGATTGTCAAAGCATGAATATTTAGGGGTTTTGATTTCTATGCATGATTTGATGATATAATTGATGTTTGAACCGATTGAAATGCATGATTTTGATCTGGAAAACTGAAAATTGCATGTGGGTGGAGTTAGGACAGCTTAAAAAGAGATTTTTCAAAAATCTGCAGAGTCACCGCTCAGGGGTAAATTGCCATTGAGCGGCACTCTACCAGACTTGATTTTTTTTGAATCATTGTGTTATGGATTATGGCACTGGTGGCGCTGAGGGGTAATTCTGACCCTCAGCGGTGGTTTAGATTCGAAATAAGGTGTGTTCTGTGTTTTACTAATGATTAACATCATGTTTTGTGGTTTTGTATGTGTTTGATTGTAGGAATGGCATCCTCTTCAGGCAAAAGATTGAAGACCATGGCATCCAAGAGAAAAGAAAAGGAACCAGAACAGCCCCATTCTAGTAGGTTCCTATCTTGGAAACATGAGAAGCACTTCAAGGTGGTCCAAGATAGGAGACACCTTATGGAAAGAAAGGTTGGAATGATACCTAACTTTGCTCCTCAATTTGGAGAGCAATTGTTAGGGAATGATACCTAACTTTGCTCCTCAACATCCAATTTCGTCCGGGTAAGTAAACAAATAAAAAATAAAGAATAAAAGAATAATAATTAATGGTGGGTAAAAAGGATAAAATAATGACTTTAATACATGACTGATAACAGTTGAAAAACTGTTATTTTCATGCTTAAAATTGACACAAAAAGCAACCTTTACACTTAGAAACTAGCTTGAAATCATGCTTTTATCCATATTTTCAGAAATAAGAGAGCTGGACAGGTTTATGCTTGATTTCAGTGCTTTTGTTTAGGTTTTAAGGTGAATTTAGAGAAAGAAGTGAAGAAGGAGAGAGATGGAATCAGAAAAGACATCAAAAAGTGCAAAACGAGAAGCCGCAACTGCCGCTCAGTGGCAGTTTACCGCTGAGCGACACTCAGGAAGTCACGGGAGGTCCGCTAAGGGGCAAAATGGCCGCTGAGAGGAAGAAACGAGACGCGCACTTACCGCTGAGCGACACACTTATGGGCTTGGGCCTGAATTTTCTGTAATTTTAGAATAGTATATAAGCTTTAGGACGTCCTAGGGTTTGTATCTTTGGCAAAGACGAAGCAAACACTCTCTCTTCCACCCCTTTGAAGGAGGATCTTGGATGCTCAGGCTACCTCTTCACCTTTCTAGGGTTTTATCTTTCATTCTTTCATTATTGTTCATCTAGGTTCACCATGAATATGGTGAACTAAACCTTGTATGTTTGTTGGGGAATCAATGTAATCTTTTGAAGTTCTCATATATGGAATTTGTGCTTGCATCTTAATCTAAGACTTATGCTTTCTTTCATCATTAGTTAGGGTTTTTCCTCTTTGCTTAATGCTTGCTTTGTTTAACTCATTCAATGCATGATTATTGATTTTGTCGATACGGGAATGTACGGGGAAGTCTAGATCCGGGGAATTTCTCCCAATAGTATATTGGTTGTCGTTAAGCTCCTGCACTTGATGAACTAATTATTAGGAATGCTAGGAATTGTATGAACTCGTAATTAGGGAGAAGCCTTCTTGAAAGGTACTTTAGAAAGTGGCATTAACAATGATGAATTGGATGTTGAATTCCTAAAATATATGAGACTGGATGAGATGAAATTGACCCCCAACAACATATTCATATATAGATTTCATTGAAAGTGCTTGTCTTTTGCTTTTGCCATTGATCAAAAACCTCATGCATACATATTTATTTTCGTCTTTTGCATAATACAATTCAATTATTTCATCCTTAAGTCTTAGCTAATCAACAAACCACACAACTAAACTAGGTCGTGAGTCCTTTGGGAGAACGATACTTGGTCTTACCAAGTTTATTACTTGAACGATTCGGTCATACTTGCCGATTGTAAAACAAGTTTGTGACATCATATTTTGGTGATCATAAATTTGTCCATCAACGACACAATATTTTTGAAATGTTAGTTTAAAATGGTAATAATTTGAATCAATATTATGCTTATAATTATAAGCAATAATTAAATTAGTATATTAATATAATTTGTTGCATCAATTGCTTTTAAAGAGGAAAATATGATTTTTTAAAAATGGACAAATTTTCTGACAATAATGATAATCAATGTTTTGAATATTATTTAATTTGTTTTCTGGCAACCAAGACCATTTCTTTCCCTGTTTTGTTCATTGTCAATTAATTCACAATTAAGGGCAAGATTATCATAATATTACAATGTGTGTATATAAATACACATCTTGTGATAGAAAAAAAGGGGAGGAAAAAAAGGGGGAGATGGAAAAAAGAGAGAGAAGGAGAAACAGGCAGAAATAATAAAAAGAGAGAAAGAGAGTATAGAAAAGATTAGGTTCTCACCCATAAGGTTCTGTCAACAACAATCACCAAAGAAGAAATAGAAGAGTATTGAAAGCTAAAAAGGTATTTTACCTCTACACCATTCTTTTTCTCTTTTTATTGTACTTTGAAATTTTTCCTAAAAGGTATTATTTTTCCTACACACAAATAATGTTTTTTTTTAAAATCATAAATTTTTTTATAAGTATGTTAATCCTCGGTTTCTTTCTTTTTCCCACTATTCTTAAATAAAAAAAATACAAGATCTTTAAAACCAAAAAAAATGTCAATCCTTTTAAACCAAATCTTTGTCGGGTTTGCTTTTCAAAAATCTAAATCAATCTATAGTAATTTGTAAACAAACTCACAAACCTTTTTCTAGATAAAGAACTACGTGATCCTTGATTGTCCATCATAAATGGATATACATAGGAGCAAGGTCAATCCTTGTCGGGTTCATAAAACAAAAAAATATTTTTTGTTGCTTTATATTATTTTTTTAAGGAAAATTAAACATTTTGAAAAGTCACGTCAACTTTATACATTTAATTAAAGGTACTGCCTTTGGGAAAGCGCGATAGGGAGCTAACACCTTCCTTACACGTAATCGATTACCGAACCTAAAATCTAGTTTTCGCAGACCATGTCTTATTTTATGGTTTTCCATAGTTTTTCCATAATAAATTATGGTGGCGACTCCACAAATGTTTTTCTCAAATGCGTTTGTTTGTCGGCTCACCGGCCCGTCACGATCCCGGTTGCGACAGAATCTTTCCTCGCTAGATAATGTGTTTCACTCAAACACACAAGTGTATAAGAGCTCACTCCTTCACTCTACTATCACAATGTCACATGAATTAACTTTGTCTTTCATTTAACCATAATCAAACACATTCACAAGCAAGTATCATCATATGGACTTTTCTATGGCTTATAATGTGGCTGGGATAATAAGAAAATTGGTTTTTCTGGATTAACAAAATCCTTGAGTTAAGTGAATCATCTAAACACAACCATTCTTCCTTCTTCCCAACTTTCTTTTGCATTGAGCCTTTCTATTTTTCTTTCTTTTCTTTCCTTTTTATTTTTCTTTTCATATGCTTAAATCAATTCTCTTCATATTCCGTTTCTATACTTCCCAACAACCCCAAACTTGAACATTTATCAATACCACAAGATATCTTCAACTCAACTCTAGGTAAAGCTTTTCAAAAAGGGTTTTCTATCATGTTCAAGGCTAAGGGTTCAAAGGATAGAACACATTGTGTTCTATTTTATTGGGCTAAAGTCATGCATTTGGCTAATAAAGGGTTACAAACAAATGGCCTTGAACATATGATACAAACAAGCAAGTGATTCAATCATAGAAACCTAGGCAAAGTCATTCATGCTTTCAATGTAATTGCATTCAATAAAAAACTTAGGAGTTCAAAACCTCACATATAGGCTCATTCAATCATTCCACATACACATCTTACTTAGCATCATAATCAAAATCACAATATCATGCATTTGTTCACAAAGCTTGTGAACCATACCACCTGTATATCAGCACAATCTCAACATCAATCAATATCCAAGCATCATCAAGCATTACTCATCATACATAATTCACAAGCAAACCATCATAGCAGATAAATTTTCAAACTGAGTACATCACAACCCTATTCTAAAAATAAAATCAAATAAGTTCAACAAAAGATAAAAATCATGCTCTAGAGGTGATAACATTAATCAGTAGATGCTATCTCAACTCCTCATCAACCCATGTTGTCATATGAATCTTCCTCCTCTCCATCATCTTCAAACTCATCATCATCCATAGCTGAAGCTCCAGCTACTCCAGCTCCACTGCCTTGGGCTTGTTCCTCTGGCCATGCTACCAGATTATGAAACTCATCCATGGTCCATCTATGTGTTGGGGGTGTATCATACATCCCAATAATCATCTCAGTTGTGGCCACGTGCCCTCTTTGAATGGATTGCATCCTAGCATCTATAAGAGACATATACATGTCCCTTTTATCAAATGGCTCTGCCTCATGAGGCTCTGCAGATGCTTGGCCCTATGGTGGTCCTCTCCCTCTACGAGGATAGCGTGGTGATACTGGCTGAGCTGCCTCATCACCTCCACAATATTGTCTGTAATAGGCCTCATCAATAGCTTTCCTAGGCCTCTCAAATGGTGGAGTAGAGATATTCACCTCAACTAGCTCACATAGGTGTGTAATCAAAGAGGGATGCCTCAAGGGTGCCTTGTTGTTCATAGTGTTGACACACACCTGCATCTCATTGGCTATGACCTGGCCAATGTTAATGCCCATCCCTCTGAGCACACAGTACAAAAGAAGTGCCCTGCTGACATTGATATCTAAAAGATGTGAGCAGGTTGGATGTTAGCATGAGAAAATGCCATCCAATAATTTGCTAGAGGTGTCAGATAAGCTCTCCTTATGTTCACAACCGCACCATTCCTGTTTCTCTGAAAGTGTCCTCCAAGCACACATAGGACACTCTCCACATCACCAAAGTCTGCTCCTTCTTCCATGTTTAGAGCAAACTAACACTCCTCAGCAGCTCATTCAGTATCTAAAAATCTATTAATGGAATCAGGGTTACCCAACCTCCTTGCGTTGGTGTAGAATTCTTTCACCATTACTATGTTAGCTGGTGCAGGGTAAGTGGTTAGCCTTCCCTAGTTTCTGTTTTCCAATTGCTCTCCAAACTGTGGAGCAAAATCAGGTATCAGTTCAACCATCCTTTCCAATAATAGCCTCCTATCTTGGACAACCTTGGAGTGGCACTCATGCTTGCGGGAAAGGAACTTGTTGGCATAGGAGCATTTTGGTTCCTTATCCTTCCTCTTGGATTTATAGTTTTGATTCTCTTGCCCGATGAGGAGGTCATCCCTACATCAAACACAATTCACAAAATCACAAGACATATTGTTAAGCATTAGTAAACCACGAACAACACCCTAAAATCATTCCTATCACCGCTGAGGGCAAACAAAACCCCTCAGCACAACCTGTGAATCAAACCAGCAAGCCAAAAAGCATAAAAACATCAGTCTGCCAGAATCGCGCTCAAGGGAAATTTTCTCTCAGCAACGATTCTGCAGATTTTGCAAATTGCTTTAAAATAATGGTCTAATCTCCACCCACATGCAATTTTCCTAGTTCCAGACCCAAATCAAGCATTTCAATCGGTTCAAATAGCAATTAATTCATCTAATCATGCATAAAATTCAAAATCCCTAAAGAATCATGCTTAGACAACCATGTCCATATTAATTCATGCTTTCAAAAACCCTAGAATGCAAAATGCTTGTACTTACTTGGGTAAAGATGTTAGGTGAGTGAAAAATGCTCTAGGAATGTGAAGAAATCAGCCCCCAACAACAATGCTCTCACCAAACCCAAAACTTGGAGTAGAAGTGAGTGGAAGAGAGGTTTTGTGAAGGGGTAAGAAGGAAAAAGTGAAGAGAACTCTTTGAAGAGTGCTTGAGAGTGTGTGGGAAGAGTGATATCTGAAAGTGCCTAACAAAACGCGCCCTAGGGTATAAAAGAGGCCTAATGGGCCAAATCCCGTTGAGCCCAATTAACACAAAATAGTCCACCCAACTCTACAGCAGTCGCACTAAGCGGTAATTACCGTTGAGCGGCATTTTCGGCACCAACTCTCCTTCTTCCTAACTTGCCCTAGGTGTCCTATACTAATGCCTCTTACTCACCCAATGCATTTAAGTTCTCACAACACTCAAACATTCAATCACTATAATGCATCTAAAGTATAATCAAAAGAAACAAAGATAAGGTAAATCAACTGGGTTGCCTCCCAGGTAGCGCTTGTTTAACGTCACGAGCCTGACCCAAAATTCACCAACACCCATTAGTAGGTGTAAACAAACCTAGTATCCTTCAGTAGATACTCAACCACCTAGCATCCATCTACTGATGCTATTCCATAAAATCTCAAAACAACATAAATCAATGTCTTAAAGTTTATAAAATTACATCAGCAAAATAATAAAATTAATGAAATTAATGTTCTCAAATCACTGGGGTGCCTCCCAGTAAGCGCTCTTTTAACGTCATTAGCTTGACCCAATAAATCTCAAGTTCCATCTTTAGTGTTGGAGTTCTCCTTGCTTTCATCACACCAACTCATCAATTGCTTTCGGTCCACCTTCTTGACTCGTCTTGAATATGGAGCTTCAACTTCTATCACTTCATTCTCTTTATAGTCTTTCATAACCCACAACTTGTTCTTGAATCTTACTAGTGTACCAAGTTTGAGTTGTTCCTGGATCAAGTCATCATGAACCTTCCTTCCTTTGCCATCTTTTTCTTCTTCCCTAACCTATGACAAGAAACAATTTTTACCTTTGAAGACCAGCTTTGCAGCTTTTGAACTAGTCAAGTGGGCATCCTTACATGCAACTTTATGACTAGCCTCCTTCTCTTGAATCTGCTACTCCCCTTTTGAAGAAACTAAAGATCACCTTTTCTCCTTGGTCTTGAAGCACTATCATCCTATCATCCACATTGATGATTACCTTTGTTGTTTTCATAAACAGTCTTCCAAGAATGATTGAGACCTTCTCATCCTCCTTCATCTCCATCACCACAAAGTCTACCAAGAATTTTAGTTTGTCTATGCAAACCACCACATCTTCCGCCATACCATATGGTTTCTTTAAAGATCCATCTGCCATTAGCAAAGTCACCTTTGTTGGCTTGACTTCAAGATCACCAATCCTTTCAAGCAGAGATAAAGGCATCAAATTAATGCTTGACCCTAAATCAATTAGGGCTTTCCTTATATTCTTCTTCCCAGTGACGCAAGGAATAGTAAAACTTCCTAGATCTTACACTTTTGGAGGAAGTGGCTTCTTCTCAATAACACTGCAATCTCCCTTTTCATCTAGATATCTCTTCTTTATGATACTTGCTTCATGTGCTTTGCATAAGCTGGAATTGTTGCAATGCTTCATTCAAAGGTATAGTAATCTCCAATTTCCTGAAGATATCTTTAAAGCGCCCATATTGTCTGTCTTTTTCAATCTTTTCACTCCCCTTAGGGTAAGGAAGAATTTTATCATTTTTCTCAAATTTTTTTCTCTCACTTCTTCTTGTCTTTCTCTTTTCTATCATCCTCACTTATTATCTCTTGTTTTCTCTCAACTCTCTCTTTTCCCTCATCCACCCTCTCATCATCTGCACTTACAATAACTTTACACTCTTCCTTGGGGTTAACCTCAGTATTAGCCCCAAAACATTTGTCAGGCATATCCTCCAGCTTCCTAGCCATTTGACCAACCTATATCTCTAAATTTCTAATTGTAGCTTCAGTGCTTTTATGGTTGGAGATAGTCACCTGAATAAATTGTTGAAGAGTTTCTTCAAGCTTTGATGATTTCTCATTTAATGCAGATACTTGTTGCCATATTGATGGTTCCTGTTGTGGTCTATTCAATTGTCCTGCTTGTCCAGCTTGTCCATTCTGACCTTGACCCATGCTTGGATGAGGTTTCCACTCTTGGTTGTAGTTTTCTTGGCGGTATGGAAATTGATTTGCCATAAAATTGACATCTTCTAAAGCCTCCACTGGAAAAGCACATTGACCATTGATATGGTCACCACCACACAGTTCACAAAGTTGTTGTTGAACCTGTGCAACATTCTTTAGCTCCTTTGTTGTTGAACCTAGTTAGATCTTTGTGGTGAGGGTTGTAGAAGTGTTTCCAGAGAAGGAAATAGTTCTCTAGAAGTTCGAATTCTCCTCCTCCTTTTACTTTCGTTCAATCCTTCAAGAAGAGGTTCCGAAGTTTTCTTGGTCCTAGTCCGAATTCTATCCTGCATACACAAGAACACAAAACCCTAGAAATAATTGTTAGCACAAAAAGATAGAAAAGATAAACTAAAAAGATAACAAGATAAAAAGATAAAACAAAAAGATAGAAAGATAGAAAATAAAAAGATAAACAAAAAGATAAAATAATAAAAAGATAAAACAAAAAGATAAAAAGATAAAAAAAATCAAGTCAAAGCTAATTAATAATCACACAAATAAAATAGTTAAACCACGAGTCCCCAACAATGGCACCAAAAACTTGTTAACCCTCGGCAAGTGTACCGAATCGTATCAAGTAATAATAAATGATAAGACCAAATATCGTTTCACAAAGGACTCACGGTCTAAACAATTATGTGATTTGTTGATTATCTTAGACTTGTAATTAAAAATATTGTTGTTGAATTATGAAAAATAAACATGAATATAAGGTTTTGATCAATGAACTTGAAAGATGCAAAAACGGTTGATGTATAATATGAATGATTATGTTGTTGGGGTTTCTGATTCATCTTATCTACTCTCATGTATTCAAGAATTCATCTTTCTTCATTAATGTTAATGTCACTTTCTAATTTTCCTTAAACCCGATGTCTCGGTGAAGAAAGCCTACTTTTAATCACTAGTTTACAATGTCTTGTCTTCCTAGCAATTATTCAAGCATTACATTCGCACAAAAGCTTAAAGGCAACCAATCCTCCTATCCCTATGTCTAAGCAATATTACTCTTGGGAGAATTTCTTCATATGTGTCCATACAAATAACATCAATGATCATGCAATTGAATGAGTTAAACAAAGCATGCATAGAGTATAGAAGAAAAACCCTAACAATTAATGATAAAAAACATATGAATTAAAGAACCAATCCAATACATGAGAGTTTCAAAGGATTACATTGATTCTCCAACAATAATGAAGGTTTAGTTCATCATAATCATGGTGAAACTAGATGAAAAACAATGAAAGAATAAAAGATAGAACCCTAGAAGTTCAAGAATAGAGCTTGAGCATCCAAAATCCTCCTTTAAGGCGTGAGGAAAGTTTGATTTTGCCTTGTTCTGTCCAAAGATACTAACCCTAATTCGGCTAAAACCTTATACACTCATAAGAGAAATGTCCATATTTGTATTAAAGCATTCGAAACTTCTTTTATCCTTCTTTTGGTAACTCTTCTCTGGTCTTCCATTCTTCTCCACTGATGTAGACTTATCATCATGATCATCCTTGGTCTCATCAACCTTCCAACTTCCTTTTATACATTTCCCTTTCCATTTCTTTTGCTTCTTGTTCTCTTCATTTCTGGAATGATGCACTTTTAGGTCTTGTTCATCATTCTTGATGGGATTACTATTAATCATTCTCATTTCATGTGCTTCTAAAGAACTCTGAAGAATCAAACTTTTGTGGTAATGATCTCATGATTTTCTCAATAATGATAAAATTATTGATAGACTCTCCACACCCTTTCATTTGATTTGTTATGGTTAGAATTTTGTTAAAATACTCACCAACTCTATCACTGTCCTCCATTTGCAGTAGCTCATACTGCCTCCTAAGGGGTTGGAGCTTCACTTTTTTGATATTTTCCCCTTCTGCATGGCATCAAACCAATATACTCCAGGCTTCTCTAGCACTAATCGCATTTTGGATTTTCTCAAAATGGACATCATCAACACATTGATGAATAATGAACAATGCCTTGTTGTCCTTCCTCCTGGCTACAACTTTCTGATCTTCTGATGCACCAAGATCAAGCTCTCGACCATCTCCTTCAATAACATCACACACATCTTGAAATTTGAACAACACTCTCATCTATGTGCTCCATCTATTCCAATTTTTCTCTGTTGAAAGATTAGCCGTTAAAATATCACTTCCCACCATTCCTCAATACAAACTTCTATCAAGAACCCAAGTTTTTGACAACCAACTTTCTTCTTTGCTCCAACCACTCTGACCAGCTTCACTGTGATCGTGATTTCTGAAACACCATATGTCTTTTTGCAACCAGGCTCTGACACCAATTCTATTGGAGAATTGGAAGAGAAATGAAATAGTATGAAGTGTCTTTATTACTCATACTGCATTGATGCAATTTTTATATACAGAATGTATACAAGGCTTATCAGAAAAGAAAACTAATTATAAAATAACAAAAATAACTGCCTTATTACAAAATGAAATTATATATTACTAAATTGTTCAATATGCCATGTCATTTAAAAAAATTCATATCAAAATGTCACATCATTCATAAAAACTTATATTAACATGCCACCTCAATGTTTGTAACGTTGTTTAATTAATTTATCAACAAAAATTTTATTGCTTCAATTTTTCAAAATTAAAAACTGAATTAGAAAATATAGGAATTGATTTAAGATTCAAATAAAAAATAGAAACCTCCACAATGAGTAAACCATATAAATAAAATATTACAAGAATCCAATTTTATATTTTCTCTCTTATTAATCTCAAGTAAAATGAAAAAAGTCTATTATAAACTGGTGAAAACTATACGTTTAATGTGATTTATGTGTCTACATTTCTATTATACTAAAATAATACGTACTTTAAAAATATAAAAAAATAGTTTTTGTAAGAATAGACACTAAAAAGTTATAAAATTATTGACGCTGTTATTTTTATTCCAGATATTATACAATTAGTAAAAAAATAGAAGATTATGTATTTTACTAGAAAATTTAATTATTTTAATTTAATAGAAGATAAAACTATCTAATTAAAAGTAACACAAAAAAAATACTTATCTCTTTATAAGATAATAGCAAAAAATTTACAGATATATTTTAATTAAGTTTAAAATAAAGTTCTCAAATTGACGGTTGAAATAATTCCTCTAAATTATATTGAATTCAAAATTTAAATCTTAAAATTTAATATTTTCATTTATGGTCCTTAAAACGCTACCCATTAAAATCTTGCCCCTCAAATATCACCATCAGAGTGTAACCAGTTCTGATTAAAGGAGGAATATATGAAATAAAAAGCAAACTCAAAAGAAATAAAAACCCGAGCAAAAATAGAATGGAAGTTCAAATAGCCTACTTGAGTTCCTATTCTCATCGAGTGGTTGGCATGGGATATATCCTTTCCCACAATTTTTATCCGACCAAACAAACCAACTCAACACAAAACAATCATGCAACAAATCTTTCTTTCACACTCATAGATTGAGTCATAGATTCATAGATTGAATCTTGGCATGGCTTCTTTCTCTTCAACTGCAGTCACTGCAACTCTCAAACTCCACGAACACTCCAGAAAATACTCTCCAAGCTCTTATCCAACAGAGAAGGTACTCTCTCTTTCTGTTACTTATTCCGATCATATACTTCACTTCTCTGTTACTAAATTCAGATAGACCACTTTGTCGTCTCCAAGTACATAACGTAGTACTGTTAGATTGTCGTTTTAGTCTCTGAATTTAGCAAAATTTTTACTGGTATGCTAGTATTATTATTTAGATTACATCATTTTTTTAATTTTGAATCAAAGCAAGTGATGAATTTTATTTGAAAGTATGTTAATGTTGTTGTTCAATTGTGTAGCTCTTTCACTCATTAATTTGGTTATTGATAAATCTGTGCTGAAATTTTTTGACATCATTTTAAACCTTCTAAATGCATAACAAGTGTTCAGATAAAAGAATACTCACACTAGAAATGCTAATTTCAGGGTCAAAGCATTTCTTTCCAGAAAAGCCAAAGATTCACCAATTTGGATTTTCGGGAAGAACTTTCATTGACCAGAGAGGGAACAGAAGAGGTGGAACAATCCTTCTACTTTCCCTTGTTGCAACAATGCAAAGACGAATGCTCCTACTCAGACACACAAATTGTTCATGGTCATGCCATGAAAACGGGTGCTCATGAAGACGTTTATGTCATGTCAATTTTGGTCGACGTTTATGTCAAATGTGGGAACATGGATGACGCTCGCAAGGTGTTTGACAACTTGCCTAGAAGAAACGTGGTTGCATGGACCACGTTAATAGCGGGTTATGCTCAGAACTCGCTACCCAAGCATGGCATTCTTGCTTTTCAAGAGATGTTGCATGCAGGAAGTTACCCTTCTGCTTACACTCTTGCTGTTGTTCTAAATGCTTGTGCTTCTTTGTACTCTCTTAAGTTAGGAGATCAATTCCATGCTTACATAATCAAATATCATGTTGAGTTTGACACCAATGTTGGCAATGCGCTTTGTAGTTTATACTCCAAATGTGGCAGGTTGGATTATGCTCTGAAAGCATTCAGGAGAATAAGGCAAAAGAATGTAGTTTCATGGACTTCAGCTGTTTCTGCTTGTGGGGACAATGGTGCAGCTGTTAAGGGGTTAAAACTCTTTCTTGAGATGATTTCTGAGAACATAGAGCCTAATGAGTTCACTGTAACCAGTGTCTTGAGCCAGTGTTGTGGAATTCAGTCTCTAGAATTTGGGACACAGGTTCGTACGTTGTGTATTAAATTTGGATATGAATCAAACCTACATGTTAGGAATTCTTTGTTGTATTTGTACATAAAAAATGGTTGCATTGGTGAGGCTCAGAGGTTGTTTAATGGAATGGATGATGTCAGTTTGGTTACATGGAATGCAATGATTGCCGGATATGCACAGATGATGGAACTCACAAAGGATAATCTTTCTTCATTCGAATTTGGAAGTGAGGCACTGAAATTTTTCTCCAAGTTGAATCGGTCGGGCATTAAACCTGATCTGTATACCTTCTCCAGCGTCTTGACTATTTGTAGTAGAATTATGGCTTTAGAGCAAGGGGAACAAATTCATGCGCAGATTATGAAAGCTGGGTTCTTGTCAGATGTGATTGTAGGTACTTCACTGGTTAACATGTACAATAAGTGTGGTAGCATTGAGAGGGCCAGCAAAGCATTTCTAGAGATGTCTACTAGAACTATGATATTATGGACTTCTATGATTACAGGTTTTTCACAGCATGGTATCTCACAACAAGCATTGCGTCTTTTTGGGGATATGAGGCTCACAAGAGTTAAACCAAATGCGGTTACTTTTGTGGGTGTTTTAGCAGCATGCAGCCATGCTGGAATGCTCAATCAAGCACTCAACTACTTTGAGATCATGCAAAAGAGATATAAAATTACGCCTGTTATGGACCACTATGAGATCATGGTTGATATGTTTGTAAGGTTAGGTAGGCTGGAGCAAGCTCTGAATTGCATTAAGAAAATGAATTGTGCGCCTAGTGAGTCTATTTGGTCAATCTTCATTGCTGGTTGTAGAAGCCATGGGAATCTGGAATTGGGGTTTTATGCTGCTGAACAGTTACTAAGTCTCAAACCAAAAGATACAGAGACATATGTATTGTTGTTGAATATGTACCACTCAGCTGGGCGTTCTGAGGATGTTTCAAGGGTGAGGAAGATGATGAAAGAGGAGACTGTTGGAAAATTGAAGGATTGGAGCTGGATTAGTATTAAAAACAAAGTATATTCGTTTGAAACCACTGACAAAACACACCCAGAGAGTGCAGTAATATGTAAATCATTGGAAGATTTACTTGCCAAAGCAAAGAGTCTTGGCTACGAGATGCTAGAAAGTGTGGAAAAACTTGATGAAGAGGAAGGGGAAAAGACATCCTCCCCTACTTTTTATCACAGTGAGAAGTTGGCCATTACATTTGGGTTGGAGAACTTGCCAAGTTCTTCTCCAGTAAGAGTTGTCAAGAGCACTTTATTATGCAGGGATAGCCATAATTTTATTAAGTATGTCTCAACACTGAGTGGTAGGGAAATCATCCTTAGAGATAGTAAGCGGCTTCACAAATTTGTCAATGGAAAATGCTCTTGTGGAAATTTTTGTGGTTTTCTCTAAAAGCAGCATCTCAAATTTCATGTGTTGCAGTCCAAAATTGATGAGTTTTTTTTTACATCTCCGCACTTACTAATATAACACGTGAAACTACACTGATAAGCTTCAAATTATTGTGATTATAGTTTCCCAAAAGGTTGGCGCATATATTACTAGATCACACACGAAATCTTTAACATGTATTAAACAATGTACAAATGGCTTACCCTTCTAAGATGATATGATGATCTTGTGTTAGACAATTAAAAGTGTATGTGAGGAGAAATAAAAGGGGAGAAAGTTAGTGGCCGGGTAGAGGGGGAAATCAGTTAGAGGAGAGATGGTTAGTTTGTTAGAAGAGAGAGGGAATATAAATAACAAAGAGATTGGAGAGAGAGGGGGGATTTTGGAGTATTGAGACTGGATCTCTTGGCCAATGGAGGAAGGGAGGCTTCCTTGAGAGAGATAGTATACTTGTATTTCCTTTTACTACAGATTACATCAGAAATAGAAATACATATTCATATCTATTCATCCTTACTTGCTTACTGTTGAGTGTGTGGGTGAGTTTGAAATTTGCTGTTCGGCTCCTTGAACAAAGGAACCTAACAGATTTGGTCCGACCTGCCGGATCAGAGAAGAGGAGTGCGCGTGATCGGAGAAGAATGGAGGGGCGAATGGTGGCTGTGGAGTCGACGATGGAGGAGTTGAAGGCAGAAATGCGAGCGATGACTCTCGAGTTACGACGAGCCCTCGGAAGACGTTCTGGAACCCGCGATAGGAGTTCGGAGGGGAGTCGAAATTCCGTTCAGGGTGATCGAGAACGAAGGTCGACAGAGAGCTCTGATGAAGAATCGGAGGAGGACCGGAACGACGTACAACGCAGTTGGATGAAGCGAGTTGAGCTTCCAACTTTTGAAGGTACTGATCCAACGGGATGGATAGCGAAGGCTGAGAAATTTTTTGACATCCAAGGAGTGACGGAGAAGGAGAAGATGAAGTTAGTGTATATTTGTATGGACGGAAGCGCTAACTACTGGTTCCGCTTTTGGCGGAAGAAAACCCGACATCCAACATGGAAGGCATTCACGGAGGCGTTGACGAGGAGGTTCGGCGGATTAATGAGGGGAACCATCTTTGAGAAGTTGGCTGCGGTACGACAAAGAGGGGGCGTCGATGAGTATATCCACGAGTTCGAGGTACTCGTGGCGCAAGCGTCCGGAGTAACCGAAGACCAATTGCTGGGGTATTTTTTCGCGGGTTTGCAGGAGGGATTACGAAACGCTGTGAGACCGCATGACCCACGTGATTTGTTGACGGCGATGGAGAGAGCTAGGGACGTCGAACAAGTGGGGTTGACATCGCGGGGGAGTAGTGGAGCTGGAGGAAAAGGAGGGGTGACGTGGGGGAGATACTCCGCGAGTTCCGGGACGGTGGCGAGGACGGAAACTTTTCGTGGGCCGTCGGAAGGGTCGGTGAATGGTAGCGGAGGGCCAGGGATAAAGAAGGACATTAGTGCGAATACCATGATTTCAAAGGCTGGTAGTAGTGGAGGAGGAAACGCAGGACGGGGCGTCAGGACTCTACCATACCCAGAATACATTAAGCGGCGTGAAGAAGGACGTTGTTTCCACTGCGGCGGACCCTACAGCCCGGGCCATCGCTGTGCGGAACGGAGCATGCGGGTCATGATTTTGGCGGAGGAGGATGAAGAGGAAGAGGCGGAGGAGAATGTCGTGGTAGAACCGATGACGATGGAGTTGTCGGGATTGTCCGCCGGTGGACTCTCACAATCTAACACGATGAAGCTGCAAGGTTGGGTGCAAGGGAAGAAAGTTCTGGTGCTAATCGATAGTGGGGCTACCCATAGTTTTATATCTACCAAATTGGTGAAAGAGTTGGGTCTGCAGTGCACCGACACACGCCCTTATAAAGTATGTTTAGGGGATGGACAAAAAAAAATGACCAGCGGGTATTGCACAGGAGTCCCTGTGTTATTAGAAGGCTTAGAAGTTAGAGATAAATTTTATCTCTTTGAATTAGGCGGTGTGGACGTAATACTAGGAATTACGTGGTTAGCATCCCTGGGAGAGATAAAGGTGGATTGGGGACAGCTCATCATGAAGGTGGCGCATGGAGGGGAAGAAGTAGAAATAAAGGGTGATCCAGCGTTGACACGTAGGGTGGTGACTCCAGAAGCACTTATTAAAGAAAAAGGGATTGAAGTTATGACCTTAGTGTGGAGTTTAAGCCAAACAGAATTGATGGATGGGGAGATAGAAAAGAGTGGCTTAACACAGGATGAGGAGGTAGAATTGGCACAAATTCTGAGTGATTTTGAAGGGATATTCAGAGACCCCCAAGGACTACCACCCGAGCGGAGAGTTGATCACAAAATTCCATTGAAGGAGGGCAGTGAACACGTTAATGTGAGGCCATATAGGTACCCCCATGGCATGAAAACAGAGATAGAGCGTCAGGTGGAGGAGATGCTGAATCTGGGCATTATTAGACCCAGTAACAGCCCTTATTCTAGTCCTGTAATATTGGTAAAAAAGAAAGATGGAAGTTGGAGGTTTTGTGTGGATTATAGGGCATTGAACAGAGTAACAGTGGCTGATAAATACCCTATTCCAGTCATTGAGGAGCTGCTGGATGAACTTCAAGGAGCATCATATTTTTCAAAAGTTGATTTGAAGGCTGGGTATCACCAGATAAGAATGAAGAGTGAAGACATTCCAAAAACTGCTTTTCGGACACATCAAGGGCATTATGAATTCCTTGTGATGCCCTTTGGGCTAACAAACGCCCCAGCTACATTCCAAGACATGATGAATTCAATATTAAGGCCGCTGTTGAGGAAGTTCGTGTTAGTATTTTTTGACGATATACTCGTATATAGCAAGACTTGGGAGGATCACTCACAACACCTAACGCAAGTCTTAAAAGTCTTGGCCGAACATAAACTTTTTGCAAACAGAAAGAAGTGTGAATTTGGAAGAAGACAAGTGAGGTATTTGGGACACAAGATCTCGGCAACAGGGTGGAAATGGATAAAGAAAAGGTTGCAGCTGTTTTGGAATGGCCAGAGCCCAAAAACATCAAGGAGTTGAGAGGATTCCTCGGGTTGACGGGGTATTATCGAAGATTCATTAGAAACTATGGGAAAATAGCTAAACCCCTTACTGATTTGTTAAAAAAGGGAATGTTTAAATGGTCTACAGAAGGAGCAGTGGCTATGCAGAAGCTTAAAGAAGCCGTGACTACAGCTCCAGTATTGATTCTCCCTGATTTTAATCAAACATTTGTTGTAGAGTGTGATGCTTCGGGTACCGGTGTTGGGGCAGTTTTGTCACAGAAGAACAAACCCATAGCCTTCTTTAGTAAGGCATTATCTGAGTCTTCTTTGACCAAGTCCGTTTATGAGAAGGAATTAATGGCACTTGTGCTTGCTATACAACATTGGAGGCCATATTTATTGGGTCAGAAGTTTACTGTCCTTACGGATCAAAAAAGTTTGCGTTATCTACTGGAACAACGCATTACAACTCAAAGTCAGCAAAATTGGCTAGCTAAGCTTCTGGGGTACGAATTTGAAATCAAATACAGGACAGGTGCATCTACTCGTGTGGCTGATGGGCTATCCAGAAAAGGAACAGAAGAGGAGGAAACAGAAAAGATGTTACAGATGATATCTAGACCATACTGGTCTGAATTTCAAGAAATCATGGAGGAGGTGGAGAAGGACGAGAGTTTAAAGAAGGTGCTAGAAGAAATAAGGGCAGATCCTAACTCTCACCCAGCTTACACGATAGAGCATGGAAGATTACATTACAAGGGGAGACTTGTATTGTCGGCAAAATCTGTTTGGATACCTAGATTGTTGGCTGAATTCCATAGTAGTGTCACAGGAGGACATTCAGGGGTTTATAGAACCTATAGGAGGGTGGCACAATCTTTGCATTGGATAGGTATGAAGAAGACCGTTACAGATTTTGTGGCTGCATGTCTAGTTTGCCAACAACACAAGTACTTGGCAGCCTCTCCCCAAGGGTTGTTGCAGCCTTTACCTATACCTCAAGCAATCTGGGAGGAGATTAGTATGGATTTTATAGTAAAATTACCCAAATCTCATGGGTTTGATACTATACTAGTGGTGGTGGACCGACTCAGCAAATATGGCCATTTTATCCCTGTTAAACACCCTTATACAGCTAGGACGATAGCTGAAATGTTTGTGAAGGAAGTGATTAGGCTTCATGGGATACCTATGACTATTGTCAGTGATCGAGACTCCACATTCTTGAGTGCTTTTTGGAGGGGGATTTTCCGCCTGCAGGGAACACAGCTGAACATGAGCACTGCTTATCATCCAGAGTCGGATGGACAAACTGAAGTTTTGAATAGGGTGCTGGGAACTTACTTGCGCTGTTTTAGTTCTGAACAGCCCAAGATTTGGAGTACAGTATTGCCTTGGGCGGAATTTTGGTACAACACTAGTTACCAAGGAGCATCCAAATGCACACCTTTTGAAACTGTATATGGACGACCCCCTCCAACTCTTACACGTTTCATTCCTGGGGAAACAGTGGTGGAGGCAGTGGCACAAGACCTACAAACCCGAGATGAAGCTTTGACACAACTGAAATATCATTTGGCCAGAGCTCAGGACCAGATGACACACTACGCCAACAAGAAGCGGAGGGAAGCCAAGATCCAAGAAGGAGATTGGGTATTCCTTAAAATCAGGCCTCATAGACAGACCTCTATGCCAACACGGTTACACCCAAAGCTGTCTGCACGGTATTATGGACCATTTTTGGTGGAGAAACAAATAGGACCTGTTGCTTTTCGCTTGCAGTTACCAGAAACCTCAAGAATACACCCTGTATTCCATGTTTCCCAATTGAAACTAGCCATAGGAGATCATCCGATGGAAGGACATCTCCCAACTGAACTGCAAGATGATAAACCTATGTACACTCCTCTGAAAGTGTTACAGCGCAGGAACCAGCAGCAGCAAGGAGAGGAGATTCCCCAAGTTTTAATACAATGGAAAGAAAGTGGGTTGGATGGTGCTACTTGGGAGGAGGAACATTACATCCGACAGCAGTTCCCTGACTTCAACCTTGAGGACAAGGTTGATCTTGGGGAAGAGGGTAATGTTAGACAATTAAAAGTGTATGTGAGGAGGAATAAAAGGGGAGAAAGTTAGTGGCCGGGTAGAGGGGGAAATCAGTTAGAGGAGAGATGGTTAGTTTGTTAGAAGAGAGAGGGAATATAAATAACAAAGAGATTGGAGAGAGAGGGGGGATTTTGGAGTATTGAGACTGGATCTCTTGGCCAGTGGAGGAAGGGAGGCTTCCTTGAGAGAGATAGTATACTTGTATTTCCTTTTACTACAGATTACATCAGAAATAGAAATACATATTCATATCTATTCATCCTTACTTGCTTACTGTTGAGTGTGTGGGTGAGTTTGAAATTTGCTGTTCGGCTCCTTGAACAAAGGAACCTAACATCTTGGCTCCGCATGTGAGACATCGGATTTCTTGAGTTTACTGAAACTTTTTTTTTTTAATGTTATATGTTCAGAAATTATCCAAAATATCAAAGTAAACCATTTGTTTGTGTTATTACAAACTTAGGGTATGATTGTTTGACCGTTCCAAAGTCTTAAACATATTTGAAGTCAGACAAGAGACAGGTTGGCCCCAGTGTGCATGGGAAACAAACAAACTAAAATAAACACATTATAATAACAAGGTGAAATTGGAGAATTTCATTATATACACTAAGCCTCATCCTGACCCTTAAACATTTCGAAATATCCTTCTCAGAATGTAAAAATGAGGTGTAGAGTGAGCTTTTTTTAACAAATTCAAGAAATTGGTTTTTGTTGTGGAAGTTATAGGAAGGGAGAGGATCTTGGAAGAACAATCAAATGAATTAGGGACTCCAACAATTGAATGGAACCCGAACATGTATGTTATTTGATTGAGAATGTACAAAATTAATGTTACAATAGAATGTTCAATAGTCCAAAAACTAATACTGTAATTGGTATATATATAGCAGTTCAGTTACAACTGACACAATAATTGCCACTAATGTATATACTGCATCAATCCTCCCTCCTTAGGATAATCCTTGTCCTCAAGGATTAAAATTAGGAAACTTCTTCAAATCAAAGAAGAATTTCCATGTTGCATCCTCTGGAAGTAGGTGCTTCCATTTAACAAGAACCTCAGTAACAGACCTATTTCCCCTCTTGACTGTCATGCTTTCTATGATTGTCTTTGGCTCCTTAACTCTGGATTCTTCATCATTCATTGGGCAGTGGACTGATGTGCTAGCTTCTCCTACAAATTTCAGCTGTGATAGGTGAAAAACATCATGAACGAGTGATCCAGCTGGTAATTGAATCTTATAGGCTATTGCTCCAATCTTTTCGGTCACAGCATAAGGTCCATATTATTTTGGAGCTAATTTGGCATTGCTCCTATAGCTACAGAGATTTTTCCATAAGGGTGTAATTTCACGAATACCAAACCTTTGATTTTTGTCAATGTTTTGACAGCGGTAGCCAAGTTTCGAACCATGTGGGTAACTGGTCATGTAAGGAAGAAGTCGTTGCACATTCTTATTGATAGTGGGAGTACCCATAATTTCTTAGACATAAATGTAGTCAAGAAATTAGGGTGCAAGATTGACAAAACGGGTCATGTTAGTTTCATTGTGGTTGATGGAGCAAGAGTCCATATTATATTAATACTATGGTCAAAGGTTTTTCTTGGTTTATACAAAATACTACCTTTACTTCGGATATCATGTTGTTACCTTTAGGCTGTTATATGGTTCTTGGGATAGAATAACTTATTACATTGGGGATAATTACATGGAACTTTGACAAGTTAACCATTCAATTATGTTAGGAAGATAAAAGTATATGAGCGGAGGAATAAAAGAGGAGTATTGTTAAGACCTCGGCAAGTGTACCAAATCGTATCAAGTAATAATAATTGGTAGGACCAAGTATCTTTTCCAAGAGACTCACGACACTAAACAATCATGTAATTACTTAACTAATTTAGACTTTAAAGAACAATTTAGGGCTTTGAATGCAAAAACAAGAAAGTAAATATGAATGCACTTTTGATCAATTGAAGAAAAACACAAAGATGAATGTATGATATTGAAAATATGAGATGAATATGTTGTTGGGGTTTAAATTTCACCTAGTTTACTCTCATGCATATATGAATTCATCTTCTTCATTAATGTTAATATCACTTTCTAAATTACTTAAAATCTGATGTCTCAACGAAGAAAGCTTATGCTTAATTACTAGATCACAATGTCTTACACCTAATAATTAATTCTCCATTACGATTATAAGCTTAAGTAAGCAAAACTCGTATCCCCATCCCTGAGCAATACTGCTTTTGGAAGAAATTCTCCAGATCTAGGTTTTCCCATATGTGTCCATATCACGAAAACCAATAATCATGTCATGAATGAGTTAAACATATATAACAAGGATAGAGCAAAGAAAAATAACCCTAACAATTAATGAAAGAAGCAAATATCAATTAAAAACCAATTCAGATACATGAGAGTTCACAAGGTTACATCATCCCCCAAGAACAAATTGAATTTAGTTCCCCCTTGTCATGGAGAAACTAGATGAACAATGGAATGAGAATGAAAGATAAACCATAAAAACCGAAGAGGAGAGCTTCTGCATCCACTTCTGCCTCTAAAGAGTTGGAAAAATCTGAATTTGTGTCAATTTGGTCAAAAGATACTCCCTCTAGGACGTCCAGGTCCTTATATACAGTTGAATTGGATCATGGGCCAATGTTGACACCGCTTAGCGACCCAAGAAGGGCGCCCAGGCATGAAACATTACTTGAAGACTAGCGCTCAGCGTCCTTGTAAGGGCGCTAAGCCGTGAATGCGAGACTCCTGCGTTGAGGGCCCTAGAGGACAACGCCTAAGCGTCCTGCGACCTTCTACAGCCTTCTCTTCTGGTGCTCTTTCTGTCCTTTCTGCTTTCCAACTTCTTGACATTTAACTCCTCTTCCAATTCACCCTAGTTTCCTACAAAATCAAGGGAATTTAGGGATAAAATCTTCAACTATAACCTCAACTCTCTTATTCACCAAAATAAGCTAAAAACAAGAGAACGAGCAAGTTTCTAAGTCAAAAAGGGTTCATTTATTATCAAATTTTAATCCCAAATAACGGTGAAATCAACCGTTATCAAGTACCGAATGGTAGTAGGAAGGAAGGAGGGAAGTATAGACCCAACGATAGTGGGAAGGAATGAGGGAAGTATAGACCGAACGATAGCTAGAAGGAAGGAGGAAAGTAGAGACCGAGTGATATAAATAAACTAATATCGAATGGTAGCTTAAAGGGAGGATGGGATCAAAGGTCGAACGGTACATATACGCTAGTACCAAATGGTAATTAGCATAAGTAGATTGGATTATCAGAAAGGTTAGGATGTAGGAAGGCAACACTATAAATAGTCTTCTTGTGACTCTATTCATTAGGTTATTTCTTTTGAGTAAAGACTAGGCATTCTTGCTAGTGGAGGAACGGAGGCTTCTTTGGGATACTTACTTGTAATTCTGTTTTTTATACTTTACAAAATTAATAAAATAGATATACATATATTTATCTTCTGTCAATCGAGTGTTGAGGTTAGAAGAGAGTATAGATTAGGTTATTGTCATAAAGTAACCTAACAGATTGGTCCGACCTGTCGGATCTTCATCGGAGGAGCGATCTAAACGCTTATGGAGAAGAAGAATGAAAGGAAGAGTGGTTGCGATTGAGTTGATGATAGAAGAGTTGAAGGCAGAGATGAGAGCAGTAACTAACAAATTTCAAGCGTTTGGTCGCACCCTTGGACGACGAACCATGAACCAGGATAGGAGTTCAGCAAGGAGTCGGGACTCTATTAATGCACAACGGGAACGACAACCACCAGAAAGCTCAGAGGATGAATCGAAAAAAGATAGAGGAGAAGTTCAACGCAGTTGGATGAAGCGCATTAAACTACCAACATTCGAAGGTGCGATCCCATGGGCTGGATCGCAAAGGCGGAGAAATTGTTTTACCTCCAAAGCGTGACAAAGAAGGAGAGGATGAACCTGTTTTATATGTGCATGGAGAGAGGCGCTAGTTACTGATTCTGTTTTTGGCAAAAGAAGACTAGGCATCCTACTTATAAGATGTTCACGGACGCGTTGACGCGGAGGTTTGGGGGACTGAATCAAGGTACTGTATTTGAGAAATTGGCTAGTGTGAGACAAAAGGGGAGTGTTGACGATTACATCTAGGAGTTTGAAATTCTGGTGGCGCAAGCATCAGGAATGAACGAGGAGCAATTACTAGGCTATTTTTTCGCTGGGTTGCAGGAGGGTTGCAAAATCTAGAGAGGCCGCACGACCCATGCGATTTATTGACGGCAATGGAGAGAGCTCACGACGTGGAGCATGCGGGGGTTATATCATGAGGAAGTGGCAAAATAGTAAAGGAGGGGCGACTTGGGGAAATATTCTTCGAGCTCACGAACCATCGCAAGGACAAAATCCTATCAAGGGTCGTCGGAGGGATCAATTAACGTCGGTGAAGGACCGAGAATGAAGAAAGAGGGCACTCCTAGTAATTTGAGTTCCAGAGCAGGTACTAGTGGAGGAGGGAACAACCAAGGAAGGGGAGTACGAACTTTGCCCTATCCAGAATATATTAAAAGGCATGAAGAAAGGCATTGTTTTCATTGTGGCGGTCCTTACAGTCCTAGCCATAGGTGTGCGGAGCAAAGTATGCGGGTGATGATATTGGTTGAGGAAGACGAAGAAGAAGAGGTAAAGGAGACTCTCAAAATGGAACAAAACAACCATGGAGCTGTCGGGGTTGTCTGCAAGAGGATTGACGCAGTCTAATACAATGAAACTGCAAGGCTGGGTACAGGGGAAAAGAGTGTTGATGTTGATTGACAGCGGAGCGAGCCATAATTTTATTTCCACGAGATTTGTGGAGGAGTTGGGGCTAAAGATTATGGACACACCTCCTTACAAAGTGTGCTTAGGTGATGATATAAGAAATTGGCCAGAGGGTACTATATTGGGGTTCTAGTGAAGTTAGAGGGTCTAGAAGTGAGAGATAAATTATATCTCTTTGAGCTGGGAGGTGTGGATGTGATATTGGGAGTCACCTGGTTGGCTTCATTGGGAGAAATTAAAGTGGACTGGAGGAAGCTCATTATGAAGGTTGAACAGGAAGGGAAAGAGGTGGAGATTAAGGGGGACCCCACTTTGACACAAAGAGTGGTGACTCCAAAAGCACTCTTAAAAGAAAAAGAAATTGAAACCATGAAGTTAGTTTGGGGATTGAGCCAAGCTGAATTGATGGAAGGAGAGACTACATAGAGGGGCTTAATTGATAGTGAAGAGGCAAGGTTGAGGCGAATTCTAAACGAATTTTAGGGGATATCTAAAGATCCCCAAGGATTGCCACTTGAGACATGAGTAGATCATAGAATCCCACTGAAGGAAGGTAATGAACTTGTAAACGTGAGGCCATACCGCTACCCCCATGGGATGAAAACTAAAATAGAGCGACAGGTGGAAGAAATGTTGAATCTGGGCATTATTAGACCAAGTAACAACCCATATTCTAGCGCTGTAATATTGGCAAAGAAAAAGGATGGTAGTTGAAGATTTTGTGTAGATTTTAGGGCACTAAAGAGGGTAACCGTGGCTGACAAATACCCCATCCAGTCATTGAGGAGCTGTTGGATGAACTACAAGGGGCATCTTATTTCTCAAAAGTGGATTTGAAGGCTGGATATCATCAAATTAGGATGAAGAGTAAAATATTCCAAAGACTGCCTTTAGGACGCATAAAGGGCATTATGAGTTTTTTATTATGCCTTTTGGGCTAACAAATGCCCCAACCACTTTCCAAGACATGATGAACTCAGTTTTAACACCTTTTCTGAGGAAATTTGTATTGGTATTCTTTGATGATATACTTATTTACAGCAAAACATGGGAGGAACATTCACAACATTTAGTGCATGTCTTGGAAGTGTTAGTTGAGCATACACTCTTTGCCAATAAGAAAAAATGTTAATCTGGCAAAAGGCAGGTGAGATATTTGGGACATAAAATATCTGCAGTAGGGGTGAAGATGGATAAAGAAAAAATTATAGTTGTGATGGAATGGCCTAAGCCCAAAAATATTAAGGAGCTGCGAGGATTCCTTGGGCTGATTGGGTATTATAGAAGGTTTATTGAGGATTATGGAAAGATGGCTAGACCCCTTCCTGATTTGCTGAAAAAAGGGATGTTTAAGTGGTCTACAGCAGGAGCAGAAACTATGCATAAGCTTAAAGACGTTGTGACCCCGTTATTGGCTCTACATGATTTCAATCAAACTTTCTACGTGGAATGTGATGCTTCAGGTACGGGAGTGCGGGTAGTTTTGACAAAGAGCAAAAGGCCAGTAACTTTCTTTAGTAAGTGATGAGCCACCATTTTTCACTATACACTTAGCTTCCAGCACCATATTTTGTTAGTGAATTGTGCTTAATTATCAATTATTCGTGCATTTTCATTGTTTGGGCTCAATTTCAAGACTAATTCTTATTTTATTTAATTTGAATTATTTGGGCTTAATTATTTCAATCATTTTGTGTAGGACAATCACGGTTGAGGTTGAGAAAGGATCTGCTGAAGATGATCGAACAGTTTGCTAAAGCCTTGACCGAACAGTCTTCTAAAGGAATGAATACCAAACAGTCCTGGAAGCTTTGACCGAACGACCAGTTGTGAACCTGCACTGGATGGCCGAGCATGGCATGGTCCTGGAGCTTTGGCCGAATTGACCGAACGGCCTACTGAAGACATGACCGAACAGTATGTTGAGAACCTAAATTGAATGGTCGAGCACTACACTACTGATCGGTTTGCTGAAGGATTAGCTGAACGGTATGTGAAAGCTTACACTAAATGGTCGAACACTCTTCAAACGAACGACAGTGCATGTGTTCCTTGAACCGAACGACATGAGTCTTTCATAGAACGAACTGTCAGCTACCACGTGAGCACTGTTCAACATAATGGGTGAGCACGAGAATGGTTTTGTAGTGACCGAATGATGGGCCAAAGCCTAAACTGAATGGGCGAGCACCATAGAACGAACGGTCTCAACAATTGCTCTTGACCGAACGGTGGAAGCCTTTAGTGACCGAACGGTCAGATGAGATGACCAGAGAACTCAGCAGCAATAGTATTGGAAACACATTTTAGGAATTCAAGAGGGTGGCCACGTCAGTGTTAGAAGGGCAGGTTTGTCTTTTGGGGTCTATATACCCCAAAATTCACCTTCACTTGACCTAAGTCTTCCTGCCGCCACTTACGTTTTCTGGGGAGCATCTTTTTCCTCCTCCCCTTTGGGGAGGTTTTGGTGTTTTTTCATTTTATTATCTTCATGTATTGAATGTCCTCTGTTTTTAATTGCAATTTCCACTTTACGTTCTTCATTTGATGTTGAATCTTCATTTTCATCTACGTATTGCCTTTCGTTTCCAATCTCGTTTTCACGTTCAAAATTTGGATCTAATTAGTTTCATTTTCCAATTTTCTTTGAGTCTCGTCTCTGCTTAATTCGTTTCATCCAGTTCCATTGCTTATTTCCAATTGTACATTTTAATTCTGTAAGATTTTAGCTTCCATTTCACGTTTCTCCACTTTGTCCATTTATGTTTCTCAGCTTATTTTCACTACAGCCTCTGTTTGTGTTTTGATTTACGTTTTTTAGTTGTGTTTAGAAGTTCGTTTTGCTTCATTCCAGCTATGCATGTTCATTCTAGTTCTATTAGTTTAATGTACTGTTCATCGCGTTTTCTGCTTCATTTTTGCGAAATTGAGCTTCTTCATTTAGACCGTTCGGTTTTAAATTAATATCGTTCGGTCTCTAACATGCTTCATTGTTAGAGACCATTCGGCTTTTTCTACATTCAGTTTAGTTTTCAATCTCATTTCCATTGTCTTGCTTTATTACCATTCGTCTTTTACCCTATAATATCGTTC
The DNA here is from genome assembly GCA_034642375.1 of Vigna nakashimae. Taxonomy (NCBI): domain Eukaryota; kingdom Viridiplantae; phylum Streptophyta; class Magnoliopsida; order Fabales; family Fabaceae; genus Vigna; species Vigna nakashimae. Next base: position 18,851,336 of record CM067760.1, on the reverse strand, counting down.
AGTCTGTTAGCTTGTATGCTTTTACACTATAATATTGTTCGGTCTATTAGAGACCAAACGACCCCCTTCATCTTTTGCTTTCGTTACCGTTCGACTTCCGTGTTTGCTCATTTTCTTTTAATTTCTTTAGAGAACGTTCGGTTTTCATGTTTGATCGTTCGATTTTTACTTCTATGCAATTTATAGTCCACCGTTCGGTACTGCTTCAGACCGTTCGGTCCTTCATAGCATCGTTCGGTTTTAACACTTATTGTTAGAACCGTTCAGTTTTTTGCTTTCATTCAATGCTTTTAATTTTGTTTGGTTTTCTTTAACTTCCAATTTCAATTTAATTTAATTTTCCTTGCAAAAACACTTTCAAAAACCCCCCACTACGTGTTTGACCTAAGTCTCGAACCATATTTGGTCCTTGAGAGACGACCTAGGAGTCACTTCCTAGCATTATACAGCATTCTTATTTGCACATCAAATTTGATGGGCTGCGACAGCAGCATCAAAGTTTGGCGCCGCTGCTGGGGACGAACGGTTTGGTCTTAGGTCTTTTGTTGTGTTAGTGTGTGTTGTGAATGTGATGTTTTGTTTTGTGTGTGCGTGTTGCATGTTTAATTATGATGTGTCTTGTTTGTTTCGTAATTTTTAGCATTTCCTTTCTACCTTGTGTTTTGTTTGTTTCATAATTTTAAGCATTTCCTTTCTATTTTCCCCTTTCTTTTTCTATGTCTACCTATTTTGATTTTATGAATATTGCTTATTCTGCCTGTGGCTATGACTATGATTCTCCTTCTGAATCTAACTCTGAGTATAGTCCTTATGGATATTCTGCTGATTTCTATGTTGAGAACAATATGACTTATCGTCTAAATCCTGAGAGTGCTCCTTGGGAGCCGGTTCCACCTGATGAGGAGGATATTCGATGTGTTTTCAACACTGGACTGATACATTTGTTGCCCCAGTTTCATGGTTTTGCAGGTGAATACCCACATAAACATTTGGAGAAGTTCTATCTCATTTGCTTTGTAAGGAAACCTCAAGATGTCCCAGATGATCACATTTTCTTAAGAGCATTTTCACACTCATTACAACAAGCAGCAAAAGATTGGGAATATTGCTTTCCTTCAGGATCCGTTACCAGTTAGGAAGATCTTGAGCATCAGTTTCTGAGCGAATTTTCCCCTGTGCAATATGGTTACAGCAACGATCCTGGATGGAATGACCCTAGCTTGGGATGGTATGATGCTCCACAACAATATCAGGAAGCACCATCTCAGAATGCTTATATGCCTGATAACAGTTGAAAAACTGTTATTTTCATGCTTAAAATTGATACTAAAAGCAACCTTTAACACTTAGAAACTAGCTTGAAATCATGCTTTTGGTTATATTTTTAGAAATAAGAGAGCTGGACAGGTTTATGCTTGATTTCAGTGTTTTTGTGCAGGTTTTAAGGTGAATTTGGTGAAAGAAGTGCAGAAGGATAGAGATGGAATCAGAAAAGACATCAAAAAGTGCAAAAGGAGAAGGCGCAAGTACCGCTCAGCGGCAGTTTATCGCTGAGCGGAACTCAGGAGGTCACGTTGGATCCACTGAGGGGCAAAATGGCCGCTGAGGGGAAGAAACCAACTCACGCACTTACCGCTGAGCGGCAATTTACCGTTGAGCGGCACTTTTATGGGCTTGAGCCTAATTTTTCTATATTTTTAGAATAGTATATAAGCTTTAGGACGTCCTAGGGTTTGTATCTTTTGTAGAGACGAAGCAAACACTCTCTTTTCCACCCCTTTGAAGGAAGATCTTGGATTCTTAGGCTACCTCTTCACCTTTCTAGGGTTTTATCTTTCATTCTTCCATTATTATTCATCTAGTTTCACCATGAATATGGTGAACTAAACCTTGTATTGTTGTTGGGGAATCAATGTAGTCTTGTGAAACTCTCATATATGGAATTTGTTTTAATATCTTACTTTTAAGACTTATGCTTTCTTTCATCATTAGTTAGGGTTTTTCCTCTTTGCTTAATGCTTGCTTTGTTTAACTCATTTATTGCCATGATCATTGATTTTGTCGATACGGGAACGTACGGGGAAATCTAGATCCGGGGAATTTCTCCCAATAGCATATTGTTTGCCGTTAAGCTCCTGCACTTAACAACTAATTACTAGGAATGCTAGGAATTGTATGAACTCGTAATTAAGGATAGGCCTTCTTGCAAGGTGATTTAGAGAGTAGCATTAATAATTGATGAAAAGAATGTTGAATTCCTAAAGTATATGAGAGTGGATAAGATGAAATTGATAACCCCAACAACATACTCATCCATATATTTCATTGAAGTGTTTGTATTCTGTTTTCGCCATTGATCAAATTCATGCATACATATTTATTTACTGTCTTTTGCATATAAAACTCCAATCAATTTGTTCTTAAGTCTTAAATAATCAACAAATCACATAACTAAACTAGGCCGTGAGTCCTTTGGGAGAACGATACTTGGTCTTACTGAGTTTTATTACTTGAAACGATTCGGTCACACTTGCCGATTGTCCAACAAGTTTGTGGCGCCGTTTTTCGGTGTTCATAAATTTGTCATCAATGCCTCTGCCAGTCCAGTAACAACAACAGCTTCAACTTTATGAGCCTGCCTAAATAGCTCATCAAACCTTTTACTTCTCAGCCTACATTGCAGGAGTTGTTGGAGCAAATGACCATGCAGAACCTTCAGTTTCAGCAAGAGAACATTCAGTTTCAGCAAGAGAACATTCAGTTTCAGCAAGAGAACATGGAGTTTCAGCAGGAAATAAAAGCTTCCATTTAGAGTTTGACTGATCAGATAGGGCAGATGGCCACTCATATCAATTAGGAACAGTCTCAAGATTTAGAGGAGTCACCATTTCAGACTTTTCAGATTCCTGATGATGTTAGTGTCATCCACATAGGACATGGGGAGCAGAGTCATGAGCTTACTACTGCGCCACCTACTTTCCCACCTTCAGATGTCCCTACTCTTGCGCTTGAGGAGATAGATCCTAATAAAGATTTTGAGGACCAGGCAGGTTTGAGCAACACTTTTGAGCAAGGTAGACCACTTTCATCTTCCACCACTCAATCAATCTTTAGGGAAGTGGAGGTAAACATACCTCACCTTGCAAGAAGGCCTATCCTTAATTACGAGTTCATACAACTCCTAGCATTCCTAGTAATTAGTTCTTAAGTGCGGGAGCTTAACGGCAACCAATATGCTATTGGGAGAAATTCCCCGGATCTAGATTTCCCCGTACGTTCCCATATCGACAAAATCAATAATCATGGCAATGAATGAGTTAAATAAAGCAAGCATTACGCAAAGAGGAAAAACCCTAACTAATGATGAAAGAAAGCATAAGTCTTAAAAGTAAGATGTTGAAACAAATTCCATATATGAGAGTTTCACAAGACTACATTGATTCCCCAACAACAATACAAGGTTTAGTAAGTGATAAAAGGGGTAGCCTGAGCATCCAAGATCTTCCTTCAAAGGGGTGGAAAAGAGAGTGTTTGCTTCGTCTCTGCCCAAAGATACCAACCCTAGGACGTCCTAAAGCTTATATACTATTCTAAAAATATAGAAAAATTAGGCCCAAACCCATAAAAGTGCCGCTCAGCGGTAAGTGCGTGAGTTGTTTTCTTCCCCTCAGCGGCATTTTCACCCCTCAGCGGATCTAACGTAAGCTCCTAAGTGTCGCTCAGCGGTAAACTGCCGTTGAGCGGTAACTTCTCCTTCTCCTTCTGCACTTTTTGATGTCTTTTCTGATTCGATTCCTATCCTTCTTCACTTCTTTCACCAAATTCACCTTAAAACCTGCATAAAACACTGAAATCAAGCATAAACCTGTCCAGCTCTCTTATTTCTTAAAATATGACCAAAAGCATGATTTCAAGCTAGTTTCTAAGTGTTAAAGGTCACTTTTAGTATCAATTTTAAGCATGAAAATAATAGTTTTTCAACTGTTATCACTTATCACCCAGAGACTGATGGCCAAACGGAAGTCTTGAACCGAATGCTGGGAATCTACTTGTGTTGCTTCAGCTACGAACAACCAAAGAGTTGGAGCCTCGTTCTATCATGGCCGAGTACTGGTACAATACCAGTTATCAAGGAGCAACTAAATGCACACCCTTTGAAACAATCTACGGTCGACCATCACTCATGCTGACTCGATTCATTCCAAGGGAGACAGTGGTGGAAGCAGTTGCTCTAGACTTACAGACTCGAGATGAAGCTTAGAAGCAATTAAAACATCATATAGCCAGAGCCCAAGATCAGATGACATACTATGCTAATAAGAAGAGGGTGGAGGCCAAGATTAAGGAAGGTGATTGGGTTTTCCTTAAAATCAGACCTCATAGACAAACATCTATGCCTGACTGACTACATCCTAAGCTAACCACACGTTACTATGGGCCATTCTTAGTGGAGAAAAAAGTGGGGCAGGTAGCTTTCCAGTTGCAATTACCGAACGCAGCGCGAATCCACCCAGTTTTCCATGTTTCCGAGCTAAAATTAGCCCTTAGGGCACATACAGTTGAAAGTACCTGACAAGTTGACTTGTAGGATGACTGAACGGTATATGCTCCAGATAAGGTGTTACAAAGGCGCACCAAAATGGAGCATGGGGAGGAGATACCCCAAGCCTTAATACAATGGCAGCAAGGTGGAGTGGAAGGCACCACTTAGGAAGAGGATTATTACATCAAACAACAATTCCCTGACTTCAACCTTGAGGACAAGGTTGATGTTGAAGGGGTGGGTAATGTTAGGAAGATAAAAGTATATGAGCAGAGGAATACAAGAGGAGGAGTACCGAACGATAGTGGGAAGGAAGGAGGGAAGTATAGACCGAATGATAGTGGGAAGGAAAGAGGGAAGTATAGACCGAACGATATCCAGAAGGGAGGAGGAAAGTATAAACCGAGTGGTATAAATAAACTAATACCGAACGGTAGCTTAAAGGGAGGATGGGATCAAAGGATGAACGGTACATATATGCTAGTACAGAACGGTGATTAGTAGAAGTAGATTAGGTTATCAAAAAGGTTAGGGCGTGGGAAGGCAACACTATAAATAGTCGTAACTCTATTCATTAGGTTATTTCTTTTGAGTAAAGATTGGGCATTCTTGCCAGTGGAGGAAGGGAGGCTTCCTTGGGATACTTACTTGTAATTCTGTTTTTCATACTTTACAGAATTAATAAAATACATATACATACATTTATCTTTTGTAAATCGAGTGTTGAGGTGAGAAGAGAGTATAGATTAGGTTATTGTCATAAAGTAACCTAACAAATTCACTGCTCAAGGAAGACGACATGTTTGGAGAAGCAATACTTCTACGAATATCAAAACCATTCATAAGCAGCAGCTACCTAAGACGTTGGCTAGAGGAGTTCACATATTTCTATGTTGTAAATATGTGAGGATGAAGAAGGCTTGCTCCTGCGTCCTTTGTTCAACCACTCTACATCTGCCACAATTCCTAACAGTATTGATCAGTTGCTACTTTAATATGAAGATGTGTTTGCAGTCCCTACTACCCTACCATCTAGAAGACCAAATCATAATCACATTATTCCTTTGTTGCAAGGAACTAACCTTGTGAATAAGCGACCTTACCAGTATTATAAGCAACAAAAAGACATAATAGATGAATTGGTACAAGATTACTTAAAGAATGAGATTATCCAGAACAACAACAGCCCTTATAGAAGTTGATGGACAAATTTATGATCACCAAAATATGATATCACAAACTTGTTTTACAATCGACAAGTATGACCGAATCGTTCAAGTAATAAACTTGGTAAGACCAAGTATCGTTCTCCCAAAGGACTCACGGCCTAGTTTAGTTGTGTGGTTTGTTGATTAGCTAAGACTTAAGAACAAAATAATTGGATTGTATTATGCAAAAGACGAAAATAAATATGTATGCATGAGGTTTTGATCAATGGCAAAAGCAAAAGACAAGCACTTTCAATGAAATATATATATATGAATATGTTGTTGGGGGTCAATTTCATCTTATCCACTCTCATATTTTAGGAATTCAACATTCAAATCATCATTGTTAATGCCACTCTCTAAATTACCTTGTCAAGAAGGCCTATCCCTAATTACGAGTTCATACGATTCCTAGCATTCCTAATAATTAGTTCTTTTAGCACAGGAGCTTAACGACAACCATTATAATATTGGCCTCGTAATTACGAATAGGTAGAGTATTATTTTCTGGAAGCATCTCCTTCAACAACTCCAACAACTCGGTGAAACTTTTATCCGTCCATCCATTCCTTGCTTTTAAACTAAACAACTTTAAAGTTGCAGACATACGTGTAAAGTTCGAGCATCTGGGGAACAACAATTGCTCTGAATCATTTATAAGAGAATCATACAAATTAGCTCTTCCAAAATTATCTTCACCGACATCACGTATCATGTCCTCTAAATGATCACTCATTCATTCTTCCACATAATTCATTCCTCGTGACGTGGTAGGCTGGTCCAATACTTCTCCATGCCAAGTCCAAATGGTATAAGTCCTCATGATGCCGAACATGAATAGATGGTCACGCACATTGCCTAAGTCTTGTCGTATTTGATTAAGACAACGCACACAAGGACAAAAATATGTCTCGTTCACAGACTTAGCATTTTGTTCAACGTATTGCAAGAACTCCAAAACACCCTTATCATATTCTTCACTGATGCGACGTTCATTCATCCAGCTTCGATCCATTCTATGTTCGTCAAATCATTAGTTTAAGTTTTTAACTCTCACAAGGTTAGGCCCTACCCATTCAAAAAAATTAATTTTCATAATTTTCTAAGACACGTGCAAAGAAGTCTACATCATAAAATTGATAAAATTTCAGCAGCATTTCGCATTGGTCTCCGAAATACACAAAATGAGAGTAGTCAACGATGACCACAATCAAATATGCATCCGGAGAACAACACAAATACTGAACCGAAATTTTATCAATCTTATCCATAGACTCCAACTTACATGTTATTGCAAATTATGAAAATTAATTTTCTCAAACTGTCCGATCGGATAATTCAAAATTTAACACAAACGATTAAAAGATTAATCGTTTGTGTTAAATTTCAAACGGGAACTAAGGGTCACTCAATGATTTGATAGTTATAATCTAACATGAAAATTATAATAACACAACTAATACATGCATATTCAAAAGCCAATAACACATGCAGACCTTAAAGTCTAAAACATGCATACACAAAACCCAATAACATGCGTACAAAAAAATTATCAACAAAGAAGCTAACCTTAAGAACAGATTGCAAATGAAATGGAGGGAAATTGAGGAGTGCATGACCTAAAAAGTAGGCCAAAAATAGCCAAAAATGCCAGCCAAGAACACGTAAGAAACTGCACCAAAACGATTTATAATCGGTTCAAATCAAACATATTTCATCACAGAACAATTTGATCAGATTAAAAGTAAATTTAAACGGTCCAAAACAGAGAAAAACCAACCTGGAAATGCACTACCGTAGAGTGAATTCGCGAGGAAGACGATGAATAGTGAGCATAAATCCTTGCGGGTTCGCGTTTTACTATAAATGCCCCGAGATGCCGGTTGTGGGTGGGGCCCGACGTCTATAATACTATAGACGTCGGGGCAGTAACTAATATGACGTGTTTTGGATTTAAATATTGATATTCGCGGGGGGTTTTAAACGTCCGTTAGGGGGGTCCCGACGTCTATAATATTATAGACGTCCGGCCCTCTCCGGAACGGACGTCTAAGAGGCTGAACACCATTAACTCTTCAACTACCCTGTCAGCAACTTGGACGTCCGTTATGGAGGGAGTCAGACGTCTATAATATTATAGACGTCGGGCCCCCCTAACGAACGTTAAAAGGCTGAAGCAATGAGCTCTTCAACTTCCTTGGCAGACGCTTATATGTCCGTTCTGGGGGGCCGGACATCTATAATATTATATATGTCCAACCCCCTCCAGAACGAACGTCTAAGTTGCTGACAGGGTTGTTGAAGAGTTAATGGTCTTCAGCCTCTTAGACGTCCGTTCTGGAGGGGTGGGTCGGACGTCTATAATATTATAGACGTCGGGGCCCCCTAACAAACGTCTAAGTTGCTGAAGCAAGTAATTCTTCAACTACCCTGTCAGCTGCTTAAACGTCCGTTCTGAGGGCCCCGACGTCTATAATATTAAAGACGTCAGGCCCCCCAGAACAAACGTCTAAGAGGCTGAAGCAATTAATTCTTCAACTACATTGTCAGCCGCTTAAAAATTCGTTCTGGGGGGTTGGACGTCTATAATATTATAGACGTCGGGGTCCCTCCAGAATTGACGTCTACAGTCCCACTTATTTACGGATATGCCACCGGTCAATTATTTACGTTGGTATTTTCGTGGACGGACGTCTATTGGGTGACGTTAAAGGCCAATTCTGCACTAGTGAAGCCCAATCAAGTCTTATATAAAGAGACCTAGGGAGGCAGAAAAGGGATTTCACTTCATTCATTCATTCACCACTTCTCTCACTTTTCTTTCATATTGTATTCAACTCTATTCTGCTATAATTTTATTATGGATTCTGAGGTTAGATTGAGTTAATGTAATTGTTTATTTTGATTATTGATTTAAGTTGTTCTCTCTCTATGTCTTTCGTCTCTCTATCAAATTAAAAGCAAAGATTTTTGCATCATAATGTGTTTGAATCAACATGCATATTGATTATATGAGTTCTAGGGTTTCTAGGTTTAATTGAGAATCTACTTTGATTTAATTTAGGAACTTTCATATGATTAAACGGTTTTTACTATCAATTGAGAATGTACTTTGATTGGTAGTAATAATTTCAACTATAATCAATTGAGAATTTACTTTGATTGATTAGCTTTTAATTTGGTTAGGAGATTTAAGAATAGACATGATTAAACACAATAGAATTTGATTGAGAATGTACTTTGGTTGAATTTATAATGAATAATCTAGAAAGGTTTTGCATTTGATTGAGAATTTACTTTGGTTAATTGCATGATCGCCCTCAAAGGTAAAACACTGATTAAAGGGTTGGGCTCTGGATTGGGTCGTGATTAAGGCCCTACTAATTCTAGACCCATGACCAAAACTATAAATACAGATCAAAGGTAAGAGATAGACAGATTCATTAATTATGCATTTATTGTAGCACCTAAACAACCGATCGTACCTTTACTAACTTAAGCATCGGAGCACCTTTGAAAGGTAACCTCCCAAGCATACAGGACGAACGGACTTTGACCAACGGAAGAGAGGACGGCAAGATGATTGGACGAACGTAGCGCCAAGCCCACGGATTTAGGTGACATACAGGAACAGAACGTGTCACATTGAATGATCTAATTCTTGACGCCGCCACCATTAAAGCGGGAAAAATCCAAACAGGCAAGTCGTGGTGTTACAAGAATAAGGGCGAGAAAAAGAACCAGAATCTGAGGAAGGAGAATGTTCGTGGCATCGAAAGATGTCCTATATCGTGCGCTGCAATGAAGTACCAATCTCCATGAATCTTTCTTCCATTTGTGTAGTGAGACGATCTTCAATTCCGCAAAAAAGTGTTTGATTGCGAGTACTGTCAGCCGTTGTGGAATTATGTTTGAAAGATTACCTTCTGATACCACTTGTTGCGAAAGTTCTAGGACGGGAGAGGGTCTTCGAAGAACAATCAAGTATGGATTCCAACAATTGAATGGAACCCGAGCAGGTATGTTATTTGATTAAGAATGTACAGAAGGAATTTACAATAGAATATTCAATAGTCCAAAAACTAATTATGTAATCGCAGTTCAGTTACAACTGACACAATGACTGCCACTAATGTATATACTACATCACTTTCCTTTCTCTCATGACTTATGAAACTACGATTTAATTTTCTTGAGTTGATAGAAATTTAATCGAAAGCCATACTACAGTTTGCAAAATGGTCATGATATTCGAAAGTTTAATTATAACTATTCCTTTGAATCCAAATCATTAAAAAAATCTAATTTGTGAATCTAGTTATGTTATCCATATCATAATTTATACAACACTTTTTTTCTCTTTCTTCGTCGCATCACCCATTGCACTTATACTTAGATCTCTTCTCTTTTGTTGCAGAGTAACATTTATAAAAAAAATAAATGCATAATAATTAATTTAGTGCATTGCAGGTTATTGCGCCTGCACTTTGGCATAAAATGTGATACAAAGCGTAGTTCAAGAGTGGCAATGTCAAAAAGTTTCATATAACTTAGCATTAAGGTGAAACATGTGTTAATTATAGAAGAAAGTATATAATGAACAACAATATATTCTATAATTAATTTATATTTTAAGTGTCCTTTTAAATTGCCCTTAAGGTGAAGTAAAGTTATATGCATTTTTCAACAGAGGAACCTTCACGATGAAGTAGTTTCAGTACTGTAATTTTACATCTGTACAGAACAACGATAAATAAATTGTATCTATTTTCCCGCTAAGGAACTAGCATAAGCTGTGAATCAGTATACTTAAAACAGTGGTAACTGAAATTGAAAAGAAGATTATTACAATTCAATCATCTCTAGCACTCTTTTCCCTATACGAACATATTACAATGTAATGGCAGGGCCAACAAACGAGAGATAAAAAGAGATTTACAAATATTAACATTATAAAATTCTAGATGTAGTTTTTTATACCTGATTCCTATTTTCTATTGGCTATATATCTCTATAGGGATAGATACTAAAGAGGGGGCTTAGCAGAGTTGGCTTTTTAACCTCGAAGACGTGCAACGCTCAGGCGCTCTTCAAAACCACGTTGTCTTTTTGGTTTTTCTCCAATTTTCAATCATAGTATATGATACAGCAGGTTACGGGAACTACTACTGCTCTTTGCAATTAGTCTTGGAGTTCCTTAATTTGCTTTTCTCATGGGATGGTTTCCACATGATATCCTCAAGATTGTTAGAAAAGTTCTTGTAGAACTGCAACATCCACGAGCTACTTTTTTGTCATAAAGTACAAAATAAAAAAGAGATGGGTGAGACCACAAAAAACGATAACCTCAAAAACTGACCTTGAGATATTCATTGGAATCTCCAGCTGCTTTCTGGATGTTCACCATGAAGAAAGTAGGAGCAATTTCAAAAACCTGCTTAAACAAATAGAAAAATCGACCAGGAAATAAACTCGTTTATTAGCCACAATGTTTAGGGAGTCTGAAAATCTAGAAGAAAATAGGAACTTACTTCTAGTATAACGGAGAAATAAGAAGCCTTGTTTGCTGGAATACCCTCTATTCTCATCTGAAAATGTAGAGAAATATCCGTTCAGATTAATTAAATTAAGAAACTGTGGGAAGTTTTACTTTCAAAATAATTAGCTCTTTTAAGTATTTAGGTTGTAGATGGGAACCAAGAGTTAGGGGCAATTATAGCAGTTAATTGGTAGAAAAGCAGTAGCAGTACATTTTATCAAAATATGTATGATAATAACTGTTATTAGCAGCAATATTTTTTTTTTTAATAAACTAAAAAAAAACTGAACTATTTAAAATTATATATAAACTATATTGTTTAAGAGTTTAGTTTTAAAAAACTGAACTTATATCTATTAACTAATAATCAAATCCTTCCAAAACCAAGAGTGTAAGTCAGTTTTACTAGACTCCTTACTTTTCTGTTACAGTCTTTACGGCAAATATTTTTATTTTGGGTTTTAAATATTGTTATTTGTTTTTATCTTTAAGATAAACTATATATTTTTATACTTTATACATATAAAATATTATTTCTATTATATGTTATGTGCAGAATATAATTTTTACATGTAATCTATTAAAATAATTTTATATTTAACAGAAATCATTTATCGTCTGTGAATACAAGTTTTTCTGTGAATACAAGCACAGCCAGCATTGTCTTTGGTCCGATAGCTAAATATTTTAAACACTATAAACTGACTACTGCCTATTTATGTTGCCTCGTGAAGAACTGAATAAGAATGAGAGACATAATTTCATTATGCTTTGGATTGTCTATTGGGAATTGAACCTAAAAACAGCTAATTAACACAAAAATTAACAAAACAAAAAATCTCCAATTAAGATATAAAATTAAATCAGAAATGGAAATTTATGAGTTTAATATGTGAAAATTAAACCTAAAAGATGCAAAAATAGAACGGCAACAGGACCATGGACAGAAAATCTTTGTGACCGTAGTGAATAGGTGATTGAAAGAAAAAAGTGATGGAAAAAGACTTTACCGCAAAGCATCATGGAAGATAAACATAAAAGAGACAGTTTATGCAGTTAACTGTATTGTAGATATAAAGGTTCAGATTTTTAATACTGAACCACAAAATGGTATAATTTAGTTTTTAGTAAAAATAGTTTAGTTTTTATAGTTTAATATAGTATAAATAATCTATAGTTTAGTGTAATTAGGTTAATTATGTCCAGTCCTACTTTAAACACTGTTCAATCAGTGTTCTATCAGGAAATAAGTGAACTAGCAAAAATAGTTAAGAACAACTAAGTTGGGAGGGTGTAAGAGCAGTAAACCGATGCAATTTACTAAGCAGCATTACAGGTTACAAACCTTGTAGTTGCGAATATGCGTCTTAAACCCCATTGATTGTGCCACAACTTCCATACTCGATAAAACCACTTTTGGTGGCTTTTGACTGATGAAGCGTGTTACGTATTTAACAGAGTCCTGTAAGGATAAAAGAGAAACAAACATGATTCATATACATCAAGATACAGAAGATGGGACGTGCAATAATGCACTTTATTATACTTACTTGGTCAGGATTACAAGTACAAGCAGTGCTTATGCAACGTTTCATTAATAGGTTACATCGGCAATTATTTGGCTGTTTGCACAAATGATTATTTAAAAATTGGCACAAACACAATTACAATATCATAATTAAATACCTCTCCGCGATCAAATAAGGTTGCAAGGTTTAAGCCTTGAGATAAAATGATCATGTCGAATGCATTAAGAGTTAGAGGACCCATGTCATCATTCTCACATTGCTGATTAGTGATCTGATCCTACGGTCACAAAATAATCAATATGTTAACATGACTGAGAAGATGCATTCTATATGAATGCATAAAGAAAAAGCAAGCTTCCGGAATTGAAGAGAAGAAAAATTAACATAGACAAACAGTGTGAAAGTTTTTGAATTTGAATCAGTTCCTTTCTGTTATTTCCATCATCATTGATCTTTTGATATTTGATTACACCGTAAATTTGAGTACATTAATACTAAAGCTCTACCATTTATTTTGCTAATACTGTTATTCTGTACAGTTGAACTACTCTAGAAAAGTATATAGGAAGATAGATGAACAAAGCATTTATATTAATATAAATTTATTCTAGGATTCGAAACTCATTGAGTACATTTGGAAAAGTTCCGGTGGATCAGCTTAAAAAGACAGGTTTCCTATATAATTAAACTTGACCTAAAGCAGAATTAAAGAGTAGACAGACCTCAACATTGTCAAATGCAGCATTTACATCGTCCAGATTTACATCTTCATACTCGAGGAGACTGACTGGAACATATTCCTTTTGAAACCACTCATCATTCCTTATCTGCTGAATGGTTATACGCTGAAACACAAACAGCAATGAGAATGGGAGTTGTGAGAAACAAACAAGTATTAGAAGGAAAAACTAAATCCACTAGAATATTATGATTAATACATTATGAACTTGTCATATCCATGTAAACTAAAGCATACCCTGCAACAGAAAATGAAAAAAATATCCTTGAAAGGCGAGAATGAATCGAGCACGTTCTTGATATTAATGGAACCAATAATCTAGAACAGGAACAAGAAGTGTTTTGTGAAACATAATTTCGTCTAATTTGTCTATACGAAGAGCCTAAAGATTTCTCATCAGCAGGATAAGGCCTTTGATAAAAACATTTTTACTTTTGTTACAAAAAGCATCACGTATTTTTATTTGTTGTCGTTTTTTTAAATTGAACAGAAAACATCTATTATTTCCCTTTTTCCGTTTTCTATTTATAAGAGAGCATATAGATTTCTCAGTAGTAACAATATGAAGCCGGTTTGGTTAGAAAAAAAAATATTTTTGTTTTAACTTTTTAATTACAAAAATATAGTCATATATTTTTATCTTATTTTCAGTTTTCAAAAGTTTATATAGAAAACTATGAAAACAACTTTTCGTTATTTTTTTCATTGTTTCCCATTCATGATTTTATAAACAAGAACAAAAAGTCAAACAAAATGACATTTTTGTAGTTAAAAGAGAAAATAGAAAATGTTTTTATATCTAAGGACCAGTTAGTGCACGCACAAGCACAAAATTTCATTTTTCTTCCTTAGGTATTAATAATTAAAACTAAAAGGTTGAGCTCCAAAAACTATTTCCCTTCAACATAAAAAAACTAGTATATTACTTTTCTATGCATTTTCCATGCTATCTTAAATTTATAAAATCAGATACTTGCAACTTTCATTTCGTCCTGATTACTCGGTAACCTAAAGTTATTATCATCTCCTTCCATAAGGTAAACTTATTAGTGATAAAAAAAATTTCATTTAATTTTGAAGGAACGTAGTCAAGACAATATTCAGGCTTGACAACTACGTATCATCACACTATTAGGTTTTTTTAGATTTCTAATCCTAATACAACAATTAACGACATCACAGAGACAAAACTCTTTCTCTGCTTCTGTAATGAAACAGACATTAATTATAAATTAACAGTGAAAGGCAGTATGTCAACGTTCTTCTGACAAAGAAAAAATAAATTTACTCCATAAGGCCGATTCTTACATTTTCAGGGTTTGGGTCCAAAATTCTGTGCAATAAAGACTTTGCTCCGACCGGAAACCAAGTAGGACATGAAAACTGTGCTTTCTCAATCTACACAAGAATAAGAAAAAGAGTTCATCAGCTTTCATAATGATCTAAGATTTTATTTCGAACAAAAGCTTTGATAAAAGTGTTTCCTGAGCATTTGACACCGTGAAGAGAGTCTGTATCACAAGAACTTACAGCAACAGCAGTGACTATGAGCTAGAAAAATGTTTTAAGACATTTACAACAGGGAATCCAATCTATTATACAGTAAAACATATATTTGCCGTGTATATAAATTCATGCCTTACTGTACAACGTCGTTAGATCAAGTTCGTCAAAGGGAAGATATCCAGCCAATAGAACATAGAGGATAACTCCACAGGACCAAACATCTGCTGGAGCACCATTATAACCCTTGTGACTGAGTACCTAAAGTCACAAAGATAAGTTTTCAATGCAAAGGCCAAGCTCAAAAAAATAGTCAGTAGCAGAAGATGACATGGAATCATTTGCATCTATTTGAGTCATTTTTTCCTCAGGCACTTTAAAAAAAATAAGGAAAAAAAACTAAAAACTTCCCCCATAAACTAAAACTAGCTTAAACATAAATTAAAAATATGATTTTCCATAATCAAATATCAGAGAGTTTACACAAATTAGTTCATGTATAGGCTGAATTTAGTTTACGAAAAAAAAATTATTTCACTTTTCCTTTTCTTAGAAGTAGGGGTGGCAAAACAGGTCAACCCAGCCTCTTTAAGCCTCACTTGACTTTGGTCCACCAAAAATGGGTCGAGCTAGCCTGCCACTAATGGATTGATTTTTACAACTCGATCATCGGAATGGCAGGCTGGCAAGCTAAAACGGGTTAATGTCAGGAGGGTGTTGCTCCCTCCACCTCCCCAACCCTTACAACATTTTTTTAATTACAAAAATAGCATTTTTTACTTTTAATCCTATTTATTTACTTTATTCGGAAACCCTAAAATCCTACCTATTTTTACTCACCCATTTTCACTTGCGCAAGCCCACTCACCACTCTCCCAAGTCTTACTTTCTCTCTTTTCAGATTCTCACCCCTTCCAACTCTCACAGGATTCGTTTCTTCTCATCTCTCAACTCTTACTTCTCTTCTCCATATCCATTTGATTTCGTGGTGCGGTGGTGTGGCTTTTCGTGGT
The DNA here is from genome assembly GCA_034642375.1 of Vigna nakashimae. Taxonomy (NCBI): domain Eukaryota; kingdom Viridiplantae; phylum Streptophyta; class Magnoliopsida; order Fabales; family Fabaceae; genus Vigna; species Vigna nakashimae. The sequence goes on along the minus strand of CM067760.1, from coordinate 18,835,262 downwards.
ACGGTGATGCGGGGTGTTTGCGATGGTCATTCGGCGGTGCAGCGATTCCAAACGATAATGAATATTTTATGACTAACAATAATGAATATTTTATGACAAACATCATAAAAAAATAAATTTATTAACATTGATAAAAAAATTCTAAATGACATCAATGAAAACATATATCATTAATAAAAAAAAATGATTGCAAAATAAATCTGGAAATTAACCACAATCGATTGTTAACATGAAGTAAAATGTGTTAAAGTATCTGTATCTCAATCTCAAAACGGAATAAAAGAATGAAAAATGTATACATGAATTAATTAAAAGAATTTTAAAAGTTTTCAAAATTCTTACTATTTAATTATAATTTAAATTTTTCTAAATTTAAATTATCAAATTCCTCTCTTAAAGTTTTAAAATTTCAATATTTTAATTTTTTATTTAAATGATTATATAAAATGTTTCAACCTTTTTATAAAATTAACTATCCTCCAGAATATTTTTTCTGACACATTACGACATATATTTCTTCCTCATGTATCAACATTTTTTTATGTGAAATTGCTTAACTCTCTGTACGTTGGTGTAGGTAAGATAAACAATCAGAAAGTTCAAAAGATACAACAATGGAAATAAGCATAAAAATCAAAGAGAGACAGAAGAAAATAAAACATAGAAACATGGGTCTACCATTAAAATGGTTGTGTTGTTTGGGTGATGAGATCGAAGAGAGAAAGAAACAACATAATTGTCAATAACAAATGCTTGTTGGTTAAGCATAAATCAGACTATCGCATTCATGCAAAGGATTGAAGTGGGTAGAAGTTAGAAAATATTAATCCTAAAAATAAAATTGTACTGAAGAGTAAAACAGAAATATAAAGGTGGAGGGAGGGATAAAACAGGAATGAGGAGGTGAAGGAAGCAAGTGGTGGTGGTGGAGGGAGCAACACCCATGTCAGGATCTTATGGCTGGTTACCAGGCAGGTTGTTGGGATATGTCGGGCTACCAGGCAGGTTGTCGAGTTGATGGTAGGTTTCATTTGAATAATTTATTACTTATTTGAATATAACATCCCGGCGTGCGTTTGAATTTCTCATAATATATCAAAACATGTTCATACCTTAAATAATTTTTGTTCACAATCATTCTATCACTATAATACTAAATATTTAAAATAATTAACAATCAGCTCCATCATCATTTCTTCATTCAGTGTTTATCATTTCCCTTTACTAAATTATTAGATGCAGCATTAGAAAAGCTCCCCTCCATCACTCTTCCATCTTCATCAACATCATCATATAAATCAGGAAACTCCTGCCGGGCTGGACGACCGGACCTGTCGGGCTAGGTGAGGGTGGGTGAGTTCTTTACATTTAGTTTTTGTAGAAAGTTGCTCCCTCCACCACCACTTTCTTCTTCCTACACCTCCCCAATTTACTTTTTTTTCCAAAAATATCCTTAAGTTAATTGTTTTTTACTTTAACCATTAACTTTTTATACTTTTTGATTAAAAATCCTAATTTTATACCCTCATTCCATGCCGTGATGGAGGGGACGGGTTGTCACTGGATTGGCCTGCCGTGATGGAGGGGACGGGTTGTGTCAGACTGCCCAATTGAAGAGGTCGTCCCGGCCCACTGTTTTTGGCTAGGCTGCCAGGCTCGGCCGTTTTTGCCACCCCAACTTAGAAGTGTTAATGGAAAAATTGATTCGAACATGTTACTAAAAAAGAACAAAACCAATCACGTATTACCTCGGGAGCTACATAATTAGGAGTCCCACAAGTTGTCCGAAGCATACTTACCCCCTGAGATTTTCCAAAAAATAACATTGAACAAGAGTATGAAAACATTTGAATATTTGATATCAGACACATGAATTAAAGTCAATTTTAAGAATTATTTGTTAGAAATCTCTCACCTGTTCTGGAAATGCACTCAAACCAAAATCAGAAATTTTAATATTTCCTTGTGAATCAAGTAAAAGATTTTCAGGCTGCAGCCAAAAAACAATACTAATTAGCAGAAATCATGATAAATATGAAGACAGAATTCCAGATCAACACAAACCTTTAAATCTCTATGATAAACACCCTTACTGTGGCAATAATCTACACCATCAATAAGCTGTTGGAAGTATCTTCTACAGTGAACTTCGCTAAGACGCCCATGGCTTACCTACAACATTACTTTATTTATTAGCAACATCAATGCTGAGAAAATTACTGATAAAAGTCACACTAAAAGCTTATAGCATAAATCCACCTTGACCTACTCACAATTTTATCAAACAATTCACCACCTGTAATAAACTCCAATATGATATAAATCTTAGTACGGCTAGCTAGAACCTGAAAACAAGTCATATATATGAGTTGTGAGGATTGAGTGATGATAGCCAACAAGAGAGAAACATTAAAAGACTTATCATACAAAATATTTAGACATTGTGCACCTTCTTCTGTAACATTCCAGGAGAAAAAGTGTACCAGGAAACCAAGACAGTTCCGAAATGATTTTTTAATATTGTTCCTCTCTCAATCTATTAATGAACGGAGATTTCTATAATTTTGATTTTACATTACTTGCAAGAAAAGAGTTCTAAAACTTTATAGTTGATACCATATTTAACACTCCAATGATAATCATCAATTCATCATGAAGTGGAAAACAAGTAATTAATAACCTTTTAAGAAAAAATCTCTAGTACCAATCCTTCAATGAGTTTCTTTACCAAAATCTCTTGGAGCAATCCTTAAATTAAAAGCCTTTTTGTCCAGAAATAGCTTATTTCAAACATACTATATAAGAAGGGAAAAAGAATATCACATACCTCATACAGACGAACAACGTATGGATGCCTGACTAGCTTCATAATAGAAATTTCCCTCTTGATCTGCATTATTAAAAAATAAACAAATAAATAAAAATAAAATACAAAACAAAAGTAGGAACCATAGCAATCATAACTCACAAATATAGTCATCAAACCTCTAGCATCTAATGAGGGGCTTGGAAAGTTAATATGAGTTCTTAGATTTAAACCTCTGCCACCATTGTACCAAAAACCTCTCATATCTTAAAAAGGAAGAAACCAAGGCCTAAACGTCTTAAACTCCCACTCACTCGCATGAAGTCTAATCCAATCAAAGTATTCATTCAGCATCAAAGAATTTAATTAATATTCATAGTTCATCATAAAAGGATTAAGACCCTGGTTAATGTGCAATTTTGGTCCTTATAAAATTAAATGGCACATTTAGTCTTCCAAATTATCAGAATTAAGAAATTTCAGATCAACATAATTTACAATCTAATTGCTAACCAAAGAAATAACGTATTTATTGCTTTAATAATGTTAAAGGTTACAATTAAACATGATTATTAATGTTCTACGTAAAAAAAATATAGGTAACTAAGTTTGTTATCATTTTGGTAGATATTGAAAAACATATTGACATTGGACCATAACTGTTTAATTTTATAAAACTAGAAGACCAAATGTGTAATTAAAGTTCTGCACGGACCAAAATTACACATTCACAAAAATGTAGGAACCAAAAATGCATTTAAGCCATGCACGAAGTTCACTTAAGAATTGACGAGGGAAGACGCTTAAGCCCTGTGCTTTTCTACTATACCAAAAATACATGAAAACAATAAAAATTGCATATCAGAACTAATTTATTTTAAAGAACCCTTTTTAATAGCTTATTAAAAGAACTTGCAGAAAAGGAAATGATTATTTGTCTTCCCTTTTACGCAGCAAAATAAAGAGGAATATTCCTGTTCTTGAAATTAAGAAAAGGAACTTCAACGTCAATCAATTTTATTTCGTAAATTGCGCCATCATTTATCAATCAATTTGAACCTGATTTTTAAAACTAACAGGCGATTTGGTCGCTGACACAACGGCATATAATCGTATCCATAAAAATAGCATGTTAGGAGTTCAGTGTGTATGAGTCCATGAAAAATTTTGAACGAAACTGATTTGGTGAAATTTATTAACGTATAGGACAGCCGTCACTTTGTTATGTTAATAGGCTTCTATAAAAGAAGCAACTTGTAATTCTTGTAGAAGTAAGTTTCTAATAATAGAAGACAGTTTTCTTTCATCTCTTGTTTTTCTGTTACATCTAGAATTCCGCTAAAACTCATCTCAGTTTACATTTATTATGTTTTTGCTACAGTCTAAAAACTAGAAATGAAATCGAGTATAACCTTTTTTTATCCTATCCAACACAAAAGTTATCTAAAATGGCTTCAAGTCAAATAAATTCTAAACCTAAAATTAATTTTCCAACTTGAAATCAAACGAAGAGTTAACTTTAACCAAGTTAACTGATCTTTCATCCAGATTCTGAATGATTCAAAGTGAATCCAAACACGCTAAAATTTAACTAAAACCAAGTTAACCAGTCTTTCGACCTGATTCTGGATGATATAACATAAATCCAAACACGAACTCAGTTGACTGATAAATTTCAAAATCAGATATTAATCTAATTGCTAGTCCCTAGAACAAAGATCGAGTTAAACATACCATAACAGCATAACAGAACATTCAATTTTCGTAAATTCAAGATTATAATTACTAAATTAACTGACGATGCTTGAATTTCAGAAATCGATTCAATGAATAAGAAAACAAGAGAGAAAGAGAGAGAGAGTACCTGATCGACCATTTTGTGCTTGATAATGGTGCTACGGTCGAGCACCTTCATTGCAACACTCTCACCAGTTTCCGTATTCTGAGCGAACTTTACCTTCGCAAAGGTTCCTTCTCCAACTGTCCTTCCAATCTCATACTTCCCCACTTTCCTCAACACCATCTTCCTCTTTCTCTCGTGAATTTCGCTCTCTCTTCTCTCTCACAACCAAAATAATGTGAACACGACAATTTATAATTTACACTGTTGAAGAAAATGGATTAATTGAACTGAACAACTATTATCCTTGTGGCTATTGATGAGGAATGCAATGAAATTATGAAAGAGAGGAAAAAACTGTGATTGGGTAGCAGAGGAGGTCAGGGGAATAAAGAGCTAGGCCTGACCTGTTGGAAAGGGAGGGGACAAAGTTGAAAATTGGAATTTCAAATATTTGGTTACTTCCTATGCTTTATCTTCTTTGCTACACTTTCATTTGAATCAAAACACTGTCCTTCCGTTTTCAAATTTGGTACTTTCTAGCCACTTATTAATATATTATATATAGCGTCTTTTATTAATTCACACTAAATTGATAAAAATAATTTCAAAATGAATTATTTAAATTGTGTTTTATTTTATTTATCAGTACAAATATTTCAATTTATGTATAGTAAAATATCGTGGATAGTATGTGTTTCTATACACAAAAATCTAAAGAAGACATCTTTAACTACATATTTGAAAGGTTTTTGTAAACCGTGATATAGTGTTTGCGTTGTATAAGTTTATGGAAAATGATACTTGAACAATCATTTTTGACAACATTTAGACACGCGCACACGTGTCTAAATTTGAGTGATCCAGTTGGAAAAATTAAATGAAAATGGACCACTCAAATTTAGACACGTATGCGCGTGTTTAAATGTTGTCAAAAATGGATGTTCAAGTGTCATTTTCCTAAGTTTATATCTAATGTGTTTGACATGCATGAAAATGATTGGCTATAAGAGGAAAGAAAATGAAAAGAAATTATTGAAGAGTTAAAAGTAACGAAATACAAAAGTTGACTTTTGGAAATAAAAGTTGAGCTTTATTTTACTTTCTCTTAAATACAGATTTTAAACTGTTGTCTTATTCGGAACTTTTCTTTGTCCTGATCAAATACATGTATATGATTTTCAAATCTTAAGTGGTCCTTTTAAATACTGATTAAAAGTTTATTTTATGATGAAATAACATTATAAATATATTTTTCCTTGAAAAAGTAGTATACAAAAAATTTTATCGAAACTTTTAACATATCCTGATATGATTTTTTTAATAAATAAATATATTTTTACCAATATTAGTAATATTTACTTTTTATATGGAAATTTGAAATTAAAAGTCGGAACAATTTTATCCTCATATATTTTTTCGAGATAATTAATTTTCTGTCCTTTTTGGCATATACAAGATCTATCAAAGACTAATAACTTTTAAGTTTCTATTGGTATTTTTAATTAACCCTCTTAGATACAAATTTATTGCATTAGGTATTTAAATATTTTACATTTTTTAATTGAATATTATTTTTAATATCATCATTATGTAAATGACATGGTTTTATTTATCTTGTTTAGTTATGTTTAGAGGTTAAGAAATGTAAATTTTTGTGTTTAATATAAATGATGTTGTTTCATAATAGATATAAAATAACGTGACTTTAATTATTTTTATTCAAAACAAAATAGTAAAATAATTTTTTTGTGGAATGAGAAAAAGGAAATGAAACATGATGAAGAAATTAAAATTAAACTTAAATATAATGTTGGAAGAAAGTGGAGTAAGTAGGGTGTTGGAGTTGCGTGTGAATGTTGTGAAGAAAGTTCAACAAATGAATTTAGAATCACATAAACAACCTCATGAAGGCAGTGGTTTTATATGGTAAAGTTACCAAACACTTATATGATATATTTTGGTATTGTCTTTATTGTTTATATTTGTGTGGTTTGTATTAAATAATTGTATTTTATTAAATTTATGCTTTACAAAAAAAAATTCTAGGTTTTTCCATAAAGGAAATCCATACAACAAATTTACCATATTGGGAAGTTAATTATTGGAATGAATATAGACCAAAGGTGGTTTTACTTTGAGTTGGTAGATATATTGGAAAAAAAAAAAACATGTAAAAGTGAATTTAGAATGTGGTGAAAAAAGTACGTTAAAGTTGGTAGGAAATGAGAAATGTGGCGAATGAGATGATTTTTCTTTAAGTCATTACTTTGAAGTAAAAGTGTTTATTGTGAATGTTAACGTGATATATGCAAAAAAGTAGAGTAATGTGAAATTTCTTTCAACGGGTAATGGAGAAGATAAGATGTTCGATTGGAGATAAAAGAGGAATGTAGTATTGAAATTGGTGATAAAAGTTATGACATAAGAGATTATTATGTTACTAAGGAATTGCATAGTAAGGAATCAATATAGGAAGAGGATCAAATATATATTTAAGTATAAGAGAAAAATATATATGCGCTGCGAGATTAGCTAAAGAGCAACAAAGGATAATGGATGAGATTAAAATAAGTATGGAGTTCAAATAAATCAACACCACAAGATAAAGCACATATGACATGCTCATCAAACCTAGGATAGTCTTAATCACCTTTATCTCATCCTCCATGATTCACCTTGCTTCCACGTGGCAAACATCAAACAAAAAATTGCACGATTTTCATTCCTTCCTCTTATGTGTCACCTACCTACATATGTATACACCCAACATTAATCTCAAAATCATAAGATTAAAGTGTTAAATATCTTTTTAATCCCACAACTTTAAGTAAAAATTAGAACTAATCTATCTTAAAAATTTTAACATAATTTAGTCTCTAATTTTATAAATATGTTATAACCAATTTTTGTTAAAATTATTTGACATTTTAAATGCATTTCATTATATTATTTAAATTGTTTAAATCATTTAATAAATTTGCTCTTTAATACTAGTTGAAAAACGTATTTTTAATGTTAATAAATTTAATTAAAAGAACTAAGTACATATATTTCTAAAGATAAAATTTTAAAGAATAACTAATTTTAATTTTCAAAAAATTAAAAATATATTTGATCTTAATATTAAATTATCTAAATAACATAATTTATTCATCAAAATATCCTGATTTTTTTTTCTTACAAAAATATTGACATGGTTTATATGTTTTTAGAAACAACAAGTATCTTTCATAGAAGACTGATATAAGATGCTCAAGTTAGAACAACAAAACCCTCTCTCCAAATTATTTGAAAACAAAAATTAGAGGGACAAAAGATATTATTATATTGAATTGAATGTTCATAAAAAACGGTCACAATGATATTGAAAGTAGTAAAGTTTGCTAAAGGAGTTTCATGGTAACGGTGCTTTAGTCATTATTATAAGTGATGACATTAAAATTATTAGAAAGCGTGACAACCATGTCACTCGGTGGATGACATAACTAAACAAACTAAGAGGACAAAACTTTGCACACGGATACATAACTAAACAAACTAAGAGGACAAGATAATAACCATGTCACTCGGTGGATGAAAAAAAATTAAAAACTAGAACTCTCAACTGGAAAATAAAAAATTTTTATTACTCAATAAAACAATTTTTTTATAAAGATTGATGAGTATATTTTCGATCACATCTATAATATTTAATCTTAGCTTTCTTGAATTATAATTGAGTTTAAAACTATTATTTTAATTGAAATTTGTCCAATTTGGATTAATTGAACTTTCAATAAAATCATTTACAATTTTTTCTGGTAGATGCTAGATATTCTAAAGAAACGACCCTTATTAGGTTGTTTAGGTAGGCAAACCTAAATAGATCGGTTTAATATGTTGAACTTTACTAAATGATATGATAAATCTATAAGCTGAGTTTTAATGATATGTTATAATAAATGTTTCTTAAATGTTTTAACTAGTCGAGTTTTAATTATATGTTGTAATAGATGTTTTCTTAAATGCTCTAAGTTGTGGTTTGTGAAACTAAAATATAAGTAAGTTCATACAGACAATACTTTATTTTTTTTATGCTGTTAAAAAGAATTTTTAATTTCTTTTAAAAACAAAAATGTGTCATATGTCAAACTATGTTCACATCATGTGCTAGTAGTGTCATATTTGGGTGTATTTGGAAGAGATGATTTGAATGGATTTGAGTGGATTTTAGGGTAATTTTTTAGTTGTTTTTTTTATCGGATTTGTGGTTAATTAAGAGTGGATTTGGAAGTAAAGTTTGTGAGAATAAGTGTAAGATTCGATTGATGTGATAAATTTTAAAAATTAGTTTAATTGGTAGAAATTAAAGATTACTAAAACGCCCCTAGTTATAAAAGTAATATAAAATGTTATTTTTTTAATGTTATATTTAATTGTAAAAATGTTTATAAAGATAATTTATAAAATTAATGTTTAAAAATTATAAAAGTTATAATGTAGTAAAATGAATTTATTTTAAAATATAGTATTTGCTTGTAATATAACTTACTACGAAGTGATATCAATTTATTTGTGAATGATTAACATTAAACAAACAAATAATTAAGTAGCAAGTTATAATATTACATGACCTAAAAAAAAGTTGCAACAATTCAACATACAAATATTCTTTTAATAGTTCATCATCACGTTGATTCAACAAGGTATCGTTGCAATGCATTGAAACGATATTGTACTGACATCCCTATTAGAAGGGTTGTATGTGATGGATGCGAAGATAAAAAGTCGAAGCACTATTTGAATAAATTATGATCTTCAATGTTCATAGTTAAACTGATAATTTTTAATTAAAAATGGCTAAACTTAAAAAAAAAAACACTTAAAAATAAAATTGCAAATCAAATATATATATATATATATATATATATATATATATATATATATATATCACTTATAAAATATTTTATAGATGTATTTACATTATAAAAGCACAAGTTCTTATAATTTTATATTAGTTATAAAACCATTTTTAATTAATAGAGAATATTTTGCATTACATGAAATTATATTTACATTAAGTTTGTTAATTTTTAAATATTTATTTTTAAATATATAGCGTAATTTAAGTTTTATATTATTTTTTTCCTTCCATTTAACTTTATCTATAATGATAAAATTGATATCAAGTTAAATTTATATCTAAATTAAATGTTTTTATCAAAATTTTGGATTAAATTAAATAAGAAAATGACAAACCCAACCTATACTTAATTTATCCTCAACTAATGAAACAAACTTATGGAAAATCGCCTTATCCTCAACCATCCGGACTCCATCCTCATGCGGGTATGTGAAGAAGAAGAAGTTGCATCCCATCCGTTCTTCATCTTTCACGCTCCACCATCCTCCACCTTTCTCTCCTTCATGCGGCTCTTTCAACAAGAAGAAGAACAACAATTTTGGAATGGAATCTCATGGGTGGAAACGAAATCAGTCACTCATGGTAACCGATTACTGACTGTATAACCGAATACGCATGCCTTCCTTTTCACATGCCTCAGCGTAACCGGTTACACCCACCAATAACCGATTACAACACCCTCAATTTTCACTTCGTTCACCGAAATCCACAACTCTGAACCATAACCGAATACACACAATTGTGTTCTTCCTCTTCAACCGCATGCTTCATCTTCACCCAGCCATTTGCTTCCCTTCAAAACACACCACCCTTCTTCGTCTTCAACACTGGAGACTATCATACACATGCCTATATTATTTTATGTTATTATGTATAAGGTATTTTAAGAAAGTATCAGGGCAAATATGTAAATGTGGTCACAATCAGCGCAAATCATCTCACTTGTGCGAAGATATCCAAATCGTGCATTCCCGCAAATCCATCGCTTTCCGTCGTCGACAATCAGCACAAATGAACACGTATATCCTCGCTCGCAAATAACTGTAAACAGTGAATTCTCTTAAAACGAACAGAGCCCTAATCTTAAAAGATGTGCTAGTAACAAAGCCCCGTCTTAAAAGATGTGGTAGTAGTATCATGTTACCACTCTAGTCTTTTAGACTTAAAAGAATGTTAGTAATCACAATTTAAACTAAAGTAAACTTATAAATTTTTAGAAAAAAAATTATAGATTGATTAAATTGAAAACACGGTACACAGTTTTGTTTAAGAAAATACTTAGATTATAATGTTAAAAATCATATAAAATTAATATTTTTTTAATTTTAAAATGATTTAATTATACATTTGATTTTTATATTTGTTTCGTTGGTTTAATTTTTTTTATTCAATTTAATATTTCTATTTTTTAAAACAGTTCAATTTAATTTTTTTTAGATTCACTTTAACACTGTGCATGTGCATATCACATGCCAATTAGTAAAACTTTTTATTTTTTTATTCTTTTTTAAAAAGAATTTTTATTAAAAAAAAACAGAAACTGCCACATGTGTCACTCTTATTATCATGATAATATTTATTTTCAATTGAGTCTTCACATTTATAATTTCGATTCAATTTTTTTTTTAAATAATGTAATTTTGTCGTTCTAATTGAAAACTAAATTTATAAATAAACATAATTACAATTTATATATATTTGTAAAAATATTTTTTTATAATTTATACATAAATTGTTCCACCTGAATATTAATTTCTTTTATATTTTTACATTAAAAAAATTACTATTTAAACTTGTAATTTTTTAAAAATGTTAATGTAAAGGGATACTTATTACAATTAAAATATTTTATTATATTAAATATTTAAAAATTACAAGTTACTTTATGTAAGACCCTAGAAAATTAACACTGCAAAATATATGTTAAATCACAATTAATGCACACCACGTCACTGCTCAGAACCATTAAAAATCCACTCTGCACTCCATGCATGAACGCCACTTGTCACAGTAGAAGCTTCTGAAGTCAGTAGTGGGGTGCAGGTGTCGGCAAGGGAGACGCTCGTCCGTTTGGACGTGGATTGAACAAAACTGATTTTTGAAAAACCCTCCCACTCATCTGCACGCACCCTTCTTCTTCCTCAGAATCAGACTTTTCATTTTCTCCACCTTCTCTCTAGAAAACCTCCATCTTCTCTCTACTGTAACTCACCACCCCCTTCTCCGATCACGTTTCAGAACCGTAGGAACGTTCCCTGAGACGTGAGCGTCATTTTGGACTGAACAGATTGAGAATTTGAGCTGGTAAGTTCTCGTCTCTAACCGTTCGTCCATTAGGTTTCATGCGAAACCAAGTTCTGGTTGCATGCATGGGTTATATGTCTGAGTTGTTTCTGATTTTTGGTGTTTAGATTAAGTGGAAGTTATTAAGTGAATCGGAGGATAGAACGCTGTAAGAGGACGAACCAAACCTTTGCATTAGGACGTTTCACTCACTGATCCGGGTAAGGGAAGCTTATTAATTTAATTAATACTTGTATGTTGTATGAAAGCATGAGATTGACTGGATGTATGATATGTATGTGGTTTGCTTATGTATGAACGATCGCTGTTGTAATAAATAGGATATATGTTGGTTGAAATGTATGTAAATGATTGATATGTATGAAATGGAAAAATGGATGGTTATTGTATAGTATAAGTTGTTAATATGATGAATTCTATAAAGTATGTGAATTAATGATGGATATGAAATTATAAGGTATGAATTGTATGAGAAATGTTGAGTTAAGATAGATGAAAAATCTGAATGTAAATTACTCCCTATGATAAAATACGTTCGTCGTCGTACGGTCTTATACCGTTCGATTTCCTAGTAAATAACTTAAAAATGGAATTCTTTCATTCGGAAAAAAATCTGATCGAGAACGAGCGTTCTCATGTGAAATACTATGGTTGAGCGTTCGGCTCAGCCTAGTGATACCGTATACCTTAATTTAAATAATAGTAAATTACACCCTTATACTTTAAAATAAGTAGCGCTCGGTCTTATACCAAGCGTTCGTCCTAAATAGCGCTCGGTCTTATACCAAGCGTTCGTCCTAAATAGCGCTCGGTCTTATACCAAGCGTTCGTCCTAAGTAGCGCTCGGTCTTATACCAAGCGTTCGTCCTAAGTAGCGCTCGGTCTTGTACTAAGCGTTCGTCATAATTGGTGCTCGGTCATCTACCTAGCGTTCGTCATAAGTGGTGCTCGGTCTTATACCAAGCGCTCGTATTATTGAATAACCACTTTGATAAAATAGCGTTCGTTCAAGTATAATAATATTTACCTTTCCTTACGTTCGTTCAAGTACTGGCATCGGTCTTCCGTATGCGAATCACTACAAAGATAGTTCTAAATATTCTTGACTCTTCTTTTACATTGGATCTGGTCGAAGGTCTTCATAATGAAATTTTATTTAAAGTACCAGTGTTCATCCAAACGAGTTAGTTCATTTAACTGATCGAATAAATAGTAACGTTCGCTATAGACTTCTTCGTTCATTCAGTACCTTTCTCTGGACGTTCGTCCTAGTTCTTCAGAGGACTGAACGTTCGTTATTTTATGCTCTTAAATCTAAAGATGAAAATGATGATAAATTATAAGGACTTGAAGTGTGAATACTATATTGAGTGATTATACGATTATGGATTTTGGACGAGCGTTCCAGGGAGGAACGACTCATATATATTGATTATGGAATTTGGTAAAGTATGACTGTGGTCATGCTAATGCTGGCTGGTCCATCCTGATGTTCCGTGAGTACCATCCTCACGTAGAGGGGGTATGTCATGTGTGGGAACGGCAGGAGGTTCTATTCCTTAGGGGTACTTTGGATAGGACTAACCTCGAGTGGTAGTTGTTGAGTGTATCCCAGTTACTACATCACCCGGGTGCAAGGACGCTTGTAGTTACACAGATTCATACAGTCCGGACGGTCTGTCTAGTATATATATTTCTACGTTGTTATATGTTAAGTTACATGTTGTGTGTGAATTGAAATGTTAAAAGTGTATGTTGATGTATGAATTAAATTATATAAGCTTACCCTTTCGTTTTCCTTGTGTTGTCAATTGTCTATGTACGTTCGTCCTGTCCTTGCAATGATCATCCGTGTGGATGTGAGTAGAAGGCGAGGCCACTCTGGAAGACGTCATTGAAGAAGAAAATCTGGTCGAGGTGGAAGTCAAAGCCGAGCCTTAGAACGCTCGTTTATATTAGGAGTTTAGATGTTAGCTTTCATTTTGACGTTCGGTTAATTATTTTGTAAAACCGTTCGTTCTAAACCTTCACTGTTTCCGCTTTGTGTATTTTAGTTCTGTATTTAAGCCGTTCGGCTTTTGAACTTCGTTCTCTTAGTGTAAAGACTGCATTATATTACTGTTAAATGTAATTAATTCTGATTTATGGTAATTACTGTATTTTGGGATGTTACATTAGTGGTATCAGAGCAATTTTGTTCTCTTAAGGACATTGTAGGTTATGGGTGCACTGTGTTTTACCGTGTGCTAAATGTGTGTTTAATGAGTTAATTTTTCAACTTCTTAAACATGACTAACGCTCGTTTTTCTCTGTTTCCCAGAGAACAAATGACACCTAGACTCCCTCCTCCACCCCAGCCTAATGAACCTGACGCGTCCAACAACACTAGGTTGTTGGAATCTGTGATAGACAGACTACAACAACAGAATGCTACTCTTATGGAACAGAACGCGACTGCCTTGCAGAGTTTGGAGGCCGCTCGCGCCAACTCTGAAGCTACACAGAGGCAACTGATGGAAATCATTTCAGCCACTAGGAATACCTCGGGAGCGTCCTCTTCCAATGCTAACCATCCAACCGAATGGAGTTTGGAGAGTTTTCTTCAACACCATCCGGCTAAGTTCAGTGGGAAGTGCCTCCCTGATGAGGCAGATCAGTGGCTAAGAGACATGGAAAGAATCTTCAACGCCAAGAGATGCCCGAACGAGAACAGGTTGGCGTTCACAGAATACTTGTTGACTGGAGAAGCAAGCCACTGGTGGGCGAGCATGAGAGCTATCCTGATGGACGCTCAAAATCTGATCACGTGGGAAGTATTTAGGAGCAAGTTTTATGAAGAATACTTCCCTGACAGCGTCTGTTTTGCCAAGGAAGTGGAATTTCTACAACTGGTGCAAGGTGGGATGTCCGTTTCTGAATACACCAACAAATTCAAACATCTCGTCAGATTCAATACGATGGCCACCAGTGAAGAGTGGCAGTATAGGAAGTTTGAGAACGGTCTGCGGAGTGATCTGAAGGTTTTGATTTCCAGTTTGTGCATACAGACGTTTCCTGCCATGGTTGAGAGGGCCAAGGTATTAGAGAAGAACATGGCAGAAGCGGAACGACACAAGAAGCAACAACAGGTAGTAAGGGGACCAATCATGTCAAGAAACAATGTTAATCAGAGGAGAACCCCTTACGTTTGTCCAAATCAACCATCTAATGCAAGCGGGTCTCAAGCATTAGTTACTGCCGAACAGTCTGGGCAGCAAGGAAACGTCACTTGTTTCCAGTGTGGAGGGTCGCATTACCGTTCGTCATGTCCTCAGCTGGTGGGCGGAAAACATTGCACTCGTTGCGGAAGGAATGGGCATTTGGAGAATGAGTGCAACTTTGGAGGACGAGCAGTGATGAGGCCACCGAACGCTGGAAGGAATCAGCCAAGAGGTGGACGAGCCCAAGCGGTTGGGCGTGTATACGCAATAACGGGCGCTGAGGCAGCAAGCTCAGGTACACTCATCATCAGTACATGCTTAGTATATGGTAGATCTTGCTGCGTGATCACCAAAATATGATGTCACAAACTTGTTTCACAATCGGCAAGTATGACCGAATCGTTCAAGTAATAAACTTGGTAAGACCAAGTATCGTTCTTCCCAAAGGACTCACGGCCTAGTTTAGTTATGTGATTTGTTGATTAGCTAGGACTTACAAACGAAATATTTGGATTTTAATATGCAAGACAGAAAATAAACATGTATGCATGAAGTTTGATCAATGGCAAAGACAAAAGATAAACACTTTCAATGAAATATATGAATGAATATGTTGTTGGGGGTCAATTTCATCTCATCCACTCTCATACATTTTAGGAATTCAACATTCAAATCATCATTGTTAATGCCACTCTCTAAAGTACCATTCTAGATGGCTTCTCCCTAATCACGAGTTCATACAATTCCTAGCATTCCTAATGATTAGTTCATAAGTGCAGGAGCTTAACGACAACCAATATAATATTGGGAGAAATTCCCCGGATCTAGACTTCCCCGTACGTGCCCGTATCGACAAAACCAATAATCATGCATTGAATGAGTTAAACGATGCAAGCATTAAGCAAAGAGGAAAAACCCTAACTAATGATGAAAGAAAGCATAAATCTTAATTAAAAGATGCAAGCATAAATTCCAGATATGAGAGCTTCAAGAGATTACATTGATTCCCCAACAAACATACAAGGTTTAGTTCACCATATTCATGGTGAACCTAGATGAATAATGAAAGAATGAAAGAATAAACCCTAAAAAGGTGAAGAGGTAGCCTGAGCATCCAAGATCCTCCTTCAAAGGGGTGGAAGAGAGAGTGTTTGCCTCGTTTCTGCCAAAGATACTAATTCTAGGACGTGCAAGTCCTTATATACTATTTTAGAATTACAAAAGATCTAAGCCCAAGCCCATAAAAGTGCTAGAAAACGAGTCCAAGCCCATTATTAAGAATGGCGCTCAGCGGTGACTGCGCGTCTTGTTTCTTCCCCTCAGCGGCCATTTTGCCCCTCAGCGGACCTCCCGTGACCTCCTGAGTGCCGCTCAGCGGTAAAATGCCGCTGAGCGGTGCCTTCGGCTTCTCCTTTTGCACTCTTTGCTTCCTTTTCTGATTCCATCTCTCTCCTTCTTCACTTCTTTCACTAAATTCACCTTAAAACCTGCACAAAAACACTTAAATCAAGCATAAACCTGTCCAGCTCTCTTATTTCTGAAAATATAGATAAAAGCATGATTTCAAGCTAGTTTTTAAGTCTAAAGGTTGCTTTTAGTATCAATTTTAAGCATGAAAATAACAGTTTTTCAACTGTTATCACAACCCCAAACTTAGAACTTTGCTTGTCCTCAAGCAAATAAAATGTAACTCAATCTCCAACCAATTTATATGATGGTTCACTCATTCAAAAATCCTCTTTTTCAAGATAAGTAGCAACTTCACTCAAACTTATGACCAAGAGTTCAATCAAGATGTGCACATGCTTTAGTGTTCACAAAGTCATTTAAATTCCAACAAATGCTATTTTTCATGAATGATCAATCAATTAAGCATGGATGTTCATGTGCTCATGGAATATTTCCTCACTAGATAAAGTGTTTCACTCAACATACAAGTGTATAAGAGGTAAAGTGTTTCACTCATTCACTCCACTATCACAATGTCACATGAATCAACTTTGCCTTTCATTTTACCACAATCAAAAACATTCACAAGCATGCATCATCACAAGGACTTTTCAATGGCTTATAATGTGGCTGGGCTAACAAGAAAATTGGTTTTTCTGGATCACAAAATCCTTGAGTTAAGAGAATTATAACAACACAATTATTCTTATTCATTCCCAACTTGCCTTTTCATTTGCATTGAGCTTTGCTTCTTTTTCTTTTCTTTTCTTTTTCTTTGCATATTCTTACTTTTTAGCTCTTAGCTCAATGCTTTTCCTTTTTCATGTTTTCCCAACAACCCCAAACTTGAACATTTAACAATACCACACAAGATCTTCTACTTAACTCAAGGTAAAGATTTTCAATCAAGGATTTCAGTGTATGTTCAAGGCTAAGGGTTCAAAGGATAGAACACAACGTGTTCTCTTTTAGTAGGCTAACTTTATGAATTTGGCCAATAAAAAGGGTTCCAACAAACGGCCTTGATCATATGATGCAAAACAAGCAATTGATTCAATCATAGAAAACCTGGGCAAAATCATTCATGCTTTCAAAGTAATACCATTCAACAATAACAACTCTGGAGCTCAAAACCTCACATATAAGCTCATTCACATTTGACATACACATCCTGCTTAATTTCACAATCACAATCATGATATCATGCATTTGTTCACAAAGCTTGTGAATCACCTGTATAAGCATTTTAATGTGCACAACATCTCAACATCAATCAATCAATAAGCATCATCAAGCATTACTTATCACACAATCACAGTTAATAGCAAACCATCATAAGAAACCAGGTGTTCAATAGAGTACATCAACCCTAATCTAAAAACATAAAATACTTACAAGATACTGGGTTGCCTCCCAGTAAGCGCTTGTTTAACGTCCCGAGCCTGACCCAAACTTTCAAGGATCAACCAACAACATCATTGTGGAAAATTGTTGCACCTCTCCCCCTAGATAAGGCTTGAGACGTTGACCATTTACCACCCAACTTCTCTGTGGATCATCAGCAGATGGATTAAATATTTCAATTGCTCCATGCGGATGCACTTCTTTTATCACAAATGGTCCTGTCCATTTTGACTTCAGCTTCCCAGGAAATATCTTCAATCTTGAATTGAACAATAGTACCTGTTGTCCTGGATTAAAAACTCTATTCACCAACTTCCTGTCATGATAAAATTTGATTTTGTCTTTGTAAGCCTTGGATGAATCATATGCATGTAACCGCATTTCTTCAAGCTCCAAAATCTGCCTTCTGCGTGTGCATTGAGTTTCATAAGGATCAAAATTCAAGAATTTCAAAGCCCATAATGCTCTATGCTCCAATTCAACTGGCAAATGACATGCTTTCCCATAGACTAATTGAAATGGTGATAATCCCATGGACGTCTTCATTGCTGTCCTATAAGCCCAAAGAGCATCATCCAATTTGAGAGACCAATCCTTTCTTGATGAAGTCACAGTTTTTTCCAGGATTCTTTTTATCTCCCTGTTAGACACCTCAGCTTGTCCATTGGTTTGTGGATGATAAGGTGCAGCTACCTTATGCTTTACTCCATAGTGTTTGAGTACTTTCTCTAGCTGATAATTGCAAAAATGAGATCCTCCATCACTAATCAACACTCTTGGAGTGCCAAAACGTGAGAATATCTGCCTCTTCAGGAATTTAATTACCGTGCTAGCATCATTTTTAGGACAAGCTAATGCTTCCACCCATTTACTCACATAATCCACTGCTACCAGAATATATTCATTGTTGAAAGATGGAGGGAAGGGTCCAACAAAGTCAATACCCCAACAATCAAAAACCTCAACCTCTAAAATACCTTGTAAAGGCATCTCATGACGTTTAGTGATTGTCCCTGCTCTTTGACATTTATCACAATTCCTAGCATGATTATGGGCATCTTTAAATAAAGTTGGCCAATAAAACCCTGATTGAAGGACTTTTGCTGCTGTTCTTTCCCCATTAAAATGTCCTCCATAAGGTGAATCATGACAATGCCAGAGAATTCCTTCTGCTTCTTCATTTGTAACACATCTCCTTAGAAGATTATCTGCTCCAATTTTGAACAAATATGGATCGTCCCACACAAACTGCTTGGCATCATGCAGAAATTTCTTTCTCTGTTGCCAAGTTAAGTCTTCCGGCATGACTCTTGCAGCTTTGAAATTTGCCATATCAGCAAACCAAGGCCTCTGCTGAATATACATGAGTGATTCATCTGAAAAAGATTCCCAGATTTCAGACTCCTTGTTAGTGACCTCATTGTTGACTAACCGTGACAAATGATCAGCAATTAAGTTCTCACTTCCTTTCTTATCACGGATTTCTACATCAAATTCTTGCAATAGTAGTACCCATCTAATCAGACGTGGCTTAGAATCTGGTTTTGTCAACAAGTATTTGATAGCTGCATGATCTGTATAGACAATCACCTTAGACCCAATAAGATAAGGTCTAAATTTCTCTAGAGCATATACAATGGCAAGAAACTCTTTCTCTGTGGTAGCATAATTCAATTGAGCATCATTCAGCACCTTGCTAGCATAATAGATTGGATGAAACTTTTGTTCTTTCCTCTGGCCAAGGACAACTCCTATTGCATAATCACTTGCATCACACATTAATTCAAAATTTTGATTCCAATCTGGTGCTACAATTACTGGAGCTGACACTAGCTTCTTCTTCAATATATCAAAAGCTTTCAGGCAGTCTTCATTCATCACAAAAGGAGCATCCTTCATCAAAAGATTACTCAATGGTTTAGCAATTTTTGAGAAATCTTTGATAAATCTTCTATAAAACCCAGCATGACCAAGAAAACTCCGAATCCCCTTTACATTTGTTGGTGGAGGTAGTTTCTCAATAACTTCTACTTTGGCTTTGTCTACCTCAATTCCTTTAGCAGAGATTTTATGCCCCAATACAATTCCTTCAGTTACCATGAAATGACATTTCTCCCAATTCAAAACCAGATTTGTCTGAACACATCTTTTGAGAACAGTGTTCAAACTAGCTAAACACCTTTGGAAAGAATTTCCAAAAACTGAGAAATCATCCATGAATACTTCAATGCATTTTTCTAACAGATCCGCAAAGATTGCCTGCATACACCTCTGAAACGTAGCTGGAGCATTACATAATCCAAAAGGCATATTTCTATACGCAAAGATACCAAAAGGACAAGTAAAAGCCGTCTTCTCCTGGTCTTTTGGATCTACCACAATTTGATTATATTCAGAATATCCATCTAGAAAACAATAGAAGGCATGCCCTGATAACCTTTCTAGCATCTGATCCATGAAGGGAAGAGGAAAATGATCTTTCCTAGTGGCTTTATTAAGCTTCCTGTAATCAATGCACATACGCCAACCAGTGACTGTCCGAGTAGGAATGAGTTCATTCTTATCATTATAAATTACTGTCATCCCACCTTTCTTTGGAACCACCTGTACTGGACTCACCCATTCACTGTCAGAGATTGGATAGATGATACCAGCTTCTAGCAGTTTCAACACTTCTTTTCTGACCACCTCCTTCATAACAGGATTTAACCTTCTCTGTGGTTGAGCACTTGGTTTATAGTCTTCCTCCATAAAAATCTTGTGCATGCAATAAGTTGGGCTAATACCTTTGAGATCTGATATTGACCACCCAATTGCTTCTTTGTTGGCTTTCAGAATTTCTATCAACTGCTCTTCTTCTTGTAAAGATAAAGATTTATTGATGATGACTGGCTTTGTTCCATCTTCTTCTAGAAAAACATATTTCAGATGTGAAGGCAATCTTTTTAATTCTGGTGTCTGTGCTTTGATTGCTTCTTCCTTATCAATTATTTCGAATTTTGGATCTACCTCTGTACTCTTTTTCAATGTTTCCAAGTCCATCAGACATTCATCAATCAGTTTCTCTTCTTCTTCATCTAAATCTTCACATTCATCAATGAGAGTTTTTTCCAATGGGGAAATATTTCGCACCATTCTTTCTTGAACCATACAAACTTCATCAAGTTCATCAAATTGAAAACATGCTTTGTCATCATTTGGATATGTCATGGCCTTGGATACATCAAAAGTGACCTCTTCATCATCAACTCTCAGTTTAAGCTTACCATTCTCTACATCAATCAGAACTCTGGCAGTCTTCATAAAAGGTCTCCCAAGAATAAGAGGAACATCACTAGTTCCTTCCATCTCCATCACAATAAAATCCACTGGAAATACAAATTTGTCAACCTTTACTAGAACATCTTCAACCACTCCATATGGATATTTAAGAGACCTGTCTGCCAATTGAAGAGCCATTCTGGTTGGTTTAATTTCCAGCCCCTGAATTGTTCTGCACATGGATAGCGGCATTAGATTAATGCTAGCTCCCAAATCAATCAATGCTCTTCCAACTTTCACATCTCCTATGGTGCATGGAATAGTGAAGCTTCCTGGGTCTTTAAGTTTAGGAGGTAGTTTCTGTATGATTGCACTGCAATTACCCTGTATATTGATAGTTTCTTTCTCAGTGTACTTGTGTTTCTTTGTGAGAAGTTCCTTCAAAAATTTTGCATATGCTGGCATCTGTTGCAATGCTTCAGAGAATGGTATAGTAATCTCCAACTTCTTAAACAGTTCCATGAATCTTTCCAACTGCTTTTCTTTCTCCTTCCTTGAATAACCCTTTGAATAAGGAAGTGGCTTTTCATACTCTTTTTCTTTCTGTCTCTCTTCTCTCTCTTTTTTTTCTCTCCTCTCTTCTTCTTCTTTTTTCTCTTTCTCTCTCTCAACTCTTTCTTTCCACTCACATGATTCTTTTTCACTCTCACTCTCATTTTTTTCTTTCTCTCTCTCTTTTTGTCTCTCCTCTAACACTCTACCACTTCTAGTCACAACAGTTTTACAATCCTTTCCAAGATTATCATGTTTCATCTCGTCAACTATTCTCTCAACATAAACCTCCATTTTTTTAAATGCAGCATCCATATTATGACAATA
Organism: Vigna nakashimae; assembly: GCA_034642375.1. Classification (NCBI taxonomy): domain Eukaryota; kingdom Viridiplantae; phylum Streptophyta; class Magnoliopsida; order Fabales; family Fabaceae; genus Vigna; species Vigna nakashimae. The sequence continues at coordinate 18,813,213 of CM067760.1, read as the reverse complement.
AGACTCATTCGTCTTCAAGAATCTTTGGAAAGTCTCTTCAAGCTTTGTTGTTTTCTCAACTGGAGTGAATTGCATCTGCCATTGTTGTTGTTGTGCTTGAACCATTGAAACCTGTGGCATTTGAGAAAGTTTCATGGTTACTTCTTCAAGCTGTTGAGAGATAATTCTATTTTGAATAAGCAAAGCCTCATTTGATTGTAACAACTCCTCTTGACTAAGATCTCCTTTTTCAATATTGAGTTCGTTGTCACTAGTAGCCATATTTTCAATAATTTCAGTTGCTTCCTCTGGAGTTTTCAATTTAATATTGCCTTCTGCTGAGGCGTTCAGTATCATCTTGGTTTGTGAACCAAGCCCTCCAAGGAAAATTAAGACTACTTCATGTTCTGCAAAACCATGCGTGGGAGTTTTACGTAACAAGCTTTTATACCTGTCCCATGCATGTCCCAGCGATTCTTCCATGCCCTGCTTAAATGAAGAAATCTCTTGCTTTCCTTTAGTCACCTTAGATTGTGAGAAGTACTTGTTTAGAAATTTTGTGACCACTGCTTCCCACTCTGTGAAACTTTCTTCTGGAAAAGAGTTCAACCAAAGCTTAGCATTGCCTCCCAATGAGAAAGGAAACAAGCTAAGTTTGATAGCTTCGTCTGGCACCCCATTAATCTTGACTGTATTGCAAATCTCATTAAAGGTTGTGAGGTGCTCATATGGGCTTTCATGAGATAACCCATTAAATTGATTACTCTTCACCAGTTGAATCAGTGCTGGTTTGACCTCCATGTTGGCTGCATTGACTCTAGGTCTAGCTATGCTGTTAAAGTGTTGAGGCCCAGCAATATTGGTGTAGTCTGCAAGAGTTTTTCTACCATTATTGTTCTCCATACTTCCTGTGCGATGAACAGAACCTTGTGGTGATGATTGTAAGAGAGTTTCTGGAGAAGGGAAAAGTTCTCTAGACGTTCTGATTCTTCTCCTCCGTCTACTCTCGTCTAGACCTTCAAGAAGAGGTTCTGTTGTTTTCTTACTCCTAGTTCGAATTGCCTCCTGCATACACAAGAAAACAAAACCCTAGAAAATATTTGTTAGCACAAAAAGATATAAGAGAAGATATATATTCAAAAGATAAAAAGATAAAAGATTCAGAAGATAGAAAGATAAAAGATTCAGAAGATAGAAGATAAAATAAAATAAAATCTAATCTAATCAAATCAAATAAAATAAAATCTAATCTAATCTAATAAAAACCGAAAAAATAAAAACAGAAAATAAAAACAGAAATTTAAAATTAAAGTCAAAGATAATCAATAATCACACAAATTAACCAGTTAAACCACGAATCCCCGGCAACGGCGCCAAAAACTTGATGGACAAATTTATGATCACCAAAATATGATGTCACAAACTTGTTTCACAATCGGCAAGTATGACCGAATCGTTCAAGTAATAAACTTGGTAAGACCAAGTATCATTCTTCCCAAAGGACTCACGGCCTAGTTTAGTTATGTGATTTGTTGATTAGATAGGACTTACAAACGAAATATTTGGATTTTAATATGCAAGACAGAAAATAAACATGTATGCATGAAGTTTGATCAATGGCAAAGACAAAAGATAAACACTTTCAATGAAATATATGAATGAATATGTTGTTGGGGGTCAATTTCATCTCATCCACTCTCATACATTTTAGGAATTCAACATTCAAATCATCATTGTTAATGCCACTCTCTAAAGTACCATTCTAGATGGCTTCTCCCTAATCACGAGTTCATACAATTCCTAGCATTCCTAATGATTAGTTCATAAGTGCAGGAGCTTAACGACAACCAATATAATATTGGGAGAAATTCCCCGGATCTAGACTTCCCCGTACGTGCCCGTATCGACAAAACCAATAATCATGCATTGAATGAGTTAAACGATGCAAGCATTAAGCAAAGAGGAAAAACCCTAACTAATGATGAAAGAAAGCATAAATCTTAATTAAAAGATGCAAGCATAAGTTCCAGATATGAGAGCTTCAAGAGATTACATTGATTCCGCAACAAACATACAAGGTTTAGTTCACCATATTCATGGTGAACCTAGATGAATAATGAAAGAATGAAAGAATAAACCCTAAAAAGGTGAAGAGGTAGCCTGAGCATCCAAGATCCTCCTTCAAAGGGGTGGAAGAGAGAGTGTTTGCCTCGTTTCTGCCAAAGATACTAATTCTAGGACGTGCAAGTCCTTATATACTATTTTAGAATTACAAAAGATCTAAGCCCAAGCCCATAAAAGTGCTAGAAAACGAGTCCAAGCCCATTATTAAGAATGGCGCTCAGCGGTAAATACCGCTCAGCGGTGACTGCGCGTCTTGTTTCTTCCCCTCAGCGGCCATTTTGCCCCTCAGCGGACCTCCCGTGACCTCCTGAGTGCCGCTCAGCTGTAAAATGCCGTTGAGCGGTGCCTTCGGCTTCTCCTTTTGCACTCTTTGCTTCCTTTTCTGATTCCATCTCTCTCCTTCTTCACTTCTTTCACTAAATTCACCTTAAAACCTGCACAAAAACACTTAAATCAAGCATAAACCTGTCCAGCTCTCTTATTTCTGAAAATATAGATAAAAGCATGATTTCAAGCTAGTTTTTAAGTCTAAAGGTTGCTTTTAGTATCAATTTTAAGCATGAAAATAATAGTTTTTCAACTGTTATCACTGCGTATTGTTTGATTCGGGAGCAACACATTCCTTCATCTCGAAGGCGTGCGTTGGCAAACTGGGTTTAGAAGTGAGAGAGATGCAGTTCGATCTGGTGGTGACAACCCCAGCGGCTGGCGAGGTTAGGACGTCCACTATGTGCGTCAGATGTCCTATAGAAGTGGAAGGGCGTAAGTATAAAGTAAATCTCATCTGCCTACCTCTTCAAGGTTTGGAGGTGATTTTAGGAATGGATTGGTTGGCTACCAATCGCATTCTCATAGATTGTGGTAAGAAGGAATTAGTGTTTCCTGATGAAGACGAAGAAGAGTTGTCAGTAACGCTCGGTCAATTAAAGGAGGACATAATGGAAGGTGCGAGCTGTTTTCTAATCATGACGCATGAAGACCAGGAGTTCGGGAGTTTGAGGCAGGAACGAACGTCCAGTATTGGCAGCAAAAAACGATCGGTTGTGGATGAGTTTCCGGACGTCTTTTCGGAAGAAATACCTGGACTACCTCCTGCTCGCGAAGTGGAATTCACGATCGACTTGGTGTCAACGGCGGCACCCATCTCTGTTCAACCATACCGTATGTCGCCCGCAGAATTGATTGAACTTAAGAGTCAGATTGAAGAGTTAATAGACAAACAATTTATCAGACCGAGCGTATCACCCTGGGGAGCGCCTGTACTCTTGGTGAAGAAGAAAGATGGCAGCTCTCGGCTGTGCATAGATTACAGGCAATTGAACAAGCTGACCATCAAGAATAAGTACCCACTGCCAAGGATAGACGATTTATTGGATCAACTGCATGGGGCTACAGTATTTTCTAAGATTGATTTGCGTTCGGGATATCACCAAATCTGAGTTAAGGAGGAGGACATTCAGAAGATAGCGTTCAGATCTCGTTATGGACATTATGAGTACGTGGTGATGCCATTTGGAGTAACGAACGCCCCAGTAGTGTTTATGGAATATATGAATCGCATCTTCAGGCCGTACTTGGACAAGTTTGTGGTCGTCTTTATAGATGATATTCTCATCTACTCCAAGACACAGGACGAACATGAGGAACACTTGAGAATAGTACTTGGCGTACTGAGGGAGAAGGAGTTGTACGCCAAGTTATCAAAATGTGAGTTCTGGATGAAAGACGTTCAGTTTTTGGGGCACGTGGTGTCGGCTGGAGGTATCTCGGTAGATCCAGCTAAGGTACGAGCGGTACTGGAATGGGAGAGTGATAACAGTTGAAAAACTGTTATTTTCATGCTTAAAAGTGATACTAAAAGCAACCTTTAGACTTAAAAACTAGCTTGAAATCATGCAGTTTATCTATATTTTCATAAATAAGAGAGCTGGACAGGTTTATGCTTGATTTAAGTGTTTTTGTGCAGGTTTTAAGGTGAATTTAGTGAAAAGAGTGAAGAAGGAGAGAGGTGACATTAGAAAAGACAAGAAAGAGTGCAAAAAGAGAAGACAAAGGCACCGCTCAGCGGCATTTTACCGCTGAGCGGCACTCAGGAGGTTGCGGGAGTCACGCTGAGGGGCAAACTGGCCGCTGAGGGGAAGAAAGTGACGCGCAGTCACCGCTGAGCGGTATTTACCGCTGAGCGGCACTTTTTGGGCTTGGGCTTTTGTAATCTTTTGTAACTCTAGATTAGTATATAAGGACTTGCACGTCCTAGAATTAGGTATCTTTGGCAGAAACGAGGCAAACACTCTCTCTTCCACCCCTTTGAAGGAGGATCTTGGATGCTCAGGCTACCTCTTCACCTTTATTGGGTTTATTCTTTCATTCTTTCATTGATATTCATCTAGGTTCACCATGAATATGGTGAACTAAACCTTGTATGTTTGTTGGGGAATCAATGTAATCTCTTGAAGCTCTCATATATGGAATTTGTTGTTTACATCTTTTAAGTAAGACATATGCTTTCTTTCATCATTAGTTAGGGTTTTTCCTCTTTGCTCAATGCTTGCATAGTTTAACTCATTCCATGCATGATTATTGGTTTTGTCGATACGGACACGTACGGGGAAGTCTAGATCCGGGGAATTTCTCCCAATATTATACTGACAATATTATATTGGTTGCCTTTAAGCTCCTGCACTCATGAACTAATCATTAGGAATGCTAGGAATTGTATGAACTATTTGATTAGGGAGAAGCCATCTAGAATGGTACATTAGAGAGTGGCATTAACAATGATGATTTGAATGTTGAATTCCTAAAATATATGAGAGTGGATGAGATGAAATTGACCCCCAACAACATATTCATTCATATAATTCATTGAAAGTGTTTATCTTTTGTCTTTGCCATTGATCAAATTTCATGCATACATGTTTATTTTCGTCTTTGCATATTGAACTCTAAATATTTCGTTTGTAAGTCCTAGCTAATCAACAAATCACATAACTAAACTAGGCCGTGAGTCCTTTGGGAAGAACGATACTTGGTCTTACCAAGTTTATTACTTGAACGATTCGGTCATACTTGCCGATTGTGAAACAAGTTTGTGACATCATATTTTGGTGCTCATAAATTTGTCCATCAAGTTTTTGGCGCCGTTGCCGGGGACTCGTGGTTTAACTGGTTAATTTGTGTGATTATTGATTATCTTTGACTTTAATTTTGAATTTCTGTTTTTATTTTTTCTGTTTTTATTTTATTTTATCTTTTTATCTTTTTAGATTAGGTTAGATTTTATTTTTAGATTTTATCTTTTAAATTAGATGTTATTTTTAAATTTTATTTTATCTTTTATCTTTTTATCTTTTGAATCTTTTATCTTTTTATCTTTTGAATATATATCTTCTCTTATATCTTTTTGTGCTAACAAATCTTTTCTAGGGTTTGTTTTCTTGTGTATGCAGGAAGCAATTCGAACTAGGAGTAAGAAAACAACAGAACCACTTCTTGAAGGTCTAGAAGAGAGTAGAAGGAGGAGAAGAATCAGAACGTCTAGAGAACTTTTCCCTTCTCCAGAAACTCTCTTGCAATCATCACCACAAGGTTCTGTTCATAGCACAGGGAGTATGGAGGGCAATAATATTAGAAGAACTCTTGCAGATTATACTAATCTTGCTGGACCTCAGCACTTCAATAGCATAGCTAGACCTAGAGTCAATGCAGCTAACATGGAGGTCAAACCAGCACTGATTCAACTGGTGAAGAGTAATCAATTTAATGGGTTGTCTCAGGAAAGCCCATATGAGCACCTCACTACCTTTAATGAGATTTGCAATACAGTCAAAATTAATGGGGTGCCAGACGAAGCAATCAAACTTAGCTTGTTTCCTTTCTCATTGGGAGGCAATGCTAAGCTTTGGTTGAACTCTTTTCCAGAAGAAAGTTTCACAGAGTGGGAAGCAGTGGTCACAAAATTTTTAAACAAATACTTCCCACAATCTAAGGTGACTAAAGGAAAGCAAGAGATTTCTTCATTCAAGCAGGGCATGGAAGAATCACTGAGACATGCATGGGACAGATATAAAAGCTTGTTACGTAAAACTCCCATGCATGGCTTTAAAGAACATGAAGTAGTCTTAATTTTCCTTGGAGGGCTTGGTTCACAAACCAAGATGATGCTGAATGCCTCAGCATGAGGTAATATCAAATGGAAGACTCCAGAGGAAGCAACTGAAATTATTGAAAATATGGCTACTAGTGACAACGAACTCAATATTGACACAGGAGATCCTAATCAGAAGGAGTTGTCAAAATTAAATGAGGCTCTGCTTGTCCAAAATAGAACTCTCTCTCAACAGCTTGAGGAAGTAACCATGAAACTTTCTCAAATACCACAGGAAATACAACAGGTCTCAATGGTTCAAGAGCAACAAAAATGACAGATGCAATTTACTTCAGTTGAGAAAACAACAAAGCTTGAAGAGACTTTCCAGAGATTCTTGAAGACAAATGCGTCCTATTGTCATAATGTGGATGCTGCATTTAAAAAAATGGAGAGTCATGTTGAGAAAATAGTTGACGTGATTAAACATGATAACCTTGGAAAGGATTGTAAAACTGTTGTGACCAGAAGTGGTAGAGTGTTAGAGGAGAGACAAAAAGAGAGAGAGAAAGAAAAAAATGAGAGTGAGAGTGAAAAAGAATCATGTGAGTGGAAAGAAAGAGTTGAGAGAGAGAAAAAGAGAAAAGAAGAAGAGGAGAGGAGAGAAAAAAATGAGAGAGAAGAGAGAGAGAGAGAGAAAAAGAGTATGAAAAGCCACTTCCTTATCCAAAGGGTTATTCAAGGAAGGAGAAAGAAAAGCAGTTGGAAAGATTCATGGAACTGTTTAAGAAGCTGGAGATTACTATACCATTCTCTGAAGCATTGCAACAGATGCCAGCATATGCAAAATTTTTGAAGGAACTTCTCACAAAGAAACACAAGTACACTGAGAAGGAAACTATCAATGTCCAGGGCAATTGCAGTGCAATCATACAGAAACTACCTCCTAAACTTAAAGACCCAGGAAGCTTCACCATTCCATGCACCATAGGAGATGTGAAAGTTGGAAGAGCATTGATTGATTTGGGAGCTAGCATTAATCTAATGCCGTTATCCATGTGCAGAACAATTCAGGGGTTGGAAATTTAACCAACCAGAATGGCTCTTCAATTGGCAGACAGGTCTCTTAAATATCCATATGGAGTGGTTGAAGATGTTCTAGTGAAGGTTGACAAATTTGTATTTCCAGTGGATTTTATTGTGATGGAGATGGAAGGAACTAGTGATGTTCCTCTTATTCTTGGGAGACCTTTTATGAAGACTGCTAGAGTTCTGATTGATGTAGAGAATGGTAAGCTTAAACTGAGAGTTGATGATGAAGAGGTCACTTTTGATGTATCCAAGGCCATGACATATCCAAATGATGATAAAGCATGCTTTCAATTTGATGAACTTGATGAAGTTTGTATGGTTCAAGAAAGAATGGTGCGTAATATTTCACCATTGGAAAAAACTCTCATTGATGCATGTGAAGATTTGGATGAAGAAGAAGAGAAATTGATTGATGAATGTCTGATGGACTTGGAAACATTGAAAAAGAGTCCAGAAGAAGATCCAATATTTGAAACAATTGATAAGGAAGAAACAATCAAAGCACAGTCGCCAGAATTAAAAAGATTGCCATCACATCTGAAATATGTGTTTTTAGAAGAGGGTGATACAAAGCCAGTCATCATCAATAACTCTTTATCTTTACAAGAAGAAGAGCAGTTGATAGAAATTCTGAAAGCCAACAAAGAAGCAATTGGGTGGTCAATATCAGATCTCAAAGGTATAAGCCCAACTTATTGCATGCACAGGATTTTTATGGAAGAGGACTATAAACCAAGTGCTCAACCGCAGAGAAGGTTGAATCCTGTCATGAAGGAGGTGGTCAGAAAAGAAGTGTTGAAACTGCTAGAAGCTGGTATCATCTATCCAATCTCTGACAGTGAATGGGTGAGTCCAGTACAGGTGGTTCCAAAGAAAGGTGGGATGACAGTAATTTATAATGATAAGAATGAACTTATTCCTACCCGGACGGTTACTGGCTGGCATATGTGCATTGATTATAGGAAACTGAATAAAGCTACTAGGAAAGATCATTTTCCTCTTCCCTTCATGGATCAGATGCTAGAAAGGTTATCAGGGCAGGCTTTCTATTGTTTTCTAGATGGATATTCTGGATATAATCAAATTGTGGTAGATCCAAAAGACCAGGAGAAGACGGCTTTTACTTGTCCTTTTGGTATCTTTGCATATAGAAAGATGCCTTTTGGATTATGTAATGCTCCAGCTACGTTTCAGAGGTGTATGCAGGCAATCTTTTCTGATCTTTTAGAAAAATGCATTGAAGTATTCATGGATGACTTCTCAGTTTTTGGAAATTCTTTCCAAAGATGTTTAGCTAATTTGAACACGGTCCTCAAAAGATGTGTTCAGACAAATCTGGTTTTGAATTGGGAGAAATGTCATTTCATGGTAACTGAAGGGATTGTACTGGGGCATAAAATTTCTGCTAAAGGAATTGAGGTGGATAAAGCCAAAGTAGAAGTCATTGAGAAACTACCTCCACCAACAAATGTAAGGGGGATTAGGAGTTTTCTTGGTCATGCTGGGTTCTATAGAAGATTCATCAAAGATTTCTCAAAAATTGCTAAACCATTGAGTAATCTTTTGATGAAGGATGCTCCTTTTGTGATGAATGAAGACTGTCTGAAAGCTTTTGATATATTGAAGCAAAAGCTAGTGTCAGCTCCAGTAATTGTAGCACCAGATTGGAATCAAAATTTTGAATTGATGTGTGATGCAAGTGATTATGCAATAGGAGTTGTCCTTGGCCAAAGGAAAGAACAAAATTTTCATCCAATTTATTATGCTAGCAAGGTGCTGAATGATGCTCAATTGAATTATGCTACCACAGAGAAAGAGTTTCTTGCCATTGTATATGCTCTAGAGAAATTTAGACCTTATCTTATTGGGTCTAAGGTGATTGTCTACACAGATCATGCAGCTATCAAATATTTGTTGACAAAACCAGATTCTAAGCCACGTCTGATCAGATGGGTACTACTGTTGCAAGAATTTGATGTAGAAATCCGTGATAAGAAAGGAAGTGAGAACTTAATTGTTGATCATTTGTCACGGTTAGTCAACAATGAGGTCACTAACAAGGAGTCTGAAATCTGGGAATCTTTTTCAGATGAATCACTCATGTATATTCAGCAGAGGCCCTGGTTTGCTGATATGGCAAATTTCAAAGCTGCAAGAGTCATGCCGGAAGACTTAACTTGGCAACAGAGGAAGAAATTTTTACATGATGCCAAGCAGTTTGTGTGGGATGATCCGTATTTGTTCAAAATTGGAGCAGATAATCTTCTAAGGAGATGTGTTACAAATGAAGAGGCAGAAGGAATTCTCTGGCATTGTCATGATTCACCTTATGGAGGACATTTTAATGGGGAAAGAACAGCAGCAAAAGTCCTTCAATCAGGGTTTTATTGGCCAACTTTATTTAAAGATGCCCATAATCATGCTAGGAATTGTGATAAATGTCAAAGAGCAGGGACAATCACTAAACGTCATGAGATGCCTTTACAAGGTATTTTAGAGGTTGAGGTTTTTGATTGTTGGGGTATTGACTTTGTTGGACCCTTCCCTCCATCTTTCAACAATGAATATATTCTGGTAGCAGTGGATTATGTGAGTAAATGGGTGGAAGCATTAGCTTGTCCTAAAAATGATGCTAGCACGGTAATTAAATTCCTGAAGAGGCAGATATTCTCACGTTTTGGCACTCCAAGAGTGTTGATTAGTGATGGAGGATCTCATTTTTGCAATTATCAGCTAGAGAAAGTACTCAAACACTATGGAGTAAAGCATAAGGTAGTTGCACCTTATCATCCACAAACCAATGGACAAGCTGAGGTATCTAACAGGGAGATAAAAAGAATCCTGGAAAAGACTGTGACTTCATCAAGAAAGGATTGGTCTCTCAAATTGGATGATGCTCTTTGGGCTTATAGGACAGCAATGAAGACGTCTATGGGATTATCACCATTTCAATTAGTCTATGGGAAAGCATGCCATTTGCCAGTCGAATTGGAGCATAGAGCATTATGGGCTTTGAAATTCTTGAATTTTGATCCTTATGATACTCAATGTACACGCAGACGGCAGATTTTGGAGCTTGAAGAAATGCGTTTACATGCATATGATTCATCCAAGGCTTATAAAGACAAAATGAAATTTTATCATGACAGGAAGTTGGTCAATAGAGTTTTCAATCCAGGACAACAGGTATTATTGTTCAATTCAAGATTGAAGATATTTCCTAGGAAGCTGAAGTCAAAATGGACAGGACCATTTGTGATAAAAGAAGTGCATCCGCATGGGGCAATTGAAATATTTAATCCATCTGATGATCCACAGAGAAGTTGGGTGGTAAATGGTCAACGTCTCAAGCCCTATCTAGGGGGAGAGGTGCAACAATTTTCCACAATGATGTTGTTGGTTGATCCTTGAAAGTTTGGGTCAGGCTCGGGACGTTAAACAAGCGCTTACTGGGAGGCAACCCAGTATCTTGTAAGTTGTTTTTGTTTTTAGATTAGGGTTGATGTACTCTATTGAACACCTGGTTTATTATGATGGTTTGCTATTAACTGTGATTGTGTAATAAGTAATGTTTAATGATGCTTATTGACTGATTGATGTTGAGATGATGTGCATATTAAAATGCTTATACAGGTGATTCACAAGCTTTGTGAACAAATGCATGATATCATGATTGTGATTGTGAAATTAAGCAGGATGTGTATGTCAAATGTGAATGAGCTTATATGTGAGGTTTTGAGCTCCAGAGTGTTATTGTTGAATGCTATTACTTTGAAAGCATGAATGACTTTGCCCAGGTTTTCTATGATTGAATCAATTGCTTGTTTTGCATCATGTGATCAAGGCCGTTTGTTGGAACCCTTTTTATTGGCCAAATTCATAAAGTTAGCCTACTAAAAAAGAACATTTTGTGTTCTATCCTTTGAACCCTTAGCCTTGAATATACACTTAAACCCTTGATTGAAAATCTTTACCTTGAGTTAAGTAGAAGATCTTGTGTGGTATTGTTAAATGTTCAAGTTTGGGGTTATTGAAAAAAAAAGGAAAAGCATTGAGCTAAGAGCTAAAAAGTAAGAATATGCAAACAAAAAGAAAAGAAAAGAAAAAGAAGTAAAGCTCAATGCAAATGCAAATGCAAAGGCAAAAGAAAGTTGGGAATGAATAAGAATAATTGTGTTGTTATGATTCTCTTAACTCAAGGATTTTGTGATCCAGAAAAACCAATTTTCTTGTTAGCCCAGCCACATTATAAGCCATTGAAAAGTCCTTGTGATGATGCATGCTTGTGAATGTTTTTGATTGTGGTAAAATGAAAGGCAAAGTTGATTCATGTGACATTGTGATAGTGGAGTGAATGAGTGAAACACTTTACCTCTTATACACTTGTGTGTTGAGTGAAACACTTTACCTAGTGAGGAAATATTCCATAAGCACATGAACATCCATGCTTAATTGATTGATCATTCATGAAAAATAGCATTTGTTGGAACTTAAATGATTTTGTGAATACTAAAGCATGTGCACATCTTGATTGAACTCTTGGTCATAAGTTTGAGTGAAGTTGTTACTTATCTTGAAAAAGAGGATTTTTGAATGAGTGAACCATCATATGAATTGGTTGGAGATGGAGTTACATTTTGTTTGCTTGAGGACAAGCAAAGTTCTAAGTTTGGGGTTGTGATAACAGTTGAAAAACTGTTATTTTCATGCTTAAAAGTGATACTAAAAGCAACCTTTAGACTTAAAAACTAGCTTGAAATCATGCAGTTTATCTATATTTTCATAAATAAGAGAGCTGGACAGGTTTATGCTTGATTTAAGTGTTTTTGTGCAGGTTTTAAGGTGAATTTAGTGAAAAGAGTGAAGAAGGAGAGAGGTGACATTAGAAAAGACAAGAAAGAGTGCAAAAAGAGAAGACAAAGGCACCGCTCAGCGGCATTTTACCGCTGAGCGGCACTCAGGAGGTTGCGGGAGTCACGCTGAGGGGCAAACTGGCCGCTGAGGGGAAGAAAGTGACGCGCAGTCACCGCTGAGCGGTATTTACCGCTGAGCGGCACTTTTTGGGCTTGGGCTTTTGTAATCTTTTGTAACTCTAGATTAGTATATAAGGACTTGCACGTCCTAGAATTAGGTATCTTTGGCAGAAACGAGGCAAACACTCTCTCTTCCACCCCTTTGAAGGAGGATCTTGGATGCTCAGGCTACCTCTTCACCTTTATTGGGTTTATTCTTTCATTCTTTCATTGATATTCATCTAGGTTCACCATGAATATGGTGAACTAAACCTTGTATGTTTGTTGGGGAATCAATGTAATCTCTTGAAGCTCTCATATATGGAATTTGTTGTTTACATCTTTTAAGTAAGACATATGCTTTCTTTCATCATTAGTTAGGGTTTTTCCTCTTTGCTCAATGCTTGCATAGTTTAACTCATTCCATGCATGATTATTGGTTTTGTCGATACGGACACGTACGGGGAAGTCTAGATCCGGGGAATTTCTCCCAATATTATACTGACAATATTATATTGGTTGCCTTTAAGCTCCTGCACTCATGAACTAATCATTAGGAATGCTAGGAATTGTATGAACTATTTGATTAGGGAGAAGCCATCTAGAATGGTACATTAGAGAGTGGCATTAACAATGATGATTTGAATGTTGAATTCCTAAAATATATGAGAGTGGATGAGATGAAATTGACCCCCAACAACATATTCATTCATATAATTCATTGAAAGTGTTTATCTTTTGTCTTTGCCATTGATCAAATTTCATGCATACATGTTTATTTTCGTCTTTGCATATTGAACTCTAAATATTTCGTTTGTAAGTCCTAGCTAATCAACAAATCACATAACTAAACTAGGCCGTGAGTCCTTTGGGAAGAACGATACTTGGTCTTACCAAGTTTATTACTTGAACGATTCGGTCATACTTGCCGATTGTGAAACAAGTTTGTGACATCATATTTTGGTGCTCATAAATTTGTCCATCAGAGAGTCTGCGTTCGGTCACAGAGGTCAGAAGCTTTGTAGGACTCACGAGTTACTATCGGCGTTTCATTGAAGGATTTGCTAAGATAGTGGCTCCGCTAACTTAGTTGACCCGGAAAGATCAGCCGTTCACATGGACCGATCGGTGTGAAGCGAGTTTCCAGGAGTTGAAAGTGAAATTGACGAGCGCTCCAGTTTTGATTATTCCAGACACGGCCAATCTGAGAGAACCATCCAGACGCTTGAAGACTTATTGAGGACGTGCGTCCTAGATCACTTAGGCGCTTGGGATGAGATCTTGCCGCTAGTGGAATTCACATACAACAACAGCTTTCAGTCTAGCATCGGAATGGCGCCGTTTGAAGCTCTCTATGGTAGGAAGTGCTGAACGCCACTTTGTTGGTTCCAGGAAGGAGAGAACGTGCTAACTGGACCCGAACTAATCCAGCAAACGACGGAGAAAGTGAAGTTGATACAAGAGAGATTGAAGACGTCCCTGAGCAGGCAGAAGTCCTATGCGGATAGACGAAGAAGACCTTTGGAGTTCGCTGCAGGAGACCATGTCTTTCTTCGACTCAATCCGATCACTGGGGTAGGCAAAGCCATTCGTCCAAAGAAGCTATCCCCCAAGTTCATAGGACCTTATCAAATCTTGAAGAAGATCGGACCAATGGCGTACGAACTGACCTTGCCTCCTCAATTGTCAAATCTTCATCCAGTCTTCCACGTTTCCCAACTCCGAAAGTACATAGCCAACCCCTCTCATATCTTGGAGTTGGAAGACGTCCAATTACGCCAAGACCGAACGCTGGAGTTGCAACCAGTTCGCGTGGAAGACAGCCGCACCAAGTATTACAAAGGAAAGGACGTTCGTCTAGTGAAGATGGTGTGGGACGCAAAGACTGGTGACTCAACGTGGGAGGTAGAGGAGGCCATGAAGGACTTGTACCCCCATCTATTTCAGGGTAAGTACTAATTTTCAAGGACGAAAATTTTTGTAGTTAGGGGGAATGTAAGACCCTAGAAAATTAACACTGCAAAATATCTGTCAAATCACAATTAATGCACACCACGTCACTGCTCAGAACCATTAAAAATCCACTCTGCACTCCATGCATGAGCGCCACTTGTCACAGTAGAAGCTTTTGAAGTCAGTAGTGGGGTGCAGGTGTCGGCAAGGGAGACGCTCGTCCGTTTGGACGTGGATTGAACAAAACTGATTTTTGAAAAACCCTCCCACTCACCTGCACGCACCCTTCTTCTTCCTCAGAATCAGACTTTTCATTTTCTCCACCTTCTCTCTAGAAAACCTCCATCTTCTCTCTACTGTAACTCACCACCCCCTTCTCCGATCACGTTTCAGAACCGTAGGAACGTTCCCTGAGACGTGAGCGTCATTTTGGACTGAACAGATTGAGAATTTGAGCTGGTAAGTTCTCGTCTCTAACCGTTCGTCCATTAGGTTTCATGCGAAACCAAGTTCTGGTTGCATGCATGTGTTATATGTCTGAGTTGTTTCTGATTTTTGGTGTTTAGATTAAGTGGAAGTTATTAAGTGAATCTGAGGATAGAACGCTGTAAGAGGACGAACCAAACCTTTGCATTAGGACGTTTCACTCACTGATCCGGGTAAGGGAAGCTTATTAATTTAATTAATACTTGTATGTTGTATGAAAGCATGAGATTGACTGGATGTATGAGATGTATGTGGTTTGCTTATGTATGAACAATCGTTGTTGTAATAAATAGGATATATGTTGGTTGAAATGTATGTAAATGATTGATATGTATGAAATGGAAAAATGGATGGTTATTGTATAGTATGAGTTGTTAATATGATGAATTCTATAAAGTATGTGAATTAATGATGGATATGAAATTATAAGGTACGAATTGTATGAGAAATGTTGAGTTAAGATAGATGAAAAATCTGAATGTAAATTACTCCCTATGATAAAATACGTTCGTCGTCGTACGGTCTTATACCGTTCGGTTTCCTAGTAAATAACTTAAAAATGGAATTCTTTCATTCGGAAAGAAATCTGATCGAGAACGAGCGTTCTCATGTGAAGTACTATGGTTGAGCGTTCGACTCAGCCTAGTGATACCGTATACCTTAATTTAAATAATAGTAAATTACACCCTTATACTTTAAAATAAGTAGCGCTTGGTCTTATACCAAGCGTTCGTCTTAAATAGCGCTCGGTCTTATACCAAGCGTTCGTCCTAAATAGCGCTCGGTCTTATACCAAGCGTTCGTCCTAAGTAGCGCTCGGTCTTATACCAAGCGTTCGTCCTAAGTAGCGCTCGGTCTTGTACTAAGCGTTCGTCATAATTGGTGCTCGGTCATCTACCTAGCGTTCGTCATAAGTGGTGCTCGGTCTTATACCAAGCGCTCGTATTATCGAATAACCACTTTGATAAAATAGCGTTCGTTCAAGTATAATAATATTTACCTTTCGTTACGTTCGTTCAAGTACTGGCATCGGTCTTCCGTATGCGAATCACTACAAAGATAATTCTAAATATTCTTGACTCTTCTTTTACATTGGATCTGGTCGAAGGTCTTCATAATGAAATTTTATTTAAAGTACCAGTGTTCATCCAAACGAGTTAGTTCATTTAACTGACCGAATAAATAGTAACGTTCGCTATAGACTTCTTCGTTCATTCAGTACCTTTCTCTGGACGTTCGTCCTAGTTCTTCAGAGGACTGAATGTTCGTTATTTTATGCTCTTAAATTTAAAGATGAAAATGATGATAAATTATAAGGACTTGAAGTGTGAATACTATATTGAGTGATTATATGATTATGGATTTTGGACGAGCGTTCCAGGGAGGAACGACTCATATATATTATATATTGATTATGGAATTTGGTAAAGTATGACTGTGGTCATGCTAATGCTGGCTGGTCCATCCTGATGTTCCGTGAGTACCATCCTCACGTAGAGGGGGTATGTCATGTGTGGGAACGGCAGGAGGTTCTATTCCTTAGGGGTACTTTCGATAGGACTAACCTCGAGTGACAGCTGTTGAGTGTATCCCAGTTACTACATCACTCGGGTGCAAGGACGCCTGTAGCTACACAGATTCATACAGTCCGGACGGTCTGTCTAGTATATATATTTCTACGTTGTTATATGTTAAGTTACATGTTGTGTGTGAATTGAAATGTTAAAAGTGTATGTTGATGTATGAATTAAATTATATAAGCTTACCCTTTCGTTTTCCTTGTGTTGTCAATTGTCTATGTACGTTCGTCCTGTCCTTGCAATGATCATCCGTGTGGATGTGAGCAGAAGGCGAGACCACTCTGGAAGACGTCATTGAAGAAGAAAATATGGTCGAGGTGGAAGTCAAAGCCGAGCCTTAGAATGCTCGTTTATATTAGGAGTTTAGATGTTAGCTTTTATTTTGACGTTCGGTTAATTATTTTGTAAAACCGTTCGTTCTAAACCTTCACGGTTTCCGCTTTGTGTATTTTAGTTCTGTATTTAAGCCGTTCGGCTTTTGAACCTCGTTCTCTTAGTGTAAAGACTGCATTATATTACTGTTAAATGTAATTAATTCTGATTTATGGTAATTACTGTATTTTGGGATGTTACACTTTATATTTAATTTTTAGTATATTTAAAAAATCATGTTTTAATAGAATTTTTTATGTAAAAAGTAAATTAATTTAAATATTTAAAGAGAGTGATTTATGTATAAATTTAAAGAAAATATTTTAACATTTATTTGTAATTAAATTTAATTATTTGATGTTAAATTAGAGATGATCAAATTACTTTATTTTAAAATAGAAAAAACCTAAATTATAAATACGTGGACTAAATTAAAAACAAATAGGGTCAATGACACGATGACCTGTGACAATTTTTTGTTTTTTTTTTAATTTAAAAATATGAAAAAATTAAAAATGTCATTGATACAAACACGACACTACGGTTAATTTAACGGTATTGATCAAATTAAATCATTTTAAGAAAATAAAAAAAAAAATAAAGAGACGTTGAACAGTATGGAAAGTAAAGTCATAATTAAACCTTTTAAAATTAATCAAATTATTCTTTTGGATATAAAATTAATTTTAAATTTCAATATTAATTAGCGAAGACAGTTTTAAACTCACTAAAAATTATTTCATAGTTATAAACCCCAAAATAAAACCCACCTCAATAGTTTTCTCAGTCAGAATGAACGAAGTTCAATCACAGGTTTCTTCTCAAAATCTAATCTAAAGTATCCGCGTAGCGTGTGAAGTTTCAACAGATTTTTATTTTACTTCCGCATAACTGGGTCACCGCTTCCGAATGAGAAGGAAAATTTTCAAAATCTTCACGATTGAGGGCAGAAAAAGAAAGGAATCTTCGATTCGAAGTTTATTCAAAGCCTTAAATAGCTATATTGATCATTTTGTTCTGCGTTTTGAAGGTGAAATTGAGCAACCGTCATGGAGACAAAGCAAGAGTTGGAGTGGGCTGAAGCACAGAAAATCGTGTTAAGCGAAAACCTCGTTGCTACGGCTAAACAACAGCTTCTGTTTCTTGCAGAGGTTGATAGAAATCGTGACCTTTATGATGATGGCCCACTTTTGCGCATAGCTGTTTACAGGTATCTTTTACTTCCTGAAATTTTAAGAATCCATAAATTTAGTATCTAAAATTTTCGTTTAGTTTAACTCTTAAAACTACTATACTACAATTATCTTAGTGTTTTTAGTGTTAATTGACACGAATCAGGATCGATGGAAACATCTGATAAGCATATATTATTAATCTTGGCTGTCGGTTTTGAGATAATTTGTCTCTCTCTTTCTCTATCTGTATATATGAAAAGAAAATGTTAAATGAAAATAGTTTTGAAGTTTTATTAGAAGGTCCTATAGTTTACAAAAAATAATAAGCTTAATATGAATTTTAGGATAATAGGCTTAATATCAATTTTAGTGCCTATTTTAGGTGGGACTTAATTTTGTTAGAATGTTAAATATAATGTCGAAATTTATATTTAATTTGGTTTTTTCTAAAGACGTTTAAATGTCTACTTAACAAGAAAAGGAATAAATTGTCACGATGTCATCACCATCTTCCCTAGTTTTCTTTCCATAAACGCTTTGTCAAAAATCACAAAACTATTGAACTTGCTGAAAACCCATAATTCTTAAATCAAACATCAATCCTAATTCGTGAAATCATGCCTCTTATGTGAAAACCTGCAAAACCCCAAACTACACCATCATTGAACTCGTTCAACCTCCACTAATGATGTAAAACCATTTGCAATAAGCAAAACTCTCAGATTACTTTCAATTAAATAACAAAAACCTACAGAAATCAAAATCAACCCCAATCTACATAAGTTAGGGTTTTTGATTTGGGGAAGATGGTGATAACATGGTGAGATGATGATGTGTTATGTTTTTTCTTACATGGACGCTATGCCGTTATTGATTTAAACGTTGTCGGAAAGAAAAGATCAAATTGAACATAAATTGCGATATAAGAGACTACATTGAACATTCGAAAAAATAATTTCCATATCGAGCAAAACTGACAAAAATAGGGACCAAAAGTAGTATTAAGTCAAAATTATATTTTCATTTACTCATGGATTCTATTGTTGGTAAACCTTTTGACTTTTGTATAATTATTTTAAACTTTGTGATTATAATAGTTTTTAATAAATTGACAGAATAAAATATTTATAGCTATTATGCTATAGATTACACTCTTGTTTTAATTCTAAAATTATGAAACTGATGATTTAAATAACTGATGTTTTATCATTTTAATGGTTTAATATTTTTGTAAATTTATATCAAAGTTAATTAGCTCTCGGTAATTTAAGGAACTATTTTATGTATTACTCGTGCTCTTACCAAGTTTTTCACGGGCATGTAACTAAAATCCTATTATGTATGTTAGTGCCTGAAATGTGCATGTTTCCTGTGTTGTATATTCATTCACCTTTTATTTCATAGATTGTGTTTTAATCTTTAGTGTTTGTGCGTGTCTTTAGGTATAAGTATTGTTGGCTTCCTTTACTGGCCAAACATACTGAGTCACCTGTGACAGAAATCCCTTTGGTTGTGCCTCTTGATTGTGAATGGATTTGGCACTGTCATAGGCTTAATCCGGTAAGCTTGAGTGCTGAAGTCAAAATTACATATAAGTTTTCTTTTTATTTGTGAATTTGTTTTCTGAAAGAATTGTTGTATTTCTGGAATCACCCTTTTCCAACATTTGTGTCAGGTGCGTTACAAAACTGACTGCATCGAACTTTATGGGAGAATATTAGGCAATTCGAAAGTGTTATCTTCAACTCAGGGAACCAGCAAAGAGGAAAGTGAGAAAGTCTGGGATTCAATGTATCCAAGTGAGCCATATGAACTTGTTGGTCTAAACAATCATTCATTACAAGGTTTTGCTGAAAACTTCTTGGAAGCCAAACAAAGTACCACCAATTATGATCTGATTTCAGCTGTTAAAAGACAGACTACTTTCTTCTATCAGGTAATTAAGAAATTTAGATTGGAGTGGCCTGCCTTGTTAATACCTACCTAACCTTCAATCTGTAGTATAGACAAATAAGCCAGTGTCGGATGCTATTTTAACTTGCTGTTCATACATTTTATGGGTAAAGTGATTACTAAGCATATGTAATAGAGTACATTGGTTTTGGACTAACACTTCAATGAAAGTAAAGGTGATTTTTATTCAAGTAAAGTATATAATGAAATTACTCAATGAATAAAATGTCTGAAAGCAATACCAGCTTGTGCTTATCCATTGGTCTCCAACTTCAATGACAGGTTTCCAGGCCTTATTGGAAAGTGGATACTTTTCTTGAAGGAGCTGTGGCCAGATACAAGGGGTTTCTGCATTTGATAAAGAGGAATAGAGAGAGGCACATAAGCCGCTTCAGTGTTCCAACTTATGACATTGACCTCATATGGCACTCTCACCAATTGCATCCCGTGTCTTACTGTAACGATCTAGTGGCAATTATGGGCAAAGTATTAGAACATGATGACACAGATTCTAATAGGACCAAGGGCCAAAAGCTGGATGTCGGCTTTTCTGAAACCACCAGACAGTGGGAAGAGACATTTGGTTCAAGATACTGGAAAGCAGGAGCAATGTACAGGGGTAACCCCCCTTCTCCTCTTCCTGTTGATAAGTATAAGATAGTTGGTACTCACCAATTCTGTTCGGCTCCATCCAGTAACACGAACCAGAACCAAAATCTGATTCAACTTTCACAGAAACTGCTTGTGCAGGTAGCCTCCAATATTTATTTCTTCTATATTCTTTGTTACGGGAGAAGACACTAGCAATTGGGAAATGGATCCTGCTTAATTACTTTATCACTGCATGAGATCCTAGACTTTCAATAAGTTTATTAACATAATATTTTGTTTTTATTGAAAGTAGATGTTAGAATAATAAATGGTGAGATCAAAACACTTGACCATCTCAAGGTTTTTTTATTTTACTGGAGAGGATCCCTTTCCCTAACAAGTGTAACTTGTCATGTTTTTTGAACAACTGTTGCAACATTTTTTGTTCATGATTCTTATTCAGGTGATGCTTGAGTTTGTTGACGTGAGAAACTTTCCATCCGAGCATAAAGGCAAGCTACTTGTGTCCTTCAACAAGAAACAGGAAGATGTGCTTTTCAATACCAAGAAGCAATTAAGTATTTCCTCAAAGTCACAAGGGAAACAAGTTGCTGTTTTCCAATGTGAAAGTAATGGAGAGTTACTCCTTGAACTCATTTCTCGCCCAAGTTTTAACTTTAGAGGACTAAAGCTACACAAAGTATTGGGAAAAACTTCAATCAATTTGGAGGATTTGCAAAATGTAGCATCTAAACTGCCAATAGAAAAATGGTTAGATTTGACATGTACAGTCAAGTGGTCAAAGCCTATTAGCATTCGCATTGGTCTGTCTTTAACTCCTCCAGTTTCAGTACCGTATAAGCTGCACTTTGTTTCTATGCTTCCATTCAAAAAAAGTTATTTTTCCTTCCTACTTCCGAGAAGGTCCCAGCAAATTAAATGTTGGACAAATATAAATGTTGTGAATGAAGCACGCAATAAGATAATCAACATCCAGACAGGGTAAGTCAAATTGCTTATGGAGTTTAGAATATCGTGAGCTGAGTTGCTTACTAATTAACAATGTTGAACCAGTTAAAACTGGGCTTTTCTCGCACTCTGCTAAAAGTGCCAAGCACTAGCTTTGATGCTTTCTCTTACCGTTTTCTCATAGCAATCATAATTAACAAATATAGTTTTTCTTGCCATTTTCTCATGTTATTTTTGCTATAGGAACCTGTCAACTGAGAACACAAAGAGTAGTATCAATAACAAAGTTATCGGCCGGACTGCATCCGGTAACACCCATCTTCTTGCCGAGTTAAAAGGAACAGTCTGGTCAATGATGAACTCTAACTGGGTGTTACAGATAAAGAAGACCGGTGATGAAGATAAACGTTTATTTGAGCTATTTGAGCTCACAGGCACTCGGAATGTAACCTTCTTTTTCTCTATATATTCTTTAATCTATTACCGAATGTTGAGTTAATCTCAGTTCATTTGGGGCTTGAGCTAGAGATTCATTCTTCTAAGGTTCAATGTTGTTAATCTTAACACTCAATTTTTCGCAGGTGGTTATCTTTCCTGGGAGAAAATTGGAGTATGAAACTAGAAACTATGGAAATGGAGAAGAAAGTTGCTTGATGACAGCAGTAAAATTCTCTCCAAAATATCCTTATGGAAAAGCAGTGGCTTTGATGGATTTAGAATACGGATTTCTGGAGGTATTTTAGCAAAAAAGCTCTAATTCTTCGTTAAATGTCAATTGCTCCTAAACATTACTAGTCTGTGACAGCTGTAAAATTTGTTTGTTTGGTGAACAGATAAAGGAGGAGTGGCTGGTATTGCCTGCGATATTGTCTGCATTTATTCTCTCTAATTTTCCAGAATTCAGTAATGAGAGTAAGGAAGAAAATGGCACGTAATAGAAACAGATGATTTGATGAAAAAGCTGCAGAAAAATGCTGATGTGCAAATGTTATGTCACTTTCCTCTAGAAAAAGGCCCAGTATAGGCCACATGTCCATAAAAGTTTCTACTATTTCATGCAATTCACTTGTCGGCACAGCACAATTATACAAAAAAATATTTCTGGGAAGTCTAGACCTGTGTATGTACGGTAAGAACAACTTTTTAAGGGACTGACACCTTGCTGTAATCAGTTTCAGTTTCACAAAAACCATCTGTAATGTACTTTTTCATTTGACCAACTCACCTAGATTATAATATACCTAGATCTCTCACCCAATTATGTACCCAAAGAACTAAAGTGTCACGATAATTTTAAATAAAAGTAATATTCGTTTTTTAGAAAGGGTAACCTGCTGGACAGCACGAACATATGCTCATTATAAACTAATATTTTGTCAGATGTTTTATATTTTCTATCTCTTTCTTTCGTATCCTTTCTATTAAAGTGATAACAATACTTCAGAAAACAAGGACATGCAAGAAATAATTTCAGGCAAGTATTTTGTTTATATGGTTCCCAACAATTAATAGATAAGTTCTCCAAAGTTTAAGGGTGTTGCTCCCTCCACCACCACACCTTTCTCCTTCCACCTCCCCTTTACTATTTTGCCCTTAAAATAAAATTTTATTTTTAGGATTATTTTTTAATTTTACCCATTCACAACCTATTCCACTAATAACCTATTCTAGTTCCCCGTACATGAGTAAAATATTTTTCTTTTATTTTAACATTATATTTCTTCATCTCTTTCTTTTGTCGCGGTGAGATACTACAAGTTGTAAAGGTTGGTGGTAATGGAAAGAATTATCAAGCAGTCTCCCTCTCGTGGTGCAGTGTCGCTCTCGTGATGCAGTGTGTGGAGTGGTACAGTGCGTGTGTTGCTTCTTAAAATAAACCTTCAAATAAAACCCTAAATTAAAAAACGTAACCTTTAAACTTCAACGGATGTCAAAATCCTTCAACGGATGTCAACAACATCCGTTTAAGGAAAAAACGGATGTCAACATCCGTTTAAGAAAAAAACAGTAGACATCCGTTTTTTCCTTAAACGGATGTTGACATCCGTTTTTTCCATAAACGGATGTTGACATCCGTTTTTTCCATAAATGGATGTTGACATCCGTTCTTTCCATAAACGGATGTTGACATCCGTTCTTTCCGGATGTTGACATCAGTTCTTTCCTTAAACGGACTCCGAGTTACGTTTTTAATTTTAGGATTTGTTTTATTAGTTTATTCTTTATTTTGAAAATATTTTAATAATTTAATTTAAATGTTTTGATTTATTAATTTTTAATATATTTTTAATGTATTTTAATAATGTAAGGAAAATGAAGAAGAAAGAAACGGATGAAGAGAAGTGAAACGGAGAAGACAAATAGAGTTGTAAAGTAAAACAGAAGACAAATTGTTAAACGGAATTGAAAGATGGAAAGATTGGGTACAGGGAGTAAAGTAGGAGAACTAAGTTTGAAATAAATTAAAATAATAAAAATAAAAAATTTTAATTTGAGGATATAATTGGAATTAAAAAAAATTGGGGAAGTGGAGGGAGAAAGGTGTGGTGGTGGAGGAAGCAACACCCAAAGTTTAAATGCCTTTTTGTTGTGTGTTGACTATTTTAACGGTGTTTGGTAAAAAAAATTAAATAAATAAAGAAATCGGTGAAAATGATTGAAAATTAATTTTGTTAACATTGTTTGATTTAAAAATAAATAAATATTACTATATTACTTGTTTGCTATTATTATTTTATCAGTAATAAAATTTCTTGTTGCTGTTATTATAATAAGGACAATTTAAATTTAAAAACTTCAATCAACCTTTTATTATTCCACCATTGACGGTGAAGCATAATTTACATCGTATTTGCTTTTTATGCACTATAATAATTAATTGTGTTATAATTATTTTCTGTGTAGCCTTTTTTTTTTGTATTTCACTAAATTATTTATAATACATTCATCCTTCTTATTTCTACTTAAAAACACTCTCGTTTTCTTATATTCACTCTCTTCAGCTATATTTTTAAAAACTAAACATATTGCTTATTTGGTAAACGAGAAAGAAAGAAGTGATAAATAAAATATTAAAAGTGTTTAATTAAAAATGAAAAAAGGTAAAAAAAAAAAGAGAGTACAAAAATAGATAAAGAAAATAAATTAAAATGTCACCACTAAAACTCACGCATGCCTTTTAATCTTTGTTTAGTAGAGAAGATAAAACAAAATAGTAGAACTGAAAGAGAAGTGGAAAAAAAAGAGAGAGAAAGGACTGTAAACAAAAGTTGTTTTCGACACATAAATGAGAAAAAGAATGAACATAAAAAAGAATAAAAATAATAATGTGATTTGTAATGTGTTATGATATTGAAGAAATAAATAATTTGTCTGTAGAGATGGTTTCTATATATTTATCTTTTTTATTTTAAAATATAGTTAAAAGTAAAATTATACATAAAATGTATGAACCGTGTTATATATTGTTATGAATATTATGAAACGTAGTAATCTTGTTTTGTTGTAAGGTATTTACATTGTTACAAGTAGAAATATTTTAAAGAAGATAAAATATGAATATGTTATTAATTAAATTGAAAAGCTTATAAATATGAAAAATATAAGGATTTAAACTTAATTTATAAACAAATATTATCTTTTTAAAGTACTTTTTCTCTATCTTTTTATAAA
The DNA here is from genome assembly GCA_034642375.1 of Vigna nakashimae. Lineage (NCBI taxonomy): Eukaryota > Viridiplantae > Streptophyta > Magnoliopsida > Fabales > Fabaceae > Vigna > Vigna nakashimae. Next base: position 18,788,168 of record CM067760.1, on the reverse strand, counting down.
ATAGTGAAGAATTTGTTCATCTTTTCTTATATTAAACCCATTTTAGTGGTATAGAGAATATAACATTTTTGTCTAATTATAACTCGTTTTTTAGTAAATATCTCTTTATCCTCGCATGTATTAATTTTGGAGGTTAAGGTAAATCTCTCTTTGTCAGATAACATGAGACTACATTTAGATTATTTATCAAAGTCTTTTATGTATATGTTTAATTTTATTGTTAAAGTAATGAAATTGAGAGTTTAAATTTGATTTAGCATGTTAAAAGAAAAAGTAAGGAAAGCTATTTATTTTTTGATAGTATTGTAATTACAAAAATATCACTATACTTTTTGCCTATAACGGTTGTATTTAAACTAATTTTTTTTCTCAATGTAAAATAATCATTTTGTAGTAGTGATGATTTTTTATGAGAATATTTAATTTCTTTTAGTTATTATGAATTTATTTATGAGTTCAATGAGGTGCATGTTATATTTGAGTAAATTATAGTACTTTTGGTAGTATAAGTTCAATGAAGCTATTAATGATAGGACTGAGTTGTGTTTAAACCAATTTTATTTGTCAATGGCAATAATCATTAGACAATATTTTATGAGAATAGTTAATTTCTTATAGTTATCATGAATTTATTTATGAGTTTAATGGAGTGCAAGTTAAGTAAATTATAGTACGTTTTGTGCGTTTAAGTTTGTATAAAAGTTGTAAATTGTTATATTGATTTTTTTGTAGTTTTGCTCAATCATAAATATAAGAGGAAGTCAACATTAGTTTTCACCTCCATTTCTTCTCTAAGTTAAATTTTTTACTCTATCGAAAAATGGAGTAGAAAATCAATCTCTTTTTAGTACTGTTTTCGAACGAAAGAAATTCTATCAAATTGAACAATTTTTCTTAAAGCTAACATAAATGTCACTTTAATTGATTGGACGTGAATATTAAAAATAAATGAAAATACAATATTAATTACATAGTTATTTATAAATTTCTTATTACTTTCAAGAACCTGAGATGTTTAGGTTGTATGTTGAGATGTTTAGGTTATATTGACGACGATATTAAGAATAAGAGACTTAGCATGAAATAACAAGTGCATGAGAGTTAGCATGAAATAACAAGTGCATGATAGTTAGCATGAAATAACAAATGCATGAGAGTTAGCATGAAATAACAAGTGCATGAGTTGCGATGTAGCAAGTGATAAATATAGTTCTTTTTTAAGAAATTTATACATGTTATAACTCTTGTAATCTATAACTCAATTTGACAATAATGTTTACAAAAACACAAAAAATCTCTTTTTGTATTTTTATCACGAAGTTAGTGTGTAACTGAAATTTAACATAAAATATTTACATGTTCAAGACTACATTTCATGAACTTCATGTTCATGCATTCAGAATCATCTCAATTTTAATTTCATGTCAAAATCAATTCACAAATTTACTCAAACTCTATCCCTAAAAACTTTAAGCATATAATAACTAATCAAGTTTCAATCCCTTAAATCCTCAACAAAACAACTATACATTACAAAATTTTAGTGCTACAAACACAAATATTTACTTCTAACCATAATTTACATAAGAATTTTTTTTTATTATATATCAAACTTATTCAATTTTCACATATGACAAGAATCATTTTGTTTACATCAAGTTTTATTGTAGTAGAATAAAATACATCATCCAAAAGATAATTCTTAAACTCTATTATCTTAATTCTTCTCACTCTTATGAGTTAACATGAAAACAAATCAAACATGTCATATTATCTTGCAATATTTATTTACTAGTATTATGTCACAAACATAAAATCGAATAATAGTCCCTATAGCTCTTTGTTTAGAAACACCCATATTTTGAACTCGACAATCTAAGAAACCAACGTCAAATACTAGTTTATAAAACTCTTTGTTTAGAAACACTTGTATTTCTAAACTCAACACTCTAAAAAAAAGTCCAAACATAATTCTCAGACACACTAACACAACAAAAAGACCTAAGACTGAACTGTTGGTCCCCGGCAACGGCGCCATTTTGATGAGAGGGTCGCACCTCCCACAAAAATTGTGCATAAAAGAATGCAGTATAGACTAGGAAGTGACTCCTAGGTCGTCTCTCAAGGACCAATTTGGGTTCAATCTCAAATCAAACACGTAGTGGGGGTTTTGAAAGTGTTCTTATGATTGGAAATAAACTAAATTAAAACACCAATAAGCAAAGCAGAATAAACAAGAGAACATTTCGGAAATCTCAAGAAAGCAATATAATATCTCTAATGACCAACATAACTTACTTAAGCTAACATTACAATTAAAATATCACGACCGAACAAAATAGATAACATTAAAGTAAAAGAAAATTTAAACCAAACTCTACAATAAACAACCCTAACACAATTTGGTCTATTAAAATTGTAACACTCAATTGAAAAGATGACAAGCAATTCCACATATAATGTAAAATATCCTAAGACAAAAGAAATAAGAAAACATAAATTTTTCTCTACCATTGACTGTGACCCATGTGCATCTACCAAAAGGGTTTGAAATTGCAAAGGCTTCTAAAACTCCTCTCTAGCCGTGACTTATTGAACATTCCAGCAAAATAACCATGTGCTTCATTCTCCAAGAGAGTGCTCCCTGCCGTGCACCACTTTTCCTTCACCTAATCTACTTCTCGGTGCGCTACCTTTCTCCAGTGAAATTAACAAAAAAAATACTCCAAATGAAATCAGCCTTCTATTTCTAAGCCAACATTACAAGAGACATTCGTCTTCTAAACTCAACACTCACTAGTAAAAATTTTGGATTTTGACGCCCATTATACGCCTCGGTTATACGAAAACTGAAGCGTATAACGTCATATACATCAGTCCTTATCCAAACCGTTTTGGAACAAACCTACTGCCTCGATTCCCCGAAACCCGTGGCCTATACATGCTACTGCCTCGGTCCAACTCATAACCGAAACCTATCAGCCTGCTGATGCTCAGTCTGATAAGACTGCAATCTGACTAAAAAGTCTGACCACTAGCTACTGCTTCGGTTCGCCCAGAACCCGAAGCCTAAACGGCACCTATTGCTTCGGTTAATTTGAAACCGGTGCCTATAAGCCTGCTGATGCTCAGTCTGAAAAGACTGCAAAGTGTGTTACCACTAGCTACTGCTTCGGTTCGCACAGAACCTGAAGCCTAAACTGCACCCTATTGCTTCGGTTAGTCTGAAACCGGTGCCTATAAGCCTACTGATGCTCAGTGTCAGACTGCAAAGTGTTTGTCCACTTGCCGCTGCTACGCCACTAGCTGCCTCGGTTGGTTAGAAACCGGTGCCTAAAGGGTACCTTATTGCTTCGGTTGGCTTTGAAACCGAGGCCATAACCACCTGTCCAACTGCAGCTACGTGCCTGTTCAACTGCTGGAACGTGTAGGGCCTCGGTTAAGCACTGAACCGAGGTCGATGCCTCACATATTCTACACCGTTGATGCTTTTAACCGAGGCAATATGGGGATATGACTTCGGGTCTAGAGGTAACCGAGGTAGTATACCAATTTCATATTTTCGAATCGCGACAGCTTCTTCTTCTTCCTCGTACCTGTTTTTTCTTCACTTTCCTCGCCGCAGAACTTCCATTGGCTCTCCTTGACTCGCCTCCCTTCGCCTTGGTGCCTCGCCGGTGTACCTCCGCCACTACTGCTGCCAGTGCTCGCGCATTCAGTGCTGCTCGTCCTCGTTGGCCGCGCCTCCGCCCTTCACCTACGCGCCACCGTTGGCCTGCCGGTGTTTCCTCCGCCACTGCTGCTTCCATTGGTACGGCGCCGGTCTCCGCCACTGCTGCTGCCAGTGCTCTCGCCTGCCGGTGCTTCCTCCGCCACTGCTGCCTCCGCCGGTACTGTCTCCAACGCTGTTTCATTCTTCCTGTCTACATTGAGGTTAGTTGATTGTGTTTTTGCTGATAATAATTGTTGTTTCTTGCTCTGATAATAATTGTTGTTTCTGGAGGAGAATCAAATTGTATGTATTGGTTGAATTGATTGGTTAAAATAAGTTTTCATTTTAAATTGAGCTGATTATAACTTTCATAAAAACGAATTAAATAATAATAGAACAAGGATGTGTTCAAGGGCCATAGGAAACAGAACATGTAGACATGATTCTAAGTTGAAACCTTGAAGAAGAGAAGAAATTGGAGTGCTCTCTTACATGTTAGTTGCTACATGCTTATCAGAAAATGTTCTGGATATTCATTTCTTTCATTTGGTAATAGATATTTCAGATTTAAACACAGATGATTCAACATCTTCAGAACATCTACGGAATTAAGTTCATCCAAATAATCATAAAAACTATCTTTATTTCCCTATTTTATAACCAGGCCTTATCCCCTTGGAATAGATGGCAGTATATGATGATATATATCAATCACCATGGATCTCTGTATAGCATTATCGAGAGTGATAAAAGCATTTTTGTAAAACGATGGACCAAGGAAAATCAAATTCATTGGTGTTGGAAGGAGGCAATTCCCTTTTGGAACCTCCATTACTTCTGGACCGTAACTTGTCTGCTCCTGCAATTCCAATTGCAACGGAAATAATTCATATGAATTGTGTTGTGGATCCCCAAGAATTCAACTAATTACATAGCTAATTGATTTGATAGCTTCAAATGAGATGAAAAAAATAGTAAGAGACTGACCAGATGGCAACTTGGAAATCTGAGAAGGGAGAGACAGATTGATATTGGGATTGGGATTGTAAAAGAAAATATTAGTTGGCTTAGCTGGAATTGTAAGAATAAATAAATTAAAACAAAAGAATGGAACACAATATATATTTTAAGGATTTGAAGTCTTTGAACTATAACATGATCAGTAATTTCAGACAGAGTTAGAGGCTATTATGACAAATCTCTGTTCAACAAATTGATAAGAAAAAACGTGATTGAGTACTTATGATTTGATTCATTTTGTTATAGAAAATGCTGGTCATAAGCATGGCATTTGGTAGGGAAGGAAAATTATGAAAAGGGTTTGAATTGGCGGGTCTGTCAAGGAAACTCAAAAAAATATCTCATTGATGATGTTTTGGATTTGAATACCTTTTGGATTAGGCCATGTCTTATATGTTCATTGAGATATGGAATTCGCTAAATATATTTCAACCTGTTGCAAACAAGATTAAGGCATTCACAACCAACATAAAGGTGATGACAAATATAATTTGAAAGACAGGAACTTAGAACAGGGAAATGCGTAATCCAGGAATATCAACGACTGAAGCAACAAGGGAGGAGAAAAGGAGCAAGTCCATTCAACTTTCTGCTATTCCTCAATTAAATTTTGTTCAAAAATGCAGATATAGAAAATAAACAAGGAACATCAAAAGGAGTGAGAAATTATAATACTGAAATTGATAGGATATGTAATGTATATGTTAGGAGGAAACATATTAAAAAGTAGTTGTTAGTAGGTTGTTAGGGTGAATGAGGCTTCCTATATATAGTTGGGGGGTCTTTGTGTGCAGGGGACGTTTTTGATAGTTTGGAGAAGGGTTGACAGGATCTTTGGCATCCTATGTGAAGGGAACATTGTCCCTTGGCTGCTCTCATACTGTATTTGTGCCCAGAATCAATAATAATAGTTCTACGCAGTGAGCATAGGTGGTTATATGAAATGCTTATTTCCCATAGATGTACACATTAAAAATTGTTTTATAATTTTATAAAACAAATTCATAGAACCAAAAAAAGGATGAGCACTGACCAAAAAGGATCCATGAGGATTACATATAATGGAGAAAGACATATGAAATTACTACGTCTAATAAAACTTTTAAACAAGTTTTCTAAAGCAATTATTCAAATTATATAATTTGAAAGTTATTTTTTATTTTCAAATTACCCAATTTAAAAAGTTAACATTAACTTTGAAATTGTTCTGAAAAAGACAAAACTGGAATTTTAATATTGTTGGAGATACAGGAAATATATGAAATTGCGGTAAGAATTTGTCTGAAAGAATTAATTTTTCAGACACGGTACATTCTAATTAATTTTTCATTAAGTTCATATGCATATGTTTATACTAACATATAAATTGGACATCAATTTTTATAAAATCAAATGTTTATTTTATACTGTTTTTTAAGAATTGGTAGTTTAATTTATTTAAGGATAATTTTTTTTTCAATTTAATATATATATTATGGGATTATAAAAGGCATTTTACTCAACTTACTTATTTATATGAAATCATTAAATTTACTTATTTTATTAAAAATTAGTATAAATAGTAGATGAAAATTAAAGTGTTATAACACATCTAATTAGACAAATAAATAATTTAATATTCATACTATCAAAATGTTATTGATAAATAAGTGTTTAAAAAGATGAAATTGTTAACTTACAAACTTACAGAAAATTATAAGTAGGTTACAAATCAATTCGCTTCTAATTTAGTTTAAACTTGTTTAATAGACAAGTTGTCTAACCTATACCTATATATTAGAAAATCAATCCATTCCATTCTAATATAAAACTTTTCTACATATCTTTCATCAAATAAAACTAAACAATACAACATAATATGTAACAACACCATTCGCTTAAAATATCGTAAGTTTAGTTTAGAATAAATAACAAGAAAGAAATTTAAAAAAAAAAAAAGACTTGTTATTTAAATAAGGTTTGAGAAACATGTTGTAAACAAGTGAAATAAACTCAAGTATCTAAACCCTAAAGTTAATTGAAATGACATTATTTACTCTTGGTTGAATATATTGTTTGGTTGAATATATTGTTTGGTTGAATATATTACATGTTGCGTATGTAATTATTTGTTTGCTTGAATATATATTGTTGTTGTGAATTAGCCTTAGTTTCCCGTTTGAGATTCAATACAAAAATTATTTACTATCTCCAGATTTTTTGAACAAACATACTTTTTACAAATGAAAATAGAGGAGATGGTAATAATAATTTACAGTATTGAATCTTGAATTGTCCGGTTGGACAATTTAAGAAGAGTAATAACTTTTTCATAGTTTATTATAACATATCAATTTTAATATACATTTCTTAAATTTCACGAAAATTTGTCGGTGTGTTTTGTATTGATCTTCGGGTGCATATTTGATTGTGATTTATAATCACTTTCATTTCGTGTAACCTGAAGACCAATGCGAAATGCTGGCAAAATTTCGTGAAATATGAGATATGTTGTTTAAAATTGATATGTTTAATAAACTAAAAAAAGTGAATCTTCTTGAATGGGATAGGGTCACACCTTGAATACAAACACGATCAAAGTGATCATTCAAGATGATTGAAATTGTGTAAACAATTTCAGTAAAGATGCGTACGGATAGAGGGTGGATTAATTTACCACGCATCAGCACTGAGTACGAGAGAGGGGTAGAAGAATTTATAGAGTTTGCGCAACGTAATGCGAGTACAAGTGATGATAATGAAGTGAAGTTCAGATGTCCATGTGTGAATTGTTTGAATGGGAGGAAGTTGAACGCAAGTGATATTAGGGAACATCTTATCTGTGATGGTTTCATACGAAGTTATACAACATGGATATGGCATGGTGAATTAACAGACTTTCCAACTGTCTCTCAAACTGAAAATGTTTATGATTCCACAATGGATATGGAAGATCAAGCAGAAGAAGACAACTTAGAGGACATGATCCGCGATGTTGGTGCAGAAGCTTTTGCCCAAGCACATGTGTATGAAACGATGTCCACTGATGCGGAGACTCCTTTGTATGCGGGTTCAACTAAGTTCACACGGTTGTCAGCGGTGTTAAGGCTCATGAATTTAAAGGCGAGCAATGGATGGAGTGATAAGAGTTTTACAGAATTGTTGTCGTTGTTGAATGAAATGCTGCCAGATGGAAATACGTTACCCAATCGTAATTATGATGCAAAAAAAATTCTTTGTCCGATGGGTATGGAATATAAACGGATACATGCATGTCCGAATGATTGCATATTATATAGGAATGAGAATGAAGTTTTGATAAAGTGTCCAAAGTGTGGGTTATCACGATACAAGTCAAAAAACAACGGTGAAGATGGTGGTCACACAGAAAAGAATGGTTCTGCTTTGAAAGTAGTTTGGTACCTTCCACTAGTTGCCAGACTTAAGCGTTTGTTCGCGAATCCCAAAGACGCTAAAAACCTAAGATGGCATGCAGATGAGAGAACAACTGATGGGCTGCTTCGTCATCCAGCTGATTCAAAGCAATGGAAAATTATTGATCAAGAATTCCCCCAATTTGGTGAAGAATGTAGAAATCTTAGGTTTGGCTTAGCTACTGATGGAATGAATCCATTTGGTAATCTAAGTACCAATCACAGTTGTTGGCCCGTTATACTGATAATTTACAACTTATCTCCTGGATTGTGCATGAAAAGAAAGTACATGATGTTGTCAATGTTGATATCTGGTCCAAAGCAGCCTGGAAATGACATCGATGTTTATCTAAGGCCACTAGTTGAAGACTTGAAGTTGTTGTGGGTTGATGGGGTTGAAATATTTGATGCCTTTGCTTCAGAAACTTTCATGATGCATGCCATGTTATTTTGCACCATTAATGACTTCCCAGCTTACGGTAATTTGTCGGGGTACAGTGTGAAGGGTCATAAAGCATGTCCTATATGTGAAGAAAACACTGCAGCTCAACAATTAAAACACAGAAGGAAGACAGTGTATATGCGTCATCGGCGATTTTTACAATCTAATCATCCATATCGAAGGTTAAAGAAAGCATTCAATGGAGAACAAGAGAAAGACAATGCACCCATTCCACTTACTGGACTTGAAGTTGCTGAGAAAGTTAATAAAGTACATCATATATTTGGGAAAACGTCGAAGAAGTCTTCTGTAACGACCCCTTGGAAGAAGAAATCAATATTCTTTGATCTTCCATATTGGTCAAAGTTAGATGTTAGACATTGCATAGATGTCATGCATGTTGAGAAAAATGTCTGTGATAGCTTGATTGGTACACTACTAAACATCCAAGGAAAAACAAAAGATGGAGTGAATGCGCGTTTGGATTTGGTTGACATGAAGATCCGAGAAGAGTTGGCACCAAGAGAGATTGGTAAACGTACTTATTTGTTATATCTGAAAGAACTGTAAGATGTCATTCCTTATATTTTTACATTAATTTTGTTATATATATTACATAGATTTTTCTAATGATTTTGAACTTTTGTTATGTGACAGGACTCCTTGGTTGAGCAGAGCTCCCAAGGTCAATTCACACAAGAAGGTCGTCAAGATATTCTTGCCACAGCTATTGGACGACCTGAGCACCCAGGACGAGTGCGTGGTGCTGGGACTGGCATAGGCATACGACAGTTTTTTGGGTCTTTCGCGTCCATATTCATACGAAAAGATGAAGGAGGAAATAAGAAAAGAGATGACGCAGGAGATCACAAAGAAGGTTCGAGCAGAGTTGTATGATGAAGTTGCTGAAATGGTTGCGCGCCAGTTCCAGCAGCATTATGAGGATTATGGCAATCGTCCTCCGCCATCTCCTGTAGCGGAACATGTTGTGCCCCCTACAGGTAAACTTATTTATTTTTGGTAACTAATTTACTTTTTGCATAACCTAACATTTAATTTGACAGGTAGAAGCGGTAAAGGAAGTTGTTCAGCTTCCGGTGCCCCAGGGGACGACATGGATGAAACTCGTCCATGTCAGTTATTTATTCTTTCTGATACTGGGACCGTGCTAGTGGCTCGTGGTACAGTTTATGAGACAGCCACTTTAGTGCATGGTGTACAACTTTCAGAAGATGAGGTCAAGGTCACGGTGGATGAAGTTGTCATAGCGGATGCCGTTCTTCCTGTGCCTACAGATGAGTTCTTCACTGTGGAAGAAGCATTTAAGTCCTTTGTCGCCTGGCCTAGACATTTGGTTGGTGATGTATCTAATCCCCCGGTAAACACTTGTACTATATACTTCTCAATTTTAATATTTACTTCTAATTGACATTATAACATAACCATTTTTGCATTTAACAGCAGATAGGTAAAGAGGGAAGTCCTCCACCGAAGAAGACTCATTTATCTGAGGATGACCCTCTTGGTGCGTTAGACGAGCTCGCTAAAATCATTTCAAATATGCCGATGAATGTACACTGGGATTCTACTACATTTGGAAGAGAAACTCAGATCCCATTGTACTTGCATCATCAAGATGTTAGGGAGCTTGCGTCGGGTAGAGAAGAAATTAATATTACACTCATTCAGCTGTGGATGATGTAAGTTTATGAAAACTTTTTTATACAATTCTATTTTATCAACTTACTTATATCATATTATTTCTTCATTTTAGGTATATGTCTGATGTTAGTAACAAGAAGGGGTTCAACGATGTATATGGGTTCATTGACCCCTCTATGACTCATGAAAGAAATAAATTTGATGATATCCAGACATACATCAGCACCTGTTTTGGAATGGGGAAGGAGATATATTTTCTCCCTTATATACATGGGTAAGTGAAGTTTGTTAACTTCAACACATTCATTTATTAATTTTGGTATATGATTCATAAGTTATTACCAATTTCAAGTGTCATTGGCAGCTACTTGTGATCTCCATACCGGAGAACACTGCTGTCTGGTTTTGTTCATTGCAGAAGTCTCCTCCCAGCTCTCTTAGACATGTAGTAGATTGGTAAGAATCTCAATGTTTCTACTTTTTTTATATATAAATGTATGCTAAAGGAATTGCTTTTAATAGTTCCCTTGCAACACATATGATGTTATCTGGGAGATCTACTGCTACAGCTAAAAAGCTTGCATGGGTTGCCCTTAAGGTTTGGTATTTTAGTCCATACTCATTTACATTTGGTTCCATTCAATTGATGTTACTTAACATTTTATAATTATGATGATATATTGTAGTGTAATATACAAACGGGGTCATATGAATGTGGTTACTACGTCATGTTTTGGATGATGACCATTATTCGTGCACATTACACCAGTGGATGGGAAACGGTATTATTTAGGTTTCAATATAGTTTAGATTTCAAATACACTAAGTTAAATCATTGTATTTTATGCAGAAATTCAATAGGACTGCTCCAATTCCGGAGAAGTCACTTCAACTTGTGAGGAAAGCACTGGCTAAATATGTAATTCATTTATATAATAGTATATACTAGATATTAAGATATACTAAGTTCTAAGTTTATGTTTCTAAGTTGTTTGATGTTTTTCTACATTATTATTAGTTTAACATTGTACATTCAGTTTTATTTATGCTTCAAACTTGATTTAGGATTATAATTTGATTGATTTATGCTTATAAGAAATTGATTTATGATTCAATTGAATGTATTTATGTTTTATTATAATTTTCATTCAAAATATACGTTTCTGGATTATTCTCGACTGTTCTGGCTGTAAATATATATGCAGGTCTGTTTCTGTTGTTGGGAATGTCGCAGAAACAGACCTCATTTTAAAAAAAAACAGTGATATATGCCTCGGTTGGTGTCACAACCGAGGTAGAAAAGCTATATATGCCTCGGTTATAACCACAACCGAGGCCTAAAGTACTGCGTAAAAAAAAAAAGAACTCTACTGCCTCGGTTCAGAGTACAACCGAGGCAGTAGAGTGGAACGATCTCGGTTATGACCACAACAGAGGCCGAAAGTACTGCGTAAAAAGAAAAAGACCTCTACTGCCTCGGTTCAGATGACAACCGAGGCAGTAGGGTGCAATAAAAAAAAAAAAAACCTCTACTGTCTCGGTTCAGACTACAACCGAAGCAGTAGGTGGAACATACGGCCTCGGTTGTAGATGAACCGATGCCAAATTGCCACTCTTTATGCCTCGGTTTAAACCGAGGCCAAAAGTGGTACACTTTTTGCCTCGTCTGCATATGCCTCTGTTCGAGAACCGGTGCCTATAATGAAAAACAACCGCTGTCTTTTCTCCTACTTGTACTAGTGACTAACCTTCTATTCAACCAAATTACCTCTTAATAGAATTAACTACTTAAGGAACCACTTTGAACATAGTTCAAACAAGGCTAAAAAAAGTTTGATTCTAACATGCGTACCTCTAATTATAACTAATATAACACTTACACGGAGACAAACAAACATCAAATGCTTTAGCCATAAACACTAGAATAAAGCAACCAAATAACAATAAAAAAGACAAGTTGAAAAAACAACACATACGTTCACACATTTATGCTATCAAAGCATTAAGGACTCAACACATAAATGATTTAGAAATCATGATAAGGTATAACACACAATTTGTCACTGTTAACTTTATCTTTCATAAATATATTGATTTGACATATATGCTTTACATCAATCATATACATGTAGAAAATTGGATAAAACTATTTTACATTTAAAACCCTAATATATCAATTATGCAAGATTAGTGTAAAAAAAATAGTATCAGCATCTCATAATAAAACGTTAAACTTGTTTTATTTATAACTTTTCATATAAAATTTTAAATGAGGTTATTTTTAATCCTAAACCTACATTTTCATACCCAAAAATCCATTTGTGAACTCATAAGTATCAAATTATTTACTTATAAATACAGAATAAAAATCGGACAGATTACATGCATTTTCATAAATAAACAGCAAACTGGTTTCATTTATAACATTTGACACAGAAACAGCAAACTAGATTCAAATTGCTTTAATTAGACTACAGAAACATAAATTTTAGATAGATGAGTTGAATGTAGTTCAATTTATAAGATCATGAAATTTACACAACAGTATAACTAAATCACATCACATTATAGAATTAAAGGACAAAAATATTATATTTACGTGGCGGTAATATGCTCAAGACTAATTAATTCAATTTCTTAGATCACAAAAATTTACAAGACAGTATAACTAAATCACATCATATCAGAAAATTATTAAAGCACAAAATTACTATATTTGCACGATGATCTATGCTCAAGACTATTCATGAAAATGAAATAACATTAAAAGCACTTCATTAAATAAAATAAATAAACAAATAAATTCAAATAAAAATGAGATTGTGAATACCTCACTGAATAAAATAAACTGGCAAAAAATAAAAATGAAATTATAAATACCTCACTAAATATAATAAATATAAATAATAAAGACAAATAAATAAATAAAAAAGTTAAAACACTCCAAAAAATAGACAAATAAATATAAATTGTCAGAACCCATTAAAAATTCACTAAAAATTCCAGGTAGTGGAAGCCAAATGTCAAGAAAAGAGAGTCAGAATTTCAGATAGTGGAAAACAAGTGATTGCAGGAGAGTGACCATTCGGTTTTAGTGAAGGCAATATTTAATGCCAAATTTCAAAACTCTGTGCCATTTTCTGCATGCACTCTTCTTCCCAGATTTATGAAGCTTCCATTCTCTCCTACTTCTCTCTAAATCTTCTCCACCTTCTCTCTAAGAAATTCTCATTTTTCTTCTTTCGATCACCACTCAGGCACCGTCTGAATTCTCCCAGCGTCGAGGGCTTCCGTTTGAACTGATCAGTTTTTGATTTTGAGCTGGTAAGTTCATCTCTCCCTCAGCCGTATGGTTTTTCCTATACATGCAAACCAAGTTTCTGGTTGCATGAGTTTCTTATCACTTTTTGAACACATTTCTGGTTTGTCTTTTGGGGTAGTTCATAAAATCGTGAACCATGGTCTCCAAAGAAATCTGGTGGTGAGCTTTTCTCTACAAAGTTGTGAGCTCTCGATTAAGCATTAAAGGTAAGGGAAACTTATATAATTTGCTTTTGATTCTTGCTTTGAATGTTGGCATGTTTGGTTGCTTATTGGATGATTATGAAGTATGTTTATTACCATGTTTTGGCTGTATGAATGTATGAAAAGAAATGCTGAGGAATTGATTGATATAAAGATAAATTCGAGGTCTGTAGTTCTCTGTAAAAATTGATGTTTGTCACTGAAGGTCATCATTGACCGATCGGTTCCCTTTGAGCGTTCGGTCTGGACTGAATCTTTCATTTGAGAAGAAGCAGTTGAAGACCGATCAGTTTATCTTAGTAAACTTGTGAAATAAGTGTTCGGTCTATGTTTAGTTTTCCTGTTTTATATTCTACAATCAGTGTAGTCAAGGTATTCAATAACTTCTTAAAAGTTTTTAAATCTTATGTCCCACTTTTGTTGGAACCAACTTATATGTAATTAAATTCAGAGTATTTCCCTTCATTTATAAGCTTATTAGTGCTCGGTCATAAACCGAGTTCTCTCTCAATAGTGCTTGGTCTTAAACCAGCGCTCAGCCTCTTTAATGTTAGTTTCATATTAAAAATTAAGTATAAATAGCATTCGGTTTATTCATAATATTCAGTCTGTTATTAGTATTCGGTGTTATAAAATGTTCAGTCTCTATCAATGGTGTTCGGCCTAGAGTCTTAGTACTCGGCCTAGGCTTTTTGGTGTTCAGTTTGAAATCTCAGGGGTTAGTTTAATGAAATGACTCATCTTGTAAATAGCATTCGGTCCTGTTATTTACTATGGAGTGTTATTCCTTTCGGTTTCTTTCATAGCTCAGATGATAACTCCTTTGGTTCTAATTGGTTTGTGAGCTAAAGACCTATCAGTCTCACTCCTAGTGCTCGGTCTCGTCTCTATGTTGAAGGCTATTGTTCAGTATTCAACTTCATATTGAATTTCTATTACAATTGGTTTGGTTTGAGGTTTTGAGAACAAGTTATGATGAATGTAATTGATAAAACGAGTTGGGTTATGTAAGAGTATTCCAGGGAGGAATATCTCATGAAATGGTATTGGAATGGTAAAGTATGAATGTGGATAAAGCTTAGCTGGCGTTTATCCTGATATTCCGTGATTACTCCTTCTCACGTAGAGAAGGGTAAGTCATGTGTGTGAATGACAGGAGGTCCTAGTCCATAAGGTTAACTTGGACGGAAAAGATTAACCTCGGGTGGCAGTTGTTGAGGGTATCCTAGTTACTACATCACTCGGGTGCACAAACGTCGTAGCTACACATAATTCATACAGTCCGAACGGTCAGAGTCAAATGTTGGTTTCTTGCATGCAATAATGAATGATTAATCTTGTACCATTGATCGGGGTGGAACCTGTGTGATATGAAAAATGTTTGATCCATGAATTAAATTACATAAGCTTACCCTTTTCCTGTCTTGTCTATTTCGTTGTTTTGTCTGTCTTTGTTCCTGTTGCAATGATCATCCGTGTGAATGTGAGCAGAAGGAGAAGAGCTGCTAGAAGAGGCACTAGAACAAACATTGGTTGAGGTGGAAGTGAAGACTGAACAGTAGAACCGTTTAGTTAGTCTTTGGTCTTCTTTGTATTACCGTTCAGTCTAAGTTATTTTGTAAATCATTCGGTTATTACTGTAACTTCTATTTTATTTGTATTGTAGAACCGTTCAGTATAGTAATTTTGAATACCGTTCGGTCTTGGTCGTAGGATTGTAAGATTTGCAAATTCACTGTGACTATGTAAGGTTGTTCGGCCATAACCGTACCTCCTTTATATTTGAAACTGATATGTAATATTATGAATGTGATTATTCTATTATATGGTTATACACTGTATTTTTGAGATGTTATAACTACTCATTAAACAAATAAATACAAATAATAATGATAAATAAATATTAAATGAAGTGAAGGACATCTTATTAATTAAAATAAATAGCAATAAATAAATAAAAATAAATAATCTAATAATAATTTATTATATAATTTCCTTCCATAAAATTTATAAATTCATTATTGACATCATTAAATTATCATCACTACATCAAAACAAATAAACTCATTCATCGATAATCTAATTAAAAATAACATAATAATAAGATAAACATAGAAAACTAGTTAGCTCCCTTACCTATGTATGTCCAAGTTAGATTTTAATGCTCAATAAATTAAGTCTCTTCCACTATTTTAAATGTAAATCAATAGGTTTATTTTATTTTATGGAAAATAGAACCAAGATGAAAATAGAAAAGAAAAAAGGAAGATGCAAGAAGATTTTTTTTTCCATTTCTTTTCTCTTAAATATGAATTTATAAAAGTTTACATTAATGTTATATAATATTTTAATATATTTTTTATATCCATTCAGATTTCATATATAGTGTAACTAGAACATATTTCAAGAGAGAAAAATATCTATAATAATAAATTAGAGCAGTTAAAACGGGTAACTTGGTTCAATCTGGCCCGACCTACCACGGGTTGGTCACTTAGTAAGCTAATCCAACCTGATTCACTTATTAGTGAGCTGAAAAAATTCGAATCTGGTCCGACCCACTACGGGTTGGTGGATTAAACAAGTTAGCTCAGTGCTTCACTTAATTATAAGTTTTTTCTAAAATAAAAATATTATAATTTTTTTTAATTCAAATCTAAGTAAATTTCACTCGATGTTAAAGTCCAAAGATAATTTAAAATAAAAAAAATAACATATAATCCAATCGTAATCCAAAAACAAATACAAAAGGCAAACAAATACATTTTTAATATTGATAACTTTTGTATTACTTGTCCAATTATAATATTAGAGTCTTGAATATCTATGATATTTTTCTTTATTAAAACAATTTTTTTTTATCCACATCTACAATATAATAAAAAAAATCTAACTAATAATATTGAAACATAAAATAATAAATAATTAAATTAAATTAAGTGGATTGGTGAGCCGAGTTGACTCGTGGTTACAATCCATTTTGACAACTCTATATAAAACACTAATGACATAATGTGATTTCTAAGGGAAATAGAAGAACTAGAAATGGAAAAGAGGGTGAGAAGCACGTGGTGGAAGAGAAATTGGAAGTAAGGAGGGCCTCTCGGGTTAAAGAAACCGTTAGAAGAGAGAGATGGTGCGAAATGATTTTGTTGGTGATCCATTCTCTCTGAATCTTGCTTGTTTTCTTGTTTTTGTTATATTTCCTGGAATTGTTGCACTTTCTGTTCAGCTAATTGTTGCAGAATATTTATTTAATGAGGACGAATTTCAATAATTTGGGATTTCCTTTACTGCTTTTCTTTTGCTTTTGATACCTCATTACAGACCACTCCAATGAAATCCCTCCAAATAAGTGTGAGATGGAAAAACGGAAAAGGGAAATGAAATTTAGAGAACAGAAAGTATAATTAACAGTAATTTGTCACCTCGAGAAATAAAGAAGTTGATTTTAGTTTATTGTATTGTATGCATATAATTCATATGGAGCAGGATCCAAAACTAGTAGCTCAACCTCCAAGATGTATAAATCCCTCCGCGAAAGTGGTTGTAAAGAAAGAAGTTTTGAAATTGCTTAAAGCATGTATGATATCTTATTTCAAACAGTGCTTTGGTGAGTGTTTTTCAAGTGGTTCCTGTTGACATTGAAGCGAGGAAATCACCATTTGAACAATATCAAACCTAACCTAATTAATAGTAACACTTTTAGATTTAGAGAGAAAACAACCACACGATTAATAAAGGTTTAATTCCTATTTTGGTCCCACTTTTCGTAGGGTCTGTTCAAATTGGTCCTACTTTTTTTTTAAAAGTTTACTAAGATCCCACTTTTCGCAAAAACGGTGCAAGTTAGTCCTTTTTGGTTACGGCGTTAAAAAACTAACGGCACAGCTGCCCAGCTGGAAGAAAACTGATGAGCTGTACATTTTTTTGTTGACGTGGCACTGTGAATTGGTGATTCATCCTGAGAGCAGAGGATTCATGGCTGTTTTACCCAAATTGAAAAGCAAAGTTAGGGTTCTGAAGGCAATAATACTGGTGGGGGTGGTAGACCTAGAACAAGAAGTGGAAGTCCTTAACTTGTTGCTGGACTTGAAGACAAATCGAAGGAGTTTCTGGAAGGTTCGAGAGATCTTGAAAGGCTTGTTGTTGGACATGATGGGTGGTGGTTGAGGATGAAGTTGAAGTGAGAGACAACGTTCGGGTAAATGAGACATGGAAAGGGTTTTTCTGTTTTTCGGGGAATTCGATATTGCCGTGTTCAGTTGGCGTTCGAAGGAGTTGAGCTCGAAGGAATCGTATAGGCTGCTGCCACAATCCCAAACGTTTCCCTTCGAAACTTGGTTAAGCTTTTCTTCTCTTGATTTTGATTTCTTCTCCATGTGTGTTCTTAGTTTCGGTGATGTTGGAACTATGTATATAGAATAAGGGAGATATTATGTATGAGATATGGATGAGAAAATGGAGAAGACGGTCGGAGAGAGTGACGTTTGACAACTTTTATGTGAAGTTTGGTGAAGGATGAAACGCGCTAGTTATGACTTTGTGAATTGCAAAGTTAGGGTTTTGAATAGCGTTAATGAATCCTAACTTTGCTTTTCAATTTGGGTAAAACAGTCATGAATCCTCTGCTCTCAGGATGAATCACCAATTCACAGTGTCACGTCAACAAAAAAATGTACAGCTCATCAGTTTTCTTCCAACTGGGCAGCTGTGCCGTTAGTTTTTTAACGCCGTAACCAAAAAGGACTAACTTGCACCGTTTTTGCGAAAAGTGGGATCTTAGTGAACTTTTGAAAAAAAGTAGGACCAATTTGAACAGACCCTACGAAAAGTGGGACCAAAATAGGAATTAAACCATTAATAAACATATAATGAAATTATCCAAAATACATTTGTGTGGTTAGTAATCACCCAATTCATTTTTAATATCATATGCAATTCCCATTATCTCAAAAATCATATATGCAATCTCTTATTTCATGTACACACAATTTCACAATCACATTGTGAACACTTCTAAACAATTTTTTTATTTATTTAAAAGGTAATATTTGTTCTCCTTACTTAAAGATAATATAAGCAAAAATATTTCTTCGACACTTTTAAAAATCTAAGAGAGCTCCAAGTAAAAATCCAACTATCAACCATACATCTATATCATCCTTTTACCAGACACCCGAATAGAAATAAAAAATAAAAGAAAAATCTTTAGTATGGATTCAACAACTTACCAAGAACATAATTTTTATAGTCTACTTTGTTCTTCATCGAGTTCTTTCCTCAACAGTGTAACGTGGTAATACCACATAGTCTTAATTACTCTCTAAGTTCAGATAAAATTAAGAGAATGTAAGTTATATGAAACCAGAATTATAAAAGAAATGACATGCGGACAAAAGTACTTTAATTATGAATTTTCTATTATTTATTTATGTAAAATTTATCTGAAAATCAAACTCGGATATTATCAAACTAAGTGAATTAATGTAAGGGCCTGAAAAATGTAGGGCTGTTGAGGCAGTCAGGCCCGTAAAAAAAAACTAAGGACACCATGACCTTAGAAGGGACCTTTCAAAATCTGAGTTCATTAGCCAACTTTTCCTTCTCTCTCTAGAACTCTTATTTTCCCTAACTTTGTTCTGCCTTCTCTCTACATTTCCAGCTCACTGAACTGTAGGATTTTGATTTAGGAGCTGCCCAAGCGTCCGCGGCGTAGAGGGCTCCATTTCTACCGAACGTTTTCTTCATTCCAACTGGTAAGTCGTTTTCCCCTTCTCCTCCACTATCTTTGAATCTAGGGCATGCCACTTTACTGGTTTCATGCAGCTGGTAGCTTTTCCCTTTAGTTTCCTTGTTCATTCTAGCTCTAAGAGTTATACTCTACCCCAATTTGGTTGTTTGTAGGTCTTGTTGAATTTGTTTTTGTGCGAGGACTATTGTTTTGGGGCTTCTTCTAAAGTGTTGTGCTTATAACCACCAAGGTAAGGGCAGCTAATTATTTTTCTTTGAATTTATGTGTTGAATATGCTTTGTAAATGAATGCATGTTGAATTTTGGACTGTCGTGCGGTTTTGTACGGTACTTTGGATTTGAAGTATATAGGATGGTTTGAATTGAATGGTGTAATAGATGGAACTGTGATTGATTGCTTTATAGTGAGTTTGATGAACTTAATTACTGTATTGGATCATGTTAGAAGTGATTTGGAGTGTGAAATTTGTTGTAACTTTAGCTAGGTAAAAAACTTGGTGATTCGGTAGTGTTTTAGGTCCTTTTGGAGGAAGTGAGGTAGTGAATTTGAGAGTTAGGGGTTCTGGGTATAATTGGGCTATTAGGACAGTCTTAGCAAGTGGATTGTGACTTGTTTGAGTCACCAAATTGGTCAGAATAGGTACAAAGTGTTAGAATTGGGTTTGAGGTCCTCTAATTATTGAGTTTGATGTTTTGGAGTAGAAATTGAGTTAGTTTAGTACATCTAATTCCTATCCAAATGACCAATGCAATACTTTACTTTCATCTATAAACATGTTTCATATCAATATTAGTGTTACAGATTTTAAATTATTCATTTGGATATGTCTAAGATGCACCAAAACTAGAAAAATCACTTTGCTGTAAAAAACTAATAAGAATAATCGATTATCTCACTTGATAATCGATTATTCTAGTCAGAGAGTTGTATCCTCTTCAAAGCTCTTGCAAATAATCAATTATCACATATGATAATCGATTACTGTCGATTATCACATATGATAATCGATTATTGTCGATTATCACATATGATAATCGATTATTGTCGTCGGAAAATCATCCAAGATAGTTTTTGGTGGTTTTCGAGGCTCTGAATATCATTTTTGGACGTTCTCTAGGTTGTCTTATAGGTTTTGGGCCTTTCCGAAACTGTTGGTGATGGTTTCAAAGTTATTTTCCTTGTCTAAGTATGAGTTTAAGGGGTTTTGTGTTGTTTAGTGGGTCTTCTTGGATTGTTATTCTTTGTTAATGTACATTGAATGGTTTCATGTGATTTTTGATGACTTATTAAGTTGTTTGTGGTCTTTTGAAGTATAATTAGTATTATATCTATGGTTGTATGCAATGTAAAAGTGAAAGTATGTGATTTTCAAAGTATGTTTGATGGACGTAATTCCATGGACCTCACAGAGGGTTACATGGTGGTGCCTCATGTTGTGATCCACAATGAATTCTCTTATTGAGATTCAAGTATGTTTAGAATGAATGTATGAGCTCAGTCTTGGGGGTCATCCTGAAACTCCAATTATCTTTCTTCTCATGTAGAGAGGATTGAATCATGTGGTGAGGAGTAGCAGGAGGTCTTAGTCTTAGGGGCTTCCAGTACGCCTCAAGGCCCGAAACAAGCTAACCTCGTGAGTTTCGTAGGGTGGGGAACCCAAGTATCATAAGCCACCATGAGTGCAAGACTCGCCATAGCTCAACTATCGTTCTAAAATCCGGACGAGTCAAGTCTAGAATATCACATGTTAGGATGCGTGTTTATCTTGCATGCACATATTGTTATATTGTATGTTTTTTATATAATTAGCTCACCCTTGCTTGTTTGTGTTCCTGTTATGTTGGTGTGTTTCTTCTTGCAATGATCATCCACTTGGATGGGAGTAGATGTCAAGGAGGCGCCTTGGAGCAGGCGTTGGAGGAAGATGACGTTGAATCCTAGTTTCATTAGGATTTCCTTATGTGTTTTGAAAAACCTTAATATGTAGAATCCTTGGTATGTTGAAGGACTCTAGTACTTCCAGATTTAACTCCCTTGTATCGTAAGGATGACGGTAATCCTAATATTCTGTTATATGTCTCTAACCGCTTTCCAATATTATAACTTGATGACGTCTTTATTATATATACATGCCGTATATTTTGAGATGTCACAATTAAAATAAATAAAAAATGTAATTTTGTTAACAGTTTTTATACTAATTAGATTCTAAATATCAATTAAATTTGAATAAATCACATTACATTAAATTATATATCAGAGATAAAAACAGTCAACAAACCTTTAAAAATAGTTTATTTTCAAATAACAGGAAGAAAAGAAAATGAAATGAAAGAAGCTATATAAATGATGACAAAGAATGTAAATTTAAAAGCCAAAAATATATTACATTTTCAATATGCAATCTATTTTTCTATTATTCATATGAAATATGTGGGTGTTGACCCCGGACTTAATTGGAAACATGTAGAAATTTAATAAATAATTTTAACTCTGGGATAATTTGATTGTAAATTATAATTATTTATAATTTTTAAAATAAAATTTACTTAAAATTATCGGAGAAACAACTAATGTTTCTTCAATATTATTTTAGAGAAAAAAAAAGTATAATAATCTCCACCATAAAGATATAATATTTATTGAAAAATAAATAACAGAGATATTCTTTATATACTTAAACCCTTAAATAAAAATAATAATCTACTATGCAATATATTGAAAAAATCAAATTGGAAAGGGCGTCCGGGAGCTTGCAGTATCCGTCCTTGGATAGAAGGAAATTCATTTTATAATATGCAATATTAAATAATTATAATATTTATCCCAAAAGAATTATCTCGAATATAATTCGAAAATATTTATTTATGAAAATAACAATTTTGTTTTACATAATAATTTATAGTTGAATGAACATATAACAAAATATTCATATTCGATATAATAATTTGTTAAATAATACACTTTTTTTCGCTACTTTCTTTTCCATTTATCTTACAATGGTAGTTAATTGATTATCCGAGTATCATATCATATACGTGTGATCAATTAATAAGAGCGTGTGATTAAAGTGAATCAAGTATTATTAACTAAATAATTAATTAAAACTCATTGAAATGTAAATATTCAATGAGAATATTTAATTTCTACAATGGTGTCATTGTTTCAACTTCTGTCAACTTTTAGAATAGGGGAAGCCCTAATATATATTTTGTTATTTTCTCAAATGCCATCAACAAATTAACTGGCATAAGACATAAGAGTCTCAACCATTTAAATCTTTAAAATAAAGCTACTTTGTAACTTAATAAAGAAAATATATTTTTTAATCATTTTACCGCGTCTAGATAAAACGAATTAATTCTGCAATTAAAATTTTCTATTT
This sequence comes from Vigna nakashimae, assembly GCA_034642375.1. Classification (NCBI taxonomy): domain Eukaryota; kingdom Viridiplantae; phylum Streptophyta; class Magnoliopsida; order Fabales; family Fabaceae; genus Vigna; species Vigna nakashimae. The sequence continues at coordinate 18,765,254 of CM067760.1, read as the reverse complement.
TTTTGTCATTAAATTATACACATTCTAATTAAATTGTACAATAAGATAACCATAGAAAGGCATCCGTATAGAATTTAATTAAAACATATATAATTATTTTATATTTTTATATAATTAGCTAACTTACTAATGCTGTCATATATAATCGTGTAAAATAACCTATTTGTGTTCAATCATAAATATATTAAGTTTCTAAATATTATATTAAAAAATTGAAAATTCAGTGTAAAAAATCATATATCCATATCAAATAATTAACTTTAATATAAATTTTAGCAGACTTGGCTTTTAGTCAGATTTATACTTTATGATTTTCTACGCGTGAACGAATGTATTTTCAGTAGGTGTACACACGGTTTTATAAAATTTTAATATAAAGTTTCGTATATTTAAATTTTTAATTAGTAAGTGATTAAGAATAAGATATAAAAAAAGTAATATTATCAATTAAAAATAGAAATATAGTAGAAAAAGAAAAACATTAGACGTACCTTATGAATGGGCATGTAATGATCAGAAAGTGAGAGTAATTGGGTCCTCGTAGGCTACCCCACCACCATCTCCATCTATGCCATAAAACTCATACTCTTCTCTTCTCCTTTTTTATCGTCACGCCGTTTTCCATTACTCTCTTTCTCAACAAAAGACACTCACACACCAACCACTCCCACTCTCCAAATTCAATTCCCCGTTCCCTCCCAATTCCCAAACCCTAGCACCATGGATTCCCGCGACTCCTCCCCCCGCTCCCGCGACCCCGACGCCGACAACCACCACCACTCCTTCGACGAGCCCCCGCCATCCCTCCATTCCAAGGTCAAGCTCATGTGCAGCTACGGCGGCCGAATCCAGCCTCGCCCCCACGATAACCACCTTACCTACGTCGCCGGCGACACCAAGATCCTCGCCGTAGACCGCCACATCAAGCTCCCCGCCCTCCTCACCAAACTCTCCTCCCTCGCCAACGCCCCCGCCAATGATACCTTCTTCAAGTACCAGCTCCCCGGCGAGGACCTCGACGCTCTAATCTCCGTCACCAACGACGAAGACCTCCACCACATGATGCTGGAGTACGATCGCCTCTGCCGCACCTCGCCCAGACCCGCACGCCTCCGCCTCTTTCTGTTCTCGCTCCACAACAATAATAGCAACAACAGCAACATCAATTTCGCACTCACCGATCCCAAACCCGACCGGCAGTGGTTCGTCGACGCTCTGAATTCCGTTCAGGTTCCGCTTGTCGAAGGTTCTTCGCCGCCGCATACGGCAGCGCCAAATCCAGATTTTCTCTTCGGATTGGATAAGCAGCCGTCGGCGGCTGCCAATGCTCCTACGAAGAATCCTTCGCCGGAAACGGAATGCATCTCCGAGGATCGTCCAGCGTTCAGAGATGCCGAAACCGAAACGGAACGCGCGCCCGAGTCCGAGATTCGGAGGTTGCAGATTGGTCACAATACTGAGCAGCAACTCCTGCAACGGAAGATGAAAATAGAGGAAGATAATAACGGTAGGGTTAACGGGGTTAACGGCGCGGACGGTTTCTCTCAAAAGAAGACGGAGAATGTGACGCCGTTAGTTACGCAAGGACAAATGCAGGCGCAAGGTTTTCATTCTGGAACGGTGTCGTTTTTGCAGGAGAGGAATAATATGGGCTATTCGCTGGCGGTTCCTTCGACCGGGAGTGAGATTTATCTCATTCAGACGCCTTCTGGAATCTTCCAAGCTGTTCGGCCCGTGACTGGACCGGTTGGGCAACCGGTTTATCTGGTTCCGGCGCCTAGTTCAGTTGGCGTGGCGGCGGAGCGTGGATATTCTGCGGGACAGGGAGGAGCGCGGTGGTGATGGGGGTGGAGCTGAGCGCAGAGAGAGGATGGGTTTAAAGGTGGTTTGATTTGTTGGTTTTGTCGCATAATGAGCGGTGGTTTTGGTTTCTCAATATTTTTTAGTTGTTTTGAAGATTGAATATTGAATATTTGGTTTGGAATTTGGAAATTGTTTCTTGTGCATAGGTGCGTTTATAGTTGAAGGAATTGAGGAATTGTTTTTGAGAGTGTAACTACTTTCAAATCAGTATATTGCTTTTGGTGTCATAAGTGTGATTGACTAATTGTCTCCCGTATTCCTGCACTCTTGTTTTCTCTCTATTCCATTTTTGTCGCTCATTCTTTACTGTAAATATTTTATATTCTTTGTATAACCTTTTTAATGTTTATTACTAGAAATTATATTCTCGATTATATTTTCTACAGGGAATGTTTGGTTGGTACGAGAAAGGAGATTATTTCCATCAAATAATCTTCTTTTTCTTCATAACTTTTTTTTATAATTACTAATTTATGTTAAAAAATAATTTATTCAATATTTATTATTTTATATATAATAAAAACTAAATAAATAAAGACAGTTCCTTCGTAATTAAATTAGCGAAAATGCATGTTATACCTATTTATATTACACGAAAATTCTTTTGTGATTACTTTTCTAATTATATATTATTTATATTATGTTACTCATTTTATGTGAATATTACTTTGTTATATTATTTAAAAAAAAACTATCTAACCATTAACAGTAAAGATTTCTTTTAACCCGTCTTTTTATTTTAATTTATTTTCCAATATAATTTTTACTAATATTTTTATTATATTAACTATCATAATGTTTAATTTTTAATTATATTATTTACTTTTTATTTTATACAAAGATACACATGAACTTTAAGCGTATATATTAGATAAAATAATAATATTGGAAAAAGTCTAGGTTTGAAAAGTTATTTTGAAACCTACATTTTTCCTCTCTTTGAAGGTCTTTTGATACACGTACATGGAAAGAAAGATGAAAAAAAAAATAAGAAAATAAGAAAGCGAAAATGTATTTTGTTGTTTGTTATACCTAATGAGCTTTTTTCTTTATTGAACTCCTCGATACATGTCAATTAACATTTCATTAACTAATTTTTTTTATTTTTTTTTAATCATTTATCTAATCTTAATTAAGAAAAATAAGATAATATCCATAAATTGATAATTAAATAGTATTACAAGATAAATAGTATATTGTTTGTTATATAATCTTGATTACACACTAATGGAATAAGAAGAAAAGACACCAGTTATTTTTTATTATTGGCATCGGTTTTGCAACCGAGACATATGCGAGCGAGGCAAAAAGGACAAACTTTATGCCTCGGTCATGGATTGAGATAAAACTAGACAAGAGTATGTTTCGGTTCTTAGATAACTGAGGCAGTATCCTTTTTTTTTTCAGATGCAACCTGTTTTTCAGTATGCAACCAGAAATTGTTTCAGTACGCAACCAGAAACGGAGTGGTGCAAGTGATTGTTTTTCACGCAACCGGAAAATCCCAATCCCAATCCCAATCCGAGATCAAAACAGACCTAACATTACCCAATTTCAGAAACCCAAAGTGCTTGTGATTGTGAGTCTTCACTGGCCTGGCCTCAAGAACAATGCCAAAATCTACAAAATTTCACAAATCTAACACTGTTAAACTTCATCTTTATTGCAGATGAACACCTTTTGCAACGAACCAGGAAGCTCCCTTAGGGTTTCCAATCACATAGGGCTTCGACGGCTGGAGGAAGATTGCCGGTCTAGGGCGGCGGCGACATTCCATTAAGGGATGATAGGGTAGCAGCGACTCGCGGTGGATTTGGAGTGGTGGATGAAGATGAAAATACAGAGGGGAAGACTGACTGGCGATCTGGAGTGGTGGATCTATAGCGGCAGAGGCAGCGGCGGCAGAGGCAGCAACAACGGAGGGCTCGCCGATCTGGAGCGGCTTGGCGATGGCGATCTGGAGCGGTGGATCTAGAGCGGCGGAGGCAGCAGCGACAAAGGCAGCAACGACGGAGGGCTCGCTGATCTGGAGCAGCTTGTCGATGGCAATCTGGAGGGGTGGATCTAGAGCGGCGGAGGTAGCAGTGGCGGAGGCTACAACAACAAGAGAGGGGAAGAATGGGAGAGCACGGACAGAGAAGAAGTGAGAGCACGAGGGAAGAAGAAGATGTTGGGCTGTGGAAATGAAAAAGATCAAAGAAATGAAGAGTCAGTAGGACCACATCATGCCTCGATTTTCATCAGAACCGAGTTAGTAGCAATTGGCAGGTCTAGGTGGCAGGAGTTGTTTGGCTCGGTTTCGCTTAGAACCGAGTTAGTAGTGCCCTTTAGGCATCGGTTGCTGGGCAACCGAGTTAGTAGCTCTTATCAGACCCATCAACTGTCAGGTGGAACAGGTTTGGGCAGAGTTTTATGCCTCGATTTTACGTAGAACCGAGTTAGTAGCATGCTTTAGGCACCGGTCATGGGGTAACCGAAGCATATACTTAAGCTACTATTACGAATCTGCCACCGCATTTTTATACGGTTCGGGTTTTCTTAAACCGAAGTGTATATTGCACTTTCTAATCCCTTTTTTTTTACTAGTGACATTCTTGCGTAATTACTATAATGTTATAATAGATTCACTCAAAAATAACTGTTGAGAGTTCTTTTGAGTATACTCAAAAGAATTTATATCACGATCCTGATTTGAGTGGTTGGATAAGTGAGGAAGAGGCTCAGACCAACTTCATTGATAAATGGAGATTGAGGAAAATCATTTCGCAAAAAGATGACCATCTTAATACGAGTTTGAGCGAACACGCTTTTCGCCATCTATATTTCATTCTGCTGCACGACTCTATAATGGTACTGATTGTTCCGAAAATCATCCTTCTTCCTTCCTCCAATCCTGTAGATGGAGTAGTCTCGGCGTTCATCAAGATTCCTTAGACGTTCTATTTGCAATTTCTTGGTGAATAGTCCTAAAAGAACAATTTTTCTTTATTCACTTGACACTTCAGACATATAGAAAACAATTGAAAAAGTTTTCAAAATGTTAGATGATGTTGTCTGGAGAAGAAAATGTTGTTCAAGTTGTCATTGATAATGCTGCAAATTTCAAGGCAGTTGGAGAGTTGTTGATGTGAAAAAGGGAAAAATTGTTTTGGACTTCATGAACAGCACATTGCATTGATTTGATATTTGAAGATTTTGAAAAAAATTTAAAGATCCATCAATTGACAATTAAGAAGGGAAGAAAGATTACCACTTACATTTGTAGAATATCAATGTTGATTTCTTCATTGAAAAAGTTCACTAAAGGTACATACTTGATGAGAACGAGTGCGAATAGATTTGCCACGACTTATTTAACTCTTGCTTGTCTTCATGAATTGAAGGCATCATTGTTGATCATGTTTAGCTTTGAGGAGTGGAAGACAAACAAGTTTGAAACTTCACAAGATGAGAGGAAAGTAGAACATGTGGTATTAGATAGCCAGTTTTGGAAGAATGTTTCCATATGTCCGAAAGTTGTTGTCCCTCTTATGATGGTCTTAAGATTAATGCAATGAGTTTCATTTATTAAGAGATGGATTGTGCAAAAGATAAGATTAGATCCAAGTTTAACAATATTAAAAAATGGTAAATTTTCAAACTTTTACTCATTCAAAGTTTAATTACTTATTATGTGTGAAATTATTTCTGATATAGCATAATTGGTTTGGTAATTATATATAGTTATAAACAAGTTTGGAGAATAATTAATGCTCGATGGAAAAATCATCTTCTGAACCCCATTTCCACTATGAACCTAACTTTAGATGTGACGATGGTGGAGAGGTGAAAGAAGGATTATATATGTGCATAAAAAGATTAGTAACAAATATGACAGAAAGAAGAAATTTACAAATTATTTAATTTCATTATGGTAGAGGACTTTTTAGAATGGCAGATGCAAAAAAGTGTAAAAAATAGTTAAATCATAGAGAATGGTGGGACATGTTAGGTGATAGAACTCTAGAGTTGAAGAGATTTGTTATTAGAATTCTAAGCTCGACTTGTAGTTCTTCTAGATGTAAACATAATTGGAGTTTATTTAGAGTGGTAATTTAAATTATTTATAATTTATAATTTTCTTTATTATGTTTATATCTTCACTAAAAATATTATATTTCATTTTAGGTTCATACAAAGAGAAGAAATCGTTTGCATAAAAAAAATTAATAATTTAGTTTATATAATGTATAAATACAAGTTGAAAAGTAGACAAAACTCAAAAAAGTATTGCTCTTCTTTTTTATGAAATTGAATCAGATGATAAATGATAACTAAAGAGGCAGATGATATTGTTGAAGGTGAAAATGATGGTGAAAATATTCACCTAGATTAAACAACAAGAGATTTTGCTCTACATACTCTTCATAACATAACATTTAGTAATAATCAAAATGCACAATATTGATCAGAGGAAGAGTTGGATAACATGATGACAAAGATAATGATGTCATTATTAAAGAATTAGACATAGAGACTTTGACATTTTATTTTATATTTTATAATATTTCTATGAACAATATTTATATAAACTTTTGTATTTGAATTTATATAATTTTGTTAATTCATTTGAATTAGAATATTATTTATATTTTTTTTCATGTAAAAGAGTTTACGATTTTGGTGGCAAAGTACCCAAAGAGAATCTATAAATGGCAAAGTACCCCTCCTTATTAAGGGATATTCATTCTCTTTTGAACTTTTCAGAGCATTCTCAGCACTGTTTATCTGGTGGTTGGCACTCAGGATCAATTCACATGCCTCCACACACATATTCAATGTAAAGTTAAAATCACTGATTACTTCAAACACACATGCATGCAACATTCATCAATTCAAATCATCCATCCAAAATTAACTATCAAAATGGTATTTAAGCATCAGTGTGTGATAGATAGTAGAATTTTCCACCCATCTCAGATTAAGAAAAAACAGGGTAACCCAGTATGAGAAGGTTCCTTACCATTTGAATCTATGATTAACTAGAACTAGTCACCAAGTCACAACTATACAACTGTGTCAGGGCTCACCCTCCCCCAGTAAACAACACATTTCAAGTTAAGAATTTGAACATAAACAAGTCATCAAGAATGTGCATGTTCTGATTACCAGTTACCAAGAGCATTCCTTACTCTATACTACATTGAACACCCACTAACAGTGCTATAAAGCTCTGCAACAAAACCTCAACTAAGATCACATCAGTTCATTCATAAGAACTCGCAATATAACCACAACAACAACCACCACAATTCAAAACCATGTCCATGGCATTGAAGGTGTAAGCTTTCCCCCAGTTAGGAGAACAAAATATTTTCAATTCTCTTCAAAACAACTGAATGAAGTTAAGGGCCTTAAGGCCTTCTGAATCTACTTTCAACAAAAGATAACCGGCCACATTGTTCTACTTCTCAACAAGGCATACAACAATAAACCCTATAGCAAAAACTACAGAGACAAAGAAAATACCCCAATTCAAGAGATAAAAACCAGTTAACCATATCTACAGACAAAAAAAAAAACAGCTAAATAACAGAGTACCTACAAATCTTCATTCACATTCACTACTCATGACTGCAATGGATACTTCCTCGGCCTCCCCCTCTTCTTCGGCCCAGTCCCGTTCATCGCTCTCGCAGCCACCGTCGTCGCAGACCTAGTCACCCTCGCCGGCACCGGCGTCACCTGCGCACTGTTATCTGCCGGCACGGGCATCCAATTCGGCAGGGAAGAAGCCGGTTGTGGGGCAGGCGGAGGCGGAGGAGGAGGGGGCTGCGGTGCTGGCACTTCCACCGCCGCCTCTTTCTCCGGTGAACCGAAGTTACCCATTACAAACCCCATGGGGAAGAAGCCCCAGCAGCAATAATACGCGTCCTGGCCGGGGACCAGCGGTGGCAGTGTCGGAACCGCCACGCCGTGAAAGGATCTATCGCAATTCTGGCACCGTAGACAATTACCCTCGTAAATCCTAGGGTATTCATACAAACAGTAACAGTAGGGACACGCGGTCCAGAAAGTTGAGTTTCTCCTGCGGGAACTTTCATCAGCGTGAATCTGATCGCGGGCAGAGGCACTGTTGCGGGTGTTTGGCCCGGGTTCAGGCCCATGCCCAGGCCTACGGACTGAGAGCTTTTCCTGCTGGACCCATCCGGGAACTGACAAATCGACGGGGGAGAAGAATGAGAGCTCTTTGTCGTACACAGACTTCTTCACGGGATCGGAAAATAGAGCCCAAGCGTCGGCGACGAGCTTGAAGGCGTGGTCAGCGTAGGCGAAGCGGGACTTATCGGGGTGGAGGAGGAGCGCAAGGCGGCGGTACTGTTTCTTTATGACGTCAAGGTCGTCGGACCGCCGATCGACCTGAAGGATGGCATACCAGTCTGGGTGGTTGTTGACGCGCTTGTCGGCAGCGAGGAGCACGTCCACGATGGCGAGGATCTGGTCAGAGCCTTCGAGAAGAGGTTCAGTTTCCTGCGCAAGGAGGGCGAACTCGCGCGAACCCATCAAATCACGGTTCTGGAGAAGCTTCTCCGCAATCCCAATGAGGCGCTCCGCTTCGTTGCGTGTTGCGTTGTTCATTCTGAAGCGGAGCGGAGGATGAGTACAGGTGAGGTGTTGAAAGGCTCACACAGTGAAGTTAGTCACTCTGTAACTGGAAGATGACGATGGGAACTCTATTTTAGGTTTTCTTATATTGAACTTATGAATTTGTTTAATTAATGTAAAAGGAAGAAAATATAATATTTTCTAGAATTTTTTTAAAACTGATATTTACTATTTTATTTTAGATTTTTTTATCATATGAATAACATTTGCTACTTCATTTATGGATGTATTAGTCTCTTTTTATTTACTAGAAAAGCATTTGTAGATGATCTTGGTGTCCTGGCTTAAACATTTAAACAATTTAAAAGAAAATAAATAAATAATAATTATTTTAAGAGGTTGCTTTGAATATTTCTAACAAAAACAAATTAGGAAAATAACACTTGAACAACCATTTTTGACAACATTTAGACACGCGCACACGTGTTTAAATTTGAGTGGTCCATTTTTATTTAATTTTTCCAACTGGACCACTCAAATTTAGACACGTGTGCGCGTGTCTAAATGTTGTCAAAAATGGTTGTTCAAGTATCATTTTCCAACAAATTATGCCCACATTTATTTTAAACATTAAAAAATAAAACATAGTTTTTCAACTTTTACTTTTCAAAAACATGTAAAACGTAAATTACTTTTTCTTATATTACTTTTCAAATAAATAAAAAACTGAAACATTTTCAATAGAAATTTCTTACCAGAATTTTCTAAACCATTTTCTTTTATTTTTGCAGTAGTTTTGTCACTTCATGATGTCATATGTTTTTATAAAAAAATTAGTGCACAGTTTTATTTTAGAACAAATATTTATATTTGTATAATTATTTATTTCGGTTAATAATGTCTAAAATAAATTATGCTTGAAATTGATTTTGCTTTACTTAAAAATTAGTATTTATGCTTTAAAGAAACACTTTGGAAAAAAAGACTTTTCTTAAATTTAAGAAAATGAGTGTCACCTAATATCTCTTGAGTGGTAGATTTGTTCAAAATAATCTGATTGGTTGAAATCTAGAAACTCAAGAGGAAACCACCTGCTGTCATGTTATTTCTTCTAAAATTAAAGTTCTTTTATAATAATATTTAATACAAATAAAAGATAAAGATAAAAAATGAAGGAGGAGAGAGAAATAGAAGTAAAAAAGAAAAACTACATCTTTATTTATTTTAAAATAATAGAGAGTATTTATATAAGTGAATAAAAAAAAAACTTACAAACTCAAAATTTATAATTATTTTTTATTTCTTAAGCGACCTGGCTACCTGAGCAAAAGCTCATCGTATATTATACATTTTTTATGAAGAATAAAGCAATTTAAAGTGTTATTAATTTATTTATGCAATTTATAAGATAGTTTGATTAATATTTTATCTTATAAATATTTTAAAATAATTTATTTGAGAGTTTTTAATATATATATATATACTTGTCAGACTTCGGAAATTGAATCCAAAACTTTCGTCAGAGTCAATTAAAAACGCACCCAAACTCTCTGCGCTAACGCCAGGTGTCAAGAATCGAAGTTTCGAAAATCAGTTAGTGGATGGCAAGTGTCGACAGGAGAGTGTACGTCCGTTGGACGTGGGGTAAACAAAAATGATTTTTCTGAAAATCTTGCCCACTCTCCTCTGCATGCACCCTCTTTTCAAAATCTGATCTTTCATTTTCCTCCTTCTTCTCTCTAGAAAACCCTCCCTTCTCTCTACTGTAACTGATCCTTCTCTACTTCGATCATCGTTCAGGCACCATGGAAGCATTCCTGGTGTCCCAAGCTTCATCTTGAACCGATTGAGTTTCAAGTTTGAGCTGGTAAGTCTTCTCCCCTTAGTCGTTTGTTATTTTGTTACATGCAAAGCCAAGTTCTGGTTGCATGCAGGGGTGTAGTCTAAGTTATTTTTTATTTTTATGTGGTTCAATTTAGTTGGAAGAGTTAAGTGATCGTTGAGGGTAGAAAGCTGTAGTCGAGCGAACCAAAATCCTACTCTTAGGACGTTCAATCACGTATCCAGGTAAGAAAAACTTATTTAATTTAATTCGTATTTGTATGTGGTTGCACTGAATGAACGTTCGTTATTTGACTAAATGACTTTGATGCATGATGATTGATATGATTAGATTGCATGAACGTTCTGTCGTTTAATGAGTGGAAAAGAAATATGGTTGAGTTATGTTTTAATGCATGAAAGATATGAACCTTATAGAATATAAGTTGTACGAAGTATGCAAATTTATGTTGATATGGATTTTATAAAGTTATGAAGTTATAAGTTAAGAAATGAGTTTGAATATAATTGAATTCTGAATATGAAATTCCTCATGATACTGTACGTTCGTCATCGAACGGTCCTTGATGTGTCTACATTCATTTGGATCCGGCCTAGAACCTACGTACTTACTCTATTCTTTGAGTGTGGGTCTGAACTCACGAGAGTCAGTTCATTCAACTGATTCACGTGGTAAATAACGTTCGTCATATAGGGTATATTATTGTAATCGGTCTTATTCTATTCTGGAACGGGAGATTTCTCGGTCTCATTCCTAACGTTCGTCCTCGTTATGAAGAGGGTTGAACGTTCGGTATTTTATGTCCTTGGAACGGATGATGAAAATGATACTAAAGTGAAAGATTATAAAGGATGAACAATATATGAGATAAATAAACGGTTGTGGATTTTGGACGAGCGTTCTAGGGAGGAACGACTCTTGGATGAATATTGATATCTTAAAGTATGAATGTGGACAAAGCTTAGCTGGCGATTCATCCTGATGTTCCGTGAGTACTCGTCCTCACGTAGAGGGGAGTAGGTCATGTGTGGGAACGACAGGAGGTCCTAGTCCTTAGGGGTACTTTGGATGGAACGGACTAACCTCGGGTGGCAGCTGATGAGAATTCCAGTTACTACATCACCCGGGTGCACGAACGTCGTAGCTACACATAATTCATACAGTCCGGACAGTCGGTCTAGTATCAGGGTTGGATTGAATTGTTTATTGGAATGTATTTGAATGTGCTTGCTTATGAAAATGTATGTTATTACTTGAATTAAATTATATAAGCTTACCCTGTGTTTTCTTTGTGTTGTCTTGTCCTTGTTTGTCCGTCTTGTCTTTGCAATGATCATCCGTGTGGATGTGAGCAGATGGAGACGCGCTACTGGAAGAGGCATTGGAAGAAGGAAATTTGAAGGAAGAGAATCTCGTCGACGTGAAAGTTAAGGCCGAACAGTAGTACGTTGGTTAGCAGTATAATTTAGTTAGTATAAGGTGGTCGTTCGATCACCTTCCCTTTTATTAGGTATGATCGTTCGGTATTTCTGTTTTGTAAACCGTTCGGTCAGGTTTGCTTATCTTGTACATCTCAAATTTTTGTAACTCACTTTTGTAAAGCCGTTCGGCCATGAGTGTACGCTCGACTCTAGTGTAAGACTGATCTGGATTGTTATTAATGTGATTATTCTATTGTATGGTTTATTACTGTATTTATGGGATGTTACAATACTTAAGATTAAAAATATTTGAATATTTTTTATTTTTTATTTTAAATTAAAAATAAAAATTATTAAAACAAATTTAAAGTATATTTTTTTATAAATAAAGATTTTTTGTTAACTAAAAATTTGATATAATTTAAGAGGTTACCTAAGGAAACCTCAAAATATATACATATACATATATATGATTTTATTTAATTTATTATTATTATTTATATTTTAATATTCTTTTTATTTTATCATTTGTTTGTTTCTTTTAATTATTATTTCTTATATTTTATAAATATAATTAGTTATTGTATTACTTTTTATAATTGTTTAATTACTTTAATGCAGTTTTAACTAAAAAAAAGTTAACAATACCAATTAAAATAATTAATATTTAATTACATAATATTATATAATAAATTATTTATTTAAGGTTAAAGTCTTTTTTCTAATTTTTCTAAAAATTCAATTTAATTATGTGATTTTAAAATAATCCAATTAAGTATTTCATTAAATTTTCTTTATAATTTATATTAAATCACTTATATAAATACTCACCATTGCTTTGTAATAATTAATGCTGTCAAAATAAGTTGAAATCCGTGAGCCAACCCGGCTCACCACGGGTTTGAGCCGAGTTAGGTTGGAAAAAATGCAAAATTTTTTATGCGAGCCAATTTTGACCCGTGATGGGTCGGGTTGGCTCACCAACCTACATATTTTTTTAATTAAATTAATTATTCAAATCCTTTTTTTATTAAAATCAAATTAATTATTCAAAATGCACAATCTTTACTTAGCAATAAAGCTTTTCGCACTAGTCTTTCCAAAAGTTCCCCTTTGCAAATAAAACCCTAAGATTATAGATTGGATAATATTATAGATGAAGATAAACAAGAAGATGCTTCAAGAGAGCATAATACTGTGGATTTATCCATTCATGACTCCAATTTAATGGATGAAGAATATTATAGATTAGATAAATCAGGAATATATCATTTGTTTTATCTTGTTTTTAGACCTATCATCACAATTTTATCTTGTGCTATATATTTTTGTTAAAGGCTATATGTAGTTTCTTGGTCAAACTATGTCTCATTAAATTAAATTGGCAAAATTTTGTGCTTAGCTTAGAATATATATATAACAATATATTTCTTTTGTTACATTTTCTTTTATATCAATTGGACCAATTATTACTGTTTCAATTTGATCGATGAAAGTAACATGTTATAAGAATTTGAGAAGAAGAGGGTGAAAAAAAAGTTAATTAAGTGAGATAATGAGCCAACCCGTTTAACCACCAACCTGTGGTGGGTCGAGTCGGATCGAACCAGATTACTAGTTTTGAGAGCTCTAGTAATAATAGTGAATACCATCTGTCATGTTATTTCTTTTATAATTAAAATCCCTGTGTAATAAGATTTAATACAAATAAAAGATAAACATAAATAATGAATGAATGAAGATTGAGAGAAATAAAGAAAAAAAACGTAATAAAAATAAATACTAATAAAAGATAAAGATAAATAATGAACGAGAAATAAAGATAAAAAAGAAAAATAACATCTTAATTTATTTTAAACAGTAAATATTTATATGAATGACTTAATGTATAAATTATACTAAAAATTTAACACCAATTAAAAAAGACATATAGTTGAATTATTTTAAAATTAAAAAATTAAATCGAACAAAATAAAAATTAAGGATATAGTAGAATTTTTTTATAAAAATCAAAGTATAAAAACAATTTTAACTTTTATTGAAATAGAAAATATAAAATTATTTTTTAAAAATAAATAAAATTTAATTTAATTCATAGTAATGTTAATGCATTAAATAAAAAATATTTTATTCTAATAAAAATATATAGTTTTTAAAAACTTTGATAAAAAATGTCATTAGTTTGAGAAAATAATTAAAATCATAATTATATAATAAAATATTTTTCTTTTAAAAACATAGATTTTATTTATACTATCATACTATTTTATTTTATGTCATTTTATATTTATCAATTCATATATTAATTATGTTTAATAAACATCTTCAATGTAATAAATTAACTTATAATTTCTAAATTCTGGAGTTTAACAACTATAAAGTATAATTCTTTATAAGACTTAAAATTGCTTTTTTTATTGAAATTTTATCGTGTTTAAATCTGAAAAACAACTCAATTGATAAAAAAAAATTCAAAGTAAGAGAAAATATATTGAAACATAATAGATAATAAATAATAAAAAACTATATTACTTATATTATAATATTTTTTATTATTCTTATTTTTTTATCCATAGATATATGTTTTAAACTTTATTTTAAGAAAACTAATTATTTTAATATTTTTAATATTTATCGAGTTATTTTCAATTTCTAAATGTTTAAGTTAAAAAGGTGTAACAGTTATAAAATGAGAAAATTAATAAATCATTAATGATGCTTAGGTGAAGTGTGAAATTGAAACACTAGTTTAAGTTAGTGCATTCAAAAAGAGTAATTTGATTTAGTTTCACTCAATTAATTTGACTTATTTAATTATAATTTTTTTAAATAAAAAAGAAATTATAATTTTTTAATTTAAATCTAAATAAATTTTACTTCAAAATTATGTTAAACTCAAAAAACAATTAAAAAAATATCATATAATCCAAATATAATTAAAAAAAACACAAAAAGTGAACAAATAATTTCTGATATTGATAAATTTTCTCAGTACAATTAAAATGTTAACTAATAATATTGAAACATAAAATAATAAATAATTAAATTAAATTAGGTGACTTGATGAGTTAACCCGACTCACCATGAGTTTAACCCGAGTTTCCCGTATAAAAAAAATATTATTTTTAAATCCAACCTGGTCTGAACACGTGACATGCAAGTTCTAACTTATTTTGATAGCACTAGTTTAAATTAATAAATAAAAAAATAAATATATTTGTCATTTTTAATTATTATAAAAACTTATTTTTTATTTCTAGATAAATTATAAAACATTTATTTCCCAACTCAAGGAAACTAATGTAGCTACCTACACATGACTAAACTACACAATTACAAACAATGCACACCCATAACCTACAGGTTTCTAAGTAAGAAACTGCTCTGATACCATAAATGTGACATCCTCAAATATATAACAACTTATATAATAAAGACATCATTATTCCAATAAAGAGAACAATCATAGTAGAATAGTAGTTGATATTACAATCATCCACGAAAAGGACATAACTTAAAACTTAAACATTTTAGAGTATTTCAAAATAACACCAACTTAAATTTAGAAATCCTAAAAAAAAACTATATTGCAACATCAGCATCCTCCAACTCTTGCTCCAACGGAACCTCCTCAACAACATCTATTCTCATCCAAGTGGATGATCATCGCAAAGGAAAACATACAAAAGCAGCACACAACAAGAAAGCAAGGGTGAGCTAGATAAATGAGCAATAAACATATAGTACAATCAATCGATGTCATAATGCTTAGTTACATATAAAAGAACAATTAAAGCATACCCTTTAAACCATGACTGAAACATTCAACAAGACTCATCCGAATTGATATAACTATCAAACTATTGGTCGTCTTTGCACTTGCATAGTTCAGCTGGCCCTTCCCAACACTATGCAAGGTAAATCCCCCATCTATCCATGTCTAAACTCTAAGACTATAGACGAGGATCTCCCTCTACTCTCACCACTCACACTGTTCTTCTCTATTTGAGCATGAACAATGCTTTGAGTGTAGGGATAGACATAGCAGTTCAAAGCTCCATACAGTTATACAGAACAACAATAACACCCTGCACATCACTATCAATCATCTCACCCTGAGATGTCTAGTTCACACTCAATTTCATCATTTCAATTTGTAGTCATATTATTTCAAGCCACACAATTCAAATATATGGACATACATACACCCTAACAGTCAAACAACATCAAACATCCAAGGCATAAGGACACTCATATTTAGGTAAAGAAAACAGCTCCGAAACCCCCCACTAACAGCTTCAAAAAGGTCCAAAAACCCCCAAAACGACCTAAGGAACGTCCAAAACAGACATCCGAAACCCCAAAAACTATCAAAAACAAAAACAACAACATGCTGGTATGCCTAGGGGCGCTCGGGGGCACCCAACGCAAACCGCCTCGAATCCAGGGGCGTCAGGGCTCAACCAGAAGGCGCCCAACCCCATACCAGTTGACAACAACCATGAAAATTGACTTTTGATGTACTTGGAACCTGTTTTAATGACTAAAGGGGGTTCTTTACACATTGGTATTGATGGGAAACACGTTTATAAGTTAAAACAAACATCCATTTGATCACTAGATCCAAGACTAGGTGTATCAAACTGCTTTTGACACTTTAAAAATCCAAATTCACTTCTACAAATGGCCCAATTTCAATTCTATCCTTTAAAACCCTCAAACCAGTTTGCAACCTACATCAACAAGTTCAATTGCACTTGCTAGGACTCTCCAAAATCACAAAATACTTCCAGTAGTCCTACTTCTCATTTTCACCCCTAAAATGGGCTAAAAACTCAACCTATGAAGCCATTTTCCATTTTAGAACAGATTTTATCGATTTAGTCATCTAGACAAGTCCTAATAGGTGTGATAACATATTCCCAACCCTTCAAAACAATGCAGACATCTTACCTCACCATTTCACTACTCCACGTCCTCTTTTTGACTAAAACCATGCACATAAACCCTCACAAGGCCTCTACTCCAATATAGATTAAATTTTATCGTTTTAAGAGTTCCAACAAGTTTAAGATGACTCAAAAACGGTCCCTAAACTGCCACTGTTATTAAACCATCATTCCCTCTTAAACTCACCTCTCAAAACCCCTCCAATTTCACTCTAAAATGGTATAGAATGCACTCAAGTGTTACTTCTCAATTTCAACTTCATACTATTTTAGGATTTAAACCAAACATAATAGACCCCAAGACCTTTACCAAACTATAGAATTTCCTTTTTAAACTCATTAATCCAAAATTTGACATGCTAACACCCATCACTTTAAATCTCTAATTTATACATCAATTCCTCAATTCTTCCAACTATCAATAATAACACAGTTTTATATCAACAACATACCAGCTCAGAATTTAACATACATACATATCATACAACAAATTTATAACAAGACACTAGCTCCCCTTACCTCGAAGTTGAGCAGTACAACTTGCTAGAATACTTTAAACAGGACCCCACACAGCGGAGAACCAAACAGGAGCTACAGATCACCGAATTGGTGACAACTAACAACTCTTAGAGCTAGAATAGGGCAAGGAATGAAAAGAAGAATACACAAGGCACATGCAAGAGCAAAATCGCATGCCCTAATTTCAAGATCAGTGGAGGAAAAGGGCAAAACTACTTACCCGCTATATACCGCGAAACCGATTGGTTCAAGTCGAAGCTCTCGACTCCGGGAATGCAGAATCACCACCTAAATGACAATGCACCGG
Organism: Vigna nakashimae; assembly: GCA_034642375.1. Taxonomy (NCBI): domain Eukaryota; kingdom Viridiplantae; phylum Streptophyta; class Magnoliopsida; order Fabales; family Fabaceae; genus Vigna; species Vigna nakashimae. The sequence continues at coordinate 18,747,767 of CM067760.1, read as the reverse complement.
TTCAATTTCAAGATTTGATAGAGAGAATGTAGATAAAGTTAGAGCTGAAGTTTTAGAAAGAAGATATGACTTTGAAGAAAATGTGCAGAGTTTGATAAAGTTGATTTGGTTTATACGTTAATAAAATAAAGGAAAAGCCTCCCTTAATTTAATTTTTTTTTCTTTCTTATTTAATATATGCTTCTATAGTTTTTTTTTATATATAATTACAGTTCCTTACAAAAATCATATAACTTTTGAAAAATAAAAATTTCAAAAAACTAATATTAATTTCATTATTTTAAAAAAATTGAATTTATAATTAAATAATAATACATTTTTATAAAAAACATAATTTTTATTTATATGATAAAATTTACGACATTATGCTTTAATATATTATTTTAGGTCTAGTAACTAATTCATTAGTTACATCATACACTTCTTTAAATATAATAAGTTACTTTATTTTCTAATAATTTATAAATTACCATCAACCAATTGTCAATTCATTTCATTAGTGCATAAAAGAATTAAGATATTGATTATTTTGGATGATGGTTTCATTAATAAATTTTATTAAAATAAAATTTGTGGTTTTTTAGTTTCGTTATGAACTAAGTATAAAGATTTTTATTATATTTTTATTTTTTTAAAATTAATATATGAAATGATAAATAAACAATAAAAAATATTAAAAATTATGAATTAAGTTTCTATTCAAATAATAATTGAAGTTTAAATTTTTTTGATTTAAAAAATTATTTATGTAACATCCCATTATATAGTGGAAACTATAATAAAGAGAAGCAATACGCATGATAAGGTAGTACAGTTATCCGTCTAAGACATAAAGTGATACCTTTATAGTCATCCCAAAAACGACTATAAATTTAAAACTTTAAATACAGACTAAAGACTAATCCAAAACTATATACAAGGTTCTACAGAATAGAAATAACTACTCTGCAGTAGCATCACCTCCATCCAAGGCTTGCTACAAAGAGACCTCTTCTTCTGCTGCTCACATCTAAAGGATGGTCATCGCAGAAGAAGAACAACAAAACATACAAAACATAAGCACACAACAGGGTAAGCTAGTTTAAAACAAAGATAAATCATACAACAATTTATTTAACTTCATACAAGCATATTATACATTCACATCACTTAAACCCTTCACACATAACACACTCTGACTTTGACAGTCCGGACTTAGAATGATTGCGGAGCTATGGCGGGTCGTGCACTCGTGGTGGCTTCTACTGCTTTGCAAAGCCATTGCCGATGGGTTTCACCCTACCACACTCACGATGTTAGTCCGTTATCACTCACCTTGGGCCATACTAGAAGCACCCAAGACTAGGACCTCCTGCTACTCCTCACGACATGAATCAATCCTCTCTACTTGAGAATGAAAGACCATTGGAGTTTTAGGATAACCCCCAAGACTGAGCTCCTGCATCCATTCTAAACTTACTTGAATCTCAACTAGAGATTCCACTTTGAATCACAACATAGGCACCACCATGTCTCCTCTCCTTGAGGATCATGGAATTACGTCCATACCATATTGAAATTTTACACTTTTTGATTATAACATATCACAATCACCACAAATATTACATAATACAACCTCAACGTACTTCATACAACACTTATTGATTCATAACAAACAACATAAAAGTACACAAGACTTGAACTAGAACGTACCCCTCGCATAGCGACCAAATCTCGCTACCCAAGAACCTCATCCAGAGACTTGACACCCCCAAAAACCGGTCGCATAGTGATGAGTGCATATTTATGCCCATATTTATGCTTTAAAATTCAAATTTTTGATGGGATAATTGTGCTTAAATGGTTTATTTAAGTGAATTTGTGATGATTGGAATTGTTGGGTTTGGGAAATAAAGAAACGTAAAAAGTGAATTTTAGCACATAAATTATTATTGGATGTTCTAATGTTTATTTGTGCAGCTGAGAATATAAGTTTTATTGGTCCAAATGGCAATTCAAGGCCCAAAATCAGATTTTATGTGGAAAATTCAGAAGGGGCTAAAGTGCAAATAGAGGAAATTTCAGCGTATTTGTGTAATTTGGGAAAGTCAGAAAATCTAAAAGATAAAATTCAGTTGTTGAATTTAATTTGGGAATATCAACAGAAAATATCTTCCAAATAATTTTATCATTATCTAAATCTGTTAGTTATTTGGAAGATATAAGATATAAGATAATTGAGTTAATATCTATCAAATATTCTTTAAAACTGATTTAATCTAATGAATATTTGAAAGATATAATATATCAACAGAAAATATCTTATCAACAAACTATTCAAAGTCCAAGCCCAATCAAGCCTATATAAAGAGACCCCAGGGAGGCAGAAAATGGGGGACTTCACTTCATTCATTCTCTCATACTCCTCTCACTTTTCTTTCATCTTGTATTCAACTCCATTCATGGAGAGCTAAGCATCTAGGGCTATTCTGCTGTAATTCCAAGACAGATTCTGAGGTTATGTTCAGTTAATGCAATTGTTTACTTTGATTATTGAATTAAGTTGTTCTCTCTATGTCTTTCATCTCTCTATCTTGTTAAAAGCAAAGATTTTTGCATCATAATATGTTTGAATCTATATGCATATTGATTATATGAGTTTTAGGGTTTCTAGGTTTAAATTGAGAATCTACTTTGATTTAATTTAGGAACTTTCATATGATTAAATGGTTTTTACTATCAATTGAGAATGTACTTTGGTTGGTAGTAATAATTTCAACTATAATCAATTGAGAATTTACTTTGATTGATTAACTTTTAATTTGGTTAAGAGATTTAAGAATAGACATGATTAAACACAATAAAATTTGATTGAGAATGTACTTTGGTTGAATTTATTGTGAATAATCTAGAAAGGTTTTGCATTTGATTGAGAATTTACTTTGGTTAAATGCATGATCACCCTCAAATTAATTAAGAATGTACTTTAATTAATTTGAAACTTAAATAATAATCAATTGAACAATTATCTAAGAATAACCGATGACGAATCTATCTTGGAAAAGCAGTGGAATTAGCCTATTTAATCATAACTATTTTTAAGTTTATTATTTGTTCTTTAAACATTCTTCAAACATCATTTTTATTCATAAGCATTGCATAGCATAAGAGTCAGATATTCAGAAGCAATTCCGTGTTCGTCAGGAGACGACTCAGGGTTACTTTAGCCCTATCTACCTTCTTGAATACTACTTGGCAATACTGATGTTGCCTTGAAAAGTAGTATTAATTTGATAACTTCGACGACAGCTTATCACATAGCGATCTAATTCGCTTTGGGGATTGACAAACAGAGAGCAACCCTCTCAATTCACTCGCACAACGCACCCATTCGCTATGCGGATACAATGGCAGAGAGCACCTCGCCAAGGTAACTCGCTATGCGAATCCATTCTCACAGCGAGTCTGCATAATCTGTAGAACAAAATTCTGCAGAATTACACAACTCAACCACTCTTTACCAATTCTACTCAACTTGGCCAACTTCTAACACTTCTAATTCGATGTATATACTAAATTAGACTTGCCTAAAGGATTCTAAACATTCCTAACATCAATCTAAAGTCTTTATGCACAAATATCTACTCTAAAACCTCCAATTCATCAACTTAGTGACTCAAAACCAATTTTACCACTTTGAACCTATTTTTGACCATTTTGATGACTCAAATCAGTCACATATAACCTATCTACACTATCCCAGTAGTCACTAACAGCCCTTGACCACTAATTCTCAAACTCACTACCTCACTTCCTCTAAAATACACTAAACCAGCCCAAAATTCACATTACCCTATACTTCCTCAACACTACAACATATCACAATCAATAACAATTACAATTTGCACACATTACAACATATAGATTTTAATCCAAATCAGCTCATCAATCATAATTCATAGTTTCTACCATTTTAATAGTGAGAAACATACATTCATAAGCTGAAATGTTGACTGCACAACACTTAATCATAGAATTCCTAACATACAACAACAACTGATAATTAAACCACAACCTAGCTTCCCTTACCTCAAAGATACATAGTCCCAAACCAGAAACGTTCCAGTCGTACCTTGCACAGCAAGAAAACTCAACAGAAACCTACAACTCACCAATTGGTGATAGAGAACCACACTTAGAACCTAAATTGAGCTAGAAATGGAAGGAATAACTACTAATCACATGCAACCAGAATCGTTGCATGTTCACAGCACAGAGAATAGCGGACAAAAAAAGGGAGGCAACTTACTAGCTGAAGAACGAGAAATTGATCGGTCCAAACTCAAGCCCTCAACGCTAGGATCGCCTAGGCACTTCCTGATCGTTGAACAGATAACTCAGCAAGAAGAAATCTTAGAGAGAATTCAGAGAACTCTGAGGAATAGAGTTATAGAAAGATGAAATGTTCTTAGAATAATGAGAAGTGTTTATAAGAATTCTATTTATATTATAAGATTATTTTAAAGTAAAATAATTTATTTCATTATTCTAATACACCAATATGCTCTATAAAACTCTATTTTTCAGGTTTTTACAATTTAGTTTTAAGAATATTTGGTATTGATTTTATAAGAATTAAGATTAAATATTTTTAAAATTAAATAATATTTTAAATAAAAAAGTATTAGACACCGGTTCTTCCCAAACCAAAGTTAAATATAATTTTTTTTTCATTCATAGTTATAATTGAAGGTTAATGTAGGTCTTTTTTTTTAATATTTTTTGTTTTTCTTTATTTTTACATATTAAACTTACATAGAATACAAAGAAACAACATAACATATTATATTTATCACATTCAGAATATTTCAGAATCTGTATATGTTATGTTATCTTATATCAAGTAAATGTGTTAAATATTAATATAATATATAAGAAACATAAAAAATAATACTTCAAACAAAAAAACATACTTTAACATAAATATATAAAAATAAAATATTAAAAATGTATTTAAAAAAAATATTTTTTTGTGAATTTAGGAACACAAAACAAATTGAAATCGGAAGCCTCACACATCCTCGAAGTATCAAGTGATAAAGTGCATTTAATGTAACTTTCAACAAAAAGTAATTGTATTAGTCTTTCAAATAAAAAACAGAAAAAAAAAACTTAAATGAATCTCTCTTGCCATTTCGAGAGGGAAACAAAATGAAGGTAATACAATTGAGGGTGTGGAATGAAATAGAAAAGAAGATAATAAAAGAGTGATAACAATGACGAAATGTGATGACATTTGACGACAAAAGAGTGAATGATGGTGGCAAAATGACATTTACAAAAAACTAGAAAATAAAAAATATTAACACCTTCATAAAAGTTTTGTAAAAAATAACTCTAGAACACTTTATGCTATGATCATAATAAAAATTAAAGCCAAATCCTCTTGTTAGATAAAATAATTAAAAAAAAAACTAAAATTTTGAAAATTTTCAAGAATTGTGAAAACATTTGAAACTTTTCGCGTATTTTTCAAAGTCAGTTGTTGAAGAATCGGAACAGAAAATGATTTATAAGTCAAATCTCGTCACTTAGATAAAATAATTAAAATAAGATTTAATAGGTTCGGAGGTCCCTATATTTGTGGGTTCGTTTCAATTGGGTCCTTCAATTTTGAAAGTGATCAATTTGGTCCCTAATTTAACAAAATTGAGTCAATAATACTCTTTCCGTTAAATGTAATGGACGACATTAACTTTTTAAACATGTGGTATGTTGAAGAATGTCGTTCATTGCATTTAACGGAAAGAGTATTATTGACTCAATTTTGTTAAATTAGGGACCAAATTGATCACTTTTAAAATTGGAGGACCCAATTGAAACGAACCCACAAATATAGGGACCTCCGAACCTATTAAACCTTAAAATAATAACAAAAGTTTTAAAGTATTTTGAGAATATTGGTGCCATCTTTAGGCTTTGGTTAATGGAAATAAAAAGTATGTATGACTTTAATTATTAATAACTGAAACCAAATTTTTTCTCTCACATAAAATAATTAAAATAATAACAAAAATTTTAAAATTTTTTGATATCATTCCGCCTAAAATACTAAGAAACCGAAACAGAAAAAATATGTATAAAATCGGTTATGGTATAATTAAAGTCAAATCTCCTCGAGATAAAAAATTACAATAATAACAATAATTTTAAAAAAATTTGAGCACCTTTCCACCAGGAAACTCAAACAGGAAGATATATATGATTTCGGTTTCTTTGCCATCAAGATCTATAAAAATTACCATCCCGTCTCTATATTTTTCGTTTTTTTTTAAATCAAAACATATCACACAAATTTAAAAAAAAATAAAAATCAAAACTTCAAGTTAAAAACCAATTTATCAATAATCTAGTTTGATTTAAATATATTTTATAATTACAAATTACTTTAAGTAGCTCCTAATTTATTTAAACTTTTTTTATATTTTATATTTTAAAATATATTTTCATTATCCTTAATATATTTTAATAAATTATTGCGGGTGTTTATAAAAACGATGGTTGATAGCAGTATCAACATATTAAATTTTTATTTGAAGTATTTTACTTATTAATTCTTTTTTATAATTCATAGAAAAAAATTAATATTATAAGCTAAGGTCGGAAATGTTTCATATGAAAATGATACACGCAATAAAAATTAAATAAAAATTCAATATAACATTAGTTTAAATAAAAAATAATTTTCTAGAAATAAATAAAATAAAAAATGTAATAGCACTAATTAGATTAATTAGTTTAAATAAATGACTTCTACTAGTAAAAAAATTAATACAACTTTAAAAGTTAAATAGAATCCCTAAAATACTTAATAAACATTTATTATTTAAAAATAACTAAAGTTATATTAGAAATTATTATATAGTATTTTTTATATTATTTTATATTCATAAACTAATCTTGCCCTATATTTCTAATTTATAAATTAATATATTAATTTAAGACTTATAAAGAGTCTTACAACAATTCTTAATATAATATTTAAGGGTTAAATATGTTTTTATTCTCTAAACTATTGGCCGTTTCTGGTTTTCGTCCCTCTTTCAAAATAAGGTACAATTTGGTTCTCATTCTTCTCGAAAACTAAACACTGTTTAAAAATTTGGTCCTCATTTAGCAACAAATGAGGACTAAAACCAAAATTCCGAAGACTAAAACGAACGTTTCGAAAAGAATGAGAACCAAATTGTACCTTACTTTGAAAGAGGGACGAAAACCAGAAACGACCAATAGTTTAAGGACTAAAAACATATTTAACCCAATATTTAATATTAACAACAAATGATATTTAAATGTTTTAAGTTTAATATTTCGATACGTCTCTTTTTTTAATTTTAAATCTCAAATATCAAGTTATTTGCTGTCTTAATAAGGTTTTTATTTTTGAAAAATTGAAACAAATAAAGGTTTGTCCTCAAATTGGATAAACGTCGTTTAAGAGGCCCTTACTTAGAATGCTGACAGTGTTTTCGCTTAAGTTAAACCTTCTCGTTTGGGCGAGATATGCAGAAAACTAAAACATAGTTTTGCTGATATATTCGTTTTGTTAGGGGATGCAATAGATGATGTTAAAGTGAGTTTGTGAATGAAAACTCAAATAACAATGTATTTGACTATCTTCAATGAAGCTGTATTATATTCACTCTATTGTTTGACTCTCTTGATAATTGTTTCAGGGTCGAATTTCATCAAAGTAGTATACTTTGTTGTGTAATCCATGAAAATGAGTTATCTTACCTCAATACCAACAATGATGTTAATGGTATATCAAAAAGTAGGAATCCTAATCAAGAAAGGATCATATTCCTATGGAAGCAAAATCATTTTTCTTTCTGTAATAAAGTACCAATGTTTTATCTCTTCATACCTTGCGCCCTATAATTTGATGAAAGAAAGAACTGTGTTGGAAAGAAAGTAGTTATAAATCAGTCTTTCCTTTTATGAGTTTTAACACAAGGTCGCGTGGTCCCACTTAAACTAAAAAATTTCGCTTAAGTTAGATTAACGAGACAACAATTTTAAAAGGATTCGCCTAGACAACCCAAGTTTCACCTAAGTGAAAAAGCTCCAGTGGCTCAACCTTAGTTACAGGACATTGTCGTCCAGGCGAGCAAATTTTGCATAAGCGAAAATGTTCTAGTGGGCACCCCTAGTTTTATCCTAAATCTTGCCTAAGCAACTTAATTTTAGCTTAAGCGAAAATGATCCGGTGCATATCTCGCCAGGAGACAAGGTTTAACTTAGGCGAAAATATTGTCAGCATCCCACGTAAGGACCTCTTAAACAACGTTTGTCCAATTTGATGACAAACCTCTATTTGTTTCAATTTTTCAAAAATAAAGATTCAATTAAAACACCAAATAAGTAGAAACCTATTTGAGATTCTAGACGAAAAAAAAATTTTAAACATTAAACCTATATTTTTTGAATATCAATATTTGATATTTGGAACTTTAATTATTACTAGCTAATGGCTTCATTTAATTGAAGGTGCATACATGGAAAAAACTTAACGACATTTAGGAACAAATTTTTAACAAAGTTAAAAGGTTAAATCAGTAAGAATTTACTAGCATAATAGATCTATGTTTTGAATTAATTAGCAACTAGTTAGATACATAAACACACTTTTTGAAGTATATTTTTATGGTATAATTCTCTCAGACTTCATTGAAATTATATTCATAAAATACAACAATAATTTTTTTTTTACCTTTTAACTATGATATAATTTATTTATAAATATGAAAGTGAATTAAAATTATAAATATGATAACAAATATAAATGAAGTTAATAACCGGTTTTCTAAAATTTTGAAATATGTAAGGACCTCAAAAATATACTAGAATAGAAATGTCTTTTAAAAGTGGAGCTTGATTATTTTATTAATAATAGTCAAAAAATTAATTAAGTTTTATTTTATAAAAATCATGATTTAAAAAAATATTTTTTCTTTGACTTTTTTCTAAGTTTTTGACCAATTTACTCGTATGTTTGATGATCGAAATACATTATAGTAGTCCTAACGAAGAGTACTACAATCTTAACTGGTCAAAATCTTAAATATAGTAAGTTCATCTTTTATCATTCTTTTGAGTCTTTTTGGTGAATCTATGGTATGTTGGGAGTTTTTGAGTTTGCATGTAGAGCTCAAGATGAATCTTTGTTTCATTAAGATTGTTAAGGTATGATAAGATCTTTGGTCTGAGTTTTTTATGCACATATATTTCATCATATATGACTAGAGGTCTTTAAAGACAGTAAGACTCTTTGTGTTAGTAGCTCACAATCCAATTAAGGGAGGTCAGTAAATTATAATAATAATTAGGTAGGAAAATGAATACATTGAGCACAAGTAATTGATTATATATATGTGTAAAACCTCCTAGTTGATAAACTTTTATATTTTTTGAAAGTTTAAGTATGTTTTCACATAAAGGATTGTAAATATGTCTTATATACTTTTTTGTTTATGCTTGTTATCTATTATGTAAAGATATAATATGATTATGCTAATTAGGATTTTTACAAAATTATTATCCATTCATCGAAAGGAGAACACATCTATGCTCTAAAGAATACTTATGCATGAAACTAATTGATCAAAACGAAAGAAAATCATACCTAAAGTAGTTAATCAACGTGCATTTGTGTAAACTGAAAGAAAGATTACATGTGCTAGTCGCCAAAAGCTTCGCCTAGGAAGGGTTTGAACAGAGAAGAAGGTTTCGCGTAGCAAAGATAAAGTGAATAAAATTTCACTCTCCCGCTCAAATTTTTAATGAATTCACTAACATAGAACGCCTAAAAAGTGATATTCCAACATCTTATAACTCTTTGACATCTAAAACTAGAGCATTAAATGTCATAGGTGAGTATATTTTCATCTTTGCACCAAACTTTTGTTAAGACAAATTCGTCTATACGACTTATATGTCTAAACACTATCATATTTTGAAGTTTAATCAAATAACATTAAACGAGACAAGAATATGAAAATGCTTAACCCAAAAGAATAGATGATAGAAACACAAGTGCTAAGAACAAAATCCCCAATCATCCATCAACATAGAAAAACCTTAGAAAAACACTTAGGGTTATATGAAATGAAAAACAACTAGGTTACAACTTCCAAAAGTAATGCTAAACGACTTACAAGTCAAAGCGTCTAAGAAAGTTATGCTAAATGTGTAAGCTATATTGTACCCAATGGTAATCAGTTGAAATCTCTAAGAAGTTATTTTTGAGTGAATCTACATCTACAATAATAATAAAGACAATACTAACTAATAATATTGAAACACAAAATAATAAATAATTAAATTAAATTAGGTGGGTTGGTGAGCCAACCCGGCTCACCATGGGTTCAACCCAGGTGAACCGGATTGGAAACTAGTCCGCATAAAATAATTACATTTTTTTTAAACCCAACCCGGCTCAAACTCGTGATGAGCCGGATTGGCTCAAGGGTTACAACCCATTTTGACAACACTAATTTCTTTTAAGGCTATTTTTTTATGCATTTACTTCCTTATTATAACAAACAATTCATCCAACATGTGCATTATGAACCATTCATTTTTATCTTCAAGATGTTCATTTCATTAAATAAGTTGAAATTAACTTCATAATCATAAACTCTAACTTTAATATTGTCATTGATAACATTTATAACCACACAGATAACCAACAAAAAGGTAAACTATCAAATTAAAATATTATATCCAAATCAAATGGCAATTAAGTTATATACATGTAACCATAAACAAATTCAAATTTCTAAATTGTCATTCATCTCATCAACTATATATCAACCATCTAAAGAACAAAATAATATTCAATAATGAATATATATGCACTGTGAAATACTTATATTAAGTATACTCTACCGAAAGCTAACATCTAACGTAATTTAAACATCTCAAGTCTATGCTTCATGTATATATCAAGATAAGTGTAAGAGACATTTAATATCTCGCGTTTGAGTGCAATGTACTCTTATTTTTTTTATTACTTAATGTGTTAACTTACATAATTTAAATACTCACCAAAACTAAGAGTACACACAATTCACAAAACTAAGTTAACATAAGCATCATAAATATGCTAATTAAACAATCAAATCCAACATATCATCCAACAATTCAATCAATATATCATAGAAAATTTATATATACTTAAACACATTATATACACCAATGTATATATCAATTAGAGTTCGTATAGTTAAATCAAAGATATAATTTATAATAGAGTTCACTAGGTTAGCAAAATAAAATTTGTTGAGTGAATTTATTTAGTAAATTATCCTAGTTGCTCTTTAGTTGAGATTCATTGTGCAAATTTAGTGAAATATCAAAATCTACCAAAAAAATTTCAAATTTATCTAACGAATCAAGTTTGAAACAATCTTTATCTCTCATGTTTTGCTAAGCGAAAATCAATTCACTTATTATGAAGAACCAGTAGTTTCTACAAAATTCTCTAGGATTTGTACCAAAACCAAAATTCTACCTTTCCACACTTGCAAACAAGTTTAAATTGTATAAAAGAAATTAAAAATATTATACATTAACTAACATAAACCTGTTTGACCATTCCAACAAAAAAAAATCAAAATTTAAGAACGAGTTTCAAAAGAAAATTATAAATTCAAATTCTATCTTTCTTTTTTAAGTCGAATACAAAACATCATAGAGGACTAGAGTCAAAGCACATGTGACAAAAGTGACAGGATATTAGCTAAATATAAATTGAGGTAACCCCAAATGATTCCTCAAGAAGTCTTCCCTGCAAGATGTAGGTAAGGAGGAGTATCACCGAAAATCATATTCTACATGTAATCTAAGATTAGCTAACATATCCGCACATTTGTTGTCTTTTCTGTAGATGTGTGTTACTGGTAGTTGTATGTTTGGTGTCATTGTTATACAAATTTTCCATCTATTTTTAATATCGCAAGGGACCATTTTTGGTTTAGCAAAAGAATCATACTCCAACCAATGGTTAGTCCATCCTCTATCCATTATAATTTCAATTGTGATAATAGTTCCCATCAGTTCGGCTTTAAGTGTGACAACCTTTTCAATAATGAAGGCACTGAAGCTTTCCAAGTATTCAGCATCACTTCCTCTGAATATTCCTACACAAACAGTTGGTCAGGTGTGTCCTTTGCAGCACCATCAACATTGCCTTTCACCATACCCGCAATGGGAGGTTTCAACAAATCCTTGTAATCTGTTGTGACTTTTTTGGATGAGCAGTTACATTGAAACTTTTTATGACAATAAAATCTTCGATATCATTGTGAATAGTTTCCCTAGAGATGTTGCCTGCCATCTTACAATTGCTACTTAAAATAGAAAAAGCAGAAGACAATGCGATTAGGGTGTCATATTTAGCATTGTTCCTCATCTTCTACATTATTCAAAAGATGTTGATGCAGGCCGTAATTCTTAGATATTTGAGCTGAGAACTACATTGCCTTTCCATGAAATGCAAGACATCGTTCGTATTACTGCAAATTGTGTTTGTGTTAAACATTTCAGCCAACAACATCCAAAAGTCTGATGTGACATTTCAATGAAAGTAGGTATGTTGTAGCATTTCCTGATCAGCTTTGCATAGACCATGTCTAGAGCATAAAAAAAGGCCATATTTCTGCAACTTGTTGTCCAGTAAGAGTTTGTTTTTGTAGGATTTTCCATGCTACCAAGCTCCTTGCTGGTGGAACAGTTGCAGTTAAATCAATTTCACCTACCTAGGTCCCCTACACAGGTTGCTGTAGAAAAAGTTTTGCAGCCTTAGTGGACAAAATTCCATCTGGTTCCTTCCCCCAAATAGGTTCATTTGGGAAGTCCCCAACATAATATTTTTTAGCCAACCCTACAGGAGAGGTAACCACTGCAAAATTGTAATGGGCAGACACCATCCGCCATTCCAAGCATCAGAAGCCTTTGCTTTTAGATTGAGCATAGGAGGAACATGTAAACATTCTATTAAAGGTTGAGAACCACACCAAGAGTCTTTCAAGCAGCGTATAGTGTTTCCATCCCCTAGGACCCAACTTGTATGTTATGAGATATTAGTCAAATGAAGTTTCAACCCCTGGCCAAATAGAAGATGCTATGTATTTTGCAAGCAGAGAACCTCTACTATTTAGATATCTTTCCCTCATAAAATTGGGCCAAACAGATTTTTCAAACCTTAATTCCCATGCCAGTTATAGCATGGTCACTTGATTGTTCAGATTTGAATTAATGATTCCTAGGCCCCTTTCTTGCTTAGGTCTGCACATTTTATTCCATTTCATTGTCACTAAGCCTCTGTCATTAATGCTTCCACACCAAATGAAATTTCTAATCCACCTCTCCATGTCCTTAATGAGATGCTTAGGCCATTTATAAATTCTGAATGAATAGTTTAACAATCGTCCTATGGCGGAGTTTACAAGTTGCATTCTCCCCATCATGCTCAACATTTTTCCTTTCCAATTTTGTAGTTGTGTCTTCACTTTGTTTGTAAGGTTCTTGAAGAAGGGTGCTCGAGGAATCCCTTTGAATAGAGGAACCCCCAAATAAAGAAGAGGTAGAGATCCTCTATGAAACCATGTGATATGTCACGCAGAATTAGAAAAATGTGTTGTAGCTTTTTCCTCCACATAGAAATTGTTCTTTTCTTGTTAACATGCTGCCCTGAGGTCAAAGCATACTTGTCCAGAATACTGTTTAGTGAAATTAGAGAGATTTCTTTTGTCCATTGCAGAAGATAAAAATGTCATCAGCGTATAGGACATGAGACAAAACGATCTTACTAGATGAGCTAGTCATATGTTTTACATGGTTGCTTTGGAAGCGTTTTGCATAACTGTGTTAAGACCTTCTTCAGCCAAACAAAATAACAAGGGTGACACTGGATCACCTTGCCTAACTCCTTTGTAACATTTGAAGTATCCAACACAATTGCCATTGACCCTAATCGACAACTTGGCCGATTCCAAAATTGTTCTTATCCAACTGTAGAATCTTATATTGAAGCCAAAAGCCATTAAGCTGGATATGAGGTAGTTAAAGTCAATGGTATCAAAGGCCTTTTGGATATCCACCTTGAGTGCTACGCAACCTCCAAAGGCTTTCCTGTTTGACAGATTGATTGCTTCTGAGGCAGTGACAAAGTAATCTTTAATGTCTCTACCTTTAAGAAACCCCTTTTGATTTTTGGAGATGATTCTATCCGCTATCGGTGCCAACATATCAGCTAGAATCTTGGATATGATTTTGAATCTAAAATTGGCCAAAGCTATAGGTCTGAAATCAGTAATATTGAGAACATTTGTGGTTTTCGGAATGAGAGCAATGGCATTACTATTCATCTCAGGCATGATCCAATTTTGTAGGAAGAACGGTTGGACAAAAAAAAAACATCTTGACCTACAATGGCCCAATATTTTTGAAAGAAAATTACACATGCTTGTTCATGTTGAAGATTGCATTCTTGATTTCTTCCATATTTGGATTGGCTGTGTGGATTTTGTTCTTGTTGAGAATCCAAGTGTGAGTCCAAGTTTCACATTGGATATAAATGAGAAAGTAGAGCACCATAAATCGATTGTCTTAAGTTTTTGAGTAGAAAGTGGTGTCAATCCCTTATATAGTTTGATTCAGATCTTAGTGGTGTTTATGTCTCCTCGGTGAACCACCTCCTGATAGACTCAACAAATATTGCTAATGTTTTCTCGCACAAAGTGTTGCGTGTCTTGTGGTCTAACTATTGAATGTTTACTATATAAGTTCTCATACTGATGATATGGTTTTGAAAGTCCTCTTATTGCCAATGCATTTTTGATTGTCCATAAGCTTTGTGATAGCTGAAAAAGTTGTTTTTGATTTTGTCATAATTTGGAAGAACTTAGTGTTTCGATCACCATGAAGAAACCAATTTAGGTTGGCCTTTTCTTTCTAGTAGATCTCCTCCATATGCAACCTTTCATTAAGTTTATCTTGTAACTTTTGTTCTTGCAATAGAAAGTCTTCAGAGTGCCTTTCTTGTATTTTTGTCTGAACTTCATTTAAAGCAAGTTGTAGGCTAGAAATTTGATCTTGTATATTCTCCACCTTATATCTGTACCATTCCCTCGACACCGTTTTAAGTAGTTTTAATTTTCTCTGCAGCACCGACATACCCAAATTTCAAGGATAAAAGGCCAAGATGGTGAATTGCATTATGGTCCAATTGGATGAGAACTAAATTGTTGATGTTTTATTTTACAAGTCATGAGTTTGTTTTTAAAATGGTCCAATCTTTGTAAAATTGGTTGACCAAATTATGTCTTTGGGTCAATGAATCAATGAGCTTTAGTTTGTTTTTATTTTCAAGTCATAATAAGGTCCCAATTATGGAAACATAGACATCAACCCTTATAACCTTAACTTTTTGGAATCAAATGGATAAGTTAGATTTGCATGAAAAGAAATTTGGGTTTTCTCCCTTTTATCTTAGTGAGAGTGATTATCCTAGGTTCTTGAGTGATTCAAGAACCCTTGGCTGTATCAAAGGACTTTCCATCCTTTGTGCGTTGCCTCTTTTCTAAGAGTGTTTCTTTCCTTTTGTTATTGTTTTCTTGTTGTTCTTTTCTTTTTCTTAATTTTTGGAATCTCTATTGTTGTCTAGTTTTATCTTATAGTCATAATTTGCATTCTCCAAATTGATTGTTTCTCGAGTCTAATTTGTAGTTTAAAACGTGATCTTTCATACTGTTTTGAAAACACCCAATTCGGTGTTTTTGTAGCTCAAGATATTGACACTTTGAAAATTTTGCCCTTATGTTTTTACGAAATTTTGAAATACTCTTTCAAGATTCTAACCCTAAAGATCCTCAATAAGCCCTTTTGTGAATGTGGTTCACATCATTTGACATTCAAAGCTTCAGTTTAAGGGTTTGAACGTCAAATTGGTAATATCTTATACTTATTTTTCTTTTTACCAATTGATTACCTTATTTTCATATTATTTGTGCTTGTGCTGAACATTATAAAAGTGGGACTCTAGTAAAAAATAAAAAAAGTATTGTAGTATTTCACAAAAAAAATATTGGGTTGAATGATTAATGTTTTAGAGCAATTTGTTATGTTGTAATATATTGGTGTTCTTGAAGGATTGTTGCTGATTCATATGTTTACCAATTTTCTTGTAGTCCTTCGTTGTTGTATGAGTCTTGTTTTCTGTTGTTTAGTCATCTTTGTCTACCTAGCTTTATCATGCATAGATTAGAGGTTTGTTATTTTGTTGTGGCCATAATCTCTTGAATTTCCTAAGAACTCAAGGAGAATTTGAGTGGTAAAAGGAAAGAGAGTTTCATTAGAGTAAAAGCAAATCTGTTGAGTGCAAACACTTGAGTGGTTGAGAAAAGTTTCAAACACCACACACACACACACACACACACACACACATATATATATATATATATATATATTAATATATTGTTCTTGTTACGTTGATATGTTTGTTAATCATGGGAAAAAGGAATGATATTCAGATGCAAATTGCTGCATTATCTAAACACCTAGAGAGGTTGATGAAGCAATAAGATGAGTTCCATGATAGGTTGGATCAATTAGAGAATAGAACCCCACTAGGAGGAGGAAGGCCAAATAGGAATGAGGGGAGAATAAAAGGAGTAAAATTAAATTTGCCACCTTTTAAGGGTAGGAGTGATTCTGAAGCTTACTTGGAGTGGGAGCTCAAAATTGAACATGTATTTTTTTGCTTTAATTATAGTGAGGAGCAAAAGGTAAGGCTTGCAACTGTTGAATTTTCTGAATATGCTTTAATTTGGTGGAACAAGTTGTAGAGAAAGAGGGTTAGAGATGAGGAACCATTGGTGGACACTTATGATGAAATGAAAAGGGTCATGAGGAAGCGATATGTACCTTCTAGCTTCCATAGGGACTTAAAATTGAAACTTCAGAGATTATCTCAAGGAAGCAAGGGAATGGAGGAGTATTATAAGGAGATGTGGATTCTTATCATCAAGCCTAAATTGAAGAAGATCCTGAGATAACTATGGCTCGTTTCCTTAGTGGATTAAATCATGATATAGAGATGTTGTTAAGGTTTAGGAGTTTGTGGAGATGGAGGATCTTTTGCATAAGGCCATACATGTAGAACAACAAACTAAAGGAAGGACTACAACAAGAAAAAGTTCTAGCAATATTAATTCTTCAAATTGGAGGGATAGAGTAAAGAAAGACGGTGTTGCATCCTCTAGCAATGCAATGTTATCTAACTAAGGAAAAGCACCTCAAAAGAAACTTGAACATCAACCAAAGAGGACTAAAGAAGTGAAATGTTTTAAATGTTTGGGAATGAGACATTAATCCTATGAGTGTCCTACAAAGAAGATTGTTCTTCGTAAGTATAATATGGAATACACAAGCCAATATGATAATAGTGGAGGAGAGGAAGACGATATTGATGGAGAAGTGAAAACTAATGAAGGAAAGTTGTAGATGATTAGGAGGATCTTGGGAAGTCAAATTAAGGTTGACGATTCATCTTAAAGGGAGAACATTTTTCATACACGATGTTCAATTAATGGTAAAGTATGCTTGGTAATAATTGATGGAGGTAGTTGTACCAATGAGGTTAGTTCAAGATTAGTGTCAAAGATGAACATGCACTAGTACAGATTAATGAATAGGCACCGATTATTTTTAGTCATCAACATCGGTTTAAGAACCGAGGCGTACTTAGGCGAGATAAAAAGTATACGCCTCGGTTCTCTTTACTCGAAACGGTAACTAGAATTCAACTCGGTTAAATGAACCGAGGCAGTATCAGTATCAGTGGTCAGATGTTATCCTCATCATTCCGTTCATCGTTCCGTTCAGGTAGGGTTCTCTTTCGGGGGAGATTCATTGATCTTGCAAGAAACAGAAATGGTTGGAGACATGAAATTCTTTGAGTCCTTTGAACAAACAGCTGGTGTTCGAACCTTCATAGGTTTCAAAATTTGATCTTTCCCATTTTTTTTGTCATCCAAGAGTCTAAAAAATTTGCAGAACACCAACAAAGCCTCTTCCAGAAAAATCTGCAAAGCCTCTTCCAGAAAAATCTGCAGAATAAGTAGAGATTGGAAACGGGAAGACCATGGCGGGATGTGAGTCTCCATGTGCGAACACTGAACGGGAAGCCCTAAATCAAAATCGCGCCTCCACCTGCAACCACAATCAGACCTGCAGAAACCAGATTTAACACCATATAATCATCACGCAGGGATCCAATTCAGAAATCGCGCCTCTGGAAGCAACGCGAATTGCATCAACCCTAATCGCACACGGCGGCGGCATGCTTTAGGGATTCTGGTGACGGTGGCGCGATTAAGGGTTTTTGTCCCAGAGTTGCAGGTCCGGTGATGGAAGAAGGTTGAAACGCGGTGGCTGGCGCGACGGTGGAGAAGAGGGGTTTCTGTTTCTGGATCTGTTTGAGTTTCCCTCTTTGCAGGTGATGGTTGCGCGCGACTTGGAATGGTTGCGCGTTCTTCGGTTGACGGCCATGGATGTGTTCATGGCGGAGAAGATGAAGATGGTGGTCGCGACGTCCATGGAGTTTGGACGAGAACGAAGGCGCTGTGGTGGCGGCTTGCGGGTTTGCGGGTTTGCGAGAGGCGAGGTGCGAGGTGCGAGAGGCGAGAGGCGGAGGGTGCGAGAGGCGAGAGGTGGAGGGTGTGAGAGGCGAGAGGCGAGAGGCGAGAGGGTGAGAATCGCGAGAGTGCGAGGTGCGAGAGGCGAGAGGCGAAGTCTGGTTTTTAAGCTAAGGATACTACCTCGGTTATATTTAAAACCGGTGCCTAAACCTTTACTTGCATCAGTTATACAGTAAACCGGGGTCTAAACCATTTAAAATTCATATTATATACCTCGGTTAGCCTTCTACACGAGGCAGTAACATCTATAGGCATCGGTTCATATATAACCGAAGCATATAACCACTCAATAATTACTAAAATGCCACCGCACTTTTATACGCTTTGGTTTCAGTAGAACCGAGGCATATATAGCGCGTTAAAAAAGCCTTTTTTTACTAGTGATGGACACTAGACCACACCTAAGACCATAGAGACTTCAATGGCCTAGTAAAGGAGAAGTCCGGGTGAAACAACAAGTGGAAGTCCCTTTTTCCGTTGGGAAATATCAAATAAGGTCTTATGTGATGTGGTTCCCATGGAGGCCAACAATATTCTTTTGGGAAGGCCGTGACGATATGACACAAAGCCATTCATGATGGTTTCACTTACAAAATTTCTTTTATCAAGATAAAAAGGTGGTTCTCAAACCCTTGTCACCTAGTGCGTGAGGATCAAATCAAATCGAAAGAAAAGTTAGTAAATAAGAGAAAGATTGAAACACTTGAGAGAAAAAAGAAAAAGGGTGAAACAGTTGAGAAAAACTTAAGAGAAAATGAAACACTTGAGGGCACACAATTTTATTTAGCAAAAGAAAGGGAGGTTAGGAGGGTGCTTTGCACAAGGTAGCCCTTCTACTTACTGTTTTGTCAAAATCAAATTTTATATGCTAACTAATTTGATAAATTTGATTTGCCTCCTAGTATTGAGTCTCTTTTGTAGGAATATGAAGATGTATTTCCAGCAAGTGTTCCTGATGGTTTGTCACCTTTGAGAGGGATTGAGCATCATATTGATCTCATTCCAGGGGCTTCTTTGCCCAATAGGACAACTTATAGGACCAACCCACAAGAGACCAAAGGGATTGAAAAGCAAGTGATTGAATTAATAAGTAAAGGTTGGGTTAAAGATGGCATGAATCCATATGTTGTACCTGTGATTCTAGTGCCAAAAAATGATGGTTCAAGGCGGATGTGTTCTGATTGTAGAGCCATACATGACCATCAAGTATAGACATCCAATTCCTAGGTTAGATAATCTTCTTGATGAACTTTATGGTGCATGTGTGTTTTCTAAAATTGATCTTAAAAGTGGATATAATAAGATTATGATTAGAGAAGGTGATGAATGAAAAACTACCTTTAAAACAAAATGGTTGGTTATGCCTTTCGGTTTGACTAATTCACCTAGTAATTTTAGGAGATTTAATGAATAATGTTTTAAGGGAGTTTATTGGTAAATGTGTTGTAGTGTACTTTGTTGCCCTTAAGCATACACTCATTAATGCACCTATCCTTGCCATGCCTAATTTTGAAAAATCTTTAGAGATTGAATGTGATGCATCAAATATGGGTATTGGGACTGCTTTGTTGCAAGATGGACATCCAATTGCTTATTTCAGTGAAAAGTTAAGTGGGGCTGCCATTAATTATTCTACTTATGATAAGGAATTGTATGCTTTTGTTAGAGCTTTAAAGACTTGGCAACATTATTTGTTACCCAAAGAATTTGTCATTCATAGTGATCATGAGTCTTTGAAATACTTGAAAGGACAAGGTAAGCTTAATAAGAGACATGCTAAATGGGTAGAGTTTTTAGAGCAATTTCCATTCGTCATCAAGTATAAAAAGGGAAAAGGAAATATAATGGCCGATGCATTTCTTTCTATGATTGAAACTAAATTGTTTGGACTTGAATCTTTGAAAGACATGTATATACATGATGAGGATTTTGCTTAAATATTTGCTACATGTGAAAAGTTTTCGTAAAATGGTTACTATAGTCATACTGGATTCTTGTTTAAAGTGAATAAATTGTGTGTGCCTAAGTGTTTCATTAGCGAGTTACTTATGACTGAATCATATGAGGGGGGTTTGATGGGCCATTTTGGGATTCAAAAGGCTTTGGAAATTGTGCAAGAGCACTTCTTTTGGCCTCGTATGAAACGTGATGTGCATAAGTTTTGTGATCACTACATTGTGTGTAAAAAGGCTAAATCTAAGGTTAAGCCTCATGGATTATATACTCCTTTTCCTGTTCCTGAATATCCTTGGACTGAAATTTCTATGGACTTTGTTATGGGATTGCCTAAAAAAATTATGGAAAGGATTCCGTGTTTATTGTTGTTGATCAATTTTCTAAGATGACACACTTTATACCTTGCAAGAAGGTGGGTGATGCTTGTCATGTGGCTAATTTGTTTTTCAAAGAAATAATGAGACCTCATGGACTACCAAGGAGCATTGCGTGACAAGGATACAAAATTCCTTAATCACTTTTGGAGGACCTTGTGGTGTAAGATTGATACTAAAGTGTTATTTTCTTCTACTTGTCAATGATAAACTGATGGTCAAATTGAAGTAGTAAATAGGAATTTAGGCACATTACTTAGAACTGTCTTAAGGAAAAAAATTAAGTCTTGGGAAGCATGTTTTCCTCATTTTGAGTTTGAGTGAAAAAATATGAGTGATTTATTATTCTCAATCATAAAAAATACATTCTGATACTCTCTATTTGTAATAATCTAATTTTTCTAAAAGAGAAAATAGGAAAACTAAGAAAATAAAATAAAATAAAAGATTATATATCTATTTCCTCTAATTAGGAAGATTCTAAAGATATTATCTCAAATTACAACACTCCCCCTCAAGCTGGATCATATAAGATTGTATGAATCAAGCTTGGAATAGTCAAACTCAATTGTAGAGAACATCAATAAACCAAATTGGACAACAATGGACAAAAGCCAACTAGCACAATGAAACTTCAACTTAGACAGCAATGGACGAGGGTGAACTAGCACCATGAAACTTCAACTTGGACAACAATGGACAAGGGCGAACTAGCACCATGAAACTTCAACTTGGACAACAATGAACGAGAGAGATTTCCATCAAAAATGGATGATGACTTGTAGCAGCAAATAACAACAAACTACAAGAACAGATGAAGGGCCTCCACTGGTGAACAATAACAAACTGCATGGAGTGGATTTCCATCAACAGTGGCGAACAACAACAATACTTCAAGAACATGATTTCCATGAGTAACATATGGGAGGCCTTCAAAGACTAACAACCACAAACTTGTAGGGACTTAACCACCCTGAACAACAATGAACCTTTAGGGACTTAATTAACCTAACAACAACGAACCTTTAGGGACTTAATTGCCCTAACAACAACGAACCTTCAAGGACTTCATTGTCCTAACATTTAGGGACTTAACTACCCTAACAACAACGAGCCTTTAAGGACTTTACTGTCCTGAACAACAACAAACCTTCAGGGACTTAACTGTCTTGAATAGCAACAAACCTGCAACAACTGAACTGCCCTGTAGCGACAAACAACAACAAACCTGTAGGGACTTAACCACCCTACAGTGGTTGAAACTTTTCTTCCCCTTACAACTGAACGACATATTCAGAACGTGAAGGGAAGAACTGGTGAGAACCGATCCATACTTGGGGACAAATTTGAAACCCCTAATATCGAATGAGCCAAATCAGCGGGTGGTCTCAAAGAACAACTCTGAGTGAGCTGTTATAACAAAGCATTGACGGTGATGAGACCCTTCACATTAGTGATGGTAGAAACCAAAAAACACTAAATATTGAAGACACTTTGGAGATCCTAAGTTTTCTACTGGACTACTCCCAAATGGTGATACTTAACATTGTATCATAGGAAGTATGGATTAAACTCTAGCCCAAGAAGAAAGTTCCGTGCAGGGGTTGAAAAGTATTTTCCCTCACGCAATGAACGACGACTAGTGTACTTCACGAGGCACTCTTAATCTTGACCAAAGAAAATGCGGCAGCTTATTGAGGTGGCAGAGATAAACTGCAGAGTTTATAACAACTGACTGCGATGACAACGACTAACTGCGCCGATGCCGACTATGGTAGCAGTGGAACTAGTGAAACCCATTGGTGGTGAAAAAACCAGAATGCAGTAACCAGACGCACCAAACCAGAACATAGAAACAAGATGGAGGTCTGGTGATGAGGAAGTGTGTAGCGAGAAGACAAAGATGTTGTGAAGACAATGAAGATGACAACAATGATTGCTATGGAGGGTCAAAACAGAGAGGAAGCTGGGTCGAGACGACCGACAACGACACAGTTTGATGCTGACACTAAGAAGGTGGCGCGTGACAAACACGCACCTGAGACCAGCTGAAGAAAGGCGGCACGTGAAGGCGCGTTGAGCGGAGTTTGGTCTTGACTCCGGCAGGATTGAACACAAGTGCGACGGTGGCCGGCGGAGGTCGACGGCGGAGAGTAGCGCTGCACAACCGAGAGAACAACAAACAAGAACTTTCCATGAGCACGACCTAACCCTGGTGGTTGATGTCTCTGTCTCGTCTGCATGCGCCGTCATGCGCCTCCTCTCTCTGGTAGATCTCAGACGCGTTTTCATCACATGCTACCGTCCTTGTGTCGGAATCAAACCACGCCGGTTCCGAGGGCTACCTCTCAGTCACGCGTCGCAACGAGCGCCAAATCTGTCCGATCATTGCCAGCCACCGTCATAGTTTTTACTGGTGACCAACAGATCTGGATCGTCTCTTCAAGTGCAATGGTGGCCGACGGCAGACGGTGGCCAACGGTGGTCGACGACGGGAGTAGTGATGCATAGTAGAGAGAACAACAAACAAGAACTTTCTCTTACTCTCTCTCTCGTATCGCAATATCTGTAATCTTACGCCTAGGGTTTCTATCGCAAACCTCCCGCCCTTCCGGCTAGGTCGCGTGCAAAGAGACTTCAAAGCTTTGACTTTTCTGAAGGAGAAAATGAGGCATGTTTTCTATGGGAACCTGGATTTCGACGCCCGTCAATATGACGTGGAGAGGTTCTTTAGAAGATACGGGAAAGTCGATAGAGTTGACATGAAATCTGGGTTTGCTTTCACTTACATGGAAGATGAATGAGATGCTGAGTATCCAATCAAAAGGCTTGATAGAACTGAATTTGGTAGAAAGGGACGTCGAAATCGTGTTGAGTGGACTAAGCAAGAGCGTGACAGTAGAAGGTCAGCTGGTGATTCCAGAAAACCATCACCTAATTCAAGGCCATCCAAAACATTTTTTGTTATTAATTTTGATCCAGTTCACGCCAGGACAAAGGATCTAGAGAGCAGCGGTGCATTGCTTAAAATATCAATTTCAGCTACTGGTCTGAAAGGGAATGTGTTCGAATGCCATTTTGTATGAAAAGAAATTAGGGTTTTCTCCCTTCTATCTTAGTGAGAGTAATTCTCCTAGGTTCTTGAGTGATTCAAAAACCCTTGGCTATACCAAAGAACTTTTCATCCTTTGTGTGTTGCCTCTTGTCTAAGAGTGTTTCTTTCCTTATGTTATTGTCACCTTGTTATTCTTTTCTTCTTCTTATTTTTTGTAATATATATTTCTGTGCAGTTTTATCTTATAGTCACAACTTGCATTCTACACATCCAAATTAAGTGTTTCTTGAGTCTAATTTGTAGTTCAGAACGTGATCTTTCATACTGTTTTGGAAACACCCCATTCGGAGTTTTATAGCTCATGATATTGACTTTTTGAAGATTCTATTCCTTATATTTTTACCAAATTTTGAAATACTCTTTCAAGGTTCTAACCCTAAAGATCCTCAATAAGCCCTTTAGTGAATATGGTTCACATCATGTTGGTTTCTCCAAACCCACTTCTTCCTCTTTTCCTTTTCCCTTAAGAGCCTTCTTAGGCGTTTCTTCCCCGAGGCATTGCCAAGAAACAACAAAGTGTAGTACACCCTCCCTACCATACCTAAGAGTAACAAGAGTTGTTGATAGGGGGAGCTATGGAAAGGTAAACCCATATCTCATATATAAGTATTTGATGATGACAACATAAACGTTTTATAGAGTCTTGCACAAGGCAAAACTATTGATTGTTTATATCTATATATGTGCTTGAACTATCTATGACATGCATTCATAATTTTCAAATGAATTTCTGTTGAAAACTCTTTGCATATTACATATGCATATGAATTAATCGATTACAAAGTTTGCATAATCTGTTAGATTCTTCATATATCAGTACATGCTTAATTATGGCAAAACAAGTTTTAACCGATTAGATATGGGTATAATCGGTTAAAACTCGTGATTATGCCTGCACATGCTTACTGAGTGCATTGATGTGATTTAAATGAAAAAGATTTCAATATTTGCTTAAGTTTATACTTAACTGATTAAGTTATTTCTTTAATCGATTAATATGCGTATTGTTTGAAAACAATTTTTTAAGAATAGCCATCATTGTCTTAACGGTCATATTTTTAAATGCTATGACTTGTATTAATTGCTTATTGATTATGTGCTATGCTTAATCTGTTATAGAAGAAGGAATTGCTTAACCGATTACGTTATTTAGCTAATCGATTAAAATGTGTCTATAATGATATATCTATAAATAAATGCATTGCTTTCACTTTTTAACAACTTTAATGATTCATAACTTTCATATATGATATTGTTTGTTGAGCTATTATTGCAGGAACGTCTTGTTTCTCCAGAATCAAGAATACTTCATTTGGAAGAAATCATCAAGGATTCTTGAAGAAGTCGTAAAGCTTTCATATACTGATCATCTGCACATCAAGGTGTCTCTACCAGATCATATTCATTTGCAATCAAGAGTGATTGTTGATTCCCTGTTGCTGTTGGCTAGGAAGGACTTAAAGGAGTTCTTGTGACTTAGAGAAGGAATTCTCTAAGGGTGTATAGAAGGATGATTGTTCTTTCTGAGTGTGTTCGCTATAAGTGGTTTGGATTTGTGAGGAGAGTACATTGAGAAGGTTGTCTCTGTATCTTGCTTTTAAGAACTCAATCATTATAGTGGATTTCCTTTCAATCTAAGGTTGATTGAAAGAAGACTGGATGTAGGCCTGACCGAACCAGTATACATCATTTTGTGAATTTCTCTTTCCCTTTACTCTTGCATTTTTGGTCATTATTTATTGATTTCATTCCAAGAAAGATCAAAAGATTTGAAAAAGATTTTTAATGAACACATTTTCTATTAGGGAAACCAATTCACCCCCCTTTCGGTTGAGAAACTTGGCCAATCGTTTTCTACAATTGGCACTAGAGCTGGTTTTCCAAAAATTACTCGAACTTTAATCGATTAGGTTTTCTGTATAATCGATTAAATCAATCTTGATGGCTTTTGTTTCTAAAAAAATTTGTGAAACTGCTTCCACAAACAAACCACCTCTGTTTGCAAGAGAAAATTATCCCTTTTGGAAATTTTGAATGAAAATTTTCTTGGAATCAATTGATAAAGGTGTATGGGATGCAATTGTAAATTGTCCATATGAGCCTATGGAAGTGGTTGATGAGAAACTGTGGAAAAGAACTTCAGTGAGTGGAATCTGGACAAGAGCAGAAGAGCTCATTATAATGTTGAGGCTAAGAACGTCATTTCATCAACATTAACCATGGATGAATTCTTCAGGATATCAAACTGCACTTCGGCAAAGGAAATGTGGGATGTCCTAGAGGTTACTCATGAAGGAATAAATGAAGTGAGAAGAGCCAGAAAAAACTCCTTAGTCGAAAAGTATGAAATGTTTTAGATGAAGCTTGGAGAGAACATCTATGATGCCCAGAAACATTTCATGTACATTGTAAATCATGTTGTGGCTCTTGGTAAGACATTTGACAAGGAGGAAATAAACATAAAGATTCTAAAAAGCTTGAACAAAAGTTGGCAGCCAAAGGTTACTACAATTCATAATCAAGAGATCTTACCACAATGAATATGACTACACTGTTTGGAAAGATTTGGAAACATGAGCTTGAACTAGGAAGATTGATGGAGGAAGAAGAAAGTGAGCAGAAACATTCAATTGCCCTCAAGACTATTAACAAGAACAGTTCAAGAAAGCATAATTGTGATGAAGAATCAAATTCAGATTTGGTAGAAAAGGAAATGTTAAACATGATGGTAAAGATAGGAGGAGAAACAAGGAAAAGAAGACATATATAGGTTAGGATGAATGTGACTTAGGATGCTCTTCTAGTGAAGATGATGATCAAAGCCTAGAAAAGAGACAAATCTATGTCTCAAGGCTGGCTCAGTCAATTTTGGAAGCAGTTTCGATGATGAACCATTACAAGTCAGATATGATCAACAACTAGATGTCTTTCAAGAAACTCCAATACAAGGTTAATCGATTAAACAATAAGAAAAAAGATTTATAATACAAATTGAATAACCTTGTTAATGATAATACGTGTTTAAAATTTGTTCTTTATATTGCTTTACAGTCTATTAAAGATGCTAAAATTGAAGTGAAAATTGTTGTTAAAGACTGTATTGATTGCCCTGCTTATCTTGAGAAAATTGAATATTTGACTAGAACATTATCTAAGTTTATTCTTGGAAGATCCAACTTAAAAGTTGTTCTTGGATCACAGAGAAAGGTAATTAACAAACAAGGAATATGTTACTGTTCAAAAAGTGAAAGAATTAATTCAAAGAAATTTGTGGATTTGAGTAAACCTTCCTCTATTGTAATACTATTGGCCATACTGTTAAATCCTGTTATTACAAGAAAGTTGGTGTTCCAAAGGGAAAATTTAAAAGGATTCCCAAGAAACCAACTACTATTACTAACATGAAAGGCCCCAAGTTCATTTAACCGATTATGTAACTAATGTAATCAATTAGTATTCTGCACTGTTTTCTATTTTTGATATTATTTGTGTTATACGGTTAGAAAAATAGAGTAATCGATTATGTCCATTTGTTTGGGTTGTTATGTTCAAAAATTTGCATTTTCCCTCTTAACTTAATCCATTAAGGGAAAACCCTAACTCTCTCTCGAAATCACTATGCTTTCAAATCACACATCAAATTTTCTTCAAAATGGCCTCTTCATCTCAAAGAAAACTTATCAAAATTGTTGGTCGAAAGAATTTATATGGCGGCCCTAATCTGAGTGGTTGGATCAGTGAGGAAGAGGCTCAGACTAACTTCTTTGATAAATGAAGACTGATGAATATCATTTCGCACAAATATACTAAGTTAAATTTCTCCAGAAGAGAAGGGTTTTGCATTTCAAGAGTGGTTTGAAAGGAAAGGCTTGAAGAAGTTCTTAGAGATGATTGAGCTATGGTACCCTAAACTGGAGCAGGTATTCTATTCCAATTTGGAAATAAGTGATGGAACATTGTGTTCAAGGGTAAAAGGCCTAGACATCAAAATGACTAAGGATGTCTGGTCTTCAATTGCTGGTTTCCACCCTAGTGGAGAAAAATGCCATATGGGAATTGATGGATTGCAAAAATTTATAGTGTACCAAAATTGTCTAAGGAATCTTGATGAACCTCGAGACTATTCCATCTACAGGACTAGAGGAATGAAGAAGGATGATCGTCTTTGTGCATTTTTTATCACCTAGATTCTTCTGCCAAGAGGCAGTAACCATGCTCAAGTAAGCATAGAGGATATGTGCCGGATTCATGCTCTCAAGGAGAACATCCAAACGAATTAGGCTGCTGCCATATATGACAATATACTCAAGGTAACTAGGCTGGAATATGCAAGTTTACCCTATGTAGTGTTTATCTCTAAAGTGCTTCACCACTTCAATGTTAAGTATATGGAAGAGTCTTGTGAAACCTATAGCAAAAGGAACAACTTTGATAAAACTGCCTTGCACCATATGGGTCTTCAACATAGTCCTGATGGATGGACATTCAAAGATGAAAATCAGGAAGATGAAGATTATACTACTAGATCAGCCACTTCTCATTTCCAGCCTAAATCATAATTTGAAAAATACATGGTTAGACAAATACACCCTCTTTCAGCCCTTTACACATCTCAGTTTGATAAAATCAACAAGCCTATTGCAGTTATTAAAGAAAAGCTGGAGATTCAAACCTTGGATGATGATGATGATGATAATGAAGAAGATGTTGATGTTGAGGATGATGAAGAAGAGAGTGTTCCGGATGAGAGTGATGATGATGTTTTGATCTGGGATTTGATAACATGAATTTTGTTTTTTGTTTCTTTTTGGATTAATTTAAATATTGGCCATAAGGCCTTTATGTTTTAAACCTTGATACTTTGTTACTTAGTTTGGTTTAATGACATATTATGTTTGGTTTCATTCTCTGTGTTCATTTGTTAAATGTGTTCTGATTGAATGATTGGATAAAATTCTTGAAATTGATTGAATCTATTGTGCATGAATGCAATCTAATATTTTCACTTCATACACATCATTACATATTCATACTCATACGTATTTGATATCTCAATTACATAACAACTGTTTATTATCTCTAGACTACAGTCAACAATGTACAGAAAAGTTGTGTTATGCAGGATTGATACTGATTTTGTAAGCTAAAATGATCATATATGTGTTATTAAACACATTTTCTCAATAGGATTTTAATCAGATTTTAATCGGTTAGACTATGATCATAATCGATTAAAAATGATTTCATTGGTTTGTAAGTCTATATCTGTTGATATAACTGCTTGACATGTTCATACTGTTATTCTATACATGTTTAGAATCAAAATGTTGCATATTGCTTAAAACTTTTGAAAAACATTTCATATGCTTCATTTTTGACATTGCACCAAGATGTCTTAAAATCATTTAACTATGATATTTTCATTCTCCTGTTGTTTCAAATTATATCATGCATCATGATATTTTCTATTGAACTTAGTATACACTCTGATACTTTATACTATTTTACTGTGTTCATTTGACATTTTAAGCTTTGATTTTTAACCTGTTATAAATCTCAAATTGCTCATGCCGTTGAAAGTAAAATACTGCATTATGATAGGGGGAGCATCTTATTCTTCAAATGGTCTGTAAGAACTTCTTGATGCATCTCTTGTATCTCTTTTATGAACTTTATTTTGTTGTTAGTGGAATTGCTCTTTTTGTTAATGCCCAAATGGGGAGAGGTAACTGGAAAACAATTTCATGTTCACCATAAAAAAGGGGGAGATTGTTGATCGGGGGAGATATGGAAAGCTAAACCCATATCTCATATATGAATTTTTGATGATGACAATATAAATGTTTTATAGTTTCTTGCACATGGAAAAACTATTGATTGTTTATATCTGTATATGTGCTTGAACTATCTATGACATGAATTCATAGTTTTGAAATTAATTTCTGTTGAAAACTCTTTGCTCGTTACATATCTGTATGAATTAATCGATTACACAATTTGCATAATCTATTAGATTCTTCAGATATCGGTACATGCTTAGTTGTGGCAAAATAACAAGCTTTAATTGATTAGATTATGGGCATAATCAATTAAAACTCATGATTATGTTTTCACATGCCTATTAAGTGCATTGATGTGATTTGAATAAAAAAGTTTTCAATATTTGCTTAAGTATGATACTTAACCGATTAGGTTATTTCTTTAATCGGTTAAAATGCATATTGTTTGAAAACCTTTTTCTCAAGAATAGTCATAATTGTCTTAGCAGTCATATTTTTAAATGCTATGACTTGTAATGATTGCTTAATTGATTATGTGCTATGGTTAATCTGTTAAATGCTTAAAAATGTAAATCTGTTATAGTGGAAGTAATTGCTTAACCGATTACATTATTTAGCTAATGGATTAAAATGCGTCTGTATTGATATATATATATATATATATATATATATATATATATATATATATATATATATATATATATATATATATATATATATATATATATATATATATATATATATATATATATATATATATATATATATATATAAATAATGCATTTCTTTTTCTTTTGAACAACTTTAATGATACATAACTTTCATATATGATATTGTTTGTTGAGCTATTATTGTAGGAGCATCTTGTTTCTCCAAGAATCGAGAATACTTCAATTGGAAGAAATCATCAAGGATTCTTGAAGAAGTGATAGAGCTTTGACATACTGATCATCTGCATCAAGGTATCTATACCAGATCAGATTCATTTGCAATCAAGAGTGATTGTTGATTCCCTGTTGCAACTGGCCAGAAAGAAGGACTTAGAGGAGTTCTTGTAACTTAGAGAAGGGATTGTCTAAGGGTGTACATAAAGAGGATTGTTCTTTCTGATTGTGTTCGCTATAAGTGATTTGGAGTTGTGAGGAAAGTACATTGAGAAGGTTTTCGCTATATCTTGCTTGTAAGAACTCAATCATTATAGTGGATTTCCTTTCAATCTAAGGTTGATGGAAAGAATGCTGGATGTAGGCTTGGCCAAACTAGTATACATCATTGTGTGAATTTTTATTTTCCTTTACTCTTGCATTCTTATTCATTCTTTTTTTATTGCATTCCAAGAAAAATCAAAAGATTTTGAAAATATTTTTAAAGAACACATTTTCTATAAGGGTAACCAATTCACCGCCCCTCTTGGTTGAGAAACTTGACCATTCTTTTTCTACAAGACTTAATGAAAAGGAACAAATGTGTACCACATAAAGTCTTTTTTTTAAGAGAATCCTTAAGTGGGAGTAAAAAATGAAACTGTGAGGTTCCAAAATCCCATTTAAAGTAGGTTATGGTTAAGATTAAGATAGATTTTGAACTATTACACAACTTTAATTAATTTTTAAAAATAATATCATTTATGTATATATATATATATATATATATATATATATATATATATATATAATAAAAGGAGTTTGCTAACATATGTAAGCTTTTTTTCGAGTTCGTACATTTTAGCAAAGTGTACCAAATATTAGTAGAAAAAACAATCCTCCTATATTATGGATTTTAAGTTTTAATGTCAAGGGTATTTAAATACTTTCAGTTTTCAAAACTAAAAAAGGAAAAACAAGAAAACCTCCAAACCCTTACTCATCTCTCTCTCATCCCTCATTCCTCTCACCCTTTCTCTTCCATCACTCTTACTCCAATCTTCTCTTTGTCATCCCTACAGTAGTCCCATAATGTCATTACTTATCATGTAGTTATTTACATAAAGAATAAATGATAGTTATTTTATTTTATTATACCTTCGTTCATCATAATCATCACGTAACAAACATTCATCACAATCATCATGTACGTCAAATATGTTAGTTTTTAAGATTGGATAACAATGTAGAAGTTTTACATTTCCGCTACCTATGTCTATGGAACTCTAAAGCAATTGTTCCTTCTGTGCTGTAATATTTTGTACAAATAACATTTGTTGGTCTAAACTATAGCGACATTAAGACATGTGTCCTTTTCTATTGTGCTACCAAATTCTGATTAGATATTATCTATTTCATTTGACTTCCTAAAATTTTCCATATTTTGTTAGTTTTATCGACATTAATTAGCCCTCAAATTGAAATTTGGACTTTTGTTTAAATCACGTCACAAAAATTTTTATTTCCTTTTCTACAGGTTTCAAACCTACAAAGGACAACAAATGTACTGTTTTAATGACATTATGTGGTTTTTGGTTGTAATCTCATCAAATAAAGGAAGCCACCAAACAAGGGAGACCACATAATAGTCAAAGTATCAAACCTACTTGGAGATAAACTAGTGCTTCTAAAATTTAAAAACGAAGTTTAATAACAATTAGAAGGGAAAAGATATAACACAACCCTTCAATCAAAAATTAACATCAACATCATCAATTATTTTGTTATTAAAGTGACAAACAAATAAACGAACAAAGCAAGAATAACAAATTGTGGTGTCGCGGGTTGTTGTGTGCAGTGAGAGAGATGATGGAGATGAGATAGTGTAACACCCCGATTTAGGCGTTACAATTTATTTTCCACAAGAATACATATATAATTTTTTTTTAACACCAACATAATATTACGTTCTTTATTACAACACAAGTCTTCTGAAAATAAAATTCCACACAGTTAATAAACTTCTGAAATTTAAAATTTCACACAGTTCGGAAATTCAAACATAGATTTATTTTTAGAAATTCCCCATGTCTCCTTTTTCCCCACAGATCTCTCATCTTCTAAGCATGTCCAGAACCATCTGCTAATTCATCTGATTGTTACAAACCTTCGAAATTTCTTTCTCTAAACATAGACCTTCAATTACAAATCCGATCGGTCAAGTTGTAGTAATATGTCTTAGGTATCATATATCAAATTTTGAGGTTGATCTAACGGTCAAATAGGTCAAAATCTATATTTTTACCGAGACAACTTAGTAACAGAACTACAGGGGTAACTAATTTACTCAAACTTGCAGGATTTATTTCTCCAATTATAGACTTCTATTTTCAAATCCGAACGGTCAAAGTTTAGTAATAGGTCTTAGGATTCACATACTAAAATTTTAGCTAAATCCAACGGTGAAAACAATTAATAGAAATTTTTCACCACAGTAACCCGAAAATAAGAAATTATAATCTT
Organism: Vigna nakashimae; assembly: GCA_034642375.1. Classification (NCBI taxonomy): domain Eukaryota; kingdom Viridiplantae; phylum Streptophyta; class Magnoliopsida; order Fabales; family Fabaceae; genus Vigna; species Vigna nakashimae. Next base: position 18,714,413 of record CM067760.1, on the reverse strand, counting down.
GAAAACCAAATTTTACACAAGTCAATATATAACTACCATTACCAAATTTTAACACATTCATACTCATTCATGATCATAATCAAGAAAGGATTAGCTCCCCTACCTCTTTTCCAATGAAGATTTTTCCAACTCTTGATGCTTTAAATCTCAAGCTTCCTCCTTTGCTTACTTCCAACAACAATCTCTCCTAAGTTTTAGTTTGTGTTCTTAAGTTTTATTAAGGTAAGAAACCATGCATTTAACCTTGAAATCAGCAGCCTACCTTAGTGTTTGGTGGTTCCTACCACAAAGAAACCACTACCCTTTAGTCTATGCTTAATGATCACCACACCATTATTTCTACTTTTGTAAGTTTGTCCTATTTGGTTTCATTGGTAGAAGTTTGGAGTGGAGTCAACATTTCAAAGTTGTTAGGTGAAAAGAAATGCATTATGAGTGAATGGGAAAAAAAGAAGATAAAGTCTCATTATGGAAGAGAGAAAATTAATATGGTATATTTTCATTAGTCAAAAAAATGAGTATTTTTACTATAGAAAACTCATATACTAGATGTATATTCTAACTTGACAAAATATTGATATATATACTCTAGTTATACAATAGATTAAAATAAAATATTAAAATCATATATTCAATATTTTAACATCATATTATTATCATATAACAATAAATATTTATTAATTATGCAACAAAATGAAATAACACATCTTATCACAATAATTTTGGGTCAAACAACTTTCACTATACATTTTTCACACCATAATTAATTATTCAAAACCACAACAAATATAAATTATTATTTTTTTTAAATGGGTCTTACAGATAGAAACAAATTGAATAAGTGAGGAAGATAGGTTAGGGTTATGTGAGTATTTCTGATTTTTTTTATTTTAAATTTAAAATAAAAATTATTAAAATACCCCTATGTTTAAAGTATGTTTTTTTATAAATAAGGATTTTTTTATCTACTAAAACATGGTACACTTTGCTAAAATGTACTAACTGAAAAAAGACCTTATACGTTAGCAAACCCCTATATATAATTATATCTTTGATTAAATAGTCTAATATGTTATAATTTTATTATATTTAAATTAATATTTTATATCATATTTATTATTGTTTATTAAATCAAATATATAATATATAGTTTAATATAGTTATATCATATAATGTATTTATTAATTTTATAGAGAAAATATCTTATAGCATTCGATAAAAGAGTATGTAGTATATTGTGATAAAGTCTCAAACACAATAAAGAAACATTGAGTCTAGTGAAAATGTAAGAATATTAGATTAGTTTTAATAAAAATCACATTAAGTTTTTTTTATAATTAATAATTATTATATACACACATACATATATATATATATATATATATAATTAAAGAGAAATAAATAATTAGTAGAATTTAAGTATAAATTTAACTCCTACATTAAAATTTGAAAAAAATAATTAAATAAAGAACTTATAATAAAAAATACATAAACTTATTATTCATAAATTTATTATTTTAAACTTTCAATTGTTTTATTTAGTTTTGATTCAGATCTAGATGAATCTTTCACACAACAAAATTAAATGATTAGTTTATATACTTTAAAAATAATTTTAGCTAGTCAAGAAAAATTAAACATGTTTTATCAGTCAATTATTTTAACGTCCTTTGTTGCTGCGTAATTTTCCTCTATAAGTAAGGAACCAAGTTTATTAAAACGTACAAAGTTTACTAATTAAAATGTTTGTATATAGTTTTTTCACAAATTAAAAACACTTAAATTTGCAATAGCTTAGGAATTAATTGCATATTTCTTTGTATTCAAAATATTTCTTTTAAAAGAAAGCCCATGGACTAACCATGGTCCATGGTATTTTTGTGGGAATTTTTGGTCCTATGAATTTATTTGGATCTAAGAAATTTATGAAGAGAACCAAATTGATACATTGACATACACCATTAGAACAAGAAGCAACATGCTTCCCACCCATGAGGCTTGCTTCCCTATGTAAGAGAAGCTAAACACTAAATTGTCATCATTCATATTCAAATTCTAACTTACCTTTATTTAGCCTAACTAAATCTAAATATCCTATCCAAATGTTAAACCTTAGTATAAAATTTGACTATATCCATATATTAAAATATCCTAATTCAAACTCCACATCACCAATAGAATATTCATATTTCCCATTCAAATTTAACATTTACTTTCCAACTCATTTATACACAAAATAAAAATTATTCACTTAATTGGAAATCTTAAATTCAACCTAATTCAACAATATAATAATCCAATAATCATTCACTTCTTATACAAATACAAATTACTACAATAATAAAAAATAACTCTTCTTAATACTTACACTCCAAAAATAAAATGATACTAAAAGTTTTGGGGACATAGTGTAATATAATCAAACAATTTCAAAACTTGATTTAAGTAAAACTAGTTGAGGCAATTATTTATCTCAATTGAAAAAAAAAATTAACAAAAGGCACAAACATTAACAAAAGAAAACTAAATTAATAAAAGATTTATACAAAATTACACATTTTTCAAATTGAAATTTATTAGATAGAAATATTAAGAAAAACGAAACTCAACAACAAGAATAAAGAAGACAAGGAAAAAAATAGACCTCCCTTAGTTTGAGAGTAGGAGAATAAAAAGAAATGATATTGTTGATTCACGTTATTGCACTGTAGGTAATCATGAATTTATCAGAAAGGTAAATATGATGAATTATGCTAAACTTAAGTTAAATTCAAAAGTTCATTTTATTTAACAAATAAAAGGAAGAAAATGTTCCAAAAAACAAAAATTATCTCAAAATACTTTTCTATGCTAATAAAAAGCTTAAATATAAATTATTAGATCCCTCAAATTTTAAGAAAGAAACATGTTCTTGTATAGAATTGAATAGACTCATAAAATTAAGTTTATGTATGATCTAAGATATTTTTACTCTTTTATCTTAAATGTTTCTAGTGTGTTGAATTGATTGGGTGAGTATCTATAAACACTTTGATGTTCAAGTTAATATTATATTCAGAGTAATAAGTATAATATAAATGGAATAGATACCTTTTACCTATCATTAGATCACCTTTATATACTTAATTGGTTACCTTAACCTATTACAGGAAGGTTTAGATAGAGTAATAAGTATAATATAAATGAAATAGATACCTTTTACCTGTAATCAGATCACCTTTATATACTTGATTACCTTAACCTATTATAGGAAGGTTTAGATCCTCCAATAATTGCAAATAAATGTTTTATTGTAATTGAAGATATGTTCATTACCACCTTGTCAAGGTTGACATGATGTTGGTAATCTTGAAGCTGGCATGATCCTTGCTCACATATAGTTATTATGGTTTTGGTTGGGATGAGCTCAATCCCCTCGGTGTTGATGTTGCCTTGGCCGAGATCATCATGGTCCCCTTGGTATTGATATTACCTTGGCCAAGATCATCACGATCCTGTGTAGCACAATATACAGTGGAGGTTGAGATGTTCCAAGTAATCGTGACCGATATGGTCTCGGCTGTCAGGCCTCAGAAAAAAAAAAAAAAAAAAAAAAAAAAAAAAAAAAAAAAACGTGGCAGCCTGAGAGCGCGCCACCTCAGCGACGCACGTGGAGACAGCAGCATCTGACATCCGCTAACGAACGTCAACAATGCGCGTGAAATTTAGTCAAAAACGCAGTGGGAACGTGCGTTGGCAGAAGGCTGGCAGTGGGAACGTACGCTGGCAAGGTGGAAAAACGACTCTGATAAATCATCCACCCTCCACACGCTCCACCATTTTCGTTTCTGAATTCTCTCTTTCTTCTCTCTACGTTCTCTGCACTTTCTCTCTAAGAACCACCGTTACCCTCCTCCGTATAGCATTCCTGCACCGTTGAAGGACGCTCGGCGTCAAGCATTCCAGAGGAAACGTTCGTCTGGAGAAACTGAACTGGTAAGTTCGTTCTCCCTCTCTGTCGTTCGTCTTACTGGTATGCAAAATCCAGTTTTGTGTGCGTACGTTGATCACCATTCTTAACGAGGGGTAGATCTGATAGTGTCTGGGGTTCGTTCATTGTAGCTTGATTTAGCGAGCGTTGACGAGCGGGGGATTTGTAGTGGAAAGGAGAAATTGTGTGCGTCAGTGGACGTTCGTCATTCCAGGTAAGGGAAGCTTATTTAATTTAACTGATTTGAGGTATGCCTGCGTGAACGTTCGTTATTTGATTGTGTGAATATAATGCATGATATTGGATTTTCTTAAATGCATGAACGTTCGTTATTTTGGTGAAATGAGATATATGAACTTACATGATATGGATTGAATAAAATATGGAAGTTGAATGATTGATATGGACGTATGAAATTATGAGAATTACATGTTGAAATTAAACTGGAATATGAATGAATATTGAATAAGAACCCTCCATATAATCATGTGCGTTCGTTGCTGAACGGTCCTTGACCGTTCGGTTTCCTGATAAATTAACAGAAGTGGGATTCGTTCATTTGGAAGGATCCTTTGTTGAGGACGAGCGTCCGCGTGTCTAAAGGTCTGCTTGAGCGTTCGGCCAAGCACTGTTGTATATGGTATTCTTGATATATTCCCTGCTGTTGTATGCTCATATGTAATAGTGTATTTTACCGTTCGTAAACACTTCTTCGAAATCAAAGTCTATTATTTAAAGGCTACTAGCGTTCGGTTTCACACTGAGCGTTCGTCCTGGTGCTCGGTCTCCCACTGAGCGTTCGTCCAAATTTTATACTGAACGCTCGTCCAAATGGTGTTCAGTCTTAAACCGAACGCTCGTTCAAAATGGCGCTCGGTTCTGAATTGAGCGTTCGTCCAAATAGTGCTCCGAATTGAGCGTTCGTCCTAATTGTGCTCGGTTTTGAACTGAGCGTTCGTCCAAAAGTGCTCCGAATTGAGCGTTCGTCCAAAATGGTGCTCGGTCTCAAACTGAGCGTTCGTCCTAATAGTGCTCGTTTTGAACTTAGCGTTCGTCCTTTTGTGTGCTCGGTTTTACTGTGAGCGTTCGTTCAAATTGGGGTTCAGTATTATACCGAACGTTCGTTCAAAAGGGTGTTCGGTCCTATACCGAACGTTCGTCCTAAGTGACGCTCGGTATTATTTTGAGCGTTCGATCTCTTTTTCCACAAAATAGCGTTCGTCCAATACCATACTTAGCCATTTCCTGAACGTAACTGTTTCTCTGCCGTTCGTACTTTAATTCGAACGAGCGTTCTTTTCGTTTAGCTCTTAGTGTTCGTTCTTTGATCCGAACGAGCGTCCTTTAGTCTCGTTTCCAGCGTTCGTCCTCGGCCCTATTGGGGACAGAACGTTCGTTTTTTTGGCTTCTGTATGAATGATGAAAATGATTATGGAATGATGAATAGTGAATGATGTACAGTATATGAAATGAAATGAAAGTTGTGATGTTGAACGAGCGTTCCAGGTAGGAACGACTCAGATGAATGTTGAAATTCGTAAAGTATGACTGTGGGAAGTTAATGCTGGCTGTTCAATCCTGATATTCCGTGAGTGATCGTCCTCAAATAGAGGCGCACGTCATGCGTGGGAATGGCAGGAGGTCGTCGTCCTTAGAGGTACTTTGGACGGACGTACTAACCTCGGGTGGCAGCTGATGAGAATGCTAGTTACCACACCACCCGGGTGCGTGAACGCCTGTAACTACGCAGATTTCATACAGTCCGGACAGTCAGTCGTGTCGAGTCTTATTTGTGCTTGCGTTATAATACCTTGATGTGTGATGAATTATGTAATGAACTGTATGATTGATGCATGAGTTAAATTAAGTAAGCTTACCCTTTCGTTTCCTTGTGTTGTCTATTGTCCTTGTACGTCCGTCTTGTCATTGCAATGATCATCCGTGTGGATGTGAGCAGAGGGAGACGAGCGTTTGGAAGAGGCGCTGAATGAAGAGAACCTGGTTGATGTCGAAGTGAAGACCGAGCAGTGAGGCGCTCGGCCAGTTATGTAGCCTGTATTAGAGTGGTCGTTCGACCATCTTGTCTTGTTATTTTATTCTGATAGACCGTTCGGTATTTGTGCCGTGTAAACCGTTCGGTCAAGTTTCGTGTACGTTCGGCTTTTTCATTTGTAACTCTGAAGACGTGCGGCTTTGCGCGTCTGTTTTGTTATTATTGTAAGACTGTACTCAAGGACGTTCGTCCTTGAGCATTGTTTTGTTTTTAGTTGGAAAACTGTATTGAAATATTATTAAATGTGATTTTCTGATTTTATGGTTTATGCTGTATTTTTGGGATGTCACATTAGTGGTATCAGAGCAGTTTTGTTCTCTTAAGGACACTGTAGGTTATGAGTACACTGTGCTTTTGTTGTGTGCTTAAATTGCGTTTAATGAGTTAATTTCGACTCTTTGAACAGGACTAACGTTCGTCCTTTTCTCCGTTCCAAAGAGTCAATGGCACCTAGACTTCCTCCTCCTCCACCACAGACCAATGAACATGATGGGCCCGACAACAACACCAGGCTATTGGAATCAGTGATCGAGAAGCTACAAGAGCAGAATGCTGTTTTGATGCAGCAGAACGCGACTAATTCACAAAATCTCGAAGCTGCTCGCGCCAATTCTGAAGTGACTCAGAGGCAGTTGATGGATATTCTTGCAGCTACTAGGGGTACGCCGGGGGCATCTGCTTCAAATGCTACTCATCAGGCTGAGTGGACTTTGGAGAGCTTTTTGCAGCACCGCCCTGCAAAGTTTGATGGGAAATGCCTTCCTGACGGAGCTGATCAGTGGATACGGGACATGGAACAGATCTATGATGCCAAGGATTGTCCAAACGATCGAAGACTGGCATTCACTGAATATTTATTGACTGGAGAGGTCAGTCATTGGTGGTCGACTGCGAAGATGTTGCTAATGGAATCTCACAGCCCTATTTCCTGGAAAGTCTTCAAGGAAAAGTTTTATGAGGAGTATTTCCCGGATAGTGTTCGTTTCGGCAAAGAAGTGGAATTTCTCCAGTTGGTGCAAGGTAATATGTCTGTTTCTGAGTACACTAACAGGTTCAAGCACTTGGTCCGTTTCAATACCATGGCTACCAGTGAAGTGTGGCAGTGCCGGAAGTTCGAAAATGGGCTGAGAAGTGATCTGAAGGTACTAATCTCCAGCCTTTGCATTAAGTCTTTTCCTGCCATGGTTGAGAGAGCAAAAGTGTTAGAGAAAAATGTGGCTGAAGTAGAACGACTGAAGAAGCAGCAACAAGCAACTAGGGGGCCGATCATGTCCAGGCCGAATCTGAATCGGAACAGGTTGCCATATGCTCGCCCAGCACAACCATCTAATTCCCAGGCTATGGTTGTTGGCGGACAGTCTGGACAGCACGGATCAGTTAAGTGTTTCCAATGCGGAGGACCACACTACCGGTCGTCTTGCCCTCAGTTATTGGGAGTGAAGTCCTGCACTCGTTGTGGAAGAAATGGTCATATAGAACGTGAGTGTAGAATGGGCGGACGAGCGGCAATGAGGCCGCCAAATGCCGGGAGGATGCAACAGGATCGGGGTGGACGGGCACAAGCTGTTGGTCGAGTGTATGCGATCACGGGCGCCGAAGCTGCCAGCTCAGGTACGCTCGTCACCAGTACTTGTTTGTTGTTTGGAATGCCTGTTTGTGTGTTGTATGATTCGGGGGCAACACACTCCTTCATTTCGAAGGCGTGTGTTGAGAAATTGGGATTAGCCGAACGCGAGATGCAGTTCGACTTGGTAGTATCAACCCCAGCGGCTGGTGAGGTTAGGACGTCTACTGTATGTGTTAAGTGTCCTATAGAGGTTGAGGGGCGAAATTATAAAGTGAATCTCATCTGTCTACCCTTGAAAGATTTAGAAGTAATCTTAGGAATGGATTGGCTGGCTGCCAATCGCATTCTCATAGATTGTGGTGCAAAGGATTTGGTGTTTCCAGATGAGTATGAAGTGGATCTATTTGTGACGCTCGGTCAATTGAAAGAAGACATCGGGGATGGTGCCAGTTGTTTTCTGATCATGACGCATTCAGACGAACGAATTGAAAATTTGAATCATGAGCGACCGTCTAGTAAATCGAATGGAGGACGATCAGTCGTGGATGAATTCCCTGATGTATTTCCTGATGAAGTGCCTGGATTACCTCCTCCACGCGAGGTGGAATTTACTATCGACTTAGTGTCGAATGCTGGACCTATCTCTATTGCACCTTATCGGATGTCGCCAGCAGAGTTAGCTGAACTCAAGGAACAGATTGAAGAGTTAATGGATAAGCAGTTTATCAGACCTAGCGCATCACCTTGGGGAGCGCCGGTACTCTTAGTGAAGAAGAAGGATGGTAGCTCTCGTCTCTGCATTGATTATAGGCAGTTAAACAAACTGACTATCAAAAACAAGTACCCTTTGCCTCGGATAGACGACCTACTGGATCAACTACATGGCGCGACCATATTCTCAAAGATTGATTTACGGTCGGGATACCATCAGATTCGGGTGAAGGAAGAAGACATCCAGAAGACAGCCTTCCGATCTCGATACGGACACTACGAGTATGTAGTAATGCCGTTCGGTGTGACAAACGCCCCAGCAATATTTATGGACTACATGAATCGTATCTTCAGACCGTATCTAGACAAGTTCGTAGTCGTCTTCATTGGTGACATTCTTGTCTACTCCAAAAGCTATAAAGAGCATGAGGATCACTTGAGGATCGTTCTAGGAGTGCTAAGAGAAAAGGAGTTATATGCCAAATTCTCTAAATGTGAATTCTGGATGAAGAAAGTGCCATTCTTGGGACATGTGGTTTCAGCTGAAGGAATCTCAGTAGATCCGGCTAAAGTAAGAGCAGTACTGGAATGGGAGAGTCCATGCTCAGTTACCGAGGTTCGTAGTTTTGTGGGACTCGCGGGATACTATAGACGGTTCATTGAAGGATTTTCCAAAATAGTAGCTCCGCTTACTCAGCTGACCAGAAAGGATCAACCGTTCGCTTGGACCGATCGGTGTGAAAGAAGTTTCCAGGAATTGAAGAATAAGTTAACAAGCGCCCCAGTACTGGTCATACCTGACACGGCTAAACCCTTCGTGGTATATTGTGACGCGTCTCATCAGGGTTTGGGCTGTGTACTCATGCAAGAAAAGAGGGTGGTTGCTTACGCTTCTCGGCAACTGAAGGTTCACGAGAAGAACTACCCAACTCACGACCTGGAATTAGCAGCGGTCGTCTTTGCTTTGAAGATTTGGAGGCACTACTTGTATGGATCAACTTTCCAAGTGTTCAGTGATCATAAGAGTCTCAAGTACCTCTTTGATCAAAAGGAATTAAATATGAGACAGAGACGTTGGCTAGAGTTCTTGAAGGACTATGACTTTGAACTACTCTATCATCCAGGAAAAGCAAACGTTGTAGCGGACGCTTTAAGCAGAAAGGTAGTTCACGTCTCGTCCATGATGGTCCGAGAATTGAGTTTGGTAGAAAGTTTTAGAGATCTAAGGTTACAGTTCGACTTGGAACCGAATGTTATTAAATGCTGTACTCTTAGAATCTCCAGTGACGTATTTGACCGGATCAGAATGAAGCAGCGAGAAGACGAAGAGTTGGTGAAGATCTTGAACGCACTCGGTACAGATCAGGCCAAGGAGTTCAACACGGGAACAGACGGTTGCCTACGATACATGGGTAGAACGTGCATTCCGAATGATGGTGAGTTGAAAAGGATGATTCTTGAGGAAGGACACCATAGTCGTCTTAGCATACACCCTGGTATGACTAAGATGTATCAAGACCTCAGGAAATCTTTCTGGTGGCCGGGAATGAAGAGTGATGTCGCACGTTTTGTGGCATCGTGTTTAACGTGTCAACGAGCCAAGGCTGAACATCAGAGGCCAGGCGGTCTACTTCAGCAGTTAGAGATTCCGGAATGGAAGTGGGACGGCATTGCGATGGACTTCGTGACCCACTTACCTCGAACGGTCAGGAATCATGATTCCATATGGGTAATCGTGGATCGTCTGACGAAGAGCGCTCACTTTCTAGCGGTCAACCTGAAGATGTCAATGGCGAATCTTGCTAAGCTTTACATCAAGGAAATCGTTCGTCTACATGGAGTTCCGTCTAGCATTGTTTCAGACCGAGACACAAGGTTTACCTCCCGATTTTGGCAGTCGTTACAAAGCGAGCTCGGTAGGAAACTCCATATGAGTTCGGCTTATCATCCTCAGACGGACGGTCAGTCCGAGAGAACCATTCAGACACTCGAAGACTTACTTAGGACATGCGTCCTAGATCACATGGGCGTTTGGGATGAAGTCTTACCTTTGGTAGAGTTCACCTACAACAACAGTTTCCAAGCCAGCATAGGAATGGCTCCCTTTGAAGCTCTGTATGGGAGAAAATGTCGAACGCCATTGTGTTGGTTTCAAGAAGGAGAAAAGGTCTTAACCGGACCAGAGCTCATTCAGTAGACGACTGAGAAGGTGAAATTGATCCAAGAAAGGCTGAAGGCATCTCGGAGCAGACAGAAGTCATACGCTGACAAAAGAAGAAGACCATTGGAGTTCGATGCTGGAGATCACGTCTTCCTTAGACTACATCCGACTACTGGAGTTGGGAGAGCCATTCGACCTAAGAAGTTGTCTCCCAAATTCATCGGACCTTATCAGATCTTGAGGAAGATCGGGCCAGTTGCGTACGAGTTATCTTTGCCGCCTCAGTTATCAAACTTGCATCCAGTCTTCCACGTTTCTCAACTTCGGAAGTACGTATCCGACCCTTCTCACATATTAGAGTTAGAAGATATTCGTCTTCGTCAAGATCGTACGTTGGAGATGCAGCCGGTACGCATTGAAGATAGCAACACCAAATACTACAAGAGGAAACCAGTCAGATTGGTGAAGGTCGTCTGGGATGAAAAGACGGGCGACTCTACATGGGAAGTGGAAGATGCCATGAAGGATTTGTATCCCCATCTGTTTGAGAGTACGTCTTAATTTTCGAGGACGAAAATTTTTGTAGTTGGGGGGAATGTCAGGCCTCAGAAAAAAAAAAAAAAAAAAAAAAAAAAAAACGTGGCAGCCTGAGAGCGCGCCACCTCAGCGACGCACGTGGAGACAGCAGCATCTGACATCCGCTAACGAACGTCAACAATGCGCGTGAAATTTAGTCAAAAACGCAGTGGGAACGTGCGTTGGCAGAAGGCTGGCAGTGGGAACGTACGCTGGCAAGGTGGAAAAACGACTCTGATAAATCCTCCACCCTCCACACACTCCACCATTTTCGTTTCTGAATTCTCTCTTTCTTCTCTCTACGTTCTCTGCACTTTCTCTCTAAGAACCACCGTTACCCTCCTCCGTATAGCATTCCTGCACCGTTGAAGGACGCTCGGCGTCAAGCATTCCAGAGGAAACGTTCGTCTGGAGAAACTGAACTGGTAAGTTCGTTCTCCCTCTCTGTCGTTCGTCTTACTGGTATGCAAAATCCAGTTTTGTGTGCGTACGTTGATCACCATTCTTAACGAGGGGTAGATCTGATAGTGTCTGGGGTTCGTTCATTGTAGCTTGATTTAGCGAGCATTGACGAGCGGGGGATTTGTAGTGGAAAGGAGAAATTGTGTGCGTCAGTGGACGTTCGTCATTCCAGGTAAGGGAAGCTTATTTAATTTAACTGATTTGAGGTATGCCTGCGTGAACGTTCGTTATTTGATTGTGTGAATATAATGCATGATATTGGATTTTCTTAAATGCATGAACGTTCGTTATTTTGGTGAAATGAGATATATGAACTTACATGATATGGATTGAATAAAATATGGAAGTTGAATGATTGATATGGACGTATGAAATTATGAGAATTACATGTTGAAATTAAACTGGAATATGAATGAATATTGAATAAGAACCCTCCATATAATCATGTGCGTTCGTTGCTGAACGGTCCTTGACCGTTCGGTTTCCTGATAAATTAACAGAAGTGGGATTCGTTCATTTGGAAGGATCCTTTGTTGAGGACGAGCGTCCGCGTGTCTAAAGGTCTGCTTGAGCGTTCGGCCAAGCACTGTTGTATATGGTATTCTTGATATATTCCCTGCTGTTGTATGCTCATATGTAATAGTGTATTTTACCGTTCGTAAACACTTCTTCGAAATCAAAGTCTATTATTTAAAGGCTACTAGCGTTCGGTTTCACACTGAGCGTTCGTCCTGGTGCTCGGTCTCCCACTGAGCGTTCGTCCAAATTTTATACTGAACGCTCGTCCAAATGGTGTTCGGTCTTAAACCGAACGCTCGTTCAAAATGGCGCTCGGTTCTGAATTGAGCGTTCGTCCAAATAGTGCTCCGAATTGAGCGTTCGTCCTAATTGTGCTCGGTTTTGAACTGAGCGTTCGTCCAAAAGTGCTCCGAATTGAGCGTTCGTCCAAAATGGTGCTCGGTCTCAAACTGAGCGTTCGTCCTAATAGTGCTCGTTTTGAACTTAGCGTTCGTCCTTTTGTGTGCTCGGTTTTACTGTGAGCGTTCGTTCAAATTGGGGTTCGGTATTATACCGAACGTTCGTTCAAAAGGGTGTTCGGTCCTATACCGAACGTTCGTCCTAAGTGACGCTCGGTATTATTTTGAGCGTTCGATCTCTTTTTCCACAAAATAGCGTTCGTCCAATACCATACTTAGCCATTTCCTGAACGTAACTGTTTCTCTGCCGTTCGTACTTTAATTCGAACGAGCGTTCTTTTCGTTTAGCTCTTAGTGTTCGTTCTTTGATCCGAACGAGCGTCCTTTAGTCTCGTTTCAAGCGTTCGTCCTCGGCCCTATTGGGGACCGAACGTTCGTTTTTTTGGCTTCTGTATGAATGATGAAAATGATTATGGAATGATGAATAGTGAATGATGTACAGTATATGAGATGAAATGAAAGTTGTGATGTTGAACGAGCGTTCCAAGTAGGAACGACTCAGATGAATGTTGAAATTCGTAAAGTATGACTATGGGAAGTTAATGCTGGCTGTTCAATCCTGATATTCCGTGAGTGATCGTCCTCAAGTAGAGGCGCACGTCATGCGTGGGAATGGCAGGAGGTCGTCGTCCTTAGAGGTACTTTGGACGGACGTACTAACCTCGGGTGGCAGCTGATGAGAATGCCAGTTACCACACCACCCGGGTGCGTGAACGCCTGTAACTACGCAGATTTCATACAGTCCGGACAGTCAGTCGTGTCGAGTCTTATTTTGTGCTTGCGTTATAATACCTTGATGTGTGATGAATTATGTAATGAACTGTATGATTGATGCATGAGTTAAATTAAGTAAGCTTACCCTTTCGTTTCCTTGTGTTGTCTATTGTCCTTGTACGTCCGTCTTGTCATTGCAATGATCATCCGTGTGGATGTGAGCAGAGGGAGACGAGCGTTTGGAAGAGGCGCTGAATGAAGAGAACCTGGTTGATGTCGAAGTGAAGTCCGAGCAGTGAGGCGCTCGGCCAGTTATGTAGCCTGTATTAGAGTGGTCGTTCGACAATCTTGTCTTGTTATTTTATTCTGATAGACCGTTCGGTATTTGTGCCGTGTAAACCGTTCGGTCAAGTTTCGTGTACGTTCGGCTTTTTCATTTGTAACTCTGAAGACGTGCGGCTTTGCGCGTCTGTTTTGTTATTATTGTAAGACTGTACTCAAGGACGTTCGTCCTTGAGCATTGTTTTGTTTTTAGTTGGAAAACTGTATTGAAATATTATTAAATGTGATTTTCTGATTTTATGGTTTATGCTGTATTTTTGGGATGTCACATCGGTCCTACACAATATGTGACATCCCAAAAATATAGTCAGCACTATAAATTCAGAAAATCACATTTAATAATAATTCAGTACAGTTTTTCACTAAAAACAAAAGCCAAGCCGTATGCCTTACAACACGAATCACAATCTAAAGTCGAACGTACAAATAAAAACCTGACCGAACGGTTTACACAGTATAATTACCGAACGGTCGAACTTAAAAGAAAACGAGTGGGTAGGTCGAACGACCACTCACGCCAACAACTGAAATAGCCGAGCGTCTCATTGCTCAATCTTCACTTCGACTTCAACCAAGATCTCTTCGTTCAGCATCTCTTCCAAACGCTCGTCTTCATCTGCTCACATCCACACGGATGATCATTGCAATGACAAGACGGACGTACAAGGACAATGGACAACACAAGGAAACGAAAGGGTAAGCTTACATAATTTAACTCATGCATCAACATAGAATTTCAAATAAACAATTCATCATACATGCATATTTCAACATACACATTCATTACATAACAACCCACTTTAACTTACTCACTAAATAAAACTCAACACGACTGACTGTCCGGACTGTATGAAATCTGTGTAGCTTCGGTGTTCGTGCACCCGGGTGATGTAGTAACTGGAACTCTCATCAGCTGCCACCCGAGGTTAATCCTATCTGTCCAAATAATCATCAGGACTAGGACCTCCTGCCATTCCCACACATGATGTACTGCCTCTACGTGAGGATGAGTACTCACGGAATATCAGGATGAACAACCGGCTAAGCTTCCCACATTCATACTTTACAAATCTCAATAATCAAATTCTGAGTCATTCCTCCTTGGAACGCTCTTTCATAAATCATAACTTTTCATTTCATCTCATATACTCTTCATCATTCACTTTTCATCATGTATTCATATTTTCATTTCATCTCATAAACTGTTCATCATTCATTATTCATCATTCCATTATCATTTTCATCATTCTTAAAAAAAACCATAAAAAACGAACGTTCTGTCCCCAATAAGTCCGAGGACGAACGCTGTGAAATGAGACCCAAAAGGAACGCTCGTTCGAATCAAAGAACGAACGGTTTAAGTTCAGAATATACAAGTCTGGTACTGTTCATTGGACGAACGCTGTAAAAATAGTACGAGCGCTCAAAATAATGCCGAGCCTCGTTTTGGAACGAACGCTCAGTTCAAACCGAGCACCATCATAACGAACGCTCAAAGTTAGACCGAGTACCAATTAGAACGAACGTTCGGTAGGAGACCGAATACCAAATTCCAACGAACGTTCGGTATGAGACCGAATTCCAATTTGAACGAACGTTCGGTAGGCGACCGAACACCAAATTTTAAAACGAGCGTTCGGTATAAGACCGAACACTCCTAAGTACGATCATCAGGTGTGAGACCGAACGTTTAACAACTTAAAATATAGAATTGATAAATATACTAAGGGACTTTTGAAGAAGTGTTTACGAGTGGTAAAATACACTGTTTCACATATGCATACAACAGAAGGGAATTTATCAAAGTATACCATATTCAACAATACTTGGCCGAACGCTCAAGCATAGCCTTTAGATACGAGGACGCTCGTCCTCAACAAGGGATTGATCCAAATGAACGAATCCCACTTCGGTTATTTTCATCAGAAAAACCGAACAGTCTAAGACCATTCAGCACGAACTCTCAAGCAAAGCGTTTTGACACGAGGACGCTCGTCCTCAGTCAGTATTTCATTCAAATGGAAGAATTGAGATTTCAACCAAATTACTAAGAAAAACCGAACGGTCAATGACCGTCCGTTCAGTACTAAGGTACAATTTCATGGAGAATTCATTTTCAGTTACATTCAAGTATATTTCTCAGCATAAACTTTTCATAGCTTCATTCGTTCATATCAAAATCAACTTCCACATTTCATACGGTCCAGATCATCAAATCTCATATATATATCATACATCATACATAAATTCAATCATATTTCATTTTCATTCATTCAACAACGAACGTTCATGCAACTTAATCACAGTAACATCATGCCTCATATTCATATAAATAACGAACGTTCCTACAGCATACATCAAAAACAGTTAAATTAAGTAAGCTTCCCTTACCTGGAAATGGACGAACGTTCACGGGCGCACACAGACGCTCTCTACTCAAATCCTTATCACCAACGCTCGTAAATCCGATATCTGAACGAACGTTCAGAAACCCACCTATTTGGACATACACTGTTAGGACGAACGTTCAGAAGTTTTGCACGAACGTCCAATTTGAAATTTCAAATTGGACGAACGCTCGAAATTTGGGACGAACGGAGTCAAAATTGGACGAACGCTCGGCCATTAATTAAGGACGAACGCCCATACTGGTTACTTAAGGACGAACGCTACATATTTTGGACGAACGTCCAATTTGAAATTTCAAATTGGACGAACGCTCGAAATTTGGGACGAACGTTCGGGCTGGTAATCGTTTACAGGACCCCTGTAAACGATTACCCGAGAGAAATGGCCAATTTGTACAAAAAGTCCAACGTAGGTACTCAGTCAGGTGAACACAGGTCACCATTGGCCAAAAAACTTCAGAAACTTCATTTTTCATCCTCAAAATTTCCAGATTTATTTCAAAAACAGTAAAACTCAACAATCAAATGATATATCTAACTCCCCTTACCTCTTGAAGACTTCCTTGCAAACCTTGAATAAATCTCTTCACTGTGTTCCTCCTCTGCCGTTTCAACTCCCTGCCACAGTGTCAAGCTCTTCCTCCCTTCTTCTACTTCCAGAATCTCTAAAATGAAGAAGTGAATCTCCTTTCTTTGCAGTGGCTTGCCCGTAACCATCCAATACTCCCTCTAGTTATTTTATTGTGCCTCCATTCCCTCCATTCTCTCTCGGTCTCTCCTTTTCTCCTTTTGAGCAGCTTCCAACCTCTCCTTTCCACCTCTTCAACAGCTGCCCCGTAAAGTCCTTCTCTACCATTCAATCATCAAAAGACGCCCCACAACTTCACATGCTCAGCTACCCACATGAGGCCCACCGTAAAGGTTGCCCGTGAGCTTCATTCTTTCCAAACGTGCAGCGTTCCAGCGCTTCTGAACCAAACCGCTACTGTGCTGGATGAGTCCATGACCGTGTGCACCTCTCCTCCTTCTTTACGTGAGCTTATCATTTTGCATGTGAACGTGTGCTTTATCAACGTGGCAGTGGCCCTTTCTCTATGTGCTTTATCTACATTCATCCGTTTCCACTCCAAACCTTGCTGCATGAAGTCTTTGCTTGGACCAGACCGTGAGCATTCAACGTGGCCTCCTTCTTCACTTGTTGGGCGCCTTCTTCTTCAAGTGCGTGTGCTGGGTGAAGATCTAGATGCATGGAGACTGGACGTGAAGCTGCTGGATCAAGGTGCTGATGGACGTTCCGTGCTCTAAGGTGGCAGCTGGGTCTCCTTCTTTCCATTTTGCTGGACATGACTGGTGATTCTGCTGCCAAGCTGTTGTACCGTTTGAAATGCTGGATGGGAGCTTCTTCCTTGTGTACTTTCCAGCCCAATTGTTTCAGCATCTCTTCACCTTTTTATTGCTGGACCGTGGAAGTGTAGCTTCCTCCTTGTTCCTTACAACCAGCAAGGAGAGAAAGACCCGGAAGTTGCCTCCCTTATTTTCCCAATAAAACCAAAACTTACTCTTTCCTATGGCAGCTAGTGCTTCTCTCCACTGGTTGCTCCTTCCTTCTCTTTTTAATGTAATAAAAGTTTTAGATCCTTACATTCTCCCCAACAACAAAATTTTCGTCCTCGAAAATTAAGCTTTCCAAAACCAGTTGAGATACAACTCTCTCATCTTGTCCTCTAATTCTTAGGTAGAGTTGCCTCCTACAACTCGCATAATAAACCCATCCGGGCAGTTCCCACTGCTCAAAGAGCTTATCAAAGCCAATTCAATCACTCATACGAGGAGACAAATCTGGATCAACATACATATCACATTCCTCACACCAAAAAGAGGTCATATCTACACTTACTCACATAGTAAGAGATCCTCTCTAATTTGAATATTTCATACTCCCAAAATGTGGTAAAATCGTATACTAAATATTATTATTATTATATATATATATATATATATATATATATATATATATTTTTTTTTTTTTTTAACCGATACTATTGAAGGTTCCGGTATGCATGACCGGAACTGTGGACACAGTAAGGTTCCTTGGCTATAAAACGGGGTGCTAGCCGCGTTGGGCGACACTTCGAAATGTTGAGATTTTAGAGCATTTGAGGGAGTGTGAGATCTGAGCATTTAGGGTTCCGAGTGCGAGAGAGAGATCTGAACAAAGAGAGTTCTGAGTGTGAGAACCTACGAGATCTGAACGCCTGAGTGCTGGAGATCGGAGAGTCTTCCCGCAAGCTTCAATCTAAGTTCCTGGGCTTTGCTCCGCTTCGAGTAAGTATTTCTTTTCTCTTATCTCTTCCTTTCCTTTACCCAGCTTCTCCTTCTTCTTTACTTCTCGCTTCTTTTCTTTCCTTTCTTCTTTCTGCTTCCTTTCTTGTACCTTTAATTTTCTTTTTCTTTTCTGAGCTTTTATTTCCCGCAATTACATTCCGCTTTCTTCTTTACTTTCCATTTTGCTATTTTACTTCTACTCCTGCATTTGCTTTCTTCTTCTTCCTCTTCTTCTATATTTTCCTTTTAAAAAAACTAAGAACCCACTGCATTAACTAAGATAAGGGGTATATCGGCTGGAAACCAGACGTTAATCTCCCTCCGTTTGGAGGTATGGCAGAGATAATCGGGTAGAACAACGCCACGTACCCCATAAAAACAGAAAACTTAAAAAGAGAAATTTATTTGTATGAACCGGACATGGACAAATTGACATAGATCCGTTTAGTAACCTTTGCGAGGACCGTGAAACAGATCTGAGATTTATACACTGAAACAACAAGGACCGATTTGGACAAAAAGAACCTAAAAGAAACAAAAATAAATAAGGAAAACATTGAATATTTTCGTTTTGGTTTTACTCTTTTTATTTTATTTATTATTTCTTTATGCTTTAGAAATACTTTGAGAGGGAAAGATGAGTGATGTGGAGTCCGAGAGGTACACCAGTCAGCGGTGGCGACCAACCGATGATCAGATCAAAATGATGATCAATATCTACAACTACGGGGTCACACATCCCAGCAGAGCCCAAGTTGTCGAGATTGCATCTCGACTCAGGGCTTTCGGAGAAGCAAGTGAATATAATGTACATTGCTGGTTCAACAATCATGGTAACCGGGTCAGGCGCTGGCAAGCGGAATTAGACCCCACTGGTACTATCTTTTCTCAGCTGCCGCTGTACATGTATGGTAAGAACCTTGATTACTTCTATCTTTGCTTTGAATTTTACTCTTCCTTCTCCATTATTGACACAATTTCTTTGTTGGAAGAATATGACTGGGTAATTAGGAAGACGCCAAAGTTGCTGAATTTGTTCCCCGTTCCTATCATCATTGACGACGACAGAGACGAACGACAGATCCCTCCACCCATGCTTCTCACATTTCGAACCAGAGCTCCCTCGACGGAGCTCTCCCTTAGACCACCACAACCAGCTCGAGAATTTTTCCATTAAAATTATTATTTAATGGTCTGTAATATTAACGATCAGCATTGATCGAACCCCGAACATCTTTTATTTGCTTTTGTTTATTTGCCTTATTTGCGTATTTTATGGACTGTAATATTTATCTGCTTTACTTTTTATGTTTGTTCGTTTAACGTGTGTGGTACCATTAGCACACGAATATTATGGTATCCGGTTATAACTTATGAAGTTTGGAAAAATGTGTAGTCTCCATGGCCTTAAAGACCTAAATTAATGAAATATATGGTATTTGTCTTATTTCCGAAAATAAGATTTACTTTCTTTGAATATAACTCTCATCTTTATTTTCTTAAGCTAACACATCCTTATAATGTTCCAAATACGAAACAAGAGTACGTAAAATTATATCCTTTAAAGTATTTGCACACATTATACCACTAACCGCGTCAGAGAATATAACCAATAAAGCAGCATAATTGAATTTGAGACTCCCGAACTCGTATATCATGATTTCTGTTAATACTACTAAACACATGGCTCCATTCCTAACATCCGTCAATACTTCCTTGTTCGCGATCAGCTCCAAACCATCTGGGTAGGAAATCACCAACTACTTTCGACCACTCAAGAAGAATACGGTTGATAGTCAACCAATCCATTCCCAGAATGACATCCAAACCTTGAAGAGATAAAGGGATCAAGTTCACCATGAACTTGCATTCGGCGACGATAATTGGGTAACTAACACAAATTGAACTAGTCGGGATTTGTCCTGATGCTGGGGTAAAACCACTAGTTCGAATCCTTGATCACTTACTAGTATACTAAAGTTTTTCCAAATAAAGTATTCCTTCTCGTCAATCTTCACCCTAGAGAGTTTAGGGAAGTCTCTCTTGTAGTGAACACCACCACCTTGATAACACGTTACTGATGTAGGTATAAGCAGTTAGGTTTGTTGATAGGGTTTCTTGCCTCACTTTCCCCAAATGATTTGTTATTCAGAGTCTTGTCAACTTGTCTTTGATTTCGATTCACATCCAAAATCTCTAAACCATGGGTTTGCTTCCTCGACACTAGTATCGCACAAAATTTAGTTGTGTAGAAGAAATGCTCTAGCCTCTACTCTTAGACAGGAATGACAGAGGGAAAAACACCCTGAGTGGTTCTGCCACTAGTCAATACTTCAATGAATTGATTTTGATTGTTCTTAGATGTCACTCTCGCGTTCTTGGCAAATACCCTTGCGGTTTCTAGATTATGCAAGGTTATGGTATTTTACTCCACCAATGTAGCATTCTATTGTCGCAATGCCTGAAGTACCGCATTCAACATCTGATTAGAGTCAGAAGGACCGACATCTGGGGAAAGAGGAGATATAGATTACATCTTCTTGTTCACGTAGAAAGAAAGACCATTAGCTTGACTCAAACCAACATAACTCACTAGCCCTCCGAAGCTTAACTTTTAGTCTTATAACTCCTATCTTCGAGGCAAGAACTTGTCTTAACGGTTTAAACCAATTCCACTAAAAGTATACAACTCAAGTTGTCCTTGAATATGCATTCCTCTACTACTCTAGGGCACAACACACCACCATAAAACAAGAACCAGACAGAAATTACTACAGGAAACAACACTGAAACTCTAACTCTTTCTTACCTCAAACCTTCAGAATTAAGAAAGGAAAATCATCTACGATGAAAGTCATGAGTGTGCACCCTCATTACTCTTATCAAGACATTTTCTGTTCTTAAAACTTCTAGTTAGATACACCTTACTATATTAACTTGAAAGAAATGGTAAATCATACCATCTACCTTCCAATCCTCACAGAGAAGATACGGCAAACCCACAACACAAAGGTCATCCTAAGGACGAACTGCTCTGATACCACTAATGTGACATCCCAAAAATATAGTCAGCACTATAAATTCAGAAAATCACATTTAATAATAATTCAGTACAGTTTTTCACTAAAAACAAAAGCCAAGCCGTATGCCTTACAACACGAATCACAATCTAAAGTCGAACGTACAAATAAAAACCTGACCGAACGGTTTACACAGTATAATTACCGAACGGTCGAACTTAAAAGAAAACGAGTGGGTAGGTCGAACGACCACTCACGCCAACAACTGAAATAGCCGAGCGTCTCATTGCTCAATCTTCACTTCGACTTCAACCAAGATCTCTTCGTTCAGCATCTCTTCCAAACGCTCGTCTTCATCTGCTCACATCCACACGGATGATCATTGCAATGACAAGACGGACGTACAAGGACAATGGACAACACAAGGAAACGAAAGGGTAAGCTTACATAATTTAACTCATGCATCAACATAGAATTTCAAATAAACAATTCATCATACATGCATATTTCAACATACACATTCATTACATAACAACCCACTTTAACTTACTCACTAAATAAAACTCAACACGACTGACTGTCCGGACTGTATGAAATCTGTGTAGCTTCGGTGTTCGTGCACCCGGGTGATGTAGTAACTGGAACTCTCATCAGCTGCCACCCGAGGTTAATCCTATCTGTCCAAATAATCATCAGGACTAGGACCTCCTGCCATTCCCACACATGATGTACTGCCTCTACGTGAGGATGAGTACTCACGGAATATCAGGATGAACAACCGGCTAAGCTTCCCACATTCATACTTTACAAATCTCAATAATCAAATTCTGAGTCATTCCTCCTTGGAACGCTCTTTCATAAATCATAACTTTTCATTTCATCTCATATACTCTTCATCATTCACTTTTCATCATGTATTCATATTTTCATTTCATCTCATAAACTGTTCATCATTCATTATTCATCATTCCATTATCATTTTCATCATTCTTAAAAAAAACCATAAAAAACGAACGTTCTGTCCCCAATAAGTCCGAGGACGAACGCTGTGAAATGAGACCCAAAAGGAACGCTCGTTCGAATCAAAGAACGAACGGTTTAAGTTCAGAATATACAAGTCTGGTACTGTTCATTGGACGAACGCTGTAAAAATAGTACGAGCGCTCAAAATAATGCCGAGCCTCGTTTTGGAACGAACGCTCAGTTCAAACCGAGCACCATCATAACGAACGCTCAAAGTTAGACCGAGTACCAATTAGAACGAACGTTCGGTAGGAGACCGAATACCAAATTCCAACGAACGTTCGGTATGAGACCGAATTCCAATTTGAACGAACGTTCGGTAGGCGACCGAACACCAAATTTTAAAACGAGCGTTCGGTATAAGACCGAACACTCCTAAGTACGATCATCAGGTGTGAGACCGAACGTTTAACAACTTAAAATATAGAATTGATAAATATACTAAGGGACTTTTGAAGAAGTGTTTACGAGTGGTAAAATACACTGTTTCACATATGCATACAACAGAAGGGAATTTATCAAAGTATACCATATTCAACAATACTTGGCCGAACGCTCAAGCATAGCCTTTAGATACGAGGACGCTCGTCCTCAACAAGGGATTGATCCAAATGAACGAATCCCACTTCGGTTATTTTCATCAGAAAAACCGAACAGTCTAAGACCATTCAGCACGAACTCTCAAGCAAAGCGTTTTGACACGAGGACGCTCGTCCTCAGTCAGTATTTCATTCAAATGGAAGAATTGAGATTTCAACCAAATTACTAAGAAAAACCGAACGGTCAATGACCGTCCGTTCAGTACTAAGGTACAATTTCATGGAGAATTCATTTTCAGTTACATTCAAGTATATTTCTCAGCATAAACTTTTCATAGCTTCATTCGTTCATATCAAAATCAACTTCCACATTTCATACGGTCCAGATCATCAAATCTCATATATATATCATACATCATACATAAATTCAATCATATTTCATTTTCATTCATTCAACAACGAACGTTCATGCAACTTAATCACAGTAACATCATGCCTCATATTCATATAAATAACGAACGTTCCTACAGCATACATCAAAAACAGTTAAATTAAGTAAGCTTCCCTTACCTGGAAATGGACGAACGTTCACGGGCGCACACAGACGCTCTCTACTCAAATCCTTATCACCAACGCTCGTAAATCCGATATCTGAACGAACGTTCAGAAACCCACCTATTTGGACATACACTGTTAGGACGAACGTTCAGAAGTTTTGCACGAACGTCCAATTTGAAATTTCAAATTGGACGAACGCTCGAAATTTGGGACGAACGGAGTCAAAATTGGACGAACGCTCGGCCATTAATTAAGGACGAACGCCCATACTGGTTACTTAAGGACGAACGCTACATATTTTGGACGAACGTCCAATTTGAAATTTCAAATTGGACGAACGCTCGAAATTTGGGACGAACGTTCGGGCTGGTAATCGTTTACAGGACCCCTGTAAACGATTACCCGAGAGAAATGGCCAATTTGTACAAAAAGTCCAACGTAGGTACTCAGTCAGGTGAACACAGGTCACCATTGGCCAAAAAACTTCAGAAACTTCATTTTTCATCCTCAAAATTTCCAGATTTATTTCAAAAACAGTAAAACTCAACAATCAAATGATATATCTAACTCCCCTTACCTCTTGAAGACTTCCTTGCAAACCTTGAATAAATCTCTTCACTGTGTTCCTCCTCTGCCGTTTCAACTCCCTGCCACAGTGTCAAGCTCTTCCTCCCTTCTTCTACTTCCAGAATCTCTAAAATGAAGAAGTGAATCTCCTTTCTTTGCAGTGGCTTGCCCGTAACCATCCAATACTCCCTCTAGTTATTTTATTGTGCCTCCATTCCCTCCATTCTCTCTCGGTCTCTCCTTTTCTCCTTTTGAGCAGCTTCCAACCTCTCCTTTCCACCTCTTCAACAGCTGCCCCGTAAAGTCCTTCTCTACCATTCAATCATCAAAAGACGCCCCACCACTTCACATGCTCAGCTACCCACATGAGGCCCACCGTAAAGGTTGCCCGTGAGCTTCATTCTTTCCAAACGTGCAGCGTTCCAGCGCTTCTGAACCAAACCGCTACTGTGCTGGATGAGTCCATGACCGTGTGCACCTCTCCTCCTTCTTTACGTGAGCTTATCATTTTGCATGTGAACGTGTGCTTTATCAACGTGGCAGTGGCCCTTTCTCTATGTGCTTTATCTACATTCATCCGTTTCCACTCCAAACCTTGCTGCATGAAGTCTTTGCTTGGACCAGACCGTGAGCATTCAACGTGGCCTCCTTCTTCACTTGTTGGGCGCCTTCTTCTTCAAGTGCGTGTGCTGGGTGAAGATCTAGATGCATGGAGACTGGACGTGAAGCTGCTGGATCAAGGTGCTGATGGACGTTCCGTGCTCTAAGGTGGCAGCTGGGTCTCCTTCTTTCCATTTTGCTGGACATGACTGGTGATTCTGCTGCCAAGCTGTTGTACCGTTTGAAATGCTGGATGGGAGCTTCTTCCTTGTGTACTTTCCAGCCCAATTGTTTCAGCATCTCTTCACCTTTTTATTGCTGGACCGTGGAAGTGTAGCTTCCTCCTTGTTCCTTACAACCAGCAAGGAGAGAAAGACCCGGAAGTTGCCTCCCTTATTTTCCCAATAAAACCAAAACTTACTCTTTCCTATGGCAGCTAGTGCTTCTCTCCACTGGTTGCTCCTTCCTTCTCTTTTTAATGTAATAAAAGTTTTAGATCCTTACACAATACATGTGCAATACATTAATAAGCATGGTTAAAATTATCTCAACAGTAAATAACACAACACAAAATAAGATAACTCTAAATATATTATTAAATATAATTATTAGATTTATTTTTTATTTTTCATATGGTTAAAGTTGATTTAAATATATATATATATATATATATATATATATATATATATATACTTAATTAAATATAAAACACTGACACTATTTTATATTTTATATGATATTGATTTGATATGTAACAATTTTTCTAGTTAAAAGTAAATAAAAAACTAAAAAAAATTTAACAAAATAATAAAAAAACCATAAATTAATAAGTGACATATATGTCGTTAACTATTTAAATACTGTAAAAAAAACTAAATTGACGAGAATTGATACTTTATTAAAAATATTATAACTACATTGAATAAATTAAAAGAAAATAAAACTAAATTAGTATTTAAGTATTTATATTAGCATTAGTTGATAGTATCGTGATGATGTCTTAGAGAATTTTGGTAATAATCAAAGAGTGTAATGAGAAAGATTAAAAATCAAAATCCTGAAATTACAAAGATCGGACTAATAAATATTTTAAAGCATAAAATTAATTTATTATCTTAGTTGACATAAAGTTAATTATCTTAAAATTATATTTGATTCTCAGAGGAGACAATCAAAATTATTGTTTAACGATAAATATTTAAATTCCAGTAGAAGTTTGGTGGCATTTGGTTCCGTGAAATCTCCCACATGAAAAACACTACACCAAATAAGTGAGCCTTTTTATTTTACATATTTGTTTGTATGGTGTTGCTCCCTTCATCACCACTCCTTCTCCCTCAACTTCTCTACAAATTTTTTAATGACAAAATTACCTTTTTATTTATTTACCATCGTGAAAAGCATCCATGATGAGAGGGTCGCACCTCACACAAAAGTTGATTGCAAAATTAATGCAGTATAGTTACTAGGAAGTGACTCCTAGGTCGTCTCTCAAGGACCAAATGTGGTTCGAGTCTTAGGTCAAACACGTAGTGGGGGGTTTTGAAAGTGTTTTTGTGATTAGAAACGAACTAAATTAAAACTGGAAATTAAACTCGATCGAACATAATTGAAAGCATTGAAATAAACTAACAAAACATAAAGACCGAACGATCCTACAAATGACCGAACGGTTCTACATTGAGACCGAACGGTCTCTAAAGCAAGCGAGGAAATTGGAAATGTAGGAAGATAAAGAAACTGAACAAAATAGACAACGAACGGTCTCTAAAGCAAGCGAGGAAATTGGAAATGTAGGAAGATAAAGAAACTGAACAAAATAGACAACATGATGAACGTTAAACTAGACTCAACAATGCAAAAGATAAATATTCAAACACAATTAAATCTCTTAAAATGCAACACTTAAATTAAAAAGATTAATACACCTTTTAGTTTGAAATACAATTTCGAAGAAACACATGAGAATCGAACGAATAAGCAAAGGCATAAATTGTAAATGAAGTTGCTAAACCATAAAACACATCTCTGGACTTCTTCTCCCGTGAACGTGGCAGCCGTACGCATTCCAACCATGAATTAACATTTTTTCCTCGAAAATCGAATGAATGCAAAGAAAAGGAATGTAATCACTGCTGCTTGCTTCTCCTGTGTATTTCCCACTTTTCCTAGCCGTGACCTGCACATTTAAAAGAAAAGAGAAAAGAAACGTGTTGTTCTCTTCAAGCTCAACGTGTTCATGCTTCCAACTAACTATGTCCATGTGCCACCTCCACCCAAATGAAATGCAAAATGTAATTTAAGAAAAAAAAACGTTCTCAGCGTGCTAGACTATTCTTCAATCAAATAGTGCGTGAAAAGCAAAATGAAAAGGCAAGAGTGAATTTTTGCAAATTCAAATAAATTTGGAACTCGCATTCATGCTAGTGTAACAGCCCCTTTCTCCAAGTGTTCAAGCAAAAACCAATAATGAAGGTGGCGACTGGACTGCACAAAAGTAAAAGTCACTCGTCCAGTCCCCCTCTCACTCACTGCCCTCTCTACTCTACATTACACTACTCTACACTACACTACTGGAAAACTACTCTCTGGAACTCCTGGAACCCTCTTTTTCTAGGTTGCGGCTGGAGCTTGTCTTCACGTGCTGGACCGCTTCTTCTTTTGCCACTACATGCTGCTGCCCGTCACACCCTTTCTCTCCATGCCCACATCACTTCCAAGCTGTTGGACTGCTTCTTTGCTTTGGACACCCCCTGTTACTTGGGCTCCCACTCCCACCTGTTGTCCGCTTGAATCCAAGCCAAGACCGTGACACCTTTTCTCCTTCACGTGCTGGATGTGTCCTGCTGCTTTTTGCCACTTCTTGGACACGTGGTGCTCATGTGAAGTGCTGCTGGACGTGCGTATTGCTCCTGGACGTGCGTTGGATGGACGCTATTGCCTTCTTTCTGCTGCTGGACGTGCGTCACCTCTTTTTTGGATGAAGCCCGTTCGTAGCTGCTGGATTTTGTTGGACGTGTGTGCTTCCCGTAATCGTAATCAACCAGACCATGACCGTGCTTCAAGATTCATTACCAAGTGCACCTCTTCCACCAAATGAGTCAGCGCCTCTGTTTTTTCATGGGCTGTGACACCATTTCATTTTGCTTGTGCCAGCAGTAGGACCGTGAAGCAATTTGCTTGATACACCCTCTGTTTGGTGCTTCTGCTGGAACGCCTACGTGTTGCTGTTGGAAAATGCTGTCCGTGTGCTTCTTTGTTGGAAAATGAAGCCTCCTTCCTTCAAGCTGAAATGAATGTGTGCAGGCCGGACGCTTGGACGAACGCTGGACGTGTTGCTGGAAGCGTGAATGAAGATAGTTGGGCCTGTTCCCCCTTCTTTGTGCACCTCCTTCTGCTTTTGTGGACGTGCACCCTGTTGCTGGACGCTACCAATTATGGACCGTGTGTTTTTCACGTGACCACTTGCTACCATGAATCAGCACTCCACCTCTTCTACCGTGAGTGTGCCTCCTAAAATCAATCAATCATAAGCCCCTTAAAAGCCGTGACCATGTGCGTGATTCAATGCTTCCAACCGTGACATGGTCCCTCCTAATAATGCTGGAATGCTACTCCAAATGAAATGCCCTTCTATTGCTAAAGCCAAATGAATCACACCGCATGTGCTTCCCCTATTTCTGTGATGGACTTTGGAGTAAACCCTTATGACGTGACAGCAGCAGCTCTTCTCGGTGACACCCCTCCATCCAATCTCAAATCACGCAAGAGCTCTCTGGATTAAACCATCTCATCCGTGTGCACTTCTCCATAATTTAAATCCACATCTCCTCACTCATTTTAGTTTTTTAGTTTAAAGTATATTTGATGTGGCATTTTCTTTTGACCTCTAAAATGTCCCAAATAGTATTTCCAAAATTTTTCCTGCAATCAATGATGAAAATAATTAGCTGAAATAATTCAAATTAATTAAAATAAGAATTTTTGGTCAAATTAAGCACAATTAGCAAAAAAAAGAAAAATACCGGACATTTAAGCACAATTCCCTTATTAATTCTAGCACACTAAACTAAGTGAAGTGAAGAAAATATTGACTCATCAATCCGCGAGAACATGAAAACCACTTCCATTGCATTAACATCAGACGATCACATTCCAAGTGACAACATTAGGCTGTGAAATCTCATGAAACATCATGCGAGTATCAATCATAACCCCGCACTTGGCATACACATCAATAAGTGAACTCTCAAGAATCACATTGCCACAAAAGCCAAACTTTGTAACCCATGAACCTGTTGTCAAAGCAGCTACAACGGAATTGTTAGAGTGAAATAACAAACCAAGACGGAATGAATTGATTCTAATAATAAAGTGTGCCTTTTTAAATTTCTTCTCAGTTTTACTTACTAAGCATATAATATAAAATAATAACAAGAGTAAGGTTGAGAGAAATTTGCATAGATGATTTTATCCTGGTTCGAATCTTACCAATCCTACGTCAAGTCGCTTATCTCAAACCAAGATAAACACTTCACTAATCACAAAACAATTACAAATTACAATCACAAAGAAACAATTTGTAAAAGTTTAGAAACCACCTCTCTTGATACCACAAGAGAGGAACCTGCACCTCGTTTGTGTCTTCACAAATGATGAACCACTTCCTCCGAATACTTCACGAAGGATGAACCTCTTCCAAACACTTCCTTAGTTGCACCAAGGATGAATAAGTTATTCCTCTATCACCGCAGTAGCACTTCAATAACCTTGCAGACAAGAGTTTCCCTAGCTAAGCAAGAGTACACACAATTCTCAATGATTTCAGAGATCCAAAGCACAGGGGAAGAGTTGCTGTTGATGGATAAGGAGAGCCTATTTATAGACTCAAGCAAAAACTCTTCCATTCTCTGTAACTGGCCATTTAACGCTTTTAATCGATTAAAATGAGTACAACGGCTAGTTTTAACGGCTATAAAACTCCAACGGTCACTTTTGGTCGATTAAATCACATTTTAATCGATTAGCTAATCGATTAAAATAAGTGTTAATCGATTATAACGAAGCCAGCTAGAGTTTTTCAGCTGTTATCGATTTAATCGATTATTACTGGTCTTAATCAATTAATATGGTACATTCTTGACTCCAAACATCAACTTTGAACTATGAAAGTACATGTAACCAAAAACTACTAAGAATCTAAGTCCTAACCACTTAATTACAATTATTACAAAAGCTTTATATAATAATACAAGCTTCAAATGATCTTCTTGAAACTTATACTTCTTGACTTGATTTGGACATCATCAAAACTTCTTCATCATTTTGCTAACACCTGCTTGGAAAGAAGAACTTGAGAAGCATCACCACAAGAAGCAAGAACGCTTGCAAAAGTAACCTCAGAGGGCCAAACGCCGGACCTAGTCATATTCAGGAACAAGGAAAAAGTCTGGTTTGGGCAATTGGGAGTAAGCAGTAATGAGGGAGTAAAGGGTAATTTTGCCATTAAAAAACTTGTGAGGAGGTGGAGGGAGAAGGGGTGGTGGTGGAGGGAGAAACACCCTTGTTTCTTTACAAAATTGTACTCCACAAAATGCTCCCAAATAATAAAAGACACGGATGTCGCATAATCTTTTCAACAAGACTCATTCAGATATAATAATAATAAAATATTATCTAAGAAATTGAAACTTTTTTAAATTTAAGGTTAAATATGTTTTTGGTCCTTCAATTATTAAGCGATTTTAGATTTAATCCATCTTTCAAACTTTGGTACACTTTGATCCTTGTCCTTAAGGAAACTATAAATTTTTGTCCTCCAAAACCAACGTTGTTAAAAATAGGCTGAGTTGGCTAACGTCTGGTCACGTGTGATGACATCTTTCATTGTTAACGTTTGCCACATGTGATGACATGTTTGTGACATGTGGTTAGTGAGTAATTAAGTTGAAGGAAATTAGGGTTTTGTTTTTCGTTCATTATCAACTCTAGGCCTACTATCCAATTATGTTCAAACTGAACCAACCATAGTCCAACGGAGCCATGGCGGTATCCACTGACCGCACTGCACAGTCCAACGTTGTCAAAGCCATGGTGGCATCCAGTGGTCGTACCCACAAGCTCCTCCATTGTCGCAAACTTGTGCCACCACCACCAGCTAGAGCCTAAAAACATGAGAATCAGGACCCCTAACTCCAAATTTCAAAATGAAAAAAAAGAACACAAGGACAGGAAACCTCCAAAATCCAATTTGAAAACAAAGATTCCAACTCCTCCATTCGCAACATCAGAAAAATCAAGAACATAAACCCCAAAGAAAAATTTCCAAATTTAGAAACCCTAAAATCAAACCCCCAAATTACAAGATCAAAACCCTTAACCTATAGTTGCAACCTGCAGAATCAGGTTTAACCGAAAGATTTCCTCCTATCAACCTACTTAAGTCCTATCACCAGAACTACAAAAAGAATGTTACTACCATGTCGAAAAAGGGAAACAATAATCATGCTACAACAATGTGTTTATGTTACAAATGAAATGGTGTATGCCTTAGATGGATTGGATTCTTAATTTTGTCTTTTCATTATTTAGGATGATTCAAGCACTTCATAGTTGAATTCCATAAAGGCTATAATCAAATGTGTAGAAGATCACAAACTTGAATCAAAATTTAACCTTGATCATTTGAGCGAGCTACCCTTCTTCAGAAAGCTAAGGAAGAAAGGAAAAAGAGTTCAACATCAAGAACTAAACCTCAGAACAAACGAGGCAATCGAGGAAATGGATCCAGTTCTTCCCGTCCAGCCAAATCAACCAAATTTAGTAATGAACACTCATCATCTTTCGACCATAGGAACATAACACCTTCTTTACAACCCAGTCTCGGTGCAAGATTTTCTGGTCCATTTAACTACCCCAGCTAGACCGTATTCAATGGTGCAACAGCTAATCCTTACGTGACAACATATGAAACTACCCACACACAAAGTCCAACTGGAATAACACAACAACACTACTCTATTCCTATGGCTAGACGTTAGCCAACTCAGTCTATTTTTAACGGCATTAGTTTTGGAGGACGGAAATTTATAGTTTTCTTAAGGACAAGGATCAAAGTGTACAAAAGTTTGAAAGAGGGACTAAATCTAAAATCGCTTGATAGTTGAAAGAATAAAAATATATTTAACTCTTAAATTTATAATCTTAAAATAATGAGTTTATAAATTTGTTTTTATATAATACTTATTTTTTTTTATTGAAAATTTAGCCACACTTAGATTCTAACTCTACCAATATAACTCTCATACTACAAAATTCATACAAAACAAGTGGTTGATGTTTAAAGTATATCCTAGAGAAGCCAAAAATTTGAATTAGACATATTTTTTATCCTAAAATTATTATCAAAAAATATGTTTTATCTTTAAACAAAATTATAAATTATTTTGTATTTGATTAAGTAATGTAATTCAACAAATAATTTTTCAAATCACAAATAAATGATTTTCAAAAAGACTAAAGACAGGATAATTTCTAACTTAATTTAGGATAAAAAAATAATTTTTTCTAATGATTTAAAACAACATATTTAACTCCAAAAATTATTTACGAAGATATACATGTTAAATATATAAAATATTCTAACATTTTTAAAACATATTTTATTTATATATTAATTTTTATATGTTAAAAGATATTGAAGAGCCAAACCTAATCAAACCTAAAGAAGCTCCGCCACCGGCATTATGTGTTCTAGTAATGAAATCAAGATATAGAATAGATTTTAAGTGTTTTAGTAATGTTGTTTTAAAAATGTTGTTATAACATTTAGTCTATACATTTTACTAATCTCATGTATAAATATATAAAAGAACCACTTTAATATTATAAAATTAGTTTACAATATATTTAAGGGTTAAATATGTTTTTAGTCTCTCAACTATTATGTATTTTTGGATTTGGTCCCTCTTTCAAACGTTGGTTTACTTTGATCTTTGTCCTTAAGGAAATTGTAATATTTTTTCCTCCAAAAGCAACGCCATTAAAATTCAAATTGTAACTACTTTGAATAGATTGATAAAGGAAAATATGAAACTGAAGCAACCTTACAAAGAAAGACTGAAGAAATTGAAGTTTGTTTGGAGAAGGAAAAGGTTGAAGAAGTTGAAGTTTGTTTGTTTCAGATCCTCCTCCACTCACACTTGCCCTTGTGCTCTGTCAAAGGAGTAAGGAAGATAGAATTCACATAGTGTAAATAATTGAAATTGTAAATAACATAATAATAAGAATTAACTTGGTTTCTTTTCCCTGTCTACAACTTCTAACATTATGTCCATATTGATTACAATTGCTACACTTCATACCAATAATTTTCTTTGACAACTTTGAATGAGTGACATATTCATCAGCTTCCCTTCTTCTTAGCTTTTCAGCCCAAGAGGTGTTTTATAAATGGGTGGTAGTAGTGGTGCAGAACCAAATGTAGGTCATAGTTGTTGTCCATTGATTGGAATAATTTGAGGGCCATAACAAGTTTCATAAGCATGCTTCTTGTAATATGGATGAACATAATCTTCAGGGTTCTCTAATTTATAATGAATGATAGCCACAACATGTCTGCAAGGTATTCCTACCAAACCCCAAAAGTAAGAACTACAAGTATGGTTACTTAGGTCAACTACAAACTTGTCCATTGTAAAGTTGTGAGTCACTTCAAATTTTGTAGCCCCTGCCCAAACAGGAATCCAATTCCCACTCTTTTCAACTTCCCTATCAAGCCTTTTTCTTGGTTTAGGCATAACATCACCCAGATAGGTCTTTACTTTTTCTCTTAGTGTTGCAAAACTACTCATAATGTATGACCTAATCCATTCCATCGTAGTAATGATAAGTTTGTTTCTTGCCAGTAAAATTGTACTATTAAATGACTCAGACAAATTATTGATTAAGACATCACATCTAGGATAACTACTAAATACATATTTACACCAAGATTTAGTTGGAATTTCCATTAACCAATTATAAGCATCACTATTAACATTCTTCTACTCACCCATTTTTTGTTCCCACTCCTGCAAATATGTTATCGTTGCAGCCCCCATCATAAGGTCTGTAATCAACACGCCTCCACCAAATTTCTTCTTATTGTTGTTGTACAAATGCCTTAAACACAACCTATGCTCCACCCCATTCAATCCTCAAACACTATCATTAATCCTTGTAAATAAAGACCATAATCATTTTATTACATAATGAAATTATACCAAATGAAATTAGATAATAAAACAAAGAAATTACCTTTTGTTCATCCGAAATAAATATCCGACGTTGACAATCTATGCCTCAATATCAGCCAACAATAGTGTCAAAAGCACCTTCATGTGTCTTTGCATTCATTTTCAATGACAACAAAAGATAGTGGGAAATATTGGTCATTAGGGTCTCTGGCCACTGCCACTAACAACTAACCACCATATGTTGTCTTCAGATGACAACCATCTACTCCAATGAAGAGCCTGCAACTACCTAAGAAGCCCTTTTTACAACCCTCTAAACACATGTAAAATGACTCAAACCTTGGTGGCAAAGTGGGTTGGGTTGATTGACATTAATCTTGAAGGTTCCACCTTTCATTCTTAACAATTCAACCACATAATCATATAGACGAGCATATTGTCATTCTCCATCACCCACTAAAGAATCCATTGCAATTTGCTTTGCTTTTACAACTTTCCAGGGAGATATTCAAACATTGTATGACTTCTTAATTTCATCAATGATTTGGTTAACTGTCATTCCTCCCACATTTATAAATTTGTCTATTAATACTTGTGCAATCCATTGCAAACTTGCACTTTTGTTACCAAAAACCTTTCCACATTTGTGACGCCCAACTAGAGTTTTCACCCTAAACGTTTGGTTGCCTCCTACCTTGCTATCCATAATTACAAAACCACATTTCTTTTTACACACTGCCTTAACTCTATTCAGATCATTCTTCACAAAATGGACTTCTTTTCTATTTAAAACGTTATGCTCCAATAACGCATTTTTAAAATCTTTCAATGAACATAACTCTATCCCAAATTTAAATTGAAGCTCTTGTTCATATCATCCGCTCTATACTTTGGAAACTTCCCCTATTCAAACTCCCATTGTCATCACGATATACATTTGAAGACAATTCATCCATATTGTATTCTTCATTTATGTCATGGTCTCCAACTTCTTCATTAATGATAAATAATCCTTCACCAACATTGCTTCTTCTCCTAACAACTTTCTTCTTCTTTTTCATTCTACTCCACCTTTATAATACATGATTAATATTTATACGATCTTCCTCCACCCTCTCATTCTCCATCCCAAACCCATCATTAGAATTTTCCATTCTTTCCTCTTCACTGTCGTCTAGATTTTCTTCAACTGAAGCTTCAACTTCGCCCTCAACCACATTCCCCTCTTCCTCTTCCTCATCCTGACCAACATAAGGTTGTTCATCACCCACCTCGACATCTTCGTCAATCACATTCCCCTATTCCTCTTCCTCAACAACATAAGCCTCTTCGTTACCAACATAAGCCTCATCCACATTAACCTCTCCGTCACCCATATTTACCTCTTCCTCCATATGTTGTTTGTGTCCTTGATCTGCCTCTTCATCAAAAGTAATAAACTTAACTTCAATTGCCTCACTACGAACATGTTGCACACAGATTTCAACTTCTTCGTTATTTGCTTATACATAGTTAGTCAACAATATTATTTCTCTGTCATCATTCAGTACTTTGAGATTATTCAGTAGTCTCTGTTTGGATCCCTACCACCATAGCTTGAACTCTACATCATATTTGAATTCTTTAACAAATCTCACTGCTTCAAAATACAACCACCGATTGAGATAAACTCTTTTTATAACATGTACCTCTCCTCCAACATATTATAGTTCGTTATTGTTAACGAACTTTCCTATGTGATGCAAAGAAACGTCAAACACCATTTCTAAACCTAGATTGTAACATGAACAATTTACACCCAAATAACAACAACTGTAAATGAAAACCAAAAGCAAAATATTACCTTCCTTATCGTGTTTCTTTCACACCAACTGCAACAACCACTGTAGCCATACCAAGCGCTACCACAAATTGATCGAAGAGAAAAGTAACTAAGGAACCCTAATTGCGATTTTCAATTTAGCTTGAAGATAAAAGTAACTAAGGAACCCTAATTTTGATTCGCGTAAAAAAAAACCCCAATTACCTAAGTAAGGAACCCAAATATTACTTTTAGTAAATTCTCACTAAACACATGTCATCAAACATGTCATCAAATGTGACAAACATTAGCCATGAAACATGTCATCAAACGTGGCAAACGTTAGCCATGAAACATGTCATCAAACGTTAGCCATGAAACATGTCATCAAACGTGGCACAACGTTAGCCAGCTGGAGGACAAAATATTTCAGTTTTCTTAAGGACAAAGATCAAAGTGAACCAAAGTTTGAAAGAGAGACCAAATCCAAAAACGCATGATAGTTGAGGGACTAAATACATATTTAACCCTTATTTTTTTCAATATTAAGTTTGAATGTGCTACCATCTACATATAAACCTCATAAAATCCCAAATAATCTAAAAGTCCGAGAATATAATCTAATATATATAGAAGGAAAAAAATAATTAATATACACATGAAATAATAGTTCCTAAAGTCAATATGTAATGAATACATGTAGTGTTTACATAAGGTTTATAAATACTTAAAAAAAATACAACACATTACTCTTTAACATCCTTTAGATCTGTTACTTAATTGGAAATGGGTAACAAATATCTACATAACTAATTCAATGGTTCTAACTCTCAAATATGATAAAGTGTACACATAAAAATCATCTGCACGTCTTGTTCGTATAAATAAATATACACATACTTTCTTATATTCCATAATACTAAACCAAGTTAATACCTTCATCTTAGTCATCTAAGAATCTAACAATAATCAATCAATCCTGGATTAATGTCATTTGATTCCTACATTAAAAACAAAACCATGGTAGCCAAAATCATCAACTTTGTTCGTAACAAAGTAATATATATATAAATCATATTTATTGTTATTAAAATTAGTTAAATACGCGTTAGGTTGACTTTAACAACATACTTTTACTTAATAAAGAAAGTTAAATATAATTAGGCATTTCTAATTGGCCTAATACATGTTTCTAACTTTAAGCTTGGTATTTCATTTGTTGTTTTTTTCACCACATCCTTGACACAAGCCACGTATTTATCATTGTTTGTCCAATACACACATTAGCTCTGTCACTCATTCATAAAATAACACTCCTTGGATTATTAATTCTAGGGCAACTAATCATATTACCTCCTCATTAGATTCCTTTTTTAATTATTCTAAAATCAAACTTGTCCAAATCAATTTACCCAATGGTACTGTTGTCTTTGCCCATTTTTCGGACTATGTTCAACTCTTCCCAAATTTTATAATCCATAATGTTCTTTTAGTTCCCAGTTTCAATTTTAATTTTCTCTTTATTTCTAAACTCAATCTTTCTCAAAAATATTCTCTCACCTCTTCTAGTGTCCATTGTTATATACAAGTAGGGTCATTGAAGATGATTGGTTAGGGTAAATTAAAACAAGGCCTTTATCACTTCGACATCAACTAGCATGCGAGTTTGACATCACCTAAAGCCTCCTTCATCAGTAATTTCACTATCCCTCCCATCAACAACGTTAACCTTTGGTATTTTAGCCTAGAACACCTTTCCAGGAAACGTCTCAATGTTTTACACATGAATTTTCCTTTTATTTCTAAACATGTTGATGACAATTGTGACATTTTCCATTTAGCTAAACAAAAACGTTTGTCATATTCTCCAAGTATTAGTACATCTTCCAATTTATTTGATTTAATTCATATGGATATTTGGGGACCTTTTTCTAAACCCTAT
Source organism: Vigna nakashimae (assembly GCA_034642375.1). NCBI lineage: Eukaryota > Viridiplantae > Streptophyta > Magnoliopsida > Fabales > Fabaceae > Vigna > Vigna nakashimae. The sequence continues at coordinate 18,676,861 of CM067760.1, read as the reverse complement.
TTTCATGGTCATAAATATTTGTTAACTATTGTTGAGTATTTTAATTGTTTTACATGGGTTGTCTTATTAAAATCAAAAGGGGAAGTCCAAAAACATGTTCAAAATTTTATTGCCGTAATTGTAAATTAATTTCATACCACCATTAAGTGTATTTGTTCTGACAATGGACCCACATTTTACATCAGACAAGTTGTGTTTATACCCCCAACAAAATCGACGTGTCAAACGAAAACATCAACACATTCTTAATGTGACTAGGGCCCTCATGTTTCAATCTAACCTTCTGACACCTTTTTGGTCTTATGCTATTAAACATGTAGTTTTCCTAATAAAACACCTGTTATTAAAAATAAAACTCCCTTTGAATTATTGTATAAAGAACCTCTTGATTTTTATGTGATTAAAACTTTTGGTTGTCTTTGCTATGCATCAACAAATCCTTCTCGCCAAAAATGTGATGCGCGCTCTAGGATGGGAGTTTATTAGGCTTCTAAAAAGCAACCAAAGGTTATGTCATTAATTACATCAATAACAAAGAAATATTTGTATCATGTAATGTTACATTCAATGAGACAATTTTTCCTTTTTCAGGTTCACAATCCACTACCAATGCATTCCTATGACACCAACCCAATTCATACCCAAACCCTTACAGAACTTGAAATCAACTATTCCAACCACCCTTCCTTTGAATCACCCATTCACCATGAGCCCATAGACTCCCTAGATCCCACTCTTTGTCATAGTTTACCTTCCTCATCATAAATCAACGACCCTCCCTCACCGCACCATCAACCCTCTCCCTCACCACAACCACCAATTTTCCCTCCACCTCCGTGACATTCAACCCGGGTCACTACTCGCCCAAGCTATCTTGATGATTATTATTGCAACATTTCTCCAAGTGATTTGGCCATTGTTCCAAAGGATTCTAACCAATCCCCTTTAAAGATCTTGTATCCTCTTCAGTCTATCGTTACTTATTTTTACTTGTCTTCTTCTTATTCTCACTTTCTGATATGTCTCCATTGAGAGGAAGAACCAAAGACTTATCAAGAGGTTGTTACCCAACATTGTTGGCAAGAGGCCATGCAAGCCGAAATTTTGGCCTTGAGGCAGAACAAAACTTGGGACATTATTTCGACACCTTCCTATATCAAACCCATCGGATGAAAATGGGTTTTCAAAATTAAGCGAAGGCTTGATGGATCTATGGAACGCTATAAAGCTCACCTAGTTGCCAAAGGGTACTCACAAATTGAAAGGATAAATTATCTAGAAAGCTTTTCCCTTGTCGTAAAAATGGCTACTGTCAGGGTCCTTCTAACTTTGGCATTAATCCACAATTGGGACTTGCGACAACTAGATGTCGTAATGCTTTTCTCCATGGGGACCTTTAAGAAAACGTGTATATGGTAATCCCTCCTAGACTGTTTGGTCATCCTACTAATCATTGTTGCAAGCTTAAAAAGTCTCTCTAAGACTTGAAACAAGCAAGCCGCAAATGGTATGAAAAATTATCTCTTCTATTGTTGTCTTTTGGGTATGTTCAAGCACATACTGATCATAGTTTATTTGTCAAAGTTATTGGTTCTATTTTCACTGTTTTCATTGTTTGGGTTGATGATATCGTGCTTACTAGAAATTATGCTTCTGAAATTACTAAAATTAAGACCATCTTTCACTCTCATTTCCATATAAAGGATCCTGGTCAATTGAAATATTTTTTGGGAATAGAGGTGGCTCATTCTAGCCAAGGAATTTCTATATGTCAACTCAAATATTGTCTGCATTTGAGTAAAGATTCTGGACTCATGGGTTGCAAACCCTCTTCCACTCCAATGGATGATTCTTTACGTTTTCATCAAGACTCTAGTGGTCCTTTAGCTGATCATTTGTCATACAGACGATTAGTAGGACGTCTAATTTATTTAACCAACACAGGACTTGATATAGTCTTTGCCACCCAACAACTTAGTCAATTCATGGTAGCACCAACTCAGACTCATTTTCAAGCTGCCTTGAGAGTGATTTGCTACCTAAAAGGATGCCCTGTAACAGGTTTATATTTTAGTTGCAAATCCTCAACATAGCTTCATGGATTCAGTGATGTTGACTGGGCTACTATGTTGATACACGACGTTCCATCACTGATTATTTATTTTTTTATTGGAAACTCTTTAGTCTCTTGAAAAGTCGAGAAGCAATCTACTGTTTCTCGATCTCTCGCAGAAGCAAGTATAGGGCACTTGCCTCTACCACTTGTGAGCTTCAATGGCTTTCTTTCCTCCTTAGTGATTTGAGAATTCCAATTACTAAGCGTTATGTCCTCTATTGTGATAGCCAAAGCGTATTATATATTGCAGCCAATCCAGTCTTTCATGAAAGGATGAAGCATTTAGAGATTGATTGTCACATCGTCCGTGAAAAATTACTTGTTGATCTCATGCATCTCTTACCATTTTTATCATCCCATCAATTAATAGATATTTTCATTAAAGCGCTCCCTCCATGGATTTATTCAAGTTGGAGCTTCTTGACATCTTCAAACCTATAGCTTGTGAGGGGCTAAAAGAAGAAAGAAAGGTTTCAAATAGCTTAATCAAAACCAACAATCCCACCCAATTGAATAGAAATACATAACTCCATATTGTACAATATTTTCTTTTTTCTGATACAACTTTATAGTGGTACATATAAAGGTGTTACACACCTCACTTACAGTTGTACCCTATGTTATATTTTTTGTCCTTTCATAGGCAATAGATTGTATATTAGTATAGTGCATTGCTCTCATCAATACAGTAGAAATTACTATCTCAATGTTTTTATCTGCCATTTATTTTGTTCTCTTGGATACATAGCAAGTTTACACATTTACAACATACTTGGATAAGATCGGAAAAACCCTGTCTCACATCCTGCTTATCATCTTCAAATCTATCACCTAACTTAACCAATGTTTTATGCCCGGAAAAAGGAATTTTGAAAATGGTCATATGATTGAGTTTGTTCCGGTCAAACAAAAAATTGAATCCTTGCTAGTAAATGCAAGTAAGAAGGAATCATAATATACTAATGAAAATTCCAGTTTGTTCCGCCTAATCCCAGAATGTTTAGTCTGCAGCTTCACTGGGAACATCAGGGCCACGAGGAATCTTGCCAGGAAAGTTAGTTGTTGATTCACTTGATCCAATCATACTGCAGGTATAAATACTCAAATCAATTTTGTGCATAGAATTGAATAGAAGTTTTGTTCTCAAAGTAAAATGCTCACCCTCTATCAATGATGACCATTGAACGCAGCTCACAATTAGTAAAGCTGTAAAACAGAATTGTCAATCGGTCTAATGAAAGTCGAACACATGTAGAGCTTGCAAACAATTAGTTAATGTTACCAAATACTACATAGAATATCAAAGTTTTTTCTGCTTCCGAAGTCTCTTGCCTTTTTTTTTTTTTCCTTTTCTTTTACTAACAGAATAATATTGTGAAATGGTGAAGAAGTTCTTATAAATGCAGAAGAAAAAGATACATATCTGAATATCTGATATCACCGAGTTATGAACTAATTATTATGATATTGAGATATTCTTGAATTTAGATTCTTTGTTGATTTTTTTATGTGTTGTTTCTCTGTTACGTTTTCAAAATATATAAATTTAATATTTTAAAATATATTAAAAAGAATTAACATCAATCTATTTTGAAAACACAGTATAGTATAAGATAGCAAAAGAAATTAAGTAGAAAATTGTATATTATGAGATTGAGAGAATCTTCTGTATGAATATGTTTGATTTGTTTTTTTTACAGTTTAATCTTTATATTTTAAGTAAACCCCTCTCTATATATACACACTCTTTGTTGTTGTGAATGAAAAAAAAAGAAGATAAATTGATGCAAACTTGATTAAAATATCTTAATAGTTTTTTCACTAACACAAATAAATACGATATGAAGTTACATAGACTTATAGATAACTTTTATTGAAATTTTTCTTAATAGGAATTTAAGAAAAACGTTCCTTGTTATAGTTAACGAGTCACCATTAAAGTATTTGTAGTTAAGAATTTTTTTGTTTGAGTAGGAATTTATGTTTCAGAGGAAGGTTGTTGGTGTTCAAATGGTTCTGTACTATGTAAAGATGGATAAGTTGAATAAACGAGAAAGATGTGTATCCAGAAAACCAACTTGTAAAGTGAAGTTTGCACTCACTTATATATTATAAATTGACTTTATTTTAGTTTATGTGAGACTTCTAACACCTCCTCACGCTGAGGTATAAACATCATCTCGAACGTGAGACTAAACATTAATGGATGGTCTAATAATGGTTCGATAGCGGATGGAATAATATGTCCAACAAACAACAAATATCGCTAGGATAATTAAGAAATGAACTTTAAGCCTAACTCAACTCCACAAAACTAGTTTGTAAGGTGAGATTTGACCTACTTTTATATTATAAATTGACTTTATCTTTAGTCGATGTAAGACTCCCAACATCTGAATAACTTATGAAGATCAAAACTTACAAAGAATCCATACAAACAATTTTTTAAAATACTTTAAGCATCACGAGAGATCATGGGTGGCACTGAGGAGAAAATAAAGTAAACAATGACAAAATGACAAAATGGAGAGTATGAAAATCATCTTCGATCGAGTGATGGTATTAGAGATATCATTATCCTCATTAATTACGTGATGAACACTATGATAATTGGGTGAAGACAATTCGAACGAAATTTTAAGTACTTTATTCATTATTAGAATAAATAGTCTTAAATATTATTGTGCTGACCTAGTATCTAGAAATATGCATTGGACTTAGTTCCTAGGAACATATTCTAGAATTCTTTTATTTTCTTTTATCAATTAAATTATATTCAAGGGTTGTTCTTCAATTTTTGTTTCTCCCAAATGCAGCACCACTCCTTTAACACTTGTGTCTTCTTCTAGCCATCACCCAAAATGACGTGATACGGTCTTGTATCCTCCATCGCCAGTCTCAACTCCTCTACTAACTCCTTTGATATGAAGTTGTGGCTTGCGCCACTGTCAATTAAGATCAGAACCGTTCTTTCCCCAATCTTCCCCTGGAGCTTCATCGTTGTTGGCTGTGTGAGTCCCCTGGCGAGAAGGATGATAATTCCATTTGCCTGTGATCCATTTCGACCTTTGCTCCCTTAGTTTCCTCCTCCTCATCCTCTCCTAGAATCACCACCCTCAAACTTCGCTCCGGATAGTGATGGCCTGGGCCAAACTGTCCCTCACATCGGAAACAACATCCCTCCTCCCGTCGTTTTAGGAACTATTGATAAACAGGTTTCTCGTTCCTCTGCCCTTACTGTCGCTCGCTATCGTACTTCAGTTCCCCGCTTCGCTCCTCCATGGGCCTCCTCAACATCCCTTGTGATCTTTATCAGCCACCATCAATTCTTGCGGATCATGTGATTGGACTTGATTTTGGATGCCTTCTTGCAGTTTGGCAAGAAAGCACCGCAATAACTGCTCTTCGGAGACTCCCTTTGTCTGACCCACAAAGATCTCAAAATCTTGATTGTATTCTTCCACAGTCCCCGACGGCTTAATGGCTGCCAACCTCTAGAAGATAATACCCATGTTCCTTCCTCCAAATTGCCCTATCATCGTTCCCTTTAGACCTTCCCACGTACGATTCTTGGCTTTCTCCTTCCAACCAATAACCAACGCTACCTTCCATATTGATGTAGGCTAGGCGCACTTTTGCCTCCTCTGCTACCCCTTGCAACTCGAAGAATTTCTGAACCCTATTAATCCAATTCAACGAGTCCAATCCCTCCAATACGGGTAATTCTACCTTTTTCCTCCAATTGGGTTGCCTTTCATGGCATTCGGCCTCTCTACCTCTAACGTCTTCTTCTCACCAAGCCCTCTTGTTCCCGTTGACGGATGCCTGACTTCCGTCCAATTGTCCCCCATGGTCGTGGGTCGTCCTCCCAAAATTTTCATGACTTCTTACAAGTCTTGACATATCGCTACTGAGTCTTGATGCAGTGCCGCCGTCTTCGCCTTCATCCCATTCACTACGATCTCCATAGCTTCCAGTTGACCCTCTACTACGTTTAATGGCCTGTTGGTTCTCCACTCTATTTCACCTTTTGCTCCCAATTGTATCCGGCAGGTCAGACCAATTGATAGGTTTCTGAGAAATTAAACCTATCTTGCTCACTCTTTCAACACAAACAACAAGAACACATGTAGAAAAGAATTGGGTTCTTGTATTATTAGAGAACAATGTACAATCATAATAATCTAAACGGGAGCCTAATCCCCCTCCTCTAGCCAAAGTCCAGATTTTACAAAAGAATCCTTTCTCCCTAACAAAGAAACAATAACTCTGTTTTATATCATCTCATTCCCGCCACTTCCTAATTGTTAATACAGTTATGCTTCTAACTCACTTCCCCCCTTCCTTTCTTCTCCTCTCATATACTTTCCAACCCCTATCAGGTTTGCTTTGTAAGTTGTGTCACTCTCTCTATGGTCTTAAACAATTTCCTCATGCTTGGTTCAGAAAATTTAGCCACATTATTCAATTTTTGGGTAGAAACATAATGAGGTAGTTCATCTTGTATTCTATTGCCATACCTTTCCTGGAAAATGTGTGTACTTAATAGTATATGTTGATGATATAGTGATCACATGCAATGATATTGGTAAAATCTCTAAGTTAAAGGAACATTTATGCCATCATTTTCAGACTATGGATCTTGGAAATCTAAAGTAACTTTGGGCACAGAAGTAGCCTATTTGAAGGAAGGAGTTGTAATTTCTCAAAAGAAATATGCTCTTGATATTTTTAAAGAGACAGGTATGATTGACTGTAAACCAATGGACTGTCGTATTATAGATATAAATCAAAAATTAATGAAAAAACAAGGAGAAACTTTCTTTGATCCAAAAAGGTACAGACTAGTTAGAAAACTTATTTATCTTTCTATTACTAGGCCAGATTTGTCCTTTGCAATTGGTGTTGTGAGCCAATTCATGCAAAATCCTTGTGTTGATCACTGAAATGTTGTCATTCCTATCCTAAGATATCTTAAAAAGGCTCCAAGACTGGGATTTTTTTTATAAAGATAAAGGAAATAACCAAGTTTTTGGATATCGTGACGTTAATTGGGCTAGTTCTCCTATGGATAGACGTTTTATCATGGGATATTGTGCTTTGCTTGGAGGAAATATAGTTTCATGGAAAAGTAAAAAGTAGAATGTTGTTGCACGATCATTTGCTAAAGTCGAGTGTAGAACAATGACATCCTTAACATGTGAACTTATATGGGTTAAATAATTCGTACAAGAATTTTGACATTAAGTCAATGAAGATGTATTGTTGTGATAATCAAGCTACTCTCTACATTGCTTCTAATTTTGTATTCCATGAGAGGACCAAATACATTGAAATAAATAGTCATTTTATTTTAGAAGAATTGTTGTCCAAAGAAATTTGCATTAAGTGTGTCGGATGAAATGATCAACTTGCAAATGTATTAACAAAATTCTTGAGAGGTCCTTAGATTGAATTTATTTGTTTCAAACTTGATACATACAATTTGTATCCTCTAGTTTGAGGAAGAGTATTAGAATAAATAGTCTTAAATAGGACTTATTGTACTATGTGTTGGACCTAGTACCTAGAAGCATGCTTTAGACCTAGTTCCTACGACCGTCTTCTAGAATTCTTTCTTTTTTTTTTCTCTCATCCATTGTATTTAATGTATCTCAAACTACTATAAATATGAAATCCTAAGTGGGCAAACACTCACACAAATTCACTCTAAATGTTCTTTACTTTAATCTCAAGTCCCATAATGAGAGATCATATGATGGCGGGATAGAGAGAAAAGAAATGTACCATCATGAATTGAGTTACGGGCTGGAAATGATCATTATCACCAATCAATTACTTGTTGAGAATTATAAGGCAAGAACCACTATGAGAGATCATGCCTAACAGAGAGATAGAGAAAAGAAACTTATCTTGGATAAAGTGATGGTCTGAGAAACATCATTATCTCGATTCTTTAACGTGGTAATAACTACGATAAATGAGCAAGAAAAATTTCAACCTCACTAAAGGCGGAAAGGAAATTTGGCTTTGTGCAAGGGAAGGGTCAGAACCCCAAAAGAGATTTCTCAACTGAAGGAATAGAAACGCATAAATATTTTGTATTTAAGGATGTCAAGTTCATTAGGAAAGAAATTCCTTTTCCAACAAACCAACCACAAAACGTGGTGACTTCTATGCTAGAGAACAATGGGGAGCACGGAGTGAGAACGAGGGTGCCGATGAGTGTGTTGTATTATTTGGATTATATTGATGGAGAATTTCTAGGTAATTAATTTAGATTATATTAAAACAACATAAAATAAAGTCATGAAGATTATTTTTTTTATATTTCCTAGCTTTTCTTGAAGGCTTATAATTGATTCTTAGTGTTCAGGAGACATTTTCAAAAGATACCTTATCATTTATTATCCAACCATATATCAACCTGAATATGCTTCTAATCGATTAGTTAAGGCAAATGCTTACTGTTTGCGTATTTCACTCTTTATGTTCGGATGACAATCTTTTCCAAAAGCACGAAGGGTATGAAACAGAAAACTGCTGTGGGTAACAACTGCTATCTCCTTCTCTTTACGTGTCCACAACCTGAACCAACACAGCAAAATTTGGGGAAAATATGTCAGATCTTTGGCTGTAACTGCTAGATGACACTTGCGATAAATATTGTGTAAAACATATTCAAGCTGGTAGAGAAAAGGCAAGAATGTGAGAACCATCTAAAATGTAGATTTTGGCCTCATTACAAAGTCACATTCTATAAAATCTAAATATGAAACCACATGAACTGCAAACAAACGTTTCAGATGCAATGCAAAAAAATAAGGCAAAAATCTCAGCAAACACTTGAAGTGATCCAAACCAATTCATCTTTTCTTTTTGAATTTAAATTATGCAAATATGAAAGAAGCTTAATTTGTGTATGCTCGTGCCTCTTTGTTCTATCCCTACCTTTTTGTTCAGCAAGATTAATCTTCATGTTAAATATGCAGTCATTGACAAGAAACATGCACAAAATTATTTAATCCCGCTTACCATTCCAAAAACTTCAGGCCCCTAGCAGAAACTGCTTCTACCTTCTCTCTGACGTCAGGTTTCCACAAAATGTCTTCCTCACTCTCAATCTAAACATATTTCACATTAAGAATGAATCTTGTTCAACCATATTCTTCTATTTATCTTCTGGGAATCAGTGTGCATCAGAACAAACTTGATTGTTAAAAGAAATACTTACAAGTGAAAAATCAATTGCTGGAAACATATTCCGGTACTCGCTGATGGTTCTTCTCTTATCACAAGGATGAAGTCCCTGTATTACAAAAATAAAGCATCACATAAAATCATTATTCGTATAGCTAATGAATTTAAAACGATACGAGGGAGGTATTTCAAAGTCTTTTCCCTCTTCGTGTTAATTTAATCTTTTCGCTAGTTACAAGTTCATTGGCCACATACATATATACTGAAACAAGTAACCTCTATTAATTGTTTAGTGAAACGGCTATTGAAAAAGGCAAATAGCAGATTGCAAAATAATTCAAAGAAGTCGTACTCACTACAATAAACCTACCAACTTTGGACAGTTTAAAAATTCAAGTGACCTTGTCGGAGATGTCGTCATAATCAGACGTAACATAAGAACAAACAGAACTGGGCAATGTTTGGACTAGCCAGTATAACCTTTTAGGGCCGTTTTAAACTCTCAGAAAGCTATATAATGATTTGAAGTTATTCAGTAAAGGAACACACAAAAAGTTCACAAAAAGATGAGACTGGAAGACACGATGTTCATCAGTTTCATTGAGCAGAAGCTCGAGATGACGGTCAATGGTCTAGTAGCCAAATTGTGAACTCAGTTGGTTTATCTGTATTTTTTTATTTTAGGATCTACCAGAATCTGACAAACCGTGGGAATGATTTATGTAAATCAGTTTATTCAATCACCCAAGCAGCAAAGCAAGACAGTATTTTTCATGTAGTGTAGCATTTATTTATCATCCTCTTTGTAGAGTAACATACTATTTGCTCTCGGCAAAGCTCCACCGCTATAAATGGAGGGCAGTTCAGACTAGAAACTGCAAGATGATCACTGTGTCCGACATTTTCCATCATAAGAGGTTGTTCACTAATCCCATCAGTGTATACTTCACCACCAAAGACTCCAACTGCTGTTTGCATGGTCCTGTAATGTAATAATTAGCAATTTCAATTCACAATAGCTCCAAACACATAAGTATTCTATGTTCTCACTAAATGAAAGACATTTAAAAAAGATTTCTTCACACATACCATCAATTTATCATATCAACTAGGTCAAATTCTATCTTAACATAAAAGATATGGCTGAAATTGTTTCCAACTTCTCGTAAATTTAAAGAGATATTAGAAGACCCTTCCTTAAAGTCATAGTGTGATCATGATTTAAACGAAAGCAGAACATGACACAATAACATGAGTAGAGAAATAAAAAATACAAGCATCAATATAACATACCAGCAGACACAATGTGTTGAAATTCAAAAACTAATGTCAGATTGTTTCCCTAATTATCCCAATATTTATGTTCTATTTGTTACAAGTCAGGTTGCAGAAGAAAAACATAATAACCGGTTCAAACATGACTAATCAATACGAGATTTAAGTTTTTACAAACTATGTCCTAATTTTCAGTCATTCTGGCCAATTTCTGGTGTTATATCCACCGTTGTCTGATGCCAACATATCTCGTCCCTGCTTTGTCAAACAATAGATAACATACATTCTTTCAACTTATCTTACCAATAAACATCATTGTCAGAGTTGATATGTTGGCATCAAAGTGATGTACATTTTACACATATTGCACACTTATCTTATTTTACACATATTGCACATCAAAGTGATGTTGGCATCATTGTCAGAATGTTACCAATAAACATTCTTTCAACTTATCTTATTTTACACATATTGCACACTTGTTCAGATGTACATTTTTAACAAGACAATAAAGGAAATAACAGAATCAAAGTGATGCATGTCAGAGGAAAATTCCAAATAACAATTTAGTTATACCTTAACAATGGGGAAACCACAACAAGTTCGACAGTTTTCGAAAGTCCTGTTGCCTTCACATGTTTTTGCAGATTATCAACCTGTCAACCACAAAGCGACGTTTAACGACCAAAAATTAACCAGGGAAGGAAATAAGTAGATAAAGAACATTGCTATTGACTCGTTGTCTCTTTGATAAGAAATCACTTTGAGAGGAATTCTGCATAACACTAAAACCAACCAGAAATACTCGAAAACATGACGTTAAATAAATCTGCCTAGCAACTACCTGGTTCCAACCGAGAGGGGTTAGGTGTGCATCAAAATAATCGTAAGACATGTATTCATCATGGTTCTTCTCTCCTGCAACATTATGAACTCCCTGAGCATGTCTAACCTGTATACAAATTTTTACAAGACATTAATGCCATAGAAAGTGATCCAAATGACGAATGATCTCAAGAAGAGTAAAACATGTTCAACATCTAAGGTAATTTTCAGTTTAAGAGTCATACCATTTGATCTTATTTTACTTTATTTTGGTTCCTGCTTACCACATCAGTTTTAAAATCCTTTTTTTGAAAGCTTTTATAAGAGCTATACTTTTAAAATATTTTATTTACACTTTAAACATGTACAATCTTTCCATGGAGAAAAGCATTTTTTTTTCTTTGTTTCTCAAGGTCTTTAAGACCTTCCCATGTCACATTAGAATGCTCCAATGGGAATTTCTTATAAGACCAATATTTTAAACTTATTATTATGACTATTTCTAAGATCTGTGATTGAAATACCAAGTTTAAGGAATTTAGTCCGCATAAACTGAATTACATGTACTCATCCTTACTTTTTGAAAGATTACAGTGTATTAATGACGAAGCAATAAAAACTGGAACGAGTAAGTTGTTTGCACTGGGAAATCTGTGAATTTTAGCGATTCGAATAACTTGGAAAGAGAAGGAATGAAACTTCAGTGAAGAAGAGCCCGTTGAAAACTGATGACTAATTTGAATAACTTTGTTTTGATTTTTTAGTTATTTAAAAATATTTTTTGACAGATAAAAGGGTGTATGCGGTACATGTATGATTTGATCTTATTGGCCTCTATGAAATAAACGAGTAAACCATAAGCCAGTACCTTCACTAGTTCATTTTAAAAAAAATTGAGAAAAACAAGTATGACTCAAGGATAAAATTGCAACAAACCAGATGAACAGTTTTGCAACGGTGCAAAGGATAGAGAATTTGACCTGCAGCACTATCCATACCTGCAGTCACATAAAAAAAAAAAAAAAAAGAGTTACCAAACAAGGTTCCACCAAGCCGGATTTATAAAATGCAAAGCTATGCGCCCTTGTGATGTTTAAAGAAAAGATAACCTAAACCAAACACACGAATCAAGCACGGAAAAGTTTTGATTAGTCAGCTTTTATAAGAAAAGCTAAGATGCGCCGAAGCAAACAGTTTTAATTTGCTAACCTTAATCCCCAAAAAGTTGCAAGCCAACACAACAGCATAAAGGGGGAAAAGGACTTAAAAAGCTTAAGTTATTTTCTAGCTAAAGAAAAATATATGGTTTTGATTACTACATATCTACAATTCAACCAACGTCAGGTGGCTTTCTGATAGACAATGACCATCGGTGTTGAATTCTTTATTTCTTTAATTAAAAAAATGTAAGCAAGAGATATCAAATTGAAGACCACTTAAAGGGTGAACCCACATCTTAATAGTAAAAGAATAACAACAAAAGTTAGGTCGGCAAATACATCATATTATAATGCCTTTAACTTCTTAAAAAACCAAATTTTCGCAAATATGATCATAAATCCTTTTAAAATTTTCCAAAAGTGTACGTTCTTCCTCCCATTCCTACTTCACAGGATACAATCGTGCGATTTATACTTCTCACTGGTGCCTCATGTAAGAACGTTTTTCACAGTAAAAGAATATGATAAAAAATAAATAATTAAAGAGGACTGTTAGTAGAAAATCTTCGCGCTCAAGGATCGCTACGGTATAAACGGATAAACTTAAAAACCGAATCTAGTTCTGCTGCGTGTGATCTCAACAATAGGAAACCAATACTAGAATTTTGGAATTTGGAATCCCAATCAAACAGTACCTAATAAAATTATTCTAGATGCACATGTATTAACGTCTTCAACAAGCTTTTTCGATCCGACGGAGGAAAATTTCTTAGAACAAGTACCACAAAATTTCTGGTGCGAGCAAGAAACGAAATTGGATTGAAGGAATATAAATGGAATCAAGAAAAGAGACGGGAAAACGATGAAAACGACACCGTCGCATTTGACGTACCAGAAGAAGAATCACGTGATAAGAGAAGAGAGTGTTTCAACTGCAAGCGAGAAACGAAAAGCAGAGGAGCCGTGAAGAGTTTGATGAGTGAGTAAGAAGACGAACTGCAAATTTTCCTTTCTTTTCTTCTTTTTTTTAATAACTTTTATTTTTTCCATAACTTCGTTTACACACTTAAATTATTATTGGAATTTGACGGTTGGTAGTTGATAGCGTGCACTTACAGTGTCATTCCCTGAATATCTTCGGCATATTCTAAACCAGTATCCTAAATATTGAAAATTTAGTCCGTATGAATAAACTTTTAATATATAGTTTTTTAGCGTCGATTTTTAAGATAAATTTAAAAAAAATTAAGTTATTATTTCTATCTTATATTTCTAATGTAATAAACGGTTTATTTTTAATTTAGAAAAATCATGAATCAGAATAAAACAGCTTGTTTATTTATGAGTAAATATTTTGTAGTAGAGCTTTTTTTTAATCTATAAGTAAATATTTGGCTTAATACCCTATTTTGTCCCCAGTTTCGTTCGAAAATATCAAATTAGTCCATCCTTTAAAAAATGCGTCAATTACGTCCTCACTTAATAAAAATTTGCATCAATGAAATCCCTTTCGTTAAATCCGTACAAACGGCATTAATTATTTTTTTCTTTCTTTAATTAACGTCATTTGTACGGATTTAACGGAAGGGATTTCATTGATGCAAATTTTATTAAGTGAGGACGTAATTGATGCACTTTTTAAAGGATGGACTAATTTGACATTTTCGAGCGAAACTGGGGACAAAATAGGGTATTAAGCCTAAATATTTTGTAGTAGTTTCATTAGACAATAGATCTTTCTTCATTATATAAAAAACATATATAATGAGGACGTTATCATTAGGAAAGCAGTCATGAGTAATTAAGGATTACAGTCATCCTCAAAATAACTTCATAAATTAAACTTCAATTCCAAAAAGATCTAAATTGTAAACTTAAAGGGAAACAATATTTCAAACTACTGATAATAATTCGATAACATCCTAAGGAGACTAGGCAGCAACATTGTCCTCAACTTCCAAGGCCGTCTCCAAAAGAACCTCCTCACCATCTGCTCTCATCCAAGTGGATGGTCATCGCAAAACAAACACACACAAGCAACACAAACAAGCAAGGGTGAGCTAGATATAAAATCATGTTATAACAGTCACATGCATCATGCAAATAAAGACAAATACAGTACACTACACACACATGACTTGTTGCACTTAAACTTGACTCGTCCGGACTAGAATGATTAATGAGTATGGCGGGTCTTGCACTCGTAGTGGCTTATGAAAATTGGGTTCCCCCACCCTACGACACTCACAAGGTTAGTCCGTTATCACTCACCTTGGGCCATACTGGAAGCACCCAAGACTAAGACCTCCTGCTACTCCTCACCACATGGTTCAATCCTGTCTACGTGAGAAGAAGGACCATTGGGGTTTCAGGATGACCCCCAAAACTGAGATACCATTCAATCATTCTACACACCACCAGGGCACCACCATGCATCCTCTCCTTGAGGATCATGGAATTACGTTACTGTCACTTTGAAACTTAACCCAAGACATGAATAACCAGATACCATCATATTATCACAATGAATCCAACATATCTCATACATTCACATACTTCCCACATAAATCACATCATGTTCAGATGCATAAATTCAAATCCAATATAATAAAATACAATCATCACAAAAATCATACAAAATGAATATATCACAAAATAAATTAACAATACTAAAAATATCACCATAAATGGTCACCGGAGAAGAATCAAATGTTTGACGAATCAAACTCACCATAAACGTCAGTACATATGACTAGTCACAACTTACTGGATTGGACCAGGGCTGCTCTATGATCAGGGATGTATCAACTCCGATTTTTAAGATTCCTCTATCCTACCATCACAATTATAATTCATAATTTCGTATCTATCACAATAACATGAATTCATTCCAATGAGATATATTGCACAATAGTTTAACAGTACAAAATCTGTTCAACAAGATTTAAGTTAAAAACTTGTCGAGAAGACTTCCAGGAAAGAGAGGTGTGTCGCAATGGACAACTTAAGTACCAAATCTTTCCTTAGCCAAAGTGTTCCTCAACTAGTTTTAACAAATTTCTTATCTATAGATCCAAAATAACAACATATAATATTAACACAGAAATTCAATATAAATAAATATATAGTAAGCATTAACAATTTTCGCACGTAATTTCAAGACATGAATAGTAATAAAACAATACTAAATCATAATATAAAAGCTTAGAAAGGTTAGCTCCCCTTACCTGGGTTTCTCTAAGCATAACTATTGCAACTGCTCACAGCCAATAACTCAACCTGCCCTGATCGGAAAGAAGAAAACGTTCGGTAGAAATGAAGCTCTTTACTCCGCAGACGCTTGGATAGCACCAAAATTGAATTGCTATGGTTCAAGGTGTTGGGAATCTAGAGAGAAGTAAGAGAAAGAAGAAGGTTTTCTAGAGAGGGAAGGAGGCTTTGAAGAAATGATCAGAGTATTGGTAAAGTTGAGGAAAAGCCTCCCCTTTATTTTTTTTTTTTAAAAAAAAACCTCTATAATTACATGTTCTTACAAGTATCATGTAAAAACATTCTTCCTATAATAGTTGATATGAATAAGAAAAACTCTCTTATAATATTTTTTATATTTAATGTACTCTACAAATAGAAAAATAGATAGAGTTTAACAGTAAAATAAGAAATTAAAAAATTTCATTGAAATTATTAGTTTAAATTTTTTTTGAAAAGACAATTATAAGTTATTTTCTCTATTGGAGCAATAGTGTTATTATCTTCATTACTAAACTTGTTAGAGATAAAATAGAACCAAATATATTTTTTTTATCATAGGTTCAATCAATCATCAGAAGAAGAATTAAACTAAAATTTAGAATACATTATAGGAAAATAAAACTTCCATCGAAGATAAGCAAATGAAAGACTTTTATAAAAATTCTCATAGGATCGAGAACGAAGTTTTCATTTTGTATATGTCAGGTAACGAATCAATAACTGCATCCAATCTCAAAAAAATCTCAATTGGTTCGATTTTTTTTTTATCTTGTTGGAATGAAATAGTTAAGAAAATCTCATGAATAGGACCAAACCTTATTATGTGGCATTTACATTATATTTCTCTTTCTTATTCTCAACCAAGTCTTTGAGAGGATTTTATTAATCCATGATTTATGTTTTGTTTTCTCGTTTCCTTTATGTTTGTTTCAATATATATATATATATATATATATATATATCAATTTCGATTATTTTTCGATTGAGATGTATGGATTCATGGGTCTATGTGTCTATATAGATCTTGTTCATGGATTAACAAAAGTGTGTAAAAGTTCTATTTGTCTATGCCATTCTACGAGTCTCTTCCTTTTTGCGTGTGACATCACTACTACCTATGGTAGTATCCAATAATTCAAAAATTAATTTGAAAGTCATATTTTGACTCAGACGTTTTCGAGATGCCCCCAATTACGAACGAATAGCAAGTGTTTTTCCTTATGCGAATCTTATTTCATTGATAACTTGATGAATTGATCTCCTATCTTGTCTTGCTTTTACTGTTGTATCAAAAATTACTCCACTTATTGCTTACATAAAACAAATAATGAATTTGTTGATGTCTTTTGTTGAA
The DNA here is from genome assembly GCA_034642375.1 of Vigna nakashimae. Taxonomy (NCBI): domain Eukaryota; kingdom Viridiplantae; phylum Streptophyta; class Magnoliopsida; order Fabales; family Fabaceae; genus Vigna; species Vigna nakashimae. The sequence goes on along the minus strand of CM067760.1, from coordinate 18,659,679 downwards.
TTCATAGGTGGATAGAAAATTTGATAACGCAATAATATTTTTTTCATATTTCAAAATACGATTAACCAACATGTTAACTAATCAATTATAATAAATTGAGCAAAATTATGATGTTTATCGACTTTCCACATAATTTTATATCTACTATAATTCCAAAATCTGTTTTTTTTTTAAATTGTTCAAGAAACAATGATCTCTATTTCACTTCTTATACCTACCAAATCTTTAGATATATTTCTCTCCTTTCATCACATAAACTTATTCTTAAATTTTGGTTGTGAATTTACTTCTATTTTGTCTACAAAACTATGACCGGATAATAGATTTTCTAAATATATATTTCTTTTATATATTTTTATAATATTTTTTTAAAAAATAAAATACTTTAGAAAAAACTGTAAATGATAGCAAAATATTATACACATCGAATGTTAAATTTAATGGTACAAAAATTATTAAATAAAACATTACAAGTTTTGATAATGCACATCAAATAGATAAGAACCATACAAAATATGAATATAATTATCCACTGTAATCATTATACCAACATATAATATGTACATAACAATTGAAACTAATAAAGTTGTTCTAAACTAAAGAGCTTATGTACATAACATCTAGATGTAACAAGAGATCTAAGTCTATGAGTCTTCGCCTTTCATCAAAGGAATGTCATCACCTATTTCATGCTTTGCTCAAATGAACATACATATACTTGATTCTAGACTCAATTATCTGGATAGATGCTTTGAAGAAAATATATCTTAAGATATTTTATTTGATATTGTTAAATAATTACCTTATTTAACTATATCAATAAAAATAAAAAAAGATAATATTTGCAAAATCTTTTTGAATCTAGAAAAGATATTATCAAATATTCTCAAAAAATGATTAAATCTATTGAATATTTGAAAGATATTAGATATAAGATAAATGATCTTATCAACAGAAGATTCAGAGTCCAAACTCAATCAAGCCTATATAAAGAGACCCAGAGGAAGCCTACACTAGTGTAGTAAAGGGAAACAACAATAGTTATTTTTACCTATCTGCACCGGTTCTGCAACCGAGGCATATACAGGCGAGGTAAAAAATCTATCACTTTTTGCCTCAGGTCTGAACTGAGGAAAAAAGTGTATGCTTTTGCCTCGGTTCAAATGCAACCAAGTTCTTTACCAGGCAGCAAAGGGGGTCTTATGCCCTAGTTTAAAGTTGAATTGAGGCATTTTTTTTAATTTTACTCAGGAAATCAACATCAAATTTAAACTTGTCTAACAGTTTATAAATCATTTAACAAAAATGCATAATAATAAGATATGGGTAACAGGAAATACCAATTTTATATCACATAAACATCACGAAACAGACAAGATAAAATTCAAGAAGAACACAGACCAAGTTCATAACTAGCAACTTATGGTGGCAACGAAAAAGTACAACAATAACCCTTACAACAAAATAAAAATCCAAAATGAAAAGGATCAAAATAACTAGCAGCCCTCCTTTACTCCTTCCTTCGCTTATGTTGCTGATTCAGATCATTGTCGTTAATTTCCTCCAGGACCTTATCACCAGAATAAGACGGTTTTAAAACCTCAGCTGCATCATCCAAACTTTCATCATTATCATTATTTTCGTAATTTTCATTTGACTCCTCAAGGTTTTCTTCTTCAGGCTTCTTTCCCCATGATTCTATCAAAGTCACCATTTCCCTATTAATCTGTAATAAAATAACAGAAATGACAAAACAAAAGTGAGATCAAATAAAAATAAAAATTTGTATCGGGTGAGTTAACAATTGTAGAATACTCCAACTTAAGAAGCATAATCACACAAATTCTAGAACCCGTCTAAGCATGTTTGCTCGTGGGCAAGGGTACCTGAGATCCAAACCTTGAGGTCACAAGCGTAGAATAGAGAATAGAGAAATCTTTGAACCGAGATTCGGTTCTTTGAGCCCTTTAAGCAAACAACTGGTGATCAAAACCTGTAGAACAGAAATCCAAAAAACCCTCAAACCGGTGTGGGCGCTGATAACGCCGGAGTCCCTTGTGGCGACCTTAGAGATGGTGCTGCTATAGTGGAAACTCGTCACCCAATCTCGCCGGAGAGAATCACAGCTCCTTGATCTCCTCTACTCGGAGCCGCTGCACCGCGTTTCATCGTTGCTTCCTCCTTCACGCTCTGCTAGTAAGTCGACATCTTTGACAATGACGACTAGTGGGTGGGCCAAATCTCCATGGCCACCGTCGGGGTCAGTAAGAGCGCCATCATCGAAAACACTGAAACCCCAAGGCATTACCTTCATCGCGAGCAGTGGTGGAGAACGCGAGTAGTGGTGATGGGGCGCAACGGAGGAGGGGCAACCACGGCGACAGAGGCGTGACGAACGTGGCGGTGGAGATGCGACAAGGAAGGTGCGAGTAGTGGTTGAGACTGAGTAGTGGTGGTAGAGAGCAAAGTGCAGAAGAAACATTCGTGCAGGTGGTGGAGAGCAATGGTGGAGACCGATGCTTAAAGGTTTCACTTTATGTTTTTTGTGCGTTATGTGCCTCGGTTCTTTCTAATAACCGAGGTAGTAACTCTGTTTCCAAAAAGGTGTGATATGAAAGGTCAAAGTTGAGTCAAATCAGGAAGGTTATACGCCTCGGGTGGTTATTTAACTGAGGTAATAGAATTGTTATGCCTCAGTTTCCCTTGAACCGAGGCCTATAAGTTCGCTAAAATTGCAAAAGTGCCACCGTGTTTTCATATGCTTCGATTTTCCACAAACTGCAACATATTAGCCGCGTTAGTATCCCAATTCTGCACTAGTGATAACTCATTCATTCTCTCAGACTCCTCGACTGGGAAGCATTCATCCATCACTCCTATCATTTTATTTCATCATGTATTCTACTTCATTCATGGAGGGCTAAGCACCTAGGACTATTCCACTGTAATTTCATTATGGATTCTAAGGTTAAGTTGAATTAATGTATTTGTTCCTTTTGATTATTGATTTGAGTTATTTTTCTTCTATGTCTTTCATCTCTCAATCATATTAAAAGCAATGATTTTTGCATCATAACGTGTTTGAATCTACATGCATATTAATCACATGAGTTCAAGGGTTTCTAGGTTTGGTTGAGAATCTACTTTGACTAAATTTAGGACTTTCATATGATTAAACTGGTTTTTGCTATCATCTGAGAATGTACTTTGATTGGTGGTAAAAATTTCAACTATAATTAATTGAGAATTTATATTGATTAATTAGCTTTTAATTTGATTAGGAGATTTAAGAATATACATGATTAAACACAATAGAATTTGCTTGAGAATGTACCTTGGTTGAAATCATTATGAATAATCTAAAAAGGTCTTGCATTTGATTGAGAATCTAATTTGGTTAACTGCATGATCGCCCTTAAATTAATTAAGAATGTACTTTAATTAATTTGAAACTTGAACAATAATTAATCAAACAATGATCTGTGGATAATCGATGATGAATCTATCTTGGAAAAGTAGTGGAATTAGCCTATTTCATCATAATTGTTTCTAAGTTTCCTCTTTGTTCTTCAAACATTAATTCCATTAGCATAGTTTCTCACTTTCATTCTTGAGCATTGCATAGCATTCATAAGATTCAAATATTTAAAAGCAATTTCCTATTCGTTGGGAGACGACTCAAGGTTACTTTAACCCTATATATTTTCTTGACTACTGACTTGGCAATACTGAAGTTGCCTTGAAAAGTAGTATTAATTTGATAGCTTTAAGGATAGCGTATCACTTTCCTTACCTAACAGATGACTAAACGACTCTAGAGATCCTGAAACAACTCCTAAGGAACGAATTTAGTTCACCATCGTCATGGTGAACCTAGATGAATAACAATGAAAGAATGAAAGAATAAACCCAATAAAGGTGAAGAGGTAGCCTGAGCATCCAAGATCCTCCTTCAAAGGGGTGGAAGAGAGAGTGTTTACTTCGTTTCTGCCAAAGATGTCTAACTATAGGACGTGCAAGCCCTTATATACTAATCTAGAGTTACAAAAGATTACAAAAGCCCAAGCCCAAAAGTACCGCTCAGCGGTATTTACCGCTCAGCGGTAGTTGCGCGTCCTTTTCTTCCCCTCAGCGGCCATTTTGTCCCTCAGCGTGACTCCCGCAACCTCCTGAGTGCCGCTCAGCGGTAGTTTGCCGCTGAGCGGTGCCTTCGTCTTCTCTTTTTGCACTCTTTCTTGTCTTTTCTAATGTCACTTCTCTCCTTCTTCACTCTTTTCACCAAATTCACCTTAAAACCTGCACAAAAACACTTAAATCAAGCATAAACCTGTCCAGCTCTCTTATTTATGAAAATATGGATAAAAAGCATGATTTCAAGCTAGTTTCTAAGTCTAAAGGTTGCTTTTAGTATCAGTTTTAAGCATGAAAATAACAGTTTTTCAACTGTTATCAACATCCCTATCCTTTTTCAGGCATAGATTCAAACAGGTTGCGGGCATTGGATAGATCACTTAGCTTGGCATAACCAGCTAGCATAGGGTTATAAAGAGAAACATGTTTGAAAGTGGCGGTAGCAAATAGCTTGCGGGTAGAGGAAATATTAGCGTAGTAGGAATACATGTGAATGAGGAAGGTGAGGACAGTGAGATGGGTGGCGAACCCAGAAAGAATGGCTTGAGAATAAATGTGGCGTCCGAGACAGAGGGAATGTGAAGAAGCAACGACCTTGAGAGCAAAAGGGAAAGAGTAAGAGTCGGGTTGCAAGCCATGGAGGCGAATGACGTTGAAGCTAAAAATGGCAAGAGTGGGATTGTGTGAAGATAGAGTAGCAGAGATGAGGTTGTTGTAGAGGAATATAGTGGGTCTTTCTCGAGAGCTCTGGTAAGCGTGAAGGCTTGAGTTTAGTGAAGATGGGTCATATTGGAGCTATTCTAATTTGTTCTAAAAGTCGCGCAAGAAACCTAATTTGAAACTGGTGTATTTTGCCTACGAACCCTAATTTCACAATTCAACAAAAGTTCATTTTCTTTTCACCCACAAACGAACCCTAATTTGAAGGCACCGTCATACTGTTTCCAAGACTCTTTTCACAAATGTCATTTTGCAAATGTCAATTCGAAGAAATGGGTTGAATTAAAGTTCCCCCAATTTTTTAATTCAATTTTTAATCAAAAATTATAAAATTTCACCTCATATTATGTTTATTACCACATAAACTAATTAAACAGTATTTGTCCAATTTAACGACAGAGATCTATTTGTTTTAATTTTTTAAAAATAAAAACTCAATTGAGAAAATTAATAAGTATGTGTTCTATTTGAGATTCTAACCATCAATTGAATAATCAAACCTATTAAATATGTATTGGAACATGAAAATATTACCATTTTGCAAATAGATGGAGACAGTTGGAAAATGCAAAAATTGTTTTAGAATTTTATGATGTTTTTGTTTCGAGTGATTTAGTCCGTGGATGGAAGAGCAAGTAATGTTTGAGTTTGTTTAGAGCCATCTAAGTGGATTTGGAATTAAAAATTTGCGGGAGGAAGCAAGGCGGGTTTCCTCCATGGGAAGAGATGAAGGGAAAAGAAAGCCGCGTTATATGAAGCAATCACAAGTAAGAAAAAAATCGATTTTTGGGTTGTAATTTGGAAAGGAGAATGGATTCTATTACTTATGGATAATCCATTCTTGAAAAGTAGAGTTGATTCTTACTTGTCTATGTTGTAGTTGGTTGCCTAGTTGTTTGGCATTCCAATCTTTCTATCATCATGCAGTCTTGCTACTCTTTCCTCCTCTGTCGGTCATTGTCACACCACTTCGCAACAAGCAACTTCTTCCTTGTCCTAGGAAGAAGATGAACCCAAGTGCTCCTCTTTTATTTATTATAATAATAATAATAATAATAATAATAATAATAATGTTCTTTTATAATAATAAAAGTAATAAATAATATAATATAAAATAAAAAGAATAATATAAATAATAATAATAATAAATATAAATATAACATAACAATCTAGGTAAGAACCTGGAAAATAGAGTAATAAAGTAGATCAGTGGAATAAAATAATGAGACGAGCTTCTTAATTTTAAAATAATCGTATAATATAGATAGAACTTTCTAAAGCTCGGTTCATTATCTTAAACACTTCATCTCTCTAAAACCTTCGTTCTCTACTCGTTCTCTGCCTTCTCTCTAGCCTTCCTCTGTACTGAGCTGTCAGATTGACAATTAGGAGGTGCCGAGACGTCCACGGCGTAGAGGGCTTCATAACTGACCGATTAATTTTTCGATTCCAACGGGTAAGTGTTAACCCTCGGCAAGTGTAACTGAATCGTATCAAGTAATAAAATTGGCAAGACCAAGTATCGTTCTCCCAAAGGACTCACGGTCTAGACAATTATGTGGTTTATTGATTATCTAAGACTTGTAGAACCAATTCTTGTAAGTTTTAAATGCAAAATACTGGAAAGTAAATATGAATGCATGTATTGATCAATGGGCAAGAAGAAACAGAACACGTGGTTTGAAATATATGAATGAATATGTTGTTGGGGTTTATCAATTTCATCCTGTCCACTCTCATGTAATCAAGAATTCATCTTTCTTTATTAATTGTTAATGCCACTTTCTAAATTACCTTAAACCCGATGTCTCGGCGAAGAAAGCCTAATCATAATCACTAGTTTACAATGTCTTGTCTCCCTAGCAATTACTCATGCATTACACAACACAAAAGCTTAAAGACAACCAATCATCATATTCCTATGTCTAGGTTTATACTACTATTGGGAGAGATTCCCCAGATCTAGATTTCCCCATATATGTCCATATCGACAAAATCAATAATCATGATATCGAATGAGTTAAACAATGCATGCTTTGAGCAAAGAGGAAAAACCCTAACAATTAATGAAAGAAAGCATGTATCTTAACAAAGATCTTGAAGAAACAATTCAATACATGAGAGCTTCAAAGGATTACATTGATTCTTCAACAACAATAAAGGTTTGGTTGACCATATTCATGGTGAAACTAGATGAAATACAATGAAAGAGTGAAAGATAAAACCCTAGAAAGTGAGAAAGAAGTTGTAGCATCCAAAATCCAAAATCCTCTTCCTTTTTTGAATCCAACTCCTAGCTCCTTCACTTCTTTCACTCAATTCATCTAAAAAACCTGCAAAAACAAGGAAATCAAGCATAAAACCTGTCCAACTCTCTTATTTCCAAAACTTCAACAAAAACATGATTCCAAGCTAGTTTCTAAGTCATAAGGGTTGTCTTTAAAGTCAAATTTAAGTATAAAAATAACAGTTTCTCAACTGTTATCAGTAAGTTGTTCTTCTCTTTTTCTCCGCTGTCTTGAACCTAGACCATGCAATCTTTGCTGGTTGCATGTGTTTTGTGTGTTCTCTTGTCCATTCTCTGTCCAATTCTAGCTCTAAGAGCTGTTCTTGATCACCAATTGGTGATTTGTAGGTCCTGTTGAGTTTCCTTGCAGTGCAAGGTACTGTAGAGGTGATCCGGCGAGCTGGGCTGTGAATCTCTAAATTAAGGGGAGTTAGATATTTTCTTTGAACTGATTGTATTTTATGTGTGTGAGTTAAATATTGAATTGATATGCTGGTTGTTCACGTTTTAGTTTTTGGAAGCTAGAAGCATATGTGCTTAAATGTGTAATATGTGAAATTGTAGTGTGATGTTTATAAACTGAATTAGATGAATTTAGCTATTGTAATTGCTCAGGTTGGTAGTGCTTGGGGTGAGAAATCTGTGATATCATTAGTTAGATAGAAGGCTAAGTGAATTGGTGGTGCTTTTAGGTCATTTTAGAGGAAGTGAGGTGGTGAAATTGAGAATTCGAGGTTAGGGGCTCATTTGGTCTGTTTAGGTAGTATAACTAAGTCATTTGAGACTTGTGTGTGTTTTAAATGGTCAAAAACTTGTGCAAAGAGGTAGAATTGATTTTGGGTATCTGAGTTGTGAGATTGAATGTTTTAGAGTAGGAATTGGTTCATAATCTCTTTAGATTGAAGGTAGGCATGTTTAGAATCACTTAGACAAGTCTAATTAGGTGCATAATACAATCTACAAGTGTTAGAAGTTGAGAAAAATAGTTAGAATAGGTAATATGTGTTTGAGTTGTATAAATCTACAGAATTACGTTCTGTAGATTTTGCAGACTCGTTATGCGAGTAGTTTCGCATAGCGAGTCGCTATGACAAGGTGCTCTCTGCCAAAGGCATTCGCACAACAAGTTGGTGCGCTATGCGAATGACGTGAGAGGTTGCTCTCTGTTTGTATATTCACATAGCGAGTATGGGCGTTGTGCGAATGATTGGAGTGGGTTTCTCTTTGTCTAGTGATTCGCATGGCGAATCAAGGCGCTATGCGCCTGGTTGTGGTCTGGAGTTAATTCTAATTTTATTCGAGTGGCAAAAAGGATGGCATAGCTAGTGGTTTGGGAAGGTTGGTCTCTGTTTGGGGTTCTCGCATAATAACCTGGGTCCGCTATGCGAGAGGTTGAGGTCTGGTACCTTTGCGAGTTAATTTGCATAGCAGGGTTTGGAGGGTGATAACGCTGTTGTTTAGTTTAGTTAGTATCTTCTAGTTTTTTGTATAGTTTTGAAAGATAAAGTTTTAAATTTTATAGCCATTTTGGATGACTATAAGATTAACTCCTTATCTGCAAGTCTTTAACTGTTCTATCATATTATGATGTTGACTACTATTTATATAGTTTATACTATATATTTTGGGATGTTACATTAATGGTATCAGAGCAGTTCTTTCCTTAGAGATCTTGTAGGTTTTGAGTGTGCCTTGCTTGTGCTTATGTACTCTTAGCTATGTATAGTGGTTGTCCTTGTCTCTTTGAGTTAGACTGATGGCTTTTCTCTCTGTGTAAACAAAAGATGGATAGGTCTCCTCCTTCTCCACCCCATAATCCTGACACCTCTAATGTGTTGAGAATGATGGAGTTAGTGTTAGAAGTGATGCAACAACAGAACACTACATTGGTTAATCAACACACTGTAGATTTGCATCAGTTGGAAGATGCCAGGGTGTCAGCTGAGACATCCCAGAGGCAGTATTTGGATTTGATGCTCAGTGGCAGGGCTACAACAGGACCTTCTTCATCTTATCAGCCCCAAGAGTGGAGCTTGGAAAGCTTCCTTCATCACCATCCAGCTAAGTTTACTTGAAAATGCAGCCTTGATGAAGCGAACCAGTGGTTTAGAGATATCAAGAGGATTTATAATGCTAAGATGTGTCAAGAGGTAAATAGGTTGGCTTTCTCAGAATATTTGTCATTTGGGGAAGCTAGCCATTGGTGGAGCAGCACCAGGTCTTTGTTGGAGAGCAGTGGAGTCCATATTTATTGGGATGTTTTTAAGAGGTAATTTTACATTGAGTACTTTCCAGACAGTGTAAGATTTGCCAAGGAGGTGGAGTTTCTACAGTTGGTTCAGGGCAACACGACTGTTTCAGAATATGCGGATAGATTCAAGCATTTAGTTCGGTTTCACACCTTAGCCATGTATTAAGAATGACAATGCAGAAAATTTGAGAACGGGTTAAGAGGTGATGTGAAATTCTTGTGACGGGTCTTTGCACCAAAGAATTTCTGGTGTCAGTGGAGAGGGCAAAAGTTTTAGAGAAGACAACGAGAGAAGTTGAGAGTCAGTAGAGCCAACCACTGAGGGTTGGAGGATCGGTAGTGTCCAGGGGAGGTTTTAGTGCTAGAAGGACCCCTTATCCTAAACCATCCTCTTTTGGGTCTAGGGGTTCTTCCTCTCAGCCTTTAGTTCATTCGGGGCAATCTAGTTCCTCCCACACTGTGAGATGTTACTTTTGTGGAGGGCCCCATCTTCAGTCCGTTTGTCCTCAGATGTCGGGGTTCAGGAGGTGCAACATTTATAGGTGAGAGGGCCACTATGCTAGGGACTGTCCTACGACCAAGAGGGCAGGTTTATGGACTCACCAGGCTGGGAGATCAGTGTAGAGGGGTGGGGGCTGCTAACAGTTGAAAAACTGTTATTTTCATGCTTAAAATTGATACTAAAAGCAACCTTTAACACTTAGAAACTAGCTTGAAATCATGTTTTTGGTTATATTTTCAGAAATAAGAGAGCTGGACAGGTTTATGCTTGATTTCAGTGTTTTATGCAGGTTTTAAGGTGAATTTGGTGATAGAAGTGAAGAAGGATAGGAATGGAATCAGAAAAGACATCAAAAAGTGCAAAAGGAGAAGTCGAAGTTACCGCTCAGCGGCAGTTTACCGCTGAGTGGCACTCAAAAACCCACGTTGGATCCGCTGAGGGGTGAAAATGCTGCTGAGGGGAAGAAAACAACTCACGCACTTACCGCTAAGCGGCAGTTTACCGCTGAGCGGCACTTTTATGGGCTTGGGCCTAATTTTTCTGTATTTTTAGAATAGTATATAAGCTTTAGGACGTCCTAGGGTTTGTATCTTTGGCAGAGACGAAGCAAACACTCTCTTTTCCACCCCTTTGAAGGAAGATCTTGGATGCTCAGGCTACCTCATCCTTTTTCTAGGGTTTTATCCTTCATTCTTTCATTATTATTCATCTAGCTTCACCATGAATATGGTGAACTAAACCTTGTATTGTTGTTGGGGAATCAATGTAGTCTTGTGAAACTCTCATATATGGAATTTGTTTGAACATCTTATTTTTAAGACTTATGCTTTCTTTCATCATTAGTTAGGGATTTTCCTCTTTGCGTAATGCTTGCTTTGTTTAACTCATTCATTGTTATGATTATTGAATGCTTTGTTTAAGCTCCTGCACTTATTTTTATCTTATTTTTAAGACTTATGCTTGCTTTGTTTAACTCATTCCTTTCATCTTATTTTTAAGACTTATGCTTTGTTTAAGCTCCTGCACTTAAGAACTAATTACTAGGAATGCTAGGAATTGTACGAACTCGTAATTAAGGATAGGCCTTCTTGCAAGGTGATTTAGAGAGTGACATTAACATTGATGAAAAGAATGATGAATTCCTAAAGTATATGAGAGTGGATAACATGAAATTGATAACCCCCAACAACATACTCATCCATCTAATTCATTGAAGTGTTTGTATTATGTTTTTCTCCATTGATCAAATTCATGCATACATATTTATTTACTGTCTTTTGCATCTAAACCTAAAATCAATTTGTTCTCAAGTATTAAATAATCAAGAAATCATATAGCTAAACTAGGCCATGAGTCCTTTGGAAAAACGATACTTGGTCTTACCATATTTTATTACTTGATACGATTCGGTCACACTTGTCGATTGTTAAACAAGTTTGTGGCGCCGTTTTTCGGTATTCATAAATTTGTCATCGAGTTTTTGGCGTCGTTGTCGGGGACTCATGGTTTAACTAGTTCATTTGTATGATTATTGATTATCTTCGTATCTCTAAATTTTATATCTTCTTTTATATCTTTTTGTGCTAACCAATTCTTCTAGGGTTTTGTTTTCTTGTGTATGCAGGAGGCAATCCGAACCAGGAGCAAGAAAACTGTAGAACCTCTTCTTGAAGGTTTAGACGAGAGTAGACGGAGGAGAAGAATCCGTACATCTAGAGAACTTTTCCCTCCTCCGGAAACTCTGTTGCAACCATCACCACAAGGTTCTGACCATGGCACTGAGAACATGGAGAATAATAATATCAGAAGAACTCTTGCAGATTACACAAATATAGCTGGACCTCAGCATTTTAACAGCATAGCAAGACCAACATGGAGGTCAAACCAGCATTGATCCAACTGGTGAAAAGTAATCAATTTAATGGGTTGTCTCACGAAAGCCCATATGAGCACCTCACAACATTTAATGAGATCTGCAACACAGTGAAAATAAATGGGGTGCCGGACGAAGCAATCAAACTTAGCTTGTTTCCATTCTCATTGGGAGGCAATGCTAAGCTTTGGTTAAATTCTTTTCCAGAGGGAAGCTTTACACAGTGGGAAGTAGTGGTGACAAATTTCCTAAACAAATACTTTCCACAATCAAAGGTGAATAAAGGAAAGCAAGATATTTCATCATTCAGGCAAGGCATGGAGGAATCACTGGGTCATGCATGGGACAAATATAAAAGCTTATTACGAAAGACTCCCATGCATGGATTTGAAGAAGTGGAAGTAGTCCTAACTTTCCTTGGAGGTCTTGGTTCACAAACCAAGATGATGCTTGACGCCTCAGCAGGAGGAAACATCAAATGGAAAACTCCAGATGAAGCTACAAAAATCATTGAAAATATGGCTACTAGTGATAATGAACTGAACAGTGAAAGAGGATATCCTAGTCAGAAAGAGATGCTACAATCAAATGATGCTTTGCTTATTCAAAATAAAATTATTTCTCAACAGTTGGAAGAAGTAATTATGAAACTTTCTCAATTACCACAAGAAATACAAAAGGTTTCAATGGTTCAATGGCAACAGCAAAAATGGCAAACGCAGTTTACTCCATCTGAGAAGACAACAAAACTTGACGAGACTTTCCAAAAGTTCTTGAAGACGAATGCATCTTACTGTAAGAATGTGGAAGTTGCATTTAAAAATATGAAGATCCATATTGAGCGAATAACTGACAAGATGAAAAATGGGAATATCAGAAAGGAGTGTAAAACTGTTGTTACCAAAAGTGGTAAGGTGTTAGAGGAGAGAAAAAAAGAAAGAGAAGAGAAAGAAAATGAGAGTGAAAAAGAAACATGTGAGTGGAAAGAAAGAGTTGAGAGAAACAAAGAAGAAGAAGAAGAAGAAGAAGAAGAAGAAGAAGATGAGAAGAAAGAAAAAAAAGAAAGAGAAGAGAGAGATGAGAGAGAAAAAGAAAGAGAGTTTGAAAAACCACTTCCTTATCCAAAGAGTTATTCAAGGAAGGAGAAAGAAAAACAGTTGGAAAGATTCATGGAGTTGTTTAAAAAACTGGAGATCACTATACCATTCTCTGAAGCATTACAACAGATCCCATGATATGCAAAATTTTTGAAGGAACTGCTTACAAAGAAAAACAAACACATTGAGAAGGAAACTATCAAGGTACAGGGTAACTGCAGTGCAATCATATAGAAATTACCTCCTAAGTTTAAAGATCCAGAAAGCTTCACTATTCCCTGTACCATAGGAGACTTGGAAGTTGGAAGAGCATTGATTGATTTAGGAGCTAGCATTAATTTAATGCCGCTATCCATGTGTAAAACAATTGAGGGTTTGGAAATCAAACCTACCAGAATGGCTCTTCAACTGGCAGATAGGTCTCTTAAATATCCATGTGGAGTGGTGGAAGACGTGTTAGTGAAGGTTGACAAGTTTGTATTCTCAGTAGATTTTATTGTAATGGAGATGGAAGGAAACAATGATGTCTCATTTTGGGGAGACCTTTTATGAAGACTGCTAGAGTTTTAATTGACGTGGAGAATGGCAAGCTTAAATTGAGAGTTCATGATGAAGAAGTTGCCTTTGATGTATTTAAAGCCATGACATATCCAAATGATGATAAAGCATGTTTCCAATTTGACGAACTTGATGAAATCTGTGGGATACAAGAAAGGATGGTGCGGCATGTTTCTCCATTAGAGAAAACTCTTATTGATGCTCGTGAAGATTTAGATGAAGGAGAAGAGAAATTAATTGTAGAATGCCTGATGGACTTGGAAACATTGAAAAAAATTCCAGAGGAGGATGCAAAGTTTGAAATCATTGGTAAGGAAGAAGAAGTCAAAGTAAAGAAACCAGAATTAAAAAGACTCCCAGCACATCTGAAGTATGTTTTTCTAGAAGAAGATGAGAAAAAGCCAGTTATCATCAATAATTCTTTGTTTCTACAAGAAGAAGAACAGTTGATAGAAATTCTGAAAGCTAATAAAGGAGCAATTGGGTGGTCAATATCAGATCTTAAAGGTATTAGCCTAACTTATTGTATGCATAAGATCTTTATGGAAGAGGATTATAAACCGAGTGCTCAACCACAGAGAAGGTTAAACCCTGTAATGAAGGAGGTGGTCAGAAAAGAAGTGTTAAAACTTTTAGAAGTAGGTATTATTTATCCAATCTCTGACAGTGAATAGGTAAGTCCAGTTCAGGTGGTTCCAAAGAAAGGCGGAATGACAGCAATTCACAATGATAAGAATGAACTTATTCCCACTCGGACAGTTACTTGATGGCGAATGTGCATTGATTACAGAAAGTTAAATAAAGCAACTAGGAAGGATAATTTTCCTCTTCCTTTCATGGACCAGATGTTAGAAAGATTAGCAGGTCAAGCTTTCTATTGCTTCCTAGATGGATATTCTGGATACAATCAAATTGTGGTAGATCCAAAAGACCAAGAGAAGACAACCTTTACTTGTCCTTTTGGTATCTTTGCCTATAGAAAGATGCCATTTGGATTATGTAATGCTCCAACTACTTTTCAAAGGTGTATGCAGGTGATTTTTGTAGATCTTTTAGAAAAGTGTATTGAAGTTTTCATGGATGATTTTTCAGTCTTTGGAAATTCTTTCCAAAGGTGTTTGGCGAATTTGGATACTGTTCTTAAAAGATGTGTTCAGACAAATCTTGTTCTTAATTGGGAGAAATGTCATTTTATGGTAAAGGAAGGAATTGTGTTGGGACATAAAATTTCTGCTAAAGGGATTGAGGTAGATAAAGCCAAAGTGGAAATCATTGAGAAATTGCCTCCACCAACAAATGTAAGGGGGATCAGGAGTTTTCTAGGTCATGCTGGATTTTATAGAAGATTCATTAAAGATTTCTCAAAAATTGCTAAACCGTTGAGTAATCTTCTTATGAAGGATGCGTCTTTTGTGATGAATGAAGAATGTTTGAAAGCTTTCGACATATTGAAGAGCAAATTAGTGTCAGCTCCAGTAATTGTAGCTCCTGATTGGAATAAAAATTTTGAGCTAATGTGTGATGCAAGTGATTATGCTATAGGAGTTGTTCTTGGCCAGCGAACAAAGCGGATTTTTCATCCAATTTATTATGCCAACAAAGTTCTGAATGATGTTCAATTGAATTATGCTACCACAGAAAAAGAATTTCTAGCTATCGTTTATGCTCTAGAGAAATTTAGACCTTATCTTATTGGGTCTAAGGTGATTACCTATACAGATCATGTAGCTATCAAATACTTGTTGACAAAGCCAGATTCTAAGCCACGTCTGATTCGATGGGTACTACTTTTGCAAGAATTTGATGTGGAGATCCGTGATAAGAAAGGGAGTGAGAACTTGATTGCTGATCATTTGTCACGGTTAGTCAACAAGGAGGTTACTAGCACAAAACCAGAGATCTGGGAATCTTTTTCAGATGAAGCACTTATGTATATTCAGCAGAGGCCATGGTTTGTTGATATGGCTAATTTCAAAGCTGCACGGGTCATGCCAGAAGATTTAACTTGGCAACAAAGAAAGAAATTTTTGCATGATGCTAAGCAGTTCGTCTGGGATGATCCTTATTTGTTCAAGATTGGAGCAGATAATCTTCTGATGAGATGTGTGACAAATGAAGAAGCAGAAGGGATTCTTTGGCATTGTCATGATTCACCTTATGGGGGACATTTTAATGGAGAAAGAACAGCAGCAAAAGTTCTTCAATCAGGGTTTTATTGACCAACTTTATTTAAAGATGCCCCATAATCACGCTAGAAATTGTGATAAATGTCAAAGAGCAGGGATGATCACTAAACGTCATGAGATGCCATTACAAGGCATTTTAGAGGTTGAGGTTTTTGATTGTTGGGGTATTGACTTTGTGGGACCCTTTCCTCCATCTTTCAACAATGAATATATTTTGGTAGCAGTGGATTATGTGAGTAAATGAGTGGAAGCATTAGCTTGTTCTAAAAATGATGCTAGCACGGTAATTAAATTTTTGAAGAAGCAGATATTTACGCATTTTGGAACTCCAAGAGTGTTGATTAGTGATGGGGATCTCATTTTTGCAATTATCAGCTAGAAAAAGTGCTCAAACATTATGGAGTAAAACATAAGGTAGTTGCACCTTATCATCCACAAACCAATGGACAAGCTAAGGTATCTAACAGGGAAATAAAAAGGATCCTGGAAAAAACAGTGACTTCATCAAGAAATGATTGGTCACTCAAATTGGATGATGCTCTTTGGGCTTATAGGACGGCAATGAAGACGTCTATGGGACTCTCACCGTTTCAATTGGTCTATTGGAAAGCATGTCATTTGCCAGTAGAGTTGGAGCATAAAGCGTTGTGGGCTTTGAAATTCTTGAATTTTGATCCTTATGAAACTCAAGGCACACGCAGAAGGCAGATTTTGGAGCTTGAAGAAATGCGATTACATGCATAGATTCATCCAAGGCTTATAAAGATAAGATAAAATTTTATCATGACAGGAAGTTGGTAAATAAAGTTTTTAATCCAGGACAACAGGTACTATTATTCAATTCAAGATTGAAGATATTTCTTGGGAAATTGAAGACAAAATGGTCAGGACCATTTGTAGTAAAAGGAGTGCACCCGCATGGAGCAATTGAAATATTTAATCCAGCTGCTGATGATCCACAGAAAAGTTGGGTAGTGAATGGTCAACGTCTCAAGCCTTATTTAGGGGGAGAAGTGCAACACTTGTCCACAATGCTGCAGTTGGTTGATCCCTGAAATTTTGGGTCAGACTCGTGACGTTAAACAAGCGCTTACTAGGAGGCAACCTAGTGTTCTGTCTGTATTTTTGTTTTTAGAATAGGGTTTGATGTACTCAATTGGAAACTTTGTCTGTTATGATGGTTTGCTTATGATTGTGATGGTTTGATAAGTAATGCTTGATGATGCTTTGAGATTGATTGATGTTGATATGTGCACATTAAATGCTTATACAGGTGATTCACAAGCTTTGTGAACAAATGCATGATGTTGTGATTGTGATTGTGAGATTAAGCAGGATGTGTATGTCAAATGTGAATGAGCTTATATATGAGGTTTTGAGCTCCAAAGTTGTTATGATTGAATGCTATTACTTTGAAAGCATGAATGATTTTGCCCAGGTTTTCTATGATTGAATCAGTTGCTTGTTTTGCATCATATGATCAAGGCCATTTGTTGGTAACCCATTTTATTGGCCAAATTCATGAAGTTAGCCCAGTAAAAAAGAACACTTTGTGTTCTATCCTTTGAACCCTTAGCCTTGAACATAATTTGAAAACCCTTGGTGAAAAGCTTTACCTTGAGTTAAGTAGAAAATCTTCTGTGGTATTGATAAATGTTCAAGTTTGGAGTTGTTGGGAAATTATGAAAAAGAAAAAGGAAAGCATTGAGCTAAGAGCTAAGAAATAAGAATTTGAAAAGAGAAAGAAAAGAAAAGAAAAAGTAAAGCTCAATGCAAAAGAAAGTTGGGAATAAATAAGAATGATTGTGTTGATATGATTCTCTTAACTTAAGGGTTTTGTGATCTAGAAAAACCAATTTTCTTGTTAGCCCAGCCACGTTATAAGCCATTGAAAAGTCCTTGTGATGATTCATGCTTGTGAATGTATTTGATTGTGGTTAAATGAAAGACAAAGTCAATTCATGTGACATTGTGATAGTAGAGTGAATAAGTGATTACCTCTTATACACTTGTGTTTGAGTGAAACACTTTACCTAGTGAGGAAATATTCCATGAGTACATGAACATCCATGTTTAGTTGATTGATCATTCATGAAAAATAGCATTTGTTGGATATTAAGTGACTTTGTGAACACCAAAGCATGTGCATGTCTTGATTGAAATCTTTGTCATGAGTTGAATTGAAGTTTGTACTTATCTTGAAAAGAGAAATTTTGAATGGAGTGAACCATTGTATGGATTGGGAGAAGATTGAGTTACATCTTGTTTGCTTGAGGACAAGCAAAGTTCTAAGTTTGGGGTTGTGATAACAGTTGAAAAACTGTTATTTTCATGCTTAAAATTGATACTAAAAGAAACCTTTAACACTTAGAAACTAGCTTGAAATCATGTTTTTGGTTATATTTTCAGAAATAAGAGAGCTGGACAGGTTTATGCTTGATTTCAGTGTTTTATGCAGGTTTTAAGGTGAATTTGGTGAAAGAAGTGAAGAAGGATAGGAATGGAATCAGAAAAGACATCAAAAAGTGCAAAAGGAGAAGTCGAAGTTACCGCTCAACAGTATGAGCGGCACTCAGAAACCCACGTTGGATCCGCTGAGGGTGAAAATGTCGTTGAGGGGAAGAAAACAACTCACGCACTTACTGCTGAGCGGCACTTTTATGGGCTTGGGCCTAATTTTTCTGTATTTTTAGAATAATATATAAGCTTTAGGACGTCCTAGGGTTTGTATCTTTGGCATAGACAAAGCAAACACTCTCTTTTCCACCCCTTTGAAGGAAGATCTTGGATGCTCAAGCTACCTCATCCTCTTTCTAGGGTTTTATCCTTCATTCTTTCATTATTATTCATCTAGCTTCACCATGAATATGGTGAACTAAACCTTGTATTGTTGTTGAGGAATCAATGTAGTCTGGTGAAACTCTCTGTTACGACTGTCGCGGTCATACAAATTTGATGTGCAGAAATTAATGCAGTATAACTAGGATTTGACTCCTAGGTCATCTCTCAAGGACCAATTTTTATGTGGTTCGGTCTTAGATTTATCACGAAGTGGGGGGGGTTTTGTGATTTGTGGTACGGAAAAATAAATTAAAACTGGAATTAAAATAAGACAGAATTAAAAACACTGAAGTAAATTTTAAAGATAGTAAAATCAACACAGTAAAAGATGGTAAAAACGGAAAGCAATAAATTGAAAAACGGTAAAATTAAACGATGCGGAAAATAATAAATGGTAAAATAAAAGAGACGGTGAAAATGAAATTTATCAAAGATTTAATACTTGAAAATAAATTCCTGGACAGTGAAAATAAAAATTACAGTAACACACTACATGCTTGAGAAATTAAAACACTACAATTGCACTGTTTGAAATGGAAATCCAGAGAGGAAGAGAAAGAGGAAGAGGCGAGAGCCTCTTCCAGGGCTGTCCTAAACTACTCCTAATTCCTACGCCTAAAAACTCTTATCCCCATTCTAATTGCTGCTTCCAACTTATAGCCACTTCTCTGAATAAACTGTATGTCATTTCTTCATTCCAGCCAGCTTTCCCGTGATGTGCTTGTCTGATGTGCCAAATAAAATAAGGTGGGAGGCCCTCCATTTGTTTGTGCTGTGTGCTTTTACCAAAGGTTGGGTCCCTAATCCTTGTCTTCTTCTTCTCCCTTGGACGTGAATGCTCCATCTTTGTGCTGAACGTGAATCCCACATTGCTGTTGTGCTTCTGCTGGACCCAGCTTGTGTGGATGCGTGAATTGTTTTCCATTGCACAACGTCTTCACTTCTCTGCTGGACCGTGAATCCTTCATGCTTGTGGCTGCTGGAAACTGAAGTGTGGACGTGTGCTGGTCCAGCTTTGCTACCATCCGTGTGCATGTGACATGCTTCCTGCTGCTTCACTGTAATTTATTCCCGTGCACACCAACTAAGTGGAATCCCGTGAGCTTCTGGTTTTCCGCGGTGGTTTTCTCTCCAGCCAGGCCATGACCGAGAGCTCCATGGCTAGATGCGTGAATGTCCAGCCCATCATCATGTGCATCTCTTTGCTCAAAACTGAACGTGAAACTCTTCTTTCATCCCTAATAAAAACTCTCTCCATCTCGGTGGCTTGATGTGTGTTGTGAGTGCCTCCCAAGCTCTGGATGCAAAACTTGCTGGACTGGTGGAGGACGGTGCAGTTGCTGGTTGTCCTCTCTTCCACTGGATAGTTATGTTGGGAAGATTGGAGATGTTGGATGTGGCTTCTCCCATTTCTGGTGCAGGCCGTGAAGGCTCGGTGATAGCTGGAGCTGCTTCTGGAATCCTCTTTACATTTGTGAACGTGGAAGTGCATCCCCTTCATAAGTGCACCACTAAAATTCATTCCTTTGTGGGTCATATAATACTTTGACTTGTGTGAGCTCCTCCCTTCACGTGACCACTCTTCGTTATGAGAATATTATTTCCTTTTCTAGTGGAGATCCCCACTTTTATTCCATTTGTTTTACCAAAAGTTCCGTGCAGTATTCATTCTTTCAATCAAGTGGTTTCGTTCAAGAATAAGTGGTCTCCTTTTAATTTACAACGTCGGTGTACTTTTCATCAAATTTTCATTCTACAATGTTTCCAAAACTATCATGTCCACACGGCCCCACTCATTCACGGTGCATGCCTCTTCATTCTCCATTCTTTTTGTGGTATACTTCCATCCAGACATCATCCAATATGCTGTGACAACATATCATTCACATTAGCAAGCATATGATTTTACGAGGCAGTGTGGTGTATTCATAGTGTTTCTTCCAAGTAAATAACCGTGTGTAACTTAAATGTTCTTCCCAATATCCCAAAATGTTTTTCCAAATTTTCCTGCAAAATAATTAATAGAAATAATTAACTTAGATAATTCAAATTAATCAAAATAAGAATTTCTAAACAAATTAAGCACAATTACCAAAAATGGGAAAATACTGGACATTTAAACATAATTCCCCGATTAATTCTAGTACAATAAACTAAGTGAAGTGAAGAAAATATTGACTCATCAAAATAGACCACACTTAGTCTTTTGCACTCCTGGGCAAAATTAAGACGCAAATCAGAGAATGGTTCAACGGACTTTTAGAAACGGTGACACAAAACTCGACAGACAGAAAAATAAAAACTCGCAAGAAAACAAACAGAATTTACACAGTTCTCAAGAATTCTGGACAGAGAAAAGATGTAGATAAGATCCAACACGTAATCAAGAAAAACAGATACTTACAGAAATTATCCAAGCAATTCAATGTATGGCAAAAATAATTAATCAGTTCAAGAGGTGATTCAAAAATAACAAAACCTCACAGATGCACTCACAGTGTTTCTCTCAAGTGTCTAGGGTAAATAATAATATCAGCTCGATGTACTCAAGAAAACAAACACAAGTAGACTTGGCAAGCTTCTAATTATCAATACTTAAAACATATGCATGTTCAGATCAAAAGGTCTTTACTGGGTTGTAATGGGGCCAAGGACAGGGGAGGATAAATATGGATAAGTAGCTATAGCTCAGAATAAATAGAGGAGCACTGGGGAAAAAAATGTAAACACAGTGAAATCTCACCCAAACCTCTAATTCAATCCTCTTCTCGACTCCATTATTCACAAAATTATTTTTCAATTTTTCTCTTTTTCTCATCATTTTTTTTTTATCCTGTCTTTTTTTTTTTTTTTTTTTTTTATCACACAACAGGATATAAATTATCATTTCAAAACATGATGAGGAACCAACTAGCCAATTCATCAGAATTCCCAAGGAGACCACACTTATTCACAAAATACTTCTATAGCTCCAGACTTTCCTAAGGTTAAGGTAATCATTTGTTTTTCACTTAGGATCAGTGTATGAGCTTCAACATAAAGAAATATATACAGTATAGGCTCAAAGGGGTTATCAAAGGATAATAACAAGGTAGGCTTATTTGGCTAAAGAGGCTCAAGAACAAAAATGCCTTTATCACGTCTGAACATGCATATCAATCAAGTATATCAAAAAGAATCAAGCCAAGGCATATGTGCAAGCATTCAAGATACATATCACACACAAGAAAGAAAATTAAGTGGCTCAAATCTCACACAGGGTATTCGTTACAATCAAATCAACCTCTTAAACACATAATCATCTTTCCAGGCAGAGAAAAGCAAGGATTTCAAACCATAAGTATTAAGTAAGTGAAGGAAAAATCTACAACTTAAACATCATCCAGAAATCAAGAAAAAAATGTAAAATTTATTGCACACAAAACTCGATAAAAATAACTTAAAACAGAAAAAATTAACACTCAAAAACAAAAAAAAAAATTTAACACACAAAATACAATCTAACAGAAAAATCAGAAAAATCAGAATTTCTTCCCAGTAGACCACACTTAAATCACACAATGTCCTCAGTGTGTCACAATCATCAGATTATCAATTTCAGAGCAGCAAATAATATAGACAAGTGCAATAAAAAGTTAGGAAAAATGGGAAGAAATTTTTCAGTAACATCCATCAGCAGATGTTATCAGGGACATCCATCAGCAGATGTCTTAAACACCTAGCACCCATCAGTAGATGCTAATATTTTTTATTATTTTTATTTATTTATTTTATTTTTTATTTTTATTTTATTTTTTTTTTAATTGAAAAAGGAGACCGGTACTGTGACAACAGTCTCGGTGACAAAGACCGGAACTGTTGCTACAGTGGAAAGCAATCTGGCTATAAATGAGGCATTCCTCCGCGTCCAGCGCCATTTCTGACCCCTCACTCTCTCTCTACTCCTCTGCTCTCTCAACTCTCTCTTCTCCTCTGCTCTCTCAACTCTCTCTTCTCCTCTGCTCTCTCAACTCTCTCTTCTCCTCTGCTCTCTCAACTCTCTCTTCTCCTCTGCTCTCTCAACTCTCTCTTCTCCTCTGCTCTCTCAACTCTCTGCTCTCTAGCGTCTGGATCTGCGAGGAAGCTCTGCCACCGTGCCATCTGAAGAATCTGAGATCTGTGAGGAGCCTCTGCCTCAGCGCCTTCGGAGCGTCTGAGATCTGCGTCAAGCTTCTGTAAGCCCTACTACTCCGGGTAAGTTCTCTGCACCTTGGATCTCTATTTCTTCCTTTTCTGCTTCTCTTTAAGTTTTTCGTCCTTAAGCTTTCTGCTCTTTTCTTTGCTTTTATTACCATCCTGCTTTCCTGCTTTCCATTTTTTTCTTCTGCTTATTATGCTTCTTTCTTCTCCTTTTCAAATTTTTTTTTTTTCATATTTTTGAAACTGAAAACACTTAAACACATAAATCACAACTGTCTAAAAACTTAAGGGGTATATCGGCTGGAAACCAGACGTTAATCTCCCTTCGATTGAAGGTATTGCAGAGACAATCGGGTAGAACAACGCCACGTACCCCACTTAAAACTAAACAAACACATAAACATAATATACAAGAACAATATGGACAAGAACAACCGGACAACTGGACATAGATCCGTTTAGGACCCTTTGCGAGGACCGTGAAACAGATCTGAGACCAAACACAGAAATATCAAAGACTGACAGGACAAAATAAATTTGAAAGGAAACAAGAACAAATAAAGAAAACACTGAATTAAGAATCTAATGTTTTTATGTTTTTTTTTTTTTTTTTTTTTTTTTTTTATGTTATGCTTATTTTTCTTGTTTTTGTTCTTTTTATATGTATTTATTTTTTATTTATGTATTTGTATATTACGAGAGGAAGGATGAGTGATATGGAATCAGAGAGATATACCAGTCAACGATGGCGTCCTACAGATGATCAGATCACGATGATGACCAAAATCTACAACTATGGGGTCACACACCCAAGCCGAGCGCAAGTCGTCGAGATCGCGTCTCGACTAAGGACCTTCGGCGAAGCCACTGAATACAACGTGCACTGCTGGTTTAACAACCATGGCAATCGGGTCAGGCGCTGGCAAGCGGAGATAGACCCCACAGGCACTCTCTTTTCACAACTGCCGCTATACATGTACGGTAAGAACTCTCATCATACCTCCATTGAAATTTTTTCACTTCCTCTTCTATTATTAACACATGTTTTTTATTTTTTTATTTTTTTATTTTTTTATTTTTTTGTTTGAAAGAAAACAACTGGGTGATAATGAGGGCACCGAGGCTGCTGAATTTGTTTCCAGTTCCGATCATTATCGATGACGATAAAAATGAACGAGAAATTCCTCCACCAAAGCCTCCGCTCGTGACTTTTCGAACCAGAGCTCCCTCAACGGAGCTCTCCCTTAGACCACCACAACCAGCTCGAGAATTCTTCCAGTTTTAATGTTTTGTTTATTTATTTTTTTTTTATGTTTTTGTTGGCCGAGTGTGGCCAGAATATGGACAAGGCATGTAATCTGAACAATTATATTTTTTTATGTTTTTAAATTTTTTTTTTTTTTTTATGTTGTTTTTGTTTTTTATTTGGTTTGTAATATTAACGATCACTAAAGATCGACCCCCGAACATCTTTTAATTTCATATATGAATCTACTGCAATTTCATTTTCAGATATGTTAAATCTCCAATTTTCCATTACTGTAATTTTTGCTCTTATGACCGAATGAAATCTTTCTTAGTCAAATTTTTCAATCAATAATCTGTATGCACACAACTAAGAAATTATATTTACAGTGAAGGAAAATAAGGAAAAATAAGATCTGAAGTGAAAAATTTTTATTGGTATAAAATAATAAGATACTGAGGGTCGAAAAATTATGGACTACACGCAAAACAATTTTTTGAAAATGTTTTTTCGAATTTTTTTTTTCTTTTTAGTAAAAACACTAAAAATCACGAAGCAAATAAAGCACAGAACACATTTTTTTTTTTAAATATATGAAAAATAAATATATGTACATCTCATAACAATTAAATTTGAAAAGAAAAATTTTTGCACACTTAAAAAAAATTATCACAAATAAATTTTTTTTTTTTTTTTTAAAAATAATAACTGGAAAACTAATAAAGAAAAATAAAAGGAAAAATAAACATAAAAGAAAACGAAATTCAGAATCTTCCCGAGACCATACTTAAATTACACTGTCCTAAATGTTTTCTAAGCAAAAGATCATAAACTAAAACAACAAACAGATAAAGGACAAGTGCACTAAAAATATGAAAACTGGGAAGAAAGAAAAAGAAAACTTCCCTGGTCAGGGTGGCAGTTGCCAATTTTGGATTTGTAGGGAGATGTTCTTTGCTTCAGGATCCAGTATGAAATTGTTGAGGACGAACTGCTTCATCCTCCAGATTTGATCAAGCAGTGAAATGTCCTCCACCGCCGGATCTAAGCAGCAAATATTGTTACTGAGCGGATTCAGTAGGTGCTTGTTGATCTTTGAACTGTCAGTGTCAGCACCTTTGTTTTCCACTGTGGGTGTATGTTGATCAAATTTATACGTACCTCCTGCAACATGGTTAGTGCAATGTGGTTCCGCAGAAATTTCATGCAGGGGTATGACACCCAATTCTAGTGTAATAGGCTGAACCTCAGATAAATCCTCATAACATGAATCGGTTTCAAATGTAGAAATAATATCTTTAACAGGCTCAGATTCATGTTCAGAGGGAGAATTAAAAACATGCTCAGCAACAATATGATTACAAGCATACCTATCATCAGCATAATCTTTAATAACACAGTCAACAGAATAATCAATTTGCGGTATGCTTACCTCTACTTCCTTGAAGATTGGTAAAGTAGTGGAGGATGAAGGTGGTCTACCTGGTTCAGGATTACTGCTTACTTCTGCCGGGTCCCCAAAATTTTCATCAGTCTCCTCAGGTACAAGAGTGGCCATCTGCCTGATCTGATCACTCAGATTCTGTATGGCAGCTTGAGTTTCCTGCTGGAACTCCATGCTCTCTTGCTTGAACTGCATGTTCCCTTTCTGAAACTGAATGTTCTGCATTGTCATCTGCTCTAGTAACTCCTTTAATGTAGGTTCAGAAATAGAAGGCTGAGGAGTTATTTGAATAGGAGAATCATACTGCTGACTCTCATATTGTGGAACTGGCTCCCAAAGAGAGCTCTCAGAAATTGGATGATGGAACATATTGTTCTCATCATAAAAATCAGCAGATTTAAAATCAAAGTAATATGCAGAATAAGAATCATAATCATAGACATTGGCAGAATAAGCATTATTCACAACATTAAAATAGGTAGACATGGAAAAATAAAAAGTAAAAACTAAAAACTAAAAATTACGAATCAGATAAAACAAAACACATTTATACATGCTACAAGCACACACAAGACAGAACATCAATAGTAAAAATTTTTAATTAATTTTTTTTTTTTAATTTTCAATTTTTTTTTAATAACAACTAAATACAGAACATAGCACAATTAAACACATATATACACAATATATATTAACACAGTAAAAATCTAAAACAAAAACCTGGATCTGAAGTGACAACGCCGCCAAAATTTGTTGAAGGTGTCGTTATCGCCTACAGAAATATACAAGACAAAACACACAAAACAAACATATTAACAGAACAAAACTTTATACAACAAAAATCTAAAACCAAACCTCCATTGATTGGTCCCCGGCAGCGGCGCCAAAATTTGTTGAAGGTGTCGTTATCGCCTGCAAAAATATACAAGACAAAACACACAAAACAAACATATTAACAGAACAAAACTTTATACAACAAAAATCTAAAACTAAACCGTTATTGATCCCCGGCAACGGCGCCATTTTGATGAACGGGTCGCACCGCTCACAAAAATTGTGCATAAAAGAAATGCAGTATAGTTTACTAGGAAGTGACTCCTAGGTCGTCTCTCAAGGACCAATTTGAGTGGTTCAGTCTCAGATTTAACACGAAGTGGGGGGGGTTTTCTGGATGTTTTGTGCGGTAAAATAAAATTGGAAATTGGAAATAAAACAGCAGAAAAATTAAAATAAATTAAAACTGGGATTTAAACACAATTGAATTTAAAAATACTGAAATAAATTTAACGACGGTAAAAACTGAACGGTAAAAGACGGTAAAAATAGACAATGGAAAATTTAGCAGTGTTTGAAATTAAAATGCTGGAACAATAAACATGCAGAAAACATAACAGCAGTGTAAATAAAATTTACCCAAAGCAACAGTGAAAATGAATAGTAAAAACAACGTTGAAAATAAACTGAACGGTAAAACGCAATGACAGAATTTAACGGTGCAGAAAATCATGAACGGTAAATTGAACAGATAAAAGTACTTGACTGAAAATGAAATTCATGAAAGTTTCAACATTTAAATTAAAATTCTTGAACAATACCATTAAAAATGAACTAGCAAAGGTGACACAGCTTAAGAAATTAAAACTACATTTTGGCACTGTTTGAAATAGAAATTCAGAACCTCTGGAAGAGAGGAACCGAGAGTTGCTTCCTAACTATCCTAAATCCTACTCCTCAAATCTCTAATCCTAAAATCTAATGACTTTGCTTCTCTGCCTGCTCTCCTTTTATTTCCAAAAGTCAGGAACATCCTCCTTCAATTCAGCAAGATTTTGTGTTTTGTCTCCGTAGCTTGCTTCCTATTTTCTTCCAGACTTGTGTTTTTGTGCTAGTAGCTTAAGACTTTCTGCACCTCCTAGCCATGCAAAACAAATAGGGTGGGACCCTCTATTTCTTGTAGGCATGCGGCTATTCTTCTCTGCATTCCAAAGCATGAATCAACTCCTATTCCTTTCCACTTTCGACCCCTCTTCACGATGCTGGAGCTGCTGTAATTCTTCACCAAAGCTTCACTTACGGCCTTCTCCTCTTTTGGTGGCTTCTTCTTTGCTGCACCCTGAATGCTTCTCCTTGCTGCTGGATGGCTACGTGAAGTTTACTGCCCCACGTGAACTCCTCTCTTCAACCATGACAGCACCTCAAGCTCTCTTCTTCTCATTCATCCAAAATCCAACACCATGGGTGCCACTTCTTTTTCTTCTTTCTTCTCTCGTGAATCACCATTCTTTTCGGTGCTCCTCCAAGCTGGATGCTGCCTCCCTTGCTTCTGGAACGCAACTCCCTGCTGCATCCGTTCTTCATCTCCGCTGGATGGCTGCACCTTCCAACCAACCGTGAGCTCTTCTTTTCTTGCTGGAACAAACTCCTCACGTGTTGCTGCTTCTTGGTTCCGTGAGCTTTTGCTAGAACAATTCTTAGTGGTGGATGGACCTATATTTCAGCATGTAGCAGCTTACACCTTTGGAGCTCTTTGGACGTTAGCTTTCAACCAAGTGGTGGCCTCTTTATTGAAGTTCACGTTTGTTGGATGGGTAAGGTGAAAGCAACGTTTTCCCTTCTTTCATCCAGAAATGCTTTGCTCTTCTTTCCTTCTTTTCCCGTAAACTCCAACCTATACAACACATGTGTGATCTGCATTTTTCTTTTGGTGGGGCCGTGACATTCTTCCCTTCATAATACCAATTTCATAAACTTTACCATTCCATTTTGGAAGTCCTTTATGTGTATGTGAGCTTCAACTTCCAACGTGGGCCATGAAGCATCTTTCCTTGATAAAATTCAGACTTTGTTTTGGAGATGCTACGTGATATGGATCACTAAATAACAAAATGGAATAAAAGTGAGTGGTGGCCCATATGTTGTCTCCTTTATAAAATGACAAAAGAAACACAACCAATATGCACTCTTTTTTTATATGGCCGTGACATTGATTCTTGTTCCTCTTAGAAACCAAATTGAAAACAAAAGAATTTTGCTTTGCATTATTTTTCCATGACCGTGTGCATCTTAAGACAAATGGCAGCCACTTTCTTCAAAAGCCGTGAGTTGCAACATGGT
This sequence comes from Vigna nakashimae, assembly GCA_034642375.1. Lineage (NCBI taxonomy): Eukaryota > Viridiplantae > Streptophyta > Magnoliopsida > Fabales > Fabaceae > Vigna > Vigna nakashimae. The sequence goes on along the minus strand of CM067760.1, from coordinate 18,631,250 downwards.
TTCCAAACCAACCAATATTACTTCTTGAAATGAGCTTTAAAATGTGCCAACATGAGTGTTGAATCCTTGAGTGTTGGGATGTCTTAGCACCGTCCAATGATCAATTCCAGCCACCACAAGTATCAAACAACAAGCAAACAATGCAAACAAATTAGCAGTCACTCAAACAGTCAGCACTAGACTGACATAGGAGAGTAAAACAAATACTGGGAACAACACAGAACGAATTTGAACAAAATAAAAACTACACATGAAAATAGACATCCAGACGAAACTATGAAAAAAAATTGCATGCAAAACGGATAAGAATTGTATTCAAACGAAGACACACAAGTTGACACAACATTCACGCAGCACTGGGATGACATAGGAGAGTAAACAAATTACTGGGAACAGTACAGATCGAATTTGAACAAAGTAAAAACTATACATGAAACTAAACATCTAGACGAAACTATGAAAAAAAATTGAATGGAAAACGGATACGAATTGAACTCGAACGAGGACAAACAAGTTGACACAAAATTCACACAGCAACCAGCGAAAATTGAAGTGGCTGAAATGCATTGGGCTCAATTGTCATTTCTCATTTAGCCTTCAAATGTCCCAAAACGTTATCCAAAATTTTCCCGTAATTAATAATGCAAAATAATAAGCTCAGAGAATTCAAATTAGTTAAAATAAGAATTTTCGATCAAATTAAGCACAATTAGGAAAAACAGGAAAATACCGGATGTTTAAGCACAATTCCCCGACTAATTTTAGTACAATAAACTAAGTGAAGTGAATAAAATATTGACTCATCAAAATATCCCCGGCAGCGGCGCCAAAATTTGTTACGACTGTCGCGGTCATACAAATTTGATGTGCAGAAATTAATGCAGTATAACTAGGATTTGACTCCTAGGTCGTCTCTCAAGGACCAATTTTTATGTGGTTCGGTCTTAGATTTATCACGAAGTGGGGGGGGGTTTTGTGATTTGTGGTACGGAAAAATAAATTAAAACTGGAATTAAAATAAGACAGAATTAAAAACACTGAAGTAAATTTTAAAGATAGTAAAATCAACACAGTAAAAGATGGTAAAAACGGAAAGCAATAAATTGAAAAACGGTAAAATTAAACGATGCGGAAAATAATAAATGGTAAAATAAAAGAGACGGTGAAAATGAAATTTATCAAAGATTTAATACTTGAAAATAAATTCCTGGACAGTGAAAATAAAAATTACAGTAACACACTACATGCTTGAGAAATTAAAACACTACAATTGCACTGTTTGAAATGGAAATCCAGAGAGGAAGAGAAAGAGGAAGAGGCGAGAGCCTCTTCCAGGGCTGTCCTAAACTACTCCTAATTCCTACGCCTAAAAACTCTGATCCCCATTCTAATTGCTGCTTCCAACTTATAGCCACTTCTCTGAATAAACTGTATGTCATTTCTTCATTCCAGCCAGCTTTCCCGTGATGTGCTTGTCTGATGTGCCAAATAAAATAAGGTGGGAGGCCCTCCATTTGTTTGTGCTGTGTGCTTTTACCAAAGGTTGGGTCCCTAATCCTTGTCTTCTTCTTCTCCCTTGGACGTGAATGCTCCATCTTTGTGCTGAACGTGAATCCCACATTGCTGTTGTGCTTCTGCTGGACCCAGCTTGTGTGGATGCGTGAATTGTTTTCCATTGCACAACGTCTTCACTTCTCTGCTGGACCGTGAATCCTTCATGCTTGTGGCTGCTGGAAACTGAAGTGTGGACGTGTGCTGGTCCAGCTTTGCTACCATCCGTGTGCATGTGACATGCTTCCTGCTGCTTCACTGTAATTTATTCCCGTGCACACCAACTAAGTGGAATCCCGTGAGCTTCTGGTTTTCCGCGGTGGTTTTCTCTCCAGCCAGGCCATGACCGAGAGCTCCATGGCTAGATGCGTGAATGTCCAGCCCATCATCATGTGCATCTCTTTGCTCAAAACTGAACGTGAAACTCTTCTTTCATCCCTAATAAAAACTCTCTCCATCTCGGTGGCTTGATGTGTGTTGTGAGTGCCTCCCAAGCTCTGGATGCAAAACTTGATGGACTGGTGGAGGACGGTGCAGTTGCTGGTTGTCCTCTCTTCCACTGGATAGTTATGTTGGGAAGATTGGAGATGTTGGATGTGGCTTCTCCCATTTCTGGTGCAGGCCGTGAAGGTTCGGTGATAGCTGGAGCTGCTTCTGGAATCCTCTTTACATTTGTGAACGTGGAAGTGCATCCCCTTCATAAGTGCACCACTAAAATTCATTCCTTTGTGGGTCATATAATACTTTGACTTGTGTGAGCTCCTCCCTTCACGTGACCACTCTTCGTTATGAGAATATTATTTCCTTTTCTAGTGGAGATCCCCACTTTTATTCCATTTGTTTTACCAAAAGTTCCGTGCAGTATTCATTCTTTCAATCAAGTGGTTTCGTTCAAGAATAAGTGGTCTCCTTTTAATTTACAACGTCGGTGTACTTTTCATCAAATTTTCATTCTACAATGTTTCCAAAACTATCATGTCCACACGGCCCCACTCATTCACGGTGCATGCCTCTTCATTCTCCATTCTTTTTGTGGTATACTTCCATCCAGACATCATCCAATATGCTGTGACAACATATCATTCACATTAGCAAGCATATGATTTTACGAGGCAGTGTGGTGTATTCATAGTGTTTCTTCCAAGTAAATAACCGTGTGTAACTTAAATGTTCTTCCCAATATCCCAAAATGTTTTTCCAAATTTTCCTGCAAAATAATTAATAGAAATAATTAACTTAGATAATTCAAATTAATCAAAATAAGAATTTCTAAACAAATTAAGCACAATTACCAAAAATGGGAAAATACTGGACATTTAAACATAATTCCCCGATTAATTCTAGTACAATAAACTAAGTGAAGTGAAGAAAATATTGACTCATCACTCTCATATATGGAATTTGTTTTAACATCTTATTTTTAAGACTTATGCTTTCTTTCATCATTAGTTAGGGATTTTCCTCTTTGCGTAATGCTTGCTTTGTTTAACTCATTCATTGCTATGATTATTGATTTTGTCGATATGGGAACGTACGGGAAAATCTAGATCCGGGGAATTTCTCCCAATAGCATATTGGTTGTCGTTAAGCTCCTGCACTTAAGAACTAATTACTAGGAATGCTAGGAATTGTATGAACTCGTAATTAAGGATAGGCCTTCTTGCAAGGTGATTTAGAGAGTGGCATTAACATTGATGAAAAGAATGATGAATTCCTGAAGTATATGAGAGTGGATAACATGAAATTGATAACGCCCAACAACATACTCATCCATCTAATTCATTGAAGTGTTTGTATTATGTTTTTCTCCATTGATCAAATTCATGCATACATATTTATTTACTGTCTTTTGCATCTAAACCTAAAATCAATTTGTTCTCAAGTCTTAAATAATCAAGAAATCATATAGCTAAACTAGGCCGTGAGTCCTTTGGGAAAACGATACTTGGTCTTACCATATTTTATTACCTGATACGATTCAGTCACACTTGCCGATTGTTAAACAAGTCTGTGGCGCCGTGTTTCGATGTTCATAAATTTGTCATCAGGGGCAGACCAGAGGTGGCTGATATGGTTTATGCTTTGACTGGAGCTGAGGCGGCTAGCTCAGGTAATCTCATTACTGGTTATTGTCTGTTGTTTGGGAGGTCGTGTTGTGTATTTTTTGATTATGGAGCGACGCACTCCTTCGTGTCAGAGTCTTGTGTAGATAAATTGGGGTTGGCAGTGGAAGAGCTACAATATGATCTGATTGTATCTACTCCCACTTCTGGGTTGGTTAAGACATCTACGATTTGTGCTAGATGTTCTATGGTAGTAGAAGGGCGTCAATTCAAGGTGAACTGGATTTGTTTACCTCTACAAAGGTTAAAGGTGATCTTAGGGATGGATTGGCTATCTGTCAATCGTATCCTTATAGACTGTAGTGAGAAGAAGCTATTTTTTCCTGAGGTTGAGGAGCCGACATTGTTATCTCCGAGGCAAGCGAGGCAAGAATTGGCTGGTGGTTCAGTTTGTTTCATGGTGCTAACTCATCTAGAGATAGAGCAGCGTAACCAGATAGTGAATCACTCCGTTGTGAGTGACTTTCTTGATGTGTTTCTAGAGGAAGTGCCTGGATTGCCTCCTCAGAGGGAGGTTGAATTCTCTATTGATCTGGTGTCAGGTGCAGGGCCAGTGTCAATAGCTCGTTATCGGATGGCTCCAGCAGAGTTAGCTGAGTTGAAGAAGATTAGAGATCTGTTGGAGAAATAGTTTATCCGACCTAGTGTATCGTTGTGGGGCGCACCTGTGTTGCTTCTTGCTTGTGAAGAAGAAGGATGGTAGCTCTAAGTTATGTATATATTACAGGCAGTTGAATAAGTTAACCATCAAGAACAAGTACCCTTCACTTGATGGATCAGCTGCATGGACCTACAGTGTTCTCTAAGATAGACTTGAGGTTAGGTTATCTTCATATTCTAGTCAAGGTAGGTGATGTGCAGAAAATTGTCTTTAGGTCCAGATATGGTCACTATGAGTATGTGGTTATGCCATTTGGTGTGACTAACTGATGGAGACTAATCCCAGCTATAATCATGCAGACAGAAGCTCTAGGCCAGAAGAAAACAACAGGGTTACTAATAATGCATGTCTTCTAGATAAAGCATCCGCAACAACATTAATACTCCCCTTTTTGTGTTTGATGACATAAGGAAATTGCTCCAAGTATTCCACCCACTTGGCATGTCTCTTGTTTAGCTTTGCTTGCCCTTTAATATACTTGAGAGATTCATGGTCAGTATGTATGATGAATTCTCAAATTACTAAATAATCCTCCCAAGTTTTTAAAGCTCTAATGAGGGCATATAACTCTTTATCATAGGTAGGATAGTTTAAAGTAGGTCCCCTAAGTTTTTCACTAAATTAGGCTACGGGATGACCATCTTGAATTAAAACAGCTCCTATCCCTACCCAGATGCATCACATTCTAGTTCAAAGGCTTTGGAAAAATCAGGCAAGGCTAGAATAGGTGCATGAGTTAACTTATGTTTCAAGGTCTCAAAAGATAAAGCTTGTTTATCACCCCAAAGAAAAGGAACATCTTTCTTGACTAGTTCATTCAAAGGAGCAGCTAGGGTAGAGAAGTCTTTTATAAATCTTCTATAAAAACTGGCTAATCCATGGAAACTTCTCACCTCTCCCACTATTTTAAGGGTTGGCCATTCTTGTATAGCCTTGATCTTCTCAGGATCAACATGTACACCTTCTTTTCCAACAATGAATCCAAGGAAAATTACACTTTCTTGACAAAAAGTACATTTATCAAAGTTGGCAAATAGATGATGTTCTCTAAGAAGAAGCAAGACTTGTTTAACATGACTAAGGTGCTCTTGAAGACCTTGACTATAGATTAAGATATCATCAAAGTAGACCACTAAAAACCTCCATATGCCTTCCCTAAGAACATGATTCATCAACCTCATGAATGTACTTGGAGCATTGGTCAAGCTAAAGGGCATGACTAACCATTCATACAAAGCAAACTTGGTCTTGAAAGCGGTTTTCCATTCATCTCCCTCTTGAATTCTTGTTTGATGATATCCGCTTTTGAGATCAATTTTAGTAAAAATGTTTGCTCCATGTAATTCATCCAACATGTCATTTAATCTGGGAATGAGGTGCCTATATTTAACAGTTATATTGTTGATGGCCCTATAATCTATACACATTCTCCAAGATCCATCCTTCTTAGGAACCAACAACACAGGCACAACACAAGGACTTAAGCTCTTTTGGATCCACCCTTTGTTCAATAATTCATTAACTTGTTTCTCTATCTCTTTTGTTTCCATGGTGTTGGTCCTATAGGCTGGCCTATTAGGAAGGCTTTCCCTAGGCACCATATCTATTTGATGTTCTATTCCCCTCAAAGGTGGTAATCAACTTGGTACCTCTTTAGGAAATACATCATCAAATTCTTTTAAAAGTTTTTGCAACCCCTTTGGTTGAGAACCAAGTTCATAATTTACTTAAACAAGTGTCTCTTTGCAATAGAGAAGAAAATGAGGTTGTCCAAGCAAAAGATTGTTAGAAACTTTTAAGGTTTGAGGTTGGACAACTTCTTTGGTTGAGACATTGTTTACTGATGGACAAATTTATGATCACCAAAATATGATGTCACAAACTTGTTGAACAATCGGCAAGTATGACCGAATCGTTTCAAGTAATAAACTCGGTAAGACCAAGTATCGTTCTCCCAAAGGACTCACGGCCTAGTTTAGTTATGTGATTCTTTGATTAGCTAAGACTTAAGGACGAAATAGTTGGATTGTATTATGCAAAAGATGAAAATAAACATGTATGCATGAGGTTTTGATCAATGGCAAAAGCAAAAGACAAGCACTTTCAATGAAATATATATATGAATATGTTGTTGGGGGTCAATTTCATCTTATCCACTCTTATATATTTTAGGAATTCAACATTCAAGTCATCTTTGTTAATGCCACTCTCTAAATTACCTTGTCAAGAAGGCCTATCCCCATTTACGAGTTCATACAATTCCTACCATTCCTAGTAATTAGTTCTTTTAGCACAGGAGCTTAACGACAACCAATATACTATTGGGAGTAATTCCCCGGATCTAGACTTCCCCGTACGTTCCCCGTATCGACAAAATCAATAATCATGCATTGAATGAGTTAAACAAAGCAAGCCTTGAGCAAAGAGGAAAAACCCTAACTAATGATGAAAGAACGCATAAGTCTTAGATTAAGATGCAAGCACAAATTCCATATATGAGAGCTTCAAAAGATTACATTGATTCCCCAACAAACATACAAGGTTTAGTTCATCATATTCATGGTGAACCTAGATGAACAATAATGAAAGAATGAAGGATAAAACCCTAGAAAGGTGAAGAGGTAGCCTGAGCATCCAAGATCCTCCTTCAAAGGGGTGGAAGAGAGAGTGTTTGCTTCGTCTTTGCCAAAGATACAAACCCTAGGACGTCCTAAAGCTTATATACTATTCTAAAATTACAGAAAATTCAGGCCCAAGCCCATAAGTGTGCCGCTCAGCGGTGAGTGCGTGAGTCGTTTCTTCCCCTCAGCGGCCATTTTGCCCCTCAACGGACCTCCCGTGAGCTCCTGAGTGCCGCTCAGCGGTAAACTGCCGCTGAGCGGTAACTTCGGCTTCTCCTTTTGCACTTTTTGATGTCTTTTCTGATTCCATCTCTCTCCTTCTTCACTTCTTTCACTAAATTCACCTTAAAACCTGCTCAAAAACACTGAAATCAAGCATAAACCTGTCCAGCTCTCTTATTTATGAAAATATGAATAAAAGCATGATTTCAAGCTAGTTTCTAAGTATAAAGGTTGCTTTTTGTGTCACTTTTAAGGATGAAAATAACAGTTTTTCAACTGTTATCATTTACCAAACTCATATTCTTCTCCTGTTTCTCTTTCCTATTTTCCTTTTTCTTTTCCTCATCCAACTTCTTAAAAATTATTTGGTCCTCTCTTACTTGTGAAGGTGTAAGAGGACACAAAACAATTTTCTTGCCCTTGTGTTGAATGTTGATTTTATGAGCACCAAAATATGATGTCACAAACTTGTTTCACAATCGGCAAGTATGACCGAATCGTTCAAGTAATAAACTTGGTAAGACCAAGTATCGTTCTTCCCAAAGGACTCACGGCCTAGTTTAGTTATGTGATTTGTTGATTAGCTAGGACTTACAAACGAAATATTAGAAGTTTAATATGCAAGACAGAAAATAAACATGTATGCATGAAGTTTGATCAATGGCAAAGACAAAAGATAAACACTTTCAATGAAATATATGAATGAATATGTTGTTGGGGGTCAATTTCATCTCATCCACTCTCATACATTTTAGGAATTCAACATTCAAATCATCATTGTTAATGCCACTCTCTAATGTACCATTCTAGATGGCTTCTCCCTAATCACGATTTCATACAATTCCTAGCATTCCTAATGATTAGTTCATGAGTGCAGGAGCTTAACGACAACCAATATAATATTGTCAGTATAATATTGGGAGAAATTCCCCGGATCTAGACTTCCCCGTACGTGCCCGTATCGACAAAACCAATAATCATGCATGGAATGAGTTAAACTATGCAAGCATTAAGCAAAGAGGAAAAACCCTAACTAATGATGAAAGAAAGCATAAATCTTAGATTAAGATGCAAGCACAAATTCCATATATGAGAGCTTCAAAAGATTACATTGATTCCCCAACAAACATACAAGGTTTAGTTCACCATATTCATGGTGAACCTAGATGAATAACAATGAAAGAATGAAAGAATAAACCCTAAAAAGGTGAAGAGATAGCCTGAGCATCCAAGATCCTCCTTCAAAGGGGTGGAAGAGAGAGTGTTTGCCTCGTTTCTGCCAAAGATACTAATTCTAGGACGTGCAAGCCCTTATATACTAATCTAGAGTTACAAAAGATTACAAAAGCCCAAGCCCATAAAGTGCCGCTCAGCGGTGAGTGCGCGTCTCTTTTCTTCCCCTCAGCGGCCATTTTGCCCCTCAGCGGTTCCAACGTGACCTCTTGAGTGCCGCTCAGCGGTAAATTGCCGCTGAGCGGTGACTTCGGCTTCTTCTTTTGCACTTTTTCATGTCTTTTCTAATGTCATCTCTCTCCTTCTTCACTTCTTTCACCAAATTCACCTCAAAACCTGCACAAAAACACTGAAATCAAGCATAAACCTGTCCAGCTCTCTTATTTCTGAAAATATGGATAAAAGGCATGATTTCAAGCTAGTTTCTAAGTCTAAAGGTTGCTTTTAGTATCAATTTTAAGCATGAAAATAACAGTTTTTCAACTGTTATCACAACCCCAAACTTAGAACTTTGCTTGTCCTCAAGCAAACAAAATGTAACTCCATCTCCAACCAATTCATATGATGGTTCACTCATTCAAAATCCTCTTTTCAAGATAAGTAACAACTTCACTCAAACTTATGACCAAGAGTTCAATCAAGATGTGCACATGCTTTAGTATTCACAAAGTCATTTAAATTCCAACAAATGTCATTTTCATGAATGATCAATCAATTAAGCATGGATGTTCATGTGCTTATGGAATATTTCCTCACTAGGTAAAGTATTTCACTCAACACACAAGTGTATAAGAGGTAAAGTGTTTCACTCATTCACTCTACTATCACAATGTCACATGAATCAACTTTGCCTTTCATTTTACCACAATCAAAAACATTCACAAGCATGCATCATCACAAGGACTTTTCAATGGCTTATAATGTGGCTGGGCTAACAAGAAAATTGGTTTTTCTGGATCACAAAATCCTTGAGTTAAGAGAATCATAACAACACAATTATTCTTATTCTTCCCAACTTGCCTTTTCATTTGCATTGAGCTTTGCTTCTTTTTCTTTTCTTTTCTTTTTCTTTTTCTTTGCATATTCTTACTTTTTAGCTCTTAGCTCAATGCTTTTCCCTTTTCATGTTTTCCCAATAACCCCAAACTTGAACATTTATCAATACCACACAAGATCTTCTACTTAACTCAAGGTAAAGATTTTCAATCAAGGGTTTCAGTGTATATTCAAGGCTAAGGGTTCAAAGGATAGAACACAAAGTGTTCTCTTTTAGTAGGCTAACTTTATGAATTTGGCCAATAAAAAGGGTTCCAACAAATGGCCTTGATCATATGATACAAAACAAGCAATTGATTCAATCATAGAAAACCTGGGCAAAGTCATTCATGCTTTCAAAGTAATAGCATTCAACAATAACAACTCTGGAGCTCAAAACCTCACATATAAGCTCATTCACATTTGACATACACATCCTGCTTAATTTCACAATCACAATCATGATATCATGCATTTGTTCACAAAGCTTGTGAATCACCTGTATAAGCATTTTAATGTGCACATCATCTCAACATCAATCAATCAATAATCATCATCAAGCATTACTTATCACACAATAACAGTTAATAGCAAACCATCATAATAAACCAAGTGTTCAATAGAGTACATCAAACCCTAATCTAAAAACATAAAATACTCACAAAACACTGGGTTGCCTCCCAGTAAGCGCTTGTTTAACGTCCCGAGCCTGATCCAAACTTTCAAGGATCAACCAGCAACATCATTGTAGAACATTGTTGCACCTCTCCCCCTAGATAAGGCCTGAGACGTTGACCATTTACCACCCAACTTCTCTGTGGATCATCAGCAGATGGATTACATATTTCAATTGCTCCATGCGGATGCACTTCTTTTATCACAAATGGTCCTGTCCATTTTGACTTCAACTTCCCAGGAAATATCTTCAATCTTGAATTGAACAATAGTACCTGTTGTCCTGGATTGAAAACTCTATTCACCAACTTCCTGTCATGATAAAATTTAATTTTGTCTTTGTAAGCCCTGGATGAATCATATGCATGTAACCGCATTTCTTCAAGCTCCAAAATCTGCCTTCTGCGTGTGCATTGAGTGTCATAAGGATCAAAATTCAAGAATTTCAACGCCCATAATGCTCTATGCTCCAATTCAACTGGCAAATGACATGCTTTCCCATAGACTAACTGAAATGGTGATAATCCCATGGACGTCTTCATTGTTGTCCTATAAGCCCAAAGAGCATCATCCAATTTGAGAGACCAATCCTTTCTTGATGAAGTCACAGTTTTTTCCAGGATTCTTTTTATCTCCCTGTTAGACACCTCAGCTTGTCCATTGGTTTGTGGATGATAAGGTGCAGCTACCTTATGCTTTACTCCATAGTGCTTGAGTACTTTCTCTAGCAGATAATTGCAAAAATGAGATCCTCCATCACTAATCAACACTCTTGGAGTGCCAAAACGTAAGAATATCTGCCTCTTCAGGAATTTAATTACCGTGCTAGCATCATTTTTAGGACAAGCTAATGCTTCCACCCATTTACTCACATAATCCACTGCTACCAGAATATATTCATTGTTGAAAGATGGAGGGAAGGGTCCAACAAAGTCAATACCCCAACAATCAAAAACCTCAACCTCTAAAATACCTTGTAAAGGCATCTCATGACGTTTAGTGATTGTCCCTGCTCTCTGACATTTATCACAATTCCTAGCATGATTATGGGCATCTTTAAATAAAGTTGGCCAATAAAACCCTGATTGAAGGACTTTTGCTGCTGTTCTTTCCCCATTAAAATGTCCTCCATAAGGTGAATCATGACAATGCCAGAGAATTCCTTCTGCTTCTTCATTTGTAACACATCTCCTTAGAAGATTATCTGCTCCAATTTTGAACAAATATGGATCGTCCCACACAAACTGCTTGGCATCATGCAGAAATTTCTTTCTCTGTTGCCAAGTTAAGTCTTCCGGCATGACTCTTGCAGCTTTGAAATTGGCCATATCAGCAAACCAAGGCCTCTGCTGAATATACATGAGTGACTCATCTGAAAAAGATTCCCAGATTTCAGACTCCTTGCTAGTGACCTCATTGTTGACTAACCGTGACAAATGATCAGCAATTAAGTTCTCACTTCCTTTCTTATCACGAATTTCTACATCAAATTCTTGCAATAGTAGTACCCATCTCATCAAACGTGGCTTAGAATCTGGTTTGGTCAACAAGTATTTGATAGCTGCATGATCTGTATAGACAATCACCTTAGACCCAATAAGATAAGGTCTAAATTTCTCTAGAGCATATACAATGGCAAGAAACTCTTTATCTGTGGTAGCATAATTCAATTGAGCATCATTCAGCACCTTGCTAGCATAATAGATTGGATGAAACTTTTGTTCTTTCCTTTGGCCAAGGACAACTCCTATTGCATAATCACTTGCATCACACATTAATTCAAAATTTTGATTCCAATCTGGTGCTACAATTACTGGAGCTGACACTAGCTTCTTCTTCAATATATCAAAAGCTTTCAGACAGTCTTCATTCATCACAAAAGGAGCATCCTTCATCAAAAGATTACTCAATGGTTTAGCAATTTTTGAGAAATCTTTGATGAATCTTCTATAGAACCCAGCATGACCAAGAAAACTCCTAATCCCCCTTACATTTGTTGGTGGAGGCAGTTTCTCAATGACTTCTACTTTGGCTTTATCCACCTCAATTCCTTTAGCAGAAATTTTATGCCCCAGTACAATCCCTTCAGTTACCATGAAATGACATTTCTCCCAATTCAAAACCAGATTTGTCTGAACACATCTTTTGAGGACAGTGTTCAAATTAGCTAAACATCTTTGGAAAGAATTTCCAAAAACTGAGAAGTCATCCATGAATACTTCAATGCATTTTTCTAAAAGATCAGAAAAGATTTCCTGCATACACCTCTGAAACGTAGCTGGAGCATTACATAATCCAAAAGGCATCTTTCTATATGCAAAGATACCAAAAGGACAAGTAAAAGCCGTCTTCTCCTGGTCTTTTGGATCTACCACAATTTGATTATATCCAGAATATCCATCTAGAAAACAATAGAAAGCCTGCCCTGATAACCTTTCTAGCATCTGATCCATGAAGGGAAGAGGAAAATGATCTTTCCTAGTAGCTTTATTCAGTTTCCTATAATCAATGCACATACGCCAGCCAGTAACCGTTCGAGTAGGAATAAGTTCATTCTTATCATTATAAATTACTGTCATCCCACCTTTCTTTGGAACCACCTGTACTGGACTCACCCATTCACTGTCAGAGATTGGATAGATGATACCAGCTTCTAGCAGTTTCAACACTTCTTTTCTGACCACCTCCTTCATGACAGGATTTAACCTTCTCTGCGGTTGAGCACTTGGTTTATAGTCCTCTTCCATAAAAATCTTGTGCATGCAATAAGTTGGGCTTATACCTTTGAGATCTGATATTGACCACCCAATTGCTTCTTTGTTGGCTTTCAGAATTTCTATCAACTGCTCTTCTTCTTGTAAAGATAAAGAGTTATTGATGATGACTGGCTTTGTTTCACCCTCTTCTAAAAACACATATTTCAGATGTGATGGCAATCTTTTTAATTCTGGCGACTGTGCTTTGATTGTTTCTTCCTTATCAATTGTTTCGAATATTGGATCTTCCTCTGGACTCTTTTTCAATGTTTCCAAGTCCATCAGACATTCATCAATCAATTTCTCTTCTTCTTCATCCAAATCTTCACATGCATCAATGAGAGTTTTTTCCAATGGAGAAATATTACGCACCATTCTTTCTTGAACCATACAAACTTCATCAAGTTCATCAAATTGAAAACATGCTTTGTCATCATTTGGATATGTCATGGCCTTGGATACATCAAACGTGACTTCTTCATCATCAACTCTCAATTTAAGCTTACCATTCTCTACATCAATCAGAACTCTAGCAGTCTTCATAAAAGGTCTCCCCAGAATAAGAGGAACATCACTAGTTCCTTCCATCTCCATCACAATAAAATCAACTGGAAATACAAATTTGTCGACCTTCACCAGAACATCTTCAACCACTCCATATGGATATTTAAGAGACCTGTCTGCCAATTGAAGAGCCATTCTGGTTGGTTTAATTTCCAACCCCTGAATTGTTCTGCACATGGATAGCGGCATTAGATTAATGCTAGCTCCCAAATCAATCAATGCTCTTCCAACTTTCACATCTCCTATGGTGCATGGAATGGTGAAGCTTCCTGGATCTTTAAGTTTAGGAGGTAGTTTCTGAATGATTGCACTGCAATTGCCCTGTATATTGATAGTTTCCTTTTCAATATACTTGTGTTTCTTTGTGAGAAGTTCCTTCAAGAATTTTGCATATGCTGGCATCTGTTGCAATGCTTCAGAGAATGGTATAGTAATCTCCAGCTTCTTAAACAGTTCCATGAATCTTTCCAACTGCTTTTCTTTCTCCTTCCTTGAATAACCCTTTGGATAAGGAAGTGGCTTTTCATACTCTTTTTCTCTCTGTCTCTCTTCTCTCTCATTTTTTTCTCTCCTCTCCTCTTCTTCTTTTCTCTTTTTCTCTCTCTCAACTCTTTCTTTCCACTCACATGTTTCTTTTTCACTCTCACTCTCATTTTCTTTCTCCTTTCTCTCTTTTTGTCTCTCCTCTAACACTCTACCACTTCTAGTCACAACAGTTTTACATTCCTTTCCAAGATTATCATGTTTAATCTCGTCAACTATTCTCTCAACATGACCCTCCATTTTTTTAAATGCAGCATCCACATTATGACAATAGGACGCATTTGTTTTCAAGAATCTCTGGAAAGTCTCTTCAAGCTTTGTTGCTTTCTCAACTGGAGTGAATTGCATCTGCCATTTTTGTTGCTCTTGAACCATTGAAACCTGTTGTATTTCCTGTGGTATTTGAGAAAGTTTCATAGTTACTTCCTCAAGCTGTTGAGAGAGAGTTCTATTTTGGACAAGCAGAGCCTCATTTAATTTTGACAACTCCTTCTGATTAAGATCTCCTGTGTCAATATTGAGTTCGTTGTCACTAGTAGCCATATTTTCAATGATTTCAGTTGCTTCCTCTGGAGTTTTCAATTTAATATTGCCTCCTGCTGAGGCATTCAGCAGCATCTTGGTTTGTGAACCAAGCCCTCCAAAGAAAGTTAAGACTACTTCATGTTCTTCAAAGCCATGCATAGGAGTTTTACGTAACAAGCTTTTATACCTGTCCCATGCATGCCCCAGTGATTCTTCCATGCCCTGCTTGAATGAAGAAATCTCTTGCTTCCCTTTAGTCACTTTAGATTGTGGGAAGTATTTGTTTAAAAACTTTGTAACTACTGCTTCCCACTCTGTGAAACTTTCTTCTGGAAAAGAGTTCAACCAAAGCTTAGCATTGCCTCCCAATGAGAAAGGAAACAAGCTAAGTTTGATAGCTTCGTCTGGCACCCCATTAATCTTGACTGTATTGCAAATCTCATTAAAGGTAGTAAGGTGCTCATATGGGCTTTCATGAGATAACCCATTAAATTGATTACTCTTCACCAGTTGAATCAGTGCTGGTTTGACCTCCATGTTGGCTGCATTGACTCTAGGTCTAGCTATGCTGTTGAAGTGCTGAGGTCCAGCAAGATTAGTGTAATCTGCAAGAGTTCTTCTAACATTATTGCCCTCCATACTTCCTGTGCTATGAACAGAACCTTGTGGTGATGATTGCAAGAGAGTTTCTGGAGAAGGGAAAAGTTCTCTAGACATTCTGATTCTTCTCCTCCTTCTACTCTCTTCTAGACCTTCAAGAAGTGGTTCTGTTGTTTTCTTACTCCTAGTTCGAATTGCTTCCTGCATGCACAAGAAAACAACACCCTAGAAAAGATTTGTTAGCACAAAAAGATATAGGAGAAGATATATATTCAAAAGATAAAAAGATAAAAGATTCAGAAGATAAGAAGATAAAAGATTTAGAAGATAGAAGATAAAATAAGATAGAATAAAATAAAATAAAATCTAACCTAATCTAAAAGATAAAGATAAAATAAAATCTAAAAAAATAAAATCTAACCTAACCAAATAAAATAAAATCTAATCTAATCTAAAAGATAAAATAAAATCTAACCTAATTCTAAAAGATAAAATAAAATCTAATCTAAAGAATAAGATAAAATAAAATAAAAACAGAAAAAAATTAAAAACAAAAATTCAAAGTTAAAGTCAAAGATAATCAATAATCACACAAATTAACCAGTTAAACCACGAGTCCCCGGCAACGGCGCCAAAAACTTGATGGACAAATTTATGAGCACCAAAATATGATGTCACAAACTTGTTTCACAATCGGCAAGTATGACCGAATCGTTCAAGTAATAAACTTGGTAAGACCAAGTATCGTTCTTCCCAAAGGACTCACGGCCTAGTTTAGTTATGTGATTTGTTGATTAGCTAGGACTTACAAACGAAATATTAGAAGTTTAATATGCAAGACAGAAAATAAACATGTATGCATGAAGTTTGATCAATGGCAAAGACAAAAGATAAACACTTTCAATGAAATATATGAATGAATATGTTGTTGGGGGTCAATTTCATCTCATCCACTCTCATACATTTTAGGAATTCAACATTCAAATCATCATTGTTAATGCCACTCTCTAATGTACCATTCTAGATGGCTTCTCCCTAATCACGAGTTCATACAATTCCTAGCATTCCTAATGATTAGTTCATGAGTGCAGGAGCTTAACGACAACCAATATAATATTGTCAGTATAATATTGGGAGAAAT